>CM020982.1:48078088-49407950 GCA_010134655.1 Fragaria nilgerrensis | reverse complement strand
AGAGGCAATAAATATTAATCTTGGGCCTCGCAAGATTGTGGGACTTAAAATTTTGGTTTTAATGGATATCCTATTGTTCATTTGGACTATTTTCTGAGTTAAAAGTCATAAGGACTATTTGGATGAAAAATCATGACTTTAAGGACTATTTAGATTAAAATAAAACCATAAGAACTATTTGGATGAAAAATTATTATTTTAAGGACGATTCAGATTAAAATAAAACCATAAGGACTAAACATATGTCGACTTCAAACCATAAGGACTATACAATATTTTACCCTTAAAAATAACTAAATACATAAAAACCTTAGCGAATTTATCTGAAATCTTTTACAACAACAGCTCCTGAAGGACAACTGAAAACACGTATAACCGGCCTGACGATGTTTGTGGGTTATCGGTGAAACAAAAATGACAGAAGTCATTGCTCTTCGGCTCTTCCCAGTTAAAAGCGAAAATTAAAAATCAAGGTTGCCAAAAAGGGGACGGGGAAAGCAAAATTATACGTCTGTTTAGGAACCAGATGATTCATCAGTCTTCACTATTGTTCTTGAAACTTGATTCATCCAGAATAATGAAGAATACAAATTAGTTGGGCAATCCCATTCTATTTTAAAAATGAAGAATAAAACTATCACCCCATCATATATTCAGTAGTAACAACTAAAAAGAACCAACTACATTACCTATTTTTTCACCATTTAGCATACTCGCAACTCTTTTAGCAACCCTTTTATCTTTAAACTCAACCCACCTACACATACAAATGGTATAGTGACACTAATGAACACAATGACACAAATGAGTGCGAAAATGACATCCATACCCTTTCGAGAAACTCTCCGTTTGGTATTTACCGGAGTGGTCGCGGTTCTTGGCTGGAGCAGAAGGGTTTCTGGGAATGAGATAAATCTTATCCAACTCGCCGTAGGGAGAAAGCAAGTGACGGACGACTTTGTGGTCCATGCGAGGTGGGATCCTACCCAAATAACACACCCCGAGAGATAAAGGCTTCTTCTTTTTGGGATTGCTAACGTCCATGGCGGCCGCTGATTAGAAATTTGGTTAGGGAAGCTCGGTTTTCAGGTGATTAAATTGTGGCGAGTAGGGTTTTATTAGAGAGAGAAGAAGATAGAGGCAATAAATATTAATCTTGAGCCTCGCAAGATTGTGGGCCTTAAAATTTAGGTTTTAATGGATATCCTATTGTTCATTTGGACTATTTTCTCAGTTAAATGTCATAAAGACTATTTGGATGAAAAATCATGATTTTAAGGACTATTCAGATTAAAATAATAGAAAATTTCATATAAGTCACATTCTGAACATTTTCTCCTACATAAGTCCACCATAACAGTTTTACTCATATAAGTCCACTTTTAAGGCTAAATCTGTTATTTTACTTATACGATGTACCTAAAATGCCCTCCTCTCCTTTACACCAATCTCTCTCTCTCTCTCTCTCTCTCTCTCTCTCTCTCTCTCTCTCTCTCTCTCTCTCTCTCTCTCTCTCGCGAACCCACTGCCATGACGAAGTCGCCGCCGCCTCGATTCGACTTTCGACTCAACCTTGATTGCATCTCCGGCTCTGATGATGCCGTCGCCTTGACGATGACATCTGGATCCACCGTCGACGACTCCTCGACGACCTCCGCTTCGACCTCGACTGCATCTCCTCAACGCGCAGCCGAATCTACAAGGTCCAACCAACTCCGACAACGTCATCCACCACTTGTTTAGCGCCCGCCGCCGTTGGAAGCAGAGATTTATACGCCTTAGTAGATCTCCCCAGTGCGAGTGGACCTTCCTCTACCTTTTCCGATCCTCTGATCAGCCCTCGTCATCGCCGGCCGCACCTTGTCCGATCAGCCTCGTCGTCTTCTTCTCCGCACCTTCTCCTATGAGTTCGAGACAGTGACGACGAAGGTGATTCGTTGGTGAGGTGCAGATCTATCGAGGATCCACCGCCTTGAGGCGGTTGTCATTTAGGTGGTTGTCATTTCTGACAAGGACACCAGCCGATCCAAGGGCTATGGTTTTGTGAGCATTCTGATTCATTACTATTCTTGTTCAATCTTGATCATGCATCACTAACTGCTAATTTAGTTGTGGAATTTGATGAATCAATGGACGTATGAGTTTTTGAATGGATTGTTTTGTGTTTCTGTTGAGGATTTTGATGACTTTCAACGAGCTAGAGGCTGCTGCCATGGCGTGTGCTGATCTGATGGCTGTCAGGCAACCTGTAATCTGGCTTCACAACGGCGCCTTCGAGTGCCTGTGAGTTATGGTATGAAGCATTTAGGAACTCATTCTTTGTAGTCACCGGAATTATCACCGTAGTAGCTTTTGTAGGCGGTGATAGTAGTTTTTGTAGATGGTGGTAGTAGCTTTTGTGGCTGGTGGTAGTAGCTTTTATAGCTGGTGGTAGTAGCTTTTGTGGCTGGTGGTAGTAACTTTTGTGTTCATTGGAAACCTCACAGTAGTAGCTTTTGTAAGCAGTGGTAGTAGCTTTTATAGCTGATGGTAGTAGCTTTTATAGCTGGTGGTAGTAATTTTTATCATCGTCGGAGGTCGGCCGGAAACCTCACCGGAGGTCGGTCGGAAACCTCGCCGGAGGTCCGCTGGAAATCTCGTCGAAGGTCCGCCAGAGACTGTTCCGAAATGAGAGTGGTTATTGACTTTTTATACTAGTGGCATTCTTGTAAATATAAAGGAGAAAATTTAATTTTTTTTGTTGGATGACAGTCTGTAATTATGTTGAACTTCAATACTTAATACAAAACTTTATTTAGACTTGAGTGGACTTATGTGGATAAAAATGTTAAGGTGGACCTATGTGGGAAAAAATGTCTCAAAGTGGACTTATATGTAATTGGCCCTTAAAATAAAACCATAAGAACTATTTGGATGAAAAATTATTATTTTAAGAATTATTCAGATTAAAATAAAACATAAAGACTAAACAGATGTCGACTTCAAACCAAAATGACTATACAATATTTTACCCTTAAAAATAACTAAGTACATAAAAACCTTAGCCAATTTATCTGAAATCTTTTACAACAACAGCTAGCTCTTGAAAGACAATTGAAAACACGTATAACCGGCCTGACGATGTTTGTGGGTTATCGGTGAAACAAAAGTGACAGAAGTCATTGCTCTTCGGCTCTTCCCAGTTAAAAGCGAAAATTAAAAGTCAAGGTTGCCAAAAAGGGGACGGAGAAAGCAAAATTCTAATATGTCTAGGAACCAGATGATTCATTAGTCTTCACTGTTATTGAAACTCGATGCTTCCAGAAAAATGAAGAATAAAAATTAGTTGGGCAACCCCATTCTGCTGGAAGAGGTGTGTACCAAAAGGCACGACATGTAGACTCTTAGACACACCCCTCCACCACGATGGCCTTGAATGCATGTAACCATACGAGTATCCACACCACTGCCTCAAGGTTCATATAGCCAACACGGATGAATGTCCCTTTCCTTCTAAACATCAATGATCTCATTATGTCAGTTCAACGACAACAGAAATGGGAACTAGTCATTGGAGACTTTCATCATCACTTAATTTGCTCGTCTTCCTCTGAATCTCGAAGAAAGGTTTTCATAAGTTCTCGTAACTAGTACTAGTCGTGGATCATCAGCAGGAATCTCGCGTTCCTGCAATTACAGAAATAAAGGAAGCAATTGTCAAAAGCAACACAAATGAAAAGATCCAGCTCATCTTGATGTACAAGCAAAGTTCAAACGTGTAATTTGAAAAGAAAAAAGAAAAAAAAAACAGCGATTAATGAACGCAATAAAATAAACTCAAAATCACATCAGAGAAACCAAGACAAGTATTTTCTAACAACAATTTGTTCTAACGGCACTTGTGTGAGACCCAGGTTCATAAGCATGTGATCAATTTAATTTGAAGCTACACTGTGGGACTTTATTTAAATGCACCAAGTGAACGATGCCCCAATTCATATGTTGTGGTATTGAACTTTGGTCTTTGGGGTTAGATACTCCAAGTGCCAGGTTCTACATAGAATGGCATCACACAATCATAACAACTGGTTCAAATCATGATGGATTCAAACACAATCAAGAGACAGGAAAAAACAAATAACCCTTTCTTTCATGAATTAACATTCTTTTGCAAGTATGTATGATAACATTCCTGAGCATGAACACACCATAGACCAACACAAGGCTCTCAGAGCAAGGTGGTAGTAGATTTTCATATAAAAACTTAAGCAGTGTTTGCAGGTAGTATGTGGATTTGAATCCAACTATCACAGCATATTATAACCAGGAATGAATACTCAAGGCAAGAAACTCACTTTCAAGCCATTGTAATATGCTTCTACAGCAGAAAATAGAGGAGTTATGTTACGAGCTTGCATCAAGTCCCATATATAGTTTGCAGTAGTATAACCTCCGGTCTGCAAAAAAGGTACGGAAGGTTCATAGTAAGACAGTCCAAAGACTCAAAACCATAAGAAAATGGATATAAAAACATGACAGATAGAGAACATTCTTATCCTTTTGAGAAACTGAAGATAACTCTATATAATAAAACATATCAGTAAGAAAGAGAACTCTGGAGTTAAACGGAGTTCTTTGCTCACCTTTTCACCAGCAGCAACAAGGAGAAGATCACTCCCTTGTCTTGGGAGCAAGAAAAAGTTCCTGGAATTCATATCTTCCTGCATTGGGAAAGATCATAGAATAAGTATCGGAGGATTTCATGATTTAAAATATAAAACATTGCTATATGAAATAAGGCACTTCCATTGCCCAACCATACCAATGCCTTCTGGGCGATTTGCATTCCCTTGGGAGTATATCCAATCATGGCGCCCTCTGCAAGCGTCTACAGTTAATAACATTCCAGCTATTAGAGCATTCATATCAGAGACAATAAGCCAAAATCACAAACCAATTAGTCAGAACACAGTTTAAAACTGCAATATTTAGTGGGCAGGAAAAGGTGAGCAAATTACAATTGTTTCTGGTACAGATGTTTTCACTATACTTTTCAGGAAATAAGATAAAAATTATTGAAAATATTTACAAGGGGGCAACCATTGCATTAGGAGTTATGGTGACAAATCTGACTAATAAGTTTTACATTAGCTAATCAACAACAAAGGTCATATATTGCAGTGAAATTGTCCACAACTGACTTTTGAATTTTGATGTTTGTCTAAGCGAATAGACCGATGGAACTATGTGTATAAAGAACAATATGTTGACTCAATCTAATGTCTTTGTTGCAGAACTCACAGTATAGAGCTCTGATACAGGAGGCCTCCCTGTCTTCAGATATTCATCAAGCATTTGCACACCATGGTCAATATCCCCACAGTTCAAATAGCATCTGAATTGAAAGGAAAGCAGTGGAAAGAACTTAGGCACAAAAATAGATTGATGTATGTTGAAACCAAAGTCACCAAAAAAGAATTGATTAAAACTTTTGTGCACTCTGAATCAAAATTGAACAAGGGCATTCATAATCTCAATATATAAACATGTTAGTTTGCTTGTACTATGCATGGCATCTATGAAGACTAATAAAAAAAATATTGAAATTTAAAGATAATTTTTAACAATTAATTACCTCATAGTTTGAATCAAAATATAGATATCAGGATATTTCCCCTCCTTTTGAAGCATGTCCAAAAGAGCTTCCATCACCTAGCAGCAGTACACAAATGAAATATAAAACATGAAAACGTAAAGTTTTTTATGTGTGCAAGGACCATTAACCAATATGTATGCCAAGTGGAAATGAAAAGGTATCATATTTAGGATGTAACTATCATTAAACTCAGCAATCTTTGCAATCAATGTTGAACTTGAAAAACAGGGAAGTTTCAGACCTTCTACTTTTCATTCTAGATTATTTGATAATAATAATATAAAGATTGAAAAAGCAAAACTAAAACGTTACGAATCCATGAAATGTGACAACTTTCCGAAAAGCTCAAGAATCATGTAATGGCAGATCAGGCATAAAGTGCCAGTTTTTCATGCATAGATGCATGTTTTTCCACATAACCAAAAATGTAATCACCGGACTCAACAAATCAACAAGAACCACCAAGGCAAGTATAATGTACAAATTGGTTTCTCTACAAAAATTGAACGGAGATTATAGAGAAATGCAATAGTACCTCAACATTTCGTAGGTCCGCACAAGCATTACATGCAACATGATACACAGTTAGTTGCCTCATTAAATATCCACGCTTGTTAACATACTCAGCTGTTGGCATGTTATACAACTCCTCTTCTGTTATCCCTGTCATCACATTTTGAGCAGTTTCACTTGAAGCTTCAACTGATGACCACTCTTTTGACCGCTCGACAAACTCTATAATCTTACCACAAAAGCAGAATATTAGAGAATTCCAAGAGCAACAAAATAAGAGCTTACTTAAAGCAGCAGATGCAACAATTTAATAATTACTTTGGCAGCATAATCATCCGGTAAGGGTGTCTTGTTCTTCAGTGCAGTGATAAGTCCCGCATAGCAAAACTTGTTTAACCCAAGACCGGCAGCAGTCATGTCACGCACAATCGCGTACCTGCATATGCATTCGACAAATTTTACACTCTGAACAATTGAACTACTGAACTCTAGTCCTCGTGGCAAAGATCTACATTAACAATAAAATCACAGAAAGTAGTAACATACACTTGATCTAAGCGGCCAGAAGCTGCGCACGCATTGAGGAGACACATGTAGGTTTGCACCATCGGTTTCACATTATACCTCTTCATTTCCTCCAACATCTTCGAATTCAAAAAAACCAAAAAACAAATCATCAATTTAATTCTCCATCCTACAACAACCAATGCTTAAAAATAAAAATAAAAACATCAACAAATCCCTACACTACCTGAATCGCCTGCTCCGACTTCTTGCACTTCCCGCACAACGAAATCAGCAAGTTATACGAATTGACCTAAATCACACACACATCAATTGCATTGAAAATTCACATAGAAACAAAGAAAACGACATCAAAATTTCACATAGAAACAAAGAAAACGACATCAAAATTTTCATGAAGCAAACCTACATCAGGGACCAAGCCCATGGATTTCATCTGCTCCGTGAAGTAGAACGCGTCCTGCAACCGAGCCCCTTTCATGGACCCCAAAATGAGCGAGTGGAAGGTGTCCCGGTCCGGCTGGACACCGTCGAGCGACATGTCGTCGTAGACGTCCCTCAGGAGAAACGAAAACCTTCTCTGCGCATTGATGTCGTTAACGACGCCGTTGTACTCCGTCACGTTGCTGGCGTAGTTTCTCTTCCTGTGTTCCTCCGTTTGAGCCGGGGCAGAAGAAGAAGACAGGTGTCGCCGGCCGAGGAATCGAAGAAGTGGTGACCGGTGAGAAGCGCCGGAAATTGATCGGAGGAGTCTCATGGTTTTGCTGAATCTGAGTGACGAGCTTTTTCTCTCTAAAACCTCAGAATCCCAAACCCTTCTGCTTCCTTTTCTTTCATTTCGGCGAAGCTGAGGGGATAAAACGCACCGTTTTGATGCGGATCATTTAGGGGACGGCGGGCTTTGGGTGGCTTGCATAAAGCCCAGTCCATGAGGCCCGTTAACTGAGGATGAATCAATGCAAGTCCACCAAATGACCGAAGTACGTAATTTAAAAATTCGTACAAAGAAAAAAGAAAAGTTATTTAGAATTTCCAAAGAAATTGAGTTTGAGAATCTTCACTTTCATTTAGATTCCGTTATTTTTTTTTTTCATTCATTCAAACATAGCCTTGGTGGTGCTACGAATTCAAGACGTTTTGTATTGAAGATAAAATGTCGTAATAGAAAATAACATTTCGAAATTCTCTATTAAAAATGAGAACATTTCGAGAAAAGAACAAGACCGACTTATTTTGATTTTACCTATAACAAAATTCTAACCTCTAAACCTGGCTTTAATAGTAAATTATTAACAATCACAACAGGGTCCATAAAAAACAATGTATCATAACTAAATGTTGAAAAAGTTCGCCCATAAATCCACAATCGATTTGACCACATTGATCGCAAATTCGCAATAATACCAACCTAGCTGCCGTCCGACCATCAGTAGGTTCCATTAACAACCTCTTTTTTTTTTTTTTGGCCGTTGTACCTTGTTCCTATCATCCATTAGATCCTAGATTAGAGCTTACAATTATTACTATATAAGCATATACGATATTCATTAAAGAATACTATAAGTGTCTCTACTAACTAATCAAAAATAAGTGTATTATTCATCATCACTGGTCAAAAACAAGGTTGATGGACTTGTTTCATCTGTCAATATTATTATGACACGTTTATGTATGCTACTCAATGCTCACAAGTGGTCGCAACTCAACTCGATCTCACCTGCCAACTGCTCCTGCCTTGATTGGTTTTCCATGTGTATCATCAATGTGCACTAGCTTCCCATCAATATTTTCTCACTAATTTCAACAATCCGTTGCAATCAAGGACTAAAATAAGACGAGTCTATTGCCATCTCAGAAATCAGTTTGTTCACCTCACATTCTTTTCATACCTTATTTATATATTTTTAATTATAAGTCTACTTTGTTCACCCATGTACAATACCTAAAATACCTTTTTTCCAATTCTATTTTGTTTACTCATTTACAATCCCTAAAATACACATTTCTCAATTCTATTTTGTTTACCATACATTCTCTTCTCTATTACTTCATAATTCTGAGTGTTTTAAACTGATCTATGCGTTGTTTAAAAATACGATACAGTTGTCCATGAGAATTTACATACAAAATCGACATGAAAAATAATGAGTAAAGGGATAAACAGAAGCATCAACAAAGAAATAAAAAAAGCTCATCTCATCTTCAAGTTGAATGCTAGCGTCTTCAGACATAGAACGACCGAATATGATAAATTTGGGTAAAGGTTTATGAAGTACCTATGTGTTCATCCAAAAAAAATTGTATATTTTAACAACTTATTGTCCCTTGCTGTAATTTTACATCAGGTTATTTTGGTTTTTCAATAAATTAACCACATGTGAGATGAACAAAGTGGTTTGTGGGGTGACAATAGACGCACCCCTAAAATATCGATGATTATGGAAATATCGGTGGTTCGAAAAAAGAAATCTCGATAGATCTATGGAGAAAATATCGAATATCGATGGAAATTTTACCAAATTTTATCTAAAAATTGTATATTCGACAAAAAATAGACTAAATATAAAATATCGAAAAGATATGAAAATTAATATCGGCGCCCGTAGAAAATAGAAATTACGAAGAAATATCGAGGATATTTTGAATATTTTAGTCCTTGGTTGCGATTAATCACGCGGTTCTCGTTTGCATATAAATGTGCTTCGAGTGATAGAAGTCTCTTGTTCGTAAACAAAATGTCTTAAAATCAACTAAAAATTAAAATAGATCTACACACAATGTCATCTGGTTACATATTACGGCATCTCCAATGGAGTTTAGGGTATTTCACGTACACCCAAGAACAATATGTAAATTGCATCATATGGACTTCATCGATCGTTTTACTTCCATGTAATGTAAAACTTTCTTAGACAACCAATTAACCACCACATAATAGTTAAGAATGCTTTCCGAATTGTTATAAGCACTTCTTTTACAAGGAGCAAACATGCACGGATGCACCTGAAGATTTAGCTGAATTCCTCTATGCTTCTAACAAAAGCGCTGCCTAACAAAACAAAAGCACTTTGATTTCGACGATAAAGATAATTTCAGTTCGAAAATAGAAATGAAATAATAATAATAACTATTAGTTTCTTGGGAAGGTATACCCCATCCCTGTCCTCGAAGGCCAGCTTTGAATAAGGTGGTGGGGGTGCTTCTGTTCCCCACCTGCTCCGGCGAGATTTCCCCGGCGCTGATCAACGCACTTCAACGAAGAAGGACTGACCTGCAAGAACATATAGTTCCCGGCAAACAGATCGCCGAAGTGAGACTGTCCATCCTTGAATCTCTTCACAACTTTCTTACAAGAAACTCTGAGATAACCATAAGCCAACTTGAGCTTCCTCCTCAGCAGCAACAACCTCCTCAAGCTCACGACTCTCCTCCTCAGCCTCAGCCTCCTCTTCCTAACACTCGGCACCAGCTTCGACTTGAGCTTGTACCAACTGATAATGCTGCTGTTACTCCTCGGCTTCGTGACCACCACCCTTTCCTTCTCGAAATCGTAGTAACCATCTTCCTCAAACCCATTATCGTCGTCGTTGCCGTGGTGCTGCCTCAGTTTCCGGTATGAAGGGAGCTTCACGGTGGCGGAGGAGGTCATGTTGCTAAGAAAGGTAAGTGACGAAGGGTGGTGGAAGAGTGAGAATATAATGTGGTGTTGAGGAGTCGGTTTTCCTTGGTCATGATATGATGCAAAAGAAGGCAAAGTTGGTTCGGGAAGCTGGCTAGCTTTTAAGTTTTGCAATAAATGAAACGAGCAAGGTGGCTGGCGAGTCCATATTACAATTCTTAGGTGGTGATCGTTGGTGTGGCTGGCGAGTCCTATCGCAAATCATTAACCATTTTGCTCTTGAATGTCATATTCTTTTTATTTTTTATACAACAAACATGAAAAGCGAACTACGAAACAAAACCGCGATATAAAAGGGTTAGACGGTGAAACCAGACTGCATGATCCAACTGTGAAACGCTCTTGTATATCTTGTTCTTATGACGTAGTTAACAGAAGCATGAAATCATATATTCACAAAATAAAATAAAATCGTTACTTTGGATTTCACTTAGCTATAGGATTTCAATAGTTTTAGACGTTAAAATTTCCGATTGGAGTGTTCATGTTTGAGAAAAAATACATTTTCGTTACTATGTTACTAATATGAGATCAACTATGTTGCAAAGTTACAATCATATACATATATCGAGCGCAAGTATGAGTCACGTAAGTTTGAGTCACTCTTACTCTTCGATCAATAAGAGATTACGATCCTTGTTAGGTTATAAAGCTGAAACTGACCATGCATGACACCAGGAGCTCGATCAATGCGAATGTGAAATCTAACTGAAACACGAGAAATCATTTGGTTTACAGATCCAACACTACAAGATAGTGTTCAGTGAGCATCATCATCAAACTGTAAATCCAAGAAAACGAAATGGAAGACTTTCTGAAAGCTATCAATCGAGAACCAAAGACAAACGATGGGTCATCATCAATCATCATAGGAAGGAATAACTACAGCCATAATAGGATTAGTATTGAATTGGTTGTGATCAAGACGCTGGTGCAGAACTTTGGTAAACAATCACACCACACCACACACATGCATCTGCCAAAGGAAGCATTTATATGAGCTTCTTTTTCCATTCCATCCCCGATTGGTACAAAATGAAAATAGTCGAGTCAAGTGTATCATGTGCCATGGTTTCAAAGTAGATCACCGACAAAAGGGACTTGAACAAATGTGTGATCCACCTCCTATGAGACTACCACAACTACTATATAATCCTCATATGCTTACTATTATTTGTTTCGAAAATCACTTTGGTACAGCTTCTGCTACAAACAACAACAATCTATTCAATCACTGGAACACAGAAGCAAGAAGAAGATAGAACACAAGCCAACTACAAGGATGTACAGATGGTGGCGGTATTTCAACTTCTTAAGTTGAAAATTTAGCAAAACCTAACACCCTGATCGTCTAACAAGGAATTGAGTCAAGGAATATACAGAGCCCCCAAAAGAACAAATAAAATCAAAGAATGTCAGCAGCCTTCACTAATGAGATGTGATTATACGGAAGTAGCAGCGTCAATAGAGTTTTATTCTGGTCTGAATTGGGCTCCGGCATATGGGGCACGTCTGAAGATCTTGTCCGCATTCGCAACACGTCTGCAAAAACATAAAGATATATTTAAATCTACCCTCGGGTCACTTATTCAGAGAGCAATGTTCAAATTACAATACCTGATGCCCACAACCAAAGGCCATGTCTTTTGAATTTGTAAGGCAGATGGGGCAGACCTGTTCAAGACCATGTAAAGCTTAATATTAGTCATCAAGACTCGGGGAACACTAGATCATGGTATCAAAACAGCACAAACTGCATAAGCATGCAAGAGAGACCAAATGCTTTAAGGCTTCCATGGAGTTGATCGTACAATTAAATCTAAAAACACAGCTACTACTTGGATGGACAATCATGCAGTAAAACACAGACATATAAGCAGTAAATACTCATGTATACACATAATCAGATAAATCAAGTTCTACAAGTAGTAATTAAATGGCGCCAACTTGTTCATTCTCTCTGGTTATTGTGCTAAATCAACTTGTTCATAGGCTGGACAGACAGATATTATCACTAGAAAAACCATGAGTTTTTTTAAATGCACAATCATTCATGAGCGCAAGTTAATCCCTCATTATAAACATGGAAAATTCTTTTCTAGATGAAAGCCATGTTGGCACACCTGATTATCATAAGTAGAACTGGTAGCAGGTGGAGCTGTAGCTGTAGTGAAAGTACTGTTGTCTTCATAATAAGGAGGAACACTCGGCTCATGAGAAGGTTTTGAACTGCTGAAAGATGGCGTGGCATAGGAAGGTTTTGAACTGCTGAAAGATGGTGCGGCATAGGAAGGTTTTGAACTCTTGAAAGATGATGCACCATAGTGAGGTGGTGGGAGAGGAACCCTGTGGGGAGCATTGCCCTTCTGACCACTGCCCATTTTAAAGAAACAAATATATATATGAAAATTAACAAGAGTAATGAAAAGCCTCTAGAAGTAAGGGAGTAGGAAATGTTGTTACCCAAGGAGATTAAGCTCTATTGTCGCTTTATACTGAGGCGGAATTTCCATCAAGGCTGCTAGAGCAAATTCAGTCTCCTTCCGCAAGGACGGCACATTCTTTGACATTATTTCAGTAAAGTTCACAAACTATAAACAAGAAAGGAAACGAGCTATCAAATTTATATCTTCTATAATACTCATAAAACAAACAAAAGAAGATCATGAGTGCTAGAAAGAAAAACCTATTCAATTGCTAACCACTTACTTGGAAATTATCAAATGCCCGAGAAGGAATGTTGTCATCAAATTCTTTCATCATGTCCCAGGGCCCATCTCCAACACCAACTAATATAATTGATAGAGGGAACTTGCTGTGATGGAAAAGCAGAAAATGTTGGATAAACAATAACTTAACAGTGCCAGAATTGACAAAAGTACTACACTAACCTTGCTTCAACAATTGCATCAACTGTCTTCTGTTCCTGCGGACTTAGCTTGCCACCCTCAGTATCAACACTTCTAGTTACCTGAGGAAATCACCATTTCGATAAGATGCTTTGTTGGCGAAAACACATAAAAATAATCACAATAATAATAATAATAATAAAATCTATGCCACTTCAAAGCCTTCTAAAGAAAAGATAATGCCATATTAACTAGAATATTTGATCGTATGTAATACCCCATTAGTGAATCAACCAAGGCAAGAAAATTCAGGAAGAAAGGATTAGCATAGCTTCTTTATGAATAGGACACTGTATGTCTACTGATTCATAAAGATTATATCAGCGTGTTGCCAATAACCAAAGGTAGCACTCAATTTTAAGTCTTAAGAAGGAGAGCTGGAGCAAGTTGGTTTCTCATGTCATGGAAGCAGTAAACACTCATGCTTTTTGAACTACAAACACTGAAAGACTCTCCATATATCCAGACTGTAACGCCTAACACATAACTTATCAGCAGACAAAAATGAATTTGCTTTGGATATTAGTTTACAAGTACCTAAGGTCAATTTAGACTTGAAAATTGCAATTTTATGAAAAAAATAGCTCAATATATGTAACACATTTTGTTGACAAGTCACACATTTTTTTCTAATTTTAAAAGCAAAGTTATAGCTTGATCGGCATGTATGGTACTCTAGTTGCATTATAAGAAAAAATTAAACAAGGAAAAATACCTGGCCATCTGCAATTATCACTAGGACATGGTATTGGCCACCACTCTGCTCAACAATAGTCATGGCCATTTCAATTACAGGTGCAAAAGAAGTCGGTCCTGCCAAAATTAACAACAATAAATGTACTATGACTGCTTCTAGAATGAGGACTACATCAAGCAACATACAGATACTAGGAGTCATCAGTCAAACCTGCAAGGCGAAGATTAGGAACAATTTCCCTGTAGCGAGTCAATACTTCCTCAAACCCATTGCAATGTCTATCGTCCGGGTAGAAACTAAAAACATCTTGATCATGGGTTGTTGCTGCAAGTAACAGAAGTAGTTATTTTCAGTTTCACTCAAAAGAAACCAAATTCTGGAGAAACAAAATGACAGTAAGGATTTATATATTACCATCTCCAAAACCATAACATGGAATGATGTTATCCTCGTCGAAAGCAGCCAAGGTTTTTCCAATAATGGTTATTGCATGTTCATAGGGATTCTGACCACCCCCAATGTGATGCAAGCTTCTTCTGTTAAACGAATTCTTGCCTATATTTTCACAAAACCATGTCAGATTGTTCCACAAAACACACCACATATACATATCACTCCGTAAATTTGATCCCAAAAAGGCCTCACCAGTCCACTCATTGCTCTTTGTGAAATCAATACCAACTATCAAATTGGAAGACTCAAGTCCAGCACGTGCAAGTGCCTCAGTCACCTACAAATAATTTAACCATTGTAACACTAAGAAACAAGCTTCAACCAAAAACCAACACATTACATAAATACAACACATCATTTACCTCCTCGAGGGAATTGTAATTGTCAGCAATCCTCGAATATCTCCTGTCCAACTTCCTTTTCCCGCCATAATCCGGCGGCGGGGGACTGGAATACTGTGATGATGGATATGATTGCTGCTGGGGGGCATATCCCTGACTCTCTTGACCATAATCCTGCGGCGGATACGAATACTGTGGTGGGGGATAGGATTGCTGAGGTGCAGCATATGGTGGTTGCACATGAGGATAACCACTCCAAGAAGAAGAAGAAGAAGAACTATTCTGCCTGAAACTCGCATCCTCCTTTGAACTTCTCCCACCCATATTTCCTCACAATGCAATTAACCCAAAACTCACAATGAAAAACCAGCCCCAGAATCAATACCTACAAATTCCTACAAATTCAGCCACCAAAAATCCAAGAAAAATCAACCCTTTGATTTCAGCAAATCCAAAAGGCTAAAACATATACATATATGATGTGTGTGTATATATATAGACTTAAACAGATAAATCAGAGGTGCAAAGACCCTGGAAGCTTCGTTAAGGAAACGGTGTTGGACACGACTCTGGTTTTCTAAAACCGACTCAAAAAGACTCGGTTTGGTTGAGGAAACGTAACAGAGTTGAACAACCCAGATCAGGATAATCACTATTAGGTAAATTTTGGGGAAGAAGAAACAGAAGAGCAGAGGTGAATGACCCAGATACATTATAGAATCAAAGAACCCAGGAAACTGAAATCAACGGCTACATGATTCAAAATTGAAGTCAAGGAGATCGTACCTCTGCGCGTTTAAGGAAGGTGGTGTGTGAAACATGGTGAACCAGTTCCACAGCCAAGTCTTTGAAGTGAAAGTGATTGTGGATCTAATTATTATTAAATATTTATATACGAAAGTGCGAAACCTTTTATCATGTCGATCTTTTTAAAAGTGGGTATATTGCTTTTCTTGACTAGAAGCTCACATGGAAGTTTTGACTTTTGACCACGTGGCTTGTGCAATGATAGTTGTTGTTTTTTTTTCCCCTTATTTTTCTTTTTCTTGAAACGTTATTAATAAGGAAAGAATCGAAACACAATGACATCGATAAAAATTTTGTTAAGAAATTGACTGTTAAGAATAGGAGGAAGTTATGTTGTATCATTTAATCTGGTAATATAGTTTTCTGTTTGTATGTGAGAGATTCTGAGTTTGACTCACAAAATACTAGTTATAGCGTTTGAGTTGTTTACTTAAAAAGAATAGAAAAAATTGTTTAATGAGCTCAACAAAATACTAGTTATAGCGTTTGAGTTGTTTACTTAAAAAGAATAGAAAAAATTGTTTAATGAGCTCAACAGACTTAAACAGTGAATTTGAAAAGAGTCTAAGACCCTCAACAACCATATTCAGTTTCTTATAAACAAGAGTGATATCACAATCTAACTTAAACATTGTTTTTGATATAATTTATAGTGCTCTAACGTCGATTTGAGAGAATATATTTTCTATCAGTTCTTACGATTATACGTTATTTATTTAAAATACAATTCTCGAGTCACATTACATCAAAAAAATAGTTGCGTTCCATATGGAGGCAACAAAATTTAACACCATAAGGCTTCATCATCTGCTTCAACCATTGTCTAACACAATCAATTTAAAGTTGCAAAAAATATATCAGGTAAATGATATCTCATGCAACTCTTTGACAAGTTAATACCATCAAGTTGTTGCTAGTAGACACCGGTAACAAACAGATGTCATAAGCTAACTTGCTAAAAGATGTAGCTTGTTCACGATTCAAG
This sequence comes from Fragaria nilgerrensis, assembly GCA_010134655.1. Classification (NCBI taxonomy): domain Eukaryota; kingdom Viridiplantae; phylum Streptophyta; class Magnoliopsida; order Rosales; family Rosaceae; genus Fragaria; species Fragaria nilgerrensis. The sequence goes on along the minus strand of CM020982.1, from coordinate 49,391,406 downwards.
TTAGGAATGATGGTCGTTTAATTCGGAAAGAAGACTTTGCGATACGAAATGACCTATCCTCGATCTTTTGAGAATTCATAATCAAATGATCGACCTTGTTAGCCTCACGTAGATGGAAGAGTGTCCTTATCCTACTATAATTATCATTAGCAGGATCCAAAACAACAATTAAACCTTGTGCAATAATCTAAACGTGGCTAGAACAACGGTCCAAAACAACAAAGTAACCGAGCCTCCAACAACGGTAGGCCTTGAAGGTCACTTGAGAAATTTCTAGTTATTAAGGGTCACTAGGTATATATAGTCCCTAATTAATGGTAAATTGTTGCTTTGGTTTGGTTACTAAGAAACATGAAGAAAGTCATAAGTGTTGTTCTGTTCCGAGTACGACCTTAAAACATAATGCAAAAATTAAGGTGACGTCATTGATCTAGATAATGAGTATTGAGATCGGTAAAAGATGGTCGGTAAATTCGCTTACGTAGCTATTTAATTATTATTTATGTGAAGAAAGATGTTATTTATTTCCTTATATTCGATTTCCTTCATAGTCACTGTTTACCAATTCATCGATCTTTGTTCGAATGGTACGGCGTCCATGCCATCTCACTAGAGTTTATACGGTAAGTGATAGTGCAGCGCCCATTTCATTCTTTAGTAAATTACTATAAAGTTACTAACCAAATTTCAGTTTACAAATACATCCTTTACATAATATCTTATACATTTAAGGACAAATATTAACAAATTAGGACAAACTAATATCCACATGTCATCTGTCACTACAATTTTACTAAAATACCCTTCACTACATATCAACTGCTACTGTCAACGAGTAGCATAGTAGCACACTGCCGAGTAGCACAGTAGCACATTAGGTGCAGTAGCACAATAGCACCCGATAAAAAGGTCATATTGCAATATTTTTTTTTCAAGTAATTCTCCGAAATCAAACGAAGCTGCTACTGTCGCGATATGAGACCTTCATAGAGCTGTTATTGTCGCTATTAGAAACTTTCTGCTACTGACGACGAAATGGCTACTGCTACCGCGAATCTAACCGCTAATGCCGACTTCTACTACCAATCTGCATGCTACTGCCTACGTTTGCTACTCATCCTACTCTGCTACTGCTTACTTCTGCTACTCATCAGAGCGCGCTGCTACTGCCCGCTGATGATAGCGCTACTAGTATTGTATGTATCATTGCATATGAACTTTAAAACTACATCTACATATAACAACAATGGTTTAACCAGATAAACAAACCTCATTCACATTAACATATCTTATTCATGTCCTCAAAACAAATCTCATTCATATATGAAATCACCTACTAATCAACCCAAACCCAAACCAATCAACCTCGATCATTTATATCACTGCTACTAAATGAGACGAATGAGAGACAAAATTAGATCATCAAGCATCTCATACCAACTGAAGATCAAATCCATGAACATCTCATACAAATTGAAGATCAAATCACCTTCAAATTCAAACTAAAGACTTGACCGGATCATGACAAGGTGCTAGCCTATGAATATGACGACCAAATCACATTACCTTTAAATTCAAAGCGAAGACTTGACCAAGTTAATGTAGTGCTACTGCCATGTAGCTTGAGGTTTCTCTTTAAGGCGGCGACGACGGCGCTGAACCCTCAGCTTCCCATAATGACGAAACTGAGCCCTAGCCGCTCCACCTCCAAGCACAGCCTCTCCTCCATGTCCCGATCCTTCCCGATGTGGATCTTGAACTCGATTTTGACTCCACGAGCAGCTGCACCAGCGCTAGCTCCGTCGCTTTTTATCTTCGTCAGCGCTAGCTTCGTCGCTCTTTGTCTTCGTCAGCGCATCAAAGTTGTCCTCAGAGTTCTTGTCGCCGGCGACGGGGAGGGTGTAGTCGACAGGGACCTAGCCCCAATCGACGCCGAAGAGCGACTGGGGAGGAGGAGGAGCGGTGATGAGGCAGTGGAGTCTGAGGAGGAGGGGTAGCGATGATGGTAGAGAGAGAGAGAGAGAGAGATCTGCAGAAAAAAGACGGAGAGGGGAAGAGAGAGAGAGGAAAGTTAGGGATGAAGGATATTATGGTCATTTGATAGCTAAAATTTGGGTCAGACCTGATGCTCTTAGTTTTGGGCTTGGGCTCATGTCTTAAACTGTATAAAAATTAATAAAAGTGGGTTTTTTGTATTTTTAAATTTGGGCATGTGCTACTATGTAATTTTCTCTTCATTCTTCCTCTTTCATAATCTCAAAGCAATTTTCAGTATCACTCTCTTTGCATTTTACTTACATTGCAGCATTCCTCATGGCCAAGATCAAGATTGTCATAAATGGTATTATATGCATTACTTCTTCATTGCCGCTGAGCTATTTGCATGCGTTACATCAATGTTCTTGATCTGATGTTATGTGGTGAAGGGTTTGGAAGAATCGGCCGCTTGGTGACGAGGGTTGCTCTACAAAGAGATGATATCGAAATTGTTGCTATAAATGATCCTAATATCAACGCCAAGTATATGGTATGTACACAATTTCTGAAATGATGATGTAACATTGTCGGATGAGTTAGTTTAGAGTAATATGAAGCTAACCGGTTAGCTAATCTTGCATCGGTATGTAAATGTATGCCTGTCTTGCGCATCGGACTTGATTTCTCATCGGATTTTCTTACGCAGATCTACATGTTTAAGTACGACAGTGTTCACGGGAAGTGGAAGCACCAACATGAACTTAAGCTTAAGGATGACAAGACCATTCTCTTTGGTGACCACCCAATTAGAGTTTTTGAGGGCAGGTATAGTACTGACTTAATTAGTTACCAATTAGACCTTAACTCGATCCTATGTTTACTTTGTTCGCTAGAGCACTGAAATATCAAGTTTCCTGTACGTTTGATTAACTAGGGATCCCTCCTACCTCCCATTGGAAGAGCTCCAGGCTGAATATGTGGTCGAGGCCTCCGGATACATGACGGATTACGCCAGAGCTGCTGCTCATATGCAGGTGAATTAGCTAAATTGCTACACATACTAATCCCTGGGATAAGCAATCTGAAGGTCATTGAAGAAAGAAGTTAAACAACTAGTTATCGATCATGGAGTTGATGAATGTGGTATGGAACATTCTGTGCAAACTACCTGTGAAATCTCTGAAGAGGTTTCAGTCCCCTTCCAAGTCTTGGCATGATTTCATCCATGATCCAGAATTCATCTCCCAACACTTGCATGTCTTCAACTCTAGCAGAAAATAACAAAACATACTCGACGGCGGCAGCGACGATCAACACCTCCATCCTGATGGTGTCTGTGCTATTCGTCCCACTCCCACGTCGCGTTTTCACAACATAGTAGCTTATATCGACTTACTTAATCTGGATGAAACGTTCGGCGAGGTTAGCTCTCGACGGCTGCTAAATTTCCCGCAATATGACAAGGTTCAAACTCCATTTCCATTAATATTTGGTCCTTGCAATGGCATATACTGCTTGCACCATGCAATCGCGTCGACGACACCTTTCACGTAATTATATTGATCAATGTAAGCTTGAGGGAACTCAAACTCGTTCCAGAACCAGATACCCCCCTTCCTGTAGGTTTTCAACAATTCTATGCAACCTACTGAGAGAAGCAAGACAAGGAAATGTACACTTTGGTGGCATACAGAGAGGAAACACTATACCAGTCAGATTGTTATATACAGCTTAAGTTCTAATTCTTGGAAAAACTTAGATGATTATGTTCATGATATTAATTTGGTTGGGCTCACACGTATTGGTTGAACCAGCTGGTGACTTCCAATACTCTACTTATGTTGATGGCATTTGTTATTGGTGGATCTATTCTGATAATCTAACTTCGGTGCAAGTCGCCGAACCCAGTGACTATTGGATACTTTTGTATTTTAACTAGGTTGATCAAGTGTTGGGACAGATCATGCTTCCGCCGGAGATGGTGGTTTTTAGATCGCCGAACCCCGTTGCTTCTGATACGATTTTATCAAGTACAGAAGGTTCACTTTCAGTGTACGGTGAATCTCTGTGTCTGGTTATTACAAACTACTATGAGACATATCAGGATGGTCCATATTTTGATATCTGGGTTATGCATGACCATAACAATGATGATTCTTGGACTAAACAATTCACAGTAGAACCTATCAGAGGTCTTTTCAGTCCAGGGGGGTTTTGGTCGAATAAGAGTATGTTGTTTATGGTGGATAGATTTCAAAGGAATGGGCAGCTGGTTGTATACGACCCGAGTACGCAAAAGGGGAAAATCTATCATGCTGGAAACGTCGACCGTGCTTCTGCCTATTCAGAGAGTTTAGTTTCGGTGATAGGTGATGTACGAGATGAGCAAAATATGATGTTATGTGTTATTGAAGATCATCTCTCGGATGATCTAACATGCAGTTGATAATGTTGATCATCAAGTCACGAACCTGGTTATATATGGTGTTCAAGTTAATGGCACTTGATGATTCTTTTCTTAATTGCTTATAGTATACCACTCTATTATATGTGTGTGTGTACAAGATTATATAACTAAATCAAGGATTGATTTACACAATCATAAGATTCGAGAAATTACTGAAATTTAAAAAGTAAGAATTAAGAACTAGTTGGTTTGTGGCGCGTGATGTTACATGCATGAATTTTTATCACCGAGCTTGATAAGAAAATAACAAAATATTACAAAATATAACAAAATAACAAAATACACAATTATGGAAGCTCAATGATTTCCAAATTAGATGAAACTTTGCATGAATGATTTACACACTATGATCTAGACACTGAACAGTGAAAAATGAAAATGTGACATAAAAGTGAGTGAAATGAGGAGCATCACACTTTAATTTCAGAGTGGTGTCCCACTCTAGAAAGAAACTATATATATATTAGAGCTTCTCAGTTACGGACGTCTGTATTTATTCTTACGATGCAGATTTCCATTTTACACTCACTTTTCGATCGAATTTTCACATCTCTACCGTCTAATATTTAGATACTAATGTATATATCATCTCTGTAAAATTTCAACCAATTTGGTTATCATTTAAGGCACTCAAAACTGCGTTTTTCTGTTATAAACATAAACGGTTCAAGTTCAATAGATTACTTTTAAACATGTTTTTAAGGAAACAAACTTTGTTGCCGATGTCATAGCTAATCTTGAACATTCTTGTAATTCGCCTCTGCATTAGATTGATAGAGTTCCTCATGAGGCTTCAAGAGTCTTATTATTTGACATTGTAAACGTTTGTTGTCTTAGAAAAATTTTAATGTAATTTATTTTCCTTTTTTTTTTTATAAAAAAAAACTTCTCTAATTTTAAATTTCTCTAATTTGATTGTTCCTTTTTTCTTTGAGAGTACGAAGAAAATGACCTTATTAGCCCGAAAGTACTGCCAAATTTCCAAATCACTTTACAAGCCTCACGGAGAGCTCGACCACCACACTCTACCAATCCCAGTCTGTTTCTCCCTCCCGCGCTGCGCCGAGGGTTCCATCGATTCTCGGGTCGGGTCGGGTCAGGTTCGGCACCCTCGGACAAACAAGCAAACAAACAATGAAGCACAGGAATGACGTCAGCTTCCCCAAGTTGCTCAAGTCCGTTCTGCTCGGCCTCACTGTGTGCCTGGGTCTGCTCTGCTTCTACTACGGCTGGTCTTTTGGCCCGGGCTCCCGCCTCTCCGACGACCCGGATGGCTTCGACCCGCTTTTCGCTGGGTCCCGCCAGGTCGCCGAGCTCCCTAAAACCATTCATGTATGTTTATTCCTTCTCACTCTCTCTCTCATTTGAAAGTCAACATTGATTGATTAGGGTTTGCGCTGGTTTTGATTTTGCTGTGATATTTGATTTCCGAGCAGATTTGTGATATGCAATTCTCGGAGCTCATACCTTGTCTCGATAGAAACCTCATTTACCAGCTGAAATTGAAGCTCAATTTGACGCTGATGGAGCATTACGAACGGCATTGTCCCCGGCCGGAGCGCCGCTACAATTGCCTGATTCCGCCGCCGTTGGGATACAAGGTTGGTTAGGGGGAGCCACATTTGATTGTTTTTTGGTTATGGATTCGTCTAGTTTTGATGAACTTTCTGTAGAACTTTATTTTCAGGTGCCAGTTCGATGGCCGGCCAGTAGAGATGAGGTGTGGAAGGCCAACATTCCACACACTTCGCTTGCGCAGGAGAAATCGGATCAGAATTGGATGGTTGTGAATGGTGACAAGATCAATTTCCCCGGCGGAGGGACACATTTCCATAATGGAGCTGATAAGTACATTGTTGCGCTTTCCAGGGTACTGTTGTTTTTGTATGATGCTAGGCTTTTTTTCAGTGGTGTGTTGTGTTATGATTGTTCCTAAGCTATGGTTTTAATTTGGTGTAGATGCTTAAGTTTCCTGATTTTAAATTCAACAACGGTGGAAATATTCGCACTGTGCTTGATGTGGGTTGTGGAGTTGCGAGTTTTGGGGCGTATCTTCTTTCTCATCATGTCATTGCCATGTCTCTTGCTCCTAATGATGTGCATGAGAATCAAATACAATTTGCGTTAGAGAGGGGGATTCCATCAACTCTTGGTATCTTGGGTACAAAGAGGCTTACTTATCCGAGCCAATCATTTGAGCTGGCTCATTGCTCACGCTGCCGGATAGATTGGCTTCAAAGAGATGGAATCCTCTTATTAGAGCTTGACAGATTACTAAGACCTGGAGGGTATTTTGTTTATAGTTCTCCTGAAGCATATGCACATGACCCTGAAAATCAGAGGATCTGGAGTGCTATGTCTGATCTTACAAAAAGAATGTGCTGGAAAGTTGTAGCCAAGAAAGACCAGAGTGTAGTATGGGCCAAGCCGCTGACTAATAGTTGTTACTTGAAGAGAAATCCTTGGACAAAACCCCCTCTGTGCAATTCTGATGATGACCCAGATGCCAGTTGGAATGTGAGCATGAAGGCGTGCATTTCTCAGTACTCTGCGAGTAAGTAGGGTAACTATACTATCACTGTTATTGTTTTCGGCTTTCCACCATCTGGTCTTTCTCACTATCAAAATTACAAAACAGAGGTGCATAGGGAAAGAGGAAGCAGGCTTGCGCCTTGGCCTCGGAGGCTTACAACAGCACCACCTCGCCTGGAGGAAATTGGCGTCAGTCCTGAAGAATTCCAAGAGGACACTGTAAGATTCCTGATTACAGGCTTAACTCTTTTCGATGTTATCTTTTGTTGTTCTTTTTAACGAGTACCTATGAAATCCATGTGATACAGAGCATATGGCAGTTTAGAGTCGGTGAATACTGGAAGCAGATGAAGTCTGTTATAGAGAGAAATTCATTCAGAAATGTCATGGATATGAACTCACACCTTGGTGGATTTGCGGCTGCCTTGAATGGAAAAGATGTCTGGGTTATGAACGTTGCTCCTGTCCATGCATCTGCCAATTTAAAGATTGTTTATGATCGAGGCTTGATTGGAACTGTTCATGACTGGTACGTTTGATCTGATCAATAGCTCCTTTCACTTCTGTGTTTGGACATCTGATCTGTGAATGTATGATTTCTACATAAATGTGCTTGTTCTGTGGTAATATTTTGAATATTGACATTCCAAATTTTAGGGGCCTTCCAATGTTACTTTTCCTGTTTTTGAGATTTGACTGTTTGTGATCACTGTATTTTATAGGTGTGAAGCGTTTTCCACGTACCCACGTACATATGATCTTCTACATGCATGGGCAGTATTTTCAGATATTGAGGAACGTGGATGCAGTGCAGAGGATCTATTGATTGAAATGGATAGGATACTGAGACCTAATGGATTTGTCATCATAAGAGACAAACCCTCTGTTATAAACTACATCCGGAAGTTTGTGACTGCCTTGAAGTGGGATGACTGGTTATCAGAAGTTGAACCACGAGTTGATGCTCTTTCCTCAGGTGAAGAGAGAGTTTTGATTGCAAGAAAGAAGCTGTGGGATGAGGAGCATACAACAATGTGATTTGGCTTTGGGTTTCAGACTTTCAGGTATATGCCCTATTCTTTCTCATACTGGAATACTCTTGTGAACTTTTGATTACTAGCAACTGTTTTTGCATGCAATGTGCTAAGAATTCCAATCATGGAAGCAAAAATCTGTTGGATCCTTATTATTACTATGATTTGGTGTGTACTTCAAATTCCACTGCTGGATTATGAAAAACTTGACATTGCTTTATAATACAGGCCGGCTGCTAGACAATCTTTGAAAAAAAAAAAAGACAATGTACGGAGACATGAGAGAAAGAAATTTGTTGACATGAGAGAGGCAACAAAGTGATTGTCTTCAGCCTTCAGTTGGCGTGGACATGTTTTCTTCCTTGATTTCGAGACGGTAAGAGTGAAGAAAGAGCAACACCAATTGTAGAAAAGCTTGCATAACCAGGACCAGGACACCTTTTGTTTCTGTATAACTATTCTCAAAAGTCCAAAGTACCCAATTGGGAATGTGAAGTTCACTTTAATAACTATTACTCTATTACATTTATTTCTTCATTACTAGTAAAAATAACGCTTATGTACAAGAAAATTTTGTCAAAAACTGAGGTTAAGAATGAGTGTATATATGATTTTGGTCAAAAACTGGATTTCATTCGATCTATGACTATGGCTCGCAATGCTTGCGCTTGTCTAGAACACAGAGTAGTGTTTGTTTGAGGTAAAACCAAACATGTCGCAACAATAATAATCTCCACATGGAAGACACGAGACATGGGTCTGTTTGTTCCCGCTAATGTCGTAGCAATTCCCATTTTCACATTTCCATTTCAGGCTCTCCAATTCCATAGGATTAGGGGCAAAGCCAAAAAGCTTTATAGACTACGAAGACAATCGAGCTTCATCATAGCAAGCAATGGATTCTGAAGCTGCGGCTTCTTCATTGAGCATTGGCATCCAACATCATCTTTCTCTCCAATCTAACAATGGATCCTCCTCTAGTCCCAGAGCCCCAACTAAGCAATCATTCTTCATTGGTAAGAATTAACCACCCTCTCTCCCTCAAATACTATACAAACTCATCAAAATGTCCTTAGGTGCATATGGTAACGATGTTCATATATGTTTGAAATCCTCAACATGTTAAGAGGAACGATGTTCATATATGTTTGTGTTGATCAGGTGTTGCTGGAGGAACTGCATCCGGAAAAACCACGGTGTGCAATTTGATCATCTCTCAACTCCGTGATCAGCGTGTTGTTTTAGTAAATCAAGTAATCTTTTTTACACTAAATTTATTTTAGATTTTGGGTTAATTTGAGAATATTTGTGTGATCGAATCGGTGGAGGAGGTAGGTTTCTAACGGTGATTAACCATGATTTTTTGTGCTTCTGTATAAGGATTCATTTTATCACTCCTTGAACGAGGACAAGTTGAAGAATGTGCATGAATACAACTTTGACCATCCTGGTAAAAGACTAATTAACGAGCATTGATTTATTTCATCGGAAAATTTTAACACTACATCATCTGCATCGATTTGCCTTTCGTGTTTTCTTCTCCAGAGGCCTTTAATACGGAGTTGTTGCTTTCTTGTGTGGAGAAATTAAAGCTTGGACAGACAGTTAGCATCCCAGACTATGATTTTAAGACCCATCAAAGCATAGAACCTACTTGCCAGGTAGTACATTTAATCTGCAGTTAAAAAACCAATCCGTTTCATTAGTGTGTGTTATTTCCACAATGGAATGTAACCGTGAATTTTACAATTGAACGAAATGTTGTGCAACATTGCCGATCAATTACAGGTCAAGCCCTCAGACATTATCATTTTAGAAGGAATACTTGTTCTTCATGATCCTCGTGTTCGTGATCTCATGAACATGAAAATCTTCGTTGACACAGGTTATCTTTGTCTATTTGTTCTTGAATGTGAACCTCATGATTACAATGAAGATCCTTCAACACCATTGTACAGTGTACTGCACACAAAGTTGCACATTGATCATTCGATTTTAAATGTGAAGAACTTGCTTTTCATTTCATGACCAGAGACCTTGAGCTTTTTTCGTGTTTGCTTTTTTATCTTGTAGGATTAATTACAAAACACCACCCGAATTATGATGTTATTTTCATTTTCATACTTAATTATCAAAAACTTGCATTTTCATACTCGAAGTTTCATTCCGTTAGCATTTTGATACCCTGACCACTAACACTGTTCAATTTTGAGGGCATTTTTGTCATTTCATAATTTATATAAACATGGTATATTTAACCAAAAATAGATTAAACATGTTTATATAAAATTTGATAGATTAAACATGTTTATATTCGATATTTTCTTGATATAATTTATTTTATTTTGTTTTGCTTAACATGTAACTCTAAAAATATATATACATACAAGAGTTCTACTAACCTTTATCACTATTGTTGCACAAATAAATATTTAATTTTGGAGTTTTTTTTTGAATATTTTTGCTAAAGTAAATTGTTTTATTTGTATTTGATAACCTCAAAAAATAAATTATTTTGTTAAAGTAAATGTAAAAAATGATATATTTATTGAAATGACAAAAATGCCCTCAAAATTTAACGGTGTTAGCAGTCAGGGTATCAAAATGTTAACGAAATGAAATTTCGGGTATGAAAATGCAAGTTTTTGATAGTTAGGTATGAAAATGAAAATAACATCATAATTCGGGTGGTATTTTGTAATTAATCTTATCTTGTATTGTCGCTTATCCAAAACCATCCTACACCAGTGCAGACTCTGATGTACGGCTCTCTAGAAGAATTCAACGTGATACAGTCGAAAGAGGCAGAAATATACAGAATGTACTCGAGCAAGTTAGTCACATTCCTCCTGCACTTTCCTAACTATCTTGAATGCTAATATTGTTAGTCTGCTCGACAAATTTTCCCCTCAGTGCAGAGAACTGACCACATATATAGTAGTTTCCGCGCAGTCTTAATTGTTAGAATTAAAATTTGTTTAGTCCCTCTGGTTTGAAACAACATCTGTTCAGTTCCGTTTAAATGAGAAAATTGACGAAAAGACTATTTGGATGGATAATCGTAACTTTAAGGACTATTCATATTAAAATAAAACCACAAAGACTGAACATATGTCGACTTCAAACTATAAAGACTATACAATATTTTACCCTAATTGTTACGATATCTAGAATGTTTGATCTAGTTCCTTTTGTCCTGACATTGATTGAAAATGACACTAATGTATTTCTTTTGCCTACTTATGCATGGCAATTTTGCAGTATACCAAATTCGTGAAGCCTAGTTTTGATGAATTCATATTGCCCTCGAAAAAGTATGCAGATATAATCATTCCTCGAGGTGGAGATAATGATGTTGCAATTGACTTGATAGTACAACATATTCATACAAAACTTGGCCAACATGATCTGTGTAAAATATATCCAAATCTTTTCCTCATCTTTTCCACATTTCAGGTAACATTCAGTTATATTCTTCTCTTTGAACTGTTCATGTTGTTGATCTATATGTGAAATCTTTGCATTCTGAAAGTGTTACTTCTTTTGTTTGGTTCAGATTCGAGGAATGCATACATTGATACGTGATGCCCAAACAACAAAGCATGACTTCGTCTTTTATTCAGACCGACTTATTCGCTTGGTATAACTAGTCTCGCATGCACAATAGTAAAGTATTGATAATCATTATATTTAAACTCGGGTTGTGAAATCCACACATCTCAAATTGAAATCCACGCACCATTTTTATTTTTTTGGTAAGCTTAAACTTATGTACACCTTGCACCAATGTTTCAGGTTGTGGAGCATGGGCTAGGTCACCTCCCTTTCCAAGAACAACAGATTATTACCCCAACAGGTATACCTCGGCATTCAGTTTCAAGCCTTCAAAACTTGTTCACATCTATCACCACCTGAGTTTTTTTATAGGACCTATAAATGAAAACTCTTATTAAGTTATTAGATTACAAGTAATTTGTTGTTATCTCTTGCAGGATCTATATACAGTGGAGTTGTTTTCTGTAAACGATTGTGCGGCGTTTCAGTTATTAGAAGGTATATCTTTCAAGGATTGTGCTTCTCATGATATATATATATATCTCACTTAATCTTTAGACTTGACAAAAAGCACACTGAGCTAACCGTAACCAGCAATTATAGACATTGTTTTTGAGAAAATAGACAATTTCATTAACTTGTCTACAGTCAAAAGACGCTTACATCAATTTGCTTACTTGCGACCAGCAATTATAGACATTGTTTATGTGCACATCATCAGACATATTACTTGTTTATGTGTTTGTAGCAATATTTGAAGTACATTGTCTCCCATGCTTGTTTTTTCAATATCAGTGGAGAAAGCATGGAGAATGCACTAAGAGCATGTTGTAAAGGAATAAAAATCGGAAAAATTCTCATCCACGGAGAGGGTAACAATGGTCGACAGGTTTGTGTTACATAGTCACTCTCTCACATCTTTCTCTTCGTCTGTCTTATATCCTTACGATGTATGTGTCTGCAGTTAATCTATGAGAAGCTACCGAAAGACATCTCAAGCCGACATGTGTTATTCCTCGATCCTATTCTGTCTTCAGGTTTGAGAAAAAGCATCTGTCGTCTAATTTCCAAGCATAAGAAATTGTCTAAATCTCTGAATTCGTAGGAAACTCTGCCATCAAAGCTATATCTCTGCTACTCAGTAAGGGTGTACCAGAAGCCAACATCATCTTCCTTAACCTTATAGCAGTAAGTGATCACTGATCATGCTCAATGGAAAATTCCTTTTATGGTAATGTATAATAACATTTCCTCTGATGCAGGCACCGGAGGGAATACATGCGGTATGCAAGAGATTTCCGATGCTAAAACTTGTTACATCAGAGATCGACTTATCTTTGAACGAAGATTTGCGTGTGATCCCGGGAATGGGAGAATTTGGTGATCGTTATTTTGGCACAGATAGTAATGAGACCGGTTCTGGTTCGAATTCAAGCTCCAAGTGACCTAAATATATGTAATAGCTAAGATTATGTAGATATATCCACCCTGCAAGGAATTTCAAAGGTGATACCACAAATGAGTCCGGTTTTGAGTTGTTTTTTTTTTAATTGAAATTTGTTTAGTTTTTGTGGTTTGAAGTCAACATCTATTCAGTCATTAAGATTTCATTTTAATTTGAATGGTGCTTAAAGTCACGATTTTCCTTCCAGATGGTCATTCCGTTAATTTTTACCGTTAAAATGTTGACGTAGCCGTTAAAAACATTGTAATTTTTAATGGCCACATCAGCAATCTAAGTGAGCAAAATTGGCGGAAAGACTATTTAGAAGAAATATCGTGACTTTAAGAACTATTCAGATTAAAATGAAACCAAAAGGACTAAACAGATGTCGACTTCAAACCACAGAGACTATACATTATTTTACCCGTTTTCTTTTGTAGTGTAAGAACAGAAGACTAATGCTTCAGTGTGACCTCATGCCATCGTTTGTTAGTAGGTAATATCATTCCAATTACAATATCAAAGACAAAGTATGGATACATTTCAAACTTAACACTAATGTATTGGCTTAACAGCATTCTCAGAAAGCCTAGACCATGCTATTTGTTCCTTTAGTGGTGAAACCGGATTCCTTTCGGTTTCGGCCTAGACGGTGGCGCCTGTAGTTTTTGCTACACGATTTTCCTTCTTGGCTAAAATGGATTGTGTTAGCCAAGACACATTGTATTTGATTGACAGGTATCATGTCAATCAAATAATATTCAGAAATCTATACTTATCGTCAATCCTGTCGCTTATGTAGCTAAAAGGCTTAAATGACATGATGTGCTTGGCATATGCTAATTACACAGACCAGGTTGTTATGTGGTCATATTCATCCACCTTAATTCATATCACACACACTTATATTGTCTTGACATTGAAACCAAGTCTCTACTGATGAAGGGTCCGTACACTTGAAGTGCAAGCGAAGAAATAACCAACCTCATGACCCGAAGTCCCCAATCATGTATCAAATATATTCACTCCTCAAACCACATTCTGTCTCCTACCTTCAATTCTTTCAATGGAGACACAAAATTTTCAAGTCGTTCCAGTGCCACATGATTACCGCGCCAATGTTGACACTTCAAGACCCTTCAGCTCCGTCAAGGAAGCTGTTGCCGTCTTCGGAGAGCGGCTTCTCCTTGGAGAGTTCTTCTCACCATCACCATCCCCTAAACCGCCGCAGCTGCCGCCATGTTACACCAAGCAAGAAACAGAAACTTCTTCATCAAGGAACAAGTTTGTCATCTCACCAAGTACTAGTGCTGATCCACATAGTGAAGAAAGTGATCTTATTTTGGATAGTCTCAAGAAACTTGAGGCTGAGCTTCAGGAAACCAAGGTGGAGTTGAAGTTGCTCAAGGAGAGAGAGTCTGAAACCGAGGTGGCATTGGCAACCTTGAATGCAGAGCTTCACAAGAACATGTCCAAGTTGGCTCAGGCTGAGGCGGCCGCAGCAGGAAAGGCAGCGGCTAGTAGTGATCATCATGCTATCAGTTCGATGAGATCAAACCCGGAGGAAGCAGAGAGGAATGTCAAGAAGGATCCGTGGTCGATGATAAGGATGGAGGACTCTACCTCTTTGGCTGAGATATTGACCATTGGTTCTCAACATGGTTATTATGGGAGTGGAGGAAAAAGAGAGAGGAATTATAAGATGATGAAGAAGAAGCCTATTGTTCCTCTACTACAGGACTTGTTTTCCTGGAAAAAAGGGTCTTCCATTCCTCTCCATGACCATATCTATTCGTCTCCAAAACTCTACCATTGAGTATGGGTTAATGTCAGAATAAATTCCATTTGCAACTCTACTTGATTTCCGTTTTATTTGTTTTGAAGTATTTTGTGTAATGCTAATGTTGTCTATGCTGTTCATGTATATTATCCAAGCCAGCTTCTGTTTAAATTTAAGCTATATTTCATCAGAAGAAAACAGGCAATCAGTTCAGTGCCATAGGTATACAACAATGTTAAAGAATTGATCAAAACGTAAAAATTCATATTCTACAGGAGTTCAAAAAACTTAATTTAGGATACACCAAATGAAACCTTCAGATATCGTTTCTCTTTCACCATGCTCTCCGTGTTTAATATAAAAACTTTTCTACATCAGATGCTCTTTAAAGTTGAAGCAAAGGTGGTCAGATCATGCAGTGTTCTTCTTACTCTTCTTCTTTCTTGAGGCAAAGCTGCTTGGTCCAATTTCTATGGACATTCTTTTTGTCCTGCAAGGTACCATGAACAATCAAGCAGATTCAAAAGAAAATGGTATACAATTGTTTCCAAAAGATTGGTATACAATCAAGCAGATTCAAAGGAAACCAGGATGCTTATTGGTTCTTCCACCTATAGAACATAGTGAACATACCGCATTGAGATCTCTTCTGACTCCTCGTCACCATCTTCAACTGCATTATATTAAAGAATAAGGTTATGGACTTGAGGGTCAAGTTGGAAAGTTCATATTAAGAATAGCATGTCCAAGGATAATTACAAAACTGAATTACTACTGATTTTGCAACAATTTCTTGCCATTAATCTGGTGACTCTACACAACGATGCAAATTTCAGTACGTGTTTTCGATGAAACACACAAGAGTCTTGATCAAAGAATACAACCAGTTGATTTGCAGACACAAAAAAGTATAAAGCCACATAAAAATATCCAGCTCAACTCAGCATATAATTCTCCACTCTCCAGTGACAACTTATATATTAAAAATCGCAAGCCCCTATTTGAAACAATTGACGTATGTAGAAGACTATAGCAGTTCAGCTGATGGACAACTTCAAAAAAAGCATTGACATGGAACAGACATTACATCTATAAAAGTTGGAAACAAAGAAAGCACATAGGATTAAAAGCAAGTTCAGATCCATACCAATTCCATCAACCTCGTCACTTTTGTTCTCATCATTGCTCTCTGACTCTGAATCAGACCCCCATCTATCACCGCCATCATCAAAATCCCAGCGTGCTCCTGGTGGAGGGATCCAAAACTCAGCTTCTTCAGAATCACTTTCCTCACTATGAGACTTGGGTGTTTCAGAGATAATCTCATCATCACCGTCCTCCTCCACCTTCACCTCCTTTTTCTTCTTTTTCTTCTCCTTCTTCTCCTTCCTGGCTCCATCTTTGCCAGGCTTAGATGCTTTCTCAGGTTCCTGATCATCCAGCTCTTCTTCCATTTTATTTAAATTTAGCTTTCCTTCTTCCATTTCCTCTGTTTCAAGTAACATTTATCATCAAATTCATAAACATAGGCGAGGCCAATCACTCCAAAGAACATCCCATATACTTGTTTCAAACGCGTACTAATACGAATCACATGAAGACCTTATAACAAAGAATGCAAGACAAATACAAACCCAGTCTGTTGAGGAATCGTTTCCCATTGATATGCTTCCAAATGTGTTCCTCCGACTTATTGATGGTATCCTCCGTTAGCTTACACACCAACTTTGAACTACAAAAAGAAACAAACCAACCGAGTATCAGCACTAAAAATTAACACCCAAACATTCACACTTATATTTCAGCTAAAATTTCATCAACCAACAAAAATTCTAAGCAAAGCAGCCATACCCAACATGAATTACCCCATAAAACAATCAAAGCTATAGCCTTTATGGGTCTTCTACTAAACCCTAAACCCTAAAATTAAAGCTAAAACCTTTATGGGTTCTCCACAAAACTCAAAAGGGTAGAGAGAGGAAGAAGAGGTATACCGAGAAAGAGGGTCCTGCTTGAACATGTTGAGAGGAGGTTTATTATGAGAGAGTGCAAATTCGATGAGACCCAAACGACACCGTTTGCTCTGAGAGTAGGTTTCAATGTCTTTGGCAAGCAATTGGTGCCCAGTCTCGACGCACTGGAAGCGACCATTGTCGAGCTCCTTGAAGGTTGGCGACCCCAGTAGGTTGTTCCCTTCTTTGGTCTTCTCCTCACTCGTCGCCATTGCTGCTTTTGCTATAGCTATGAATCTATGACCTTCACACTAAACAAACACAGAGAAGAAGAAGATAGTGTATTGGGCCATTAGACCTAAGGCCCAAATTTGACCCATCCTTGAGTGATGGCCCATTTCTCTTAAGAAAATTGTTAACACCAAATCATTGCTGTTAACTTGTGTGTTCTTTGGTAATTGTGTATTAGAATCGAGATTAGTCACGGGTCAATGTACATCAGCATCTCAAAGAAATTTTCATACACTCTTTCTATATTTTATTCTTTGCGGCTTGTCTGCGTTCAAACACTATGATTTTTAGTTCGTCAAATCATAATTATACTCTGTCATTACTTATTACATATCGTTAACTAAAATTATTCGAATAATATGAATAATATACGTACATTTTGCTCATCTATTCTCATGATATACAAGTAAGAAGCCGGTTCATCGGCCCCTCACACAACTGTAACAATAATTTTTTTTAATTTTTTTAATATAATCGTAGTGGTATGAATCATATGGTTCTAGTTATATGATAAAAAAGATGAGCATGGTGTCACATGCTTTCCAGAAAAGATCCCGCACATTGAAGTAATAATCTCCCTGGCAGCATGCCATAATCATCAAGAAAGATATGGTGACCAAAATTGTCTTCCAAACAAACCAAAACTCTGAATTTATGGCACCATTAAAGGAAGACATTAGTGTAATTGATCAAAATTGTGGAGATGCTCATATAAGTAGCTTACTTGCAGATGACATTAATCTCAATTCTCATATAGCTAGCTTACTTGTCTTAGGAGCATTACTCATTACTCACTCTGTTTTTATCTGATTATAAGTAAGAGGCTACAGGGCCTATGTCCAAATGCCCTGCATATGTGTTACATTGTGCAGTAGAGAAAATGGAGACTGGAAGAGTTTTGGCTGCGAGCATGTTGGTTATATGTGCGCTAGTGATCAGTGTGGGAGGTGAAGAAGATGCATCGTCACCTTCGGCTTCGGTTTCGGCTTGTGAGTTTCCAGCAATCTATAACTTTGGAGACTCGAATTCAGATACCGGTGGTATATCTGCTGCATTCTACGCCATGCCGTCACCCTACGGCGACACTTTCTTCCACGGACCAGCTGGAAGGGGCAGTGATGGTCGTCTAATAATAGATTTCATAGGTAATATTATGAAGGACCATTTTCCCATGTTTGTCATGTATGTAAAGTTGTTGTGGAATATTATGTAATGTGGTATGCTATGCAGCTGAGAAGCTGGGGTTGCCATATCTGAGTTCATATTTGGACTCAATTCGAAGCAATTTTCGACACGGTGCTAATTTTGCTTCTGGAGGAGCAACCATCAGGCGGCAGAATGAGTCATGGTTTGACAATGGTGTGAGTCCTTTTCCTCTTGACATCCAGTTTGTGCAGTATGATCAGTTCAAGGGGCGTACCACCACTCTTTACAACCAAGGTCCATGTCTAATTCGCCTCTACTTTTTTTTCGGTTTTAAGAGACATGTATGAGAAATTTATTCCTCATTATTTGTTATGATGTGCAGCTAAGGAACTTTCCGACACACAAGATCTCCCTAGACCTGAGGACTTCTCAAAGGCTCTTTACACTTTTGATATAGGCCAAAACGATCTAGCTGCTGGTTTTCGGAAAATGAGTACTGAGAAATTTCTAGCAGAAATTCCGGACATTGTTAACCAGTTGGCTGCAGCAATCCGAGTACGTATTTGCACACCTGTTTAATGTGATTCTATATGCCAAAATTGCTTATAAAACAAGCACCTTTTGTTATGTTACAGAGTTTGTACGACCGAGGGGCAAGGGCATTCTGGATACACAACACTGGTCCAATAGGTTGCTTGGGAGTGACATTACACTACATCCATGACCCAAGCCCTACCGGATACCTTGATCGCCACGGTTGTGTGAAGTTTCAAAACGACATGGCAAGACAGTTCAATAGGCTGCTCAAACAGAAAGTGATCCAACTAAGCAAGGAACTCCCTTTTTCTGCAATAACATATGTCAATGTCTTTGCTGCAAAGTATAAGCTCATCAGCAATGCAAAGAAGCTTGGTAAGAATAGTTTTTGCTCATAATGTCAATTCAACCATCAAATTTGGTACACTAATACTTAAATCTATGCAGGGTTTTTCGATAAAACGAAGATCTGCTGTGGATATCATGAAGATTATGACCATGTGTGGTGTGGGAATAAGGGAAAGATAAATGGGAGTGAAATATATGCAGGGTCGTGTGAAGATCCTTCCTTGTATATAAGCTGGGATGGTGTGCACTACACTGAGGCTGCAAATCATTGGATTGCTAATCAAATTGCCAGTGGTTCATTCTCAGATCCACCAGTTTCAATCACAAATGCATGTCATAGGCCTTAAACTGTGTGATTAGTAATTTGCCAATTTTATAGTTAACATGAAAGTAATTGACAATTCTACTCTCTGATTTTATCATGTACTTCCTGATGTTCAAAAGTCATTTCCATCGACTAGACGTTAAACGCATACATGTAAGAAACAAGTCATTTGTATGTTGTATGTATCGACATAAACAAAAGACGTCCAAATTGTGTATTTTCTATTTTCTAACATCAAACTACTTATTTTCGTTCACGACTTTCAATAAACATAAAAGTTATTTAGTTCCGTTGGCAAGATGTTGATGGTTGTCAATAAAAACGTATATTTAACCGAAGAGATTCAAATCTATTAAATTTTAAACCAAACACACACTAACCAACTTTATCATAACATGATAATACGACTGATTTTAATACGACTTTGTATGACCTTTTCTTGTGTGCGAAAGACTTCCTACACGTTTTGACTACATTCTTCTTGCGAATCTGCGATCATCAAGGCATTTTAGCCACAACATTTTAGTGATTCAAACGCTGATTGGGGAGTTCCTTTCCCTAAGCCACTACTTTGTTTAGGAATTGTAAAGGCATACCCTAAGAATGTAATGAAGCCCAAAAATGGTATGGCATGTGACCACGGGTCCATCTCCTCCGACTAGGAAATCGTCAAAGATAGTGATCACCGACTATACTGAAGTTACTCTCAAACACCAACATTCTTTATCCATTCAGTGCCACAAGATTATAAGGGTGTCACTGTCCCTGCAATCCATATATATGTCATGGTTTCAAAGCGAATGCATATAAACAAAGTTGGTGAACTTTATCCTCAAAACCAGTTCTGGCTTTATAAGTTGAGTAATAACTAATAAGTATACTTTGAGAGCGAGTGAGAATGTTGGGAATGGAGAGATGGAAACTTCTTGTGCTATTGCCTTTTGGGTTGTTCTTGGCAATGTGTGTTCTGGGAGTGAGTGGTAGGGTGTTACCATCTTGTTATTTTCCGGCAATCTACAACTTTGGCGACTCGAACTCCGACACCGGCGGGATCTCAGCTGCATTTGAACCCATTCAGGCACCCTACGGCGAGGGGTTCTTTGGTAAACCAGCTGGAAGGGACTCCGATGGTCGTCTCATGATAGACTTCTTTGGTATAAACAAGTAGAGTTTGTTTTGTGATGCAAAATCCCACCAAGTGCTTCATTTTTTGCAATGAATATATGGTTGTATTGAATATGGTGTTTTATGTGCAATGTAGCTGAGCACCTAAGGTTGCCATACGTGACGGCATACTTGAACTCGCTGGGAACAAGTTTCAGGTATGGTGCAAATTTTGCCACCGGAGGATCACCCATTAGAAGGCTGAAAGGGACCATTTTCGAGACCATTTTCGGTTTTGGCCTTAGCCCCTTTTCGCTTGATATGCAAACGACTCAGTTCCTGCAGTTCAAAGCTCGATCGGCTGATCTATTTCAAAAAGGTTCAAATCTTAACTCTAATGACTTGAGACACTATATATAGAGTATTGCAATCGTACTAATTGTCTTTGAATTATGATGGTACGTCTAGCCAGTTATTTTTGTGACAGAAGCAAACTTCCAAACCCTCAAGACTTTGCAAAGGCACTGTATGCGTTTGATATTGGGCAGAATGATCTCTCTGCTGGTTTTCGAAAGCTGAGCTTTGATCAGCTTCGTGCAGAAATTCCAGACATGATAAACCAGCATGCCGCAGCAGTCCGAGTGAGTATCACATTAGCTCCTAACTATGTCAATGCTAATTTCTTGAGAAGAAATTAAGTTCCTGTGCTATGTGTGTATGTAACTTGTAACTTGTAAGTAAAGCATGCATGTTTCTACATTTGTGTCAAATCTTCAGCTTGTATACGAACAAGGGGGGAGGGCATTTTGGATACACAACACCGGTCCGATTGGTTGCTTGCCGGTGGGTTTGTTCTACAATATCAAACCGGCACCGAGTGCTCTCGATGAACACGGCTGTGTCAAGGACCAAAACGAGATGGCCATAGAGTTCAACAGGCAGCTCAAGGACAGTGTCATCAAACTAAGAGCGGAGCTCCCACAAGCTGCAATTACTTATGTAGATATCTATGCTGCCAAGTATGAACTCATCAGCAATGCAAAGAAAGAAGGTACTCAAAACTCCATGTTTGCAAAACTCAATTAACTCACTACTCACTAATATTAGCAAATTGGGAATCAGGCTGACATTAACAGTTGCTTGCAATACAATGATTATTACTACAGGGTTTATGGCTCCAATGAAGGTTTGCTGTGGGTTTCATATGGGAAATGACCATGTGTGGTGTGGAAACAAAGCAACTGTAAATGGAACAGAAGTATTTGGTGGTGCTTGTGGAAATGCTTCATCTGTTATTAGCTGGGATGGAATCCACTACACTCAGGCTGCTAATAAGTGGGTTGCCAATCGCATACTCAATGGTGCCTTGTCCGATCCACCACTTTCCATTTCTCAAGCTTGTCATAGGCGCTAACTTATATGCCATTCAAATTGATATGTTATGAAAGGGAAATTTTGAAATGTTGATATGCCATGCATACTTGTAAAAAATAAAACAAGCCACTCGTATGTTGTACGTATTGACAGAGATGAAGGACTTCCACATTGTGCACTTCTTACATCAAAGTACTAATGATTGTCATTCATAACTTTCATCAGACATTTTATTGACTTAGTTTTGGTAGATAAGAAACCCATATTAAGAAAAAATAAACAGTATTGCACTTCAAATTAGAAAAGGAATTCGTAATCGTCAACGAAAATTTATTAATGTACATGTAGAAGAAGACACGAAACGCGTGTTTGATGTCATCAATACATAACTGTGTTTTCCATGAAGACTGCGTAAGACTATCCAAGATATTACGGCTATTGCAAGCTCATTCTCTAATGTTTGTTCTAACCATATCTATAGAAAAGCAAACTTTACGACAAATGCTTTTGCGCATGAAAGTCAACAACTCCTTAAGAGTCGTTTGTGTCAATGGTTTGTGAATGACTGCTTTTAAAATGTTGTTGTTTGATAAAGTGAACTCAGATTTTTCAAAATGCTTGTTATGATAGTTTTGTCCTTCCTATAAATAAAACAAACTTATACCTACGAAAATATCAACGAAACACACATCTAGCCAACATAACCATGACATTGAGATGTTTTGTTAGATTGTGTAAAGGCACATCCTAAGAGTGTAACAAACTCAAATAAGTCATGGTATGTGACGACTAGGTGACTAACTCTGGTGAGTCTGGTCCATCTCATCTACTAGGAAATCACGAAAGATATGAATCACCGACTATACTGAAGTCACTGTCTCAGACTTCCAAGATTCTTCATTCATTCACTGCCACATGATCATAATCATTCTGTGTCACTGTCCCTGGTGATCTGTAATTTGAACCATCGGATCACGGTCCCTGCAATCACTGTCATGGTTCCAAATCACATGCATATAAACAAAGTTGATAAGAGTCTATCCTTAAAACCAGTCCCTCTTGTTGTTCTGGCTTTATAAGTTTAAGTGGCAGAGTGAGTGAGAGAGGTCTCTCAAATCTGAGATGCTGGGAATGGAGATTTGGAAGCAGCTAGTGCTACTGCCTTGTGGGTTGTTCTTGGCTTTGTGGGTTCTGGGTGTGAGCGGAGCTGCGTTACCATCTTGTTCTTTTCCGGCAATCTACAACTTCGGCGACTCGAACTCCGACACCGGCGGGATCTCAGCTGCATTTGAGCCGATTCGTGCACCCTACGGTGAAGGGTTCTTTCGTAAACCAGCTGGAAGGGACTCCGATGGTCGTCTCATCATAGACTTCATAGGTAAACTATAGTTAGTTTGGTGATGCCAAAACCCCCATTAAGTGCTTCAATTTCTGTTATTGAATATGGTGTGTAATGTAGCTGAGCGCCTAAGGTTGCCATACTTGAGCGCATACTTGAACTCGCTGGGAACAAATTACAAGCATGGTGCGAATTTTGCTACCGGAGGATCAACAATTAGAAGGCCGAATGAGACCATTTTCGAGTATGGTATAAGTCCCTTCTCGCTTGATATGCAGACGGCTCAGTTCCTGCAGTTCAAAGCTAGAACGGCTGATCTGTTTCGACAAGGTTCAAATCTTTACTCTAATGTTTTGAGACACTATTTTGAGTATTGCAATACTGATTGTTTGTGAATTGTGGTGTCTAGCTAAGAATCCCTATGAGAGAAGCAAACTTCCAAATCCTCAAGACTTTGCAAAGGCACTGTATACGTTTGATATTGGGCAGAATGATCTCTCTGCTGGTTTTCGAAAGCTGAGCTTTGATCAGCTTCGTGCACAGATTCCAGACATTGTAAACCAGCTGGCCACAGCAGTCCGAGTGAGTATCACATTAGCTCTTAACTATGTCAATGCTTATTGCTTATGATGAAGAATAAGTTGGTGTGCCATTTGTATGGTAAAGAATGTTTCTAAATTTCTGATGGGTAGTGATTGATTGACATATCTTCAGCGTATATACGAACAAGGGGGCAGGGCATTTTGGATACACAACACTGGTCCAATTGGTTGCTTGCCAGTGAATCTGTTCTACAATCTTAATCCTGCACCGGGTTATGTGGATGAACATGGCTGTGTCAAGGGCCAAAACGACATGGCTGTAGAATTCAACAGGCAGCTCAAGGACAGAGTCATCAAACTAAGAGCTGAGCTCCCACAAGCTGCAATTACATATGTGGATGCCTATGCTGCTAAGTACGGACTCATCAGCAATGCAAAGAATGAAGGTATGAAACTCTATCAATACTCACTACTCACTAGTCACTACCATTAGCAAATTGGGAACTGGGCTTGACATTGTTAGTTACTTGCAATACAATGAGTATTGCTACAGGGTTTGTGGATCCAATGAAGGTTTGCTGTGGGTATCATGTGCGATATGACCATGTGTGGTGTGGAAACAAAGCAACTGTAAATGGGAAAGAAGTGTATGGTGCTTCTTGTGGAAATGCTTCATCTGCTATAAGCTGGGATGGAGTTCACTACACTCAGGCTGCCAATCAGTGGGTTGCCAATCATATACTCAATGGCGCCTTGTCCAACCCACTGATTCCCATTACTCAGGCTTGTCATAGGAGCTAAGTTATATGCATTCAATTTGAGTTATGAAAGGGAACTGGGAAATGTTTCTTTGGAGAACACTAGGAAATAGTACTAAATAGTAATAAGATGTATTAGAACAATCAAAGAGGAAGTCATATTCAGACGAGGGACGGTCTTCTTTTCATGAGAATCTTCATTTTGAATGGAAACAGAATAAATGATTAATTTTCTCTGTTTTATTTCTCATTAACATCAATACCTGGTTGAAACTCGGCCCTTATGTTAAAGGCAGACTCAAGCATAGGGAGATTACGTTATGGCAGAGTTGGTTTTCAGTGACTGCAAAAGATATGAAAATTCATTTGGGTGCTAAGAGAGCGCATCAAAGAAATGGAAACCCGGAAATTGCCGTAGTGTTCGACTCAGTTGCTTCAAATGAACTAATCATCCTTCTAAGCTAGGGTCAGTTTCTGATTAAGATTCATCCTGGATTCGATGGTGGTGGAGACTGGTGAATGCAAACAAGGGCCAAGGGAACGAGAAAATATAACACAATGAGAGGTCACGGAGACTTGACTTTACTTTTGATCAATCACATTCACATCCATCTCAGTTCCTTCCCACTTCCACTAGGAGACACACAAGAGTCAAACGAGACCCTAACTACATGACACATGACAGCAAAGATTTCTTACACCCAAACCCTAAACCACAAACTAGCACAAACAACTATCTGGGCAATTTCAAACAAATGGAGCCAAACTCATTTTATTGATTTAAGGTGCCAAGCATCTAAGGTATAAAACGCAGAATGAGTGCATTCTAAAAATTTGATTTATAACTACACAACTAAGAAGATGATAAAGAATGCAGATAATAGATATTAAACTATCCACAAAACTATAACACAAAGTTCTTAACTTGTCTATGATGATAAATACTCACTAGAATAGCTAAATGTGATGTATTATTGAACTCAAACTCACTGAATAATGGACTGGATGACACCAGCGCCAACAGTCTTACCACCTTCCCTAATCGCAAATCTCATCCCTTGCTCGCAAGCCACCGGCATAATAAGCTCCACCACCATCTTCACTCTGTCTCCCGGCATAACCATCTTCGACTCCTCATCATTGTCATTCATAATCTGCGTCACCTTCCCGGTCACATCAGTAGTCCTCATGTAAAACTGAGGCCTATACCCTGCAAAGAAAGGCGAATGCCTCCCGCCCTCTTCCTTCTTCAACACATACACAACCGCCTCAAACTTTGTGTGAGGCGTTATGCTACCCGGCTTAGACACCACCATCCCTCTCTGAATATCCATCTTCTGAATACCCCTCAGCAACAGCCCTACATTGTCACCAGCAAGTGCCTCATCAAGTGTTTTCTGAAACATTTCGACTCCCGTGACAGTTGTATTCCTAGTCTCTCTCAATCCCACTACATCAACATGGTCCCCAACCTTCACTTTACCCCTCTCCACCCTCCCCGTGGCCACCGTGCCGCGCCCTGTGATCGAAAACACATCCTCAACTGCCAACAGAAACGGCAGATCAGTCTGACGCTGCGGAATAGGAATGTAATCATCCACAGCATCCATCAAGTCGTAAATCTTGTCCACCCATTCATTCTCCCCTCTCTTTATCTTCGGATTCGCCATCAACGCCTCCAATGCCAGCAACGCCGAACCCGAAACCACCGGAACATCGTCGCCGGGGAATTCATATGATGATAACAAGTCCCTGACCTCCAATTCCACCAGCTCAAGCAGCTCGGCGTCGTCGACCTGGTCCTGTTTGTTCAGGAACACCACCACGTTGGGGACACCGACCTGCTTGGCCAGCAGGACGTGCTCTTTCGTCTGCGGCATCGGGCCGTCGGCGCCGGAGACGACGAGGATAGCGCCGTCCATCTGCGCGGCGCCGGTGATCATGTTCTTGACGTAGTCGGCGTGGCCGGGGCAGTCGACGTGCGCGTAGTGGCGCGTGGCGGTCTCGTATTCCACGGTGGCGGTGTTGATGGTGATGCCACGCGCGCGCTCCTCCGGCGCGGCGTCGATCTCGTCGTACTTTTTCGGGGCGCTGTTCCCCATGGAGGCGAGGGCCATGTGAGGGCGGCGGTGAGGGTGGTCTTGCCGTGGTCGACGTGGCCGATGGTGCCGATGTTGACGTGGGGCTTCTTCCGCTCGAATTTTCCACGCGCCATCCGGACGGTGAAGGATCGGCGCCGCCTGAGCGCGTGGTTGACAACGACATCGAAAGATGCGGCGGAAAGGGCGGAGGAGGAGAGGAGGGGCTTTGGGCTAGGGCGTTGGGTGTAGAGAGAGAAAGATGGGTGGGATGAGAAAGTGAGGGTGGGGAGAGTGAGGGAGTGAAGAGGAGTTTTGAGGAGGGCGGGGCTCCGATAGCAGAAGCCATATGGATTTTGATCGCCGTGATTGAGAGAGAGCCGACGGCGGAGGGAACGAAGAAAACAACGAGGGAATTTGAAGGGGGAGGGGAGAGGAGTTTCTATTTGGGCCTCTCTTTTTTTCTTTTTAAGTTGCTCCAAGGCCAGGCCCAAGTTAATGAAAACTAATAAGCCCAATCCAGGTTTAGCTATCTCTAGCAATATAGAAAATTTTATAAAGAGTACCCCAAATAAATTCCCTTCATCACTTTGGTACACCACCGCTACTATCATGTTCATTCCTCAACAATTAATCGCCGTATAATTTTTATACCTCTCGTTTATAACACTATCAAGTCTATTACTGTACAAGTTATTTCATGGACACTTTTGTCTTTTCATGTTCTCAGCTTCTTTTTCTCTGTTGATTTCTTCATCAGTCATCACCGATCAAGTATGAACATATGTTACCTACTATCAGCAGTAATCAACCCAATCTCATTTAATTACCTCTAGTCAAGGATCACAATCTATCAGCAGTAATCGTCGGAAAGTCCTCATCTTTTGAACGGAAGAGTGATGATGGTCTCGTCGTCGAAAACCCTCTGGCGAGACCATAATTTTTTTTTTGAGAAATTCCATTAATTTCCCTCTTCTTTCCTTAATGATGAAGTGTGTTTTGAAATTTTCAAAATTAATTTCCCATTAGTTTCACTATACACTGACGTCATCGGGGAAGGGAATTAACACACAATGGCTTTTCCATAATATTATACAGTATTGGTCCCAAAGTGCTTCCAATCCCTCTCTCCCGCTTTCACCAAATCCAATTAAACCCCTAAAAAAACCCAGGAAGAAAAACTCATAACTCATTTGTGTGCAAAGACCCCATTTCAAGAAATTCATACACATTGATTTCCCCTACCTTTTCTCCTCTCTTGCAAACCACCACAGTTTCGAAACCATGAGCAAGAAGTAAACTGCCTGAACGAGTTAGATAGTTTTGAGAGCGACGATGAAGAGACACTACCCGAGCACGAGGTCCGACCCGTTCCCCAATCGCCGTCCATTTCTCGGTCAGTTCTTGACTTCAAGAAGAATGACGAAGGTCGTTCTGTCCCAAACCCTCAGTTGATCTCCAGAAAGTCCCCATTTTTGAATGGAAGAGTGATGATGGTCTCGCCGTTGAAAACCCTTCGGCAATCGGCGTTGGACGTGTCGTTTCAAACCCGACAGTCGGCGGCGGAGAGCCCACCGTTCTTGGAGACGCAGAGGTTTTCAATTCCAAGGCGTTCAAAACCGACAACTCTGCTCCGGCAGTTAGCGACGGAGAGTCCACCGTTCTTGGAGGCGCAGAGGTTTTCAATTCCAAGGCATTCAGAACCGGCAACTCTGCTCCGACGATCAGTGGTGGTGACTCCATCGTTCTTGGAGGCGCAGAGGTTTTCAACTCTGTGGCGGCCGGCGGCGAAGACAACCTTTTAAAGGCTGCTCCGGCGGCAATTGCCGCCTCCAAGATCCAAAATCCAAGATCCGGAGCTAGAACCCGATTCTGGCACCGATGCCTCCAGGCCTGCCTGCCCTTCTAAACTTCCATCCAGGCCCATCTTGACCATCAATCTTCTACCCAGACCCATCTCCTCCCCAATTCTTCCTTCCCATGCAGTTGAATTAGTACGGTTTGGGAATTCTATTAGAGCAATTGCACCTATTTTAGATGGGTTGGACCAATTCTTAACCCGGGCTAATGCACTATTCATTCAAATCATTCCTTGGTCCTTGGTTAAACGATACAACAATGAGACCAATCTTAGGACTAATTACTATTTACCTTTTATAAAAATATTTTTTATTGATAAACAATTAGCCCAACAAGTGGGATGAGCTGTGGATGATTCAATGCGGGACCCTGTGATTTCAGTTAGCCCAAACCAATCCATGGACTGAAGATTGCTCCATGTCTTGCCCCGGTTAGCTGGGACCCATGGCTAACCCAGATGAATTCCCAACTGGTTTCATTCACTTTTCAGCCTACTCCTCACTCCAACCCAGGTTTTTAATCCTTTGTTGCATGTGCTCTTAAGGCCAGCAGCTCTAACTCCTCTCCACTCTTCATTCGTTAATTTACCATCAGCAAGAGTAGCTACATCACACTGAGAAACCCGACAACCAACGGCCCATTACACTGAATCTTATTTACAACTTGCAACTAAGTTTGAAGATTTCAAAACTCCGGTGCACTTCGGGGTTACAACAAAACATACAAATTTGACCATAGTTTCAACAGCAGTTTTTTCTACCAAGAGGCATAACATTCATACGCTATCTTGAAAGAATGTACAAGTGATAAACAGTCTGTCAAAACCAAATATTAAACAAAAACCATCAAAATGTATCCATCATCGATCTGCAGGATGAAAATGCTTCACTATGTAAAGGTGATTGGTAGGTTTGGATGGCGGTCAAGTGACAGAACAAGATGGATATGCTGGTAACGAATTGATATTTAGTTATTCACCAAGCTCAGTTCTTCTTTACTCTGTTCTAGCCTCAACTCAAACTGTTGATTGTAAAGTAGCACTGCCAAGTCTATATTAGCATCTTTATATCAGGGACATACTGTAGTCTTGTGCATTGAGTTATTAGAAAGACGACATACATTTTTAGAGACCAAAGCCGAAAGAACACAACCCTACATTATGGAAGCTCAGCGAGGTTCAGGGTCTTAACAGAACATCTTATACAAAGATGCCAAATTTGATTTCTCAAACAAAGAAGAATGAGGTTAATTGATTGCATGGTGGAGGGTGATATATGAATTTTACAAATTTGTGGATGTCCATACTAGAACCAGCAAGCTCTATGTGTAATTCAACTATGCCGAAGATATAATCAATAGCACTGCACACATTACTTTATTACAATAGATGTTATAAGCTTTTCATTTTTATGCCTCTTTAATTTTAGCTGTTCTACACCTGGTTAATCTCTGGTGTTCATATGAGATTAACTTGATCATTGTTTGTCAATTTATTAGTGTCAAGCATCCACCTAGTTGGTGCTAGGAAATCAAACAACATGCTTAATCATGTGTAGAATAGCACATAATGTAAGAGCAAACAAATAACTATTGGGAAGGGAAGAAATAGAATGCTTTCAACATAGGAATAAAAGACAGAAAAACAGAATGATAAGTAAACCCAATTTATTTATTAGTGCCGAATTGCATAGCAAGTTCTGAAATTTGTTACAAACAAAGCTAACAGAGTGGAGACTCAATCCCACATACATAGCTGCTGCTGGAAGCAGAGTAAATAAAAGATGATACATGTTTGTTTTTGGTACACAATAAAAGATGATACATTTCAGACTAGTAATTGAAAAGACAGCACCTTGGGCTTAATCTTGTTCCATCGGCATCTCGTATCGGCAGAGGGGACACATGTGGTTCCTCTCCAGGCACTGAACATGCAATCTAGATGAAAGTAGTGCTTGCACGGCAACTGAGTGCTGATGGTTCTTGTTGCTGATCCATATCAAAATCTTCCAAGCAAACAGCACAGGAGGGCGAGCGTGCTATAACATCACTATCGAGACTCTTTGGCTGCAAGCCCTGGATGAAGGATCTGCTTGCAGGAATCCAATTAAGCTTGGTCGGAACCAGTGAAGCATCTCCGTCGAGGATAGTGGCGTCATACACAGACACTAGAACAGGGATCTCGGGGTTGACGACGGTCTCCATCGCCCGGAACAGCGTGTGACCACAAGCAAGATGTTCATCTTTGGGCACACCCAATTTCGAGAGCTTGTTAGTGATGAGGGTTTCGTAATACCTATTACTGTCGTAGTTGTCGAATAATTGCTTCTTGAAACTGGAAAACTTTATCAAAAGATCTCCTTGGGCGAGACGAACAAAGGATTCAACGGTATCTGGATGGGTTTGTGGCGATACTTGCAGAACTCGAATCTGACGGCAAGCGTGTCCATCTCCACAGACCCTCTGAGGTCGAATATCTCCTGTTGCTCCGCAGTGTGATAATAAGTGAAGTACTCCATGAACGATCGCTTCCGGATCTGTATCGAGGCTTTCTCCTCCCTCCCTCTTTCTCTGTAACCTTATCGGACAAGGATTTGGATCTGTGTATCGAGGCTTTGCCTCCCTGTGTATATATATAGGAACAACCCTAATCCCTCTAGACAAGGATTTGGTCATTTCCAGAGTCCGAACTCAACAAGGATTAGGAAAGTCAAAGGAATCCGGAACTGAAACTGAAACTGAACAGATATAGATGACAGCTGCCACAGTGTTGTTTCCCCTTTTAGTATGAGGACCCGACCCGGCCCGTCCCTTATGTCTCTCAAAACAAGCCACGTGTATTTTTCATAAAAATAAATGAAAAAATAAAAATCAGTTCACAACTCATAATTACCACTAACAAGTATGCATTTATCATTCACACCGGCAAGTATGAGATCATTTTTCATCCATTTTAACTAACAAAATCAAAATCCGTTAACTAATAAATTACAAACTCAAAGATGAACCACAAACCCTCTCTACCTCAACCAACCTAAGCGGTCAGTACCTTCTACCTGATATCAGCCACCACGAGAACTTCAATCCCTCTAAATCTTGACGCAACATGAAGCTCTAACAAGAACCTCCGCCGCCTAGACAAAGAGAGCACCGTAGCCGACTTGGTTAAGACGACCTCAATCTGATTTTTGAGCTTATTATCTCTTCTGACGGCCATCTTGATTTACCCATTAATGGTCACACACTATTAATCTATTGACACGTGTCTTTTTCTTAACCTTAATCACTGTTAAACAATTGATGTTTGTTTGTTCTAAATTTGGCTGATACGTATAGACTGTTTATCACTTGTACATTCTTTCTAGAAAGCATATGAATGTTATGCCCTTTTGTAAATTGAAACAGGGAAAACATTGTTGTCAAACTATCATTTGGACATTCTCAGCAATCGAAGAAGTCCCCGTAGTCAAATTCTCCCATGCCACAAACAAGAATCACAAACAATCATCCTTCCAACAATCAGGGAAGAGGTTCAATTTTCACTTTTACGATAAACAGATAGATACAAACCGGTCATTAGTAAAAGTGCATATCAACTCTAATCTAAAAGACTCACTTTCCCTTGCCACTACAAGTATGGAGTGTGTTATACTGTTTGACAGTTGAAACAGTATGCTCAATATTAGCAGACTTAAGATCATCATAGAGCTCCAGACCCTCCAGTGCCTTCTGCCAATTTTTGGCCTGAAGCATGAAATAGGCAACTGATTTATTATTTATGAATTTTTTGAGGTAGCATTAAAGGGAAATAGGTTGAGAGGTTAATCAGCGACATTCTCCCTTGGTGAGAAAGAGCTTCTAATTTACTTCTCCATCACAGGGACACAGGAATGACAGGACTACTCAATTAGTTTGTTTATACGGTTGTACCAGGATTTCTAAGACAATTGGATGTTCAGGGCTAGGGTAATCCAAGTCACTATTCTCAGCTGGAGAAACATTACGTTCAGGGTGAATCCTATTCAGATTGGACAGACAGCCATATGTTTAAACCTGGCTGAAGGATTGTCACATTGGAGTGGGACTATAAAACCAAGCAGTACATCCCTTCTTTCACCATATTGCAACATTATATATCCTTCGAAAAAATGAAGCTGAAGTTTTCGAACTCGATGTGTGATGCAGATCAGCGATCCACACAACTCAAAGCCTCTCTGGACTCAAAGACAACAAGAGAAGAAGATAATGATGCTCCGGCGGCTGCCAATATTTATAATATATGAATGAACCAAAGATGCCTTACAAGAGCCAATACATCTCTTTAAATAGAGAACAAAACCTAGTCCTTAAAGGAAGTAAGCAACAACGTTAAAACTACCACCACTTAATAGGTAAATAATCAAAGCATAATATAATAAGGAATCGTCTCTTGGACCAAACATAGTCCTTAAGATATTCTGGCGCCTGTACATTCCTCTTGGCTCTTGGTTCATCTCCAAGCATAGCTCCTGCATCAGACTCCCCAGGTTGAAAAGACTCGTCCTCGAGTCTGAGTTATGGTCATCGGAATTGCTCCCTTGGTAAGCTTGTAGATCAGCAACATTAAAAGTAGCAGAGACATTCATGTTGCTTGGAAGGTCAAGTACATAAGCATTCTCTCCAACACGCTCCAATACCTGGAATGGTCCATCAGCCCGATCACGCAATTTCGCATGTTTTCCACACAGAAACCTTTCTTTACTCAGATTTACCCACACAAGATCTCCCGCCTTGAACTCAACATGTCTTCTATGCTTGTCAGCTTTCTCCTTGTACTTTTTATTACTTGCTTCAAGCTTTTGACGAACCTGCTCATGCAACTTCTTGATGTATTCAGCCATATCTTGTGCATCACCACTAATACGGTCGTTGGTGGGCAGCGGAACCAAGTCCACAGGGCTGACAGGGTTTCGGCCGTACACCACTTCAAAGGGACTCATCTCAATGGTTCGGCTAGTTGACTTATTGTAGGCAAACTCTGCTTGTGGTAAGACTTCAGACCAGCTTGATTTATTTTTCCCCACAAGTGATCTTAATAGATTTCCCAATGTCCTGTTGACTACCTCAGTTTGGCCATTAGTTTGTGGATGGTGAGCACTGCTATACTGAAGTTTAGTCCCCATCCTTCGCCAAAGAGTACGCCAAAAGTGTCCCACAAACTTTGAATCTCGATCAGAAGTGATGGTAATTGGAATACCATGTAGCTTGACTACTTCTCGAAAATAGAGGTTTGCAATGTGACTAGCATCCATGGTTTTGGAGCATGGCACAAAATGTGCCATCTTTGAAAATCTATCCACCACAACCAGTATAGAATCATGACCATTCTTAGTACGAGGGAGTCCCAATACAAAGTCCATACTCACATCCTCCCATGGAGCCTTCGGTTCAGGTAGAGGAGTATACACCAGTGTTTTGAGAATGCCCTTTAGCAACATGACACACTCTACACCGTTGAACATACCTCATCACATCTCTATTCAACTTTGGCCAGTAAAATTTTTCCCCAACTAGAGCAATTGTTTTGTCTCGTCCAAAATGCCCCCCAAGACCAC
The DNA here is from genome assembly GCA_010134655.1 of Fragaria nilgerrensis. NCBI lineage: Eukaryota > Viridiplantae > Streptophyta > Magnoliopsida > Rosales > Rosaceae > Fragaria > Fragaria nilgerrensis. The sequence goes on along the minus strand of CM020982.1, from coordinate 49,357,372 downwards.
CACCATGCTGCTCTTCAATTATCCATAACCTCATTGAACAATTAGGAATGCACAATCTGCTCCCTTTAAATAAAAACCCATCATTCATATGAAAATCTTGGAAGGGACGTTGAGCTTCACATTCTGTCCGTATATGTCCAAAATCCACATCGTCTTTGTACAAATCCCGTAATCTCTCAAACCCAACAACCTTGATCTCCATTGTTGTTAATAAAACATGTCGTCGACTTAATGCATCTGCCACTCTGTTTTGTACTCCAGCTTTGTGACGGATAACAAAGTTGTATTCCTGAAGCTCTTCTACCCACTTCGCGTGACGCCGGTTAAGCTTCTGTTGCCCATTGATAAATTTCAATGCTTCATGATCCGAGTAAAGGATAAATTCTTTATATATCAAGTACTGTTTCCACTCTCGCAAAGCTTGCATGATGGCATAAAATTCCACATCATAAGTGGAGTACTTTCTCCTCGTATCATTGAGCTTTTCACTATAAAAGGCTACCGGCTTACCCTCTTGGCTCAGAACAGCCCCAATCCCGATTCGGGATGCATCACAATCAACTTCAAAGACTTTCTCATAGTCTGGTAGGGTCAGAATGGGAGCTTCTATCATAGCTTTTTTCACCGCCTGAAAACTACTCTCAGCTGCATCTGTCCACTTAAATACACTAGATTTCAAGCAATCAGTCATAGGTGCAACAAGTGAACTGAAATTGCGAATGAACCTGCGGAAAATGAGGCTAAGCCATGAAAGCTTCTAATGTCGTGGATTGACATAGGTGTTAGCCACTCCAATATTGCTTCAACCTTCTTTGGGTCAACCTTGACTCCTTCTGAAGAGATGACGTAGCCCAAAAAAATCAAGCTTTTGGTCATGAACTCACACTTCTTCAAATTGGCATATAACTTTTGCTCTCTCAACACTTCAAAAACTTTGCGCAAGTGCTCCATATGTTGCTCAACATTGCAACTAAAGACAAGGATGTCATCAAAATACACCACTACAAACTTCCCAATATATGGACGAAAAATCTGGTTCATCAGCCGCATAAACGTACTTGGTGCATTTGATAACCCAAACGGCATCACCATCCATTCAAACAACCCATCACGTGTCTTAAATGCCGTCTTCCATTCATCACCCGGTCGCATTCGAATTTGATGATACCCACTTCGAAGATCAATCTTAGAAAATATACTTGAACCTGACAAATGGTCCAGCATGTCATCCAAACGAGGAATGGGAAACCTGTATTTCACTGTGATTTTATTAATTGCCCTGCTGTCCACACACATCCGCCAAGTACCATCTTTCTTTGGAGTTAGCAAAGCTGGAACAGCGCAAGGACTCATACTCTCACAAATCACACCCTTATTTAACAACTCAGTGACTTGTCTATTAAGCTCCTCATGCTCTTGCGGACTCATACGATAATGCGGTCTGTTTGGCAAGCTTGAACCCGGGACAAGATCTATATGGTGTTGTATATCCCTCATTGGAGGTAGGCCTGCAGGAAGTTCATCTGGGATAACATCACTAAATTCCCCTAACAAAGGCTTAAGTTGAGAAGGGAGAGTCCTTTCAGAATCTATCTCTTTCACCATAAGCATATACACATCATCTCCAGCTTTCACTTCTTCTAGAAACTCAGCCATAGACAAATAGTTATTTCCCCCATCTTTTTTTGTAGGCTTAGGAGTTCTCCCCAACTTCGAAGGACCTAGAATCACCTTGACACCCTCTTTATGAAAAGTGTATGTGTTTTTATATCCGTCATGAACTGCCCTCCGATCATATTGCCACGGACGGCCCAATAGTAAATGACAAGCATCCATCGGCACCACATCACACCATTGAGAATCATTGTAATGTTTACCAATGGAAAATGTCACTAAGCAACGCCGATTGACAGTTACCTCATTCCCCTTTTTGAACCAAGCCAGCTTGTAGGATGTAGGCCTCCTCTCCGTCTTCAAATTAAGTTTGTCTACCATTTCTTGAGCCACCACATTTTCACAACTCCCGCTATCGATGATGAGGTCACATATTTTCCCATTTGAAGTGCACCGTGTGTGGAAAATATTATGTCGTAACCACTCAGGATCTTCCTCTACTTTAGAAGCACTCATTGCTCGTTGTATGACTAATGCTTCTCCCTGGTCACTCCACGTAATTTCATCGTCTTCATGATCGTTGTAATTGTCATAGATAGGAGGGTCTTCTTTTAACTCAGAGGACTCTCCAAATTCTTCAATGAGATTGACAACCCTTCGGTTAGGGCACTCGGATTGAATATGGCCAATACCTGAGCACTTGAAACACTTCACAACCTTTTGCCTTCCACTTGGATTGGGGTGTCTTTGAGGCTCATTAGATTGAGACCTCTGCTTCTCTACATCATTTGTAAACTTACCACCCATTTTACTTCCCTTCTCCTCAGTTACAACTCGCCTTTGGCGTTGCCTCTGTTGTTTCTCAACTTGGATAGCTAGGTTGTACACATCATTATAGCTCCAATAAGGTTGCAGTACAACCACATCACGAATCTCAGGTCGTAGTCCCCCGAGGTAGCGGGCTATTGTGTGTTCTTCGTCCTCAGTCACACCACTTCTGATTGTTAGGAGGTCAAATTCCTCAGTAAATTCATCAACTGACCGAGCTCCTTGGCGTAGGCTATGCAACTTCAAATAATTGTTCTGTATGTAATTCTCCGGTAAGAACCTTTTCCTCATCTCTTTCTTCATTTTCTCCCAAGAAGTAATCTTCGGTTTTCCCAACCGCTCTTGTCGAACTTTTAGCTGTTCCCACCAGGCTGATGCAAATTTCGTTAGTTTGACAGCCACCGCCTTGACTTTCTTGTTCTCTGGCACCTCTTTGAAATCAAAGATACGCTCAACAGAATTGAGCCAATCAACAAACTCATCTGATCGATTCCTACCTTCAAACTCAGGAATCTCAACCTTCATGTCAAAATATCGGTTACCTTGTCCCTCTCCACGCGGCTCCCTCAACAGAGCGCGACCATGAAAAGGGTTCACGTCCTCCTCTTCATCAGAGCCCTCACCACCCCGGCCTCGGGTCTCGAAGCGAGCAACGCGATCATTGAGTTGCTGCATCAATCCTCTAATTTCTTCCATGTCATTGTTACGGTTGTTACGACGCCCCACCGCGAAACCAACACGCCTATTATGAGCCATTGGCTCTGATACCAGCTGATGCAGATCAGCGATCCACAACAACTCAAAGCCTCTCTGGACTCAAAGACAACAAGAGAAGAAGATAATGATGCTCCGGCGGCTGCCAATATTTATAATATATGAATGAACCAAAGATGCCTTACAAGAGCCAATACATCTCTTTAAATAGAGAACAAAACCTAGTCCTTAAAAGGAAGTAAGCAACAACGTTAAAACTACCACCACTTAATAGGTAAATAATCAAAGCATAATATAATAAGGAATCGTCTCTTGGACCAAACATAGTCCTTAAGATATTCTGGCGCCTGTACATTCCTCTTGGCTCTTGGTTCATCTCCAAGCATAGCTCCTGCATCAATGTGTATGAAACACACCTGGCTGAAAGACTCGGACTTTATCATATTTACTTGTGTGCTCTAACTAATTCATCATCTACCAAATCCAAATGCAGGTAAATCAAATTTATCCAAGTTAATTCTATTGCTTAAATAACCAGAAAAAAAAATCTCAGATACCTCGCAATGCAGTGGATTTGAATCGACTCCTTGTTCTTTTTTTGATCTGGGATTTGAAAGTATCCCGGCCCCTTTCAGATTTCAAATTCAAATTCAGAGAAAAAGCCTCTCCTTTCTCTTCTCAATTTACGAAACAATCACCATGAGCATACAAATTGAAGAGAACAAGGGATGGTTGATTGTGATATAATCTAAATTAAGATAGCCAAAATTGATTTGCAAAAGAAATTCGAATTTGGTTAAATCTGCGTTCCTCTCCAAATTAAATGGTTAATATTTCTAGTAAATCATATAAAGAGAAGAATGAAGCACCAATCTAAGGACTCATTCCAAGCTGCATACCGCCCAATTTGCAGGTCGCCCACTTCCAGTACTTCGACGACAGTCTCCCCACAGAAGACCTACTCACCCACCATTCTCATCCCCATCATCAGTGGCCGCAACAACCATCGGAACCACCATAGCCATTGATCCCACAACCAAGAAAAGCTCGGTAAAGGCAACTTTAGCCTCTTGTTTGGGCCACGACACAGAGCCAATAGAGCGAAGAAGAGGATGATGATGAAGAAGAAAACAACGTCGATGAAGAAGGCATCTTGGTAATGGCTGGATCTGTGCTCAAATGAGAAAGATATGTTTTATTTTTCTAGATTTTATTATTTAATTTTTAGGAGCGTTAACAGAGTTAATATGTTGTTAGACTGATGATTACGTGTCAAAGTTTTATTGGTTGCAGAGGGTTGGCACTGGGCAAACTGGTACGTGATTTGCTTCCAAAAGACTTGGACATTTTTTTTCTCTGATTTGGTAGATTTCTGAAGCTCCGTTCTTGAAGTTACCAATTCAAGTTTGAACGAGGCTTCTCCTAGGACTGCGGTATCCACTTCGTTTGCACTCATTTGCTAATGACGCGCTCGCTTTTCTGATTGGTCCACGTGTTCCTTCGCCATTTTAAACATTGGTCGTAGCTTCTTCCCATTTTTGTTCTCTGTAAATTCAAATATGGCCTCCACTTTCCTTTCCAAATGACCAAACCCTTGTGCTAGATGGATTAGGGATTTAACAACATCCAAAAGCAATCGATTATGGAGCATTTCACTTATCTTCATTATGCGGTGCAGGAGGAGCAAGACGACCTTATTGTAAAAACACAAGTCACAAACACATTTGACATATACAAGATCAATCATCATTTTATCGTACGTTATACTTGAACCATAAGGAGCATCGATCGGGATACTATTCACGGTCGTCCAAACAAACAATACAGTGAGGCGAGCGTGCGATTTTGTGACTTTTGAGTGTCACTGGCTCCAAGCGTTGGATGAAGGAATCCAATTGGGCGAAAATGGTAGTTGCGTCAAACACAAATTTGCAGTGTTGCTTGTTTTCTATTGTTTCTAACATTTGTAGTCACATCTTTTGTATTAGTACTTGATGTAAAAACAATCGAGTTTCTCCTTCCCTAGCCTTCTAAACATAAGAGTTTTCACTGGAAATTGCATTGCATTGTGGGATGACTCGGTCGCTTGTAGATTTTATGTTCATTGGTACTTCTGCATTGCATGGTACATGGTGCCTTCCAACAAAGAAGGAAATAAAGCCATAAAACTCCCATAACTTCCTTTCGATACGGACCATACCATCATTGATATTCTGAGCTTGTGGCTAGTCGAGTAAGGTCCCTAAGGTGCAAGTGTGTATGCATGCAAGCAACAGTGCTCATTGATTCAACATGACAAGTTCATTCTAAACCATACGGGCAATATTCTACAAAAGAAGGTGTTGATATATGAACTGATGCTAGCTTAACTCGGATGCCCTGCGAGAGAGCTCCAACTATTATCATGGGCAAATTGGGGCTGGATTACATTAATATACGTACCTCCCAACATGCCCGTTTGTAGATCGAAGAGGAGACATCGAATCAATAATGCTAATTCTCCAAGGAACTAATATTCGATCGCTTAATTCTGAAAGGGAAGACCCTTGCGCCTGGCTCCCGAATTTCCTTGATTATACTACTTTTTACTTGTCAACAAAGTGCACCGTTGGGAGGCTTTTCAAGGACTGCATGCTTTCTATATCCATCTAATCCATTTTGGATTTCTAGAAAAGATACAATATGGATTAGATGATCAAGGCCTTATTAGAGTATATTGTATGATTTCAATGTGTGCTTGACTCATGCGTTACTGACATATATAAGTATTAGGATTTAGGACGGATACAGTCCTATTTTATTACGAAAAATTGATTATTGAATAACCATATGGTAACTTAATTGGTACCTCTAAAGGAAAGAGATTGCTTCCACCCCGATCATTTTAGTGTTCATTTCACTTGTCTTTGATTCATGACTATTTCCATTCCTGTTAATTGTTTATGATTGATTCATGTTTTTTTTTTTTTTTTCATTCCAAGTTGATGTGTCACAAATGTAATAGAGACCATCTCTTTTTACCTCATCGGATAATCAGGCACCCAACTATCCCAAGTTTATGCGCTTGTTTAAACAGGAATATGTAGACTTGTAAATGAACCGGATCTGGAGCGGATCGACATAGATCCAGATCTGTTAATAAGCAATAGAAAATTTTTGATCTGTACTCGACCCGTGACCCGCCGGATCATTAATAACTCAATCAAAATCCGTATCCGACAGGTTAACGGATACCTGACCCGTTAGTCCGATCCGTTTATAATAACAAATTTTTAATTTTTAATTTTAAATAATAATTTTAATATTTTAACATAATACCTCATTAAACACTAATGAAATATTATAACAAAATTAAGAGTTTCAACAAAAGTTGAATTATATGACCAAAAATATTACTTAAAACGATTAACTAATATAACCAAAATATTAAACCTCTAATTTTTTAGATATATAAGATCTCAAAAGAAAATTATTATATCATATTTAATATTTTATAAGTACTATTATATTTCATAAAAATAATATTTATCAATTAAGACGGACCGGGTCTGTTTAATAAATGCTTGAATTGTGCTTCAGAGTTTTTATCGTTCAGTTGGTATGTCTGCATAAGGTCAAGATCAACTATTTATGTCACAAATGTGATTAAGCTTCGAGCTTCAGTAGTAGAGCGTTAACAGAGTTGTATTCACCACAAAATTGTACAAATGTATAAACAGTTACAGTGTTGCTACGTGAGAATAGCTCGAGTTAAATAGATGAGGAAATAGAAGAATGTTTGCAGTTACTATTACTTTGCCAGGAGGTAGATAGAGGTTTAAGAATGTTTGCATTTGAACTACTTGTTAAAAAACGCTGCGAGAGCATATGCAGCGGGAGCAAACAATCACACTGCCAAAAATTAATGCAGCAGGTAAAATTGGAATCAAATGCAAGAGTGGGACCCAGTCCACACCGTCACAAAATCAGAGACGGAAGCAACATTTGCTTGCCATAGTGATGGCCATCAAATAGCGGGATTCACGCACGTGGGCTCCTGTCAATAGTTTTTTTTTTATTTACTTACCCTAAAAATTGTAAAAAAAACCCTAAATTTTTTCTTATAAATACCTCATTCTTTTCTTTACAATTTGCATCACTTTTCTCTCATCTGCTTCCATCTTTCCTTACAATTTCTTTGAGTGTTCTTTGAAAATGGATCTAGTTGGCTTCTCTCCGAAAAGTTACAATTGTGTGTTTCTTGGATACAACAATCAACTTGCAACATCACCGGCCGATATCAAAACAAAGACAATTTGTGGAAGAAAGTTCATGATGATTACGTCAAAAATTGGTGTGGCGATCCCGAAAAAAGTTTATCTGACAATGTCACGTGTCGTCTGGTGATTGATTTATTATCATATATGAAATTCAAAAAATAAAAGATTAAATCGATGAATAATGATTGCTAAATTGACAGAGCTGCACCGCTGCATAAAAACAGATCCAGAAAAGCAATTTATAGTGAATAGTAATTGATGGAAACAATTTAATTGATGGTTTGATGGTTTGATGGTTTGATGGAGTTGAATGGGTGCATATGCTCTGATAAGTACTCACAATCAACACGACAGTATATTGAGCATTAGCAGAATTCATAACTACAGAATTTGTTGGCATATTACACTTCGCTATGCTGCTGGTATGATCAATGAGTTTGGAGCTGAAAGTAATGGTTATGTATCTTGTCTTTTTGGTTTGCCTACCGATTCTCATGTGGGTTCACCCAAAGTCTGAATTACCACCAATTGTTAATAATAATTGTATCAGTAATAGCATCTACTCCAGGCCCGTACCTGAGGCTGAGGTGGTCACAAATTCGAGGGCACCAAAAAAAAAAATTATATATACGTATATATATACTTCAAATATATATATAAATTTTCATAAAAATCTTAGATTTTTTCTTCTTTCTCGTATTCATTGTACTTGACCAATATTAAAATACTTCATAAATTCATATTTAAGATTGCACATTTATTGTGTTTAATTATACGTATCTTGTAATCGACGAAAATTTCTTTTTGCAACGGTCATTGTTTTTTTTAGAATGCACATTCTCAAGATTCGCCTCAGATTTTCAAATATCAATTTCGGCCCTATCTACCCAAGTCTCTCATTTGTAAATAGAAAGCAGTCAACAAGGGAAATTCATTAGCAGAGAGATCAGTCAACAATGGATGCTCGACAGAGACATACAGTTACAGAGAAACCACAAATTACATTATCAACAAAATATCTAATCACTGTACGGTAGAAGCACAGGTGCATCATCTCACTGAGAAGATTCTGTTGGAAATAGTGTTAAAAATCATATCTAATAAATATAATCAAATAATCAAATCAAGTAAGCATGTAATATAAACATTAATAATATAAAGAAGAAGGGGATTTGAGAGTTTCTCATGTGATCTACAAGGGAGGCACATGAACGTTGTCCTTAAGCCGTAGACGTCTCCTCACTTGTGGGTTATGACGGTCGTCAACAAACTCCAAAACACAACTCTTGTAGTCACACATGATGTCTAGTTCGCTTTGCACGACTAATGGTAAACGGGGCGTTAAATATTTATTGAATTGCCCAAAGAATAAGAATAGAATGAGGAAGATGAAGAGTAAGAGTATAAGAGCAATATATAATATCATTCTCTTTATCTCAAGAGTGAAGTATATATGAATGAAGTATTTATAGAACTCATCATAACCCTTAGAAAAAAACATGATTCTTCAATTTAAATAAATAATATTTAAAATAAAATTATGAGTTTTGAATCTTATTTTTAATTTTTTTTTAAAACCAACAGATTCAAAAGGGAATACGACCATCCAATCAAAAACTACCGAGAGAGAGAGAGAGAGTTGATCATGGTTATGTTATCATACATGACAGTTTTTGATTGGATGATCATGGTTTGACCACAAATTTGCCAATTTGTGATTGGCAAATTCGATTCCATATTCAAAAGCAACATGCCAAACACCCAGAGCAGAGCAGAAATAGTTAAGGCCAGGTGGGGCCATAACACGTGGGCATGATATCGTCTACAAAATTTGATTTTAAAGGGTATATAAGTAAGGGAGCCATTCTAGTGAGGACCATTAAGTTAATGACTTGATGAGGACTTTTCGGCTTATCTCACATTTTGATCTTATATCCACATCTTGACCGTTCATTACGGATGAGATGTCAAAATGTAATCAAAAATTAGGTCATTTAAACCATAAACCAAAAAGTCCTTAACTTAAGTGTCAAAGACTTTTCTTCTCCAATCTCTCGTCCAAGCCGCGCAGCCCGATCTTGACGGCGGAGGACTCGGTCTTCGCTCTCTGCGACGTCGGCTCACTGCCGTGGCGGAGCCAGTGGAAGCTCTTCGCCTGCACTATTTCGAAGCAGCGGAGCTCGCAGGCGTGGACAAGGCTGGAGAAGCCAGAGTGGGGGGACGTGTTTGATATTTACGGCTGAAACTAGGAGCAAATATATATCCTGTGTTTTGATCGAGAAGGTCAGCGGCTGACGAACGAGAGAAATCAGAAGATGGATAAAATTAATAACACCATTCTAACAAGATTTGTTATCCACTTCTGACAGGATACATAATTTCCTGTCCATACAAATCTGGGCCTCCAAACAATGCAAGTTGTTTGACAGGATATATATTTGCCTATCTGGTTGCTATATCAAGGCAAACAAACACGGCCAATAGGTTTTCCGGCAGTCTTGTGGCTCCTTTAATCCTTTATCCAGTGAAAGCTCAAAGCCTCCAGACTCTCCAGTCTTCACCTTCTCCATCTGACTTAAAAACTGATTTTACCTAGTTCGTTGAAGTTACAACGATACCCTTCAGCTAGTGAAGAGTACGTGAACGACGGGCGTAATGCAGCTTTTCCCTTGAGACTAATATGACCATTTTGTTAATTTCTTGGTCACCAGGTTCATGGTGGTCACATTCCTTGAAGAAGGTTTCCCTCATAAAGCTATTCTTTGACTTGTGGCCACTGGTGGACTCGAACATTTCATAATCTAGCTTTTCTGGGAAGTTTTTCTGCAGCCAATCCATGGATACCAGGAGCAACACAATTAAGTTGATGCTTTCCCTTTTCATCTCATGCCTATATCTCAGTACTTCTATCTCCCTTGCAGCTGACTCCATCACTACAAGCCAATCTCTATCTGGTGATCAAACCATTGTTTCAGCAGGTGGGGTTTTTGAATTGGGTTTCTTCAAACCAGGTAATGCTTCAAAATTCTACATAGGCATTTGGTACAAGCAAGTATCAGAGCAAACCATAGTCTGGGTGGCAAATAGGGAACAACCTGTCCTTGATAGAATGTCTTCAGTATTGAAGATCTCAGATGGTAATTTAGTACTATTTGATGAGTCCAACACTTCAATCTGGTCTACAAATTTGGCTCCCAACGTCACCTTAGGCACTTCTATACAAGCAGTTCTTTTAGATGATGGAAACTTTGTCTTAAGACCCAAGTCTGATTCCTCCCACCCGTTATGGCAAAGTTTTGATCATCCAACCCATACTTTTCTACCAGGAAGTAAAATTGGATTGAACAGAGGTACCAAACAAACCCAGATGCTTACTTCATGGAATAATATAGAGGATCCTTCACCGGGCCAATTCTCACTTGAGCTAGACCCAAAGGACAACTCATTTATCATGAAGTGGAATAGGTCTGTATCGTATTGGACAAGTGGATCTTGGGATGAAAACAAACGTACTTTCAGTTTGCTTCGCTATATGTGCAATTTTAGCTATGTTAAAAACGAAAATGAGAGCTACTTCACCTATTCTCTTTATGATCCTCGCATCACATCTCGATTCATAATGGATGTCACGGGTCAGCTTAAGCACCTGACCTGGGATCCTCTGCGACGGGAGTCGTATTGGTCTCAGCCGACAAAACAATGTCAAGTTTATGGTCTGTGTGGGGCATTTAGTAGTTGCGATGAAAACTCCTTGCCCTTCTGTAAGTGTCTGATGGGTTTTGAACCAAAGTCAGTGACCCGTTGGGAGTTGCAGGATTACTCTGTTGGGTGTTTAAGAAAAACCAGGCTGAAGTGTGGAAATGTTACTGGTGTTGATGGGATGAGTGACAGGTTTATAGAAATGTCAAGCAGGCTATCATCCGCAGATAAACAGTTTCAGGATGTTTATACTACTGAAGACTGTGAATCAATTTGCTTAAATGACTGTAATTGCACTGCTTATGGTTATAGCACCTCTTCTTCTGAATGTACAACTTGGGAAGGCGATCTGTTGGCGGATAAAAATGGAAATACTTTATACATCAGAATAGCAGCTTCGGATTATAAGAATCTCAAAGGTAATGTGATGTTTATCGGAATGCGTTGGGTGACCTTAACTCTGAGCCATCATGATTTTTTATCAACCCGATATTTTTCTGTTCTTTGCAGGTAGAAAATGGAGGATTGTAATTGTAACAGTGTCAGCAACAGTAGGGTTGGTAGGAACCCTACTGTTGCTTGTTATAGATTTTTTTGGCTATCTTTTATGGAAGAAAACTTCGGGAAAGAGAAGGTCTCTCTCTCTTTCTCTCTCTCTCACTTCCACAAATATAAAGCTAAACATATTCTGTTGTAATCAAATAAACACTGCTGACTGAACTATCAAATATTTTGGATCGTTAGTGAAACTACCAAGAATCTTGGTGCTGCTGGGGTGGAGAAGGGTACGGAAATTGAACTATTTAGTTTAAGGAGTATATTAGTAGCAACTAATAACTTCTCTGAAGCGAATAAACTAGGAGAGGGAGGATTCGGCCCTGTTTATAAGGTTAGCTATGTGCTTCAATCACATACAAATTTTTCTCCATGAATATGAGTGTCTTGTAATTTGGTAGGTTCCTTAATAAGGTGTTTTGTTTGCCTCAAATCTTCTCCAACATTACAGGGGATTTTGCCTGAAAATCAAGTAGCAGCCATAAAAAGGCTATCAAAGAAGTCCAGGCAAGGACAACAGGAGTTCATGAATGAGTTAAAGCTTATAGCTAAGCTCCAACATACCAATCTTGTTAGACTCATGGGTTGCTGCATTGAAGCAGAGGAAATGATATTGATGTATGAGTACATGCCAAATCGAAGTTTGGACAAATTTCTGTTTGGTATATCCTCCTTTCCACTAAGATTCTAATTGATTATATTGTTAATTTAGATTCGATTGTTACTCACTCTTCTTTATGGTGCAGATCCATCCGAACAGACAAAATTGGACTGGGGTAGACGTTTTAGAATTATAGAAGGTATAGCTCAAGGATTGCTTTACATCCACAAGTACTCGAGATTAAAAATCATTCACAGGGATCTAAAAGCAAGCAATATTCTATTGGATGGAACATTGAACCCCAAGATTTCTGACTTTGGAATGGCAAAGATTTTTGACATAAATCAAACTGAAGCAAATACTAACAGGGTTGTAGGGACCTAGTAAGTGTCTCCAGCAAATGAATTCATTCATGTACTGCATTAGAATGACTACTATTACTAATTTCATTCTTGTTAGTGCAGCGGTTACATGTCCCCTGAGTATGCACGTTATGGTCATTTTTCTGAGAAATCAGATGTCTTTAGCTTTGGAGTTTTGTTGTTGGAGATTGTAAGTGGAAAGAAGAATGCCAGTTTCTGTCGTTTTGAAAGAGTACCAACTCTTTCTGAATGGGTAAGTAAAAAACTTGCAAACAACTAGAAGGTCGAAAATTTCAAATACATCTGTTGAATTGAGGCAAAAGCTGTTATGATCAAACTATATTTTTTGTTAGGCATGGGACCTATGGAAAGAAGGAAGAGGAACAGAGGTGATTGATGCATCAGTAAGGGAAACGATTCGGGTTCATGAAGCTTTAAGGTGTATCCATGTAGGACTTTTGTGCGTTCAAGAATCTGCAGCTGATCGACCTGCAATGGCGTCAGTAATTCACATGTTGCAGGGAAATGAAGCTACGTCTCTTCCACCCGCCAATGAACCCGCCTTTTCAACACAGACGAATATCAATACTGCTACTGGTAAATCTTTTCAAACTTCTACCAATTATTCAAACAATGAGCTCACGATTAGTTTGCCAGAAGCTCGATAGGTGATTCAACAATGTTTCCTTTCTTCTATACATTCAAAGTTAGAGGTATAGTTCCATAACAACTTTTTTTATATTTTGTTGTCCTATTTTGAGGTGTGAATCTATATGGACCTTAGATTATTGTACTTTTTTTATATTTGAGAAGAGATCACCAAGAGGTTTGAAATTATAACCAAATTCTATTTACAAGCCTTTACAATGGTCATTTACCATCACTTTCATTTCGTGGCTAGTATTAGGATAGGACGGATACGTACAGTCTTACTTTATTACGAAAAATTGATTATTATTATTATTATTTTTTAAAATAGTCAATTACGACTTTCATATAAATTCAGGTAAAGTGAAGGCCTGAAGTAGTCATTACATATTATACCGTTATTTTCTACGTACAGATAGACAAGTAATTGTGAGACAAGGCTCACCTAGTACATAAAATATACTACCCTTTAATCGTATTCACTCATAGAGCCATCTAGGACATGATATCCTAAAGGGTGAGCCCATAGGAAAAACTAGAAATAAACCTAAACGACATAATTCCCTAACAACGGGTTATTGGAAAATAACTAACTAAAAAACTAATTATAATCATAGATGCCAGAGTAGATTGGGCATAGCGGAAATCTCATGGCAGCTCAAAGGAAGCTCTTGCACAAGGCCCACCAAGCTGATTTGGACCAAACCCCCATCGCACGCCTCCACTGTAAACACCGATCGACTAGTCGCCATTCACGACGCAACCATGACAACCTGCAACTCCACAACAACCGCCTCTACGTCGCTGTCGCATGATCGAAGCCACCATGACTCCCTCCATCGCACACCAACATAGCCATGGAAGAACCAATCCCGAAAAATTGATTATTGAATAACCATATAGTAACTTAATTGATACCTAAAGGAAGGAGATTGCTTCCACCTCGATTCATTTCAGTGTTCATTTCACTTGTCTCTGATTCATGACTTTTTCCATTCCTGTTAATTGTTTCTGATTCATGTTTTCTTCTTCTTTTTTTATTCCAAGTTGATGTGTCACAAATGTAATAGAGACCATCTCTTTTTACCTCATCAGATAATCAGGCACCCAACTATCCTAAGTCTATGCGCTTGTTCAAACGGGAATATGTAGAGGCCTGTAAATGAACCGGATATGGAGCGAATCGACATAGATCCGGAGGTCTTTAAGCAATAGAATTTTTTTGATCTGTACCCGACCCGTGACCTGTCGGATTATTAATAACTCAATCCAAAATAATATTTATCAATTTAAGACGGACCAGGTCATTAATGGATCAGATCAACCTAGATTCGTATTTGATCCGTTTAATAAACGGGTTAACGAGTCCGGATTATTAACGGATCAATAGGCCAAAATTTTAATCCAAACCTATTTAAAAACTATAGATCTGGAACATATATGAATCAAGATCTGGTCCGTTTACATGTCTAGAAATACGTGTTTAATTACCAATCCTGAAATAACACAAATGCAAATACTTGACGGTATTTTGTTAAATAAGAAAGACATTCCACCCATTTAAAAATTCTGTAGAAAACCCCAAATGACAAAGTGTAAAAACGACAGCATGTTAAAGTATTTGTCCGCTCTCACGATTCTAGTCTCCGTCTCTCATTTGGTAAACGCCGAAAGAAAGAACCTCTCCTTCCCGAGTATCCTATTCTGATTCCTAATTCTATTCGAGTTTGGTCTCTCTAATCCTCGTCCTAGATGGATTAGAAGTTATCCTAATTCTATTTGTCTCTCTAATCCTTGTCCTAGATGGATTAGAAGTTGTTAAGGTTTTATTACCCAGCCCGGCTATCTTCCAAATCAAACCAAAGCTAATATAAAGGGTTGAAGTTCCTGCCCTATTCGATCCCATTTGGTTTCAGTGGAGTTTTGAGTTGTTGAAGCATTATGGCTGTTGTAGAGGGATTCAGGTATGCTCATCATGTGGTTCAACAAAGCGAACCCAACCGAGAAGGGTGGGAAGAGGACAAGCTTCTCATCATATTCAAGCTCTTCAAGATAAGTATACGTCGCCGTCACAGTCACGCTCGAATTCATTTTCGAGATAAGAATCAAATTGATGAAAAGGATATGTGGGCTAGTTTCTCCGATTTCAAGCATCAAGTTTCAGCATCCAATCCTAACAGAAATACGGAGGTCTATGAGCAGCAGATCTGTAGTTATCTTTCAACTATGTCCGTGCCGGAAGATAAACATCCGGCCATTATTCAAAAGTTATTCCGGGTGGTAGAGGCGGCGGAGACCTCCCAAGTCCCTGTTATTGTAAATGTATGGCACGCCCACGGCAGGATTGGGCCATACACCCGACGAGTAGGTCGTCAAGTTGGACCCAAATTCACTCCTGCAGCTACATCCGCAATCGAGGGTTTGAGGTCACTTGTGCATTTAAAGGATTCTGTTTTTCGACAGACGCCCTCGTGTGCTATTTGCTTGGAGGATTTTGATGTTCTTGATCAACAACAACTCCCCATTACTGGATTGCCCTGCCAGCACCATTTTCATGTACATTGCATTGTTCAGTGCCTGGAGATCAGCCACCTGTGCCCCCTATGCCGATACGCGATGCCAACACAAGAAGATTAACACCATCAAGTGCTGCTGCTTTCTTATCTATATGTAATGTAGTTGGTGTTGCTACTGAACTAAAATGTATCATCTTTTAATTACTGGGGCTCAAGCAACTATGTGGGATTCTCCACTCTGCTTCCTTTGTAATAACATATTTGTACATGCTATGATATGCAATTTGAAGTTTGGTACACTTACCTGGCAATCTATATATCATCTTCTGTTGAAATTTCTTGCCTTGCCTTGCCTGTTGCTTTGTTTGCATTAACTCTAACAAACTGATCCAACTCATTTCATTTTGTGTCGTTCTACACAACTGGATGTTTACTCTACAGAGCTCAGACTTAATCTTGTTTTTTTATTTCCTAGCACCAACTGGTGGCATTTAGTTATGATCCCTTTTCTTTCCAAGTTTCAACCAGACTGAATGGCTTCACTGCAAGGTCCAAACAGGGAAGGAAACAATCTTCTTTGTCAGTATGCTAACCCACATGTATCCAATCTTCTTACTTTATGTTGCTGTATGTTGCAATCATCAAATTGGATAGGATATGGAAATATGATTTTGAAGTCATCCATACCTCTCCTATATCGCTAATTTGTCTATAAGTCAATTGATCATGTTCTTATGTTCACTATACTGTTCATCTTTACACATGACCTGGATTCGATATCTGAATTCTTTCAGTCCTAGGTGGCCAGTCGGCTGCGCACTTTTCATGGTTTCTGCTATGTATATTTTTCTAATCATAATGAATGCCTGTATAACTATTAATATCAGCTTGAGTTTAGTGGTTTAATAAGCAAATTGCTTAGGAGGAGACATATCCTCCTTTTAATTAGTGCCAACCCAAAAATTATCATAAGTTGGCTACTCGGAAAATTTTCCAAATTGAAAAGGACAAATCCTTAAACACTACCAGAAAAGACTTGACTATGCATATTTTCTCACCAGACCAATCAAGCATCTTCACATATTACAGATGTTGGAGATGAGAGATCTTACATTAGAAAAATGAAATAAAATATGATTCATAAGTGGGTGGATCATTCCTAATTGTACCGAGACCTTTTGTGGTTAAAAAACACTTTAAATGTGGTTAAGTTGAGACAGTATCGGTACAAAGATGATCAATGGGCCACGCTTGTCATGTTTGACATGATATCAGAGCGGGTCCCTCTCCAGTTGCGTCTCCACGAGCCCGGGTTGGTTGTGGTTCTTTCAGGGGTCATGACCCGGGTTTAGTTCTTTCGAGTTTGGAGTTAATTCAGTCTGGTTTGGTTCTTTCGAGTTTGAGGTTTTTTGAGTTGTCATTGGGAGTTTGAGGTTCTTTCGGTTGTTATAGGGCCCGGGTTCAGTTTGTTAATCAGTTTCATGTGTAAACCTAGAAATTAGGTTGCACGTGAGGGGAGTGTTGGAGAAGATAGGGGTGGGCATAAAACCCGAAATGAAAAAAAAATCGAACCGGACCGGCTGGCTTTTTTACGGGCCCTCATTTATTTTCTGTCATTTCAGGCCAGGCCCAACTATACTCAGCCGGTCTCGGGAGCCTGAAAGCCCGACCTACGTATGTGTCAGATAATTTTAGCAGTGTTATACTAGTAAGATAGGCTTAACCACACAGAATTAGTACATTTAGTGTAAAGTCAAACTAAAAGTCCTAAACTTCATAGTTTAAACCAAACAGAGACGCTGAGAGACGACACAGAGACGCTGCTCTTCTCGACGCCTCCGCCCTCTGCCCTCCGCGCTTGCGCCTCTCGACGACGCCTGCGGCCTGCGCGCCTCTTGAGTCTCGGCGACGCCAGCGCACATCTTCCGTGCAACGAGCCGAGTTCTGAGTTCTCTCACCAATTCTCCAGTTCTTCAAGAGGCAATCTCCAGTCCTCGACAAACACGGAGTATATTGCAATCGCAGCGATGAGGCTTAAGAGTAACACCTTCAGATCCCCTGCTGGTGTTGATTATTCATTTACCCGGGTAGGTTAGGAGAATTTCCAGCATGGAGACTACGGAAACTTTGGCTTGTCTGTGATTGTGATGGGATTAAATTCCTATTCTTCTTCTCCAAGAAACTGTTAATCTGTAGTATCCAATCAACAAGTATGAATTTTCATTGCTTTCCAATGCGAATCTAGTATGAATTTTCATTGCTTTCCAATGCGAATCTAAATTCTGAAGGTTTGTTCTTCTACTAACTTGGGACACGTTCTCCGAATGGCTGTTCAGACCAGATTAATTCTAGAATTGATTGAATTAGAGAGCATTATAATTTCACAGCTACTGGCCTCTTTAAAATTCAAAGGCACAAAATACATTACGGTAAACAACGACTACTACACTATGACTAGCAGTGGCTTTGTATGCAATCGCAGTGACCTTGTGGAGTAAGGTATCAACAAGCAAAGATATTTGATGACACTATCGTAATGTTAGATATCCTTGTTACTCTTCAACGTAAAATTGAATGTGCCACTGATGGATTTGGAATCTACAATATCCTCTCATTCCGGAAACAAAATACCCTACTTGGTCACAGAATTTAAACCTCCGAAGTTTGTGTAACGTTCTATACAAATTTATTATCTAAAACGTCAGCAAACCTCATTTCAACATGCTTTTGTTCCGAAAGGTTGATCACATGACAGAGGCATAAGAATCAGTTCATGCAACCAAAAGAAGGGAGAGAAAATGTCCTTAAAGCTTTGATATGGCTAAGAACGAATGCAGTATTAGTGAGAGGTGGATTGCCCTGATGCAGACGCACGAAGTTCCAGTACTGCAGCAAGAAATCCCTTTTTCTTTCTGCAGTCTCATCTACCTGCAACGGAACATGAGAATTTAGTAAAATAATGTACCACATTAGTCTAAGCTCATTGAAAGACCGCCTAAATGATAAGTAAAATCAACAACTCCCAGCAAGCATAAACTCCCAAAACACTAAAAGGGGGGGAAAAGGTAACACTTCAACAACAATTTGTAATCATGAGTTTTCTTTTGTTTTGTGAGAAATTTTTTGGAAACAAGAACAGTCGCTGCTCAAAATTATTTCCAAATCTCATGAGTAATCTGGGAAAAAGCTCTTAATTACGATCCAAGATCTCTATGAGCAGAACTTTAACACATTAGAAAGGAGAGACCTCCAAAAATACCAATAACTACAATTATATCCCAGTGTCTCCTTACTCATGCTTCAACTTCCAAATGAACAATTCATATCAAACATTTCTATAGTTGTTTTAATGGCCTGGTTAAAATTGTTGGATATTCAACACTATATTCTTCAGAAATGATACAAGTTCAAGCATGGTGAAACCCGTCCACTGGCCTATGAATAGCCTTTCGCTAGATCTCTCAAAAGTCACATTATAAGAAAATAAGTGTACAGGTATCTATACAAGCAACTCAAACCATTCCATGTAAACACCAACAAATTCAGACTGATGTTGAACATGGCCAAAACCCTACTACGAAATAGAATAAAGAAGATGTAATCATTGCCACAAGAACAAGTCAAAAAGAGAATCTAATAACCTGTGGCAAAGCAAGGAAATAAAACTTAAATACTGGACCTTCCATCATTTTGGCTTTGCAGGTTGCTTTTTTACTTTCTATTGTGTTTCAATTAACCCTTGTCTAATCATCTTCTACTTATTTTTCTCCCTACTAAGACATCATTGTGTAGTTTTTTCTGCGCATTCTTGGTTACCTCTAATGAAAGAGGTACATAGAAAAGGCAGGCCCATTTTGAAAAGGCCAAAATTCCACCGCAACTATCAACTGCAACATCTCAAAACTCAAAAGTATAAAAAACCACAGAGGAGTTGGTTTTAGAACAATTTAGCAGAGATGTTACATACATTACTCGCTGTATGTAGCAGCAATTACATCTTTATATAAAGCCCAGGATCAGAACAATTTCTTAACAATGAAATTAGAACTCTATAACTTATTCTTACTCACATAGACAGCAACATGTAAAAGAACTAACTATTATTCTAACTGTCACAAACAAAGATAGATTTAAGACTGAATATTTGAAGCAACATTTATTTTTTTAAAAATTGAGGATTAAACACACTAATGAGTCCTCCACATATCAGATATAATGATGGCGATCTTAATCATGGAAGAGGCTGTTGATGCTAAAGTAGCTATAGCCTAGGTAGGATCCATGGCAAGAAAAGAACAGCCCTTAACACATCTTTAAATACAGTTGTGAAGCCAACAAAAACAATGAAAGATACTCACACAGGGACCCATACACAGGGGCTAACAGTACGTGCCCATGTTGTAGAGCTATAACTATAACTGCAGCAACTCTCTAATAAAGTTCCAAAATCCTACCATGACGACAACAGACAAAACACACCAACAAAACGATTATCAGACCAACAATCACACACCTAAGCACAACCAATTACCAGGTAAGAGCAAAACATGATGTACGACAACAGACAAAACACACAACGATTATCGGACCAACAGCCACACACCTAAGCACAACCAATTACCAGATAAGAGCAAAACACGATGTGTCGAAAGAAAAGGGCACATTGGACCACCATGGTGGCAAAGTTGGGGCATAAGACATGAGGCAACAACCAATGCCAACCAAAATTGCCAAGCCAGGTAAACCATCGCACCAATTCCATTACCACACCACAACCAAATAGAGGAAATCATCACTGCCTACCAAATAGCAATCACAAATGAAACAAACATGATGCTTTAGGTTTCAAACATGGACAAAATGAATGTTTCAAATAAGGACAGGTGTTTCGTTTAAAATCAAAAGGAATTTTTGTTTACCAGATGACTGATGGCCTCAGCTACACCAGCCTCGGCCTCTTCAGCGAGGGACAAAACTAGGTTTTTTAAATGACTGTGTATGTTTTTTAAACTAGGTTTTTTAATTAAGTTTTTTAATCTATTTTTTATTAGAACTAACGATGTGGTTACAGAGTTAAGCTCTGTTTAAGTTAGAGACATGTGTCAGAATTTGAAAGGTGGCACAGGTTTGGCTCAGGGTTTTTAGGCACAGCAGATTTGCTTCCATTCGGGTGGATGCTTGCAAGTTATTACACATGGCTGGCTGCCTTGTTTCATTATAACTAAATAAAAGAAAAGAACATGTATGGCTCCCCAAGGATGAAGGTGAACTGGCAATTTAATCACAAATCTATATTAATCTAGGCATAATAGTTCAGGACTTCATGGATGAAGGTATACTGATGCTTACTCGCATGCCTTGCTCACACCATTATCGTTATCATGGATATTGCATAAATTGTTTCGTGCCTGCATATCAGTCATCTATGTCTCATGCAGATACTCATACCATTAAATATCGGGAGAGGTTCACCTTCAACCTCAATATGTTTGCGTGCCACTTGCTCTTCTCTTCTGCGAGAGACTCATCCTAACTGTCTCATCATTGACCCCTTGGAATGGGAGGAATAGGTAATAATATGTCAACTCTCTTTATGTTTTCTTTTCTGATCAGCCAAAACTCTGAAGAAGTGAGTGGCAAATGAGCAAAGAAGAAATGAAACCAAAGGGACGGTCAACGAAGCATTAGCTGGAGGAGCCTGGATCTTGGCCGGACAACCAATAATGGAGTCATGCAGATGATTAATGGAGGAGGAAGAAGCTATGCTGTATTCTGTGTATGTTTCAAAGATTTGGGAGAAATGTAATTTGGGGAAATGCACTTGAAATAGTTGCGGTTTGTTCTGGGTTTTAGGGTTTCAGCTATATGTGTATTTAGCTGGGTTGTATTGGGCTTGGTCCAAGTGATGGCTTTGTGCTTTTTATTCCAGCGAACATTTTTCAACTTGGGCCCTAGTTAATGAAAACTAATAAGCCCATCCAGGTTTATTTATCTCCGGCAAATAATAGGATTTCCTAGCTAGTTTTTTATTTTTTTATTTAATTTTTTTTTTTTATAAACCTAGTTTCTACTTTTGCCCATGTAAAGGAATGTAAGATGTCCTTGTACGTACTCATCATCAACAATGATTTAGAGTATATATTTTTTTATTCAGAAGATGAGATTATTTACCTAATAATAATTAAAATTACAAAATATTAGAATAACCGGTGATTCTTGATATTTGCAGCGTATATTAAGTATACAAGCACATCAACCATGTCCATGTCGAATTGTAGTGCTTTCCTAGCCTTGAAGGTTGGGGCATTGAATGGTTATTTAAGCTGCTCATTGAATGGTGAACTATATATATATATATATATATATATATATATATATATATATATATATATATCAGTCCCCTTCCAGAGGGGGATCCTGCTTTGAAATTAAAGTGCGGGACTCTTTATTTCACTCACTTTCAGGTTGTATTTCCACATCTCAACCGTACAATGTCTAAAACACAGTGTGTAGATCATTCCTGCAAAGTTTCATCAAATTTGAAGATCATTTGAGCTTCCGTAATCGTAATTTATACGAACGGTTCTGTTTGAACAACTTTTGTTCTGTTGATTTATTTAATCTAATTTGGTACCCAAACGATTAACCAATTTGGATGAAACTTGACATCTTAACATGAGTGATATATGCATTAAGTCCTACAAACTGAACCGTGAAGATGTTGAAATATGACTAAAAAATAAGTCAAATAAAGAACTTCACACTTTAATTTTAAAGTGAAACTTCACTCTGGATATGAATTGTGTATATATATATATACACACACACACACAGGTCGTCTCTGTTGCGGACGTCCGTACGGGTTTTCCGTACGGATTTTTGCCGTTTCTTTTCCCCGGCGTGATCCTAGACCTCCCCCGATGGTGTTGGAATGAAGAAGAAGGCCGGAGAGATCGATCGGAGGTCTGTGCAGCAATCTCACTCAGAACTTCATGACCGATCATGGTGGACCTCTGAGCACGATCTCTTCGGCCTTCTTCTTCATTCCAACACCGTTGGGGGAGGTTTGGGATCACGCCGGGAAGAAGAAACGGTGTCGCCGACGCTGGAATGGTGGAGAAACGGCGGAAATTCATACGGAAAACCGGTACCGACGTCCGCAACAGAGAAAACCCGTATATATATATATATACAGTCCCCTTCCAGAGTGGGATCCCTCTTTGAAATTAAAGTAAGAGACTCCTTATTTCGCTCACTTTCAGGTCGTATTTCCACATCTCAACCGTACAATGTCTAAAACACAGTGTGTAGATCATTCTTATAAAGTTTCATCAAATTTAAAGATCATTTAGGTACTGAATTAGATTAAATAAATCAACAGAACAAAAGTTGTCCAAACTGAACCGTTCGTGTAAATTACGATTACAAAAGCCTAAATGATCTTCAAATTTGATGAAACTTTGTAGGAATAATCTACACACTGTGCTTTAGACATTTTACGGTTGAGATGTGGAAATACGACCTGAAAGTGAGCGAAATAAGGAGTCCCTTACTTTAATTTCAAAGAGAGATCCCACTATGGAAGAGGACTGTATATATATATATATATGACATAAATAAACTATAAGAGAACGGATTTCACTCTGATCATGCTTGTCTCGTTATTTTGGCAAGAATCTTCTCATGGTACCGAAAGCATGAATTGGGAAGATCAAATATTTTAAGAGTAGCTATAAGCAGATTAGCTGAAGCTCTTCATCATGGTAATGGTGTTTTTATTTTTTTTGCTGTTGTTTTTATTTTTATTTTTTTAAAGAGAAATAAATTACATTAAGAAACCTTTAGGGCAACTAACGCTTACAATGTCAAATAATAAGGCTCTTGAAGCCTCACGAGGAACTTGTGCAGGTACTGTGCACTGCTGACCGGATAGTGGAGGACGAATCTGGGTGTGCAGGTCAAAGTTTATAATTTGTCATTTGGTTGTTAACCTAATTCAAGTAAATTTTCTCTTGAGTCCCCTAGTTTTGGACTTCGTTAAAATATGATTTCTACTAGGTCATTTGTTTGCTTATCCTTGATATTCAATTATACTTGGTGAGCATTTGAATTGAAATTTCGACGAATAGAATTTCAAAAACTAAAAGTTTTCACCTCAAATTTCAGTTTAGCTTCCGTTGTATTTTTCAATAAAATTTAACTAAAATGTCTTGTGTTACTTTATGATATAATTATAACTTTCAGTTTATGTTTTAAAGTGTCACGGCACTGTTACGTGCTCAAAACTAAAGAGGTGCAGTTTAGAGCGTTACAGAAAAATCCAATACATAAGCGAATTACAAGAACGCCCAAGATTAGCTATGACATCGACAATAAAATTCGCCTCCCTAAAACCATATCTAAAAGTAATGGAATCAAAACTAGTAGCTAATATTATGATGTCTTACACTAGTTTGATTAATCTCCAAGACGGTTTAAGATGCCCATTCACTACATCTATCACCAACTTGGAATCTCCTTCAATTTCAACATTGGTGAAGCCTTTCCTCCTTTGCTTTGATTTGGCTATCTCTTAACGTTGTAGCTTCAGCAATTGGGACTGAAGCACTTCCTATGCGACCAGAGGCAGTAGAAACTGGTCTTCTATTGTCATCTTGAATTATAAAGCCACAAACCGCTGGATTACTTTCAAGCTGCCAAAGAACTACTAGGTTCGAAAACCTTGAAATTGACGAAGGAGAGGTGGCTGGTGGATTGGTGGGTTCAACACAGCTAGTGTTGTTTTGTGGAGAATTCTGTGGATTTTTGGTGGAAGAAGGACAAGAAGAGTCGTGGTTTTACATTTTTGCTAAAGAGTTTATGTTTTTAATTTTAGGGTGGAATGTATAAATATCTATTATACCCTGCTAAAGATTCATAGTCTGTAAAAGTAGGCCAACATGTTTGGAACAACTCAACTTATGACGTAATCATTGAAGTCAATTTCGAATTTTAGACACGATGATGAAAATTGAAAGTTCAGGGACTGAACTAATTAAAAAAAAAGATCAAGAACTGAACTGATTTTAGCTTTAAAATTTAAAGAGAGTAAACTGAATTTAATCTTTGAAAATTCTTATGTCTACCATTGTTGATTTTATAATTATCATCTAACATACATTTCATATTATTTATGAATGGAAAAATCCAACTTGTTATGTCATCCACTTTTTCTATTCAAGCTATTGATAAAAAACTTTCGACCTAGCCGCTCCCAAAGGCTCTGCTAGGGTTTCGTCCTCAACCTTCGAAAACCCAGATCCATGGCTTCCGCTATTGCATCTTTGTCGACGGCTTTTCAAGCCGCGTCATCCTATCTGTTGCTCTCGAACTCTTCCCGACTCAAGATCGGAATTGAAAGGGGGGTGGCGACCAAAGATGATCATTCCTACCTGTAGGTCGATTGTTGGGCCCTAAGGACAGATTTCTAGGCTTCAAAGGTACCATCTCCACGATTTGGAGAGTGAAGAAGGGGTTGTCCGTCTCCGATGCTGGGGATCGCTATGTGTTCCAATTTGATCGAGTTTCAGTTCGTAATTAGGTTCTCCATGGTGGTCTGTGGCACTATAGGAATACAATGCTTGTCCTTGGTGAGTATGATGGGAGAGGAGACCCTGCTGCTGTCCCTCTCAATTTGCTTGAGACGTGGGTGGATGTTCAGGGACTGCCACACCTTCTTAGAAACCCTACGGCTTTGAGAATGGTGGGTACAGGTCTTGGCCGTGTCATTCGGTTTGATCCACAAGCTTTGAAGCGGAATGAGGAGATCCAGCGCATTCGGTTGGAGTTTGATGTTCGTCGCCGTATTAGAGTTTGGCAAGAGGTTGAATTCGAGGCTGATGAGATTGTGGTGGAATTGGATATCACTTTTGAGAAGGTGAAAGGTTTTTGTAAGAGGTGTGGTCTATTCATGCATGATGCTATAGGCTATGACCGAATGGTAGAGCTTGAGAGAGCAGCTATCAAGGCCTCGCCGACGGAGGAGTTAGGCAATCTCTCTTTGTTCTCAAACCCGGTTTTTGTTCCTAGGGTTTATGAAGGTGGCCCGAGGTCTGCCCATGCAGTGAAGTCTAAGACAACTTCTTTGCTCTTGGTAGACACCGGTGGTAGCTCTAATTCGGTGGCATCACCGGTGAAAGGTAGTGGTGGAGGTGTGGAGCCAGTGGTATGTTCACCGGCCCCTATGGTGGTGGAGCGGCAAGAAAAGTCGTGCACTATTGGGAGTAAGCGGAAGGCTGTGGACTTGTTGGAGCGTACATGTAAACGTTTTCTTAATTTCCCTGAACCATCTCTGAATATTGCTGAGACAGGATCTGTGGCTTTGGTTCATCATCAAGGTCATTTGGTTGTATCCCCAAAGAAGAAGAAAAAGTTAGGTCGCCCTTATGGCAGCAAGAACAAACCTAGAACAGAGACCGCTCCTGTGGTCAAGAAATGAAGAGTCACAAGAAAGTTTCCTCCTCCGAGAAGACTACTGCTAAAGGACTTGTTTCTGTAGGTTCGGTGAATCCTTTGGTCACCGAGAAGAATCTGGAAGAGGAGACCGGAGGCAACCCAATTGTAGGGATGGAAGAGGTTTCTGGTGGTATGGTTTTTGAGGTAGGGATGCTCAAGGAGGCACCAACTCAAGAGCCAGAGATACAAGTGCTGATGGTTGAGGTGCAGGCTAAGAAAGGTGAGGAGGATGCGTCTGGCGTCCCTCTCACAGAATCTGTTTAATTTGATTTTGGTCCAGGTAGACTGGTAGTGTTCGTAGATTCTTGATTTCTTTCTACGAAACCTAGTTTACTTGTATAATAAAGGTGCTTAAGAGCTAAACGGTAGGTGTACTAGGAATGTCTTGGCTTATGCTTTGGGTAGTGTAGGATTGGAGATTCTGCGAAACGATGCTTTCTGACGACCCCTTTGGGGTGCGTCGTTTTTGTACTGCTTGCTCATTATTGAATCGTATGACCTTTTGATCAAAAAAAAAAAAAAACTTGTTATGTCATCTTGACTTTAAAGAAACAATATGGGCATGCGTTCTTGAACCAAAGAGGTAGATCTGCATTCTCAAGTGATATAGAAAAATAGAAATCCCATCAATAATTTACATAATGTTGAAAGAAAAATATCTTAAGCATGTCTTGTTAGAGTCAAAGTAACTAATAAGAGTAAATTAAGAAGTTATTGATTAATGGATGTAATAACTCAATTAGTCATATCAGTTATTATGTACGTTGTTATTAACATTGAATGTCGTCATTATGTGCGTGTAATTACCGTTATAATTGACCTCTATATATGAGGATTGTTAATGAAATAAATAGACGATTTCGATTGTCATTATAAATAACCTTCTTTTTTTTTCTCAATTCAAGAGCATATATTGTTAGTACTGAAGGTGTTCAACTGGATATAATCAACTAATTTTTTGATTTGATTTATTGTTGAGATGAGTTTGGGAACTGGGCTTGATCAAATTAGATCGTATGGATATAAGACAGATTAACTTAGTAGTAAAGTATGAACTTTAATGACAACAATATGGTAAGAGGTCCAAGTGTCAAAACAAAAAATATAAATAGAAGCTCCCTAAACGGATTACCGTATACATCTCATCGAAAAAAAAGAAAAAAAAGAAAAAAAACGTATACACATGTATGCATGTGTAACCTCCCAAAAAAATTAAAAAATTGACTCACAAGTGCATAGCGACATTGGAATACAGATGCATGACACAACCACTAATTAAAAAGTCACCATCGATCATAATAGGCAATTGTTGTCTATCTTTGTTGAGATATAAATCCCACGTCGGGAAAATATGACATTGTTTGTGGGTTTATAAGGGTTTAGGTCACTCCACCCATTGCAAATTGGTTTTGGATGTGAACATCAGACTACTTTATCATGGTATCAAAGCGGGTTACTCACGTCCACTTGTGAAGCCCAAATGGGCACACGAACTCCACGTCACCCTAAATGTTGTCCACATGTTAGATTTGAAAATTCATCACGCATGCGGGGACGTGTTGAGATATAAATCCCACATCGGAAAAATAAGACATTGCCTGTGAGTTTATAAAGGTTTGAGCCACTCCACCTATTGTCAATTAGTTTCAAAGTTTATAAAGATTTGGGCCACTCCACCTATTATCAATTGATTTTGAATGTGAACTACTGTTTTATTTATAATTTTTCTCTCTAGGTCTGCACCGTACTTGATAAAAGGACAATGTGAATCAAAGTTGTAACTATCGCATTGACCCAAGGTTGGATTTGGTGCTGTGAATCACCAGCAAAAACTCAAAAAGAGACAAGAAATTCCATTTAGTGTGCAGTACTGTAAAGGAGTATGTGACATCTGGTTTGGTTGGTACTCGTCCCTATACAAACAAACCCACCCATGACTCATGAGACGTGTTTCCTTCAAGATCGTTGCTAGCTATAGCTACTTTATTTGAAAACCCTTCTCAAATATCCCCCACTCATTTATTTTCATATTCATAGAATAACGTATACGCGTAGTATTGTCCTTCAACCGAGTTCTCCATCTCTTTCCATGCAGCTTCTCCATCTCTCCTGTGCTCTATAAAAGAGTACAGCTACTTCCATAAACTTCTATCGGTCTATCTCAACACTGTAATGGCACCTCAAGTAGCAGGAGTTAAAAATACCAACGAGGGTGAAAATGTTCAAAAAGATCATGGGTTTTTTGGGAGCAGGATGAAGAATAAGGTTGTTGAGTTTCCTATGAAGTTAAAGAAGCTAGGGCAAGATGATCCGAGAAGGATTGTTCATTCTCTCAAAGTAGGACTAGCAGTTTTGTTGGTATCATTGCTATATTACTGTGATCCTCTCTATGAGGGCCTTGGTGCCTCAGCTATGTGGGCTGTTTTAACTGTTGTGGTTGTCTTCGAATTTTCCGTAGGTACGTATGTTTTATTTTCTACTACACAATTCGAATTACTGATCGAAGCAGTTTGTCTTAATGATTTTGTTTTATGATACAGGAGCAACACTCGGAAGAGGTCTGAACAGGATTTTGGCAACATTTCTCGCAGGTTCTCTAGGATTTGGTATTCACCATCTGGCAAATCTATCAGGAGAAAAAGGTCATCCGATACTGGTTAGCCTTTTTGTCTTTCTACTAGGTAAATACACTTCACTAAAGCACAATATTCTGATCGATCATCATCTCCAACTTTGTATGTTGTCTTCAACCTGTTGATTTTCTCATTTTGCAGCTGCATCAGTGACATTTCTCCGCTTCTTTCCCCGGATCAAGGCAAGATATGATTATGGACTCCTGATTTTTATCTTGACATTTTGTATGATATCGGTATCCGGATACAGAGATGAAGAGATACTAGAAATGGCACACAAGAGGGCTTCCACAATCCTTATAGGTGCCTTTACAGCTGTGTCTGTGTGTGTTTTCATTTGCCCGGTGTGGGCTGGTGATGATCTGCACAACTCGGTTGCTACCAACATCGAAAAGCTTGGGAGCTTCTTAGAAGGTAAATTTATTATGAGATATGAATACACACATAGCTACGCCGCAATCTGAAGATGACTAGAGAAAAGCTTACAATCTTTGCAATATATGAAACTTACAGGGTTTGGGAATGAATGCTTCAAAAAATCTTTCAAGGGAGGAGAGTCTAATATGGCACTTTTAAAAGGATATTGCAGTGTTCTAAACTCGAAACAGAGTGAAGAAAGTCAGGTGAGTCTTAATTACCACATGTATGATGCCACAAAAATCAGAAATACTGGTACAATGGTTTCCTTCTAATCGAAGAACCTAAAATCACAGACAAATATTAAAAATGTTAGTTACAAATAAATAGTTAATACTAAACCTCATGTTTAATTTGCAGGTTAATTTTGCTAGGTGGGAGCCTAGGCACGGTCGGTTTAGGTTCCGTCATCCTTGGAAACACTATCTAAAGATCGGAAGCCTTACCCGACAATGTGCTTACCGGATTGATACTCTTAATGGCTACATCAACTCCGAAATCCAGGTATGCAAGTACAACAGAAAGTACCGTATTTTGTTTATAACAAATTCAGTTTAGTTCATTGTTTGAAACAAATGATATATACCGCTAAATACTTTTGTTGTAACATAACAATACTTTCGATCTTCTTACAGACACCGCTAAACATCCAAAGCCGCAAAGTTCAAGAGTTGTGCATGAAGATGAGCACAGAGTTGAGCGAGGCATTGAAAGAACTGGCATTGGCCATGAAAGCAATGAGTCGACCAACATCTGCCTCTGCACACATAATAAAATCAAGAACTGCAGCTACTACCCTGAAATCCTTTCTCAAGTCTCCAGGCTTGGGTGAAGATATTCTTTTGCTAGACATCATACCAGCTGTGACTGTAGCTTCACTGTTAACTGATGTAGTAGCCTATGTT
Source organism: Fragaria nilgerrensis (assembly GCA_010134655.1). NCBI lineage: Eukaryota > Viridiplantae > Streptophyta > Magnoliopsida > Rosales > Rosaceae > Fragaria > Fragaria nilgerrensis. The sequence continues at coordinate 49,327,127 of CM020982.1, read as the reverse complement.
GAACAAATTGAAAAATCCATACAAGAATTGGCCTCTCTTTCACATGTACAGTTCAAGAGTGCAGAACCAAAAACGGAGCAAGATCAGACAAAGTTACACCATCATGGCATGGTGCACCCTTGTGCTGAAACCGAAGGACCACATCATGTTATCACAATTGTTCAACCGTCGCTGAAGGAAATAGAAAACAAACAAGCTCCTTTTAGGCTAGCATAGGCGGAAACGGGTAGAGATGAGATGCTTACAAATAGGTCATGTTATGTGCAACAGGCAAACACAAACAAAACTACTTGCATGTGTTAATGTCTCAAGAGTTCATATCGATGCCTACGAATAGATCACGTTTTATCCAACATACAGACAAAACGTGAGTTTATGTCCCTGTTAGAATCCCAAAGGTTGAGAAGACTGGGTGTGGTGTAGCCGTGTAGAATCACACCTAAGTTGATTGAGAAGATGCAAAGCTGTTGAGAGGCTTTCAATTTCTTTCTTTTTGCCTAAATGCATATAGCATTAGACGTTCACATGTTTTAATTGTCAGTGGTACAACTAAATTAACGTTCACAATCTTCAAAAAAAATAAAATAAAAAATAATAATAAATATAAATTAAAAAAAACTAAACGTTCACAAGATTCAATAGAAGTACAAATTCAATTTATTTATTATTATTATTTTTTTTTTTGTAATTTTAGCATCATTATAAATAAGTTGAAGTTGATTCGGAGATTATTGAAGATTTCACAATAACATGGCCGGGTGCTATAAATATATACCAGCCAATGCCCACTAATCTTGAGAATGGAGTCGAAGAGATCTCCCTCTCGGTAATGAAGGAGTCTTCCCATGACCTAGAACGCAAGACATGTGTGTACTAACATTTTAACTGTACATTTAAAACATTATAAATGGTTCTAGTACTAATGTCATCTGAACTTCCATTTTCAGCTGGTAGCTCCTTTGAATTATGAATAATTGCAATAGCAACATGTGATTCATCAGAAATCACTGGCTCCTGAAGTGCTTGTGCTTTATCAGTCTTGAAATTTGCTGCCGATGCTAGTTCGTGAACTGCTTCAGCAACCTTCTCAACACAAGTTACAACTTCAATGAGAAGCAATGCCACCGCAGCCGACGGTACTATTTCTAGCACATTAGCATCTTTCCATACACCTCTTTTGAGTAACGACATGAGGCTCTCAGCTGCTGCTTTTGAGTGTGCAATGTGGTAATCAGCTGATGATGATAGAGTCATTTTCTTGAGCGCTGCAGCTAATTCCTTCAGAGCTTTGCCAGTTTCGGTGCAAATATTTGTGCTTGGTTCTCGAATTATGTTTCGAATTGCAGCGGGGGCCTGGATTAAGAACATCACTAGCAAGTTAGATTAATTTTCAAATTGATAATTTGAGTGGTAGCTAGCGCAATGGTATATATATAAAGTGGTTTTTGGGTTGTATACCTGAATTTCATTGTTCAAGTATGTGTTAAGGGCCTCAATTTTATAGGCACATTGCCGACTTAGGGTTCCAACATCCAAATATTTATTCCATGGGTGGCGGAACTTGAACTTGCCATGACCTGGTTCCCACCGTGCCAAGTTAGCCTGCAAAATAGAAACAATTATTCACTATTGGGGAAAATGGCCAAAATAATGAATCGATTTGTACTTCTGTGTTAGGATTTTAAATTATATGTACAAAAGAAATAATATTTCATTTTTAATTTGGTCCCATTTTACTTTACTCATCTACCCTTCCACTCACCATAAAGTCTTCGGGACCTTTTGATGTAAGAACACTTCTATAATTCTTAAGCAAATATTTGTTATCACTTAACGACAACGTCCCGTTCTCTTGTATGCCAAAATATTCAGATCCAAATCCTGTAAATTACTTAAAAGTAAGAGATTATTGGTTAACTGTCGTAATCATATATATTAGTTCAAGCATGAGGTAGAAAATTTAAAAAAAAAAACAACAAATTATTATTATTATAGCATATATACGTACCTTGCATAGAATCTCCAAGCTTGTCTATGTTACTCGAGACCAAATTGTGGAGATCAACTCCAATCCACACAGGGCAAATGCATATACAAATCATTACAGAAGTACAGAATCCTATAGCAACCGTTGATATCCTTGTGTGTGCCATCTTTAGTACCTCAGCGTCGCGGTAGCCGGAAACGGAAACCAAGCAGTAGGTCAGTATGAATATCATCAACCCGTAGTCATGCCTTGCCTTTAACACCGGGAAGAATCTCAGGAAGGTCATAATTGCAGCTGCATAACATAAAATGAGTTATTTAGTGATGAAAATGTAATTTCGGTATGTGCTTCAACTCTCAATTAACTAAAACCATATGTGATATGTGTAGGCTGCTTGGAACACACCTACGACAAAGACAAATACTCCAACCAATACGGGCTCCGCGACTTCTCCTCCCCAAAGTGTTGATATGTGATGAACTGCAACAGCTAGAGGACCAGCTACTACCGTTGCCAACATTCTATTTATACCTCTTTCGAGGGTTCCTCCTGCACAATGAAAAAAAAAGAGGACTAAATAAGGAGGGGCAACCAAGATCGAAGCAGTATAACTTAGATAAAGTGTTCTAGAAATTCTTCCAGGCAATGCTTATATTGAATATCGGTAAGTTAACGGAATGAAAAAGTACTAAAATTATCTATGGTAATATCTAATTCCTTTTACGATCAATTTGGGGCAAATATTATGAATTTGGTTCTTGTTGTTCGTTCCCATTTTTATGCGAAAACATAGAAATTGTTAATATATATTCAGTGTAACTATACCTTGGTAATTAATCAGTTAATAGTTAAGTCAATGATCTTCGATCACTACATTTCTAACAACCTAGCTAGCTTCTGATGATAGCTAGGGCATCTAACTATCATATATATATATATATACATAGGTATTTATTTTCTTTGAACCAATGCCTTTTAAGAGGCGACCTAGCTTCTAATGATATATATGGAGTGTTTACCAACTGAGTACTCAAACACGAGGGCCACGGTCAAGACAGCCCACATCGCATCGACACCAAAGCCTTCATGAACCGGTCGAAAGTAATAAAACAGAGAAACCAACGTCAGAGCCGATCCTACTTTGCACGAATGAACAATCCTTCTCGGATCATCCTGTCCGAGCTTCTTCGCCTGCCTTGCTACTTCCCCTACCTTACCCCACGATTTAGCGGGCGCCGCCTTTAGCCACCTCAGCATGCCACCGAAAGGCCCTCCGGCGCAGCTAGAGTTCTCCATACCATCAATATCTGCATAGGTCATTTGTAACAAGCAGGCAAGGAGGAGAAGAAGAAGTTAGAGAAGAAGAGCAGATGTAGCTAGCTCAAGTACTAAAGTGGCGATGTGCGAAAAACTCTGTGGGAGTCATAAATATATAGAGCTAGCTGAAAGAGGTAGAGACATCGATATCGATTTTAATTTTTTGTTTACATTGAAACAAAACAGAGATGCTTCTTCCGATCAAAAAAAAAAAAAAAAAACCAACGCTTTTTTTTTGGAAGGAAACAGAGACGCTCTTGGTACGTGAATAATGGAATCGCCGCACATGCAATCAAACACGTTGATTAATGAGGTGGGGGCTGATTCGTACGGGAACGTACAATATACTAGGATAGTCAAACTCTCATAAAAGAGGTTAGGTTATCAAATTAAGATTAATATAAAATACTCCTTAAAAATGAGGTTATTTTGATTTTTATATCCAACTATCAAAGTTTTGCATATTAGTACCTCAAATTTCACAAATGGCTTAACAATATGTTGATACATATTTTCATCAGAATGGGGTTGATGTAGCTCAATCAAACCTCAGAACACATGTTCTTCGATGCAGACCAAGACAGATTGGTTGTTGTGACCGGGATCGGACATGAGATTTAGAGACCTAAGATGAGTTTCAAAAATGATGTCCATATCGTTTCTTCTTCTCAATACACTCCACGCTCTTTCTACACACTGAGCTTTCGTATCAGATTTCTCATCATAATAGTATCGTAACAAACAAAATAGATCCAAAACAACACAAATAAAAATAATCTAGCATTATGTAGTCATTCTAAATATGGTAAGTCCTCAAATCATTTAATTCAAAACTCACTAAAGCATGTCATTAAATACATAGTGTGCAATATAAAGAATGAAATACGTATCTGACAAGGGGCGAAGAGAGAACATACCATTGGTTGGTTCATCTACATCCATATTGATAGTTTCAGACCCTTAAAACCTCTACCTCTTAAGATTTCAATTTTTGAATTCACGGGTTAAACTGATCCTTTCATTCTCCCACCTCTTCAGATCTTTTTGCCCCCAAGATTTGGTGCCTGAGACTGTTGCCCCATTGGCCTTGGCTCAGGTCCGGGCCTGGTTGTGATTGATTTGTTATTGGCTACTTTGGCTTGTAATTTGCTTAATTATTTTAGGTTTGCTCTTATTTATTTTATCTAATTTCTAGAACATATTTATTCAAAATACATCAGTTCAGTTTCACAAAATAATATATGTTTTGTCAGTTTCACATAATTTGTCATTTCATCTATAATAATAAATGTTTCCCAAAATAAAGTGTAGGTAAGTTCAGTTTTGTCAGATATTTTGACAAATCACTACACTCCAACATTTGGTTATTTTATGAGGTGACAGAAATTCTGTTATTATAACCTCAACAGTCTCAAAATGTTAATGAGAGGTGAGGCATATGTAAATAGAAAATTTAATAGTTGCGGGTGAAAAATAGATAACCACATAGTTTGAGGTCTACTTTAAAATTCTTCCATCGAATTATGTGTTTTGCATAAGGAGCACTTCTTATAGACTAGTCTTTCACTTGTGCATCTGCATGGAAGACCAGAAAATGTAAACTTAAAGTGGGATAAATCATATAATCATATTTTTTTTATAGATAACTGCTCCATGAAAGGTGGGATAAAATTACCACGTCTTTTTTTTTTCTTTTTATAATTTAGTGGTGTTTTACGGTGAAGCCTATAGTAAATATTATTTTTAGTTCTTTAAGAAATTTCTACTACCTTGATTTTATGGGTAATTCAAAAAATGGCTTTACCAAAGACACCAAAACCACGTTTGGCTTTCTAATAATATAGATAAGTACGTGAACTCATCTATTAATTATGGGAAGTAAACCATGAGGTTTCTTATTGAATCTGACAGGAAACAACTACAAGTTGACCACAAATTTCGGGCAAAACTAATGAACAAAGCTCCTGCATGTTGTTTGGAAATGAAAGAGGAAAGAGGAAATGGATCTTCTCGAATATTCGTACAGAAAAGCGATCGAGAGAGGTATAGCTCCTGCAAGCTCTTGAAAGCGAAATCAATTTTACTCATTTTTTCTGACTGCAAAGGTGAAGTCCGATCCCGACCTGAAATGTCTCATTCTAGGCATGTTACTGATGCATAAAATATGTGTGAAACTAATAGTCAACAAGTTGAAATCTATTCTTGATCAGTTTATCTCTTCATATCAGAGTGCTATCGTGTCTGACAGATTATTAACCGATAATACTCTTGTTCCAAATGACGTGGCTCACTGTCTTTGACATAAGAAGAATGGAGAAGGTGCCCAGATGGATCTCAAGCTAGATGTCAGCAAGATATATGATCGAATGCTTTTGTCTTATGCCATGTAAATACGGTTGGGTATTCCATCCCAGTGGGTTGCGCTGGTGATGGATAAATTAATGTGTGACTTCGATGAAGTATTCTTCAAGGGGTTTTGTGTCGTCAACTTTGGGACTTAGGCAAGGAGATCCTCTCCCCCTATGTTTTGTTTTATTGTGCACCACCTAAATTGGATCGACCTGAATCGCAAACAAGACGGAGACACTAAAAGAGAGCGGAGCGAAACACACAAAAACCCTAGACCGGGTTTCTTCCCGATTCACCACTCAAACTCATTTGGCGGCACCTCAATCGGTTTTGGCTCTGGCCACGCCGCTTTTTGAGGTCTGCTGCCGGATGAGTCTTCTGATCCAAGCGGTTTCAAGAGTTCTCCATGGTGGTCGTGGTTAAGGTTGCCCTTTGAAGGTTGGTTTCTGATGCTTCTGGCTCATCTTCGACAAGTGCTGTAATTGTGCTTCGACGAGGACTTAGACTAACAACATGGGCTGTGGTGTGAGGTGCGATGGTGTATGCCGTAGTGGAGTCAGATCGCTATGGCGTAGATTTTCGCGTCGCAGGGTGCGGTCGGTCGGTGTTAGTCCAACGACGGCGTCTAGAACGATATGGCATATAGAGCTGATAGGTCGGGCCAGGGTCACCTTGCTGGGTCTTGGAGTTGCGGTTTCCATCGAGATCTTTGGCCTAGTATGTTGGGCTAGAGTTTTGCTCTTGACCTAACCACTAGGTTTTTAGCTTTTGTCTAATTACATTAATTTCCTAATTTTTTAGGAACTTTAAGCAGTATTTTGAAGCTTGCAGATTATGATGTTTCTTTTACATCTAGATAGGGAAAACTTTTGACCATCGCAATTGAGCATCTCGGCAACGGACGAAAGTTTTTCATGCAAAATTATCTCTATATGAGATAATTAAGATTCTAGTTTGCTAGACTCATATTCGATGAGCGACGATGTACAATATAATGGTATGTGAATAACATCAATCTGTTGGGGTCTGCATCGATGTCATTCTGCTTGCAACTATCAACACAATGGGTTATAAGCCGGTCTTTGTTTCAAAAAAAAAAAAAGTAATAACAAATTAACTATTGACACAGACTCTTCCACCAATTGTTTAAGACTATAGAAAAAGGTTCTAAGAAGACGAAATATTTATAATTCGTCACCTAAGAGAACACTGTAGTGACGAAATTGGTTTCGTCACCTCAATACAAGTTTTCGTCATCTAAGTCAGGTAAGGTGACGAAATAATATTTCGTCACTCATATTGTCACCTTAGAGCTCACTTAGGTGACGAAAATAATTTTCGTCATGTAAGTTATATGTAAGGTGACGAAATATATTTTCGTCACAAAAGGGTTCTCTCTGAGGTGACGAAACTTATTTTCGTCACCTTACATATAACTTACATGACGAAACTTATTTTCGTCACAAAAGGGTTCTCCCTTAGGTGACAAAATATTTTCGTCACCAAAGCTTTTGAACTTAGGTGACGAAAATTTTATTCATCATTTAAGTAATAGGTTAGGTGACGAAACTTTTTTCGTCACTAAAGTTTTCTCTCTTAGGTGACGAAAATAGTTTTTCGTCATGTAACAGGTTACTCTGGTGACGAAAGTATTTATTTCGTCACCTTACTGAACTTGATTTTATACCCTGTTGCGTTTCCAGATCTGCATCTCTTATTTCAAAACACTCGAACTCTCTCTCTCAAAATTTGCTTCGATTTTCAAAACCTGGTGTGAAGCCCTTCAAATCCATGCCAGTCTCTGAAACATTTGTCTACCTAGCTATGCATTGATTTATAGTTTGGTATAATCTCTTTCTCTCTCTTTCTCCACCATATTTTTTCATGTTTTCCGATGAGTTTTCCGGCGAAGATTCCGGTCACAAGCATGTTGTTAATATTGTTGGGTGATGATTAATGTTGATTGATATATGTTGATTCTTAATTGTTGATTCTTAAAGTTAGTTATTTTAATTTGTGTATTGATTAGATGTTAATTAGTTTAATTTGTTGATTATATATATGCTTTACTATTAATTATTAGGTTTTGAGAAAATTATTTAATTATGTTAGGGATATATGTAAATATACTTAATTGTTTGGTTTTGTGAAATTTATTTGTGCATTCAAATGATTATATATGTTGTGTTTATTTTGTGATAATCAAATGTAAGAATATAATATTATATTCTTTCATTCACCTAAATTTGAACCTTAAAATCCCGTTTGAGAATCATCATTGTCACAACTGTGTTTGACAAAATGATTCTTGAATTGTCCCATTTTTGGACAGTTTAGGAGAACATGATTTTGTTATGTAGTTTGTTGTTCTTGTCTTTTCGTTTTCGGTTGTGGGTATATGTTTCGACACTGTCTCTCGTTACCGTTCCTCGAGTGCATACTAGGTATAGTTATTTATGCATTAGAGGGACTGTAGGGAGATGCTGCCGAAATTTTCCCACATCAAAATCGAAAAGACAAGAATTACAAACTTAGAAACAAAATCGTGTTCTCCTGAATGGGATTAGGACCCTAACCGGAGGCATAAGGTGAAGATCAAGCGATCAAATACATGTTTTTGTTGTTGTGTTTTTTGAACTACTATTGCTTATTTGTTGTTTATATATATGACATGACATGGACAAGAGATGGATGGAGTACGACCGGGGGAACCCTGAATACCAACAAGGAATTATAATTTTTTGTTATTTGTACTTGAACATGCTGATGGTAGAACTGTACACAAGTGTCCGTGTGTTGAATGTTATAATACTAAGTGGAAGACGATTTATGAAATCCACGAACACCTGAATACAAGACGTATTATGCGTAGTTATACTACATGGAGTCTACATGGTAAAACATTAGATAATGAACTTACCTTGGAAGAAATCCGAGCGGGACACTTTCAGCATGCTGGCTCATCCAGCAGTAGTTTCAACCCTTATGTGGACCCTTCTATGAACATTATACATGATGTTTTTCCTTCATTTGCTACAAGACATGAGGAAGAGGTTGTTTACGATACCACTGATGCAGACCATGCTTTTTCAATGTTGACAATGATGATTACGATAAGTATAACAGGCTGCTTGCTAAAGCACAGACCCCATTGTACCCTGGGTGTAATGTAACTGTCTTGGGTGCCATCATTGAACAGATTAAAACCAAAGTTGACAGCAATTGGTCGAATGTGTCGTTTAACCGTAACTTGGGGAACATCAAGAAATTGCTTCCTCCAGGAAACAACTTTCCCCACAGCTTTGATAAGGTACAAAGTATGTTGAAAGATCTTGGCCTCGGTTATGAGAATATCGACGCATGTAAGAATAACTTCGTTTTGTTTTATGGTGTCATCAACAAAGACCTGGATTACTGTCCAGTGTGCAAAGCGTCGAGGTGGAAGTCATCATCTTCTTCATCTAAGAAGAAAAGCATTCCAAAGAAGGTGCTTCGTTATTTCCCATTGATTCTTAGGTTGAAGCGTATGTACATGTCTTCACACACTTCAGAAAAGATGAGATGGCACGGGGTAACGAGGAAAAATGATGACACTCTCAGACACCCTGCAGATGGGGAGGCTTGGAAATCATTTGACAAATCATTTCCTGATTTTGCAGCAGACATTCGAAATGTAAGACTGGACTTGCAACAGACGGGTTTAATCCTACCGGAAACATGAATTTGTCTTATAGTATTCGGCCTGTTATTGTTGTGGTGTACAACCTACCTCCATGGATGTGTATGAAGAAGGAATTTAGTATGCTGACTTTGTTAATTCCAGGTCGTTATTCTCCAGGAAAATGTCTTGATGTGTACATGAGACCATTGATTGACGAGTTAAAAAAATTATGGGAAAATGGCGTCCCTACTTTTGACTGGTATAGTCAAACTTCATTCAGGATGAAGCAGCAGTGATTTGGACCAATAGTGATTTTCCTGGATACGAGATGTTGTCGTCTCAAACCACTAAAGGTTACAAGGCTTGCCCAATCTGCTTAGGAGACCTAAATGCTAGTTGACACGCTGGAAAGGTGTGTTACTTGGGGAGTCGTACACGGCTTCCGGAAGATCATCCATGGCGATTTGATGCGGCTTCATTCGATGGGAAGCAAGAGTTTGGTTTAAAACCCCAAGAGCGGTTTGGTAAGTGGATTTTGGATATGTTGAACTCTTTTGATTTTAGACGTCTTAGCAGTGATCCTGACGTGTTAGCTCGGAATCCAAAACGTCCTTCTAGGTTGGAGAACTGGACGCACAAGAGTATATTTTTTGAATTGCCTTACTGGAAGAAATTGAGAATAAGGCACTGCCTTGATGTCATGCATATAGAGAAGAATGTTTGTGACAACATTGTGGGAACAGTTTTCGGGTTTAAAGATAATACTAAGGACACTGTGAAGGCGCGCAAAGATCTTCAACTCATGAACATACGCCCTCACTTATGGCTAACAACGTCGGGGTCAATGCCTCTTGCACATTACAGGATTAATCCGGCTAATGAGAAGAAAGTTTTCAAATGGTTTGAAGCTATTAAGTATCCTCATGGTTATACAGGAAATATATCTCGATGTGTAAAAGTGGGGGAGAATAAACTATTTGGACGAGATAGGCTGTTTTCGTGAGCTGAGTTTGGTTTGTAAACCCAGATAGAGGCCGGGCAACGAGTCTAGCTTAACTCAAATCACTAAATCGATCGTATCCTCCTCCTCCTCCTCCACATCCGTATCCTCCTCCTCCTCCTTAACATCGCCATCTCCTCCTCCGATTCCAAGCCGTCTCCTCCTCCACATCGCCGTCTCCTCCTCCGATTCCAAGCTGTCTCCTCCTCCACATCGCCGTCTCCTCCTCCGATTCGAAGCCGTCTCCTCTTCCGATTCCAAGCCGTCTCCTCCTCCCTTGCGCCACATCCATCCACTATGCCGCCGACTAGTGGGAAGAGGTAGAGACAGGCGGAACAGTCTCAGCGACTGATGCAGGAGGTAGCCCAGCAATATCGACGCCCCACAGAGGTCCCCTCACGGCCTATGGCGCCTTCGTCAAGTTCTGCCTCCTCTCCCTCCACCACTGCCCGATGTCGACAAACCTTCCCTAGATGATCATCGGACTGGCCAGTCATCTGCTAAGATCAGCGTTCGGCGTAAACCGCATCCTGAAGGAGGTAATTTTCCTCACCCGTACTCATCTCTGCCTCTTAACCTTTTGGTTTTCTAGTTGGGTATAGTAAATTTCGGATATTGGTTTCTAGGTTTTGTGTAGTGAATGAGTATTGGTTTTGGAATGATAAATTTTGGATATTGGTTTGGAATGAGTAAATTTTGGAATGAGTATTAGTTTGGATATTGGTTTCTGAGTATTGTTGTTATTATTATCATAAAGTCATGTTTTTGATGATAACACCAAGTTGCGTTTTATTAGGATGGTGTTCATGGATTATGTGTATATTTCGGAAGGATTTTGTTTTGCTTGTGTAGGAGTCAGTGAGCTTTTAGCCAGTGTTAGTTCTTTGTCTGACTTCAGAGTGCGCATAAGTGTATCGATCTTGAGCTGTAGAAATTAATATGCTTTGATTGGGGGGATAGCTATGATATTATTATACATTGAGATGGTGTGGGTGTTGACAGTCTATTATCTTCCACCATTTCAATATCTGTGTTTTTCTTACTTGATCCTCTTGAGGAAGGATCCATTCTGAGTGAAACATGGACCACTATTGGAGCTAGCTTGGTTGTTATTACATGCTCAAATAGTCAAGTCCAACTGCACGCAGCAGTTTTGATTGACACAAATGGTTTGGATAAGGACATGCAGTTTCTATGAACCCGATTTACTTCTCATATGAACTGATTGCATGTGTTGGTACTCCCCCAATTAGATGTATACCACTCATGACATGTTAGATACCTTTATAATAAACATGTCATATAACTTGCAATGAGATAGCTGAATTTCGAGACTGTTTGATGCTAGACATATGGTTAGAATGAATCACTTATTGATCGTTTGTTTCTTTTGCATTTGGTTTTGATAGAAACTGTTTTTTTTTTTCGCAGCACCTCCCTCTAAATCCAAGACAGGGGTGGTAAAAGGCTTAAAAGCGGAGGAGATAGTCAAGAGGACTGGATTCAAGATTAAAGTAACTTGGGATGATTTCTGCCACGGTCCTGAAAAGTAAAGAGTTAAGCAGCATGTTGACACACGATGTCGGCCACATTATACGAGACAAAATTTCCATGGTGGCTCCAACTTGGGGTGACACTACTGATGACGAGCAGAAGAAGCTGCCCACTAAACTCTTTGTAAGAACTTTTTCTGCTATTCATGTGTTCACTCAATGCTTAATTAGTTGTAGAATTATGAGATAAATAATGTTGTTCATTTTTTAACAGATCTTTTATGAGTTTGATGTTGATGATAACCTCATGTGGAAGTGGTTGGACGACAAGGCTAAAAATGTGTACAAAAATTGGAAGTGCACTATAAATACAATTAGGAAGGAAAACCCGGGGAAGATCCCAGAAGAGTTTGAACACCAGCTGGATGAGTGGAACTAGCTCCTTAAACACTTCGAGTCTAATGGATTCACGGTATATTACTTTCATTTTATAACTAACTGTTGCTACTGAAAGTTTGTTGGTTTAAACCAAAGGATTAGTTTCTCCCTTATTGTATTCAGTGTTCATTTTGTGACATATGTGTAGCTGGCTATTGTTAGTTGGTGCCTTTGTTGTTTTTCCTTTGTTGTTCTGACCATTTGACTTTGGAAAACCAGTTTTTGGTTTTTTTTTCTTGGCCATATTTGAAATCGGTAAAAAAATAAAATTGATGCCAATGACTCAATTGAAGATACTTTGTGGCTTTTGCATGTCTTTTTCTGATGCTGACTGACAGCATTCTGAAACAAATTATAGGAGGCTATAGTTTCTTGAGTTCTTGATTAATTAGTATCACACCAGCAGTATGAATGTGATGGTCTAAATGAATTAAGGCTTTAATTTTTTCTTTGCTGTACAAGGTAGATTAAGGTACAAGTATATTACTTGCATTTTCTCTAGGTACAAGTATATATATTCCACTGATTACTACAGCATTCTCTAGGTACAAATATATATTACTACAACAGTTTCATTACTACTGCTCACCTTGATCAGTTTTGTATTTGTGGCTTTTGATGATTAAGCTTCATGTTAATAGCCAAAGTGTTAATATGATGAAATTACAGAGAAGATCGACTGCAAACAAGAGTAACCGGGACAAGAAGACATTGCACCACCACACCGGGGCGAGGCCTTTCATCTACAATGCGAAGGAATTGAAGGATAAGGGTGAACACCTCTATTTTATCAAAAGTTACTCACAAGCGTATGACTCAGCTCACAATCTGAAAGCAGCTGAAAATGAAGTAAGTGGTTTACATTCTGTCTTTCCATTACTTCTTGGTCTCTGGAAGCCAACAATATTGTGAATTAGGCTTTTTTTTTTTTTTGCATGATATTAACTAGTTAACTTGCATTACTTCTGCCTATTGCATGAGTAACTTGTAATATGTAATAATAAATGCCATAAGCAAAAACCACAATAAGGAACATAGACTAAATTATGGCAGTTATGTCATGCAGAGTGCATCTTAGACTAAGTTTCTTGATACCTTGATATATGCAGGTTGATTAACATGTGGTGGTAATCAATATAGATGGGTTAATAATGCTAGATGAGAGCCTATGATTAATGACTTTCAGCAATATAGATATTACTGCCCTCAAAACTCTATTCTCCATATTAATTTTTTTGTAAAACATATACCTCTTTTGTTAGGCTAAATTGATGGAGAAGGTTGATGAGATCCGTGACAATGTGAGGAAGGATACCCTGGCATTCCGAAATAAGATATTGATCTTCATTTTGACCAACAAACTCAAGCGATCGTGTTTGAAAAAAACATTTGGACATAGAAACATGAACGAGATCCGGGGCATGGGACTAGTAGGCAGTTATGGTTTGAGTCAAGGCCCGATAGGAGCTACACTTCACGTTCCCAATGAGCTGCACTTGTTGATATTGCTGTGGAGGAAGCCCGAAAGGCCAAGGAGGAAGCCCGGAAAGCCAATGAGGAAGCCCGAAAAGCTAAGGAAGAGAACATACAAATCATGCACGTCTTCAACAATGGTGAGCAGTTTCTCTTCACCAAATTTGGCGTATGCCAACCGGCAGTCCCACCACAGGAGCAGCCCAATGATGAAGATCATGATGATGGAGGCATTGATTCAATTGACTTTGTTTCATAGTCACTAGTTTATTTTCTAGTAGATATATTTTGTATGAACAAGTCTATATTGATCAAGTTATTGTATATGAACTTGATTATATATACATTATATATATATATATATATATTTATATATAATATATTTTGCTACTGCCCAGGTGCTGTTGGCTTGGCCAATATTGAGACTTTTTTATTTTATTTTATTTTGTTAATATTAAATGTGATTTTAATAATTTTTTAATGATTAAATTTAATAAAAAATAAATAGCACTAAGGTGACGAAACTTCGCCACCTAATAGCTTGGAGACAAAACAATTTTTCGTCAGCTAAGTAGAATGGCGACGAATCTATTTTCGTCAGCTAAGTAGAATGGCGACGAATCTATTTCGTCAGCTAAGTAGAATGGCGATGAATCTACTTCGTCAGCTAAGTAGACTGGCGACGAATCTATTTTCGTCAGCTAAGTAGAATGGCGACGAATCTATTTTCGTCAGCTAAGTAGACTGGCGACGAATCTATTTTCGTCAGCTAAGTAGAATGGCGACGAAAGTAGAATGGCGACGAATCTATTTTCGTCAGCTAAGTAGACTGGCGACGAAATTATTTTCGTCAGCTAAGTACCTTGGCGACGAAAATTGTTTCGTCATCTAAGTATCTTGCCGACGAAAATAGTTTCGTCATCTTAGTCATCACTAAGATGACGAAATTAATATTTTCGTCACCTGAGTTCTCTAACCACCCGGCCTTAGATGACGACTCTTAGGTGACGAAATTTTCATCGTTTTAGTGTTTACATGACGACAGAAGCTCTTAGGTGACGGCGACGAATCTATTTTCGTCAGCTAAGTAAGAATGGCGACGAATCTATTTTCGTCAGCTAAGTAGACTGGCGACGAATCTATTTTCGTCAGCTAAGTAGAATGGCGACGAATCTATTTTCATCAGCTAGTAGACTGGCGACGAAATTATTTTCGTCAGCTAAGTACCTTGGCGACGAAATTGTTTCGTCATCTAAGTATCTTGCCGACGAAAATAGTTTCATCATCTTAGTCATCACTAAGATGACGAAATTAATATTTTCGTCACCTGAGTTCTCTAACCACCAGCCTTAGATGACGACTCTTAGGTGACGAAATTTTCATCGTTTTAGTGTTTACATGACGACAGAAGCTCTTAGGTGACGAAAAAATTTCGTCGCCTAAGAACTTTTTTCTAGTAGTTAAACCTCGTTAACTTGCCATTAACTCTAGCCAAAAAAAAAAATCACAAAAACAATTAGGTTTTCTCGTTGTGAGTCTTTTCTGCGTCAAATTCTATCTCTTTTCCTCTTTTTTGTTCCTCTTTTCTGAAACCCGACTTTGTGACAAGGGATAGTCACTTTAGGTGACTACCAACCAATAAACATGAGACACATGTCCATTTTAAAAGACTCGGTTGCAATTTAAGGACAAACATGGGGGTTTTGGTATTTGACATGTTTGTTTATGATTATTGTTGACACTTGTCCATCTCTCATCGGTGTTGTCACCCATAAGTGACCATAGCTGGTCACCCAAGTTATTTCTAGTCTTTTCTGTTCCTATTTAATGAGAAGAGGCTGACAAACTGACGACAAGAAATCCCCTTTTTTGGAGTTAAGAGAAAGTTAATCAGGTTTAGACTAAAAACAAAAATTTATGGAAGAATAATTTGTTAATTATAGTTATAACCTTTCGATTTATAAGAGAGTATAAATTTTATGAAATTTAAGTAAATTCACAACATGCTATTTTAGAGTAGCCAGATCCCTCTAAATAATTTGAGTTGATTAACATGAAGTAACTTATCGTTCCTTATATTCCACTATTTACTTATTACTTGTCGAATGCATTCTTTAGTTTATAATTGTGCGACGACAAAATTATTCATTGTGCTAGTCAGACAAAATTTTCACTTTTTAGGATTGTGTAGTGTTGTCGTCATCAAACTTCAAACTACTAGTTAACCATGGTTTAAACTAAAAACAAAAAATTTATGGAAGAATGATGTGTCAATTGTTATAACCTTTAGATTAATTAGAAAGTAGAGATTTTATAAAATTTAATTAAATCACAACATGCTCACTTTATTTCCAGCAAATGCTTAACAAAATTTTTCTAAAATTTGTCAACTTTAGAATGAATAGTGTAGTACGTTTGCTTAAAAATTGTCTCGGTCGAAATGAGAGCCGAGGGACTTGAAGCGTAATCATCCTTTAAATTTTGCGCAGGCGTGCCAACTCGCGGCCGAATGGCCAAGCGAGATTTTTATTAATTTTCCGCGCAATCTGACTTCTCCCAAGTGATTGTAGGCGGAAGAAGGATCCGTCTCGGCCTTTAGGTTCTCTTGCCTTTGTTGCAAGGACTTTTTTGACACTTTCATCGATAATGGTTCTACTTTTTTGTTTTTGTTTTTCTGATATAGATTTGCGAGAACTAGTGCGGAAATTAAAAAAACAATCTAAATTGCATAAAACTTAAAGAACAAAAATCGAAGTAGTAAAAGAACAAAATCCAATTTGCATGAAACTTTAAGTAATAGAAATTAAAGTAAACGAGAAAAATTAAATTGCATGAAATTTTAAAGACACGAAAGAGTAAATTGCATGAAAATAAATTGTAGAAAGTTAAGAAAGCGATAAAGAAGAAAAACTACTAGGCTAGACCATGAATAAAAAATAGATATTGGAGAGAATCGTAGAGAATTTGGTGTTTAAATTGAGTCGAGTTGTGTTGGTCAAAGGCCTTTACAATGATGTTGAAGGTCATATTTATACATTTACAAACAATCAAGTTAAGGAAGGGAATTACAATCAAATTAAATGAATTCGGTCTTAATGACTGACTAAACTCCCATAAGTTCTTGCTATATTGACCTCATTCTCCTTGATTTGCTAATTGAGAGAATATATCTTGAAATATCGTCCTTAAATTCTTCCGATTAACCATAGATTAACATTTGCTGCCATATATGCCGTTGCTCCAAAATTGGGTATGTATTGATGTTAATACCAATTTACCAAATAATGAATCTCGGCAAATCTCAATAATGATGATGATAATTATATGAAATAATAGCAAAAATTATCATTAAATGTTATAATCTTCCTTTGCAAACAACGACTTCGGCTTTGTTGGCTGACTTGTAAAAAACTAGGTGCAAACAAATAGGAGCTCCAGCTGAATGTCTAAAAAAATTACTAAATCTTAAAATTACTAAACTAAATTTGATATATTATCAACCTAGTCAAGAATTGCTAAAGGAAAACATATGTTTTCCCTCCTTTTTTTATCCATGCATTAGTTATGGTTCGTTAAAAATATCATTTAACTTACACTTAGTAATACTGTTAGAGCCAAATGCTTATACCAATTGCTAAATATCATAACTATTAATAAATTTAACTATAATTTTACTTTCACTGCTAGAGATGCTTAGAAGAGCCAGATCCTACTTAGAGTTACTTAATGTTAATCGACTCAAATTTGCTATGCTTAATGTTAATCGACTCAAATTTGCTATGCATGAGTGCATAATCTGTACATAATTAAGGCCTCAGGTATAGCTTATGTACAGTGACTTCGGAGAATAACGTACTGTTCTAAACTTTTAATTGCCATAATCAAGTTCACATTGTTTTGATGTTGCAGTACGCAAAACGGGCAATAATTGCCATAATCAAGTTGCTTTAAACTAGCCTGCAGCGTCACGCAGCACCCCTAGCTCAAACTCCACAAATGAGTTTGATTTGGTAAAAACGTACTCCAGAGGCCGCTGATTGATATGTTCATTTCTTTTTCTTTACTTCACAACCTTACTCTTTTAATAGCTCTGGCATGGCTTTTCGAAAGTGATCACCAACCAAGCAAACTGCTTAACATAATGTCCTGTACATTAATTACTAGCTACATTATTTCTATTTCTCCCTGTGGCAGTCATAAACCTATAGAACAGAGCTGCAAGCCTGCAAGGAAGAGATCTCAAAAAAATCTAGAAGATGAAAGAGAAAACAGATCGTAATGATGAGTAAAGGAATCTGCCGCATATGCGGTGGGGGCTGATTTCGTCGGATAGTCAACCACATAGAGACGTGGGTTATCAAGTCAGAACCGTACTTCTTATAGATAAGTACTTGTTCATCTATTTAATTATTGCAAGTTACTCTGTCATAGGTTTACGACGAAAAAGACAGATAGACGGACATGATAAGTTGACTATAAAAGTCGGACCATCAATAGTTGCGGACAAAGAGCAACCGGACCTCCCGAATCGCATGTGCCACCATTGAAGACGTTACAAATCTGTTGGAAGACGTTCCAAGTTGAGAATTATCTATAACAGTACGTCTTGGTACAAAAATAAATGAAGAGACTTCAAAGTAACACTTATTTTATAATCACTTTAGTGTATAATCCGCACTTAAATTTTCCTCATTTTGTGATAGTGTGAATTTTACTACCTATGTAATAAAGAGGGGAGAACAAGTCAGAAATTTATTGACAGTATTCAAGCGGGCAGTATAAAAAGAACCAATACTTTAATGAGGTCGTTGGAAATAGTTATGTCTTAGACCATCTCTCACTATAGGCTAAAAAGCCAAATTTAGTATATGTTTACTCCCACCATAAGCTAAATTACATTTTCTAAGATAAAAAATAATATTTATCAATTTAAGACGGACCGGGTCATTAACGGATCAGATCAACTTAGATTCGTATTCGATCCGTTTATAAACGGGTAAACGGATCCGGATTATTAACGGATCAGGGGTCAAAATTTTAATCCAAACTTGTTTAAAAATCATGGATCTGGAACAGATATGAATCAAGATCTGGTCCGTTTACAGGTCTAGAAATACTTGTTTAATTACCAATCCTAAAATAACACAAATGCAAATACTTAACGGTATTTTGTTAAATAAGAAAGACATTCCACCCATTTAAAATTCTGTAGAAAACCCCAAATGACAAAGTGTAAAAACGAGAGGATGTTAAAGTATTTGTCCGCTCTCACGATTCTAGTCTCCATCTCTCATTTGGTAAACGCCGAAAGAAAGATGGGTCAATTACATAGAAGTCCACTTTCAGACATTTTATTCCATATAAGTCCACCCAAACATTTTTACTCACATAAGTCCACTTAAGCCTAAATATGATTTTATATTAGGTATAAAAGTTGAACAAAATTACAGACTGTCATCCAACAAAAAAAATTAGATTCTCTCCTTTATATTATAAATATTTATAAGAATGCCACTAGTAAAAGTCAACAATCACTCTCATCTCGAAAAAAGTCTCCGGCCGACCTCCGACGAGATTTCCGGCCGACCTCCGGTGAGGTTTCCGGCCGACCTCCGGCAAGGTTTCCGGCCAACCTCCGGTGAGGTTTCCGACAGACCTCCGACGATGACAAAAATTACTACTACCAGCTACAAAAGCTACTACCACCAGCTACAAAAGCTACTACTGTGAGGTTTTCGACGAACACAAAAGCTACTACCACCAGCTACAAAAGCTACTACCACCAGCTACAAAAGCTACTACTACTACCAATTGCTACTACACAATACCACAAAAGTTACTGCTAAGGAAGTAGAAAGCTACTGCCAAAGTACAAGAAAGCTACGAACACGAAAGCTACGAACATGAAAGCTATTGTCAAGGAACAAGAAAGCTACTACTAAGGAATAAGAAAGCTACTGTCAACGAACACGAAAGCTACTACCAAAGTACAAGAAAGCTACTACCAAGGAACACGAAGCTACTACCAAAGTACAAGAAAGCTACTACCAAGGAACACGAAAGCTACTACCAAAGGAACGAACACGAAAGCTACTACCAAAGTACAAGAAAACTACTACCAAGGAACACGAAAGCTACTACCAACGTACAAGAAAGCTACCAAAGTACAAGAAAGCTACTACCAAGGAACACGAAAGCTACTACTAAAGGACAAGAAAGCTACTACATAATATCACAAAAGCTACTACCAAGGAAGTAGAAAGCTACTAACACAATACCACAAAAGCTACTGCCAAGGAAGTAGAAAGCAGTAAGGCTTAGATCAGAAGATCGCTGAGGATGAAGGAAGAGCTCCTCAGAGATCTTCCGAAGGCTTACCATGGCTTCAGATCTTTATCGGAGATATGATGTAATCGGAGGAGCAAGAGAGAGAAAGAGAAGAGAGAGAGAAGGAGGGGGACCACGTCATCGGAATCGGTTTGACCTTCGCGTTGATGGGATGCAGTCGAGGCCGAAGCGAAGGTCGTCAAGGAGTCTTCGATGGTGGATCCATAAGTCATCGTCGAGGCGGCGACGACTTCGTCACGAGCGGCGGCCGAAGTAGAGAGAGATAGAGCAGAGATAAGAGAGAGAGAGAGAGAGAGAGAGAGATAGAGAGAGATCGATGAGAGAGATGAGAGAGAGAGAGACCGAGAGGAGAGAGAGAGAGAAGATGATCCTGAGGATGAAGAAGATCTCAGAGATCTTCGAAGCTTACCATGGCTTCAGATCTTATCGGAGATATGATGTAATCGGAGGAGCAAGAGAGAGAAAGAGAAAGAGAGAGAGAGAGGAGGGGGACCACGTCGTCGGAATCGGTTTGACCTTCCGTTGATGGGATGCAATCGAGGCCGAAGCGAAGGTCGTCGAGGAGTCTTCGATGGTGGATCCATAAGTCATCGTCGAGGCGGCGGCAACTTCGTCACGGCAGGCGGCGTCGGAATCGAGAGTGGAGAGATGAGAGAGAGAGAGAGAGAGAGAGAGAGAGAGAGAGAGAGAGAGAGAGAGAGAGAGAGTATTTTAGGTACATTGTAAAAGCAAAATGACAGATTTAGGCTTAAAAGTGGACTTATGTGAGTTAAAGAGATAGGGTATTTTAGGTACATTGTAAAAGCAAAATGACAGATTTAGGCTTAAAAGTGGACTTATGTGAGTAAAAATGTTTAGGTGGACCTCTGCGAGAGAAAATGTCCCAAAGTAGACTTATATGAAATTTTTTAAAGAAAGAACCTCTCCTTCCCGAGTATCCTCTTCTGATCCTAATTCTATTCGAGTTTGGTCTCTCTAATCCTTGTCCTAGATGGATTAGAAGTTATCCTAATTCTATTTGTCTCACTAATCCTTGTCCTAGATGGATTAGAAGTTGTTAAGGTTTTATTACCCAAGCCCGGCTATCTTCCAAATCAAAAAAGCTAATATAAAGGGGTTGAAATTCCAGCCTATTCGATCCCATTTGGTTTCAGTGGAGTTTTGAGTTGTTGAAGCATTATGGCTGTGTAGAGGGATTCAGGTATGTTCATCTGTGGTTCAACAAAGCGAACCCAACCGAGAAGGGTGGGAAGAGGACAAGCTTCTCATCATATTCAAGCTCTTCAAGATTAGTATACGTCGCCGTCACCATCACGCTCGAATTCATTTTCGAGATAAGAATCAAATTGATGAAAAGGATATGTGGGCTAGTTTCCTCCGATTTCAAGCATCAAGTTTCAGCATCCAATCCTAATAGAAATACGGAGGTCTATGAGCAGCAGATCTGCAGTTATCTTTCACTATGTCCGTGCCGAAGATGAACATCCGGCCATTATTCAAAAGTTATTCCGGGTGGTAGGGGCGGCGGAGACCTCAAGTCCCTGTTATTGTAAAATGTATGGCACGCCCACGGCAGGATTGGGCCATACACCCGACGAGTAGGTCGTCAAGTTGGACCCAAATTCACTCCTGCAGCTACATCCGCAATCGAGGGTTTGAGGTCACTTGTGCATTAAAGGATTCTGTTTTTCGACAGACGCCCTCGTGTGCTATTTGCTTGGAGGATTTTGATGTTCTTGATCAACAAGAACTCCCATTACTGGATTGCCTGCCAGCACCATTTTCATGTACATTGCATTGTTCAGTGCCTGAGATCAGCCACCTGTGCCCCCTATGCCGATACGCGATGCCAACACAAGAAGATTAACACCATCAAGTGCTGCTGCTTTCTTATCTATATGTAATGTAGTTGGTGTTGCTACTGAACTAAAATGTATCATCTTTTATTTACTGTCGCTCAAGCAACTATGTGGATTTCTCCACTCTGCTTCCTTTGTAATAACATATTTGTACATGCTATGATATGCAATTTGAAGTTTGGTTCTTGAGGAACACTTACTTGGCAATCTATATATCATCTTTTGTTTGCTCTAACTCTAATAAACTGATTCAACTCATTTCATTTTGTGTCGTTCTATACAACTGGATGTTTACTCTTCAGAGTTCACGACTTAATCTTGTTTTTTTTATATTTCCTAGCACCAACTGGTGGCATTAGTTATGATCCCTTTTCTTTCAAGTTTCAACCAGACTGAATGGCTTCATTGCAAGTCCAAACAGGGAAGGAAACAATCTTCTTTGTCAATACTAACCCACATGTATCGTCCAACAATCTCCCTATGTTGCTTCTTACTTTATGTTGCTGTTGCAATCATCAAATTGGATAGGAAAGGAGAGACAGAGACCTATCCATATCCTTTAACACATTAGAAGGAGACATCCAAAAATACCAATAACTGCAATTATGTCCCAGTGTCTCCTTACTCATGCTTCAACTTCCAAATGAACAATTCATATCAAACATTTCTATAGTTGTTTTAATGGCCTGGTTAAAACGTTGGATATTCAACACTATATTCTTCAGAAATGATACAAGTTCAAGCATGGTGAAACCTGTCCACTGGCCTATGAATAGCCTTTAGCTAGATCTATCAAATGTCACATTATAAGAAAAATAAGCAGTCTCTCTACAGGTATCTATATACAAGCAACTCATACCATTCCATGTAAGCACCAACAAAATTCAGATGATGTTGAACATGGCCAAAACTCAGCAGAAGCAGGTGCATCCGTGCATGCACAAGATCACAGATTCATAGACCAGCAGAAGCAGGTGCGCAACATATGCACAAAGTGAAATCGGCAGTATAGAAATTAAGCGACTATTACACACTCACTTTGGCATCTAAAGTCACCAGATTTGCAGCCTATACTATGACAAATGCAACTGAAGGAACCAAAATAGAGATAATAGCAGAAGCTATGAATAAAAGAGTAAAATGTGTCAAGAAAACTTGAAGGATTGTCACATTGGATGGGACTATATAAAACCAAGCAGTGTATCTTTCACCATATTGCAACATTGTATATCCTTTGAAAAATTGAAGTGAAGCAAAGCTGAAGTTTTTGAACTAGATGTATATGAAACACACCTGGCTGAAAGACTCGGACTTTATCGTATTTACTTGTGTGCTCGAACTAATTCATCATCTACCAAATCCAAATGAAGGTAAATCAAATTCATCCAAGTTAATTCTATCGCTTATATAACCAGAAGAATTCTGAGTACATCGGTAAGTACATCGGTGTCCGTTCTTATCCAAACCTGAATGCAAATCTTCTTTTCTTGTATTTTTTTTTTTTTTCCATTTTTTTGAGAAAAGGTAAAAGAAAAGAGAACCTGAATGAAATTATGAAACCGGACTCGTGTGAGCAGATGACTATAGAAACCAAGGTGAACCGTACTATGATTTAGGTAGCACGTTAGCACTTTGATTTAGAGTTAGAACACTGAAACTGCAGACTGTTTTCTTCTTTGCTAGGAAAATGCAAAGAAGGTAGGAACTTGGTTTAAGAAAGTAAAGGGATCATAATCATTCTAAATTCAAATGCCACCAGTGAACATCGAGTTGCATAGAATAGCACATAATTGTTTTCGATACAGATAGAACAGCACATAATGAAGTACGAGTTATAACTAGGAGCAAACAAAGCTACTGGTTCATGGCAAGGGAACAAATGCAATGCATTCAACAATAGAAATAAAAGACGATAGATTGCTAAAAGACATCGATTTGCCCCAACATATCACTGCCGAATAGCATATAGCAAGTGCTCAAATATATTTGGTTTGCGATTTGGTTAGCAAAAGCAAAGGGATCATAATAACTAAATCCAAATGCCACCAGTTGGTGCTAGCTAGCTAGGAAAAAATTTACAATATCAAGACAAAAGAGTAAACATCGAGTTGTATAGAATAGCACACCAGTTGAGCTTAATCTTGTTCCATTGGCATTAGGTAACGGCAGACGGGACACATGTGGTTCACCTCCAGGCACTGAACAATGCATGTAAATGAAAGTGGTGTGAGCGGGCAACTGAGTGATGGGTGCTTCTTGTTCAAAATCTTCAAGCAAACAGCACAGGAGGGCGAGCGTGCGATAATGTCACTATCGAGTGTCACTGGCACCAAGCTCTGGATGAAGGACCTGCTCGCAGGAATCCAATTGGGCCTAGTCGGAACCAGTGAAGCATCTCCGTTGAGGATAGTGGCGTCATAGACAGACACTAGAACGGGATCTCGGGGTTGACGACAGTCTCCATCGCCCGGCAAGCGTGTGAACACAAGCAAGATGTCAGGGCCGGTCCTTAGCATAAGCCCAAAGGCGTAGGCCTAGAGCCCCCAATTCTATGGGCCTAAAAAAATGTTCATCTTTTTATATTAATGAAAAAAAAAACCAATTATTTGGCCCTAATTGCTTAGTATTCCTGACGTTTTTTCCTTCCGGTTCCACTATTAATCTCTCCAAGTCTCTGACTCGCATTCCACACTCTGAGCCTCTGACTCTCTCTTTCTCACTTTCGAATCCATGTTACCAGGGAAATCTCTCCCTAATTTAATTCCATGGAATGAGCTAATATAAGTGGCGGGTTTGAATGATTAAATGAATGTATATTCTGATTTTTAGAGGTACTGATGTTAAGTGCCTGGCTGGGTTAGATGATGCTAAGTGCCTAAAGAGCAAGGGGTTTGAACCAAGAGGGGGAAATGGCCTTCTCTTATTGCTTTTGCATCTTGGAAAACTTTGTATATTGCTTTCGTGAGCTCTCCTTTTCAATTTGAAAAGGGGTTTTGATGTCATGGTAAATGGTATTGTATATTTGTATGGCTCTATGTTTGATGTTCAATAAAAAATGGTTTTGTCTCTTTGATATTGTCATAATGGTACGGTTTTGCAACACAAATAAGAACGATCAAATGGCTAGCTATGTTATCGATTCAAAAAGATTTGGCTTAAAAGCTTGATTAGCTTAATTGAACTTTGCAGGTAAAAATATAAGAAGGGTTCTATTTATAAAGAGTGATATTTGGTTGCGATATTGTTGTTAGTTCTTTTCTTACTGATCGTTTGTTGCTTAACTTGTGCAGTTGTTTTGAAGAAGAGAGAAAACAATTTGAGTTTATATTTGAAAATAGGGAGCCTAGATCTCTTCATCGCCTAGATCCCCTAAAATCTCAGGGCCGGCCCTGCAAGATGTCATCTTTGGGCACACCCAATTTTGAGAGCTTGTTAGTGATGAGGGTTCGTAATACCTATTACTGTCGTAGTTGTCGGATAATTGCTTCTTGAAACCGGAAAACTTTATCAAAAGATCTCCTTGGGCGAGACGAACAAAGGATTCAAAGGTATCTGGATGGGTTTGGCGATACTTGTAGAACTCGAATCTGACGGGAAGCGTGTCCTTCTCCAAAGACCCTTTGAGGTGACTATCTCCTGTTGCTCCGCACTGTGATAATAAGTGAAATACTCCATGATCCGTATCGTACAAGGATTTGGATCTGTGTATCGAGGCTTTGCCTCCATGTGTATATATATTGAAAAAAGAAGAAGGTAAAAGTAATTAAATACATCAATTAAAATAAAAAAATTAAACACTTAAACCAATGAGATAAAAATGAACATAAAATATGTGGTATTCCGGTTAAAATAATAATTTTTTCTCTACTATTAGAAAGTCATACACCTTTCTTTGGTGTGTAAGTTTTTTTTTTAAAACTACTTATATTACCCATGATAGGGTAGTTTTGACATAGAAAAAAAAAATCAAAAATAGTTAATATTGTGAAATAAAGTAATTCAAAATATAAAAATAGAAAAAACAAAAACTACTTATATTACCCATGATAGGGTAGTTTTGACATAGAAAAAAAAAAATCAAAAATAGTTAATATTGTGAAATAAAGTAATTTCAAAATATAAAAATAGAAACAAAACAACAAAAACCAAAATAAAGAGAAAACCGTGGAACAATTTTTGCTGAATGTCAGCTGCATTAACAGTTATTTGCAATTAAAATCTGGAAAAAAAAACTTAATTTTTTTTTATAAAACAAAAAGATAAAAGCAAATTAAAACACGCTAACGCGTGTGTTAAGAGGCTAGTCTCTACTATTTAGAAAGCAAGACTCTCTTTTGTGTCTTTGGTGAAACTTTTTTTTGAATTACCTAAAAAACCAAGGTAATAGAAAATTTTCAAAGAAAATAAAAAAAGTGACTATAGAATTATAAAAAAAACCTATACCAAGTGATGTGGCATGTGCCACTTCATTCATTTTAATCCTAGTAATTTCCAACATGTCTACAATACATTAATTTTGATCTAAAATGAAAACAGCAAAAATACAAATATTTATTATAAAAGCATTTATTATAATCGATCAAGAGAAAATCTAGAAATTAGGGTTTCCAGAACAATGGAAATATGGAATGACAAGCTTCAATGTTCATGAGCTATCAAGTTTGATGCATTATTAATCATTCATTTGCTACTACAACATCAATTTGCAGCTGATATGATACTTACTTATTTTCTTCTGAATAAAATATTTTAATTGATACTACTTCGATCAATATAGATTGTAGAATTCTGTAAGGGCAAATAGAATTGGGTTTTAGAAGAATTCATGATTACTTGTGAATTGTGTTAGTCTAGGGTTTATCATACAATAGCCATGAATAAATATTATACAATCTATATTGCGGAAGATTTCAGGGGTTTCAGGGCAATGATCATAAACCCTGGCTAATACCCGTGCCTAACTCTTCTCAATTTGTCTCAAATTTGACATGGGTGCAGAGATGTAGGAAGAAGCTGGAAGATGAAGACAGATTTAATTGGTAAATTAGGGTTTAAATGAAGGGCTATGTCCTATAAAATATCAAAATGAAAATAATTGTGTTTCGTAAATAGCTAAATATGGTTACAAAATCCATGTTACTATGATATTGCAAACACTAGTATCTACGTGGTAGATGCCACCTCATTTTGTATTCATATTTGGTAAAAAAATTGTGACGAATCTCTACTTTAAGAAATAAAATAATCAGATTCATTCAACTTAAGTGAAGTAGTACAAGTTAAATTTCTCTCATTTTGTAAACCTACGTGCAGATGTACTGGTGAAAGACTAGTATATTAAAAGCGAGACGCTTATTTGATATTTTTGGTGAATTTATTTTTGAATTACCTAAAAAAACAATATATTAGAAATTTCTTAAAAAATTAAAATAATATTTATTATAGTCTTTACTGTAAAACACCATCCCCAAAACCCAGATACGAAAGAAAAAGAAACCCAAAACCTTTTTAATATAAAGGACAAGGAAAACAAAATAAAACAAACCTCAAATCTCATTCTTTTAACAAAACCCCCAAAGCCAGATACGAGAGAAGAAGATGACCCAGAGAGAAGGGCCATGATGGAAAAGTAGGAGAGGGAAGGTGTGGTGCTAAGGAGTTCGACGATGCGATAATACTGGTGCAGCACCAGAAAGCTAACCACGACTGCACAGAGCCACAAACTGTAAAAAATATTTTGATGCCCCCCAACGTTTTCGGCCTGAGGCGGCCGCCTCTTTGGCCCTTGCCTCAGGTCCGGGCCCTGCAGTCATCTCTTTGCATAAACAAAATTGTTCGTCCGGCCGGATCTGGTTTCGTCACATCCTCTCCCAGTCGTAAGTTCACACTCGATTTCAATTTCATATTGTGCGTTTATCTCAATTTTGTTTTGATTCGATTTCTAACAAATGACATCACTTTAATTTCTAGCTATAATTTTAATTTTGAACGAACTCTCACGAAATCCCCAATCTCCGAACACCTTCCATGGCTAAGCGCGATTTACTTCTACTTCTGCAATGCGGACATTGCAGCAGCATCTGCTCCGCGTCTCTCTACTCCAAGGGTGGGGATGGATCCTGATGTGGTTCCGTCCGTCACTGATGTGGTATGTGAATCTGTAGGATGTGAATTTGCAACTTCACTTAAGCTTAGTGCTGCTTACCAATTTGTTGAACAAGTTACGGCAATCATACATCACACCATTCTATATAAAACTACTGAAAATTCTTTGTCCGTAGGCGTCATCTTCATGCTTACATGCTAGTTTGTACTCACAATTTCACCTGTTCCTCCTTACCAATTTGTTGAGCAAGTTGCGTGCATCACACCGTTTTGTATTACACTACTGAAAAGTCTTTGTCTGTGCATCATGTTCAATTGAAAAATCTTTGTATATGCATCATGTTCAATTGTTCATGTTTTTCATGGGTACTCTTGCTTACCAATTTGTTGAACATGTTATGTGCATCACACTGTTGTGTATTTAACACTGAATAATCTTTGTCTATGCGTCATGTTCATGCTTATATGTTGGTCAACACTCACAACTTCACTTAAGGCTAGGATTTCCCTTTTCAGTCTTACTTGCCTCAAAACCACAAGTGACATTGGATTTGTATTGCTGGGTGTTAAATTTGAAGTGCTTCGGTGACGGATAAACTGTTTTTGAAGAGTTGCGATTGATTCTCGTATTTTGGATTTTTGGCATTTTATAAGTGCCATTCATACATCTTTGTCTGCATTGGATTTTTGGCATTTTATAAGTGCCATTTATACCCAAACAATGAAGGTATACTGAGCTTGGTATATAACTAGTACGAACCTGAAATGATCTTGTATAATCTTTTTATCTGGTTCTCTAATTGTCCATGACTTCCTATATCACCCTGCTTTTTACCACTATTTTGCAATTTTAGAAGAGTATTGTAGGGAAAAGATGCTAAATTGATAATTAAATTATAATTTGTGGAAGCTTAGATTGTTTCAGTATGCTGAATTGCTGATCATGAGTCACTTGTATCTACTAAAATGAAGTTTAAACTCTGTTTTGGCAAATAAGTACAAACTCTCTCTAGATAACACCAGATTAGTTCATGGTATTCTATGGAGATTAGTTATAAGTACGGTTCATGAAGATATATGTTGCCTCTCTAGATTCTCATATACCGTAATTTTGCAATTCCTTTACTTAGAAGAAATTGACAAATTTTGTTCAAAACCTATGCTTGGTGAGGATGATGATCGTATTCCAGTCCAATTTGGACACACTGTTTAAACCAGGATCAATCTTGCTAGATATACAAGTATATATTGCTTGTAATCCATTGTATGTATCATATATATGATCAGTACAGAGTCATGACGATGATCATAATTCAATCGAGCGAACGAACCTAAAAACAGTACTGGTTGGTATACCTTCATTGTTTGGTCATGTTAATTTACTGCCGAACATCAACACATTACCAGTCTGAACATATATTGTTTCAAATCTTAACATCTTTGCTCTTGCAATATGTAGACAGCTCAGATCGTCGAGGCGGAGGAGTTGTATGTAGATGAGAACTTCTTTGCTTCAGAGCCTGCCGCCGTTCCTGTGGTAATTATATTTGGAATTATGATGAATACATGGAAGAATGATATGCTCAGTGAAAACCTTGTTAACCACTGTTTATTTATGTAAGCTCTTTTCTGATATGCAGATTGCTCAGATTGTGGAGGCCGAAGAGTTCTCCGATGTTGAGGTTGGAAGAGAGATTGCAGTTTTACATGTGGTATGTATTTGATCCATATTTATTATAAATTTTATGCATTTTCTTGTGGTACTTAGTGACTCATCATTTTTTTTCTCTAAATGATCTTGTCATTAGCGCGCTGATACTGAGGATGGTGTAGAACTTGGATACGGAGATGATGAGGATGGAGATTCTGAGGAGTATGGGGAGCTGGACTTTGGTGACTATTTTGACTGTTGGGGATAGGTAAACATTGTTGTTCTGATTTATTTTGAGAGAAAATTAGACGAAAACCCAAAATACTAGACCTTTTTTAAGATAAGCCCATACATATTTTTCTTTCATTTTACACCCACTCCACATAAGTAAATTTACCATATAGAGCATATGTCTATAATTAATATTTTTCTTCATTTTTCGGTTTCTCTTATTTGCCCTTCAGACTGTAGAAAGCTAAATTTGGTATTTTAATTTGAAACTCCAATATCGAGTTAAAATTTAGTTGGATTTAACTTTGTCATAATCAATTACATTCTTTAATTTCTTACCTTGTTATTACTAACTTGACTCTATATATGTTATATAGAGAAGTATTCCATTTGTAATAGAATGATTCTTTTCATTCCTAAGCTCACATTTGGTGTCTCTACATAGTCGAAAAATGTCTAATTGTAAGGTACATTTTTTTTTGTTCTTTGATTAATTTTCTTCTTTTTAGGTATATTATTATATCATTTCCCATCCTGATCAAGAGAACTTTTTACTCCCAACTACTGACTTTTCTAATGTACCTATTAAGTAGGGCATGATATGATAATATACTTAAAAAGAAGAAACCCAAAATAGATAAATTTTGTCCGTCTTGAGCCTCTAAATTTGCAGGGCCGGCCCTGAAAGTAATTAGCTTTATTGTTGCAGATTGCATTTTTTGTCATGTGGAATTGTGGATCTGTTGAGTCCGTTTGATACAGCAATGTAGTTGGAACATGTTGAAGAGTCTGTTATATAATTTTGGTGATCAATCTGCATAAACTGAGTAGGATGTACAAGGACTCCTAAAGTAGTTGTAGAACTCTATTGGAAACTGTAAATTTGTCATGATGTTGATTTGACAATTGACATTACCTATCTCATAGCTCAAATATTTTTTACAAATTTATGATGGATAAAACATACAATTATTCTTTGCCGTAATTGGTTACTCAATTACTATCTTATGTTGTAGTCATGACAAGGAAAGGAAAAGAGCAGAAAAGGGCGGCAAACACCTCACTTCCCAAGTCCTCTACACGTGCTTTGCCGGAAGACATTCCCAATGAATCAACAGATGATGATGAAGAGGTGGAGGAGCTAGAAACTGAGGCTACCGAGCTGGAAATTGAGGCTACCAAAAGGAAGGGCAGAGGTCTTGCCAAAGGTGATAATGCACATATTCCATTAACATTCAATTATGTCTGACTCTGTCCATATTGTTTAGGCTTAAGTACATTTTTAAGCTCTTTGCTAACATAACCATGTAGGAACAATAAAGGGTGTTCATATATATAACTGACTAGTTAGATTCAAGTCTGTAACACTATACCTTTAACTATGTCAGTCTGACTGCAAATGTAAATATACTAAATCAGTGGAAGATAAGGAACCTAAACCTTGAAAAACAAAAGACTTTGTAAAAGTTCATATGAAGATTAGAAACAAAGATCAAAGATGCTTTGGAAACTACAATAACAGGATGGTTCCAAAAGCTAGGGAAAATTGAAACCTGTTATAGAAGCTACAAGTCAGGACACTAGAATTAAAAAGAAGCTTGCAGAAGGTAAAGTTACATCTTACTTCCATTCAGGCAATTTACATGACCAGTAGTCTTTGAATGTCTGTAAATCCTTATGAGTACTTATTTAACAAACTTGACTGAGAGAATGAAGTAAATGAACACTGCTAACAACTACAAGTTAATTGATAATAGAAGTTGGATTAAATTCTTGGTTCACCCTTTACTCTTTATTTCTTTCTTCTCACAAATGCTTTCAACTTATTCTTTATATGTGGCAGATCGATAAGACCGGAGTTGAGCCAAGCCAATAGAGATGTTTAGAAGGTTTCATGTCTCTGCTCCTAAAGACGGAAAGCCGGAACATTGGAAGAGTGAGAAGGCAAAGGATCTTTATGTATGTTTTTGCATTTTGTTTTTAATTCTCATTGACATAATAGTACGTATTTATGTTGCTTATGTATGTCTACATTGAAGGAATGTTTGGAACTGAAAAAGAAAATAGAAGAAGCTTTGGGTGGTGACGAATTGGATGACCGGGACATATATAAGCAGGAGGTCCTCAAAGAGCCCAAACATGGCAAGACTCTTGGCTTAGGTGGCGGAATGGAACCACTTGAAGATGTGTGTGGTTTGAGTAGCAGCCAAACTTCCAATAAGCATTTGTGCTTAGAACGTGAAGAGGAGTTTGGACAAGTGAAACATAAAGTTGAAACTCTTACAGATGAGGTGGCAGATTTGAAACAACTCATTCAAGTTTTGCTTCCAAGAGAATCAGCCTCTTCGGTAAGTGATTGCATATCATGAAATAATTGGACCCCAAACTAGGTGCAATTCTTATGGCTTTTTTTTTTCCCTCAAATTATAAGTTTAGTTTGTTTGACACACTATCAGAGTTTTTCCCTAGAAGTTCTTTGATTGATTTTGGATAAGCAGGAATGAAGGTGTTGCCATGGTTTTGCAACACCTCCTTGTTCACTTCAGCATCTGTGGACGCTATGATTGGGGTTAACATAATGTGTGTTTTAAAAAGCTTCTCGTACTTATATAAGAGAAATTTGTTTAACTATTCACCAATTTTCTTGGCTTGCTACACATTGTTCATTGAATAAAATAGGGTGGAGGCGCATCTCTAGTTCCTGCATAAACAATAAAATTTGAGGTGGTTTTTAAGGACACCTACATAGTTAGTGTGGAGCAGGCTTTTTCAATTAGTTCAGGTTTACTTTGCTTAAATGGTTTCTGTCATACCTTGATAGAAATGGTTTTAACATGCTTAGGCGTATGCATGTCTAGTTTTATTGTGTTATTCAAGTATAAGCTATAACTTATTTTTTGTGTTACAGCTTGGTTCCTCAGACTCACCTACAACTGTACCAATCTCAAAATCTGCTCATGGAGATTACGAAGCACGTGCGCCTTGATCTCGTTTTCTTTTCTTTTTTTGGTCGAAAGAGGAGAATGTTCTCGGAGAACCTTATTCTATCAATATGTAGCAACATAACCCCTAAATTCAATTTTTGCTTTGGTATTTTATCTCGTAGTATTTTTATTATTATGGATGTTATGGTTGATGCTTTTTTCACATGTATTAACAATGTAGTTGAATTGAGTTTGATTTCTATGAATCTTCTTAGTTTATATTTTGTTCCATGTTTATGTTCTATAATGTGTGAAACAAGCCACACCTAAAACCCTAAGCCGTTCTCTCTCTCCCAGGGCACGGCCACCAAACCCAAAAAGCTCCATCTTTCATCGGTTCTTCTTGTTTACAATCATTCTCATGGCCTCTTCGCACCCAAACCTTGATCTCTCACCCTCTTCAAAAGGATCGAAAAAAATTTTTCCACCACTCCATCGCCATCAATTGGTAAAAATCCTAGCATAGCTAATATGCTAGCATCATCATCCTCTTTGGGTATTCAAAACCCTAGTCAAGCATATGCTGCCTCCTTGGCCTTCGTTAACTAGGTTATCAAATTCTCAGATTATGTCTTTGCTCCTCTCAAAAAGAAGAGAAGACGCCTTATGGGTTCACATAACAGAATGGGTCAGAAGAAGATGCAAGAGGAAGAGAAGCCTCTTACCATCACCATGAACCAGTTAAGATGGCATCGTTTGCAATTGAAGGTCAAAAGAAGAAGCAGGGACGTCCTGTCGGCTCTAGAACCCCAAAAGAGATGCCAATCAAGAAGATTTGACTCCTTCCTCGAAGCCCTAGCTTGAAGGGCAAGAAGGTTCTTTGAAGTCTTTTTTTATCTAATTTCATGTAATTTCAGTTGTTTTTGCTTATTTCAGAACAATTTCTCTTGGTCCATGCTTTTCATATGGGGGAGCTTTTATTTTCTTGCTTTTATTTTTTAGAAACAATTGCCTATGATCTATATGCTATTAGATTATAGGCTCCTTGTGAGCCGAAATTTGTAAGGAGGATGCAATCTTCATACGAATCAGATGATCTTGTTTGTCCTCTGTACGCATGGCAATGGATCGATTTGTATTGTACCATCTATTTTAGTATTAATGACAAAATTGTCTGAGTTCAAAAAAAAAAAAAATAATTTGTTCCATGTTTTAGAATCCAAGAAATTATAATAATTAAAATTGAATTGATGGGAAAAATAATTAAAATTAAATGTAATTTTTGATAATAAAAAAAATCAAATGTAATTACATTTATAGAAAATAGTTATTTTGACGACATTGTTGGTCGAAAATCGTTGGAAAAAAGTTACCAACAACAGCTACAATTGGGAACAATTAATCGGGAAAAAGTTTTTCGACAAGGAGATTTGTCGAAATTAAGACTTCGGAAGTTTATTTTCCGACAAATGTATGGTCGAAACTAACCCGTCGAAACTAGAATTATTCCTGACGAGTTACCGACAACTTATTTTTGGAAGAAACAAATAATAAGTTCCGACTAATATCCGACGGGTACTTTCGTCAGAAATAAGGAAGAATTTCGGAATTTTTACGATTCGTCGGAAAGATAGTATTTCCCACGGAGTATTAGCGACATCTTCTGACGAGAAATATTTCATCAAAAACAGTATTTCCGAAGAGAATACGGCTTTTACCGAAATTGTCAGAAATCACAATGTGTGTTGTAGTGTATTGTATACGTTCTGCATGTAGTGACTTTGCTTCGTAGGAAATTGGCAAGGAACACATGGATAGTTTGAGGCATCGAATTTACACACCCAGCGGCAAGTACTACTGCAGGTATCACAAAAGGATCAGCAATAATCATGAACATTCTCCGTGACCGTCCACATTGCTGTCCCATGTATCAAATTCCCTTTTAAATTATCCTCCTATTCTTTCATGCAATTTACAATCGAAAGGAAACTCGGACAAGGAAATCGTAGCGAATGGCCTGATTCTTAAGAGTTCACCTACTTATCATGATTACAAAGATTAAGAGTTGAAACAGCATATGCATGCTCAGCACACCTTCGTCGTTTGGCCTTGGCCGCCTTGCCATGGCAGCTGGTCGTCAATGCAGGATGATTCGTCAGTTTAGCATTTCCAGAAGACCAGTACTATGTAATCTTGATAATCTTATATCTCTCCCTAGTCCCTACTAATATATTTGGTGTGGCTTCAGTTAGTATGAGTCCGTATGACAATATCATACAACCATTCTTACATGTTTCACTTTTACCTTACCTTCTGAGTTAATTTGTTCCCACAGCTAAAAATGTCGATAGAAAATCTGAGATCGACTTGTTATGTAGCAATCACATGCGTATAACTGGTGCAGATTATTATTAGTAGGTTTTGCAGACGTTTAACAATGCATATTATGAACATGAGTTTCATACCATCGATCTTGCATGCTAGCAACATGATAGCTAGAGGTCTGACTTGAGTTGATAAGAACTACGAATTGAATTTAAACAAGCACACATTTGAAACAAATTCATATTGTACAATCCCAACATGTTATTGCATATTCTTCCTTTTCTTTTGAATCTAAGGAAGTCAGCCAATAGTCCAATACTATTGCAGAGCTATCCCACCAATAGACTATCATAACATAGTCCTTTTAAGATATTGGAAAAAATTAAAATTTTGTATTATTTAGATTTTATACAGGTAAGGTTGAGAATTGAGCTCGATCCTTAATCAAACACATATTATCTCTAGTTAATTTCGTGTTTTTTATGAGTTGACTGAGGATAGAGCTCAAATTGGTTTACGAATATCGAGTTTTGTTAAGCAGTTGATATTGACAATTTTTTAGTCCATTAGTGAATCTCGAAGGTTGGTACGTATTCTATTCCTCTTATACAACCCTCAAGAACCTCCTTTTCTAAAATATTGTGTTGGCCGTCGCTTAAAATTCAACCTAATTCAAGATAAAACTCCACAAATCTGATTAAGATTTTTGAATTCCGTGAGTTCTAAAGGTACTTTTTTTTTTATCATGATTAGATAATAGAAAATGTTTAGGATGACCAAAAAGTTTGTGTGCTATAGCAAAGAATTTAGGATGAAATCAAGAGAAACTCGCATACATAAATTCGATTGATATTTTCGAGTTCTGTTAGAGAAGTACTTATTTATCATGATTTGATAATAAAAAAAGTTTGGTAAAAAAATAAGAACATTCAATTTTGGCTGAAAAATTCTTGTGCTATAGCAAGAAAATTTGGGCTAAAATCAAGCGAAACTCCTAGATACAAATATGATTGAGATTTTCGAGTTACATTAGTTCCAGAAGTATTTATATATCATGATTTAATAATAGAAAATGTGTTGTTAAAAAATAAAAACATTCAATTTATAGTACGAAATTTGTGCTATAGTAATGGAATTTAGACATATTTAAAAGTGGTACGTAGTTGAATCTTTTACAGCAAGACGACCATATTTAAGAGCTGAGCTTTCAGTCAAAAGAACATTGGCGGTGAAAAGGCATCGAGCTCAGCCACCAAGGGGTGTCCCATAGCATCTTTAATAACGAAACCACTAGCAGCAGAAGAACCATTTATAGAGGCATAAAAATTCAGCTCAACCTAGCTAGTTTAGTGCAGGAGGTATCCACCGGATTACATTAGCTGGATGTCGGGCTTAAGCACCAGAGCTAGCAGGAGAGATGCATGCACGGCACGCAGAACCAGTTGAAGCAACCTCAAAGAGCACTGAGTTGGGAGAGGGCTGAGCAGAGAGAGAGATGAAGTTGTTTCGATAGAGAACCATCATTTAATTGTAGAAGTAGGATCTTTGACAAGCAATAAGCACTTAAATAATACAATTCGAGTGTACCATCTGCTTTCTAATTTCGAGAAAATGCAGTCCTCAATTGTATAGCAAGGTTCATTATCAAGTTAACTGATTAATCCACTTTTTTAAAAAAGGAAAGGAGCAACCATAGGAAAGGTGTTCCATATCTATAAAAAAAAAATATAAAAAAAAAATCTTTAGTTTTAAGTCTTTTCCTTAATAGCAATCATGAAAAAAAAAATTTGCTTTAGGGAGAATTTTCAGATTCCAACTTTACACTACCAGACTAAGTTGCACGGACATGACGACACGGTAAAACTCAAAAACTAAGTTTCCAACACGGTTTGGATACGGCAAACAAAATTATATATTTATGTATTTTTAATAAATAAAAAATATGCTAAAATATGAAATAAGTTCATTACATTACCAAATAAAGTTCTAAATTCAATCTATTTCATAACCATAAGAAATAAGTCAAGTACATAACTAATAACATTAAAAGTAGCAGACCTCTAGGACCTAAAACATAACATTAAAGAAAAAAAACTTGAGCAATAGCTTGTTTTCAAACATAACAATCTCTAGCACCTAATAGACAAGAAAATGAACTAATATAATTATCATATCCATAATCCATCTAAACTTTTTTTATTTTATAAAATGATTATAAGATTATCATATCCATAATCCATCCAAACTCTTTTTTTTTTTTTTAAGTCTGAAACGCTGACGTGAAGTGTTGCAATGCCGTGTCGGGGTCGGTCAACGTGTCCGAGACATTTCCGAAAAATCAACTTTTTCGGACACGTATTTTGCCGTGTCGGCGTGTGTCGGACACTTCGACACTCCAGGGTGTGAAGTGTCCGTGCAACATAGCTACCAGATGAGATTATCTTATTTTGAGTTAATCAGTGAATTTAGGATCGTGTTCAGATGTATAACACGAAATTCATATCGCCAGATAAGCAGGGACGTGGCAACTACTCAATAAGAATTGACGAGCTCTAAAAACACCGAACTCTAAAAATGGAGCATCATCAGAATACCGAAACGGCGTCGTCGGAGGCGGCCACCATCGAGCACCGAGCCTACGCCAGGGTTGGTCTGCTCGGCAACCCCAGCGATGTCTACTACGGCCGTACGATCTCCTTCAGCCTCGGCAACTTCTGGGCCTCTGTCAAATTACAGCCCTCCGATGAGCTCGTCATCCAGCCCCACCCCACCCACGACCTCGTCGTCTTCAGATCTCTCCCCCACCTGGTATCATTTTCTCTCTCTTTTGACTCTTCAACTTGACGAACGCTAATTTCTTGATGACTTGAGATAATGAGGGCTGCATTGTTAATTAAGGTGAACCGTCTCGATAATGAGGGCTATTACGGCGGTGTCCGATTACTGATGGCGATTTGCAAAGTGTTTTTCGATTATTGCAAGGAGAAAGGGATCCATCTCGACTCGAGAAATTTCACTCTCTCGTATGATACTAATATCCCTCGCCAGGTGATCTGATTTTGAAGTCATTAAATTGAGTTTAATGATTGGAGATTAAGTGAGATTTGAGCTGTGTGGTGATGGTTTTGGGATTTTTTGGTATTGTTTTCGCAGACGGGGCTTTCGGGGTCTAGTGCTATTGTGTGTGCTGCTCTTAGCTGCCTTCTTGACTTCTATAATGTGAGGCATTTGATCAAAGTGGAGGTCAGGCCTGGCATTGTCCTCGAAGCGGAGAAACAGCTTGGGATTGTTGCTGGTCTTCAGGATCGGGTTGCGCAGGTTTATGGAGGCCTTGTTTACATGGTAGTCTCTCAACCGTTGCTGTTATTGATATGTCACATATTGTATACGTTCTGTGTGTGGTGACTTTTCCGCTTCGTAGGAATTCAGCAAGGAACACATGGATAGTTTGGGGCATGGCATTTACACACCCATGGATGTTAGTCTCCTCCCGCCTCTATATCTCATATATGCCGAGAATCCAAGCGATTCTGGGAAGGTTAGCGTTTACTTATTGTTAGCTCCCCCTTTGCTTTTCAGTTGTTGACGATTAGCTTATGAACTAACATAATAAATTCTAATGGTAGGTACACAGTACAGTTCGCCAAAGGTGGCTCAATGGCGACGAGCTTATAATATCATCAATGAAAGAAGTTGCAGATATTGCAAAAGTAGGAAGGACAGCCTTACTCGAAAAGGACTACGCTAAACTAGCAGCTCTCATGAACTCTAATTTTGATCTTAGAAGGTTTGTGATCTCTGCATATTTGCATTTGCATCATGCTGTAGGAACAACTACTCATCGTTTTATTATGAGATTTCCCGGTTTTGATTCTTGAAGCTCTTATGATTATGCAATGTTGTTACAAAGAAAAAGGCAATGTCAAAATGTACAAAAGGAAGATGATATTTACGTGAGCATGTTTTTCATACATAGTGAGATAGGATACAGAAGCTGCTTAGAGTTTTTATACTGTCATCACTCAAGGCTGATTGTTGAAAACTTCACAACACATTCTGTTTGTTGTTGAACCTTAAAAGCATCATTTCACTCCTAATCCTCTAAACAAACAAGAAATTTATGTGTCATAGAGTTGTCAGGCTACCTTTTTATATATAATAAGTAGAGAGAACAAAGCAATTACATATTATCTGGTGTCTACTTGAATGATGAATAGCATTGGGCAAGAGTGTAACAGCTTACATTTTCTAACCATCTCACAATTGAGCTTTCTGTGCATTTCATTGCTGCTGACTTTCGCAATATGGATGTTGTGCAGACGCATGTTTGGAGATGATGCTCTTGGTGCTTTAAACATAGAAATGGTAGAGGTCGCTCGAAGGGTTGGTGCAGCCTCGAAATTCACCGGTAGTGGAGGAGCTGTGGTTGTATTTTGTCCTGATGGCCCTTCACAAGTGAAGCTATTAGAGGAAGCATGTCTAAGTGCTGGTTTTAAACTTGAACCAATTAAAGTGATTCCCTCTCTTCTTAATGAGGTTGATCTTCAAACCCTGTTGAAATAAGTATTTGCATTCTTTCCAATTTACTTCTTAACCATACGCTTCATTTTCTGACCCCTCCTCCTTCTCTTGTCCCATTGCTTATATTGGTAAAGTAGAACCTTCAGTTTGTTCATGTTTATTAATAAAAGGGGAAAGATTTCAATTTGGTTTACATGCTGTCAGCTTGAACCCTCTCTACCTACATGATTGGCTGGGCGTACCACGTGGCTTATGTGGTTGCCCTACCTAATTCTTTGAGATAGTGGTAATAAGATGTCATTACTTTTCTAGCAAGTAAACTGTGGTCAGAATTCAGATTTTCTGCTTCGTTTTGCCTTTCAATTTTCATCGGTGATAAAGAAACAGATTGTTTAGGTTACGACTTACGAATTGAGCATGTTTCACCTTAACAAGGACGAACATTGATCGACCAGCTTGTTTTAATGCGAGATTGTTTTCATGCTCCTACCATTGCACATAGACTCAACCCCTAAAGCTCAACAATAACACATACATGTGTATTGTAGTACCTACTCGATTGTCAAACAGGGAATGACATTTTATCCACCCCTGTATCTTTAAAGGATATTGATGACTTTCAAACCCAGAACAAATGATGTGCCAAAGCAATCTCTTTCACAATAGGGAACCATAAAATCATGAAGACCACAGTGTCACACAATGAGTAAAGGTGACAGACTCGATTCAAAAATGTAAGGTAATGGATTTTCAGATCATTAACAAAATCTGGAGCGAACCACACAAAGCAGACTCCAAAGTTTTAGGTCGTGTCTTCGTGCTTTTACGACTATGAATGGGGCTCTTTCATTGCCGATGGGCCTGAAAAGCTTTCACTAAACGAAAATGGAGGATACCAGCGCTCTCTATATCTCCATTAACATTATGATAGTAATCTTAAAAGATTAAATATGCATCAAGCTGGAACTGATAGTAAATCATTACAAAAAAAGAACTAATGGAAACTAATAAAAGGAGAAGAAAACCTCAATCTTACATATACAACACTCCACCGCCACTAGTGCTAGAGAGCTCAAGAACTAATAGATACACACACCAATCAACATAGTCCTAAGCTTAATCTAACCAGACACATTGCTCTGTGCTGAGTAGAGGTCACCAGAGAACCCACTCTCTACTATCTAAGCTTCATCATCTTGTGGTTTGTTCAGTTACATAACTCACTCATACTATATCACATCATAAGCAAAGAAAACTATCACATATCTCCCTACCTCTTCTCACTCGTCACAGAGCGATCTCATGAGCTCGCACGGTGAACCCCATATTGGAAGATCGATCAAAGACTGAGCAAAATCTTCCTCCTCGGCACGACACATTGCTTCCACCGTGTCACACAGACTCGAAACTTCAGCAATGATCGATTCCTGCGCTTCGGCCTGCACCAAATAAAAGACTATCTCAATTCAATTTTTCTCACAAGTCAAGCAAATGCTACCACACAATCTATAGCAAGCATCTTGCTTTCTTCAGTTCAGTATGAAAATTCATATACACCAAGATACAAAATTTCAAGGGCAGTTAAGAGCTTAACAAGTAAATCAGGGAAATGTAAAATGCAAGAGAACCCTAAAGCTCCCAAATGCGAAATTGAGCATAAATTTCTGAAATTTTCAAAACCCTAACCCCCAAATTCGTTTCAATTTCTCAAATTCCGCCACAATTGAATCACGAAAACGAACAAAACCTCAATTACCTGCAAGAGCAGCTCGTCCAGAACCGACTCCGAGCACCGATTCCCTGCGACGGCAGAGCTATCAAACGACGCCGTTCGGTCTCGTTCACGCTGCTCTAATCTTCGGCGCTGAATCTGGCTCGTCTTCTCCTCCATTTCCTTCAACCTGTTCGATAAAAGCTCCCAGTGCTCAATCTCGGTCTGGTACTTAGTCTTCAGCTTCAGCAGAGCCTCCTCCCTCCACTCTCTCCGGCGGGCCTCGGCGGCGTCCGGGAGATCCGCGGCGGAGGACGGAGGCGGTGGGGCGTCGTTGTCGAGGCGGCGCTTCTTCTTATTGTACTTGTTGCGCTTGTAGACGAAGCCGTCGTCGTCGCGGCGGAGCTCCCATACGTCGTCGTTTTGGAAGGCCGCGGATGACGTTGACTCCATTATTGCGCCGCGAGCGGGAAAACCCCAAAATTTGAGAGGGCGAGCAAAAGAGAGTTGGTTTCAGGTGAAGACTACAATCCCCATTAAACCGGAATTTCTTTTTTGAGATAGGGAGACCTCAAAACGGCGTCGCAGTGACGAACGACACCCCGTTTCACTTCTCTATTTTCTTTTTTTGTTATTTACTTTTATTTTATTTGGTAAATGAGTTTAAACAATGATAAAATTGCCCAGTACCGATCGGGTGGTATGGTCTTTCTAAGAATTTGAGTTTTTTTATTTGATTAAAAAACAAAAATTGTGGAAAATAAAGTATAAACAAAATTGATAAGGTATGTTTCGCTTAAAGATTTCAAACGAAACTCGAAGTGATATTTGAATAGTTATTTCAACTTATGTGGTGGCAGTTGAAAGTTACCGAGTATTTATATAAGATGATATGCTTTGAACGTGAGTTCTCTTGTTCAAAAACATATATAGGTAATGTCATTCGATGTTTATAAACGATATTATAGAAATTTTTAGTCAAAATTCATAGTCAGTTTGATACGGAACATAACATTTTCATTTTATACTCTGAAAATACTTTGAATAAAACATTTTGTTGCTCAAGCTAAATGCAAAGTGCGTCCCCAATGTGCATTGGCAACAACTGATTTGAACTATAAAATCTGGTTAGAGTTGGTTTGGTCATAGAACTTATTATTTTGATCAAATGAAGTCGCAATTTCATAGATAAAACATGTTTTTACAACCCTTCGCGGAATAGGCATATGCATTTTAATGAATCGAAAGACCTTT
Organism: Fragaria nilgerrensis; assembly: GCA_010134655.1. Classification (NCBI taxonomy): domain Eukaryota; kingdom Viridiplantae; phylum Streptophyta; class Magnoliopsida; order Rosales; family Rosaceae; genus Fragaria; species Fragaria nilgerrensis. Next base: position 49,284,480 of record CM020982.1, on the reverse strand, counting down.
GTACGTTAAGTTGGACGAAGATCTTGACAAAATTGAAGTATACGACGTGTATCTTCATATACATATATGGATGGTCAGGATTAGTTATAAAAACATGAAGTCAAACATATAAATTCTTAACGGTTAAAGATTACGTTGTGTAAATACACAAAATTTACAACGGTTACAGTTTTGGAAATTGGAAAGGGGACTGGTAATAAATAGAAGAAACCGGAGCGAGGTCCTCTACTGGGTTTATTCGAATGGCTAAACCAGTCTCACTGTCTCTTCTCTTCCTTCGCTTTCTCCCTCACCCCCGCCCAACTCTCACCCGCACCAGAACCCGCCCCCTCCTCTCTCTCCCATGCCGCCCCAATACGCCGTCGTTTTCAACCACCTCCACTCCCTTCCCTCTCCAATACGACCTCATCATCAACCGCCCCACCCAGTCCTCCCTCGACCGCCTTCCCGCCCGCGCCGCCAATCCCGATAAAAACAACTCCTCCGTTTCCGACTCCGATTCTTCGCCGGAGAAGCCCAACGAATTAGGCTTCGACAACTGGTTGGACCAGAAGCTAAGCGACGATCCGATGGAGAAGTCGAAGAGGAAGTACTACAACAAGAGGAGGAAGCGGATGTACGGCGGCGATTCGGAGGAGGAGGATGAGAAGCGGCGGGAGGAGGAGAGGCTGGTGGAGCTGAAGCCGGAGGTGGTGGAGTTCAACACTTTGCATAAGAGAGAGGAGGAGCTTTACTTCTATGACACGTTTGCGTATCCGTGGGAGAAGGACAAGCATTACAAGATGGTATACCAGCTCGAGAAGAAGTACTATCCTGATCAGTGTCTAGATAAGGCTTTTCTCGAACCCGGCCAAACGAATCCACCTAATAAGAAGAAGATAGAGCATGATGATAAAGGAACGGTGTTCTTTGAGGAGGGGAAGGTAAGAGAACCGGTTGCGGCGAAAGATGTTAAGGAGAAGAAGGTGGAGGAGTTTTTCAAGGGTTTGAAGAAAGGCCCCAGTGAAGAGGAGGGGGAGCCGTATTTGCTGACGAGGAGTAGTGAGCTGCCTCCCAGGTGGGACGGGCCGTATGGGACTGTGGTTTTGGTGAACAAACCGAAAGGTGAGTGTTTGCGTGTTGTATTTGATTCACATTGTGGGTTTTGTGGGATTTTGAAACTGATGGAAAGATAGGAATTGTATTTGCGAGACAGGGTGGACATCTTTTACAGTTTGTGGGAAGCTGCGGCGCCTGGTCAAAGTGAAGAAGGTGGACATTTCGCTCTTGCTTTTAACTGTAGTATGTTTTTGCTTATAAAATGTTCATGTGACTTAATCTGTGGTGCATTGCAGGTAGGGCATGCCGGAACGCTTGATCCGATGGCAACTGGATTGTTAATTGTATGTGTCGGTAAAGCTACTAAGGTTGTGGACAGGTAATTACTCTGTTGCAAGTTGGCCACATGAGAAAGAGTGTTTCTATTTTGTGAAGTGAACACATTTCCAGAGATGTTTAAATATCTGTTATTGCAGCTATCAGGGTATGACCAAGGGTTACAGTGGAGTTTTCCGTTTGGGGGAGGCTACTTCGACTTGGGATGCTGATTCACCAGTGTGTTGATCTTTTCATAATTCATGGATATCTCAGTATTCTCAAGTTAATCGCGTTCTGTTGCTTATTTAAACCTATAGACTAGAAAAGGGACTGTGACTTAAATCCCCTGTGAAATTCTTTCTGCAATTTCATTGATATCTGGTGGATAACATTATTTGGTCTATTTCTGAGAACTACTGTTGTTGAGTTTATGTTTAATTCTTTTAGCTTACTACTTATATATGGTCTAAGTTTCTCTGTGCATCACCCAATATGTAGGTCATTCAGCGCGAGCCATGGGAGCATATCAAAGATGAAGATATAAAGAAAGCTGCTGCATCCTTTTGTGGAGAGATATGGCAAGTGCCTCCAATGTTTTCTGCCATCAAAGTAAGGATTTCTTCTTTTTATGTAGTTGTGGCTCTTTGCAGGACTAGCAAAAATGTGCACAGGCATATTTCAGCTGAATTATCGCACATTCAAACTCTTACATTTCTTTTAAAACTCTTTGCCTTTGGCTAGTAACTCTCAGGATAGTTTTTGTTTGTCTTTGTCTACATTTACATTAATATATTCTATAGATAAGTACAAACTCAGTCATCTTCTAGGTTTATAACTTTTCTGTTCATAAGCCTCCTTACCTTGCGACAGGTTGGAGGTGAAAAGATGTATGAGAAGGCAAGGAGAGGAGAAAGCATTGAGCTCTCACCCAGACGGATATCAATCTATCAGTTTGACATTGAGCGCAGCTTAGATGACAGGTAAACCTAGTTTTATTGGTTTTATATAATGCTGCCTCTGTATAGATAATTTTGCTATTCTAGTATCAAGTTTGATGGTTGCATTGTATTGCGTGCTTTCTTATAGAACTGATTTAGAGTTCAAAACTTAGTCAGCTGTCTATGCTACTCTAGAAGTTTAATTTCTTAAGTTCTGAGCCATATACTTTTCTTTTTCTTTTTTTGCAGACAAAACTTGATTTTCCGGGTTACTTGCTCTAAAGGGACATATATTAGATCTCTATGTGCCGATTTGGGGAAAGCTCTCGGCAGGTATTCGAGTTTTCAGAAGTCATTCTTGACTATGATTTCTCCCACTTCACTTTGTTATTCTAAAGTTGATGAATTGAAGATGGGACCTATGTATCTATCTGTCAACTGAAATTTCTTTGAGGTTATCCGGGTCTGGTTTTGAGTTTGACATTTTTGTAACTCCATGTGCACTTGTGCAGTTGTGCTCATTTAACTGCTCTTCGAAGAGATTCAATTGGTAAGAGATTTCATTCTTTGACTTTGAAGTGCTGGATTGATAGTGTTTCTCGTTACATTGTTATATCAAGCAATTAGGCCATTCAGCAAGTTCAAACATCTGATACACTCTCTGTTATACTGCCCAGGGGAATATTCTGCAGATAATGCATGGGACTTCAAAGAGCTGGAGGATGCAATTACCAAAACATATTTCTAGCTTAGCTATTTCATTCCGATTCTTTGTCTTAAAAGTTCTGAAGCTTTACAAGGAGGACGGCGTAGAAGACCTAACAATTTTTCAAAGCTCAACTTCATTGAAATCGACTAGTGTTGATTGTATGAGTCATGTACTATTCATTACATAAAGAAATCAATATTGCTTGTCTCTTAAGTACGTGAACAGAAATTGTTTCAGACATGCAATGCCTTGATGAGAATGCGAGAAAACCATGTTATATGCATACTGGTGTGGTTCTTTAGCCTCTCTCTGCGTTTCTATTCATTTAATTCACATAGTAGAAGACTCAAGATTATGCAACCGGCCCCTGCTATTGCAGTCATGTTCGACCAACTAGGATGTGGCTGCCCTAGAGGCAGCACTTTGTAATTTTCTCTGGTCTATTGCAGAAACTCATTCTGGCTTGATTTGAAAGGTCTACCGTCTCTCCCATCCCTTTCTTGGCTGAAACAAGAGGCTTTATGATATCACAGCTGCAAAACTGAACCTAATCCTATGTGAAAGACTCCAAAAAAAAAAAATGAAAAGCATTCCACAAAAAGCCACGTGAAAAAGCTGATGAATTTCTGCTACTCAGGGAGCCAACTTTGGGGAATGATTAACAGCTGCTCAGTTGATGTTTCTGATCGGTTCTTGGGCTGCGAATGTAGCACAACATATGTACTTGAAGTAATGATAGAACGAACAGCAGGAAGAACCATGGAAGATGGCGCGAATGGTCTCACAAAACAGCTCCAAGAAGCTGATTCTGGAATTTCCAGCTTTTGCATATTTTATGGCCGACTTCTTGAGCTTGTAATATGATCTTTCCAGGGACTTTCTGGACGAATCTTGAGTTTACAATGTCCTATGACATCACATGTTGATGTGTCAATCAGTACCTCTGTGATAGGTACATATTAAGATAACGAAACAGTGCCTCAAAAACTTAAAATAGTTAAAAAGTTTTCTGGAATAGCTGCTTCAAGGTGTCAACTTCTGGGGATTAGAAATTATGCTTCACACCATCTTTTTGCATGATTCTTTCTCCAGAATTGCAGCATAACATCACAGCTCCAACATGGCGTAGGGCGAACAGAGAGAAAGCCCCTGCAAGGAGCGGCGAATGGGCCTTGAAAATGCCTCAAAGAATGCCAAAATCTGAAATTCCCAGATTTTTGCATTGTAAGGGTTGACTTGCTCAATGAGTTCCATGTGCTTCCTTTGTGATTTCCGGGCAATGGAGCAGCTCAAATTGAACCTTGGCATCAGTAGTACATGTTCGAAGCCTAGGCCTTTGTTCAACATCATCAATAAATATAGTTCCTGCCAGGCTTCAAAGGAGAGTGCAACGCTTGCTTGCTGAAACCGATTATTGATTTTGCAATTTGCATATTGAGCGAATGGTGGCTTCAGAGACCATGAACCACGATGCTGGTTCCAACTTTGCTCTTTGTAAGGTGCCTACATGAAAAACTCTTACGAACTTTTGAACACCAAGCATGGCTGTGATCGCGCCTCCTTGTATAGAATCATGTAGAAGCTGCTAGGCTACCATTTAATCATATACATGACTAAAACCTCTTGTTTCTTATGAAGAGAGGAACACGTTGTAGCTTGCATAAGTCTACCGGCTTTTGTTCCTTACCCCTTGCAGTTGGGGTATTTAAATTGCACTTCTCACCTAAATTGTGTTGCTAATATACCCAGATAACCGTGAACTAGGTGCCAAATAGTGTTTGGTAAGTTTACCGGCAACACAAGATGAATATCATTCATGTTAGAGATCGTAATAGAATACACTGTCTTTCTAACCGAAGTGTTGTTTCCAGTGATAAGATTCTAGTTCTATTGATACTACATGCGACTATCCCAAGTGTAACACATGAAAATGATAGCCAGAGAAAGAAGGGGAGAACAAGAGAAAGAAACAGTTACTGTATATGTAACGGCGCAACTAGACTAGACTCCTTGAGTGGTACAAGTTCCTTCTGGCCAGTTTTGGCTACTATCCCCTAGGCCCTAACGTGCTGTTGAATTTGGGGGATCAATTCCCATTTCCTCAAAATATGCTTTCTCTGCACCAGCCATTCGTGCTTGAAACATGGTCCATTCTCTTCTGCACCTCTCCCTCACCTGACACGAAAGTAATTCACATTTTTCAGGTTCTTATACCTGGAAAGATAATGTAAATTCACTAGAAATGCAAAGGCTATGTAAATATTGTTTATAGAAGTTCATGTTTCAGCAATTCTGTATATGCGTTATCACACAAACACACAGGAAGAAAAGAGCAAGGACAGAGAGATGGTTACATACCCCTTCCCATGGCGCTCTCCCACTCTCTGCTTGCCCCTGATCAAAAACAGCAAGTCATGATCATATTTTATTAACAGATAAAATAAATGTATCAGTCAAGAATTTTGTTTTGGTGCCACTCATATAAAGTAAGGTCAAAAGCTAGTGTTTACCTGGTTCCCAAGTGAAGGAACACTTTGATGGACAATCCACTGTGCATCGACGACTCCTATTTTCTCATGTGCAGGCTGTTTCCAAGCAAAGAACAAAGGTTGAAGACCAAATCACAATAGGAAACAAGAGGGAGCTAAGGCACAAAGACAGGAAAAAAAATGCTTTGAACCTCTACACAGCGTCTAAGCGCAAAATCCAGACCCCAACCATGGACCAGATCATTCTGCAAAAGAAAGGAAAATGTTTTCATGCTAGCCTTAGAGTAATCATTAAAGGACTTGGGATATCTTGAAAAGAGAGAGTATATATTATATACCTGAATCATATGCCAAACACAACGCCATGCATCCCGAGAAAACACAGGGGCCATAATTTCTACAAACCTGCACGTTGTGAATTCATGGTAAGATGTTATAGCACCTATTTCCCACAGGTAGATGGATAAGATATTATTACATACGCTGCACAGGGCGGCAAATGCGGGTCGTTACACCAACCTGGTTTCTCCTCTGTCTGCCTATAGGAAGAGGTTCAAGAAAACAAGTGGTCAAGCAACATGAACAGAATATTATCATTTTTAATGAGCAAGAAAATTTGGCAAGCTTACATGTGAACTTGACTATCACCTCTCCGCTTTGTCATCTGCCATGTTAGCCCATTATTTGGTTCTAAACCGGGCTGTGATATTTCCAACCCATGTTTCCTTACTAATTTTATGTATCTGGTACAACAAAAATTTAAAGTCTAAATACACTAGTTCATTCCAGAAGTTGTTCTCAAATAAAGCAGCATAATGAATTCTCAAAACTCACTCCTCTGCGTTGAAGTGCTCCACACCGAGATCTTCATCCCAAATAAATATGTATTCATATGATGCCACAATGTCAGGATGCAAAAAACGCTTGGCATACCACCTAAGAAACAGTTCAGTAAGCTTATGAGAGAACATAACTTCTGCAGGTCCTAGCAATATCTATTGCATTAGGATGAAAAGATTTAAGATATACAGATGTGCAATTCGTTTCTAACCATTTAGTTTGCTTCTGAATGCTCACATGGATAGCCCGCTTTGACCACTCAAACTCGTCCCATTCACTTGTCCGACCATCATAGTGAAATAAAACAATTGTGAAGTTCTCTGAGAACTGTACAACACACTGTTAGCAAGAGAAAGAAAAAGAAAGAGCAAGAACTGCAAATGAATTTCTAGAGAGAAGCAACCTTTTTAACAGCTGCATTTATATTCTTTTTCTGAGCATACCCTACAGTAAAGGTAACAAGATACTTTGGCATGATGGTTAAGTCCTGCAAGTGCCACCTCCACAAGAAAAGGTTCAGATTAGAGAACGGATCTGAAACACATCACTCAAAGACAGGGAGGGCAAAAATAACCAGCTTGGTAAACCCCAGTCACTATCAACCTCCACCTTGCCCCTCCTGGAAGAAGATAGGGAGGGAGGGAAGTTGAGGACTCTGCGTACCAAAGGTGTTTCTTTGCACCACCAGTCAAAAAAGAAAAGTTGTTCCTGTAGGGATAAAGTGCACCATATTTTCTTTAAAAAAAAAAAGCAGTCTTGCGTGAATTATTTTTATTTATAATCCCTTAATAGTTTTTACCAACTTCCCTTTCTTATGTGAAAAATGCTCATATTTGAAATTTCAAATTAACTTGAGGCCTAGATAAAGTACTAAAGAGTCCCCCTTTTTAACATTTCAATACAGTTACGGAGTTGCTCATATTTAACCATTTCAATACAGTCAATACGAAAGGAAAAAGAAAATGTTGCAGGGTTCAATGACTTTATAAACTCAAGCATTGTTTTGACAGTGACGTTATGATAGCAGATGCACACCTCACTGGGCAGACCCCACAATCGACGAAGATAAAAATCTGACTCAGATTCTACAATGCCAGGGGGTAGTCTTTCTGCCCCTGGAGGATTTGTTGGAACCCAGATCTGCATTATAATCAATGGATAGTAGTCAATGCCAGCACATTATTGTCAGGACAATTGTCACTGCCAATTTTTCAGTTAAACTTACAACATCATAATATCTTAAACAAAAGTGATCATCATCAGTACCATATTACTAGTATACCAGTGTATTAGTGATTTAAATGTTTCTTAGAGTACCAGTGTAGGTATCATTGAACCCTAAAAACATTGTCTTCAAAAACAGTATAAGGGAACTGGGTTACAAAAGCTACCATAATTCTGGTCAGTAACAAGCAATCTGCTTGGTATTACCATGAGAACTAGACATGTAATAGCAAAGCAGAGTACAAGGTTTCCATCTGCACAAGTACATTACAAAGGACATACCTTTGCATCATTAGGGATGTATTTTACAGAGGCATGTTTGTTCTCCTTCAAAGAAGACCAGGCATCGACCAGTGCTTGGGTTGAGAACCCCGAGTACTTCTCCTCTATGTATGAGAGATCAATTGAAGGAAAAAGGCTGGATGGGAGATTCATCTACAAGATTCAAGCACCATAACCATGTGAGTCTTATTATGATCAGAACCAAATAAATTAGAACTTATTCAAAAACAAAACAAAATCCTTGCACCTTGGTCAACGAAATCGTCGGAAACGACACTCCTATAAAGAAGCCAAATACAATCGACACGAGAGCCGTTGCCACATACTTCATTTTCTCTTTGGGTTTTCTTATATTCCCACTGCAAGCTCAAAACAAGGTCCATGTTACACAAACCACAGTGATCCTCCAATATTGTTGTAAGATCATGAACACAATGATCACTCAATAACAAACATTTCTCAAATAAATAGTTAGAAGTTCATACAATCGTGTAGGACTCCCCATATTCTGTCAAGTTCTATGATTCCACAAACACAAAGATCATCAGCTCCTACCACTTCAAGCAATCAAGTACTTCTCTTAAAACCTGAAAAAGGTCAAACGTTTGACAAAGTTTTGGCTTAAACCAACCAGAGAAGGTCAAACCTTTGGCTTAAACCCTACTGTGTGAATCAAAATTATTCAGCAACTGAGCTTAAACCCTACTGTAATTGGTAATATTGCATCAAAATTAATGGGCAAAGTGAATTAAAGCGTGAAATTGATTAATTCGATTTGGGATTTATTCATAAAAAGTAAATGAATCAGTAAGGAGAAGTGAACGTACGAGGTCATGGTTCAGAGCTTCAAGCTTTTGACCAAGTGGTGGACAGCGTTGACTTTCTGAATTGGTTTCCTCTGCGGATTGATCGAGATAAATGCAGGAGAAAGTCAGCAACTTTGACTCGTCACTTCTTAAGGAAAGTTTGGAAGGAAGAAGATGGAAGATTGTTTGTGGGAAGCAGAAATTTGGAGAGGACTGTTTCGCAATTTTTGGTTTCTGGCATTTTGGCACCAGGTGCCTCAAAAGCCATCCCTGTTTTAAATTTAAAAGGTCATCGGTAGCCCCGGACTAGGGTTGTTCCTCATATTGGTCCAACTGACTAAGGTGGTTTAAGCCCTGCACCGATAACTTATTCAAAACAATCATAGGCCTTGCACCTTAGGCTTGGTCCAAGTGATGCCTTGTTCCTTAATTATTAAGAGACATGCTTAATTATTTAACCGCGAGGTGGAAAATCTAATAACAATGAATATGGGTCTCTAACTCGATTAAATAAAAAAGAGTGAGAGGAGACCAACAATTTGCTAACATATAGATTAGAGACTCTACAACCGAATACAATAAAGCAAAAACACTAATAAATATACTACATTCTCCACCCTATTTTACTAGGATATTATGTTTACTAACATTGTTATCGGCATCGTCGCCAACAATCTCTTCAAGTAGTTATCAGGTTTTTATAAATATACTATATAATGTATCCTATGCGTTGCGCTGGTCTAGGTATTGACGCAAATGCACTCCTCATTAGTTCCACCCGTATTTGTTAATTACAATAGTGTTCACATAGTCACCTAGTGACCAAGGAAATCATGGTCAATCACCGTTAGATGTAAATCTAAGGGTGTGAAGTATCATTTTAAAGTTAAGTTATTTTGTTTTCTACCCTTGGATTTACATCGAACGTTTACATCGAACGATGATTGACAATGATTTCTTTAGTAACTAGGTGACCATGTGAACACCACTATTATCAATCGTGCCCTTCCTCTTTCTTTGGTCCCACATATATTTCTTTTTATCACCTAGCGGATTCATTGGTCCAACGCTAGCCGCTCAATGAAGTGAGCCGCAGAGGATCAGGTAGACTTCTATGTAGTAGGGGTAATGGTGTAATTGCGGGTTGAGAACCTATCTTCTACCCCATAAAAACACCAAAGCCTTGCACAAACACACTTCTCTCTCCCCTTCTTCAATTGCCAGAAACCAGAGAACTTAGTTTTATTTGAACAAGAGGGAATTGGATCAAGAGAGGGTATTGCATCTAACAAAACCCTTTGGTGTTAATCAACACACCCTTTGTTGCTCCAATTGTTTTCTTCTTCTTCTTCTTCTTCTTCTTCTTCTTCTTCTTCAATCTTTTCTATTGATTTGGTGGTGGTTCTAATTGAACAAGATGGAGTTGGATCAACGAAGGGTTTGTTCTCAATCAAATAACCATATGTTGTTTATCAACATACCCTTTGTTGGTCCAATTTCTAATATGTTCAATTTGCACGATTTAGTGCGAAGCCCTTTCAAGTGCTTTGTAATTACGGCAGATAAGTATAAGTCCTCAACGTGCGATTGAAAAATGTTTGCCGGAATAAAAAGCACAAAGCTTGGACCAAGCCCAATACAACCCACCTAAATACCTCTCGCTTCCCTCTTCAGACACATATATACCTGAAACCCTTATACCTGAAACCTGAAACCCAGAAACCTGAAACCCTGAAACCCAGAACGCATTTCCCCCAAATCACATTTCCCCAAAATCACATTTCCCCCAAATCACACAAAATACATGGCTTCTTCCTCCTCCATCAATAATCCCCACCGCTCCATCGTTAGTTGTCCGGCCAAGATGCAGGCTTCTCCGACCGTCCCTCCCGGTGTACGCGCCGACGCCTACTCACCCAGGTCTCCTGCTCTCCGCGCCGACGCGCCGCCCTACTCACCCAGGTCACCTGCTCTCCGCACTGACGCGCCGCCCTACTCACCCAGGAATCTTGGTCCTCGCACCGACGCGCTGCCCTATCCACCCATGTTTCCTGGTCCGCGGCGTGGCGCCGCCCTATCCACCCATGTTTCCTGGTCTCTGCGCCGTGGCGCGCCCTATCCACCCATGTTTCCTGGTCCCCGCGGCGTGGCGCCGCCCTATCCACCCATGTTTCCTGGTCCCCGCGGCGTGGCGCCGCCCTATCCACCCATGTTTGCTTGTCCCCGCGGCGCCGCGCCGCTGTACTCTCGGATGCTTCCAGTTTACGAGTCTCCGATCTTCACCTACGGCCCACGCGCCCCGATTCTTGATTCACGCGGCGCCTCAGGTTACTCTCCCGGAACACGGCCGAGTACTGCTGTGCCGTTCACCTTCGGCCCACGCGCCCCCATTCTTGATCCTCGCGCCGCCCCAGGTTACTCGTCGTCTCCGATCTACTCTCCTGCGAGGCTCTACCGTCCTGCCGGCGGCCCACGAGCCCCCACCCCCCACTACTCTGCTCCTCCTGCTGTATCGATCCCACGCTCACGCGCTTCAGTCTCTCCGCGCCCACGCGCTCCTGTCTCTCCGCGCCCACGCGCACACCCTCGCGTGCGTTTGGCTGGATTCCCTCCAACTGGCTCACATGCTCGCCCTCAATCACCTCCACCCGCTCAATCACCCCCGAGGTAATTCTCTTTCATTTCATCGATTGTGAGTATGTTAGTTGATGTTGTTTGCTCTATTCATTTTGCTTGTTTTATTTAATGCCCTTGTGTTCTTCTGGTTTGTTCTTCTGGCTCCTGTTTGTAAGTATTGCTTTTAACTTGTATTTCAGGAGGGTGATGTTGTTTGCTTTATTCATTTTGCTTGTTTTATTTAATGCCCTTGTGTTCTTCTGGTTTGTTCTTCTGGCTCCTGTTTGTAAGCATTGCTTTTAACTTGTATTTCAGGAGGGTGATGTTGTTTGCTTTATTCATTTTGCTTGTTTTATTTAATGCCCTTGTGTTCTTCTGGTTTGTTCTTCTGGCTCCTGTTTGTAAGCATTGCTTTTAACTTGTATTTCAGGAGGCAGGCGCGTAGAGCGCGTAAAGCTCACACGCATGATAAGAAAGCGAAGCCGTTTGGCGTGAAGTATGGTAGAAATGTGAAGACATACGGCGTGAAGGACGGGGAGAGAGTGAACATGGACAGACTCGTTCCATAGGTAGGTCGTCATTTCTCACTAGTTAATGTGAAAATCTAACTTTTATAATATCTAAAAGCTTTATATACAGGACCTGATTGAGATATCTATGTTTTCTTTGCAGGAGGGTTAGATGAACCCTGATGGTGTTGTGCTTTTGTGGAATCTGCATCTCTTTCTCTAGGTTCATTGGTCAAGATACTGCTTCTTATGCTTCCTGACAGAATTGTAACTTTTGTTGATTCTGTCTTTTTTTTTTCATTGGTTTAGATTCTGAGCACATAGCTGCTTATGCTTCCTGATGCAGTTGTGTTGAATCTTTATCTTTCATAGCTGCTGCAGAGAACAGTTTTTGGGACCAAGAAATTTCATAGAATACTTGTCAAACATGCTGTGGATTTGCTTATATGTAGTCTGTGGTTTTCATGTAGTCTTGTTTCCCTGTCTTTATCAGTTGTTTGTTCATATTCTGCTCCTCAACAAAGCATCTTTCAGAATTGCTAGTGAATCGCTTTGCTTTCCTTTACTTATATTGTGCACTAATGAAACTTCAAGTTTTCCATTAGCATACAGCATGTCTAATGAGTCAGACCCATGTTCTTACTCCTTATTTTCTAGCAGCCCTTATTTTCTGATTCAGTACCTGCCAATCTGCCATTACCTTATTATTATTAGCTTCAGAATTTCTCTTTGATACACCTTGAATTACTAGCATCCGCAGCATAAGCCCCCTAGCACATCAATTTTGTATCCTCCACAGACTAGCCCTCTGTTCCATTACCTTAATCGGGTAAACTCTTCTTTCTCTGCTGCTTAGTCACACCAGGCCATTCTCATTCCTGCATCCTCAATATGAGCAATGACCTGGAACTCATCTCTTTTCTCTTTTTCATTGGGAGGGTTTTGAATGTCTCCATTTACTAACAGGTTCTGTCATTCTTTGATACGACTATCAGGCTCTGTTAATGACAGCTTGTTGCCATGAATAACTTCCAATTAATTGCTTGAATACCGAGTTGTTCAGCTTGACAACTTCCATAAGTTATGCGGATCTCCTGTTCTGTATTCTTTGTGTTTAACTCTGCAACTCAAGAGCTTATTGCCTTGAATAATACCTGCATGTAAAGATGCATAAATTAATATCTGCATGCTTTGCTTTTCTCCTTAGAACAAAATAATGTTGGGTTTGAATTTATAATAATGGGAAATGAATTTGGAGTTTTGAAGTCTGAAGCAACTAGTTCTACACTATCCAGTTGCTCTATACAAGCATTGCTCTTGCTTTAACGCAAGCCTTTGCGTGTTTACATCTCGTCTTTCATATCATTCTAGTTTCCTATTTGTCTAAACACGCACTTGTGGTACATATATACGTCTTAGACATCTGTATATATAAAAGACTAAAGAAATATACACCGGCAACTACTGAGTACCCAGACTTTTACTCATAGAACCAGAACATGGCTGTAGACAGTACAATGTGAAAGTGTGGAACCAATTAGTATGCGTTTTTGAAATCGAAAAGCAAGCAAGCAATATGATCGCAAACCCTGAAGAATTAACAGATTCCAAACTGTATATGATCACCCTCATGATTCAATCTATTGGCATTAACGCATTGGGTATCGGCACATGGGACATACACGATTTATGTGCAGCCACTGAACAATGCAATCTCCATGGTAACAGTGAGAGCAAGGCATCCGAGTGATCACCAGTCGATCAACATCTTGTGCCGCAAAATCAACCAAGCAAATCGCACAAACTCTCGTGTGCTCAAGGGTCTCTCTATCAAGCCTCACTCTCTCCAAACCCTCGATTGCCGGCACATTTGTAGTATACGTCACGCGCCAAACGCCCACAACGATAGGCCGGTGGTGGTAGACGGCCTCTGCTGCAACAACCTTAAAGAACTCATCAAAACATAACGGATGTTCAGCCTCCGGCACACCCAAGTCAGATAAACAATCGTCCATCATTCGAAACTCTCTCCAAATATTATTCGACGACGACGACGATGCATGCTCCTTTGTACCAGAGAAACTAACCCAAATATTTCTACAAGCTAATTCTGTATGGCTAGTTATATGTGTATAACTAGTTTGTACAACTCCTTCATTGGATATCCCGACGCCGGTGTAGCTTACAGAAAAAAGCTTCAGAATCAACAGAAGCTCGTCCTCGCCGCCTACGGGGTAGGGCTCGCCGTTGTAAAGTGTATCACGGTTCTGCACCGCCGAATGGTGACTATAGTAACTTCCCTCCGGCGGAAGAGACATGCATAGAGATATTGAACAACCAAAATCGATATGATGATTGCTGAGAGAGGGGGAGAAGTCCTGTTGAAGATCTCCTGTACGTAGCTGTTAGGGTCAAGGAGGCTATATATTATAGGAATCAACCCTTTCATTTATATATAAGGAATCGGATATTTGTCTCCCAATAGAAAGCAAATTAGAGAGGATCTAGGAAAGGAGAGTGTTTTTTTTTTTGTCCAAAATCTTATTAATTTAGTTTAGAAATACTGCTTATTGTATATGTAGTCTAAATGTGAGTATGTGACCCCTATTTTTCGTGTAGTTTAATTCTATAATAAATACAGCCTCCCCTTTCGATACCTACTGTACGTGCATGCTTTAAACTACTCCATAAAACAAAACAAAAAATTGAAACTTGTTCACCAAAGATGAACAGCAAAGTGAACACAAGAACATGATCGATTGATTTATAGACAAATTAATTAGGGATTTAGGAGAAGTATGCATGACTTCAAAATCATATTCTTATATCCTATCCAATTTGATGATTAAGAAGCAACATAGGATTCTAATCCTAACCAATTATGCCAAACGAGAAACATGTAACCATACAGTGAGTGCTTGGTGTTCACTTATCAGAGATATCACTCAACAAACCAACACTTGCTGGCCGTGACTCGTTACAGGAGTTTAATTTCGATTCAATAATTTTAGCTGGTTTAGATAGTTGGGAAGTTAGAAGGATCTGTAGAAGAAGTGGAAAATACAGTTGGGTTAATTATTTGTTAATAATTATATGTCCTCATGTCAGCAGTGAATTCAGTGATCAATGATTATTAAGATCACTCATGATACAATCTCAAGATTGCTCACATATACTTTTGGCCTAGAATGCAGGTGTTACTCAGTGCATTGGTAGCTGTTGTTTGTGCATGCTGGATAGCTAGATGCTGCATTTGGAATCATACAGGAAGCCATAAATCGAGGAATACAAGTCGGAACTGTATCATATAGCAATGTATGTCTCAGATAGACCCTTCTGTTGGTAAACATTCTTTTGTTTTGGAAAAAAGAAAAAAAGAATAAAGAATGAACTATCATATAGACTTTAAAACCTAACATGCTCACTGAGAATGAATAGTCTATCAGAAGTATTTTATACAATCCCATATCAGCACAAACTTGACTGGGTTGTATTATTAATTTTTTATTTTTAGTGACAAAAGTAATGTTTCTATTCAGACCGCTTCGATGTGTGGATTTATGTAAAAGGAGATAGAGGTTTAAACATATGGTTGTTTGTCCGATCTGAGCGAATAGGATTCACCCTGAAGATTATAATGTCTCTATGCCAGGGAGATTCACCCTGAACATTAAATTTTCTTAGAAATATCCTGGTACAACCGTATAAACAAACTAATTGTGGTAATCCTGTGTCCATCAGAAGCATAGAGAATGTCGCTGATTGACCTCTCAACCTATTTCCCTTTGATGCTACCTCAAAAAATTCATAATAATAAATCAGTTGCCTATTATATGCTTCAGGCCAAAAATTTGCAGAAGGCACTGGAGCTCTATGATGATCTTAAGTCTGCTTAAATTGAGCATACTGTTTCAACTGTCAAATTAAGTAAATCAGAAGCTTGGATATTGCACTTGTACTAATGACTGGTTTGTATCTATCTCTTTATTGCACTTGTACTAATGATAGTTTAAACAACAATGTTTTCACTGTTTCGATTTACAAAAGGGCGTAACATTCATATACTTTCTAGAAAGAATGTACAAGTGATAAACAGCCTCTATCAGCCAAATTTAGAACAAACAAATTAACCATCAAAATAGTATCAGTCACCTGCATGATGAAAATTATGTGATTGTATATTTGTGTATATAGTGCTTCAAGGTGTAAAGATGCTTGGTAGGTCTAGATGAATATGCTGCTATATGTGAAAGATGGGTGAGGGAAGTCAAGTCTAATCTAGTAGTGCTTATGGATTTGTCTTTTAACCTTTTATCCTTACAGCAACTAATGACTGTTTAATTGAAAGAGAAATTAAGTAGAACATGTTACCCTATCTGAAAAGTCCTTTACTTAGTAAAAGTGTAAAACTACTTGAACTAAACTGATATTGATATTTAACATGCATTTTAATATGCATAGCAGAAACTATATAAACTGCAGCAGTTAGGGCCGACTGATCACATAGAACTGAATCAGATTTTGGTTTGTTTATTGATTTAATTTTGTGAGGTGTTTTTGTGAATTAGATTGAGGCCACAAATGTTAGGTCTCATCACCAAAAATCATTTTCCTTACAAAATACATATATAGAGTTTAGGATTAAATTCGGTTTACCCCCTCAAATTGTAGGCCTAAAATCAGTTCAGTCCCTTATCTTTTTTTTTAATCACCATGCTCCCTAAACTTTATGTTTTCATAAGTATTCGCTGAATTTCAAAACCGACTAAAATAATGATGTGAGAAGCTGAGTTGGCCCAAACATGTTGGCCCACCTTTTCATACTAGGAACCCCTTTGCAGGGTATAACGGACATTAGATATTTCACCCTAAAATTAAAAATCTGAAAAAGTTTTAAACCACGACTCTTCCTTCTCCCATCAATGAAAAACCAAACCCTAGGAACTGCATACCTGAATTCAATTTTCTGTAGTTTCTCTTTCTATCGTTGCCTTCTGATAAGATAAAGGGAAAATGCCCAAATGCATAAAAACATGGATTTTAATGCCCATTTCAATGTAAATCTTTTCTCTTAGCCCATTCCAATGATTTTTAATAAAATTACGAGTATATCTTCTATATCGATAATTAAACTCTTCTCTCTCTAATCAAATCTAATCTCTCTCCCTTCTCTCTCTTAAATCTCTCTCTCTCTCTCTCTCTCTCTCTCTCGTTAAGGCATCAACCGTCGAAGCCTCGATGGCGACGCTCCTCAGCCACGCCGGCGACACTCCTCAGCCACACCGGCGACACTCCTCGGCCTCGACAAGACGAACCTCAGCTCGTGCTTGAATCCAAATCTGGCTCGTGCTTCATCATCAGAGCTCACCGATCTCTGACTCTGGCCACTTATTCCGAGCAGAACCGCGAGGTCCTCAGCCACGTCGGCGATGCTCCTCGGCCTTGACACGATGAACCTCGGCTCGTGCTTGAATCTAGATCCGGCTCGTGCTTGAATCCAGATCCAGCTCATGCTTCGTCGTCAGAGCTCGCCGATCTCTGACTCTGGCCACTTATTCCGAGCAGAACCGTGAGGTGCTGACGCTTCTGGTTGTGCTCCCGCTCGTGGAGTCGAACTGTGTGATGATGGCGTCTGACGGATCTGCATGGTGGTGGCTTCGGGTGCGTGGTGAGGGAGGTGAAGCAGTTTTGATGAGGGAGGAGTAGGTACGGTAAGGGAAGGAGCATGGTAAGGGAGTAGATCCGGTGTGTGAGGGTGCATGGTTCTGTGATAGGTGTAGTTGTATTTTTGTAGCTTATAGGTAGTTTGATTATTCGTGTTGTAGTTTTGATTGATTATTGGCGGTCAATGACTCTATTATGTTCTGGTTTCTTCTTTTCTATTACAATAAGCTGAAATAAGTTGATTATTTGGGGTCAATAACTGATTATTAGAGATTAGTAACACTATTATTAGGGGTCAGTAACTGGTTACTGGGTGTCAGTAACTAGTTTATGAGGTGTCAGTAACTGGTTTAGGGGGTGTCATTAACTGGTTACTGGGGGTCATTAACTGGTCAGTAACTGATTATTGGGAGTCAGTAACAAGTTACAGGGAAAATTTCGGTGACCGGAGTCCGGCGGTCGGGGAAATTCCGGTGACCGGTGACTGGAGTTTGGTGAGATTCCGGCCAAGTATTCTCTCTTTCACTTTCTCTCTCTATACATGTTTAAGGGGTGAGGGCAAAATAGTCTTAAAATAATATGGTTTGTTAAGACTTTAGTAAAGATTTGTGCATTTGGGCATAAAGATTTGTGCATTTGGGCATAAAAAAGGTTACCTTATATTGAAATAAGCTAATGAAAAAGATTGTCATTGGAATGAGAAATGAGAGGTTTAAATAGTACTAAGTGGACATTTTCCCTAAGATAAATAAGGGTGAACCCACTATGCTCCAAAACTCCCACAAACGTTCAACTTCTTTGACATTGTGCGTCAGTTTTTCATGTTGTGGAAGTTATCTTGTCTTTATCCAACTTCTTTTTTATTTTGTAATTTGTTTTGCCTTTTACCAGATTGTCCATGCAACAAAATAGTCCTTCTATTAAAACAGTTTAATCAAAGAAGGGTATTTCTAGGGATTAAAATAAATTTAACCATGACAGTTCCATAAGACAAATTGCCTTAATTAATACTAGCGAAAGGGCTGCGCTCGCGTGTGCGAAAGGGCTGCGCTCGCGTGTGCGTTTAATTTTTTTAACGTTTTTAACATTAGTTAACTATTTCTTTTATCAATGCATGCAATGTTCGTCTTTTTTATATTTTGCTTCATATAGTTCACACTACATTATTGTATCATTTGACATGTAATAGTCTTTTTTATTAACATTAATTTACAGTAAAAATGACATTGAAATTGTCAATTAAAGTAAATTATGAAAATTTGTTGAAGATGAAAGGGGTGCATTTTTTAAAAATGTAGCAAATTACAGAACGCCAAAAATTTTGAATGGCTGTACTTATTAAAGTTTATTTTAATAAAAACAGTTATAAAACTGTTTTTGAAAATGAATTTTAAAGAAAGACTAATCAAGTCCACATGCTCTGATCAACTCCATCTCAGCCATTCATTTGTCAACCGTCGTTGGTTAAACTATAAATTCAGAGTAGGAAAAAAATCAGTAAGACAGTGAATCTCTAAGTTTTCACTTTAAACAATAAGATATTGGTACACTGAGGAACTTACCATGAATTCAGATAATTCACTTGTTGCAATACCCCTGCTCCAATTATCAGAAGAGGTCTGTGGTAAAAGAAAGCGTTAAATTCATTCAACTAAGTATATAGATCATACGACACAACTCATTATATATATTATCACCTCAATAATACGCTTCAACTTCTCAAGACGCTGATTGTCAAACTGTAAAGAAAAACTTGTAAATATGGAGAGGAGATGTCATAATGCTTATGTATCAATGTTTAATGTTAAGTATTGTAAGTGAAACTACAATACCTTAACTAAAAAGGAGTATTGCTCATTGTGTTTTTGCTTCCTGTAAACATATGTATCCGGCTAGTTGGTGAGCATGAAAATAAAAGTCAAGAAAACTTGTGTGAATGTTGAAGATGCATGCAATAAAAATAAAAATAAATAGATCTTGAATAGATGGTGTTGAATACCTAACACGCAGACATTTCTCCAAGTTTGTTTAATGTGAGAAATGTCATGTGTCATCAATTCCCTACGTGCGTTTTTGTACTTCCTTTCAATTAGTAACAATACCTAAAAGAGAAAGAAAATAAAAAAGAGTTTAAGAGTACAAACTATGCTTGTTTCTTTTTCTTCCACTCTTTTAGAATCAGATTACTGAGATCAACGGTGTTCACTGTCACTAATATTCCATTGCGCCAACCACATGAAAATAAAGAAACATGTCGCCTAAAGCCGTCGTCTATTTGTAGAGTCTTCTGTAGTTGAGAGCTTCCATGTCGCAGTACTTCTACAAATAAGAAAAATTCAAAAAGTTAAACATAACAATTAAATAGTCGGACCATTTCAGGGGGAGACTCTATTAGAGGTAAATCAATATTTCCCTTCATACAACACAAACTAAAGGTCTCTCGATGGAATAACCATGCTGTGCAGTATGGGCATATTGTTGGTGAGGGCAAGTGACAATCTTGGACCCTCTTTCTTCATGGAAATCTCTCGTTGAATTGTGGCGAATGCACTCTCGTCTCATTCGCGGTACTCGATGAACATTGTTGTGTCGTGCCTGATGACCATTTCCACGCTCACTGGCAGTACATTGATCTTCATTGATATTCATAGTTTCAGTGTAGTTGGTATGTCCATCATCATTATTCATTGCCACATTGTTCGTATTCTCTTCGTGAATATTCATGGTAGAATTAGGTAACTCTGGATATAAGTGAAAAAATTTAGTTTAATTTTGTTAAAAGTTGTTTTTTAAAATACAGACACATCTCTATTAATTACGACTAATGAGGTTAATTTATTAGGCTCACTGTAGCGAGTAGATTACGGGGCAACCCCATCATTTGCATGTGACCTATCTGAACGGGCTAGCTGCCTTATGTGAGTTAATCGAACTCGTGAAGGGACATGTTGTTGGTTGTTGGAGCTTGATGTATTTCTTGAACTTGTGCCTTCATTGTTTGATTCTTCTAATGACACAACACAATTATTATGTGTATTATTAGATAACTTTTGCACATTGGTAAAATACCTTGTATTTTTATATACAACTCACCATAGAGAGCATAACGCCGGACATCTGCATCACTTGCACGTGATACAGTCGAACGGGCTAGCTGTCTGATGTGTGTCAATCTAGCTCGAGCATAGTCTTGTTGTTGCTCGTTTGTAATTGAAGCAATTCTTGAATTTGTTTCCTCATTGTTAATTTCATCTATTGACAAAAACCAATTAGCAAATTGAGTTTTTAGCCGGTTATTACATGGTGTGATTATTAACTGCTGCTTTTGTATTGAGGTATCTCTCTCTATTAATTAAGTAACATATATCAAAGCAACTAACATGCTGTTTTTGTATTGAGGTATATACCTCAATTAATTAAGCAACATATAATAAAGCAACAACATGCTAAAAGTAAATATGAAAAAGTAAATACCTGAATTCTGTTTTGTTGGTTCTGAGGGTTCATTTTCCACCCTTGGTCGTTTTCCTCGAGCTATTGCGCGGCGTCTTTCCAAATAGGCATCACGTTCGGAAGGGCTCATTGACTCTCGCCATTGACGGTGTTGATCACGTGCACGCTCCATTAGTGGTTAGCGTTTGCTCCTGCCACAAAGATTACAAAGAATGTGTTTTTTTTTTGTTCATGAATTATTGCCTTAAAAGACGTTGCACTTGCAGAAGGCTAGTAACTATTTACAACATAGAACATATTTAACAGAATAAAACCCTATATAACTTCTCAGCATAGCTCTTACATGTATCCTAACACCGAAGAAGCCCTAATTTCGCAATAGAAGTCTTGTAGTTTCTCTGCATGGTTGTCCTTTTCTTTGTCTATTTTTTGGTATGTTTTTAATGCTCCCATATGTTTGCAGTGTCTTTGTTGGCGGTAATCTCTTCCCTATTGTTCTTAAACTGGAGTCTAAAAGTCTAAAGCATTATAGAGACTGATTTATATCCTAAAAAGCTAAATGACACACAAGTCTGTGTAAATTTACATTACAGAACAGTATACACCCAAAAAAAAGAAAAAAAGAATAAGTACATCAGAAATGATAAAGAACCTTTAAATAGAAGAGTTTAGACTAAACTGATGTGTCAATAACAGGGTTAAATATTAATTACGACTAATGTGTATACACGTCATGGTGTGAGTAAATTTTTAATGGCGATTTTCTTTCTTAACGCAACAACCAATTTGTAGGTCGTGGGATCGACGGTATACCCTCTTTGCCATAATGAAAATGTGACATGAAAACCGCCACAGATTTAGCATGTAAACAGTTGAACCATACTCATCATGGATAATAGAGAACAAATAACGGTTATTTGAAGCTATATTTGTGGGCAGGAAGTTGTATATTACAACACAACAGCACAGTACATTTGCTTCCTAACTCTATCCATATTTGCTTCCTAACTCTATCCATTGATTTTTTTTTTCTCTCCTGGGAGAGAAGGATAAGGTTGTGACTAATGTAATTGTAGGAAGAAAATAAAAGCTATCTCCTATATTAGTAGAGTTGGTCTCTCACTGCAAAATTGCCACCTCCTATTGTATATCCATCTCTAATTATGTTGGTTCGATTTTGTACATATCACCAAGGGGGAATAACTATTATTTTGTTTTTTTTGTCATATCATCAGTTCAAAATGAGTGTTTTTCAGTTGCTACAATGATTACGGCATACCAACTCTAAGCAAATACAAACAGATTGAGTTATCAGGACGGAATAAGTATTGTGCAATAACAGAGTATATAGGAACCTTAAACTGATAGCGTGCAGAAGCTTAATTAACATAGAGGGAATATGCAGAGAAGGTTAACAGAGATAGTTACTGAAGACAAATTGAAGCAATAAGACACATGATTTACAAAATTTGTAGTCTGTGATTTTACAACATCACAAAGTTACTTAAACATCGTCAAACAGCTTTGAAAATGTACTTAAAATGAAAAGAAGGGATAAGAAGGGGTGAGGTCTTATCACTCTGTCAGTGCTTTTGCTTTGTCAGTTTGAACCTCACGAATTGGCTCAATGGCTTCGACTTGATCACCCTGCCAAAATCATAAAACCAATAAATAGGAAACTATACTGCGCGCATATTAAACTAAACATTCGAAGCACAAAAATAAGGCAAATAAAAGCCATCTTATGGAAAATTTGAGGAATCAAAGGAATACACCATTACAATCCATCATATTGGCATACCCTTTATGTATGCTTCTGTTTTCTATGCGTTTGGCTTGATGACAATATAGAGAGAGCAAGAAGGCTCTTGTGTTTGGAGTTGGAAAATTTGTCATCAAGAAAACAAACGCTAGATGTACAATCGTCCAATAGCTGGAAAAGGAACCGAAGGTGCATATACATTCTGAACACAGTAATAAAGACATAAAGAAATGAAGATTCATACCTGGTCTTTGTGTCTGCTTTTCCACTGTAATAAGAGAGAATTAAAAACTTTTGAGTTAGCACACATCAAAAGAGATGGATGTTCTAATGGTCGAAAGAGTTAGCTTACACTGTAATTAGATAAGCCACAGAAGAGACATAAGAAAGTAAGAACAAAAGAAAGCAAATACGAAGGAAGAATACATTTAAGAGACACAGTTCAAGGTAATGTTCAAGGTGGCCATTTTGTGTAACATATCAAGTATAAATATTTTTGGTATCAATTATAAACTTAACGACACAGAAGAGACATAAGCTATAAATTAAGTTGTTTACAACACGGTTGTCCAAAATCATATGAATAGAATGATCCTTTTTCAGTTACGACCCTTTGGTTTTAATATTAAGTTCAGAAATAAAATCTAGATAGGAACCTTAATATAATCAAAGCTTTACCTTTGAATCAAAGCATATTACTTCTCACAATTGTCTTCTTTCATGGATGCAAGAGACATTTAGCAAGAATCCCTTCGAGCGAACTGTACAAAGAAGAACAGAGATATATGAGATTATTATTAGGTGTTGTACTATATGCTTCCTACCCTAAAAGAGCCACACACAAAAAAAAAAACCTATGACAGCATACACTGAAGCAATGACATGATACACAGGAGCAACTCTTCCTGAAGCACTGACCTGTTTCACAAACTATTTCGGGAGGTCACACTGAGCAATGCATTCACCAATTTGAGCCAACATGTTAGCAGAGAGTGAGAGGCGTTTGAAGAGGTTTTTTTTTTCCTGGAGAAGTGAGCAGTTGGGAGACGTAGAGATGAGGAAGATAGGGACCGGAAGATAGATGAGGAAGACTTAAACTGAACAACTGATTTATTTTGAATTTTGAAATTGTTATCCTGAATGAACTGCTTCTTTCCGTAGAATTATGTTTGTTGGTGGTTTTGGTTCTCTATTAATTAAACATTTATTTAGTTTTGATTTGGTTGTTTACTGTTTTAGCCTTTTTTTAATATAATCTGAGTTGATAGGTTTAATTTAGGAGAAGGGTAATTTCTGGGTTTATGAAAATTTAACCAAAAGCAGTTCCATAAGGCAAATTGCCTTAATTAATAGAGATAGATAGATGAATGAATTTGGAGTTTTGAAGTCTGAAGCAACTAGTTCTACACTATCCAGTTGCTCTATACAAGCATTGCTCTAGCTTTAACGCAAGCCTTTGCACGAGTGTTTACATCTCGTCTTTCATTATCATTCTAGTTTCCTATTTGTCTAAACACGCACTTGTGGTACATATATACATCTTATACATCTGTATATATAAAAGACTAAAGAAATATACACCGGCAACGACTGAGTACCCAGACTTTTACTCATAGAACCAGAACATGGCTGTAGACAGTACAATGTGAAAGTGTGGAACCAATTAGTATGCGTTTTTGAAATCGAAAAGCAAGCAAGCAATATGATCGCAAACCCTGAAGAATTAACAGATTCCAAACTGTATATGATCACCCTCATGATTCAATCTATTGGCATTAACGCATTGGGTATCGGCACATGGGACATACACGATTTATGTGCAGCCACTGAACAATGCAATCTCCATGGTAACAGTGAGAGCAAGGCATCCGAGTGATCACCAGTCGATCAACATCTTGTGCCGCAAAATCAACCAAGCAAATCGCACAAACTCTCGTGTGCTCAAGGGTCTCTCTATCAAGCCTCACTCTCTCCAAACCCTCGATTGCCGGCACATTTGTAGTATACGTCACGCGCCAAACGCCCACAACGATAGGCCGGTGGTGGTAGACGGCCTCTGCTGCAACAACCTTAAAGAACTCATCAAAACATAATGGATGTTCAGCCTCCGGCACACCCAAGTCAGATAAACAATCGTCCATCATTCGAAACTCTCTCCAACTATTATTCGACGACGACGACGATGCATGCTCCTTTGTACCAGAGAAACTAACCCAAATATTTCTACAAGCTAATTCTGTATGGCTGGTTATATGTGTATAACTAGTTTGTACAACTCCTTCATTGGATATCCCGGCGCCGGTGTAGCTTACAGAAAAAAGCTTCAGTATCACCAGAAGCTCGTCCTCGCCGCCTACGGGGTAGGGCTCGCCGTTGTAAAGTGTATCACGGTTCTGCACCGCCGAATGGTGATCATAGTAACTTCCCTCCGGCGGAAGAGGCATGCATAGAGACATTTAACAACCAAAATCGATATGATGAGAGAGGGGGAGAAGTCCTGTTGAAGATCTCTGTACGTAACTGTTAGGGTCAAGGAGGCTATTATAGGAATCAACCGTTTCATTTATCTATAAGGAATAGGATATTTGTCTCCCAATAGAAAGCAAATTAGAGAGGATCTAGGAAAGGAGAGTTTTTTTTTTTTGTCCAAAATTTTATTAATTTAGTTTAGAAATACTGCTTATTGTATATGTAGTCTAAATGTGAGTATGTGACCCCTATTTTTCGTGTAGTTTAATTCTATAATAAATACAGCCTCCCCTTTCGATACGTACTGTACGTGCATGTTTTAAACTACTCCATAAAACAAAACAAAAAATTGAAACTTGTTCACCACAGATGAACAGCAAAGTGAACACAAGAACATGATCGATTGATTTATAGACAAATTAGGGGTCTATGAACAGAAAATCGAAGCTTTTTTTTTTTTTTCTCTAAAAAAAAAAGACAAATTAGGGATTTAGGAGAAGTATGCATGACTTCAAAATCATATTCTTATATCCTATCCAATTTAATGAAGAGTGTTAGGGGGTCATAGGAAGTATGAAACCCTCATCTGCAGGCGTCTGTCGACTATGGGCCGGTGTGCTGGAAGATGAACATCTCGGTTGTGTTCACACGGTGTACCGGGCGATGGATACTGTCGTCAACCCTGTGATCCCTCTTCTAGTGTCTGTCTATGAGGCCACTATCCTCAACGGGGATGCTTCACTGGTTCCTACTAGGCCCAATTGGATTCCTGCAACTCTGCAAGCCGGTCCTTCATCCAGAGCTTGGTGCCAGTGACACTCGATAGTGACATTATTGCACGCTCGCCCTCCTGTGCTGTTTGCTTGGAATATTTTGAACAACAAATACCCATCACTCAGTTTCCCTGCTCACACCACTTTCATTTACATTGTTCAGTGCCTGGAGGTGAACCACATCTGTCCCGTCTGCCGTTACCTAATGCCAATGGAACAAGATTAAATTCAACTGGTGTGCTATTCTATACAACTCGATGTTTACTCTTTTTTGTCTTGATCTTGTAAATTTTTTCCTAGCTAGCTAGCAGCAACTGGTGGCATTTGGATTTAGTTATTATGACTCCTTTGCTTTTGCTAACCAAATCGCAAACCAAATATATTTGAGTACTTGCTATATGCTATTCGGCAGTGATATGTTGGAGCAAATCGATGTCTTTTAGCAATCTATCGTCTTTTATTTCTATTGTTGAATGCATTGCATTTGTTCCTTTGCCATGAACCAGTAGCTTTGTTTGCTCCTAGTTATAACTCGTACTTCATTATGTGCTGTTCTATCTGTATCGAAAACAATTATTTGCTATTCTATGCAACTCGATGTTCACTGGTGGCATTTGAATTTAGAATGATTATGATCCCTTCACTTTCTTAAACCAAATTGCCTACCTTCTTTGCATGTTCCTAGCAAAGAAGAAAACAGTCTGCAGTTTCAGTGTTCTAACTCTAAATTAAAGTGCTAACGTGCTACCTAAATCAAAGTACGGTTCACCCTTGGTTTCTATAGTCATCCGCTCTCACGAGTCCGGTTTCATAATTTCATTCAGTTTCTCTTTTCTTTTACCTTTCCCTCAAAAAAATGGAAAAAAAAAAATACAAGAAAAGAAGATTTGCATTTCAGGTTTGGATATAAGAAGGGACACCGATGTACTTACCGATGTACCCAGAATTCTTCTGGTTATTTAAGCGACAGAATTAACTTGGATGCATTTGATTTACCTGCATTTGGATTCGGTAGATGATGAATTAGTTAGAGCACACAAGTAAATATGATAAGTCCGAGTCTTTCAGCCAGGTGTGTTTCATATACATCGAGTTCAAAAACTTCAGCTTTGCTTCAGCTTCAATTTTTCAAAGGATATACAATGTTTCAATATGGTGAAAGAAGGGATATACTGCTTGGTTTTATATAGTCCCACTCCAATGTGACAATCCTTCAAGTTTTCTTGACACATTTTACTCTTTTATTCATAGCTTCTGCTATTATCTCTATTTTGGTTCCTTTAGTTGCATTTGTAATAGTATAGGCTGCAAATCTTGTGACTTTAGATGCCAAAGTGAGTGTGTAATAGTCGCTTAATTTCTGTAGTGCCGATTTCACTTTGTGCATATGTTGCGCACCTGCTTCTGCTGGTCTATGAATCTGTGATCTTTGTGCATGCACGGATGCACCTGCTTCTGCTGGTTTATATGTAGTCATTTTCTATGTTGAATGAATATTTTGTTGGATATGTTCCTGCTTTAAAAAATCATACTTGTTTGTGGGACTTTGTGCACAAAGATCTAACTTCCTGGCTACTATTCATTTGCTTCATGCTACATACTTGCTTAGTAATATATATGTCAATTGGCTACCATAAGACTGTTACTTTAAGTCCTAGTTTCCCCAATTAAAGTCTTTCTCAGTTTAACCGTTCTCAGTCAACTGATGTTCATTTGAAAGCATGAGAAGTGTATAAGATGATTCCTAAGTACAAGGCTGTCCTGAGGTTTACACCGTAGCTATTAATTGTTGCAGCAGACTGGTGATTAGGAGTTTGCTTGCGCTGTATATGATGACTTGATAAAGAATGTCCCTGATGAGGTAAACTTTCTGCAATAATTGGTGGCATGCAATGTTATGCTTTGTGCTCAGGTTGTACCAACACTTGCTGGCTGACTGGCTGTGACTGGTTACAGGAGTTTTCGATTCAATAACTTTAGCTGGTTTAGATAGTTGCGAAGTTAGAAGGATCTGTAGAAGAAGTGGAAAATACAGTTGGGCTATTGTTTTAATAATTATATGTCCTCATGTCAGCAGTGTATTCAGTGATCAATGATTATTAAGATCACTCATGATACAATCTCAAGATTGCTCACATATATTTTTGGCGTAGAATGCAGGTGTTAGTGTGTTACTCAGTGCATTGGTAGCTGTTGTTTGTGCATGCTGGATAGCTAGATGCTGCATTTGGAATCATACAGGAAGCCATAAATCGAGGAATACAAGTCGGAACTGTATCATATAGCTCATTTTTCGGCCCATGTAGCAATGTATGTCTCAGATAGACCCTTCTGTTGGTAAACATTCTTTTGTTTTGAAAAAAAAAAAAAAAAAAGAAAAGAATGAACTATCATATTGACTTTAAGTCCTAACATGCTCACTGAGAATGAATAGTCTATCAGAAGTATTTTATACAATCCTAGCTATATCAGCACAAACTTGACTGGGTTGTATTATTAATTTTTTATTTTTAGTGACAAAAGTAATGTTTCTATTAGACCGCTTCCACAGCAGGACAGGAGTAGAACTGATGTGTGGATTTATGTAAAAGGAGATAGAGGTTTAAACATATGGTTGTTTGTTCGATCTGATCGAATAGGATTCACCCTGAAGATTATAATGTTTCTCCATGCCAGGCTGAGATTCACCCTGAACATTAAATTTTCTTAGAAATCCTGGTACAACCGTATAAACAAACTAATTGTGGATTTGTGGTAGTCCTGTGTCCATCAGAAGCATAGAGAATGTCGCTGATTGACCTCTCAACCTATTTCCCTTTGATGCTACCTCAAAAACTTCATAATAATAAATCAGTTGCCTATCATATGCTTCAGGCCAAAAATTTGCAGAAGGCACTGGAGCTCTATGATGATCTTAAGTCTGCTTAAATTGAGCATACTGTTTCAACTGTCAAAGTAAATCAGAGGCTTGGATATTGCACTTGTACTAATGACTGGTTTGTATCTATCTGTTTATTGCGCTTGTATTAATGATAGTTTAAACAACAATGTTTTCACTGTTTCGATTTACAAAAGGGCATAACGATTCATATGCTTTCTAGAAAGAATGTACAAGTGATAAACAGCCTCTATCAGCCAAATTTAGAACAAACAAACCATCAAAATAGTATCAGTCACCTGCATGATGAAAATTATGTGATTGTATATTTGTGTATATAGTGCTTCAAGGTGTAAAGATGCTTGGTAGGTCTAGATGAATATGCTGCTGTATGTGAAAGATGGGTGAGGGAAGTCAAGTCTAATCTAGTAGTGCTTATGGATTTGTCTTTTAACCTTTTATCCTTACAGCAACTAATGACTGTTTAATTGAAAGAGAAACTAAGTAGAACATGTTACCCTATCTGAGAAGTCATTTACTTAGTAAAAGTGTAAAACTACTTGAACTCAAACTGATATTGATATTTAACATGCATTTTAATATGCATAGCAGAAACTATATAAACTGCAGCAGCTAGAGCCGACTGATCACATAGAACTGAAAGAAATCAGATTTTGGTTTGTTTATTGATTTAATTTTGTGAGGTGTTAATCAGATTTTGGTTTGTTTATTGATTTAATTTTGTTAGGTGTTTTTGTGAATTAGATTGACACGGATTGAGGCCACAAATGTTAGGTCTCATCACCAAAAATCATCTTCCTTATAAAATTCATATATTGAGTTTAATTATTCATATAAACCAAATAACAAAACTAGTATTTGAGAACAGTGATTATAAGTATCTTCTTTTACATGCATATATAATTACATATACACTCTTTGAAAACCCCTAAATTCCCCTTGTCGAGAGCAAGTGGCACGCAAACATATTGAGGGCTGAAGGTGAACCTCTCCCGATATTTAATGGTACGAGTATCTGCATGAGACATAGATGACTGATATGCATGCAATATCCATGATAACGATAATAGTGTGAGTAAGGCATGCGAGTTTCAGGGTGAAGAGTTTCGGCTGGATCAGAAAAGAAAAAGGCATGCGAGTTTCAGGGTGAAGAGTTTCGGCTGGATCAGGAAAGAAAACATAAAGTGAGCTTGACATGTTATTACCTATTCCTCCCATTCCAACGGGTGAATGAAATAGAGAGAGTTAGCTAGGATGAGTCTCTCGCAGAAGAGGAGAGCAAGTGGCACGCAATCATGTTATTACCTATTCCTCCCATTCCAAGGGGTGAATGAAATAGAGAGAGTTAGTCTCTCGCAGAAGAGGAGAGCAAGTGACACGCAAACATATTGAGGTTGAAGGTGAACCTCTCCCGATATTTAATGATTTGAGTATCTGCATGAGACATAGATGACTGATATGCATGCAATATCCATGATAACGATAATAGTGTGAGCAAGGCATGCGAGTAAGTTAGTATACCTTCATCCATTAAGTGCATATTCCCTATTATACCTAGATTACTATAGATTTATGATTAAACTGCCATTTCACCTTCATCCTTGGGGAGCCATACATGTTCTTTTATTTAGTTATTCTGAAACAAGGCAGCCAGCCATCCACTCGAAGTTGAGCTTGCTGTTGCTCTAGCCTTTAAGTGATGTCATGTTGGATGATGTACGTACGTGGGTTGTAGAGTAAATTGAGTAATCGAGACTTTTTCCATTTCTGCTTGCGCATTGCAAAGAAGCAACATTTACAATTCAACAAGCATAAGATCTTAACTAAATTCGACCGGCCAGTTCCACACAAGCAACCATGTCTGAAGAACCAACGCCACAATTGTATAGATACGACTATCCTAAAGTAGTCATTAACATTATGCTCACAGTTGTATAGGAAAACTACGAGTGTAGCCATCCTTTGAATCTTTGATAATGTTATGAACACAGTACAACTTATGCATTTCCTAGCTTATTCAGGTTTAGCCCAAACGCTGCGTTTGTTTGTTTTCGTTTAAATCTGATTCGTGTCAAATGCTATAGCACGAATGCTGCTGTTAGATATTTGTGTTTCAAGGGTTTCATTGTAAGCAGTTTGATGCTGGAGAAGTGGCAAGATCTAGGTGCTCACATATTGAGTATACGAAACTAAATGTAACCCTTTGGCGGCATGCATCAATGAGAAATTTGCAGTTTCGTGTCTATTTGTTATATTTCCTAGTTTGTCCATTTCTAGCTAAGGGTTCCATATCCTAGATGACCCAGCAGTAAATAATTCATTGGAGTCGCAGAGCTTGCTATTGAGCTAGTATTAACTTGATATGTAGTCATCGATGAACTACCATGTAGTACGTGATAGCAAAAGACCAGATTTAGGAGACCTTAAGGTGTAGAGGGATCAGTTGAACAGTTGAACTGATCTCTAATTTTAAGACTTTGCATTTTAGGCTTTAATTTGTATTGGTTTTTGTCGTGAGCTATGTATTTGTTTGTTCTAACTCTAATAAACGCGTACTTCATGTGCTATTCTATACAACTGGACGTTTACTCTTCAGAGTCCAGACTTAAACTTGTTTGATTTCCTTGCACCAACTGGAGGCACATGTAGTTATGATCCTTCTGCTTTCTAATTCTCAACCAGATTGAATGGCTTCTTTGCAAGGTCCAAGCAAAGAAGGAAAATATCTGCAGTATCAGTGTTCTAACTCTAGAACAGCTGTATATCTAAAATGGTTATCAGCTAAAGCTTCAGCGAATATGTTGTGCGCTTCCTATAATCTCTTTCCCTAGAATATCCCAATGGATGCTCAACTTTAATAGGCTAAATATTGAAGGTAAACTGAGTTTGATCCCAATATATTACCATCCTGAATATGCTATTTCAACTCTTAATCTTTAGAAATCTGATAGGTAAGGATAGTATGCTCAGTGAAACCTTGGTTACAACTGTATATTCCATCTTGTTATCTTAAAAGAGAACATCAGTCGCTTTTATAGTTACATTACATGTTTCTCATTTGGCAAATTTGTTAGAATAGAATAGGATCAAAAATGATAGTCAAGTGGCATAATGCACAAAATTATGTGCAGATATATTGGAGCAGAATCCTTATTTTCACAAATTTTGAAGTGCACAACCTAAACAGCTAGTACATACATCACATTGCAGCTATAGGAAACAAGGCGTAATATCAGAGGAAGTGATTCAAAGAAATGAGACTAAAGACAAAGAAGGTTTACCCAGCTAAAAGCTTTGCCTCGGCTAGAACAACCAGGCCTCCTAAAGCAGCCAGGAAGTAGTGATCTTTGTGCACACGGTAGCAAGTGTGAACCTTGCGAAAATTGACATAGAAAATGACTATGAAGAAACCAGCAGAAGCAAGTGCACAAAGATCATAGATTCATAGACCAGCAGAAACCACTTTGGCATCCAAAGTCACAAGATTTGCAGCCTCTCCTATGGCAAATACATTTCGAAAACACTTGGTTTTCAGAAAGCATTCCCTCTGAAGGAACCAAAATAGATATAATAGCAGATGCTATGGATACAACAGTAAAATGCGTAAGGTAAATTTCAGTGATGGTAACTTTCTCAAGTTTCGTTCTTTTTGTGTTTTGAAATGCTCAAGTTTCGTTCTTGAAGTCACCAAGTTTGAACGAGCATCTCCCAGGACTGCGGAATCCACTGCGTTCGCTCATTGGCCCACGTGTTCCTCTTCTTACGCACCTCGCTCTTTTGATTGGCCCTTCTTCTATGTAGTAGGGGCACTGTAGTAAATTCGCTCTGGCAACCTATAGGGTGACATCTCTACCAATATATATATAGAGAAGTAGATCCGAAGCCTCAAAACACATAAACTCTCTTCTTTTCTCTCCTCTGTCTTTCAATGCCCAGAAAACCAGAAAATTTGTTCGTGGTGGTTGTTCTAATTGAACAAGAGGGATTTGGATCAAGAAAGGTTTTGTAGGTTCTTATCTACAAAGCCTTTGTTGGTCCAATTACCTTGTTTTTGTTCAATTTGTATGATTCTATGCATAACCCCCTCTTCGAATTCGACCCAGAAAAGCTTCGACCCAGAAAAGCTTTGATGCGCTTCCGATATCAATTGGGTAATCGTAGATCACGTTCAGATAAGTTATGTTTAGATTTGTGTGTTTCTTTTCTTCCCCATTTTTTTTTTTTCAATTTGCTTCTCCGGATGTCGAATTGGGGCATTGGGCTTCAGTTTTGGGCTTTTGAGAAGCTTCGGGTATGGGCTTTTAGGAATGCGACCCGGTTTTATACCCAATCCCCTCGAAGCAAACCAGTTCGCGCGCTCTATTTCTCTCACTCGCTCTCTCTATTTCTCTCTCTGACTCCGAAATTGCAAATTGAAGAAGAAAATGAGTGACGAGTTGGACGCGTTGTTCTGCGATGAGGTTCTTCCCAGCCTAACGAACGCCGATGGAGGCTCCGGTTCCTCCGGCTCTGATAAGGAGGATACCGATGTGGATGTGGAGGACGATGTAGAGGTAAGGGTTTTGATTTTGAAATTGCTCGAATTTCTAGGGTTAGGTTTCTAAATTTGGAATCTCTGTTCAATCGGATGGTTAGGATTTTGTTACTGATTTTGCTAGAGTTGTTTGTTTTTGTTAAGTCTGGAATTGCTGAATCTGAGGTCGAGGTCGATGATGAGGACGTTTTGGATTTGCTTTATGGCGATCTTGAGGTTAGGAGGGTTCTATTTTGGAAATTGTCTGAAATTGCTTGAATTATTTGTTTAATCTGGCTTAGGACTCATTTGCTCAGTTGTTTGAGTTGTTTGTCTATGAAGATGCTCAGCTTCTGGCCTTCTCTGTCTTGGCTCAGGTCTCAGCACGTTCCGAGTTCACTGAATCCGCTAATGAGGCTCGTATGCGCCTAGTTTTGTCCCTCGCTGAAGAGGCCGAGGCTGGTGTAGCTGAGGCCATCAGTCATCTGGTAAACAAAAATTCCTTTTGATTTTAAACGAAACACCTGTCCTTATTTGAAACATTCATTTTGTCCATGTTTGAAACCTAAAGCATCATGTTTGTTTCATTTGTGATTGCTATTTGGTAGGCAGTGATGATTTCCTCTATTTGGTTGTGGTGTGGTAATGGAATTGGTGCGATGGTTTACCTGGCTTGGCAATTTTGGTTGGCATTGGTTGTTGCCTCATGTCTTATGCCCCAACTTTGCCGCCATGGTGGTCCAATGTGCCCTTTTCTTTCGACACATTGTGTTTTGCTCTTATCTAGTAATTGGTTGTGCTTAGATGTGTGGTTGTTGGTCTGATAATCGTTGTGTGTTTTGTCTATTGTTGTACATCGTGTTTTGCTCTTACCTGGTAATTGGTTGTGCTTAGGTGTGTGATTGTTGGTCTGATAATTGTTTTGTTGGTGTGTTTTGTCTGTTGTCGTCATGGTAGGATTTTTGGAACTTTATTAGAGAGTTGCTGCAGTTATAGTTATAGCTGTACAACATGAGCATGTACTGTTAGCCCCTGTGTATTGGCCCCTGTGTGAGTATCTTTCATTGTTTTTGTTGGCTTCACAACTGTATTTAAAGATGTGTTGAGGGCTGTTCTTTTCTTGCCATGGATCCTACCTAGGCTATAGCCACTTCAGTATCAACAGCCTCTTCCATGATTAAGATCGCCATCATTATATCTGATATGTGGAGGACTCATTAGTGTGTTTAATCCTCATTGTTTTAAAAAATAAATGTTGCTTCACATATTCAGTCTTAAATCTATCTTTGTTTGTGAATATTGACAGTTAGAATAATGGTTAGTTCTTTTACATGGTGCTGTCTATGTGAGTAAGAATAAGTTATAGAGGAGTTCTAATTTCATTGTTAAGAAATTCTTCTGATCCTGGGCTTTATATAAAGATGTAATAGCTGCTACATACAGCGAGTTATGTAGTGAGTAATGTATGTAACATCTCTGTATCTCGGGTGATGAATTTGATCATTGGGTTTCAGCATTTAGGTTAAAATATTGGTTTATTGTGTACTGACATGTTAATCTGGGTTTCATTGATTGTATGCAAGACATGTGCTCTTCTTAATTGTTAGGTTTTTTTTTCATTGCTCTGTGAAGTTGATGGAGATTGCGGAAGCCCCTGAGGTTCCAGATTTCTTGCCTTCAGGACCTAGTGCTACTGAGCTGGGATACGAGGTTGTTGCTGTTCGGTTTAGCGAGGATTTGGAAAGCTGGGAACCTGATCATGTATATGAGGTAAATGTGAGCTCTTTATCTGCCTTTCCAATTATATTTATGATTTTAATGAGGTATTTTTGAACCTAAGGTTCTGGAGGGAGAGGAGGACATCGTTGGACAGGCCCATGAGGACGAGGGGGACAACATTTTCATGGATATGGGCGATGTTTTTGATTGCTGGGCCTAGGTACCAACTCCTCTGTGGTTTTAGATACTTTTGAATTTTGAGATGTTGTAGTTGATAGTTGCGGTGGAATTTTGGCCTTCTCAAAATGGGCCTGCCTTTTCTATGTACCTCTTTCATTAGAGGTAACCAAGAATGCGCAGAAAAAACTACACAATGATATCTTACTAGGGAGAAAAATAAGTAGAAGATGATCAGACAATGGTTAATTGAAACACAATAGAAAGCAAAAAAGCAACCTGCAAAGCCAAAATGATGGAAGGTCCGGTGTTTAAGTTTTATTTCCTTGCTTTGCAACAGGTTATTAGATTTTCTTTTTGACTTGTTCTTGTGGTAGCGATTACCTCTTCTTTATTCTATTTCGTAGTAGGGTTTTGGTCATGTTCAACATCAGTCTGAATTTTGTTGGTGTTTACCTGGAATGGTTTGAGTTGCTTGTATATAGATACCTGTAGAGAGACTGCTTATTTTCTTAAAATGTGACTTTTGATAGATCTAGCTAAAGGCTATTCATAGGCCAGTGGACGGGTTTTACCATGCTTGAACTTGTATCATTTCTGAAGAATATAGTGTTGAATATTCAACGATTTTAACCAGGTCATTAAAACAACTATAGAAATGTTTGATATGAATTGTTCATTTGGAAGTTGAAGCATGAGTAAGGAGACACTGGGATATAATTGCAGTTATTGGTATTTTTGGAGGTCTCTCCTTTCTAATGTGTTAAAGTTCTGCTTGTAGAGATCTTGGATTGTAATTAAGAGCTTTTTCCCAGATTAATCGTTGTTTCCGAAAAATTTCTCACAAAACAAAAGAAAACTGATGATTACAAATTGTTGTTTAAGTGTTACCTTTTCCCCCCTTTTAGTGTTTTGGGAGTTTATGCTTTCTGGGAGTTGTTGATTTTACTTATCATTTAGGTGGTCTTTCAATGAGCTTAGACTAATGTGGTATATTATTTTACTAAATTCTCATGTTCCCTTGCAGGTAGATGAGACTGCAGAAAGAAAAAGGGATTTCTTGCTGCGCTACTGGATCTTTGTGCGTCTGCATCAGGGCAATCCACCTCTGACTGCATTCGGTCTTGGCCATATCAAACTTTAAGGACAATTTCTCTCCCTTCTTTTGGTTGCATGAACTGATTCTTATGCCTCTGTCATGTGATCAACCTTTTGGAACAAAAGCATATGTTGATATGTTGATATGAGGCTTGCTGAGGTTTTAGATAATAAGTTTGTATAGAACATTGGTTTAAATTCTGTCACCAGGTAGGGAATTTTGTTTCCGGAATGAGAGGATACTGTAGATTCCAAATCCATCAGTGGCATATTCAATTTTACGTTGAAGAGCTACTTAAAATAACAAGGATATCTAACATTACGAGTGTCATCAAATATCTTTGCTTGTTGATACCTTACTCCACAAGGTCACTGCGATTGCATACAAAGCCACTGCTAGTCATAGTGTAGTAGTCTTTGTTTACCGTAATGTATTTTGTGCCTTTTGAATTTTAGAGAGGCCAGTAGCTGTGAAATTATAATGCTCTCTAATTCAATCAATTCTAAAATTAATCTGAAGTCTGAACAGCCATTCGGAGAACGTGTCCCAAGTTAGTAGAAGAACAAACCTTCAGAATTTAGATTCACATTGGAAAGCAATGAAAATTCATACTTGTTGATTGGATACTACAGATTAACAGTTTCTTGGAGAAGAAGAATAGGAATTTAATCCCATCACAATCACAGACAAGCCAAAGTCTCCATAGTCTCCATGCTGGAAATTCTCCTAACCTACCCGGGTAAATGAATAATCAACACCAGCAGGGGATCTGAAGGTGTTACTCTTAAGCCTCATCGCCGCGATTGCAATATACTCCGTGTTTGTCGAGGACTGGAGATTGCCTCTTGAATAACTGGAGCTGAAATCCGAATAGGAATTCACAGAATCATCAAGAGTTAAATAACCATGTTTGGGTGAGTACTTTCCAATGCCACCAACAACATTAATCATGTCAAACATGACAAGCGTGGCCCGTGGATCATCTTTGTACCGATACTGTCTCAACTTAACCACCTTTAAAGTGTTTTTTAACCACAAAAGGCCTCGGTACAATTAGGAATGATCCACCCACTTATGAATCATATTTTATTTGTCATTTTTCCAATGTAAGATCTCTCATCTCCAACATCTGTAATATGTGAAGATGCTTGATTGGTCTGGTGAGAAAATATGCATAGTCAAGTCTTTTCTGGTAGTGTTTAAGGATTTGTCCTTTTCAATTTGGAAAATTTTCCGAGTAGCCAACTTATGATAATTTTTGGGTTGGCACTAATTAAAAGAGAAACAAAGGAGGATATGTCTCCCCTAAGCAATTTGCTTATTAAACCACTAAAACTCAAGCTGATATTAATAGTTATACAGGCATTCATTATGATTAGAAAAATATACATAGCAGAAACCATGTTGATATATGCCTTGAACCGTCAAATCTGTTCTGACGGCTTATCTGTATATCGGGTTATACTAGGATTAGTATATCGAGTTATACTAGGTTATGGTTTCCTATTAGGACTAGTATATCAGGGTTTAGAGTTGTATATATATATATACAACCTATTGTGTAAGCCGGTTTTTTGCACTCTTCTCAACATAATAAAAGGGCTGTTCTCCTTCTGTCCGTGGACGTAGCTAACGCATCGTTAGTGAACCACGTAAATCTGTGTTCTTTCTTTCACTCGTTACAACAAATTGGTATCAAGAGCAAGGTTGTGATTTCCGCCAAGAAAGATGTCTGGTTTAAATGTGAAGATTGATAAATTCACAGGGAGGAACAGTTTCAGTTTATGGCAGATCAAGATGCGAGCCTTGTTAAAACAACAAGGTATGTGGGCGCCGCTGGTTAAGAAGCCAGGGGATCAAGAAATCGCTGAGATGGCCAGTCTGGAGGAGAAGGCACACTCGACAATTCTGTTGTGCCTTGCAGATGATATAATCACCGAGGTCGCAGAGGAGGAAACTGCGGCTGGTCTGTGGTTGAAGCTTGAGAGTCTATACATGACGAAGTCTTTAACCAACAAGTTGCTTCTAAAGCGACGTCTGTTCGGTCTGCGTATGGAAGAAGGTACATCCCTAAGAGATCACCTAGATCAGTTAAACACTGTTCTATTAGAGTTGCGTAATATCGATGTTAAAGTTGATGATGAGGATGCTGCTCTAATTCTGTTGGTATCTCTACCTTCGTCGTATGAGAATTTTGTGGATTCTTTTATTGGTGGGAGAGATACTCTGACTCTGGAGGATGTTAGATCATCTTTACATACTAGAGATATGCGTCATAAGGCGACCGTCACTAGTTCAGACAGTCAGGCTACAGGGTTGGTAGCCAGTGGAAGTTTGGGACAGAAAGGCTCGGGGAAGAAGAAATTCAAGAATCCAGTTTCAAAGGGTTCCAAATCCAATGATGTCTGTAACTACTGTAAAGAGAAGGGACATTGGAAAAACGAATGTCCAAAGAAGAAGAAGCAGTCTGAGAAAGCATCAGGTACTGCTGTTGTAGCAGAAGTTGACACCACTTCGGAAGAAGACCTGGCCTTGGTTGCAGATGCACACAAACATCACAGGGATGTGTGGATTTTGGATACCGGGGCATCTTATCATATATGTCCACGATTCTATGGTTTTCAACCTATGAGCAGATAGATGGAGGAAATATTTCTATGGCAAACGATTCTGCAAGTAAGGTGGTTGGAATTGGCTCAATAAAAATTCGGACACATGATGGTAAATTCTGTACATTGAATGATGTTAGGCATGCTCCACACATGACGAAAAACCTGATTTCTTTGGGTCTTCTAGATAGCAAAGGTTTCAAGTACACAGGCTCATGTGGAATTTTGAATGTCTACAAAGGTGTCAATGTGGTTCTGAAAGCTGTCAAGCGAGGTACTTTGTATATTCTGCAAGGTTCAACGCTGTCAGGCTCGGCTGCTGTTGCATCATCAGAGGTTCACAAGGATGATATGACCAAGCTATGGCACATGAGGCTTGGTCATATGAGTGAAAGAGGGATGCAAATTCTGTCAAAGAATGATCTTCTTGGTGGCCACAAGGTCAAGGATCTTAGTTTCTGTGAACATTGTATCTTTGGGAAGCTACATCGCAGTAAATTTCCTAAAGCGATTCATAGAACTAAAGGCACGCTTGATTATATTCATTCTGATTGTTGGGGTCCATCTCGCGTTGACTCTTTGGGAGGTCACAGATATTTTGTGTCAATGATTGATGACTACTCAAGAATGACTTGGGTGTTCATGATGAAGCATAAAAGTGACGCCTTCAAGAATTTTAAGCACTGGAAGGCATTAATGGAGATCTACAGGGATAGAAGTCAGAAGAAGCTTTTCTTATCACAGAAAAGTTACATCCAGAAAATTTTATCCAGGTTTGGTATGTCTACATCCAGATCTTTAGATACTCCAAGTGCTGCAAAAACTCATCTGTCTACTGCGTTTGCACCTAAATCTGCTGAGGAGAAGGAATACATGTCTCGAGTTCCTTATGCTAGTGCAGTTGGAAGCTTGATGTATGCTATGGTTTGCACTAGGCCTGATCTCGCACATGCTGTGAGTGTTGTCAGCAGATTTATGGGTGACCCTGGAAAGGAGCATTGGCAAGCTGTGAAGAGAATTTTCCGGTACCTCAAAGGTACGTCTGATGTCGGTCTCATTTATGGAAGTGATACAAGCTGTTTGGTAACAAGCTATTCAGATAGCGATTATGCTGGAGATGTTGACACTAGGAGGTCTATGACTGGTTATGTCTTTACTCTTGGTGGCTCTGTTGTTAGCTGGAAAGCTACTTTGCAGCCGACAGTGACCTTGTCTACTACTGAAGCAGAGTACATGGCTCTGACAGCCGCTGCAAAGGAAGGCATTTGGTTAAGGGGTCTGGTCAGTAGTCTTGGTTTGCATCATGATCAGGCTATAGTGTACTGTGACAGTTTGAGTGCAATATGTTTAGCAAAGGATCAAGTTCATCATGAGAGGACCAAGCACATTGATGTCAGGTATCATTTTCTGAGAGATGAGAGCAGAATTAAGGTGAAGAAGGTGGGCACTGCTGACAATCCCGCTGATATGTTCACCAAGCCGGTTCCACACAGCAAGTTTCAACATTGTTTGGACTTGCTAAATGTTACAAGCTGTTAGTTGCCCTTTGGGGGCGACATCTGAGGCAGAAGGAGTTATCTGTTCATCTGGCATCACTATGGTGCATCTGGTACATCTGTTATCTGTGAGAGGATTCAAGTCAAGGTGGAGATTTGTTGATATATGCCTTGAACCGTCAAATCTGTTCTGACGGCTTATCTGTATATCGGGTTATACTAGGATTAGTATATCGAGTTATACTAGGTTATGGTTTCCTATTAGGACTAGTATATCAGGGTTTAGAGTTGTATATATATATACAACCTATTGTGTAAGCCGGTTTTTTGCACTCTTCTCAACATAATAAAAGGGCTGTTCTCCTTCTGTCCGTGGACGTAGCTAACGCATCGTTAGTGAACCACGTAAATCTGTGTTCTTTCTTTCACTCGTTACAACAAACAGTGCGCAGCCGACTGGCCACCTAGGACTGAAAGAATTCAGATATCGAATCCAGGTCATGTGTAAATATGAACAGTATAGTGAACATAAGAACATGATCAATTGATTTATAGACAAATTAGCGATATAGGAGAGGTATGGATGACTTCAAAATCGTATTTCCATATCCTATCCAATTTGATGATTGCAACAGCAACAAAGTAAGAAGACTGGATACACGTGGGTTAGCATACTGACAAAGAAGATTGTTTCCTTCCCTGTTTGGACCTTGCAATGAAGCCATTCAGTCTGGTTGAAACTTGGAAAGAAATGGGATCATAACTAAATGCCACCAGTTGGTGCTAGGAAATAAAAAAACAAGATTAAGTCTGAGCTCTGTAGAGTAAACATCCAGTTGTGTAGAACGACACAAAATGAAATGAGTTGGATCAGTTTGTTAGAGTTAATGCAAACAAAGCAACAGGCAAGGCAAGGCAAGAAATTTCAACAGAAGATGATATATAGATTGCCAGGTAAGTGTACCAAACTTCAAATTGCATATCATAGCATGTACAAATATGTTATTACAAAGGAAGCAGAGTGGAGAATCCCACATAGTTGCTTGAGCCCCAGTAATTAAAAGATGATACATTTTAGTTCAGTAGCAACACCAACTACATTACATATAGATACGAAAGCAGCAGCACTTGATGGTGTTAATCTTCTAGTGTTGGCATCGCGTATCGGCATAGGGGGCACAGGTGGCTGATCTCCAGGCACTGAACAATGCAATGTACATGAAAATGGTGCTGGCAGGGCAATCCAGTAATGGGGAGTTGTTGTTGATCAAGAACATCAAAATCCTCCAAGCAAATAGCACACGAGGGCGTCTGTCGAAAAACAGAATCCTTTAAATGCACAAGTGACCTCAAACCCTCGATTGCGGATGTAGCTGCAGGAGTGAATTTGGGTCCAACTTGACGACCTACTCGTCGGGTGTATGGCCCAATCCTGCCGTGGGCGTGCCATACATTTACAATAACAGGGACTTGGGAGGTCTCCGCCGCCTCTACCACCCGGAATAACTTTTGAATAATGGCCGGATGTTTATCTTCCGGCACGGACATAGTTGAAAGATAACTACAGATCTGCTGCTCATAGACCTCCGTATTTCTGTTAGGATTGGATGCTGAAACTTGATGCTTGAAATCGGAGAAACTAGCCCACATATCCTTTTCATCAA
The DNA here is from genome assembly GCA_010134655.1 of Fragaria nilgerrensis. NCBI lineage: Eukaryota > Viridiplantae > Streptophyta > Magnoliopsida > Rosales > Rosaceae > Fragaria > Fragaria nilgerrensis. Next base: position 49,242,414 of record CM020982.1, on the reverse strand, counting down.
TTTGATTCTTATCTCGAAAATGAATTCGAGCGTGATGGTGACGGCGACGTATACTTATCTTGAAGAGCTTGATTATGATGAGAAGCTTGTCCTCTTCCCACCCTTCTCGGTTGGGTTCGCTTTGTTGAACCACATGATGAACATACCTGAATCCCTCTACAACAGCCATAATGCTTCAACAACTCAAAACTCCACTGAAACCAAATGGGATCGAATAGGGCTGGAACTTCAACCCTTTATATTAGCTTTGGTTTGATTTGGAAGATAGCCGGGCTTGGGTAATAAAACCTTAACAACTTCTAATCCATCTAGGACAAGGATTCAAATAGAATTAGGATAACTTCTAATCCATCTAGGACAAGGATTAGAGAGACCAAACTCGAATAGAATTAGGAATCAGAAGAGGATACTCGGGAAACATGGAAAGGTTCTTTCTTTCGGCGTTTACAAAATGAGAGAAGGAGTGAGAGCGAAAAAATTTTTTTTTAATGGGTGGAGTGTCTTTCTTATTTAAGAAAATACCGTCAGGTATTTGCATTTGTGTTATTTCAGGATTGGTAATTAAGCACATATTTCCCATCAGGATTGGTGCTTTACAGTATCTTACAATCACTAGACCAGATATCGCCTTCGCTAATACATGAGTCAACCTCGCCTATCTCATCTTGTTACTGTGCATATTGCGTTATGTGAAACGCATATTGCGTTATGTGAAAGGAACTCTTGGTCATGGTCTCTACTCTGCTCCTCAGCGTCAGCTTGTACATTTGTCTGCTTATTCTGATGCGGATTGGGCGGGTTGCCCTGACTCACGTCATTCCACATCTGGTTACATAGTTCAAACTTAATTTCTTGGTGTTCCAAGAAGCAGCCCACTATTGCATGTTCAAGTGCGGAGTCAAAATACCGCTCACTTGCCCATGCCTCTGCGGAAACAACTTGGCTTGGTTATTTACTCTATGAGCTTGGTGCCCATGTTCAGTTTCCTATTTTATTGCACTGTGACAATCTCAGTGCCACGTACATGGCTTCTAATCTAGTGTTTCACTCTCGCACCAAACATATTAAGTTTGTTTATCATTATGTTCGCGAAAAAGTTGCCCTTAGAAGTCATCGAGTCTGCTTCATTCCCTCTGTTGATCAACTTTCTGATTTACTCACCAAATCGCTTCACAAGACACACCACCTTCTTCTTTCCACCAAACTTGTTCGTCTGGAGCCGCCAAGTTTAGGGGGGGTACTCAATTTTCTCCTAAAACGCAGCCATCTGATTCTCCTCCCATAGAGAATTCATAGGCTGTTTTGATTCTATGCTATAACTACATATCAATGCTATCATTTGTATTTACTGTTTTCCATATATATATAGAATCTAGAATAGCTAGTATTTGAGGGGTGTATTGTATATGGAATTAGTGAAAATTTTAAAGAAGTCTATGAAATTTAAAAATTTAGGTGTACTCAATACGGATTTTTAAAAATCAATCAAAGTCTGGGTGTATTCAACTAGATTTTAAAAAATCATTATGAATTCCACCAAAGTTCACGGGTATTCAATTAAGACTTTTTAAAATAAATAAAAGTTCAGATGTATTCAAAATATCATTCATACTTATGGAATTAATAACTCATGGATAATTGTGGACTTTGTAGTGTAAATTACATACACCAAACTCTAATATTTTTCCATCCACTAGAGCAAAGATTTGGAAAAGTCTACGACAGACTTTCTCTTTACATGTGAATAGGTTGATCCTACGATACATCATTTTTTTTTATAATATTTTGTGTTAACAATGTTCTATTCTACCTATTCTTTTCAATTTTTTTGAATGTTAACATTTTGTTGTCTTTCAATTGTAATGCTTGGAACCCTCGATAACCTAAATATTATCTACTAACTCTTGATATTAGAACCACATGATTATATTATTATATTTGCGTACATGAATTAAACTTGTGAACATCTAATGTCCCACTTTAGAACATGTGTCTTTGGGTTACGTACAAGTATGCGTGTTGTTTAGTTAATATAATTTTTTTTGTTACCTATGTTTATGTATTTCAATCAAATATTACAACTGTATGCATCGAAATTAGATAAATGAGCGAGCACTAAATTTATAATCGGTGTCATTATGTGTTTATCATTGCATCTTTTTTTTTTTTTCTTTCTTGTAACTCTGTATAACTCTTTCTTGTAACTCTGTATAACTCTTTCTTGTAACTCTGTAAGTATTGAGAAATCTACATAAGTCATTCATATGAAATCTATAGATTTCAGAAATCAGTGAAATTCTATGATTAAAAATCGATGGTTTTAAGAAATCAGTGAAAGTCTATGAACTTTTCAAAGAGTCTGTAGACTTTTCAAAAAGTCAGTTGATTAAAATAAGTCTGTATAAATCCAAATATAATACACCCCCCTATATGTGTACAATTGTAATATTATGAATCAATGGAAATCATATTTAACATAAGCACACAACAATGAAAAAAAAAACTATAGGTTAAAAAAAAGTGAAATGTATCCAAGACACATTATGCTATAGCAAGAGGTTTTGACTAAAATTGTGATGAATTTAAAGCGACGGCCTACACGTTAATGTTTTGCAAAAGGAGGTTCTTGAGGGTTGTATAAGAGGAATGAAATACGTACCCACCTTCAAAATTCACTGATTTACTTAAAAAATGACAATCTCAACTGCTTGATAAGACTAGGTAGTCGTAAGTCAATTTGAACTCGATCCTAATTCTACTCATAAAAAAACATGAAATTAAAATTTGATACATGTTCAAAAGATGTTAAGAGGTGTTGGGTGGACGACCATGGTAGAGGAATGTGGACGGCCGCCCGAGCGGTGACGTGAGGGACTACATCGCCGGTGAACCAGCTTGTCGAATGAGGTGACAAAGATTAGTGAGGTTTTTGGTATTAGGGTTGCGGCTCAAAACTAATTACTCATCTGTTTTGGATTCTTACTTTTGAAGATTTTGGACAAGTTACTCTAGTGCATCTAGGATTCTTAGAGTGTATCCTTATGAGTAAAGGTTTAGGATTCCTGCTATGATTTTAAATCCTATTGTAGGACTAATTGAGTGTCTATAAATTGGACCTTAGAGACATAGTTTTAGGTGTGGATCTAAGAGTCTAGGTTGTGAGAAGAGATGTTTTATGAGAGTGGAAAAACCAAATTGTTCATCAGTTGTAATCTTCTCGTTTAGTGGATCCATTATTATCCGAGGACGTAGGTCAACTGTTTTGATTGAACTTCGTTAAATTAATATCTTGTGTTTGCTTGCATCGATTATTGTTATTGTCTTCATTTGGTTTCGGTTTCCCCATATTGATGCAACTAGAAACATACAAGTGAAAAGAAATTTGCTATGTAGAAAGTTTGTCTTGTAACTGATTTTAATTTTTTCTGTCGGAAAAAATAATTACTGATTTTTATTTTTTTTATGAAAAATATACGTGGTTTGTTTTGGGAGATTTAAAGGTCGGGCCCGTAGAGCAATCCATTAAACACCGTAATCCTTATTGAGTTCGGAAAAAACACGGTAGCTGTCAACTATCTGTTTCAGTTCCGGGTTCCTTTAAACTTTCCTAATCCTTATTGAGTTCGGTTTGCAAATGACCAAATCCTTGTCCTACAGGGATTAGGGTTGTTACTTATATATACACACAGGGAGGCAAAGCCTCGATATACCATATCGATCATGGAATATTTCACATATCATTACAGTGCGGAGCAACAGGAGATTGCCGGCCTCAGAGGGTCTCTGGAGAATGACACGCTTCCCATCAAATTCCGGTTCTTCAAGTATCGCCAAATCGATCAAAATACCGTTGAATCCGTCGATTTTCTGGCTGAAGGAGATCTTGTGGTAAAGTTTTCCAATTTCAAGCGGCAATTATCCGACAACTACGACAGTAGCAGGAAGTTTGAAACCCTCATCTCCCAGAGTCTGACGTATCTGGGTTTGCCGAAACATGAGCATCTTGCTTGTGTTCACACGCTGTTCCGGGCGATGGAGACGGTCGTCAACCCCGAGATCCCTATTCTAGTGTGTCTGTGTGACGCCACTATCCTCGACTCAGATGCTTCACTGGTTCCGACTAGGCTTAATTGGATTCCTGCACGCACATCCTTCATCCAGCGCTTGGTGCGAGTGGCACTCGACAGTGATGTTATCGCACGCTCGCCCTCCTGTGCTGTTTGCTTGGAGGATTTTGATATGGATCAGCAAGAACCACCCATCACTCAGTTGCCGTGCACGCACTACTTTCATCTAGATTGCGTTGTCCAGTGCCTGGAGAGGAACCACATGTGTCCACTCTGCCGATACGAGATGCCCATGGAACAAGATTAAACCCTGCCCAAGATCGACAAGAGGTGCTGACGTTTCAATTACTAGTCTTGTAATTTATAACTGAAATGTATCATCTTTTATTGTGTACCAAAAACTGAAATGTATCATCTTTGATTTGCTCTGCTTCCAGCAGCTTTGTATGGCTCTGTTTGCTTTGTTTGTAACAAATTTGAGAACTTGCTATGCAATTCGGCACTAAAAAATAATTTGGGTTTACTTATCATTCTGTGTCTTTTATATTTCCTATGTTGAAAGCATTCTATTTCTTTCCTTCCCAAAAGTTTATTTGTTTGCTCTTACATTATGTGCTATTCTACACATGATTAAGCATGTTGTTTGATTTCCTAGCACCAACTAGGTGGATGCTTGACACTAATAAATTGGCAAACAATGATCAAGTTAATTTCATATGAACACCAGAAATTAACCAGGTATAGAACAGCTAAAATTAAAAAGGCATAAAAATAAAAAGCTTATAACATCTATTGTAATAAAGTAAGGATTAATTACAAAAAACCCCTGAACTGTAATGTTATTTTCAATTTGATACCCAACTATCAAATTCTTTCGTTTTAGTACCTCAAGTTTGCCGCCGTTAACAAAATCATACCTCACCGTTAAACTCCTCAGTTAATTGTCGTCCTGTAATAGCATGAGGGTAGTTTTGTCATTTGACATGTCTTATTGTTGATTAGGCAAAATATCACCCTCATTACAGCAAGGGGAATCGAACCCGTGCACTGAAGCAAGAAGAACGATGTACCCAACCAGAAATTAATCAGGTATAGAACACTAGAAATTAACCAGGTATAGAACAGCTAAAATTAAAGAGGCATAAAAATGAGAAGCTTATAACATCTATTGTAATAAAGTAAGGATTAATTACAAAAGACCCCCTGAATTATAATGCTATTTTCAATTTGATACCCAACTATCAAATTCTTTCGTTTTAGTACCTCAAGTTTGCTGCCGTTAACAAAATCATACCTCACTGTTAAACTCCTTAATTGTCTGTAATAGCATAAGGGCAGTTTTGTCATTTGACATGTCTTAATGTTGATTAGGCAAAATATCAGGCTCATTACAGCAAGGGGAATCGAACCCGTGCACTGAAGCAAGAAGGACAATGTACCTAACCGCTGGACCAAGTCGACCTACGTTTCTAATTAGTATAATACAATATCTTATATGCAATTTTTTTTATAAATTAAAAATACATTCACTTATATAATTCTATTATGCAATATATAATTAACCGAATGACATATAAATATACACACTCACAAACCTATTACAAAATAGGCAGTTAGACAATATGGTATAGTAAATTTTCTGTAAATTAAAATTAAATTTTGGATAAAACACACATTATATATAAATTGTTGTTCGAATAGATGATCATGAAATTATTTGGAACATGTAATATTCAAGATAAAATAAAATAAAAAAAACTATTCTTTTTAATTTTGAAGTCGCTGAAAACTTTAACTTCACTCTTTGGGTCAAAACCGTCTTAGGTAGGTATATATTGAACTTTAATGTTAATTTACAGAAAATTTATATTATACCAATATAATGTGTGTTTTATCCAATGCATCAAAGAAATAGAAAAAGGAATTAAATTATACAAAAGAAGAATATATATATATAGTTTCTTTGTTCACAATCTTAAAGAAACTTTACGCCTAATGGTTGGGTCACTTGGCACCACTGGGAGAGGTCACATGTTCGATTCCCGCAGGCATAATGCTGTGTGTAAATTAAAGATAACTCGGGGTTTTTTTGTAATTAATCCATATGTGCAGTGCTATTGATTATATCTTCGGCATAGTTGAATTACACATAGAGCCTGCTGGTTCTAGTATGGACATCCACAAATTTGTAAAATTCAAATATCACCCTCCACCATGCAATCAATCAACCTCATTCTTCTTTAATTTGTTTGAGAAAAGAAAGAATCAAATTTGGCATCTTTGTATAAGATGTTCTGTTAAGACCCTGAACCTCACTGAGCTTCCATAATGTAGGGTTGCGTACTTTCGGCTAATGTACTTCTTAGTTGCATATAACTTGAGTTGCACTTTTGGGATGAGATATTTTCTGAGGGGCAGTTTGGATTCCAAACTAATCTCAAAGTACACATTCCTCGGTTGTGATGAGCGATATGAGGGTGGGCAGAAACAAGATTGGTTTGAAGATTGAGGTTCAAGAAACCTAATAACCTAGGCTCAAGAAGTGTGATTGGAACATCTTGAAAGAACAAATGACAACCTCAAACAAGTCCTTGAATTTGCTGGTCCTCTACTTGTTCAAATAAATACAATGGGGATTCCTGAGATTCTATCCTTCGATGAGTTCAGATTTTGTGTCACTTTGGGTGTCCTTGTTACATATATTGTCCAAGGTCAACTGATCTTGTAAACAATGATACACAATTTGTTACATAGACCTATGAGGACGATTTCTCAGTTGAAGCTAAAATGATAAACTTCTGGACTAAATAATCTCCTGGCCTTTTATAGCTAATGGACATTGAAACATGGTCTGGTGATATAAGGATGGAAGGACTTACTAGTTTCCTCACAGTAAATGGTTCCCTCTGAAACTCTCAATGCCCAGTTGTTACTCTTAAGTTTAAAAGGCACCATGTGTTGTTATCTCACTTACACATTCACTAAAAGAACTGCAAAGAAAAGTAAGGACCATTGAGACTTGTCACTATCACAAACCTATATGATTTGCTTTTGTTTGGTCAAGGTTGGTTTGTTTTGTTATGGTGTGTCCCTTGTGAGTTTATGCTTAATCTGGCTTCAAGAACCAAGGATGTGTTTTCAATGGTTACTGTCCTAAATTGTTGTTGTTCAGTCTATTTCTTGCTCTTGGATCAAACAAATACAAAACAAAGTTTTTTTGTATCCTATGCATACTCTTAGGGGGAGTATATACTTGTTTATGTACTTTTTCTAATCTCAGCATGTGATTACGTGGCATAATGGTTTGACTATTGGTTAGTTTGTGGCGGTTGTGATTGTTAAGTCTTCATGATTGCATGGCAGTTATTTCCCTTAAATAAAATAGCCGTTTTTGGAAAAAAGGTTTTGGGTAGTGAGTTGGGAAGTTACCGAGTACTCTGATCGTGCTTTTTGCTTCCGCTTCTCCATAGTCTCCTCTCATTCCCATTCACTTCTTCAAAGCCTCCTATCTGCCATTCTATCTCTTCATCCTCTTCTCAACCTCTCACAAATGGCCAACCCCTCTTCTGGTTCTCATTTTATCAATCTGGGTGATGAACCCACCTTTACGGATCCCCTCAATCTGGAACCTATCGCAGCTGTGGTTCCCTTCCCTGAGATGAACACTGAAATCACACTTCTCTCAATTTCGGGTCAGCCCTCCATATCTGCCAAGCTTAAAGCTTTAGGACCTGATTTTTCTAAACCTAGTAGGTCTCAACCCAGTCCAGCCCAAGTCTCTCCAGTTTCTACTTCTCCAGACCCAGGTCTGTCTTCCTCTGGGCGCACTATTGCTGAGGAACTCTCCGCTCTTAAGCGCATTGCTACCTTTGATGGTGACCCTGCTCCAGTCCAGTTTCTACTTCTCCAGACCCATGTCTGTCTTCCTCTGAGCGCACTATTGCTGAGGAACTCTCCGCTCTTAAGCGCACTGCCACCTCTGATGGTGACCCTGCTCCAGTGCCCTCTGACGCTCAGGTCCTTACTTCGACCTCCTCTATCCCTCCTTCTGGTGAAGGCTTGAAGAACTCGGCTCCGGTCTCTACTTCGGCCGGATCGAAGCCATCTAGGGTGAAGCACACTGCTTCCAAGACCACACGTTCTTCCTCTCTCCTGCAGTCGAAGGCTCCGGCTAAGTCTAAAGCCTCAACTGCCAAGACTAAGCCCCCTGTCGAGACTTCCAGAAAGACTCGCTCTACCTTAGCTAGCGCTTCAGCTAAGGGCAAGGCTCCATTGTCTGACAGCGAGGAGCGATATGGTACAATCCCTCCCAAAAATTGTTCTCATGAGGTATTCTACACTTCATTCCTTCCTCTTGATAATTTTGTCAGTGAGGCTGCTCATACCGTTTTCTGTACTGTCTTCGTAGAGAAGAGAATTGTGTGCGAGAGATCCTTTGCTTTTGAGACCATGCATTCGAAAGCTAGGGAATTTGTTGAGGATTTGAAATGGGACCAAGCCCTAGAGTTATTGCCTAGAGTTAATCGTACCTGGGTCCAGGAATTTTATGCTAATTTCCCTCAGGATGTCCCAGAACAGGTTGATGTTTAGAATCAGGGTCCTATTTGTGTGTGGGTTCGTGGAAAATTGGTTGATATTTCTCCTCCTAGGATTCGAGCTTGCTTATCTTTGCCTGAAACTGACCCTGGTGTGATGGTTAGCATAGAGAATTTTATCTCTCAGTCTACTATTCAGGATTTAGCCTCTTTGCTTTACAAGCCCTCTGTGCCTTCTGGTCTTATTACCACTCCACATCTTTCCAGCAAATACATGACTGAGTGGTTTAAGTTTAAGAGTCTCCTTGTGCGTTCCATGCTTACTCTCACCTCTCAAACCAGCAAAATCCTAAAGAAACAAGCTGCTTTGATTGCCTACCTCAAGTCCGGACCTCTTAGACCCCTTGTTCCTGCTAAATTCTTCATGTATCAAGCCATTAGGGCTACAGGGGTTACCAACCGAGAATCCTTGAAATTCTCACATGTGTTTCCAAGGTTGATCTCCAAGTTGTGTTTGGAAGCTGGTGTGAAGGTTGGGTCATCTGATGTTATGGGAAATCCATCTGAGGCTGCTTCGGTTGATAAGATAACTATTGCTAAATCTGCTGGTCAAGCTGGTACCTATGTGGAACCAATGGAGCAGACCTTTCTCAAGGAAGAGGTGTCCCACATGATTGATGTTGCTGTGTCCTCTATCACAAATGCTTTTGTTGCCCATATTGCAAATCTCAAGGCTGAGCTGTTGGAATCGATTAGGACTCGTCAGCCGAGTGGTGGGGAGGAAACTGCTCCTATCCCTCCTGATTCTGAATCCTCCTCTGATACTCTGGCTACTGACTCTAGTTCTGGTTTTGATGACTCCAGCTCTGAGCATTCTTCAGGCAGTCCTGTTTAGCCGATGGAAGAGGATGATGAGGACCTTTCTTAGTTGTGTTCTTAGGATTTCTGCTTTTATCCAGTTGTTTGTTTGTTGTAGGTTTATGTTTTAAAAACCTCTCGGATTATGTTCTCTGTTTCCCTTCGGCATTCCTTGCCAAAAAGGGGGAGAACTAGTTTCTAGTTTGTTGTTTGTTTCTTCTTGTTGGATACTTGGTTTATTTATGGATTTTGGATATTTCATGGCTTCTATATTTTTTTGTGTGATATCTGCTGTATCTGCCATTCTGATATATATTCATGTTACATAATTGGTTGGTTCTGTGATTCTTCGCTTATTCTTGAGAATATTGTACAGGTTGTGTTTTGTGAAGGAATGCCAAAAGGGGAGATTGAAGGTATAAGGATTGTTGGCAATCCTTCTATCCCACAAAACACATGAAGTTACTGCTCTATGCCAAGAAGAACAAGCTTTGAAGTCACTAACTCTCTCATGGTCTCAGGTCAATCATGCATATGCATATCATGTGTTTTTCACAGAGGATAGCATCTCTGCTTGCTATCCTTGTTCTGAGTCCTTAGTTGTCTTCAATTTCAAAGATCCTGTTAGCATATTCTAATAGGTATGTGCTTGGTTTTCAAACTGTTATGTGACAATTGAGGTTTTTGTAAAAGCCTTGGCGCTCAAATCAGTCATGGCTTGAGATCTTGTGTTATGCCAACTCGTGACCAAATGGTTTGTTGTCCAAGGCTCCAGCAAGGCATAATGATGCCCAGACCAAAAGTAAAGCTAGAACTGTCTGAGTCTAGACCAGTCCTCATTAGCTGAGTCGTGGTCCACTGATGGACTGAGTAAGAGGTTGTATAACCTTATTGCTCCATGTTTGAATCAAACTTGTTTTAGGAAAGGTATCATTGTGTCCTTGAGTTGGCTCGTGACAACTGTGTTGGATCTGCAGCAAATCACTTATGTCCAAAACCTTTCTGAAGCAAGTTGGTAGCTTTGCTTGCGTCATCCTGATAAGTCGTATTTACACACGCATCAATTAACCCTGTCAACAAATCAATCGTAGTATAAAGCAAGCAGGGATCGTTCTAAACCGGGGATCCAACTACAAGGTAGATCCATCTAATCTAATAAAAATGTCAAAATAAGCATATAGGGTTTAAGGGTTTTATAATTTTGAAATAGACAAGAATAATAAATCCTAAATTACTTCTATACATATTTACATGTGATCAACCAACAATCATGCAAACTCAACCAAACAACCATGTAAGAACAAAGAAGACAATCTCTAATCTCATTTAAGTCTACACCGTGAGCAATTATACAACCTAAATTTGATATGCACATAAGTTCCTACGTGGTTCCTATGACATAGACCAACTTAGAATTAGACTACGGGTTTCATTCAACATCGCGACACAAACAAGCTCGGCTACGTGCTCTACTTATAGGTCACACACATAAACTAATCATGCAATTACGTATCACATAAAGAATCGATGTGTTTAAGCACAAGTCCAAATCAAACATAGGTAGAAAATCGGTGAAAAACAAAGACAATGCAACTTATCAACTACGTGTATCAAAGTCGAACTTTGGATGATTAACACATGCAATATCAACTACTTGTATCAACTACACATGATAATGGAAAAATGCACCGAAAATCTTAAAGTATTTAGACATAAAACTCACGGCATAGAAAACCTAAAATCATTTATTATAAATTGAAAACTTTAATTCAAAACATGGTTCAAAAGTACTTTTATCTCATAGACAAGAATCGAAACATACTTAAGCAAAAACCTAAAACAAACAAAAACGAAAACAAACACATAGCAATCCGAAAATAGAAGATGAAATACACTCTCAGAATATCCCTACTTGTTCTATTCTTCAAGTGCGCGGAATCCTAGGCTACGTGCTTTGGACAAATGCTGAAGGTGGGATCGGATTGTGGTGTTTGGAGGTTGATGGAGTTTCGGCAAAGGCTTTGGTGTTATTTGCACGGGTTGATGATGATTATTGCTGCCATGCCATGCCCTATTTATAGAGTAACAAGTCTTGATCTCCAAGAATTCTTCTAGCACAAGGAATCTTATTGAATCGGCAAAACCAAGTCCAAGTTGGATTTAATTTCTTCTCTTGTTCTTCAAGTAATCCTCATGCATTAAGGAATGACAAAACCATCTTGAACTTGGAAAATCTTCTCTCTTTATGCCGCACGGATTCTCTCTCCTTGGTGACTTGGGAAATCTTCACGACATCTCCATACATATCTCGGATTGTACTTCTCCTTGCTCAAGCAGGAACTCCTAGCTGCCGGCCACCTTTCCCTCATGAGTCAGGAAAACATTTCCTAGACAACACGGGTATAGACTTTCCTAAAATAAAAATAAGAAAATTAGAAACTAGGAAAGAGGAAAAATGGAATCCTGATCAAGAAAGGAATCCTGAGTAAACAAGGATTTCCAACACTTAGCACAATGTCAACACCAAATTCTTCAATTCCGATATTACTATGTGTTCTAACACTAAAAACTACATAATTCTACTTTAAGCAATTATTCTACACTAAACACAAATATAAAGCTAAAACAACTAAATAGGAGTTAACAAAGGGTAAATAAAGGGTATAAACATATTAAGAACGTCACACTTTGTGCTCCTATCACATCCTTTTCTTGCCTTGTCTGCCTATATATTGTTATAGCCTTGGCTATGCTTGTTGGTTGTTGAAATCTGCTACATTGCATTTTCAGTACTTGAGTCTAGTTTTATGCTTGCATTGTTCATGCAGCTCTAAGTCTTCCCTGTGATTATAAATCTTAGAGCTTGAACTAAAAATCTTTTTCATAAACTCATATCATGTTGCATACCATGAGGGATGTGTAGTGCAACCAACCTAAGAAGTGTTCACGGTTGAATCTGCTATTGGGTAGCTGAATTCACGAACAAGACTTCTGAAATCGTTTCCAACTATGGCTGCTTAGAAACAAGAGAGGAGATTGGTCTAGACTAGTTTGGGACTAGATAGGATAGCATAGTGTTGTTGTATCCCCGGATCTGTTATTCTTGTAATAAGTCAGTTTTACATAGTGGAAAGATTTGTCTCTCAAGAGAAAGGGGCACGCAGTTTTTCTCCCTGCTGAAGGGTTTCTGTGAGTAAAAAACTTCTATGTGTTGATTGTTTATTTACTGTTATTTACATTCTGCAAATTCATGTTCTGTATACTAGGATAGCACAAGCCATTGCTATCCTCTGAAACAGAAGTCAACGAAAATTAGAAAAAGGCCTATTCACCCCCCCTCTAGGACCTTTATAGTTGTTGATTTGGGTTCTTCACCATCTTTAATACCGCCCTGAGATTGAAGATCAAAAATAAATAATTACCAAAGTTTACACAACTAAGTCTAACTGCCTAACTCAAAGAACTTGACAAAAACAGCAGAATTGAGAACCTCTCTCAGAGAAATAAACAAAGCAAACAATTGCAGAGAAAGTTTAGCCTACAAAGCAAAAAATTTAGATTCTGAAACATGCAGTACTACAACCAAGATCACTTTAATTTGCTCTATAGTCTACGATTCAAGTAAAGTAACTCTATTGTCATCGATTCAAGTGTTTGAAATACACAATTAGGTACACCAGTGAGGCAGTAACTATCTAAACAGAATTTAGTAAACAACGAAAAGGATTAGACATTAGACTTTGGACTTTTAGTGGTTAACTTAATCCTAATCTCACCCTCTGCAATTAATCTCAGACAGTTAGTTACCTGCAGCATCTGCCATGCTCCGATAACATTCAATCTTGATCCAACAAAAACCTGCACCAAATTCTCACCACAGTTATAATTTGACTCCAAACTCACAACATAAAAAATAATATATATTCATAACTTGAGAGCTGCTCACAACTCCGATTAAAACGAAGTTCAAAGAGTCCAAGAAAGCAAAGATTACATGAAACAACATGGTATATAGCTATCTAAAAATTGCCAATGATCAATTTTTAGCATAACAGTAATAGTAACACAACAGCAAGTTTACAACTAAATTTGACCCCATCAAAACAGAAGAGAGAAATCTAAGCAGCAAAAGAAGAAGAAGATATACTCCAGTACTCCACCTTCAAACCCGTGTTCTTCAGTATATCGATTTCAAAACATTTTGATCATCTTCGCCTAATTGTGCAGGACGCTTTACTTGCCGCTAATTCACCCTCTCGACGGCAGAGATGTGGCTGCTCTGTGCAGATCTCCCACCAACATCATATTTACACCCCCCCCCCCTCACTTCACCGGCTATTTCATAAAATCTCTTCTTTCTAAACCAGACGGCAACGATAACGAAGGAAACGAGCGTCATCTGAGAAATCTCATTGATGCCCCTCAGGTTTTGCCTCCGCCGATGAAAAATCGCTGCATGTTTAAGCTCACTCATAGCGTACGGAACTACTATGGCGTCCCAAAAAACAAAACTGATTTTTATTTTTTTTTATGAAAAATATACGTGGCTTGTTTTAGGAGATTTAAAGGTCGGGCCCGTAGAGCAATCCATTAAACACCGTAATCCTTATTGAGTTCAGAAAAAAAAACACGGTAGCTGTCAGCTATCTGTTTCAGTTTCGGGTTCCTTTAAACTTTCCTAATCCTTATTGAGTTCGGTTTGCAAATGACCAAATCCTTGTCCTACAGGGATTAGGGTTGTTACTTATATATACACACAGGGAGGCAAAGCCTCGATATACCATATCGATCATGGAATATTTCACATATCATTACAGTGCGGAGCAACAGGAGATTGCCGGCCTCAGAGGGTCTCTGGAGAATGACACGCTTCCCATCAAATTCCGGTTCTTCAAGTATCGCCAAATCGATCAAAATACCGTTGAATCCGTCGATTTTCTGGCTGAAGGAGATCTTGTGGTAAAGTTTTCCAATTTCAAGCGGCAATTATCCGACAACTACGACAGTAGCAGGAAGTTTGAAACCCTCATCTCCCAGAGTCTGACGTATCTGGGTTTGCCGAAACATGAGCATCTTGATTGTGTTCACACGCTGTTCCGGGCGATGGAGACGGTCGTCAACCCCGAGATCCCTATTCTAGTGTGTCTGTGTGACGCCAATATCCTCGACTCAGATGCTTCACTGGTTCCGACTAGGCTTAATTGGATTCCTGCACGCACATCCTTCATCCAGCGCTTGGTGCGAGTGGCGCTCGACAGTGATGTTATCGCACGCTCGCCCTCCTGTGCTGTTTGCTTGGAGGATTTTGATATGGATCAGCAAGAACCACCCATCACTCAGTTGCCGTGCACGCACTACTTTCATCTAGATTGCGTTGTCCAGTGCCTGGAGAGGAACCACATGTGTCCACTCTGCCGATATGAGATGTACTACTTTCAAAGGATTGACTTGTGCCTTGTCGGTCCGTTTCTTTCTCGGACGCGTGTCAACCGAACCAGGTGGCCTCCCCCTTTTCCTTTAGGGAGCCACGGCCTCCATCCCTCCACCATGGGCGACGCCGCCAATGGCGGTAGTACCGAGCCCGGGGATGGCCGTGCCCTTTCTAGGGACTTCGAGCCTAGCAGGAACATTTGCAGCTGGTATATCTGATCTTGTTACTTTTGCAATCTCGGAGAAAGAGTCAGGCATCGTATCTGCTACTTTCTGAAGTTCGAGAATACGTTTCACTTCACTTTCAGACTGTGAGGTGCGGGGATCATAATGAGACAGAGTAGAGACAAACCACGACAATTCCTGTCGTTCCACATGAACACGTTTTTTTGTATCTCCCCCTAACGATGGGAAGAGTGTCTCATCAAACTGACAATCCGCAAACCTTGCAGTAAAGAGATCACCTGTTAATGGCTCGAGGTATCTGATAATCGTTGGAGATTCATAACCAACGTAGATACCTAATTGTCTTTGAGGACCCATTTTAGAACGCAGTGGAGGCGTAATTGGCACATAAACAAAACAACCGAAAATACGTAGATGCGAGATGTCAAGCTCATATCCAGTGACCAACTGGTATGCACTGAATGGTTGTTTGGCAGTGGGTCTGAAATTAATAAGTAAGGCTGCATGCAATATTGCATAGCCCCGTGACGCAATTGGGAGGTTGGTGCGCATCACCAACGCTCGAGAAATAAGCTGAAGCCGCTTAATCGTAGCTTCGGCGAGACCGTTTTACGTATGAACATGGGGTACGGGATGCTCGACTTCAATCCCGATAGACATGCAATAGTCATCAAAAGTCTTTGATGTAAATTCTCCAGCGTTATCCAGTCGAATTGACTTAATTGGATAATCCGGGTGGTGAGCCCGAAGTTTAATAATTTGTGCTAGGAGTTTTGGAAATGCAGCATTACGTGTGGACAGGAGCGCGACATGAGTCCAACGCATTAAAGCATCCACCAGGACCATAAAGTATCGAAATGGTCCACATTTAGGATGGATGGGTCCACAAATATCACCTTGGATACGATGTAGAAATGGAATGTTCTCGGTGTTATCTTTAGCGTAAGACGGTCTCGATACTACTTTCGCTAAATAGCAAGCTTTGTAAAACAAATGATGAGCGTTTGAAAGAGTCAACGACACATCAAGGGAAGAACGGCGTGCCTTAATTGCTTGAGGGAGCGGCCGAGCGGCAGCCATGAAGTTGGTGCTGAGCCCGGGAGACGTCAAAGTCCCCGTTGGGCCATGGTGACCATTTGAGGCGTCACCACCATGATTCAAAATGATATTTTTCCTAATGTTTTCGTTTTGATCTGAAGAAGGGATGTCCATGAGAATTACGCAAAATTCGGATCATCATGTCCCTTATAGGATGACCAAGTCGATCATGCCAAAGCTTGTATGAGTCAGAGTCCCAAAGATCCTGTTTGGCGACTACATGGGATTCAATAATCCGAATTATAGTAAGGTAAAGACCACTAGATTGACTCATGAGTTTCTCCAATATACGTTTGCGTCCGTATTCATGAGAAGTGATACACAAGAACTCAGTTCCATCTTCACAATGAGTTTCCAAGTGAAAGTCATTAGCGCGAATGTCCTTAAAGCTCAACAGGGTTCGGTGCCCTTTTGGGGCATAAAGAGCGTCCGTGACGTGGATCATAGTACCATGAGGCAGAAAAAAACGGGCGGTTCCACGCCCGAGGATCATAGGGGAAGATCCAATCATTGTTGTCACAGATGATTTACAAGGCACTAACTCAAGAAATAGTTGCCGGTTCCTTAGAATTGTGTGGGTTGATCCACTATCTGCGAGGCCCTTGATCTCTCCAAGAGACATACCTACAAAAGAGAGTAGATATATGAGTAAATAGATCGATATCGAGCCATTTAGAAGGATTGTGTTGTAACGAGTGAAAGAAAGAACACAGATTTACGTGGTTCACTAACGATGCGTTAGCTACGTCCACGGACAGAAGGAGAACAACCCTTTTATTATGTTGAGAAGAGTGCAAAAACACGGCTTACACAATAGGTTGTATATATATATACAACTCTAAACCCTGATATACTAGTCCTAATAGGAAACCATAACCTAGTATAACTCGATATACTAATCCTAGTATAACCCGATATATAGATAAGCCGTCAGAACAGATTTGACGGTTCAAGGCATATATCAACAAATCTCCACCTTGACTTGAATCCTCTCACAGATAACAGATGTACCAGATGCACCATAGTGATGCCAGATGAACAGATAACTCCTTCTGCCTCAGATGTCGCCCCCAAAGGGCAACTAACAGCTTGTAACATTTAGCAAGTCCAAACAATGTTGAAACTTGCTGTGTGGAACCGGCTTGGTGAACATATCAGCGGGATTGTCAGCAGTGCCCACCTTCTTCACCTTAATTCTGCTCTCATCTCTCAGAAAATGATACCTGACATCAATGTGCTTGGTCCTCTCATGATGAACTTGATCCTTTGCTAAACATATTGCACTCAAACTGTCACAGTACACTATAGCCTGATCATGACGCAAACCAAGACTACTGACCAGACCCCTTAACCAAATGCCTTCCTTTGCAGCGGCTGTCAGAGCCATGTACTCTGTTTCAGTAGTAGACAAGGTCACTGTCGGCTGCAAAGTAGCTTTCCAGCTAACAACAGAGCCACCAAGAGTAAAGACATAACCAGTCATAGACCTCCTAGTGTCAACATCTCCAGCATAATCGCTATCTGAATAGCCTGTTACCAAACAGCTTGTATCACTTCCATAAATGAGACCGACATCAGACGTACCTTTAAGGTACCGGAAAATTCTCTTCACAGCTTGCCAATGCTCCTTTCCAGGATCACCCATAAATCTGCTGACAACACTCACAGCATGTGCGAGATCAGGCCTAGTGCAAACCATAGCATACATCAAGCTTCCAACTGCACTAGCATAAGGAACTCGAGACATGTATTCCTTCTCCTCAGCAGATTTAGGTGCAAACGCAGTAGACAGATGAGTATTTGCAGCACTTGGAGTATCTAAAGATCTGGATGTAGACATACCAAACCTGGATAAAATTTTCTGGATGTAACTTTTCTGTGATAAGAAAAGCTTCTTCTGACTTCTATCCCTGTAGATCTCCATTCCCAAAATTTTCCGAGCTGCTCCCAAATCCTTCATCTCAAACTCTGCACTGAGGAGACCCTTCAACTTCTAAATATCAGACTTGTCTTTTGCAGCTATTAGCATATCATCTACATACAGGACCAGATAAATGAGGGAACCATTTGTTAACTTGTTGTAGTAAACACAACAATCATACGGACTCCTGATGTAGCCGATCTCTATCATATAGCTATCGAACCTCTTGTACCACTGTCTAGGGGACTGCTTTAGTCCATACAAGGACTTCTTCAACTTGCAAACATAGTCTTCCTTTCCAGGGACTTGAAAACCATCTGGTTGAGTCATGTAGATCTCTTCTTCCAATTCTCCATGTAAGAACGCTGTCTTCACATCTAGTTGCTCAAGCTCCAGATCCTGGTGCGCAACTATGGCTAGTAGCACCCTGATAGAAGTATGTCTGACCACAAGTGAGAAAATCTCATTGTAGTCAACTCCCTCTTTCTGATGAAACCCTCTTGCAACTACACGAGCTTTATACTTGATGCCCTCAGCAGGTGACAACCCTTCTTTCTTCTTGAAAACCCATTTGCAAGTAATAACCTTTCTCCCCTGACCAGGTCGTTTGGTCAATTCCCAAGTCTGATTTTTCTGAAGTGACTCCATTTCATCTCCCATTGCAGCAAGCCATTGAGCTGACTCTGTACTTGTAACTGCTTCCTTGTAGGTGGACGGCTCATGAGGATCCACCTCCTCAGCAACCTGTAGTGCATAAGCCACCATGTCCTCAAAACCATACCTTATAGGTGGTTTCCCAAAATTTGGTCTCCTAGATCGCTCTAGAGCCAAACTATGCTGATTTGCAGCCAATTGTTCTGATTCTGAATGTAGGTGTTGATCTTCTTGTCGAGATTTACTCACATCTTCAGTGACTTGTTGCTCCACCTGTTTCTCAACACTACAATTTTCTGATACAACCACAGACTTCACAGTAGGGTTAAACATAGAATTTTCATCAAATACTACGTTCCTACTCAGTATAACCCTCCTTTCAGATGGAGACCAGATTCTGAAACCTTTAACCCCATCTCCATAGCCTACAAACACTCCTTTTTTAGCTCTTGGTTCTAACTTACCCTCACTTACATGATAGTAAGCAGAACACCCAAAAACCCTCAGATTGGAGTAATCAGCAGACTTACCAGACCACATCTCATAAGGTGTTTTAAGATGTATACCTGTGTGTGGTCCACGGTTTATCAGATAACAAGCAACATTCACCGCTTCTGCCCAGAACCTTCTTTCTAATCCAGCATTAGAGAGCATGCACCTAGCTCTCTCCAGAAGTGTCTGATTCATACGTTCTGCTACACCATTTTGCTGTGGTGTGTACCGGACTGTATGATGCCTTGCAATACCTTCAGTCTTGCATAACTCATCAAATTCAGCAGAACAGAACTCCAGACCATTATCAGTTCGCAGCCTCTTGATCTTCTTCCCAGTTTGATTTTCCACTAATGCCTTCCAGTGCTTAAAATTCTTGAAGGCGTCACTTTTATGCTTCATCATGAACACCCAAGTCATTCTTGAGTAGTCATCAATCATTGACACAAAATATCTGTGACCTCCCAAAGAGTCAACGCGAGATGGACCCCAACAATCAGAATGAATATAATCAAGCGTGCCTTTAGTTCTATGAATCGCTTTAGGAAATTTACTGCGATGTAGCTTCCCAAAGATACAATGTTCACAGAAACTAAGATCCTTGACCTTGTGGCCACCAAGAAGATCATTCTTTGACAGAATTTGCATCCCTCTTTCACTCATATGACCAAGCCTCATGTGCCATAGCTTGGTCATATCATCCTTGTGAACCTCTGATGATGCAACAGCAGCCGAGCCTGACAGCGTTGAACCTTGCAGAATATACAAAGTACCTCGCTTGACACCTTTCAGAACCACATTGACACCTTTGTAGACATTCAAAATTCCACATGAGCCTGTGTACTTGAAACCTTTGCTATCTAGAAGACCCAAAGAAATCAGGTTTTTCGTCATGTGTGGAGCATGCCTAACATCATTCAATGTACAGAATTTACCATCATGTGTCCGAATTTTTATTGAGCCAATTCCAACCACCTTACTTGCAGAATCGTTTGCCATAGAAATATTTCCTCCATCTATCTGCTCATAGGTTGAAAACCACTCTCTGCGTGGACATATATGATAAGATGCCCCGGTATCCAAAATCCACACATCCCTGTGATGTTTGTGTGCATCTGCAACCAAGGCCAGGTCTTCTTCCGAAGTGGTGTCAACTTCTGCTACAACAGCAGTACCTGATGCTTTCTCAGACTGCTTCTTCTTCTTTGGACATTCGTTTTTCCAATGTCCCTTCTCTTTACAGTAGTTACAGACATCATTGGATTTGGAACCCTTTGAAACTGGATTCTTGAATTTCTTCTTCCCCGAGCCTTTCTGTCCCAAACTTCCACTGGCTACCAACCCTGTAGCCTGACTGTCTGAACTAGTGACGGTCGCCTTATGACGCATATCTCTAGTATGTAAAGATGATCTAACATCCTCCAGAGTCAGAGTATCTCTCCCACCAATAAAAGAATCCACAAAATTCTCATACGACGAAGGTAGAGATACCAACAGAATTAGAGCAGCATCCTCATCATCAACTTTAACATCGATATTACGCAACTCTAATAGAACAGTGTTTAACTGATCTAGGTGATCTCTTAGGGATGTACCTTCTTCCATACGCAGACCGAACAGACGTCGCTTTAGAAGCAACTTGTTGGTTAAAGACTTCGTCATGTATAGACTCTCAAGCTTCAACCACAGACCAGCCGCAGTTTCCTCCTCTGCGACCTCGGTGATTATATCATCTGCAAGGCACAACAGAATTGTCGAGTGTGCCTTCTCCTCCAGACTGGCCATCTCAGCGATTTCTTGATCCCCTGGCTTCTTAACCAGCGGCGCCCACATACCTTGTTGTTTTAACAAGGCTCGCATCTTGATCTGCCATAAACTGAAACTGTTCCTCCCTGTGAATTTATCAATCTTCACATTTAAACCAGACATCTTTCTTGGCGGAAATCACAACCTTGCTCTAATACCAATTTGTTGTAACGAGTGAAAGAAAGAACACAGATTTACGTGGTTCACTAACGATGCGTTAGCTACGTCCACGGACAGAAGGAGAACAGCCCTTTTATTATGTTGAGAAGAGTGCAAAAACACGGCTTACACAATAGGTTGTATATATATATACAACTCTAAACCCTGATATACTAGTCCTAATAGGAAACCATAACCTAGTATAACTCGATATACTAATCCTAGTATAACCCGATATACAGATAAGCCGTCAGAACAGATTTGACGGTTCAAGGCATATATCAACAGATTGAAAAAGCTAAAAGTAGCAACAATCCCGAGAGTGCTGAAAATTCTCGCGCAAAATAACCTTTGCGCACTAAAACAGTCATAACTCCTTCGTTAAAATAGATAGGGATGAACCACAAAATGTTCTGTAAACTAGACTCGTAGAGCTTTCCAATGATATAAAGCTTACTGTCTGGTTTGTTCGGAGCTGTTCACAAAGCTCAAACGAAGTGACTGTCCAGGGAGGACAGATTACTGTTTTTCGCAGATTTGGCATTAGCAAAGCTTTTGAAGCTTGCTGGTGGCATGGAGACGAAAGCTCAGCCACAGGGACGTGTTGATGATCAAATCCAGGTCCAAAGAACCTAGAGGATTCGATGATGGTCCGGTTTTGCCAAGTCTTTAACGTCTTTTACAAGACGGCAATTGGAGTAAAAGCGTAGGGGGAATCCAAAATCAAAAGCTTTAGGTAACTCCAAATTAAGTATGACCAGGCATGTCCGTGGAGGGTCGGTAGTGCGAGGCACATTTAAACCACTAGCTCCTTAATTTCGGACAATTCTAAGACATCATACTAACTTGGATGAGCTTAGTTGAACAATTGATGATGGAAAATCCGCTATAGGTAAAAGACTTGAACCGGAAAACACGTTAGTAACTCTTCTTGAGAGTCACAGCGCCGTGTGTCACCTCCATTAAGGGAGAGACCAAAGACGGCATTGATGCCATATTTTTTAAGGTACATGTAAATCAATTTGAATCATGTAGAGACAAGAA
Source organism: Fragaria nilgerrensis (assembly GCA_010134655.1). NCBI lineage: Eukaryota > Viridiplantae > Streptophyta > Magnoliopsida > Rosales > Rosaceae > Fragaria > Fragaria nilgerrensis. The sequence goes on along the minus strand of CM020982.1, from coordinate 49,220,164 downwards.
GAACCAAAAAGAAATAATCTTTCATTAATGCGCTGAAAAGAGTACATAAGGGTCTCAAAAAAAAATTGAGAAGAAAACTAAGCATGGCATGCTGACGATGCCTTATTACATCATGACTTGTAAAAAGGGAAAATAATCTAGCCGGTGACGTCAAAATCAGGGGCATCTAAGTCAGAACATTGTCCATTAGGGTCAGCGACCTTGAAGGTAACATTATGTTCAACTTCATTGTTTTCAATGGAATTGACTTCCATCAATTCCTTGTATTTCTTGTATGCGGCAACAACATTTGCAGGAGCACGATAGCTTTTAGACCAGTGGTCCTTGGACCCACATCTGTTGCATTGACCATTAGAGGCAGAAGAAGAGCGAACATGCTGCTTCCGAGGAGGAGCGGCGCCGCCCTTGGGGCCGGCGGCACTGGTGTCTCGACGCCATGAGTTGGTACGGCCACTAAAGCTGCTACCTTGTCCCGAGAACCAGAGGCACGGTGGTGTTGATTCCCACGTGCATAAGGTTCATGCCGATTTTGATCCTTGCGTTTCGGAGCTTTCTTACTCCGGTTGCTGTTGTAATTAGATTCCGGAATTTTTCGGGTGCCTACAGGACGCAAATTATGCTGATCATTGATCATGTTGCTCTTTTCTTCCATAAGGAGTTGCGTCATTAAGCCGCTAAATGTAGTAATCCTCTTATTTGTGAACTCAAGCCGATATTGGTTCATGAGGATCTTAGCAGCTGAAGGGAAGGTCGAGAAAGTCTTTTCGATCATGTCGGCATCACTTTTCTCTACTCCACATGAGCTCAGTTGAGCTTGTAGGCAAAGCATATCCCTGTTGAAGTCATCAACCTTCTTGTAATCCAAAAGTCGGATTTCATCCCAGCGAGCAATTAGTTCTGGGAGCAAGGTCGAGTGAATGTTGCCGAAGCGTTCGGCAAGGGCATCCTACAGATCTTTGGATCGTGCTTGGATTGATACTGCCTGTGCAGTGTGGGATCGATATGCTTACAAAGGAACATTAGCGCCTGAGATTTTATTCTCTTGTGGGGCGGTTCCTGAGTTGGATCGGGGAATATGGTCTCGGTCATATCCTTAGCGATGAAGGTCTGCTCTATGTCCGAGACCCAATGATGGTACTCGGTACCATGGGCGTCTAGGACGTCAAATTCAATGCCTCTGTCCATCTGCATACAAGAGATAACAAGTCGTATTAGTTTTCTGTTGGAGACCCTGAAAAAGGTACTCAAATACGATGTTTTTGGTTTGTCTCTCTAGGGTTGATCAAACATAACCCTAAATGTCCGGAGTCGATCAAACACGACCCGGAACTTATGTGAAGGTGATCAAACACACCTTCAAAAATAGCAATAACCAAAGTTGATCAAACACAACTTTAGACCCCGGGAGGATAACCGGGATTTTAAACCTGCAAAGACACCGTCCCAAGCATAAAATGGAGTAGAAGAAGAGGAGAAAACATTTTATCTCCCCCGAGGTTATTGAACTTGGAAGAGTTTTAGGGTTATAAAGAAAACATACCGTAAAACTTGGATGCTTGATCGGACGAGAAGAAAGCAGTGGAGCGGATGGCCGGGAAGCGGCAGTCGGTGGGGCGGCGGCGGCCAAGGCAGGGCCGAGAGTTTTCGGCTTTTGGTTTTAGGGTTTGGGGAAAAACTATTAGCTCAAAGGTTTAAGCAAAGGGCTGATAACGTGATGAAGTGAAAGTAAATTGAGAATAGAGAATCGTGAAAGATGTGTGTATCATTCATTGATAGGAGCCCTTTATATAGGGAATTACACAATACCAGTATGGTAAGGATATGAATACATAGATCTTGTCTAACTACATATCTTATTGGCATAAGGTAAAGACACACATAAAGAGTATCTAGGCTTTCCTTCAAATATTAACTACGGTAAAAATACATTTCCTTTTAGATTAAATCTGCTTTCAATAAAACTTTAAATGAATTTCCATCTTTAATCTGCTGCGTCACGATTCTACTTTGATCCCCTCCCATAAACGGCACCTTAATTCCCTAAATAAATCATTCACTACGTTATGAGCCCTTATTTTTACTGTGAGTAAAAATAACGAGTCATTACATTAGCAAAATTACCATAAGAAGTATTCACTTGTAGAACCACCGACAGATCATTTGCGTGGTCTTTCTTAACTTTGTAAAAGTGATCAAAGAAATATAATTCTGATGAACGGAGGTCCCAAAATACCCACAAATTTCAACCAACACAAAAGTTCATTGAGAATAAATATCAAACTGTACAATTCACTGATTCAACTAGAAATATACAAGAAAAAACACAAGTCGGACACCAGCGTCATCAGTCACTCTTCCTCCTCTTCACCATCTGCAGGCAATCCCATACAACCTCCAATATCTTCAAGCAGCTTGTCCACGTCCTCATGTTTTTCATCATGTTTCAAAGGAGACTACAACACTTGAATTATGGAGAAAGCTTGAAAGCTTATATGAGAGGAAAACAGCAGCCAACAAAGCTTTTTGATCAGAAAGCTTGTCAATTTGAAGTACAAGGGAGACACCTCAATCAATGAACAATTGAATGAGATGCAAAGTATTGTGAATTAGCTCTCCATGAATATGGCCCTCGATGATGAATTGCAAGCCCTGCTTCTTCTTTATTCACTTCCGGATAGTTGGGAAACTTTAGTTGTTTCACTCAATAACTCTGCCTCTGATGGTGTTCTTTCATTGAGTCAAGTTACCAGCAACTTGTTGAATGAAGAAGTGAGGAGGAAGTCCATTGATTCATCATTTTCAGAAGCTATGGTTGTAGAAAGAAGAGGAAGAGCTAAAAGTCGGAAGCCATACCATTATTCTCATAGTCGTGGAAAAACAAGGAGCAAGTCCAGGCCAAGGAAAGATGTCACATGTTTTCATTGCAATGAGAAAGGTCATTACAGAAGAGAATGCAGAAAATTGAAGAGAGAAAAGAAGAAAGAGAAGGAAGATGAGACAGACACTGCTGCAATTTCGTCAGATGGTGATATCATAATATTGTCAGAGTCTCTAGAATGTGAAGAGCTAACTGAATGTGAAAAAGCATGTTTGAGTCTTTTAAGTGAAGGAATGACATGGATTGTTGACAGCGGTGCCTCCTTCCATGCTACTCCTCGGAAGGAATTATTCTCAAATTATAGAGCAGGTGATCTTGGTCTAGTGAGAATGGGAAATAAAGGTGTCTCGAAAATTATGGGAATCGGTGATGTGATTTTGCAGACAAATATAGGCTGCAAACTTGTTCTCAAGGATGTAAGACATGTACCTGATCTCCGCTTAAACTTAATCTTTGTTGGGAAGCTAGATGATGATGGTTACATGAACCTTCTTGGCTGTGGAAAGTGGAAACTAACCAAAGGCTCCATGGTGATAGCAAGAGGGAGCAAATGCTGCACACTTTACAATAAGGCTGTAAATGAATCATGATCTCGTACCGAAAGTTAGAGGGACGGGACGGGATAGGTTTTGAAAATGGCAATCCCATCCCGTTATGGTAATGTTGAAACGGGACGGAACTAGATCGGGACCCCGTAATATTAGAATACCTGATTTTAATCATTTTATATTCGATTTTTTAGGCTGCATGATGTTACAATGCACTTAACCACACTTAATTCGGTCTAAAACAGTAAAACCTAAACACACTTCGATGAGTTCGATCTCACTCTCTCAAACACAACGCCTCCACTCCCTCCAGGCTCCAACCTCTCAACTAAATTCGATCCCCAAATACTAAACCAAAAACCTAAAACCTAGTTTGTCTCTCCTAAATTCGATCCCCAATTCGATTCCCAAACCTAAACCTCAATTCGATTCCCAGCTAGAGGGAAGAAAACATCGGTTCGTCCTCGACGAAGTGTTTCTGGTCTACAGGCTTCTTCTGAAGTAATTTCTTCTCAACCGGATCGTCCTTCATCAGCAGCAAGTCGATCAACTTGACCTGCACTTCTCCTACCAGCTGGAAGTCAACCCACTCTTGCAAATCAACCTGATGCGACCCAACCTGCTGCAAGCCAACCTGATGTGACCCAGCCTGCTGCAAGCCAACCTGATGTGACCCAACCTGCTGCAAGCCAACCTGATGTGACCCAGCCTGCTGCAAGCCAACCTGCAAGTGAAGCAGTTGCATCTACAGGGGAGATTGATTCTGAAACATCAGGTATAAAACGAAGCTTTGTAGAATTGTTAATCTTGTGCGCAGTAAATGATATTAGCAAAGGTTTTATGTGATCAAGATTCAAGATGCAGATTACAAAGTCTTGGTAAGAGACAAGATTATTAAAGTTTGATGCAATCTTATACTTATCTGCTACATGCTTGATAATTGTTCATATACCTTAAAACTGTTCTTCTTGTTTGTATGGTGATACACTTGAGTGTGGATATATACATGAGCATGTTCTTCATCATTATTCAAGGTAAATGTAAATAGTTTTGGCTTTTGATCAAGCTGATGTATAGCCACTATACAGCACATGATTGTTGGCTAGCATTTAAAATTTTGTTTTGTATCTCTATTGATATTGATATATATTTGTTTTGATGTATATTTGTTGGACTTTCATGTGTTATTCTTGAGTCCACATTAGATATAACTCTAACACAGGGGAGATTGATTCTGAAACATCAGGTGTAAAATGAAGCTTTGTTTGGGACCATTTTATAGAGTATGAAAAATTGAAACTGCGAAAGATGTCGATGGAAAAGATTATCAAATAGTTCATAAGAGGGCTTACTGCAAATATTGTCCTAGGGGAAAGATTGGGGATTATACTTGTGAAAGTTAGAATAGCACGTCTGGTATGATTAGGCACATCAATCAGAAATTGTAGACATTTTCCATCAACTGTCGATAAGTCGCAGAAAAACTTACAAGGTGATAAGAGGGCTAATTCATTGAGCTTGGTAGCTATTGACCAAGATGATTATTTAGAAGCTTGTGTAGAGATGGTTGTAATTGATGAGCTGCCATTTAGTTTCGTGGAGAAGAAAGGCTTTAAGGGATTTTGTGGTAGAGTTTGTCCTCTATTTGATATTCCCTCTAGAAGAAAATTATGTAGAGCCTTTCTAGATATGCATGGCACCTAGAAAAAAGGAGTTGAAAAGGACTTTGAAGAAGTTGAGGGTGAATTTAACCACAGACACTTGGACAAGTATGCAGAATGTCACCTACATGGTGCTTACTGCCCATTTCATTGATATTGATTGGAAGATGCACAAGAGGGTAATAAATTTTGCTGTGATTCAGAATCATCAAGGAGCAACAATAGGAAGGCTTATTGAGTCATGTTTAGCGGGTTGGGGAATCGAGAAAGTGATATGTATTATCGTCGATAATGCATCTGCAAACAAGTCTACAATAGAATAGATTGTTGCTAAAATGAATAGGTCTGCAGGTTACCAGTTGATTTTGGGTGGCAAGTACATGCATATGAGATGCACATCTCACATCACTAACTTAATTGTGGGGCATGGTCCAAAGAGGTTGCAGAAGTCTGTGTCAGCTATGAGGAATGCTGTCTAGTTTGTGAGATCTTCTCTAAACAGATTGGAATACTTCAAGAAGACTGTGGAGAGAGAAAAGATTCCATGTAAGGGACTTATGTGTTTGGATGTCCAAACAAGGTGGAACAACACTTATCTGATGTTGGAAGCAGCTTTGAGGTTCCAATAAGTATTTATGGCAATGAAAGATGACTATGGTGGTATTTATGTAAACTACTTTGATAAACCATAAAAAGAAATTGATGAAGATGGGAATATTGTTGTGCCACTGCCAAGCAACACAAACAAGAGAAACAGGGTTGGACCTTCTGAAGATGATGATTTTGAAATGGCTAAGGTGTTTGTGGATATTTTAGGCATGTTTTATGAAATCACATCGAGAGTTAGTGCATCTACGCACCCTACTGTGCACACCACTTTCCAATATGTTATTACCATGGAAAAAAACATCAAAAGGGGCATATATGTGTCAGCTGAGTTGTGTACTAGAGCAAAACACGAAAAATCTTGAATGAAATGGCTGCCAATATGAAAAATCGATGGTTCAAATACTATGGTTCATTTCATGAGCTCAATCACATAGTGATCATTGGCTTGGTATTAGATGCAAGGTTCAAGTTAAAGAATATGACTTACACCTTTAACCAAGAAGGTTTAGGTGATGAGGAGGTAGAGAGAAGAACCAAGGAGATCAAAAACCTTTTATATGCTCTCTATGATCAGGTATTAATTTTAGTTTATTACTTCATTTTAAACTTGTAATTGTTAAGTATGTGCATTGTTTTCGATATGTATTAATTTTTGTATTGTTTTTAGTATGTGCTTGTGGTCGATGGAGGTAGCTAGACACCTACATAAGCAGCCATCTCCAAGTTCTTTAAGTAGTACTGTTAGTAATAATAGAAGCACCAATAGCAGAAGGAGCAATCTGCTCAGTAACTGGAAGAATGTGGTTCAAGAAACTAAAAAGGCAGTCACAAAACATGAAGTGGATCAGTATTTGAAAGCTGCATTGGAGCTCATCGATAATTTAGATTGCTTTGACATCCTGCTATGGTGGAAGCTCAATCAATTCAAGTATCCAGTTTTGGCAGCAATAGCTAGGGATGTTCTTTCAATTCAAGTGTCCACAGTGGCCTCAGAGTCAGCTTTCTCAACTGGGGGCAGAGTAGTTGATTGTTTTAGGAGTTCATTAACTCCTAAAATAGTTGAGGGGCTTATTTGCATGCAGAATTGGTTGCTTAGTGATGATATTGCAGAGGTTATAGATGATTGCACAATTTAAAACTATGAATTCTATGCAGCTGTTGAGCTAGGTATATACATTTGCAAGTTTTAATGTTTTCTTTCTTTTACTTTGATAATTTTGACTTAACTAATATTTTACTTGTGTACATTTGCAGAGCATGAGAGCACAACAACTAGCAAAGCTAATGCATGTCCACCTCCACCTTCAAGAGCAAAAGCAAAGGGAAAAGGCAATGTTGCTGGTCCTATTGATGTTTGATATATTATAGTTTGAGTTTTTCAAGTTCATTCAGTACTTTTAATGTGGGATGTTTAGTATTTTTTAAAGTGTGATGTAATTTAGCACATATGCACCTATGTTCTTGTTGATTTCAGTACTTTTAATTTCATTTATGTTCTTTTTTTTTGCTTGTGTGATTTTGGATATTTTCAGTTGTTATTTGAGAATTAATTTGTCGGGATCCCTATCATGTCCCAGTCTCGATCGGGATCGGGACGTACGAGACAAATTTCTAAAAACTCCACGGGACAAGATTCACCAAATCCCAGCCCGTGCCCAGCCCTACTTTACAAGATGCAAGCTCATTTGTTCAAGCTGAACACCGTTGAGAAAGAAAATACAGCAAAATTGTGGCATAAAAGACTTGGCCACATGAGCAAGAAGGGTCTGCGAGTTCTTGCCAAGAAGGAGCTACTCCCTGGAATTCAAGGTACACACCTAAACAAATGTTCTCATTGTCTAGTTGGCAAGCAACATAGACTTTCCTTTCATAAAAATCAGAATAGGAAACATAATGTTTTAGACTTGGTTTACTCTGATGTTTGTGGAGCTATGAGGGTTAAAACTTTGGGTGGTGCTTCTTACTTTGTTACCTTCATAGATGATCATTCGAGAAAGGTGTGGGCATATGCTTTGAAGTCAAAGGATCAAGTGTTGTCTGTGTTTAATGTTTTCATATGATGGTAGAAAGGGAGACTGGTAGAAAACTGAAATGCATTCGCACAGATAATGGTAGCGAGTATATTGGACCTTTTGATAAATATTGTAAAAGTCATGGTATTAGACATGAGCAATTAGTCTCGAGAACTCCACAACATAACGGCGTCACAGAGATAATGAATCGCACAATTGTGGAAAGGATTAGATGCATGTTTTCTCATTCCAAATTGTCAAGGAAGTTTTGGGGAGAAGCATTGAGGACAACTTGTTATTTGATCAACTTGTCACCATCGGCTCTTTTAAATGGCGATGTTCCAGATCACATATGGCCCTCAAAGGATGTTTCTTATGAACACTTGAGGACTATTAGCTGTAGAGTTTTTGTGCATGTTCCAAAAGAAGAAAGATGGAAGCTTGAAGACAAGACTAAGTAGTGTGTATTCATTGGGTATGGAGATGAAAAATTTGGTTATCGGTAATAGGATCCTATCAACAAGAAGTTGGTTCGCAGCCGTGACGTAGTGTTTTTTGAAAATCAAACAATCAAAGACATTGATCAGAAGAGTGAAAATATGGAGGCAGCAGAAACATATATAGATAATCTCATTGATCTAGATTAGATTTCTCCTCATGTGGTTGAAAATATTGGTGAGCAAGCTGAGGAAGAAGCCGAGGTTCCTAATGGTGATCAAAGAGATGATGCTGAAAACAATCAAGAATTCCACAAGAAAACCATGAAGAGCAGCCACCGGTTATTGAACAAGAAATGGAGTTAAGAAGGAGCACAAAAACACAAGTCTTTTACTAAATATCCATCCAATGAGTATGTTCTTCTCTTAGACGAAAGTGAACCAGAAAGTTTCCAAGATGTCCAAGGTGATGTTCACAAAGAAAATGGTTGAAAGCTATGCAAGTGGAGATGAGTTCTTTGCATAAGAATCAAACATATGAATTAGTGGAAAGGCATGAAGGAAAACATGTGCTCAAGAACAAGTGGATTTTCAAGCTTAAGACATCTGAAAAATCACAACCAAGATACAAAGCGAGGCTGGTTGTTAAAGTGTTTGCTCAAAAGAAAGACATTGATTTTGATGAGATATTTTCTCCGGTGGTGAGAATAAATTCTATTCGTGTTGGGTTTGGCAACAACTATGAACTTGGAAATAGAGCAACTAAACATCAAAACAGCCTTTCTTCATAGCGATTTAGAAGAAGAGATCTTCATGGAACATCCAGAGGGATTCGAAGTTGAGGGCAAGGAGCATATGGTGTGTAAGTTGAAAAAGAGTCTGTATGGACTCAAACAAGCTCCTCGCCAATGGTACAAAAAGTTTGAGTCGTTCATGATGGATAATGGATTCAAAAGGACAATCTCTGATCATTGTGTGTTTATTCGAAAATCTTCAACTCATGATTTTATTATCTTGTTACTATATGTCGATGACATGTTGCTTGTAGGTCCAAGCTCAAATAAAATTGAGGAGCTTTTTTTTTTTTTTAAACTTTTTATTAATAACTCACACACCCTACATATGTCAATGAGGTTTGAACCCATGAACTCAAAGTTGTCAGTTAAACACCTTAACCAACCAAGTCACGGCTCAAATAAAATTGAGGAGCTGAAGAAGAGATTGAATGAATCATTTGATATGAAAGATTTGGGGTCTGCAAAGAAGATTCTTGGCATGCAGATCACTCGGGATAGAAAGAAAGGTCTGCTTTGGCTATCTCAAGAGAGTTACATTGAAAAAGAGATTGAGAGATTCAACAAGGATAAAGCTACACCTGTAAGTGTTCCTCTTGCTGCTCATTTAAGTTGAGTAAGAAACAAAGTCCTTCAAATGCAAAAGAGAGAGAAGAAATAGAGAAAGTCCCTTATGCTTCAGCCGTAGGATGTTTAATGCATGCAATGGTCTATACTAGACCGGATATTGGTTATGCAGTAGGTGTGGTGAGCAGATTCTTAGCAAATCCGGGTAGAGAGCATTGGAGAGCAGTTAAATGGATTCTAAAATATCTTAGAGGTACATCTAAGTTGTTTATATATGCTTTGGAATTGATAAGCCTATACTTCGAGGCTTTGCTGATGCGGACTTGGCTGGTGATAGAGACACTATGAGGTCTACTTCGGGGTATTTATTTACTTTTGTAAGGGGAGCTGTTTCTTAGCAATCCAAATTGCAAAAATGTGTAGCTCTATCTACCATGGAATCAGAATACATTGCTGTTGTTGAATGCTGCAAAGAGATGTTATGGTTGAGGAGATCTTTTCAAGAGCTTGGTTTGCATCAAAGCAAGTATGTCATCTACTGTGACAATCAAAGTGTTATCCATCTCAGCAAGAATCCAAGTTTTCATTCCATGTCCAAGCACATTGAAATGAGATACCATTGGATCAGAGAAAAAATTGAAAGAAAGATGTTGATGATTGAAAAAGTTCTTACTTCTGATAATGTGGCTGATATGCTGACAAAGTCTCTTCCTAAAGGCAAGTTTGAGCAGTGTTCAATCTTAGCAGGTTTGCAGCAATGAAGCTTGAGTCGGGAAGGGGGAGATTGTTGGAGTTCCCTCCTCATGCTAGACATCTCATTAAATAAGTGCCTTAGTCCAAGCTGGTTTCTGTCTTGGAAAATAAAAAAAGGAGACGTTTCTGATCTCTAAAAGAAAGGCATGCTTGCTGCATTCAAGTCATCTCTTATCTTCCCCAGAAGACTAGAAGGGTCTGGTTTGATAAGACAAGGTCATATAAAGCAATTGATCAACAGAGCAACCTGCTGTGTGTGTTTTTTCATAGTAAAAGGAGAGAAAAGAACAACAATCCTTCTTTTACAGAATTCTTGTGAGTGTGCATCCAAGAGTGATTCTCTTAAGAGTTTTACCTCTAGTTATCTAGAGAGATTGGTGATTGTAATCCCATTTTCATAGTGGAAGTTTTTGGAGTTTGTCATGTGGTTTTTCCCTTCACTTTGGAGGGTTTCCACGTTAAATTGCTGGTGTCATTCTTGCTTTTATTTCTCTCATTTGTTTATGTGTTTGCTGGTTATTTGAAGCTATTGTGTGTGTGTTGTTGCATAATCAGGTTTTGATCCCAACAAACTTCACTAAAGGATCATCTGAGCCAAAACCAGCTCGAAATATCACCAGCAATAGAGGTTGGTCTCAACATAATCGAGTTTCAGATAATAAACCCAGTAGCACAGCTGCCCAATGGACAAGAACTTTACCAACAGAGTGTTGGCTTCAACCTTGTTCACCAAGCTAATGGAACCTTTTCCATGTTTCTCGACATTTACAGCAGCCATCGATGAAGAACAAGTGATCAAAAGCTTCAAGGGGAGGAGACCTTCTGTATCTTAGATTGGACTTAACAATTTGCATTTTGCACATGTCCCAAGCTCCTGGTAGTCTGTTGGCATGTCTCATCGATCGGCCAACTCCAACAGTCGGTATGGACGTTGCAATCTACATCATGCTGTTGTGCTTTCTTTGCTCGTTTGAAGGAGCGAAGGCATCCATTATCATACATAGACAAATGCTGCAATGATTCTTAGAAACTGTCTTAACATTAATGAAGCATCACTGGTTCACCACCACAAAGTTATAATCTATAAACCAGGCAAAAGTGGAGACAAAGCTTAGAAGCTGCAATCTTTTCGAAGAGACCACTAACACTCAAAGACGACAACAATCAACTTATCCTTTTAAGTTTTTGGGTAAACTTTATTTGAGTCTACTCTCTATTTTTTTTTTTTAATTTACTCTCTAAATCTTCTAATTTTCTTCAATCATACGTACTTGAGAAGAATTCGCCAAATTTGGACATTCATTTTGACTTTGTGACACAATATAAGGGCTAAAACAACAACAAAAACTCATGTCAGTATTTAACGTCCAAATCGAACGAAATCTTACAAAACCGGCATGATTGATCGAAATTGGAAAATTGATGGGTTAAGTTTTAAAAATTGGGATAATAAGGACTGGAATGAAGTTACTCGTAGAGGTAAACTGAATTTAATCCTCAAATGTGGAGCAAAACCTTCGTTGGGAAGAATTACACCACCACCATCTTCTCGTAGGAAGACCCTAACTCAGTTTTACCGAGTGTGAGAACCAAATCTCAGACACTAATGTTATTGTGACGTCATATCGACCCCACCTTACGGTAACAGTATATAAACAAGAACGATCCCAAAGAGGTTCCCGTAGGAAGACCCTAACTCAGTTTTACCGAGTGTGAGAACCAAATCTCAGACACTAATGTTATTGTGACGTCATATCGACCCCACCTTACAGTAACAGTATATAAACAAGAATGATCCCAAAGAGTTGTGGGATGTGTTACATAACAGGTTTATCAACGTTCATACAACTATTGCAAGCATCCTGTACACAGTTCTCCGATCTATTTGCTAGCTTGTCTTTTAAACGTAAATACTACAACTTGTAGTTGATTTTGGTTTTATTATTTTTATACACATCAAGGGAAAAAAAAACTTTATTTCTCTTCTTATGAAAAAGATACGTGGCTTGTTTTGAGAGATATAGGGGGCGGGCCGGGTCGGGTCCCGTAGACCAATCCAGTAAAAGGGCAAACAGTCAAACACCGTAGCAGCTGTCATCTATATCTGTTTCAGTTTCAGTTTCAGTTTCAGTTTCTGTTCCGGATTTTCCTTTAACTTTCCTAATCCTTGTTGGGTTCGGACTCTGGGTCATTTCCAAATGACCAAATCCTTGTCCTAGAGGGATTAGGGTTGTTCCTTATATATACACAGGGAGGCAAAGCCTCGATACACAGATCCAAATCCTTGTACTATTGGGATTAGGCTTGTTCTTCAAACTACAGAGGGAGGGAGGAGAAGCCTCGATACAGATCCGGAAGCGATCGTTCATGGAGTACTTCACTTATTATCACACTGCGGAGCAACAGGAGATATTCGACCTCAGAGGGTCTGTGGAGATGGACACGCTTGCCGTCAGATTCGAGTTCTGCAAGTATCGCCAAACCCATCCAGATACCGTTGAATCCTTTGTTCGTCTCGCCCAAGGAGATCTTTTGATAAAGTTTTCCAGTTTCAAGAAGCAATTATTCGACAACTACGACAGTAATAGGTATTACGAAACCCTCATCACTAACAAGCTCTCGAAATTGGGTGTGCCCAAAGATGAACATCTTGCTTGTGTTCACACGCTGTTCCGGGCGATGGAGACCGTCGTCAACCCCGAGATCCCTGTTCTAGTGTCTGTGTATGACGCCACTATCCTCGACGGAGATGCTTCACTGGTTCCGACCAAGCTTAATTGGATTCCTGCAAGCAGATCCTTCATCCAGGGCTTGCAGCCAAAGAGTCTCGATAGTGATGTTATAGCACGCTCGCCCTCCTGTGCTGTTTGCTTGGAAGATTTTGATATGGATCAGCAACAAGAACCATCCAGCACTCAGTTGCCGTGCAAGCACTACTTTCATCTAGATTGCATTGTTCAGTGCCTGGAGAGGAACCACATGTGTCCCTCTGCCGATACGAGATGCCGATGGAACAAGATTAAGCCCAAGGTGCTGTCTTTTGAATTACTAGTCTGAAATGTATCATCTTTTATTGTGTACCAAAAACAAACATGTATCATCTTTTATTTACTCTGCTTCCAGCAGCAGCTATGTATGTGGGATTGAGTCTCCACTCTGTTAGCTTTGTTTGTAACAAATTTCAGAACTTGCTATGCAATTCGGCACTAATAAATAAATTGGGTTTACTTATCATTCTGTTTTTCTGTCTTTTATTTCCTATGTTGAAAGCATTCTATTTCTTCCCTTCCCAATAGTTTATTTGTTTGCTCTTACATTATGTGCTATTCCTAGCACCAACTAGGTGGATGCTTGACACTAATAAATTGACAAACAATGATCAAGTTAATCTCATATGAACACCAGAGATTAACCAGGTGTAGAACAGCTAAAATTAAAGAGGCATAAAAATGAAAAGCTTATAACATCTATTGTAATAAAGTAATGTGTGCAGTGCTATTGATTATATCTTCGGCATAGTTGAATTACACATAGAGCTTGCTGGTTCTAGTATGGACATCCACAAATTTGTAAAATTCAAATATCACCCTCCACCATGCAATCAATCAACCTCATTCTTCTTTGTATGAGAAAAGTAAGAATCAAATTTGGCATCTTTGTATAAGATGTTCTGTTAAGACCCTGAACCTCGCTGAGCTTCCATAATGTAGGGTCGTGTACTTTCGGCTTTGGTCTCTAAAAATGTATGTCGTCTTTCTAAGAACTCAATGCACAAGACTACAGTAATGTCCCTGATATAAAGATGTTAATATAGACTTGGCAGTGCTACTTTACAATCAACAGTTTGAGTTGAGGCTAGAACATAGTAAAGAAGAACTGAGCTTGGTGAATAACTAAATATCAATACGTTCAAACCTACCAAGCACCTTTACATATTGAAGCATTTTTCATCACCTGTTTTTCATCCTGCAGATGATGGATACATTTTTGATGGTTTTTGTTTAATATTTGGCTTTGACAGACTGTTTATCACTTGTACATTCTTTCTAGAAAGCGTATGAATGTTATACCTCTTGGTAGAAAAAAACTGCTGTTGAAACTATGGTCAAATTTGTGTGTTTTGTTGTGCGTGTTTAGCAACCCCAGAGGGCACCAGAGTTTTGAAATCTTCAAACTTAGTTGCAAGTTGTAAATAAGCTTCAATGTAATGGGCCATTGGTTGACGGGTTACTCAGTGTGATGTAGCTACTCCGGCTGATGGTAAATTAACGAATGAAGACTGGAGAGGAGGTAGAGCTGCTGGCCTTAACAGAATTCCCAACAGTACTGGTGCAACGGTATAGTATTGGATTCCTTTCATGATTATATATACTTCTCTTCTTTGTTTTTTCCTTCTTCTTTTTTTTTGTAAATTGCATGAGAGAATCTGAGGGTAACTCAAAGGGAATCCTTGGATACATGGACAACAATTTAGTGTCCCACTGATTTTGTGGATTGCCACAGGTGATAATTTTATTATTGCTGATCCTTGCCTCTGTAATGCCTCCCCTTTTTCTTCATTTTATCAAATGATTTAGGCGCTGAAGAGTGCCTACATGTTATGCTGCAGGTGAAGCATTTTCTGTGCCATTGCTGCAATTGTGAATGACATCTTTGTGAATCTTGTCACTTGTATGACAATGCGTCGGTTTACAGGTAATACCACAATATCATTAGCACGTGTAGATTTCTTTGACATAAAGCAGCTTATACGCAGTTCTCTTAAAAAGTGGTTTATTGCAGCTACATTGCTCGATTTCTTGCTTCGTCTTTATGAACCAGTGGATGGTAAAACAATCACTTCCCTATTTTCCGACACACTTGATCTTCTGTACTTACTGGGTTACAAAGTTGCAATAATTTTATTAACTATAACGTTGTGAGGATAACGATGTCATCAGCTTCTCAGTCGACATTGATGCCTATATGGTTTGGGGGAAACAATGTCCAAATCTGAAGCAAATTTTTAGGATTGGTCATCATTTTTATGTACTAGTTGCTTCGGCTACTTAGCTTGCGAGTTTTTTGGTACACTCGTCTCCGTCTGTTTCTACTAATTGATATTTTATCTTTGGTTTGGTGTGCGTGGTTAGTTCCTGACATCAGACACAGAAGTTTTGTACAAGTGATGCCTCAGATAATAAAACAGTCGAGTTTGTTTCTTCCCTTCTAAACATAGATGATTCACTATAATCGTCTTATTCTGATTAGAAGTTGAATCGATATACATCTCTTTTCTTTCTTTCCAGCATTTTCAGTGCCAATGCTGCAATTGTGAATCACAACGTTGTGTCCAGAATCAGAACCACTCGTAGGCGGAAGTTACTTCTATGCCTTCCCGCGTCTGGACCCCAAAGGAGAACGATTTGCATGGATTGAATGGTGCCATCCTGACATGCCATGGGATAGGTCTCAACTTTTGGTCGGGTATATATCTGAGAAAGGGTAAGCAAATTGATGACATTGCTCTTCTTCAGCATATAGTTATGATGTTGGACTTCGAACATTGATGGGTTACAATTAATGTTTTGACAAGGGGAATATGTACATTAGTGTTCTCTGCTGTTAATTTTATTAAGGTTACCGTTGTGCTTCTTTCATGCAGGGACATCATGAAACGAGTCTGTGTTTCTGGCTCTGATCCTGCAATTAAGGAATCTCCAATTGAACCCAAGTGGTCCTCGAAAGGTACGATTCTTTTATTTACTTGGTTGAGGAACTAATTTGAGTTTGATGTAGTAAAAAGCTGATGAAATTGCAATTGCTTCCCTACATTTGTATGCTTCAATTGTGCAGGGGAACTATTTTTCATTACTGACCGAAAAAGTGGGCTTTGGAATCTCTATAAATGGGTAGTGCGATACTTTTACATAGCTTGAATATGTTGTCTAGTTGGACTGTTGGAGAGCTGAACTATTATTCTTGCTTAACTGGACAACATTATGTAGGCGTCAGAGAACAGTTTTTGCTTGAACCTACTGTCTAGTAGGACAACAATTTGGCATCAACTGACATCA
The DNA here is from genome assembly GCA_010134655.1 of Fragaria nilgerrensis. Lineage (NCBI taxonomy): Eukaryota > Viridiplantae > Streptophyta > Magnoliopsida > Rosales > Rosaceae > Fragaria > Fragaria nilgerrensis. The sequence goes on along the minus strand of CM020982.1, from coordinate 49,203,849 downwards.
TTATCATACACATTTTCCTGATTCAATTACACTTCGGCAACAGGTTGAGTCTACTAATAAGGTCATATCAGTTTATCCTCTGGATGCTGAATTTTCCAAACCATTATGGGTTTTTGGCTTGAATTCTTATGAATTTATGAGAGCCATGAACAAAAGAACCTAATTGCTTGCAGCTATAGGTAATAATTAGTCATTTTGCATTTATCTTGTTTTGATGTGTAATTTGTAATCATTGTCATCTATGCAATATAATTTGAATTTGGTTGTTTGCTTGTAGGCAAAATGGGAGATCATATCTTGGAATTGTGGATGATGTTCAGGGCTCATTATCTCTTCTTAATATTCCTTTTACAGATATTGATAATATTGCTCACTGGTTGTCCTGTTAATATTTCGTATGAATGTGAACTAATTGTATTCTAAATTTTCATGTCTGTCCATGCAGACTTTAGGGATCAATTGTTCAGATGTGGAAGGAGCATCAGAAGTAAATCCATTATCTGTTGCTAAGGTGTTTGCCATGTTTTATGCTCCATAGCCAAATACCTCTTTATGCTGCCATACATGCTATCGTTTTACCAAGTGAACGACATGTTCTTGAACTAGTTTTTTCCTTGCAGGTGACATTAGATGATCAAAAATCAAAAGCAGTTGAATTCAAGATTATTTGATCTTCTTACACCTGAGTGCTTAAAATATGAGTCCTACTTCAGCCCACCTGAATTAATTGAGTTCCCAACAGAAGTTCCTGGTCAAACTGCCTTTGCATACATTTATCCACCAACAAATCCTAGCTACCAAGCTACTCAGGACGAAAAGCCTCCGCTATTACTGAAAAACCATGGTAATTTCAAACTTCCTAAACTGGGGGACACTTTTGGTCTCACAAGTTTAGTTATTTCATTCTTCAAAGGATGGAAAGTGAGTCTTTCCTTCGAACTACAGGATTATGTTGTTTATTGGTTTATATTAAAAGTTCAGGGATCATGGATAAGTAATGGCATACGACATCGTTTCATCAGAAAATTAACTATACCAGTATATAGAGGTACTATAAGAATAATCATCTTTTAGTTGGGTGTTCTTTTTGCAGTCAATTATACCTGTTCTTGAATGTATAGTTTAACTCAGCTCTGTTTTTCTTTTGATTCATTGCAGGAGGTCCCACGGCTGAAGCACGTGGAGTTCTAAATCTGAGTATTTTATTGATGTTAACTATGGTGGAAACACAGGTTTGTTCTTAACTTTCCATTTGTAATTAAGATTATGGTTTTGTTTTTCTTATGCAAGCGATACGATCATTCTAGTGCTTATTTATTCTTCTCATATTTATGGTTCTTAATGGAAATAGTTTTGCCTTCTAAATTTTAGTTCCGTCTATTGAGAAGACTCGCGGACTCTTCAAGCCATGGTATATATATATATATATATATATATATATATATATATATATATATATATATATATATATTGCTATCTAGGTGGAATCTGGAAAGGTAGATGGGAAACGGCTTTGTATTACTGGGGGCTCTGCAGGTGGGTACACAACCTTAGCTGCTCTTGCATTTCAAGACACCTTCAGGGCCGAAGCTTCCTTGTATGGTGTGAGTGCCTAACATTTTACTTCGTTTATTATTTCATCATTTTTTTCTTGCCTGGCTTAACCGATGCCAAGTTTTCTACTTTAGAATTGAAGGGTTGGGGAAATAAAGTGTAGTATTACACTTTCAGCAAAAATGTATATTGTAAATAAAAGAAACAGATCTGTTTCTTTGATGTCTTTATATTCAAGTAGTTCTCCTCCTGGAACTTAATAAACGTTTGATTTTTCTCTCTTTTTTTTATCATTTTTGGTTAGCATTTTCCTCTCTTATTGAACATATCCTTGTATGTGTACTATATTCTGTATGAACTAGAAATAGAAACTGAAAGTTTCTGTCAAAATTGATCCATTAAACATGTTGAGGGCAGAAACTCACAAATTTGAATCTCCTTATATGGATAATCTTGTTGGTAAGTGAAAAGATAACATTTGACTCGTCCTTTATCATTCATTATATTGATAAAATTTAATGTTGAAAAATTTTGAACTGGTTGCAGGTAGTGACTAGGATTACTTTGATAGGTCACCAATCAACTTTGTTGATAAATTATCCTGCCCAGTAATCTTATTCCAAGGATTGGAAGAGAAGGTAAGCAGATTGAGCTATTTGTTTTCTGTTTCATACTCTCTATTTTCTCAGTTTACCAGGTAAGAACCCGAGGTTTAGAGTTCAATACAAAAGAAATAATGAATTTTGATCATGATTTGTGAACATTGGGTTAACATCGGAAAGTACAATATATCTTTTAGGTTGTACCCCCAGATCAAGCTCGTACAATTTACAGTGCTCTGAAGGAAAAAGGGCTTGCCAGTAGCTCTGGTGGAGTGTGAAGGTGAACAACATGGTTTCCGCAAGGTATTTTCTTCTCAAACACTGCCCAGTTTTTTCTCATTTCAAGCAACAACGTCCATCATCCAATTCTAACAGAAATGTGATGGGTATGACTGTATGAGGGTAACATCCTCAAATGGCATTTCGGCTGGTTGAGGCAGTGGAGTGGAGACGGCCATACTCCCAGTAGTGGCTTTATTAAGCACTCACACAGTGAACTAATGATCACACTGTTTAACATTGATTCAAGAACCACCGATCATTGAAGTTTCCAATCGAACGTATATAGTAATAACGTTTTAATTTTGCAAAAAGTTGATATAATTTGTCATACGACCATACCATCTTAGTCATGATATAACAAGATGCACTTTCGTTTATTAACCCCTCGTATTTAGTTGAACGTCATGAGCAATATCATGAGCAATACCACAGGCATTTGCATCGCAAGTGAGAAATACAGGATAACAATGGCACCATCGGCCTTCGAGTACTACTCTAGTGTGTCCACAAAGTAAGAAATGGGAGCAGGAAGAAAGCGCACGTTATCTGTTAAACTCTGAAACACAACAACATGGCATATGCAAGAGCAAAAGCTTATTGGTTTCAAATACCAAAAGGCAGAATCTACAAAATTCTTCACTTTAACTCAAAACCAAATCCAGATATGATTATTACAGCCCTAGGACCAGAATAAAACTACAAACAAGAAAATGTGCGATGCACTAAGGATTGAAATTGTAAAACATGAACAATTATCACTTTGACGACGGATATTGATTACATCACATCCCATAGTATAGTAAGCATCACATAGATGACTTCAATGAACAATTATCTGCAACAAAGGAAATTGGACAGACCGTGAAACTCTTCACTGAAACAAAAAAAAACCAGCATGGAACTTATTATCTGCACTTTATGTGCACTAACATGAATATAAACATCAACAGAATTGATAACACTTCGAAACCACTCACACGCAGCCTATAGTGTACCAATTTCCTGATACTTCAACAAGTGACTATAAGCTGACTGTTGTTCTCACTAATCACATCAGATAGGTGATCAGTGTATGAAAATAACATGTAGAGACTGCTCAATCCATGACCCAAGACTTCAGGGAGAAATTGAACTATAACCAGAATAATAGTCCTCAACAATATGTTTCAGACTCAAATATATAGTTCTCAAAAATATAGTTCTCAATACTATGTGCTCCATAGCCCAAAATTTGGGTGAGGCACAGCAAAAGCTATTAACTTGCCTCTTTAAGACCTCCTCTTCAACTGCACATACCCTTTATTAATTGCTGCAATGAAACTGAAAATCAGAAAGGAATCACACTATTAACATAAATCACCATGTTTTAAAAGAAATCACAAGACTTTTTACCTATCCCGGCTCCCTCGAAGCAGTCAAAATAGTCTGCTGCGTCTGCAGAGTCTCCCTGCCCATAGTCATCAGACTCCTGACTCTCCTCTTCCGAGTCTGTTGTGAACTCTACAGCCTGATCCAAATTTAAGTTCATTTAACAAATGAACCAAAAATGACAATTAACAAATAACGGTAGAAGGGAAAAAAATTCTTACAAGAGCAACTGTGGGCTCAGGAACTGTAGGCTGAGGTACATACAAGGCAGCCATGAGGGTACCAACAGATCCAAAGATCTGCTCGGCCTCAAGGATTTCCAAAGTCTACAAAAAGATTATACAAGATCATTTCAGGTTCGTACTAGTTATATACCAAGCTCAGTATACCTTCATTGTTTGGGTATAAAAGGCACTTGTAAAATGCCAAAAATCCAATGCAGACAAAGATGTATGAATGGCACTTATAAAATGCCAAAAATAAAAAAATACGAGAATCAAGCGCAACTCTTCAAAACACAGTTTATGCGTCACCGAAGCAGTTCAAATGCAATACAGATCAAATGTCACTTGTGGTTTTGAGGCAAAGTAAGACTGAAAAGGGAAATCCTAGCCTTAAGTGAAGTCATATAAGCATGAACATGACGCATAGACAAAGATTATTTGCGATGACATCGGAGATTACTTGTGGTAACAAACAAGAAACTCAAGAGACCACTAGATCACACAGTATATAAACACACGGATACCAGGATTCAGTACACCAATTCAATTCACACAACAGATCTAGGGTTTGGTAAGGAGGACCAGCTTTAAGACAAAGATTTTTCAGTAGTTTTTATATAGAATGGGACCGATTCACATCAACAAGAAATTCACATACCAGATGGAGAACCGCCAGAAGCTCTCCATCACCGGTCTCCTGAGCAATGGAGCCAAAAACGGCATCCACAATGTCGTGTTCGAGCCAGTCTAAAATGGAATGATCTTCATCATCCAACTACAGTAAAAAGTAAATGGGCTGAGAGTGTTGATTTTGGATTTGGGGATTTTGGTCTCGGTTTGGAATTGGGGATCTTGATGGATCTGAGAGTGTTGATTTTGGATTTGGGGATTTTGACGGATCTGAGGGTATGGGGTGTGAGGTATATATAGTGAGGTTAATGGGCTGGCCCGGGTAAGTTAGTGCGGGCAGGACAGTTGGGCTTTAACCCAAATGGAAATTAGATTAGAGCAAAGGAAAACAGATCTGAAAAAAGAATCAAAAATGTACAAACAACCTTTCTTCAACCGATTCTCTCTGGTATTTGTAGGGCAGAGTATGATATGCAGACTAGTTGGAAGAAAATAAAAGGATTTAGAGCAACAAAGGATTAACAAGAAACCCTTTGTTGTTCTAAATCCCCGCCATTTCATTCACCAAAATCAAACAAACAAGGATTTAGAGCACAAATTGAACAAAAACAAGGGAATTGGACCAACAAAGGGTTTTGTTGATCAACAACAAACCCCTTTCTCCATCCAACTCCCTCTTGTTGTTCAATTAGAACAACCTCCACCACCTTCACCATAGTTTTTCCGTTTTCAGAGAGAGTTCAAGACAGGAGAGAGAGAGAGAAGAAGAAGAGGGATGATGTGTTTGAGGCTTTGATTGTACTTGGGTCATTCTATCTATTTATATTGGTAGAACAAAGTCTCCCTAGGTTGTCAGAACACAATTACAAAACTACCCCTACTACTTTGAATTCTTCTTGATCCCCTGCGTCTCTCCAGATCTGGTCGACCAGCCTGGACCAATAAACACAGCGAGCGGATAAAAATGTGACAGTTTGGACCATCAGAAACAGGAAGGGGCAACACGTGGCCCAAACAGGAAGCCGAACGCGTCGCTAGAAATTGAGCGGAAAAGCAGACGATACCTCAAATCTAGGAGGAGAAATCTCTTTTCTGTCAAATGGTAACGGCCCCTCGATATGGTAGTTATTTTGGAATTACAATAACAGTAGTTAGACTTTCCTTCAAATATTAACTACGGTAAAAATACATTTCCTTTTAGATTAAATCTGCTTTCAATAAAATAAATGAATTTCCATCTTTAATCTGCTGCGTCACGATTCTACTTTGATCCCCTCCCATAAATGGCACCTTAATTCCCTAAATAAATCATTCACTACGTTATGAGCCCTTATTTTTACTGTAGTCATTACATTAGCAAAATTACCATAAGAAGTATTGGCTTGTAGAACCACCAACAGATCATTTGCGTGGTCTTTCTTACTTTGTAAAAGTGATCAAACAAATGTAATTCTGATGAACGGAGGTCCCAAAATACCCACAAAGTTCAACCAACACAAAAGTTTTGATGAGTGTCATTGAGAATAAATATCAAACTGTACAATTCACTGATTCAACTAGAAATATACAAGAAAAAACACAAGTCGGACACCAGCGTCATCAGTCACTCTTCCTCCTCTTCACCATCTGCAGGCAATCCCATATCATCTCCAATATCTTCAAGCAGCTTGTCCACGTCCTCCCCCAACTCCAACAACCTACCACTAAGCTTTTCAACCTTGCTCTGTTCTTGTCCGAGGCATACGAGAAGATCATTCAGCTCTGCCTCGCTCTCCTTCTGAGCTTCTTCCCTTGCCTGAGCTCTAATTGCATCCACATCTGGAAAGGCCGAAGACCCCACACCCTTTTCACCTCTTACCTCCTTTTCTAGTTGGAAATTGGCCTGCTCAAGACTGTTGTAAGCATCCGATAGACTCTTCAGGTCGGATTCCATCTTGCCAGCTAAGTTTTTATACATGGATGCCTCAGATTCAATCTTGGCTTTCTCTGCCTTGAGCAACTCCAACCGCTTAGAGGCTTCTTGAAGATCTCGTCTAAGTGCCTCTATGTGAACTCTATCTGAGCCTGTGCCTTGTTCAGACCGAGAATGACTGGCCCCACCAGTTGCTGCTACGTCCTCAGCCAAGCTTGCATTGCGGCCAAGGAGGTCCTAAAAGATGAGAAAGACTATGAAACCAAAGATTGACAAAAAAAACAAATTGCCAAACCAAACATATTCAAGAACATGCATACCACAGCATGCTACTTCTACAGTCAATTTTTCTACATGCCCTCTATAAGAAAGAAAAGGCAAGAGTAGGTGTACATTTTAGAAATACCTGTATTTCAAAGCATTGCTTTTCCACAAATTCCTTCAGCCGCTTAACATACTCCCCATCGCTTTCCCCACTCTTTTGTTCCAATTCTGCTGGCACCACTGCCACATTGCTCTTTGGTTGACTGTAAACCTCAACAATTTTTTCTCTGATGTTTGCCTCTAAACTCTTAACAAGGTTTACAAATGCAGCATCAAAGATTGAGGACAGAACTGGTAGATCCTCATTTTTCTGATCAGATAAATTGTTCTCATCAACATCTTCAGGCTCTACCATACCAGCAGAAGCAGATCTAGTTAACTGTTTAGGGGGCTCAGCAGACCTTGCAGAGGTGAAAAGGAAGCTTTTTCTCATTTCATCAAACTTCAGAAAGTATGATGTGAGTCCAACCTTCTGGCTTATGGAATCAACAACAGTAAAAGCATCTTTCCCACTTTCACCAGATTTATTGTAGATAACACACTCTCCAGAAGAACAGCCGCCAGTCCCTTTATGAACACTGTAGCGGATGAACTGGATACCAACTCGAGCAGATATGTGATGTGGGGACGTGAATCTAGGAAGCAATGCACAGCACTAGGGAAATCAGCTAGCCAAGTCACCAGCATTTTCAAGAGAATTGGTTGAATATATGCATTTCCACTTGACTTCCCATCTTTGTTTTTCATGGAAGAGGAAAGGGCCAAGTATTTTACCACGTGATACATTAGAGGTTCAGAAGCGCCTAAAGATGGCGTAGGTGCTTCAAGTTCAATATGCAACACCTGCAAATTGGTTCTTCAGATTAGAAATAGGACCCTTCATTTAATTTAAGTCTTCTTTGCCATGTAAAGTGATAAAACAAGAAAGCACGAACTTGATGAAAGTGCATGGTTGGCCCAAAATCTGATTATCATACTTGTATTACATCAGATGAATAAGAAGATGGTGTGACTGCATACCTTTTCCTTGCACTGGATATTGTCTTTTATGACATGAGATAGAACACTGGCAGCTCTGCAACAAGTCTGCACCGCAATATATTAGCTAATGGAATAGAGGTTTTAAAGTCTTACAAACTCAGAAGCAACTAAGCATTGCATTACCTCAAGATCAACTTCATTCTCACTCATGGTAAGACCTTGTAACAGTATGCTGCAAGAGAATCAAGTCTTTACATTAATTACCATAACCAGCTTTTTCGACCACGAATTCATGAAAATAATATGATGCAGAAAAATAGTATATAATAAACTGTAATGGAAGCATGCAGTAAATATCTAAAGATGCACATAAATAAACAGACCTTCCAAATGACATGTTCACATCTTCCTCAAGCGGTGCATGAGTCATTGAATGTGGTTGAGGAATCAATGTTGACGCTAACATTTTTTGGCCATCAGCATTTTTCTGATTCAAGCAAGGTGGTAGCAAATTTAGAAAATATTAACACAAAGAAAGTGAAAAACCCACAATCAAGAAGTCATATGTCGGGGACTTGACAAATTAGTAACAAGTGAACTGCTCATGAAGCTCCATAAGGAAGTATAAATCAAAGATACAAGGAGCAAATAAACTTTACCAACCTCACAAAAGCTCTTAAAAACATAATCTGCAGCAACAAATTCTTGTACACTAGATGTCCTTAAGATGATTCGTAGAATTGAGTTCAGAGCAGGTTCCTGTGGCCCCTCACCAAGAACTTTGCTTGCAATGGCTTCAAGATTCTTGGAATGTCCGATAATCAGATTACCAATGCATTGTAATGCCTGATGAAAGCGATTCAAGATTAATAATTATGAAGTAACTCAATGTCTACAAGGCATTTAAAAATTTCATTACAGCAAAGTTTTACACCTTCCTTTTGAAAATCCCTTTTTTTTGTCTCTTAGATTTATTATATGTGACCATAAGTTTCGGGGAACTAGATTTGATGTAATAAATCGACCTCTTATGATTGGAAAACTTAAAAGGTCGAAGAACTCTTCACAGAGCAGCTGATATTGCTTGGTATATACAATTTCTTAAAGATGTGTTTGTATTGTCTGTGTCAGGGAGGGAGGGAGGGAGCAACAGGTGATGAAAAAAGGTTTAAGAAATATCTTACCGCACAACGGACAGCAACAGGTGCCCACTGGCTTTCTACACCCAGCATTAAAAGATGGTCCAAGACTTTTTTCTACATCCATTCAGGTTAGAAGTTTAGATATCACTCGTAGCACCAAATTGATATTTCACTGGAACACTGGTTATGTTTCAAAGTACCTGAACAAGAGTTGTCTTGTTTGCCAGCTTATTTCCATCTTTTCCAGGATCAGCCTCTGAACCTCCCATTATTAGCAAATTAATAGTTTCCAACGAACTGAGTAGATTAATTGTCTACTGGCATGGCGTTTGTTTCCAGATCAACAACAAATTACCAGTAAGAATTGTGCAATAACAAATATAATTGTTCGATACAATGTTAAGAAAACTGAGCATCTAACCTTTTGTTGAGTGAAACTGTAAGTACTTCCTCGTAACTTTAAGATTGACATTAATGGATCAAATCCAATTGTCTCCCTCAGTAGTATCTGGATGAAACACGCTTTCAAATTAAAGCAAGAATACACCAATTGTGTAAATGACAATAACCGTTATTTCAAAAGTGGAGCAACAACAATAAGATGACAACCTGATTAGATGCGTTCTTCCGAATAAGGTTGTTTAACAGTTCAATACAGTCCTGTGCAAAAGCATTTACATTAGAATAATTATATAACCAAGAGATGTCACAAATATTTTCTACAAAAATAGCGGAGTATCAAAATTGGAAACTCGATGTATAGACGTTTAGCTCCGTGCACCACAAACTAGTAAATATCAACAGAATGAGTTGCAGCGAATCACCTGGACAACAACACCACCATCTGAGCCACCTTCCTCTTTGATGATGCTGAAAATCTTTTCAAATGCACCTTCAAAGACCACAATTTTTTGAATTTCCTGAAATTATAATAATTAATGTCAATACAAAAAAAAAAAAAAAAAAAAAAAACCTAGGCTTTCACCATTTCAGTCAGAAGTTCAACAAATATACTTGAACTTAAAATACATATAATGAATCATCACAGAAGAAAACCTCACCTCAGCTTCACGTGTCAAGTAAGTAAGAAGTAACAAGGCCTCATTTCGTATAACCTAGAAGGCAACAATAATAAGTGAGTATGACCAATGAACATGAAAGCACTGATACTAATATTTTTCCAATCAATCTTCTCAAGTTCCAAGATTGCAAAAACTGTAGCAAGAAATATTATTCTTGAAAGATCACCCTTACAAGTTAAATGGAAGCGACAAATGTGAGTTAAGTTAAATTCACACAAATAATCATTCAACGCATTGTACCTCACGGTCCATAAGCATATCCATTAGGCGAGTTATACCACGAGGTATGGTCAGAATGGCTTCCTGTAACCTGAAAAAGGGTAATCAGCCAGAAGTCTTCCTAAGCCATCAACAGATCCAAAATTTTGGACAAAAAAGAAACTAGCTTTAAACTAATACCTATTTGGAGAATTCGTGAGAAGAGCAGTCAAAAGCTGAAGAGTGTAATACCGTACATAGAAATCCTCCTCTGACTACAATAAGAGAAAAAGTAAATAAGGAGATGAGCGTTGTTAAAACTATCTGTTTGTACACGGAAAAGGTTCCCACAACACTATCTGCATTTACAAAGATAAATAGCTTAAATTAAACAACTTTAAATATAATTATGTTCAGTGTTTTCGTAATTACAATAAGAAAAACTCTCACCAACAAACTTAAGAGAAGTGAAATGCTGTCTGCTTCTCTAGAAAGCAAATCCGTGTTCATCAAAGCTGGTTGAATCTCGTTCTTTGGGATTTTTGAATGTTCAATAGGAGTCAAGGCACCTACAAGAGTTTCTAGGGCACCTCGGACCTGCGTATGTAGAATGCCTAAAGTGAGACATATCCATGGATAAAAATTGATAGTAAAGCACTATAGTTAGAATCTATTTCATAATAACCGTCGGGACAGGAAAAAGAAAAGAGACAATGACGTTAGAGTTTCAGAACATGTATCAAGAATAGACTTTCCCAACTCAATAAATTTGATAGCAGAACCCATTCTCCAGCATTCAACTCGTTAAAAGCAGGAATAAAAACAACAACAAGAAGCAGTAGCAAACCATTTCAACATCGTCGCGTTCTTCTCTCAATACACCCATCATCACAGGAAATCCTAAAAAAAAAAAAAAACCAAAAATCTCAAACACTGCAACCTCGAAACAAAAAAAAATCGCAAACAACTATATCAAAACAACCACTAGCACTCACCCATGGCTCCAAACGCCAGCTGAGCAGCAGAGCTTTCAGCCACAACAGACTGAAGCTCCACCATAGCAGTCCTCCTGTCCTCTGCCAGCTTCCCATTGCTTATACAGTCCAGCAACCGCTCGACATAACTGCCAAACCAATCCACAACTACATTCAATCACACACTATTCCGAAACCGAAAACCACGCAATGTACTCCTATTATTATGCAAGCGATAATCTAAAGTTTATTTTTACCTATCTTCATTTGAAGACGAAGATTTCTCATTGCCGAAAACCAGGCCTACAACCCCCTTGTAACTATTCACCAAATCCATCTCTCAATTTTTCTCCCTGAAACCCTAAAAACACAGCAAAATTAAAACGTTACAATCTCAAATTCAATCAAATTGGAAGCAGAGAAGTTCACTTGCCTGAGAAGTTAGGAGGATCGTTAAAGCTCGAAGACTTTGGAGTAACCGATCCAATCTCCAGAGAGATTCAGAGTTGAAATTAGGGATCTTTTTTTTTTTTTTTTCAATTTAATTTTGTATAAATAATTGCGACCAAAACACAGAGAGAGCTTTCGTTTTAAGACGCACCGACTCTGCACCTGGTGATGCCGATGCCCGGTTGCTGACCCGACCCGACAGATATTGGGCCGTTTGGATAAGAAGTGCAGCTACCCGGTTTGGTCTTGGGTTTGGGCTGTCCCGCAAAATAGGTTTTCTGACGGGCGAAACTCGATATAGTTTTCGGACACTCGAATGGTTCGCGACACGTGTTTTTTTAAGTTTATCGAGTTTTGATATAAACCATTCGAGTGTCGGAATATAGGCCATACCCGTTTGGATTTTTGAGTTGTTCCATGTATTATTGTGTTGGCAAATGACAGTACCAAACGAATGAGTTGCTAATAATGGCATGATATGAAGATGATAAGTAGGTGATGGAGGTTCTTTTCATAAGAGATGAAAATCACACAAAAAAATGTACTATGTTGAAGTTATTAAAGATGGGTCAATTGCTTAGGTGCAACAACTCCAATGAGTATATATGAAAAGAATAAGTTTAAGAATGCATGCAGTTAATCAAACGATTTCTTTGAATATATATTCTTTTATAACATAAAGACATTTTTAGGTGAGCAAATCACTCCTCGAGATGAAATCAAAAGAGTATGCAGTGGGTTATGACACTATTTTGTGCTAAAAATATCTCATGTCCAAGTCTTGGTTTGTGTTGTAATTAACCCAAATGACACAAGAGATTGTAAACCAAAGCCAAAAGTTGAGGACATATATGAATCCCCTCGCCATGGACGATGTGCTCTAGGCATTTGTTCTGTTGCTGCAATTTGTTGTTAAATTATGCACACAAGTTTCCATCGACAATTGACTTTTACGAAGTCGTGAATTGACTTCCCTAGCTACAACCTTGGTATTATATATTTAAGCTTTTCTTACTGGAAAATATTGTATACTATTTGGAAGAACCCTAGCTAGAACTTCAAAGGTGGATGTGGGACAAATAAGCCATTCCAATATAGCAGGTAAAAGAGGGTTATCTAGTGAAGAACTTCTTCTTCCTCTTTGTTAAAAAGAGTATATATAGTTTAGTCCTGGGTTTGGATACCTGAAATTCTGATGGAGACTTTGGAGATCTTGTGGATTAAGAAACACGTACCCACTTGGTAGTTCAAACCCTAAAAGAAATATTATCGGGTTTTCTTTCTAAAAGAAGTTGGGTTCTGATGGGGGAGATTCGTCTGAACATGCCTGTTGCAGTTCATGCAGTGTTGACAAGCCTAACATTATGGATTCCATGAAGGCTGTCTTGTCATTGTCTTGTAAAAATGGTGAAAATAACAGTCCAATGTTTGCTAGCTCCACAACATTTAACATGAGATTGAAAGTCCAACTTTATGCAAATAAAGCAAATTTGTTTGTGCAAATTGAGTAAGCAAAAGGTTATAGTAAAGCAATGAACATATCTTTTTACGCGTGACGTGACATGGTAGCTCATACACTAATCTTATATGATATCATACACATGTAACGAAACCACGTGTTTGATTGAAGTGTTAAAAGTTTATTTTTATCGACAAGATTTACCACGAAAATAATAGTTAGATAGTTGCATCTTAAGACCGAAGACTTAACATCTCTTGATTTCAACACATATCAATACTAAACAAAGATACGAGTCAAATCTTTATCGTAGGGTGTTAAACAAATTAAGTTCCTTCCATACCTAGAAGATTAGATCTTAATTCTCAAGTCTGCCAAAATTATAGATTTTCCATAACTTCCATTAACATGCATATGCGAACCAAACCATAATCCACCACTTCAGCCCTACTTTGATCTTTGGTGTTCTGGATGAAGACATCATTTACCATATCAGGAAAGACACATTTTTACCAAAACCTTACGTACTGTCTTTGCTAATTAAACTAATCAAAGCCTAAACACCCATTTCCTTTCTCTGCCATTCACATTTTGAATCAGATCGAATAGAAGTATATGCCGAAGAGCTAGCCTGTGGTTTTGGCCTGAGATCAAAAGCAACCAAAACTTCGATGTTTCCTTCGAACTTTCGAGGAAGCTGCGTTTGTTGTTAACCAAAGTATCAATCCCCACCACAATCACAGTCCCATTGTCGCCCTCGTTGTGCTGTCCACTTCACAGGAAGAGACCGTGATATAGTTTCGCGATGGAGAAGGTAATTACTTAACTCGAAACTTCGATTCAACCTTGAATTTGCATCGCCTCCATTCTATTTTGATACTTTTATCTAAGTACGACAACAATTTTAGTGAGTGAATCGCAGACCATCGTTTTCATTCATCTGTTAGAATATCTAATAACTCGACGAAACGTGTTAAAAGTACCGAGACTAAAAGCTAGGTATCAAAGTTGCAAATCCACTCATCGTTACTTGCACCATAGCTACACGGGAGGTGGGAATATTATGATTGAATCCATGAACCTATGCCATGCACACAGATTGCCACAAATTAAAGCTGTGGCATGGATTCTTCGATACCCAACCAGACCCTTCACGACCATAATCAAACGTTAAACCAAACTATGTGTTCTCAAAAGGATAGAGAAAGGAGTGTTTGGACCAAAAAGAGAAAGGGAGTGTTCGGACCAAAAAGAGAAAGGGCATGTCATATATTTAAACAAGCAAAAACAGAGGAGATTCCTATAAAATGTGGACTTGGGTATCAAAGGCTGTTCCATAAATTCGGTGAGTTTACTCGTAAGCAGTGGTTGTCTGGTTGGGACATGTATGTGGCTAAATTACGTGAAGAATTTTGAGAATAATATATAATTTTTAGGTTATTCTCTATCTTTACGATTGAATTTTAAAATAGTATACGACTATGATATAATAAATTTGATTCGATATATTTTTTGAAGAAGTTTGATTCATCAAATATTGGATTAATTGTACATATATATGAAAGTTATAATGAAGGTGACTTGTCAATCAATCATTTTTAAACTAGCTCTATATATATGATATAAAGTATGTTCAAAAGCGCTTTAAAAGTGTCTTAGAGTGATTTGATAAAGAGTGCTTTTTAATATTGCTTTTCACTTGCACGTTAATGGGTTTCATCTAACAATACTTGACTATTTATCGTACAAATTTTGTGTGTGCTACTATGAAAAGTTTTACCGAGTAAATAGGTTTTTTTTTGTCGTTAAGTAAATAGGTATTTCAGATAACCATTTTCCTACTCAGTTTTCTCGTCAATAAGATCCTTAAAATCATATGATTAAGGAATATTTGTCAAAATAAGGAGAAGAATGATTAAGAAATGTGTCTAGGCTGAATAAGGAAACAAATCAAAGTGTAGTTTCAAGAATTGATTGCCCAAAGAGGGTGGAAATTAATTTTGTATGATTTGCATTAATATATTATGATTTGTGTGGATAAGACCAAGGTAAAAGGCTGATTTTGTAGTTAATTGGTAACATTATTTGAGCTTTACCTTTTCACATCATTGTCACAGTTAAGATGTACTTACCTATTCAATTAGATTCAATTTTCTCACCTATTTTTAGTAACATGTCACATTTTCTTCTAAATTGTTTCTCTTGTATATGTCCTCTCATATTTTATTTTATTTTGACATGTTCAATTTCAACCTACAGTTTACCAAATCTTTCTCAAAAAAAAAAAAAAAAAAAAAAGAGACAAAATCAATAACAATTTATAAATTTTCGAGTTTTTTTTTTGTAATTTCACACAAAGTGGTACGAATGTAACGGCTTTTCATTTGACCGCGTCAAACCGCGACAGGTTACACTCCGTCCCTAAGAACACTTGACCATTCTACCCTCCAATCCTCGCTAAAATCCGGTGCCAAATCACCGCCTCACGGAGGCTAAATTCGGAAAGTCCACGTGTTTCCAGCATAATGAATTTACTATGTATAACGAGATCAACTGCCATTTCATCCCCCTACTCGCGCACCCTACATCTCCACCGTCGGATCTCCCCGAGCCTCATCCGACGCCCCAAAATTCACCTCGGAAAGCCTTGTAAATTTTATAATGGGGGGTGGGGGCTCCTCTTCTCCTTCCTCTCCTTGTTGTGTTTGCCTCAGTCACTTCGCAGAGAGAGAGGTCTGGCGATTCAAAACCCACCCAAACGGCTATAACTGGCGTTACGGGAATTTGAGAGGCTCAGATATTTAAGGATTGAAGAACCTTTTTTGGTTCTTGTTTGCTGAGTTTTGGTTCATAAATTTGGCCTTTTTGTTTTTGTTTTGTTTTTTGGGTGATGAGGAAAAGAAGATCTGGGTGGGTTGGAATCCGGTGAAGAGGGAGAGGAGAAGAAGAAGGGGGTGTATTGGCCTGTTGGGCATTTCCCTTTTCTTAATCAGAGGTTGTTGTTCATTGTCATTTTGTTTGTTTTGAGGTGAGGTTGAGGTTTGAATCATGTCTGATGGGTACTACAGTTCTAAGAAGACGGATGATATTTGCGACGACGTTTGTGGAGAGGTACTTGTTTTTTTTCTTTCTTTGCTATGTGAATGATGAGCTTTCAGTTTGTGATTCCGTTTGGAAGTGTTAATCAATGGAGATTTTGAGGTTTTTGATTTTATTTTTTCGAGGAGGAATGGAACGATTACATCCATTTTTTTTTTTGTTTTTTGTTTTGTTACAATTACATCCTTTTGTTTTTGTGGCGTTGGAAATAGAGTTTGTGGATATATATTTTTTTAGGTGCAGTCATTTGTCTGGTATCACTGTTTTTTTGTTGTACGTTTATTTTTTCTTTCTCATTTCTAGCTATGTTGTTTCGTGTTCGTCCTGGTGATTGCCCTGTTTCAGTTAATTTCGTTTAAGAAGTTATGTTTTTTTTTTTGTTATTTATTTTCTTATACATTTTATATCACAAGGTTATGGAATTGTTTGAGCATCTATATTGCATTATTATACCTTTGTGGTTTGGTCTGTGACTGCTCTCCTGTTATTTGCTATGTTTGAATCTACATTAGGTTTCCGATAGGCAGAAATTTTTGTTGTGTTAGTTTTTGATATGTTTTATAATAGGTTTTTTTGTGAATATATAAACAGGATTTCTTAAGAAAAGTTTTGTTTTTCATTTGGTGGTAGGGATCAGAAGCAGCATTGAACATGGCCAGACTCCGATGCATTCTGCGGGGGTTCGATTTGAAGACTTACATTTTCGTTTTTGCAGTTCTTCCATTATGCATCTTGGGTGTGTATTTACATGGGCAGAAGGTTTCATATTTTTTACGACCTATTTGGGAATCTCCTCCAAAGTCTTTCATTGAACTTCCACACTACTATCATGAAAATGTGTCCATGGAGACTCTCTGCAGACTTCATGGGTGGACGACTCGTGAGTCACCAAGACGGGTTTATGATGCAGTTCTCTTCAGTAATGAGGTAGACATCCTTACAATCCGGTGGAATGAATTGTATCCGTATGTCACACAGTTTGTGCTGTTGGAATCAAACTCGACATTTACTGGCCTGCCCAAACCATTGGTCTTTGCTAAGAACCGGGACAAGTTTAAGTTTGTTGAAGACCGGCTAACTTATGTAACAACTGGAGGAAGATTTAAGAAAGGTGAGAACCCATTTTATGAGGAGGCATTTCAAAGAGTAGCACTAGACCAGCTTCTGAGAGTTGCTGGTATAGAAGATGATGATCTGCTGATAATGTCTGATGTTGACGAGATTCCTAGTGCCCACACAATTAATCTCTTGAGGTGGTGCGATGACATCCCACCTGTTATTCATCTCAGGCTGAAGAACTATTTGTACTCTTTTGAGTATTACGTTGATGGAAAGAGCTGGAGGGCATCAGTTCACAGGTATCAGACTGGCAATACTACATATGCTCACTTCAGACAGAGCGACTACCTTTTATCAGATGCCGGGTGGCATTGTAGTTTTTGTTTCCGTCATATCAGTGAATTCATCTTCAAGATGAAAGCTTACAGCCACTATGATCGTGTGAGGTTCTCTCATTACTTGAACCCTAAAAGGATTCAGGATGTGATATGCAAAGGGGCTGACCTATTTGACATGATTCCCGAGGAGTACACATTTAGGGAGATCATTGGAAAGATGGGACCTATTCCTAGATCTTATTCAGCAGTTCATCTTCCTGCATATTTGCTGAACAATGCCGAGAAGTACAAGTACTTGTTGCCCGGAAACTGCAAGAGAGAAAATGGCTGAGACTTGAAAAACAAGGTGCCTGATCAAACAGTTGAACAGGCAAATTGTTGATAGAACTCCTTGTGAATCGGACCGATAGTGCTCCCCGTTAGAATTTGATAGCTATGGTGTCGCAGAGATACAAAGATAGGTCATTCTTAGAGTGTTTTTGAGAAGAACATCATAGATTCCTGCAAATTAATGGGAAATTATGTACATTTCCTTTTTTCTTTTTTTTTTTCTTGGGTTTCTATGAAAGCATATCAATTTTTCAAGTGGGGAATTTTCTATGAGGGCAAAGCTTTTCATGAGCTTTGGTACCCGCCTCTTGTTGATATGGCATAATCCCAAATGACATTTCCCAGGCTTCTCTTAAAACCGTTCACTCTATCAGACTGGAAATACTCCATTTCCCAGGGCATTATTTGAACCAGAAAAGAATGCAAAAATCTTTGTTCTACAAACCATGTAACCTGTGAACTGAGGAAAAGATTTTTGCATTCTTTTCTGGTTCAAATGCCCTGCATCTCTGATGTGGGTGGTACTCTAGCAATGACTAATTCTGAGCAAATAGAAATCAGATTGCCCACTACTTGTTGACTGCTTTGAAGAAATCTATCTACTTAATTGACTTCTTTCATTTAATTCAAAAACCCAGTTGTCTTATGCACGTCTCCATTATACACAGATGGACCTCATAAACCCTAAACCTTCCAAAAACCACTTGCTATATAGAAACCTTTGTTCTTTTACCACCATTGTCTATATGCTCAAACCTACACTTCTACATGTTCTCATCTTCAGAATCTTCCCGGGTTCTGACCGTGTTCTTAAGGCAAACACTGTCATCCTCGAAACTTGCCTTCGATCCTCGCCATCTCACTTCTGGTTTCATATTGTATACCAATTTTGCACAAGATTGAGGACATTTGCTACTGATATTAAAAGGGTCAGCTAGTTGTTTGACTTAGACCACATAAGTCATTCTTACCCATAATGAAGTGAACTTTACGCATAGCTCTACGGCTCTTATTTGGTTGGCACAAACCTGAGTAGAATGGTGTATAAGTTGGTTGTATTTGTTAAACAACATACATTGGCCTTGAGTAAAGTTTGCTATCTCCATCTCTTAGAATAGTAAAAGTTGATTGTATTTGTTGAACCAATAGGGGAGAAAATGAAAAACAGGACACTAGTCTGCAGTAAAGTCTGCAAGCTAATTTCAAACACATACTTCCAATGTTCATTTCAGAATTCGATGTTAAAATCGACCTGGGTCATGAAGACATGAAGCAGGTCAAGATTTTCATGAACATAATTTAATGAGGTTTCTTGGAGATTTATTTTGGTCTTTTAACAAGTTGTAGACGTAGACCTTTCATCATCTGATGACTATGAATTGATATACAAGTCATGAAGAAAACCAGTGCAAAATTGTTGTCCAGAACTTGGACATGGACCTTCATGGCATAGCATTTCATCATTGTTACACTTCTATGATTAAAGTTGTAATTTATTAAAGAATAAGAAAAAAGTTTGAATAGTATACACAGCATGATCTTTCCATCTTATAGAGGCTGTAAGCCTCAAATGCAGCCCTATAATCACCGATCTAATCACTGTCCCAAATCTCATCCAACTCTTTTGGTGTTCTTGTCCGCTTGACATCATCTGCTTTACTCTTCTCTTCTCTCCTTACTGGATAATCATCTTCATCGCTGCTCCTATAATTGTATTTTCCTGCAGTTGATGCCTGTGAATCTTTTATTGCCTGTGATTCCCACATTGCTGTTTCATCATCACTAAAGAGATCGTCTGACTCCATGTCCTCTTCAACTAACTTTCTTCTTATGTTAAAATCAGCATCTCCTTTTAGATATTCACTGTCACGCTTCCCCTTTGCACCACTTGATACCTTGAATTCGTCATGAGCTTCATTGGAATCATCAGCGTTATCTACCTGCTGCTTCTTTTCTAACTTAAAGTAATTTAACTTCAACTCCTCTTCGTCATCACTGCTGCTTAGGTATTCATATCTCACAGCTCTCGATGGTGTTGATTCAGTACCTTCAACTTCCCCATCATCGGAGTGCCACATTGCACTTTCAAGATCACTGAATGTGTTCTCTGATTCAGTACCTTCAACTTCCATGATCTTTGTATTATTAGCTTTAACACTTATTTTAAAGTGTGCATCACTTTTTCCCCTCCCAATCTGATACTGCTTTACCCTGTCAATTGGTGATGCCTTGAACTTCTCTTGCATTCCATCTGAATCATCAGCATCACTGTCAAAAACACTAGTATGCGCAACACTATTAGAATCCGAATCTCCCTCGTCATCTTCATACTCACTATCAACAGGCATCTTCTTGCCACGTGTATCCCTCCGATCCCTCGTCCTTTTTGTCTCATCATCAGAGCTGTCATTTTCAAGTACTTCAGATCTTCTGTATCTCCCCCCAAATTCTTCTTTGTTCCAATACCTTAATCGGGTAAACTCTTCTTTCTCTGCTGCTTCCTCAGCTGCCCACTCGCGTTCAGCTGCATTTTCAATCTCAGAGATGAACTTGTCTAACTCCTCCTGCTCATCTTGATCGGGAGGTTCTAAATGTCTCAATTGGTTATCAGTCTCTGCTAGTGACAGCTTATCCCCATGGAATACATAAGGAGTCCCTTCCTTCTGATCAATTGCATTGAAGAATGAGGAAGCAACTCTCTGGATACTGGCCATGGCAACTGGATCCTCAGGATTAACACCACTTCTGCGTAGCTCCTGTTCTATCTTCTTAATATTTAGCTTTTGTGACTCAAGAGCTTGTTCAAATCTGGCCTTGAATAATGCCTGCACGTAAAAATGACGAATAGCTTCCCTTAGATCCTTCAATAGTACTTCACTGAGCTATCCTAACAGAATTTTATTTTGATTTATTATAGAAATATGAATTTCCAATGAAAAGTCTGAAGCAATAGGCTGCACCTATATAGCAAATCTGTACAAGCACTGCTTATGCAAATGCCAGTACTAAAAATGCGACCCTCCCTGAGCAACAAACATATATACATATTTAAACGGAAAACTTATGTTTACGTACCTTCCTTTTTGTAAGGGTATTGAAAGGTATCAAGTTTTTAGGCTGACGGTAATTTCTTCCACGAAACATAATAATTGTTTTTGTATTATGTATATTTATCACGATACCACCACTCAACCTTGCAAGCATTGTTGCCATTTCCTTGATTTTCTCCTTAGGAAAGTTATCACAACAGACTTGTACGGTCTCGTGAAACTTCCAGTGCATGTGCATATTCTGGACAACTCCTCCAAAAACCCCACGAACACCAACAGGAACGTAGTTTTTGTTTCTGAAGCCAATCTTCTTAAATGCCTGAAGCTGCTCTAGTGTAAATAGCTCTGGATCATGTCGGGGAGCTGGCAGATCTGGAAGCTCATATTTTTTGAGCTTCTGTAGTAGCAGTGCCACTTTTCTCTTGGCCTGCACGATTCCGATGGTCAACATGGTTACATGAGAAATGCGAAACCAGTAAAAGCATATAGCATGGACGCTTGAATATGTGGAAGTAAACCACCCTGAAAAATAAGGCTCAATTTGATAAAGTGATTTCAAATAAGATTTTCTATTTGAGAACATAACATATGATAGATAGCATGTACTCGATAAGACTGGATACACTGGATTTTAGATAATTATATGCAGCAAGTAATTTCAAATTTCTTTGTTTTCTTCTTACTCAATCTTGACAGTAGTCTATTGTTTTTGCCCAATTATTGTAATGGCCTCAACCTTAAACATAGCAAAAGTTTAAGCTCATAATGTCAACTGAATCCCTACATGCGAGCCACTCTACCAGATGTACCAAGTATATTTGGAATTTAAAATTAGCCCATACTGAAGTCTCTGACTTAAGATTTGCTGCGACATAAGGATCCATCAACTCTTGTTTACCTAAGCTCCTCTATGCATATACATTGAAATACTGGTATGGCTGCATTGCAGTTGAATATAGGTACTTTAAATTATATTGGTAACCGAGGGTCGGGAATGTTGAAATTTGACTTATCCAAAAGAATAAATACTTGACAATACATCATTATTACTTTTAGCTTATGAACTGTGTTAGAAAAACTTCATCTTTTACATCTTATATGTTAGAAAATCAACCAAAATCAGAGGCCATCCTACACATCTCAAACTGCAACACTGAACATCAATTTGGCATAAAGATTATAACATATTGGTAACTGAAAATTAAGAAGCTCAGAGTTCGAACCAGAATTTATAATGGCAGAACCTGATTTATGCAGCACATATGACATATCTAATGCTTAATTCAATAAGAAAGGTAACATACCCTTTTGAGGTTGTAAATGCGCCTCTCATTTTCAGTCATCAGCTTCTTTCGGATCTTACTTGCCCTCCGAACCTCTTTTTGAGTTCTGCCAGTCTCCTTTTCCACCCGTCTCGCTACTTTGCTTCTCATTCCCCTCCCTGTAGATGACGAACCTCTAGATGACGACCCCCTATGTGTGGACATTGTCCGGGACCACCCATCCAAGGGATGGAAAGGTGAAGATGGAGAAGAAAAACAGTCTTCAGTAGCTCTACTCGGCCTAACCACATTGCTCGAGATCAGTTTAAGACCAACATCTCTTAAAAACGAGACATCCCTGCATTGAAAAACATTCAGACACTCACCAAATTAGCCTTAACTACTCATACCAAATGAACCATTGTACACTAATTCATATCTCCATGAATATTTGGTGCTAAGTATCAAAACAAATGCTTCAAGTTTCCAGTATCCTAGTCATTTCTACAAACTATTGAACACAATCCAAACCATACAGAATCACTCAACAATGGTCAGAACTAAAAGCAAAAGACTGAGACTTTCACAATGAATTAGCTTCTGGGTCAAGTTCCCAGCTAAAAAAGCATTCATCTTTCAACTTGGGTATCATCTTAGACCAAATGGGTAGTCACAGAAATGAGTCAAATGTCACAAATTGGTGATGTAAACCCTAAAATTACAGAGAGAGATAGCAAGTAAGAGAGAGAAGGTACCTGGAGGGATTGTGAAGGAGAGAAGAGATGGACTTGAAGCATTGTCTGCGGAGGTTCAACATCGATGATGAGACCCTCAATCACTGCTCCACTGTTTTCTCATTTCATTCCATTTGCTTAGAAAAATTGGACTGAAAATCCAGGGTTTAAGGTTTTGGGGGTTTAGGGATTTTGGGAATGTTTTTGACTAAATATGGGTCTATTCTGTCACTTATTTACCAATATGGTACTAAGCGGGCGGAAACCTATTTGGGCCGGGTCTAGGCAGGATGGTTGGTCCAGCTAAAAAAAAAAAATTAACTAAAATGATGATGAAAAGTGAAGTTGAATTATGATGGTAGCAAGGAGGAGAATAACAGCAAAGGCTACACAACACAATGAAGCACCGATCTTGGGCTCACCGGCGGTTGAATTCCCAATCGACCGGAAGAAGCTGATCCCTAAGTGTTGTTTTTCAAAGAAGAATGACATGAAGTTTGTAACTTATCACGAAGATAGTGTTTGAGTTTTGATTATTCTGCACAAAAGGAATAGTTTATCTCTAATGTATTGTTGTACATTGGGAGCTAGGGTACCTTCAAGCTGTAATTTGTGAGCTTGCAGTCTCCACATCTCTAATGTTTACACTAAGACAACACAGATACAGAAATGGACGGTAACGAGGATCGATCATGAAAGTGAGTTAAGAAAAAGATTAGGAGGCCTTTCACCTGCCCAACTATTGTAAATTTTTTGTTATCTATTGAGCTAGTTCCTGCAAGTGAAAGACATTGGTTATCAAAAACAGTAACAGGTAGCTTAACTAGCTCAATCAAACCATCAAGAGGGAGCATGACACAGCAGAATCAAGTAGCAGTAGTACGACAATGATAAGCTAAAGCTTCTTAACAACACAGCCATAGACAACGTTTAGACTTTAGAGGTTCTAACATCAACATAACAGTTCTCTGTCCATCTAAATACTGCTATGGAAACGGGGACTGGCGTGACGCAAGTGGTTAACCGCTACATCATAGTATCTCTTCAAGATACGTATCCATTGTTCTCCAAGATTCTTTGAATGCATATCTTGTCCAGGTTCCATCAGGGTGGCCATGATCCGATTCATGGCAGTGACGGCAAAATATTTTATAGCCTTCGCCAACAACTGTGTTCTCGGGGTTTCAAATAACCTTCAAGCAGGGACACTCATCTGAAGGATGGTCGACGACCTTCATACAAACTTCACAAAGTTGAGGCCCTTGATCAACTAATTCTGAATCTGAGTCGTCTTCATCAGGATTACCTGTTTGTTTGGTGCCAACGTTAAATACAAGTATGTTAGAACCGAAACAGTAAAACTTAGACTGTATAATATGACCTCTGTGTATTTAATGGAATTATATTGTTTGAAGAAAAGTGATTGAAAAATGTAATAGGGCCTTGTGTGTTTGTTTTAGTCGGTTCACTGGAATTGGAACTCATTGCCTGCGTATTTGTAACTGTTATACTTTATACAGTCTAAGTTTTACTGTTTCTGTTCTAACATACTTGTATTTAACGTTGGCACCAAACAAACAGGTAATCCTGATGAAAACAAACTTGTGTACCAACATCGATCGTTGATAGCAAGTATCTTCCCTACTTACTCAGTTACTCCTTTTTACTTGTAAAATTACTGGAGTCTCTTAATGTGTTTGTGACGTTGATTATCTTTGTGGTTGGAATTACTCATGTAGTCAGAGGTATGCTCGTAACAGAAACCATGAAGCAGCACGACTTAGAATGGAAAGTACATTAGACATCAAATTTTCTCCATATAGCTAGTTATTAGATGAAACAATGTTCACAATTATGATCATAACTAAACCCAACCAGTCAAATTAAAACCTACTAGCAACCAAGCATGATCCCAAAATTAAACCTGCACAACCAACAGCCCCAACTGTATATCAGAAACGTTCAAAAGAACTGTCAAAAAAGAACTGTGTCCAATGCTTGTTCTTGATCTAACAACCATGTCCATGTTAACAATGAGCTGGTTCCCACATACAGCATCCTCTCTACAAACTCCACGTATGTTACATCTGAAACTTCATAACGATGTTTGCCTCCTGAACAATACGAAACAGTGTTATAGGCTAGTACAATCCCAGAATTAAACAAAACAAAAGACAAGATGATACGATGATGCAAGTTTTAATAATGACAAACTACTATGCTTTCAGTCGATTTTTTCAGTGACAGCTACCTTGAAACCACTCGACAGACAGATATTGATAATTTGATACTGCAAAAGAATAGGACAAGACACTCTTTAAACTCTGGGGATTACATTGATCAGGGATTCAGGGATCCCTACATGATCAATCATTGCTTGAATACCTTCCCAGTTATAGCTATCCATAAATGGAAAGTGAATGCTTCAGGCATTCAAAATTCAATTCAAACGAAGCAGTAGATGCAGACCAACTCCAACACAGCACTTCCCAAATTCCAAATATTGTATCAAACATTCTTTTTTCTTTTCCAACTTATCCACTTAAGATAATTATATATAACTCAATTCAAATGGAAACCTTTGTACTTGCTCCTTTGACATATATAAGGGTTGCTTTTCTCTCCCAAGCTCTCTTGAAGATTATCAGAAAGACGCTAGATTTTAAAACCACCTACTACAAGGTTTAACAACTCACACATCACTAACAGCGTATCATGAAAGAGTATGCTACTGAAATCCTTTAGTGCCATTGGGCAGTAAAAACAGAAGTTATTAAATTACCAGCACATAACTGTAAATGATATCATCATGATGGTTAGGCAAGATATTTAATGTCACTTATCCAATTGGCAAACAAAATGTATAGTGAGGATAAGGTTCCAACAGAGAGACTAGCTACAATATTCTCAGATATGTGAAACTTTTCCTATATAATACTTAAAACTCAAATTTTACATAAATATCAATGCATAAGTTCTGACATAGTTAAATTTACCTTTTCTCGAAGTCCAAGTGATCAAGTTTGTTTATTGTTAGAGGCTTCTCTGCACAGGACCTTCCATTTATCCTTCAGATTATCTGGAGTCCGAGTCTCATGAAAAATATCCCTACCCAACTCCAAAATTCTCCTCCAAGGAAGATTTTTCTTTACTTGGGCTGAAAATATTTGTATTCCTGCCTGGAGCATAAGAATACTAAGTAGATTCCAACTACCAGACCAAATCAGAAAGAGAACTATCCCTACCGTACCCAGATCTAAGCATTAATCATTCCCAGACAAGCAATGTCTCAAACTTTGTGATGATCAGTCTATGCAAATCTTCCAAAAGAACAAAACCTGAGAAATTCTAAACTACTAGATAGAAAACAGAACTTAGCATATGCGACTGGTAACTAATAATATGACGATTTGAAAACTCCTGGTGATTCATATTACTCTTATGAGATGCTTCTTTTCTCTTCTTCCTATTTAGCAAGTCCATTAAGATAACCTTACAGAACCCACCCTCAGCCATGCTTTTACCATTGAAACCACAAAAAACATAAGATGGTTGAAAGCTGTAACTTGCTTTACATTGCATAAGTACATGCCGTGAACTAGTACATGATATGTCAAGTTTTGCAGGATCTAGAAAAGAAAAAACATTTTCTCACAATCCATTTCTCCTTCTTCAGATGATCACATCTATTCCAGAAAGGCAGGAAGGCTATGACCACAAACAAATACCTCCAACATTTCCAACTCGGCAGCTGTCCACTTAACTTTCCTCCGCTTGCTAATACGAAATAACAATCTTCACTGCAAATATACGAGAAATAATTGATTGTCAATTAGTAACTCTATCTGCATTTCCATAATAGGAAACTTATAAAATCCAATAGAGTAACAAAAATTAGACAACTGTGACATAACTCATGATCACCTTCCAGATTCCGGAACATATCTTGGTTCAGCAGAGGAGCTAGCTTTCTCATTTGGGTTCGAGTCTGGAACTTGTCTTGTCTCGGACAGACCTCAGTAGCTTTCTCAGTTTGGTTCAACTCTGGAATGTCACCCCCACCTTTCGCATGTGGGTCCCGCTTCTTTGGCAGCTTCATCTTCCTGACCAGCGCCCTCTTGTAAGCGCAATAAGGGCAGTAGAACCTGCCCTTGTCATCAATCTCAGAGTTGGAACCCATACACTCCTCGTGGATACCAATCGGGCACCCGATCACACTACACGCCACCACTTTCATACCATCGTCACCGTCGCCGCCGCCGCACGTGAGACACTTGTCTATTACGAATCCATCTAATTCCATCCAGTCTTCTTCGTCTGACATTGTCGCTATCGATGGATGATTCGATGAGAGATTTGGAGAATGTAGGAGTTTTTACTGACCTGAGTGAACAGTTTCAGGCGGTGGCAGTTGATTCGTGTGCATTACGATGACGTTTAGCGGTTTAGGGCAGTTGGAAAAGGAAAGAAATCTTGTTGGGTTAGTGGATTGGCCCAAATATGCCCAAATATTCATGATATTTCTTCGAAATTTTTCTGATTTTTACGAGCACTAATGTTTATTTTTATAGCATTCAGATATTTTATAACTAGTCTATTTTTCATCAATCATATAATTTTTAAATAAAAATTTGGTAAAATTTTATCGATATTTAATATGTTTTAGATCTGTCTATCAATTTTTTTTTGCAAACAATATATTTGCACGACTGTTGATATTCTAGGTATTGATTGGATCACACTAAGTAAATTGTTATAAACCGTGACATTACCGAGGTCTCGTTGGTCTAAAATCAAGATTGTATCTCTATCGGAATGAAATCTTGTGTTCAAAATTTTCATCCAAAGAGAATATAAGTAATGAAATCGAGAGATTAACTATCAGAGATGTAAATTTTATAAGAAACAAAATCAAAAAGGAATTTTGGAGATTAACTATGTCGGATTTACAATGATGGAAAGAAATTAGACTTTAGGTCAAGCTGCAAGTAGCAAAATGTGCATCTTTGTTGTTGAAAATAATGGATAAATTTTATTAAACAAAAAAAAACCACGGATACGTATAATAATATTTTTATGCTACTTCGGTTATTTTATGTTAAATCTTTAACTTTAAATTGTCATCAAATTTTCTCCAAATAGCTAGTTAAGTAGTTATAGATTGAAACAATGTTGACAATTATGATCATAACTAAATCCAACCAATCAAATTACAACCTACTAGCAACCAAGCATGATCCCAAAACTAAACTTGCACAACCAACAGCCTCAATTGAAACGTTCACATTCTCAATCGTCTTCTCTCTCTGGGGGAGGACCGCAGGGTTTAATCATTCTCTGCATAAAGTTGTAACGTTCTCTCCCAATCGATTCATTCTCAGCGAGAGCGAAGTAGGAAAGAATGGGATGATGACCAACATAGGAGGCATAGCTATCACGCTGAATATTCACGGCCCATTCATACCTATGCAAGTCGGCATGCCCTGTTCCCAGGTACTTAGCTTGAAGGTGTTCGAGCTGGGAGTTGATGTTGAACCTATCACTGGCCTGCATATTGCCTCTGCAAACGAAGAAGAAGCACCGGCGGCAAAAGCAGATGGTATGTGATTTTGTGTAGGGAGAGAGAAGACGAGGACTCTGCAAATTTAAACCCACCCTACTGACTACCCTTATATACACACACACACACACGTCTACAAACCTGTCACCTACTACGATTTGGAAGCCTTTTCCTAAGATAACTAGGTATCCTAAATCATTGATGAGTACAAAAGCTCCTCTCAGACAAGGATTGCAAGTCCTTCCCTATGTTGGAAAAGCACAACTATATGCAATACCTTTAGAGGATACCTAATGTTGTTGGTTCCAGAAAGTGAAACTTAATACAAAATCAAATGTTCAGTTACAAATTTGATACAACAGCAAATACCATTGTTTTAAAACAGAACTATGGATACAAATTTGATACAACATATATATAGAGCACATATATGCTATTGCCAATGATGTAATCGTTGCTACAATGGTTTTCAAGTATCCCACATCTCATCATTCCCATGGGATGCCTTTTACTACCATATAAGCAATACATTATACATCGTTGGCAAAAGCAGTTTCATACAAAGAACCGAACTTGATGGTTAAATTAGTCAAATACACTCATTAGCCGAATGAAGATTGATAAATCTGATCTCAGCAACAGACAGCTAGGTTATCTTACTTGTAACTCCATGATCACCTACTTTGAGACTTACAAAGCTTGAAAAGCTTGCATAAAGTTTGCCTCATTTTCCATTAAAGAGCATGCAAGTCTGCACAAAATTTGGGAATTAAGTTTCATTCCCGGAAGCTCGTTCACATCCAGTCCAACCAATCAAGTATACTATCTTGGGAACAGAATTGCAAACCCTGCATTATCAATGTTACTATTTAGATACAATAGTTCTTTAGAAATCTCATAGCAGAAGAAGAATGGTTAAACATGAAGCTTACATGTAGCTGAAAATCTGGTGGACTATCAAACTCAAGGTTCTCAAGGTCAGGGACTCCAAATGATGTGCTTCCGTTTCCAGTCACCCCGTTCGTATTGTTAGCATAGTCAGTGATAGATATGGGATTCAGAACTGGACCATTTAGAGAAGTGGAAGAGTTAAATGTCTCCTTGCATAACAAGGTGTCATCCACGCAGTTTAAACCATAGTATTCATCAGCCTGAGATTCGCCTGCCAACCAGGTAGGTTGCCCAATATTGTCCTCAAATTGACTATCAAGTTGAGGAACATGAGACGTGCTGCCCTCGAACTTCCTGAGTTCGGCATACTGAGATACTTCTGGGACATACTCTGTCACCTGTGCCACAAAATAGATTGCAATAAGGACTCAGCATACTAAACACCTTTTAGGAAATCAAGCAAAAAATTAGAATTTGATTTTATATTCCACAGCTTAGAAAATAAGCTCCTTTTTCTGTTGTAGTTTTCTCTTTGCAGTTTGCATTATATAGTTACTTCAGATTTTCTTAGGCATATATCTGAACATAGTAAATCGTTTTGCTACTGAGTATATATATAGCTTGCACACAACACAACTATAGACAAAATTTATTTCCAACCTTGGCAGGGGATTTGTGCATATATTCATCAGGATCATCATCACGCCAAGCGGATTCCTGTGGTGCAGGAGTAGTTGGAGGACATGTTATGGGGGTTATTGGAGAAATTTGAAGTATGGAGGATTCAGGTTCTCCTTTGACCAAATTGTCTTCATTCTTGTCAGTCTGCTTAGGCTGTTGGTAGAATATCTTTGACACCACATATTCACCTTCTTTCTCATCTTCTGTACTTCCCAAATGATACTGATGCATCACCCAATCAGCCTTATCTGCTTTGGATCCTTTGTTCGAACTTTTATACAGCACCATGATCTTCTTCCAGCCGGGATGCACTCCACCTTTTATAGCCTTGGTCTTGCCGGTCTTGTGCCAACGAACAGCCTGTGCATCCAAGCCTTGCTCTTTGTCAATCTTGCGACGCTTCCGTTGACCAGTTGAATATGCATTTAATGTTTTATGAAAGAAATGGAAGCTACTTCCATCTTTCTTTGCACCTGGATCAAAACCAAGTAAAATGATCCTAATATTAGCTTTATAGACTAAAAGAAGAAGCACACTGTATACAACTATTCATCCTTATACACAAAAAGAGAGGAGTGACAGTTACAAGCAGTAGCAAATGCAGTCATTTAGTTAATCCATCATAAAATTTTTCACTATCAGTTGCAGATGCAGCAATGCAAAGATTAATGCCTGGAATCATAAAAGGCATATGAGAATATGAATGAAGCTTGTGATCTCCTTACCAGGAAGCTTTTCAGGATGAGTGTAGCAAATGCCTACGTCCCAATCAATAGTCGGGATGAACTCATCAATAAACATGTGTGGTTTTGAGTTGCCAACAGCAACTTTCGCAGCTAAATGATCAATGAGTTCAGAATCAGATGGATCAAATTTCACGCCAGTCGGAAAGCCAGGCCATTTTGTTGAAACCTACAACAACAGAGTTCCGAAGAGTACAAGTTTAAGAGATTGAACTACTTGCACTACATAACACCTCTATCAAACTTATTCTCAGACAAACTTCGAATTCATTGCAAAAGAACATATAAAGAACTCAATCAAATGAACATGAACAAAACTCAAAAAACCACTTACATCGCTGTTGCTGATAAGATAATGGCACCTCGGGCATTCACGATTCGCCCCACAATCTTGGATTTGAGACGAACAGTTTTTGACTTTGCTTGCAAATCCTCTGCTGTTGATCAACCAAGCCCTACAAGAATTATCTACTGCATTAGCCTCAAATTCATACACAGCAGATTCCAGTAACATCATAAAGTGACCAACAGAGAAACCACATTGCAAGACGAATTCAACATTCATTGCAAACATTAACCATAGAAAAATTTAATAGAAACTCCCAACATTATCAATTCCAGTAGAATGAAAATGAAAGACAACATTACAAAATCAAGAGAAGCTGAAATGGGTCTCTCAGAAAACACCTAGGAACCAACACGATTACGAAAGCCAGCATTATCTTTCTAATCACACCCAAAATACACCCAAATCCAAGCATTCAAGCAAACGAAAACATAAAGTCGGAATCTTTGATTTGAAAAGCACCATTACTTTGGAATTTAGCCAAAAAACCTGACCAAATACAGAACCAATTTTAGCTAAAATGCAAAGCAGCTGTGACAAACAGAGAAACCCCTGACTTATAAACTATAGAAGGTACTTCATAAAGCTGTGATTCACTAAGAAACTTTCAACATCATCCATTCCAAATACCCAGCTCAATCTTCAAAAAGTAGAAAGCTTGAAATGGGTAAAAAGCACCCAAATCACCCAAACCTTCATAAAGTTTCTATTTTTCGATCATGCAAATCCAAACCCAAATCCACACCCTAAAATTTCAACCCCAAATCCATAAACCAATAAAAGCCACAACCTTTCAGTCTCAATCAAACCCAGAAACCAAAACCCAGAACCAAAAATCCCAAAATTACATTGAGGGGTATAAAAAGATAGGGATTGAGCTTCTTCTTCAGCTCTCAATCAAATTTTCAACCCGAGAAAAAACACGACCTCCTTAAAAATTAGTTTAGTTAGTTCATATGTAGACATGTTCTAAAACACTGAGCTGCGTTTAAGGTTCTCACCTCGCCATTTCTCCGAAGTATAGAAGAGGTTGTCACCTCGGAGAGAAGCCTATTTTTAGAAAGAGAAAGAGTGTAGTGTGTCTGAGAAGCTCAACCCCTTTCTACACTGGAGTAAGTTAAAGTGGGGTTGTCTGAGCGGGAAAACACCCAGCTCCGGACCTTTAGGTTCGGATTAGAATCTTTTACTGACGAGGGCCAATAGCAAGAGCCTTTGGTGGGACCCGGATTTACGAGAGCTACTTGTTCTCCAAGCTATATATGGAAATATTTTGTGGATTGAGTACGTTTGTGCCTCTTTGGAATTGGTTTAATGTTACGTTGCACATATACTTCATTTTTTGAGACGTATACCATATCTCATCGATACGGAGGATACACGAATCTATAGATTTGATACTTTTTGTCGGTATTCGGTATCAGTATCTTATAATTGTATATGTGAATTTGAATTCGTAAAGTTAAATTAGATATTTTTGTCAAAAATAAAGTTGTCGCGTTAGAAAGTCCAAACAGACGTCGAACGCCTCTTGCTCCTTCTTTGGCAATCTTACAACCATAATTTCGTATGCATCTAAATATCATGTGGCCATATGAGATGCGTTCCACACAAATACAAGAAAATGTGACTGCCGAAATAATACCGGATGAGTCTGATCTTGTAGTAAAACAATATGAGAAGGGCATGAGGGGAGTGGTGTGTGACTGTGTGTTGACGTGACTGTTACATTGACCAGATGGGAGACTAAAATGAGACCCACACTTGATGGAGCCCTTGAGACAGGGGCTTTGGTTCGGGGGAACGAGGCTGAGGCTCTGTGGAGCTTTGAAATCCGCGTCAGTGTCAGTGTCATTTTGGTAAAATTCGGGAGGTGTCACAAGCTACTTGTTCTCCAAGCCATACATAGCTGGGAGTTTCTATATCAAGTACCAAAAATGGACTGTATGTCAACAAGTCGTTGTAGTATAGTGGTAAGTATTCCCGCCTGTCACGCGGGTGACCCGGGTTCGATCCCCGGCAACGGCGATTTTTTGTTATTTTTCATCTTTTCTTCACATAAAACTTTTCTACTAACCCTTTTTTACCGCATTAAACTCCTTTATGGTTCTTGTACTATATTTTCACTGCATTAATCTCCTTGCTTGTTCATGGTGCTTGTAGTGACACTGATCTCTTTTCCAGTGTTACAAACCCACAATAAGAATCGCAGAGTACGCAACTATGCATTATTCATCCTCATAGAAGCAGCATAAAGCATTTGAATGTTAACAAGAAAACATTTATCGATACATTATTGTGTTACAGTCGATTGATTCAGATCATGACATGATCAAAGGAGTTATCTTAAATAGGAGCAAAAGGTTTTTGGATGGACCTTATTTTACAACGTAACTACATCACAGCAACCCCCAACTCCAGAACTCTAAATTCCTATCGAGTTGATCTCCATCAGACCAAACTAAGGTTAAGAAAACTGTCCCATTTCGACAGTAATATCGGATGACTGAACATCTGCTTCCTCAAGGCTAGAAGTTTTTCAAGTATCAACAACATTGGTTAAAGCAGAAGAAAAAACCTTTAGGTTTCTCTTGCATGTCTGCTTTAGGTGTTTCACCCGATTCATCGTGTGTAGCCATCAAAGAACTAGTACCAGGGGATTCTGGTGGCAGTACAGCATTATCAGATCTGAATATTCGTTGGGGGATTGCTGGTTTTGACGGTGAAATAGTAGAGAGATAATGCAGTAGCATCTGTATAATTTGGCTAAAGTTGGGCCGATCATTTGGATCCTCTTTCCAACATGAGGTTACTATCAACGCCAAATCCTCTGGCAGGTTTTCAGCACTTGGCCTCACATTCTGAAACAACGTGAATAACCTCAGATTTTGATGCCAAAGAAGACTCTTAGTTATGAATAAGGCTATGTTAGTACCTTAAAAGCAGCTGCATATGCTGCTTGCAGATTGGACATGCCTTCAAATGGCAGCTTATTATGAATGAGTTCCCATAATACAATTGCAAAGCTATAAGCATCCACTTTATGATTGTAATGCTTCTTCTCTCCATGTCTTAATGTAACTGTGCTATAAAGCTGCCACCAAACATAATAAATTTTCTGATATAAAAGGCCACTAACAAGACTTATCATTAATAAATGTTTAGCTTTAGAATCATAAGAGGCAGTACCTCAGGCGCCATCCATCGGTATGTCCCAGTTTCAGCAGTCATCATTTCTGTTAATGACTCTTCTCTTGCTAAGCCAAAATCGGCAAGTTTAACTGTTTTATGGTCTGCAGTCAAAATCAAATTCTCTGCAACAAGGACAGGACAAAATGTGAGATCTGAAGCAACCCCTCTCATGTATGCGTTAGAACCACCTATGTGCCAGGAAAGTTGGACTTGGAAAAACAAATGGGAGAACCAAAGCTATTGACATTACTGATCATGAACTGATTTAGTAAACAAGTCTCTGATCATGTTAACTACTGGATTTATCAGCTATCCTAGTGCATAATAGTATGATCCTTCAGTTTTCTGTATTTCAAAAATGTTAACAGACACAGTCCACAAGTTTACTCACTCAGCAACTTCCTAGTTCAAGGAATATCTTAAACAATCAACCAAATCTTCACAAATTATATAAGTAAATCTGTACCAGGTTTCAGGTCCCGGTGAATGATTCCATGGGAGTGTAAGCATTCCATAGCACGAGCAATGTCAAGTGCAAACCCAACTGCCACAGGCATGTCCAAGCACCTCGGACGCATACTGAACAGGTATTTGCGCAGAGTCCCACCCAGAAGAAGCTCGGTCACTATGACCATGACAGGTTCTTTGCAGGCACCAATGAACTGGTAAGACACAAATTGCAGCAGCGTCATCAGACATTGCTAACATATACACCGACTTATTATACATGAATACTTGAAACCAAAAGTTAGACAAGGACCTTCACTAAATTTCTATGCTGCACTCTGGACAACATAGCCACCTCCCTTGCAAACCGTGCTTCTCTCTTGGCAATCTCTTCTGGGGTCTCACCTCTATTGACAATTTTCACAGCAACATTTTGATTCTTATATCTGAACAGAAAAGCAGAACTCACAGAGTAAATTCCAACATTGATTCATTGTAATTCAACACTTACTCTCATAAAAGACCATAATTGCATTTGCAGAACAATAAAGCTGGGATAAATTAAATTGCAAAGTTCAGATCTTTAACTCTTTCCTAACCCCACTCATCAACCCCACAAAACTGAACCCACAACTGAGCTCTGAACACAATCATAACTTCACAAATCTAACAAATTTGGCATATAACTTTATCAAGATCCAACCTTTTTTCTGACCCAAAAACAGATTTCATACAACAATAATAATCTGATGAACTTGAAAAAGAAGAAACACTGAGAGTGAGGTTGACTTACTTTCCCTCATAGACTCTGGCATGAGCACCCTCCCCAATTCTGGGACCAACAAAAAGATGTTTCGGATCAATAAGCCACTTGGCATCTAAATCCAAACCCCCAGCTGCTCCCATTCTTCCTCCCCAAACTCAGCTCAACTCACTACACTAGACTAATCTCTACTAATCAAAACTGCACATACCCTTTTCTTGTATGATCACATTTGAAGTAAAGCTGGGAGCTTTGGGTCAGTTTAAAAATGGCAAACACTAAAAGAAGGAACAAAATTTACATTAGAATATGTGACCCTTCTATAGTGTATAATAAAAGGGCATGGTGTAGCAGGCTTGAGAGAACAGACCCATGACCTGAAAACACGGTTGCAGATCCCACAAATCTAATGTGTGCCTTTGTTCAGGAGGCAGAGAATAAAAAAGCCAGAGGCACCCACCAACAGACCCAGAATTTAAAAAAGGGGAGGAAGCTCAGGACCTCTGTCAGTGGAAGAAGCAGAGCAGAGATAGTGTGGAGTGGATTTAATGTATGGGAAATTGGGAAAGAAGGAAAGAGAGGTAGGGGGTGGTTGAGATTTGGGAATGATGAAGGTGGTAGTGGTGGATGTGAGGTGAAAAGAAGTCAAGAAAAAGTGAAAAGAGTTGAGTTGGGATTTACTTGTAGACTTCTTAGATGTGCTTCTGGAAACAGATAAAGGAGTTCCGTCTCTGTCAGAGAATAGTGTGCTTTGCTTACTCTGTTTCGATTTTCAAATATTGACAAAAACGTCAATTTATTTATATATTTTCGTTTTATCACCTCACTTTTATTTCTTTTTTTCTTGACTCGAATTATTATTTTTTAATCAGTAAACAATTTAAATATTACACTTCTTGACTCGAAATTTACTCATAAGTTTTTAAGCTCAGTTTGTAACCAAAAAAATAAAAAATAAATTTACTCATAAGAATTACCTCTGACAGGAGGTAAAAAACACAAGTGATCTACATCAGTATCATTCGAGTTCAAAGGATCAGGCAATCTCCAAAATACTGAAGCCATCTGAAGTTAAAGTCTATGACTCACAAGTCACAAAATGCATTAACATATTCTTGACCAAAATTTATGCATTACATGAAGCATATCGGTTTATAAAGAGTACAAAGTGAGGCAGATATAGGGGGTAAATTGACGACCTATTCCCCCATTCCGTCCATTCCCTATCATTGAGATTAGGCTCTCTATGTAGATAGAAGCTCGTAGATATCCATCTGTTCATGAAAGGTTCTCAATATTTTGGGTAGTTTTGTGACTGTGTCTTGTATGAGACCATTTGTCACTTGCTGTCTTCACAAAAGTGATAAGGTTCAGCGAAGCCTTCCATCTCAGCGGCGCTTATACAGACAAGGTTTCAACTCAGGCCAATCAATATCCTTTTTCTTCGAATTTTGCTCCTCCTAGAGAACAAGAATGAAAACATTTTTAATATATATTGAACATTGCAAGACTTATTCAGAAATATGTGTTTTCGTCTACCAAAAGCTAACCTTTTTCTTGAAGTAAAACAATATAAACATCTTATTTGAGAAATCCTGCAATGATACACATCAGTTAACTGACTTGGTAATTTATCATAAAGAAACATCAGCAACAAATCATCCGAGGAAACGAGAGGAACAAAAAGATACCTTTGCCACAGAGGTAAATCCTAAATCACACACTGCTTTTATGAACTTCTTTGGGTCTGCTCCTC
Organism: Fragaria nilgerrensis; assembly: GCA_010134655.1. NCBI lineage: Eukaryota > Viridiplantae > Streptophyta > Magnoliopsida > Rosales > Rosaceae > Fragaria > Fragaria nilgerrensis. The sequence goes on along the minus strand of CM020982.1, from coordinate 49,166,419 downwards.
CAGTATTGGAATCAAATCTGCTCTTCACTTCTGCTATCAAAAGCCAGCCACTGTGAAAAACAACCCATCAGTTGGACTAAGATATCACTCGAGCAGGATGATCAAAAGTTTAAAAGAGCATTGTGTACAGACTACAGACCGTGGCTTAAGAATTCTGTGTGCTTCGTTAAGATAACTTGGGAAATTAGTCCCCATCAATGACAGGCAGAATACAGCAACATCTACAGATGAAGAGCCAAGAGGTGTCTGCAAGTACATAGAATGATTTCTTAAATTCTTTGTATCCCCAGTGTCGACAGTATTGGACAACTACAATGAAAGATCTTAATTGATAGGAAGAACAAAAGAAGTTCCTCGTTTTTTATGCATTATCCAGTTCCCAACAGTTTGGGGAACACTAAACTATATGCATAAAACATTTAGGAGGTATTTACACATGTAAATGAACATAACACATAAAGGTTAAACAGTCCTTTAGATATAAATATAAGCTGTGTCACTCCAAGCATAAAAGAACAATCATATGCAACCTTTTCAGGATCCAGAATTGTTTTTATATAAAATGTTGCAGTAGTATTTAACATATTAATCTACTCAATGAAAGCACATACATTTGCCATATCACAAGCAATTACTGAAGGCTCATTTGAGATGAGATCAAAGGAGTGAACTTTGTTCTTCACACTCTTTGCAAGGCGTGCATCCCCTGGAATAGAAACGATGGAAATACATAAACACAGAATCCAATTTTACACCAGTGAACATATGACAGATGATCTATTATTTCATTGGAATAGTGAGCAATGGTAATCGGAGTTGACTAAATCTTACCACATCCAAAATCAGCCACGACTAGAGACGAGCTGCGATCTTTGAGCCACTTTATGATTATATTCACAGGCAGCTCAGGCCAATGTGACATTTGCTCTTGATATCCTGCATGGTACTGCCAAAGCAAGTAAGTCAAATCCATAACTTCAAACAGCAAGCTTTGATATACATACACAGTGAATGACCATTTAAACTAAAGTACAGACTAGAAAGCTTACTGTATCAAACAATGTCGGGTCGTCATTGAAATACTCAAGTGCCTCTTCCCCACTGAAAAAAACAAGAAAACAACATCATGTTTTGTTCAAATTTACATAACATTCATTCATCTAATACATGTAAGACACATTAAAACCCATCTACATTCCCATTAACAACTCAAAAGTACACAACTTTGATTGCACCCTTCAAATTTCAGTCACCAATTTGCTCAAAAACCAACTACCCAAACTTCAACGCTTAGTAATTCTGCATAAAACTAATTGGGTTTCGTTAAAAAGACTCAAACTTTCATAGTAAAACTCAAAGTGTGTTGGGTAAAAGTAGTACTTACGTGCAAGTGTAGAGCTTCTCATTAAGCATTCTGAAATGCCCTCCTGACAGCTTAGCTTTCATCTGCACCCAAATTCCTCAAACTCATTCAAACACAAGAAAACCACACAGCATCAAAACGACGGCGTTTCAGAAATAGACAAGAACCTTATCGAGGAAACTGGAGGAATTAGAGACCATCCCCTGAGACTTTCTGCGCTTTGAAGCTTTTGGGTTTTGCTCTTCTTCGTTTCCATCGACTCTTTCATCTTTGGGTTTCTCATTTGAAGCAGGTCTGTGACGCCTCTTCGCCCCCTTCTGCTTTTTCCCTGCTTCCATTGCTCTGTTGCTCTCTTCTTCTTCTTCTCAGCTCAAAGAAGCAAACCAAGAATAGGGTTTAAAGTAATTGGGCTAATTAGAACAGCCCAAGTTTTTCCGGGTCTTGACCCGACCCGTCACGGCCCATATTATCTATGCTATATAACCTAAAACGTGAACTGCAAGTAATTAGAGAAGTGTGTGGGTATGAAAAGGCGGGAAGGTCTAGCGAAGCTATTTGAAGCATGTAACAGTAGGGAACCGTTATTACAGTTACACTCTCAAGCCCTCAAATCTGGATTTTCCAAGGACGCCTTCTTCGCCACAAAGCTGATTGCTTTGTATTCGAAACATGAGTCAGTTGGGTATGCACGTAAGGTGTTCGACGAAACGTCTGAGAGGAGTGTCCGTATGTATAACGCTGCACTGAGGAGCTATTGCAGGGAGAAGCAATGGGGAGAGACGATGTTAATGTTTAAGAAGATGTTATCGGAACGGAAGCCGGACAATTTCACTGTGTCTATTGCTCTGAAGGCGTGTGCCGGGTTGCGGGCAATTGGTGATGGGAGAGTGGTGCACGGGTTTGTGATGAGGAATGAGGAGATTGCGTCGGATGTGTTTGTTGGTTCGGCGTTGGTTGAGTTTTATTCGAAATGTGGGAAGATGGGTGAGGCTTTGAAAGTGTTTGAGGGGTTTTCTCAACCGGATGTGTTTCTGTGGACTAATATGGTTACCGGGTATGAGCAGAATGGGAATGCTGTAGAAGCGTTGGAGTTTTTGTCCCGAATGGTGACGTTTGCGCGGGTTAAGCCTGAGCGAGTGACGCTTGTTAGTGCTGTTTCTGCTTGTGCTCAGCTCTCGAGTTTTAGACTTGGAAGTTGTGTTCATGGTGTTGCGGTTAGGAATGGGTTTGATTCTGATTTGTGTTTGCTGAATTCGTTGATAAATCTTTATGCAAAGACAGGCTCAATTAGAACTGCTACTAGGTTGTTTTGGAAGATGCCTGAAAAAGATGTTATTTCTTGGAGCTCCATGATTGCTTGTTACACTCATAATGGGGATGTACTCGAAGCGTTGAATCTTTTCGAGGAAATGATTGACAGGGGAGTTGAACCTAATTCAGTAACTGTAACCAATCATTACAAGCATGTGCTGGGGCATGTAACTTGGACAAGGGTAAGAAGATCCACAAACTTGCTACTAGGAAAGGTTTTGAGTTAGAAGTCGCAGTAGCTACATCCCTGATTGACATGTACATGAAGTGTTCTGCACCTCAAGAAGCAGTTGATCTCTTCAAAAGAATGCCGAAGAAAGATGTGGTTTCTTGGATTGCTATGTTGAGTGGGTATGCTCAAAACGGAATGGCATACAAGTCGATGGGGATCTTTCGCAACATGCTTTTAGATGGAACTCAACCTGATGCTGTCTCTATGGTTAAGATTCTCTCAGCGTGTTCAGAATTAGGGAATCTTCAACAAGCTCTTTGCCTCCATGCTTATGTTATTCAAACCGGTTTCAAGGATAATATCTTCGTTAGAGCTCACTCATAGAGTTGTACTCAAATTGTGGTAGCATAGACAATGCAGTCCGATTATTTGAAGGGATGGTGTACAAGGATGTTGTTATCTGGAGTGCAATGATTGCAGGTTATGGAATCCATGGACAAGGACGAGAAGCTCTGAAAGTGTTTGATGATATGGTTAAGCACTCAGCTGTTACGCCTAATGATGTAACATTTACCTCTGTTTTATCTGCATGTAGCCATTCAGGTTTGATTGTAGAAGGTTTGGGGATATTCAGTATGATGTTGCATCAATACCAACTGAAGCCCAGACCCGAGCATTATGGAATATTGGTTGATCTTCTTGGCCGCACAGGAGAGTTGGACAAGGCCATGGAAATTGTTGAGCGAATGCCAAACCCAGCTGAACCCCATGTTTGGGGAGCCTTGCTTGGTGCCTGTCGGATTCATAACAATGTCAAGCTGGGACAGGTTGTAGCAAAGAGACTTTTGGAGTTAGAGCCGGATGATGCAGGTTATTACGTACTGCTATCAAATATATATGCCATGGATGATAAATGGGAAAATGTATCAAATCTTAGAACTTCCATAAGGGAGAAGGGGTTAAAGAAGACCTTTGGACAGAGTGCAGTTGAGGCAGGGAGTGAGATCCATAGTTTTGTTGCAGGAGATAGATTTCATCCTGAATTCGGTTAGGTGATGCAGATAGCAAGTATATCACCTTAATTCTAAGCCTGCTCATATGGTTGCTTTTCCTTTAAGACATACAACCTGTGAGACTAGTTTATAGAGCTCTTATAAATTCCATTCTACATGAGAACGATAACATCAAAGGGTTTGAAGAAGGTTGTTTACGTATTAGATGTCTTGACATGCTGAAATGATCTTAAATTTTATAGGGAGGACTTTGAAAAGACGGGGATAAGCAACATGGTCACAGTAGGAAATAAGGAATTAGAGATATTCAGGGTGAAGGATTTCCAGATGAGTTGTCTGGGAGAGCGGATTCTGTCTTCCTGGACCTTCCCCAACCCTGGCTAGACATCCCTTCAGTTGAGAAAATGTTAAAACAAGATGGGGTTGTATGCTTCTGTTCCCCGTGCATTGAGCAGGTGCAACGAGCAACAGAGACTTTGAGATCAAAGATTACAGGTTAGCTTTAATGTATTTATTTCCTTCGTGCTGTACGAACTGGAATTTGTGTCCCCTAACTCTTTTTAATTATTTAAGTATTTGGAATTTGCCTCTAAGATCCTTTATCTTCTGCTTGTATGTAGAGATACAGACATTTGAGATACTCTTTGGCACATATGAAGTTCGAGAAGGGAAAATGGATAGCTTCCAGGTTGAGGAAAGGTGGTTCTGTTGGGATATCTACCATGTAGGAGGCGGCAGCGATCAAGTGAGGGAAGTAATGAGCAGGAAACTACAAGTGCTCCCGTAGTCAAGGCTAGGCCGTGTAGTCACACTGGCTATTTGAGATTTGCGAGACTCAAAGGCCGCACTGGCCAGGGAGTGCTTAATCTGATTATTCTTATGTTATGTTATGTAAAGGAAATTCCCAAAAATAGTTGGGATAAGTGGTACTAACGAGGATATATCCCACATCGTGGTTCCAAATTTGGGAGAGAATCTAAATTGATCCATTATAGATTTATTCCTAATGCTGCAAGATAATTGTTTTTTCTTTTTGCTATTAATTCTTGGGGAACAAGTAATAATCGGGGGAATATATGTATATGCATGGTATTAAGGTAGTACTTGTGCTTTAAGTAAGCACGTAGGAGGACACATTTAATTGGAATCATGGAGGGATTCTTATCTTGTTAAGGAAGAACTATATATTCTTATAGAACATAGGAAAAAGCTATATATACAACTCTACTCTATCAACCACAAAGATCTATTTTAGATTCTTTGTGCCATAGAGAGTACGTATACGTGATCGATATGGACTCATCGGTATCATCTATTCCCTGTAAGTAACTCATTCTAATGTGTATTCTTATTACTCGGCACTCGGCATAATAATTACTCGATCATTTGAAACTGTTTATACACGACTAAACTGTATTTACCCAAATTTGATGTTGTTTTGTTGCAATTGTTTCAGCTTCAGGTGTTTTCAAATCACTTTCAGATTCACCACCAACTCATTGCAGTCTAAATATAGAATCATTTTCGTTGTTAAGTGAATTTCTGGATGGTAATAGCAGCGATTCAGAAGATGCATATGAATCAGAGGAGTTCAAAGCTGGTGGATACAAATGGTACTATATATTCTCAATCATATGCTATATTAATTGAAAAAAATTAATACAAACATGTTTGCATGCGCACAGGAAACTAGTCATCTATCCAAAGGGAAACAAGAAGAAGAAGGTGGAAGACCACATCTCTGTTTACTTACAAATAGCTGGAGCAAATTCACTTGAGATGGGTTGGGAAGTGTATGTTGACTTCCGATTGTTTTTGCTCGATCAGAATAAGAATGTCTACATGGTGTTTGAAGGTACGTATCATATAGTACTTCATGATGATCATCAGTACGATAACTACACACTTCTCATTATGCTAATAAGGTTCATATATATATTGCTGTTTGATTTTCTGATACTACTCTTTGTTTGTGTGTGTGTTTTCATTACTCATCGATCAGATGCTTTTACAAGGAGAAACTGTATTCACGGAGCCAAGCTTGATGTGGGTTTTGATAAACTAGTGCCTCTAGATGAATTCCATGATGCATCTCATGGATACCTCGTTGATGACAAGTGCGTCTTTGGAGCCGAGGTCTTTGTTTGTAAAGAGACAAGAAGAGGAATGGGAGAATGTATATCGAGGGTAAAAAGTCCCAAAACGTACAAGCATATTTGGAAGCTTAGGAATTTTTCAAGTTTAACTGATCCTTACTACACCTCAGAACCATTCACTGTTGAAGATCAAAAATGGTACGCTAATTAAGCCTCACTAGCTACATATACATAGTTAAGTCTGTTATCATTATATTTGCTAAACTTTTGAGTAGGAATGTAGGATACATTGTTCATCTTGGTATTGTTGCATGCATGCAGGATTATACAACTCTATCCCAAGGGAGTTGACCAACAAAACAGACATATTGGTATTTACTTGCAATTGGTTGATCGAAAAGCGACTCCTCCTGCCACTAAAGTATTTGCAGAGATTTCCATACGCATTGTACATCCATTGTGTAGTGGCCTCTGCTGGAGCCGAACGGATCCAGGTATATATTAGCTAGCTAGTTTTGTAACTATTAACAAAACTACTGAACATAATTGCATGTTAAGTATCTCTATTCGATTTCTTCATCTTTATTTCAATCCTCTAATTACATGTCCCTTTTGCGCTTTTGCAGTCAAGTGGTGTTACACTATTGGCGGGCTAGGTTATGGTTGGAATTTCACTACGTTGGATTATGCAAGTCGGATTGTGTGTTTTGATACTTGCATAGTTGAGACTAAGTTGACTATTCATGGAATTACTGAAAGAGCAAGCGACTCGGAGGAACAAAACAGTTCTATAAAGACAAAGAGGGCTAGTGTCGATCCAAACAAGATTCAGCCGTATTCTAAGGGCACCATGTGTTGTTTCTTTTTCATGTCAATGTCTGCCTTTGTCTTGTTAATCGGCAAGAACAAAGCCTCACTGGGACATTGGTTTGGGTCTACAAAAACTTGAAAACATGCAATTGATTAGTACACAACGAAAGCTGATCAATATATCTAGATTGTGTAATTGTAAGGATTTTTGTTTTTTTGTTTTTAAACTGCGTACCCTGTTCTTATGTGCAATTGATACTACTCTTTGTGTGTGCGTTTTATTACTCATCGATGTGATGCTTTTACAAAGAGAAACTGTATTCACGAAGCCAAGCTTGATGTGAGTTTTGATAAACTAGTCCCTCTAGATGAATTCCATGATGCATCTCATGAATACCTCGTTGGGTTTGGGAATGATGGAGATAGAGATGGGGGATTTGACGGAGGGTGTGAGGAAGGAGAAAGAGAGGAAGTCGCAGAGAGAATTCAGTCAAACTCGAGTTTTTCTGGTATGAACACAACCGGACAGAATTCAGTCCGTTCATTTGTTTTTTGAGTTTGAGGGCCTTAACGATCACTAAATTGGCTGAAATTTTGCAGAGATGATCTACATAGTATTATCTAGATACTAGACGGTGGAGATGAGGAAATTCGATCGGAAAGTGGTGCAAAAATGGAAATCTGCACCAAAAAAACGGTGCGGACGTCCGCACCTGAGAATTCCTGTATATATATATATATATATATATATATATATATATATTTGTGGGTTTGAACTTTGAGGAATTTCTTAGGTTTGTGCTCGGTAGACCTATGTGACTGTGAAGGAGAAAACCAATGATAAACCCAAAAGTTCTGGTTTGTTTTTTTTTTTTTTACTTTGCTTCTTGCTTTTAGAGTTATAGTACTACTATTGCTATACCATATCAATCTTAAGTTGCTGAAATTCTTGCACTGTATGATGAAATTCATTGTTCTGTGATTGGGTTTGGGTTTTTAAGCTTGTGCTCTGTTTAGATGGTGGAATACTGAGGGGAAAGAAACAGATTAACAAGTTATGACTTTCAGTCTAATCTTTGTTTAATGCCTACTTAGCTTAAACATGTAGGCACTCCAAGGATTATACTTTATAGGTAATCAGTTCTTTCTGAATTTGGATTCTATTAGAGGAAGCAATTTTCATAAAGTGTAGAGAATTCAAACTTATAATTTACAGAGGTATTACAGGGTTTCACCGTTCTGTACAGACTAATGGTAGATAATATACCTACTGGTTAAATGGGGCTTCTGGTACTATTGACTTGTGTGCCTGTCAGATAATATTGCCGAGTTTTGTTTTGTCGGTGGGAGTAGGAACATGGTTTTAGATGTCTCATGATTTAATACTAGATTTCTTAGGCAGGATAATGTATATTCCCTTATGTGCGTGACTTGGTGTACTTTCATCTGTTATATTTTGTACGCTACCTTAAAATTTTATATGTATATTCTTGCTTTGATTGATTTCATTTGATTAGCTTTGATTTATTGCCATTATAAGAGCTTTATATCTCTTGCTTTATTACTTGTTGACAGAGAACTAAGGTAGATTTTCATGCTGAAAATGTGTATAATTCAGGGAAATGACCAAGTAGTAAGAGTGCTTTGGAGTTGAAGGGTGGTGTAAAATTCATGGCAGCTATGGCCGATTTGTTGCACCTGGATTTCAAGTACGCTCATATCTTGTACACAGAATTTTCAAGAGCTGAAGTGGTCACTGATACTTCAGGTATCAACTTTATACACAAAATTTTCAAGAGTTGAAGTGGTCATTGGAGCTTAAACTCAAGTTGAAGTTATTGAAGTGATAGAGTTAGTTGTTGGAGGAGTATGATGATAAACCCCTGTATCAGAATTTTTTTTCTATTTTCAGTACAAAGAGACCATTACTGTATTTTATCAATGTGGAAAATAATATTTGTGGTCCTCAAATTGAGGAATTTAATAATATTTTTAGATATCAAATTTCCCTTCTCTTTGTTTGGTTTTTGGCAGTTATTATGTATGAAAAAGAATAATATACCAATTTCTGTTACACGGGCCCACAAATTAGAAACTGAATTCAAATTGTTTAAGATGGGGCCCACGTTATAGTATAAAATATGAACCAACCCACATATTGATACAAAGTGTGGCAATTCTTTCCATTGCAACGGGCCTGTTGCCCACGTTCCCAGTTGTTGCTGCAGTGTTGCAATTGTCTTTGGACACATATAAATGTGGTTTTTGAGGAGTTTTGCCACATATAACAGGTGTGGTTATTGCTAAGAATTGTAGTAGTGGGGGTTGTATGCTCCTTTCCCCGTGCATTGAGGAAAGAGAGCTTTAAATTTGACTTGATGTGCATTTCTGTAGGTGTGTAAGCCTCACATTCAGTTTGTTTTGTTTTATAGAAAATCAAGCGGTTCATTGTAACATGCGGGGTCAATATAGTGTGTAAGAAGCGATATAAGTTGGTTTGCTTATCATTTGCCTGATTTGATCCTGAGGTTCTGAGTTTTACGAAGTCGAAATGTGGGTGGCTCTAGGAAGGATGTAGATGACATGCCACTGTCAGCGACAAACTATAAATCTAGTAGAATTATGATTCTAGTCTAATTGGGTTTGTTAGAGTTATTCAACTCTACTTATTGGAAAATGTTGCAAGTATTAGTGTACATGAAAGATCTCAATTCGACAGGAGAGGTTATAACCCCAATTGTCTTGCCATAGCCTTTCCTAACTGCACTGGGAACACAGGGAACCTGTAGTTAGACCTGTAAATGGACCGGATCTGGAGCGGATCTATCTAGATCCGGACGCTCCAGATCCGGATCCGGATCTGTAATAAAAAATTTGGATCCGGATCCGACCCGTTACCCGCCGGATCTTTGATAGCTAGATCCAAATCCGGATCCAGCTTGTTAACGGATATCCGACCCGTTAATCCGATCCGTTTATAATTATAAATATTTCAAATTTTAAATAATAATTTCTTAATTTTATCATAAATTTTCATAAAACACTAATGAAATATTATAACAAAATAAAGGTTTACATAAAAAGTTGAATTACATGGCCAAAATACTCCTTAACAATAAACTAATATATTCAAAATACTAAACGTCCAATGTATTTAGCAAAGAGCATAAAAAGAACATATGCATTAATATCCTTCAACTTTATCAAATAATCATATTCAAATAATTATTATATTATTTAATATTTATCAATAATATTATATTTATAAAAATATTATTTAATTATTTTAAAACGGATCCGGGTCCTTAACGGATCGGATCAACCTCGATCCGTATCCGATCCGTTTAATAAACGGGTTAACGGATCCGGGTCCTTAACGGATCAACGGGTCTAATTTTCGATCCAAACCCGTTTAAAAACCACGGATCCGGAGCGGGTCCGGATCAAGATCCGGTCCATTTACAGGTCTACCTGTAGTTCATAATAAACCTTAAAATGTTGGACTTGGCATTTCTACTATTATATATATCACAATAATCAAATTGAAATCACAAACAACAATAAAACGAAATTGAAATTCACTGACTTGATCAGATAGAGGCCTACGACGCAGTGACTTAAGACAGAAATTCGCTCTCACTTGTGCTGCAGTTTCTGACGTCTATATTGAGGATACAACTATCTGGTATAAGTTCTTGCATAAAAATTTGTCCCTGGCGAATTTACAATATGTTTTTCTGAAATAAGAATAGGGGAGTAAGAAGAAGAAGAACAATATTTTTTGATGGGAGAAATGACGACAACAATGTCGTCCTATATATAGAGTCATACTCGAACAGTTGCATATGTCTGTACAGTTGTAATTGTTCTCCAACAATTATAATCTTCCAAAACTCTAAACAATATTTCAAAAATTAAAAATAAATTTCAATCAATAGATCCCAAGGGCCCCAGACCCATCTTTTGACTATTGGAAAAGATAAATTTCAATCACGTAGCAGTTCCTATCCAGAGCGAAGCTTCACTTTTAAATTAAAGTGTGAAGTTCCTTATTTGACTCACTTTTTAGTCATATTTCCACATCTCCACCGCTCAGTTTGTAGAACCTAATTCATAGATCACTCCTGCTAAGTTTTATTGAATTTGATGATCGTTAAGGTACCGAATTAGATTAAATCGACGAACGGATCATAAATCTGTCTATTCAGAACTGTTTGTGTAAATAACAATTATGAAAACCTTAACGATCATCAAATTCAATGAAACTTGGTAGGAGTGATCTATGCATTAGGTTCTACAAACTGAACGGTGGAGATGTAGAAATATGACCGAAAAGTGAGTCAAATAAGGAACTTCACACTTTAATTTCAAAGTGAAGCTTCGCTCTGGATATGAACTGTATATATATATATATATATATATATATATATATATATATATACACAGTCCCCTTCTAGAGAGGGGTCCCTCTTTGAAATTAAAGTGCGGGACTCCTTATTTCGCTTACTTTCAGGTCGTATTTCCACATCTCAACCGTACAATGTCTAAAATAAAGTGTGTAAATCATTCCTGCAAAGTTTTATCAAATTTGAAGATCATTTGGCTGGTTTAACTAAGCAATTTTTTTAAGTACCTGTCAAAACACAGTTGAATATCTCATTGGCCGGCGAGTTGAGATATATACAAGCAATAGGTTTAACTAAGCAATATTTTTGTATATAAGACATCTTCCATGCATGTGAACCCGAAGACTACGATCACCTTATTCCATAAATTAACTCTTTCAAAATGACTTGTATGGCTTGAGCACAAATTTGTCTTACTGACTTAAATTGACTGGAGCTGTATTATTGGGAAAATTCTGCTGTAATTTCTATGACCGAGTCGAGTAGTTTCTCTACGTCATGATTCTTTTCACAACTATCCTTTGAGTCGACAAATATAAAAAAAGAAAACGGCAAAGCAAGCTCCTAACTTCCTTCATTTTTCATCACCAAAAGCACAAACTCTTTCCTCCTTCAAAAAACTTCTTTTTTTCCTTCAGACTCATGCATCATGGAGTTTGCCGCCATCATTGCTGAGAACGTCCTGGGAAGGCTAGCTTCCCATGCTTCCCAAGAGGTCTCTTTGGCATGGGGTGCCCAACTTGAGCTCACAAAGCTCACGAAGACTTTATCCACCATCAATCTAGTGCTTCAGGATGCAGAGAAGAAGCAAGTGAAGAACCTCCTAATCACTCATTGGTTGGGAAAGCTCAAAGATGTTTGTTACGACGTCGATGATGTCCTTGACGAACTGGAGTTTCGAAAGCTGCGGAAGAAAGTGCTGGCCAACAACCATGGGCGTGTCAAAGGACAGGTACGCCACTTTTTTTCGCGTTGGAATCCAACAGTGTTTAACTTCAATATGGGACATAAGGTGAAAGAGATTAGAGAACGACTTGTTGAAATTGACAATGAAAAGAGACAATTTGCTCTGGTTGAGGTGCCTAAGATAGCTGAAGATCATAGTGTGCCCCAAAGGATGCAATACAATCAAAGAGAAACTGATTCCTTGGTAGAGGCTTCAGAAGTTATTGGGAGAGATGATGATAAAGAGCTAATTTTTAGTCATCTCTTGCATAACACTGATATCTCTAATGAGGAGAATGTTTCTGTTATTTCAATCCTTGGGATGGGGGGGTTGGGTAAGACAACTCTGGCTAAATTGGTGTACAATGATAGCATGGTAGAGGAGAATTTTGAGGTGAAAATGTGGGTATGTGTCTCAGAAAACTTTGAAGTCAAATCATTAATTCTCAAGATTATCAATGCTGCAACTGATCAAAAATGTGAGGATGAAAGTTTGGACCGTATGAAAAGAAGGTTGCAAGATACTTTGAGAGGTAGAAAGTTTTTGTTAGTGTTAGATGATGTTTGGGATACGGAGTCAATTGGAGTAACACCAGAAAAATGGTTGGGTTTAAAAAGTCTGTTATGTGTGGGAGCTAATGGAAGTAGAATCCTCGTAACAACACGACATGAATCAGTTGCTTTACTTGTGAATCCTTCATACATGCATTCTTTGAAAGGTCTTCCCCACAAAGACTGCATGTCCTTGTTCATCAAAAGGGCATTCAAGAAAGGAGAGGAGCAACGCTATCCACACTTAATAGAAATTGGAGAGGATATTGTGAACAAGTATGGAGGAGTTCCTTTAGCTGTAGCAACTCTAGGGAGCATTCTCTATTTGAACAGAGAGCCAGACCGATGGTTGAGTGTGAGAGATGATGACATGTGGAGTATAGAAAATGACAATATTCTACCTGTACTCAAATTGAGCTATGATGCATTGCCACAACACTTGAAACCATGTTTTGCATTTTGTTCACTTTTCCCAAAGGATTTTGAATACTATAGTGACTCACTGGTTGCACTGTGGGTAGCACAAGGCTACCTCAAAACATGTAAAAACAATGAAAATCTTGATAAAATGGGTATGGACTATATAAGACAGTTCTGCTCTAGATCATTGTTTCAAGTTGAAAACGATTTCAGAACTAGAATGATATTTAAAATGCATGATCTAGTTCATGATATAGCAATTTCGGTGGCACAAACAGAGTACTCCACAGTCAATTTTCGTCCCTCTAGTGCTTTCGAAATGGTTCGACATGTGTCAATATCCGAAAAGGACTTGCTTGGAGAAGAAGCACAAGTGCCTGATTTCATATACAAGTCAACCAAATTACGAACCTTTCTAATTCCATCCGGAGAGGGCAAGATGATGAATCAAGGTTTTGTGAAGACATGCATCTCGAGATTCAAATATATGCGGGTGCTAGATCTCAGTGGGTCGCCCCTTGAGAAGCTACCAAGTTCCATTGGTAGTTTGTTTCATCTGAGATTTCTCGACTTGTCTTCCAATGATAAGATAAAAAGGCTTCCGAATTCCATTTGTAATTTACTGAATTTGGAGTCCTTGAACCTTAATCAATGTACCGCGCTTGAGGAGATACCCAAAGACATAGGGAACCTGATCAACCTCCGAAGCTTGGTGATAACTACACAACAGAAGTATTTTCCAAAAGGAATTAGTCACCTCGCTTCACTCCAAATTTTAAATTTTGTTAAATGTGTCAATCTGATGACTTTGGGGGAAGAGATCCAATTCCTCACTCACCTTCGTAAATTGGGGATTATTAGCTGTGAAAATTTGGAATCCTTGCCACCAAATATGAAACTCTTGACCGCTTTGCATTTGCTATATATAGTTGAGTGTAAAAAGCTTGATTTGATGAAAACCAGAGAAGGCCCTCAAGGTCTTAGATCATTTGTGATCTTCACTTCAGATTTGGAGGTTTTGCCTCCCTGGCTTGAAGATTCTGCAAAAGTTTTGCAGACATTAGTAGTCAGGGAGTGTGATAATCTGACTAAACTTCCGGAATTGCAAAAATTTACATTCCTCGAGCAACTAGTGATTGTAAGTTGTTCCAATTTGTTAGCTTTACCGCAAGGGTTACATCGCCTCACTGAGTTGAGAGAACTGAAAATTAAAGATTGTCCCAAACTGAGCATGAGCTGCAAAAGGCAATTAAAAGGTGAGGAGTGGTCTAAGTTCACACGGGAGGCAAAGATTTCACTCGACTCTGATGTGGATACAGACGAAGAGGAAGACAAAGATGAAGGTGCTTTCGACGATCACAATGTTATCTCAAGTGATAATTAGGTAAGGAACTATCTACTACTTATTGATTTATTTATTTTTATATCCATATCTTGAAGAATATAATGTCATTAATGTGTGGCTTTCATACTAAACATTGTGGGTTTTATCATGGTATGCATCAATTTCATATGCTTGTCACTTTGATGAAAATGATGACTTCTAACATAGACGTATCCCTAGGACTATTTCAGTTCTAAATTTTGAACAAACAAAAATAAAATGGTGTACAGTGTACTTTCATTTTTAAGGCAAGTACCCTTGATTCTAAAATCCAATGCTTTATAATATATGTATGTGTGCCACTATGTCACTATGACACACTGGTGTACTTCTTCAAATTAAATTTAAAGCATAGTGTAAGAATCACATTATCCATTATGTTTTATATACATGTAACTTGCTACCATTCTTCTCTAATCTATCTATCTTATAAAGTATACCAAATTATATATTTTGATAGCTTTTCTGACCAAAAGAACGAGTATGCAAATTTTAACTTATTAACACTAACGATTGATTGTTATAACTTGCTCTCTACGACTAGATTTTCATATACTTATAACATTCAGGCTTTTCATGTATTGTAGATCTCCAGAGTTGCAACAGAACTGCAGCTAGGTGATTAGAATGAAGTAACAATACACCACGTACTGCACTTGGCTACTTGCATTCTACTAATATGCTTCGGTCACCACGGAGCGTTTGCCTGCGGCGGCTCTTTCTCCTTGGCTCTTTGCATGCCTGATTTAGGCCTGTAGTCTTTCTTTTTATATTTCTGCTTATTGTGTTTGGTCTGTGTTTTTGCTTTTGGTGGCTTTGTTTTTCCTACCTAGCTAGTTTCTGGGTTTTGTGGTTGTTCTTCTTTTCAAGTTCATTCACTTGAATGTTGTTTGCTAAAAATAAAAAGTCTGTAATGTGAGAGGTTGATGAACTCAAAGTGATGTGTGACAAATGTAATTGGATATAATAATGTTCTTGCTGCTAGCTCTGGTGGCTTCTTGTGAACCAGGTTTTTATAATGTGTTTGATTCTGTGTAAGAGAATTGCCGTTCAATTTCATGATTCGGTTATCATGTTTATTTGCTTCTCTAATAAGAGAATTTCTGTACAATTCATGATTCGGCTATATTCAATATGTTTGCTATGGTATCAGCTGTAGTCTCTGTGATTTTAGCTAAAATGCTTTCGTATTGTTTAATTGATCAAATGTATGAAAATTTGGGAGGGTTTGTAGAATGGCTGGAAATCTTCTGTCACCAAATTTCCTGTCACTTTCTAGGTAACCCATTAAACTTTTGACAAGGCTTTGAGAAAATAAACTCTTTTTCCTTTTTTTTTTTATAATTATAAAACTGAAACCCAGAAACGAGCATATGAATTCTGCAAACGATTATTGGAATGTTTATCTCTACCAAAATACCGATTCTATATAAGCAAAATTTGACCTTCAGAAGCTATCATGAAGTAAGGATAAGTGTCAAGTCCATATAGATTCTTGTACTGTTTAATTAAACTTCCAATTTCAAATTGCTTGCCTATGTAGATCTGAGTTTTGGCTTTAGACAAAGACAAAACCTCTAGAGGCTCCGAGTGTTCCATATCCCAATTCCCAATTCCTCAGTTCCCCCAATTCTCCAAATCTAGTTTCAGGTAATGCTTAATACCTTATGCAACTTCCCCGAACCAATCAAGCGATTTGCATGTCTCTCTTGTTTGAACCCAGATCAGATTGTGTTCTCTTAGTTGAACCCAGATCAGATCTATTCTCTTACTTGTAGGAACCAAACCAAATCCTAGATGAATTCACCGATGTACTCGAGGCGACGGTCGCTAAATAATGAGGTCACGTGTGCGATGGAATATGGTATTTAGCAGGAAATCTAGTTTGGCTTTGGTAATACCTATCAGATGAAGAAGACGATCATAGTTGATTGGATTGTTTGGATTTAATGGTAGGAGATTTTGATTGAGGATGAAATGCATAGTGCTCCCATGATTGAATTGGGACTAGGGACTTTGCAATTGGTGAACAGTTTTGTGAATCTACTGCCCATTTTTCTTTCTGAGAAGGAACCTAGAGAATTTTGATCTCCTGAAGGAAAGAAGGCGTTACTAATTTTGATATGAGTTCGTCCTTATTAATTACATTTTAGTAATTACAATTAAAAATGAAAAATAACTAGGATCAAATATAGTTAACCCCCCCTCTGGTTCTTCTTCTTCTCTTCGATCTTCTTCTTCTTCTTCCTCCGCCACCACCACCACCTCCTTCGGCAGATCGATCTGGTAAAACAAAAAAACAAAATAAAACTAAAAAACAAAATAAAAAAGAAACTGCAAAATAATTTTTTTATATTTAAATTACAATTTTTTTTATTAAAAATGAAAATCAAATTAAATTAATTAAAATATTTTTTTTATATATTGAAAACACTTAAGTGACGAAAATGTTCGTCGCATAAGTCTATACGACGAATTTTTTTTGTCGCTTAGGAGGCACTTATGCGACGAAATATATGTTCGTCGCTTAAGTAGTTTAGCGACGAAACGTAATTCGTCGCTTAAGAGGAACCTAAGCGACGAAAATACATGTTTCGTCGCTTAGATACTTATGCGACACCACCTATGCGACGACTCTTAAGCGATGAAATTTTCGTCGCTTAAGTTTCATCGCTTAAGTATCTTAAGCGACGAAACCATTTCGTCACATAAGTCCTAACTTCTAGTAGTGAGTGGCACACATACATATATTATAAAGCATTGGATTTTAGAATCAAGGGTACTTGCCTTAAAAATGAAAGTACACTGTACACTTTATATATGTCTGAATGCATCCTTTTGCATTTCTAGCTATATATATGTGCCAACGCTTTGTCTGCTCTTCCTTTGTAGTACTTTTTTTCCTTTCTGTTCTTATGGAGGTTTTGGTCCACGGCCTGCTATCTCTGTACTCTTTTTTTTTCCTCCATTATTAAATAAAATTAGAGGGGTTTTCCCCTTTTAATTTAAAAAAAAAAAAAACTGTACACCATTTTATTTTTTGTGTATTCAAAGTTTAGAACTGAAATGGTCCTGTCTATGTTTGAAGTCATCATTTTCATCAAAGTGACAAGCATATGAAATTGATGCATACCATGATAAAACCCACAATGTTTAGTGTATATATGAAAGCCATACATTATATTATAAAAATAAATAAATCAATAAGCAGTAGATAGTTCCTTACCTAATTATTATCACTTGAGATAGCATTTTGATCATCGAAAGCACCTTCATCTTTGTCTTCCTCATCGTCCGTATCCACAAAAAATCAATAAGCAGTATATATATTTTATATATTTATTTCCTATTGAAAAGCCCAACAAAAAATCCCATAAAGCTCAATCAAGGTTTACATCAATTTAATTAATCACAAGGATAAGTCCATATATGGACTACAACTTTTGATTCTTCTTTCATAATTAATCACAAGTTCCACCACTACAGCCGTAGAAGATGTCAGACGCAGATGTATGCACGTTGTTGGCTCCCCAGTATATATCAAGTGATGAGATCAGAGAGTATAGTATCATTTTAAGTATCTGTCAAAACAATTAGGTACATGATTAACACAGTTGAATATCTCATTGGCCGGCGAGTTGAGATATATACAAGTATTTCTGGGTTGGGTGTTTTCTCAAGCAATAGGTTTAACTAAGCAATATTTTTGTATATAAGACATCTTCCATGCATGTGAACCCGAAGATTACGATCACCTTATTCCATAAAATTAACTCTTTCAAAATGACTTGTATGGCTTGATCCATCTGTAATTTCTATGATCGAGTCGAGTTGTTTCTCTACGTCATGATTCTTTTCACAAATATCCTTTGAGTCGACATAAATAAAAAAAGAAAACAGCAAGCAAGCTCCTAACTTACTTCATATTTCATCACCAAAAGCACAAACTCTTTCCTCCTTCAAAAACTTCTTTCTTTTCTTCAGACTCATGCATCATGGAGTTTGCCACCATCATTGCTGAGAACATCCTGGGAAGGCTAGCTTCCCATGCTTCTCAAGAGGTCTCTTTGGCATGGGGTGCCCAACTTGAGCTCACAAAGCTCACGAAGACTCTATCCACCATCAATCTAGTGCTTCAGGATGCAGAGAAGAAGCAAGTGAAGAATCTCCTAATCACTCATTGGTTGGGAAAGCTCAAAGATGTTTGTTACGACGTCGATGATGTCCTTGACGAACTGGAGTTTCGAAAGCTGCGGAAGAAAGTGCTGGCCAACAACCATGGGCGTGTCAAAGGACAGGTACGCCACTTTTTTTCGCGTTGGAATCCAACAGTGTTTAACTTCAATATGGGACATAAGGTGAAAGAGATTAGAGAACGACTTGTTGAAATTGACAATGAAAAGAGACAATTTGCTCTGGTTGAGGTGCCTAAGATAGCTGAAGATCATAGTGTGCCCCAAAGGATGCAATACAATCAAAGAGAAACTGATTCCTTGGTAGAGGCTTCAGAAGTTATTGGGAGAGATGATGATAAAGAGCTAATTTTTAGTCATCTCTTACATAACACTGATATCTCTAATGAGGAGAATGTTTCTGTTATTTCAATCCTTGGGTTGGGGGGGTTGGGTAAGACAACGCTGGCTAAATTGGTGTACAATGATAGCGTGGTAGAGGTGAATTTTGAGGTGAAAATGTGGGTATGTGTCTCAGAAAACTTTGAAGTCAAATCATTAATTCTTAAGATTATCAATGCTGCAACTGATCAAAAATGTGAGGATGAAAGTTTGGACCGTATGAAAAGAAGGTTGCAAGATACTTTGAGAGGTAGGAAGTTTTTGTTAGTATTAGATGATGTTTGGGATACGGATTCTAATGGAGTAACATCAGAAAAATGGTTGGGTTTAAAAAGTCTTTTGAGTGTGGGAGCTAATGGAAGTAGAATCCTCGTAACAACACGAAATAGATCAGTTGCTTTACTTGTGAATCCTTCATACATGCATTCTTTGAAAGGTCTTCCCCACAAAAACTGCATGTCCTTGTTCATCAAAAGGGCATTCAAGAAAGGAGAGGAGCAACGCTATCCACACTTGATAGGAATTGGAGAGGATATTGTGAACAAGTGTGGAGGAGTTCCTTTAGCTGTAGCGACTCTAGGGAGCATGCTCTATTTGAACAGAGAGCCAGACCGATGGTTGAGTGTGAGAGATGATGACATGTGGAGTATAGGAAATGACAATATTCTACCTGCACTCAAATTGAGCTATGATGCATTGCCACAACACTTGAAACCATGTTTTGCATTTTGTTCACTTTTCCCAAAGGATTTTGAATACTATAGTGACTCACTGGTTGCACTGTGGGTAGCACAAGGCTACCTCAAAACATGTAAAAACAATGAAAATCTTGAAAAAATGGGTATGGACTATATAAGACAGTTCTGCTCTAGATCATTGTTTCAAGTTGAAAACGATTTCAGAACCAGAATGATATTTAAAATGCATGATCTAGTTCATGATATAGCAATTTCGGTGGCACAAACAGATTACTCCACAGTCAATTTTTGTCCCTCTAGTGCTTTCGAAATGGTTCGACATGTGTCAATATCCGAAAAGGACTTGCTTGGAGAAGAAGCACAAGTGTCTGATTTCATATACAAGTCAACCAAATTACGAACCTTTCTAATTCCATCTGGAGATGGCAAGATGATGAATCAACGTTTTGTGAAGACATGCATCTCGAGATTCAAATATATGCGGGTGCTAGATCTCAGTGGGTCGCCCCTTGAGAAGCTACCAAGTTCCATTGGTAGTTTGTTTCATCTGAGATTTCTCGACTTGTCTTCCAATGATAAGATAAAAAGGCTTCCGAATTCCATCTGTAATTTATTGAATTTGGATACCTT
Organism: Fragaria nilgerrensis; assembly: GCA_010134655.1. NCBI lineage: Eukaryota > Viridiplantae > Streptophyta > Magnoliopsida > Rosales > Rosaceae > Fragaria > Fragaria nilgerrensis. Next base: position 49,146,045 of record CM020982.1, on the reverse strand, counting down.
GAACCTTAATCAATGTACCGCACTTGAGAAGATACCCAAAGACATAGGGAACCTGATCAACCTTCGAAGCTTGGTGATAACTACACAACAGAAGTATTTTCCAAAAGGAATTAGTCGCCTCGCTTCACTCCAAATTTTAAATTTTGTTAAATGTGTCAATCTGATGACTTTGGGGGAAGAGATCCAATTCCTCACTAACCTTCGTAAATTGGGGATTATTAGCTGTGAAAATTTGGAATCCTTGCCACCAAATATGAAACTCTTAACCGCTCTGCATTTGCTATATATAAATGAGTGTAAAAAGCTTGATTTGATGAAAACCAGAGAAGGCCCTCAAGGTCTTAGATCATTTGCGATCCTCACTTCAGATTTGGAGGTTTTGCCTCCCTGGCTTGAAGATTCTGCAAAAGTTTTGCAGAACATAGTAGTCAAGGAGTGTGATAATCTGACTAAACTTCCGGAATTGCAAAAATTTACATTCCTCGAGCAACTTGTGATTGTAAGTTGTTCCAATTTGTTAGCTTTACCGCAAGGGTTACATCGCCTCACTGAGTTGAGAGAATTGAAAATTAAAGATTGTCCCAAACTGGGCAAGAGCTGCAAAAGGCAATTAAAAGGTGAGGAGTGGTCTAAGTTCACACGGGAGGCAAAGATTACACTCGACTCTGATGTGGATACAGACGAAGAGGAAGACAATGATGAAGATGCTTTCGACGATCACAATGTTATCTCAAGTGATAATTAGGTAAGGAACTATCTACTACTTATTGATTTATTTATTTTTATATCCATATCTTGAAGAATATAATGTGTGGTATGCATCAATTTCATATGCTTGTCACTTTGATGAAAATGATGACTTCAAACATAGACGTATCCCTAGGACAATTTCAGTTCTAAACTTTGAACACACAAAAATAAAATGGTGTACAGTCACTACTACAAAAAAAGTTTCTATGACAGTAAATTCATGATGTTTGCTAAAAAATGTCATTGTATACTCTTTCTATGACGTTTTCGGAAGCAAACGTCATAAATCTAAATTTCGTCTGAAGTTTATGACATTTACTAAACGTCATTGTATGTCTTACTTTTGATGATGTTTTTTAACTGTCATCAATCTTATGACGATTTCGAAACGTCATAAAAAATATTTCCATGACAATTGATAATTGTCATAAATGAGAAATGAACCATGATGTTTGGAAAACGTCAATAAAAATGTATTTATGATGTTTTATAAACGTTGTACTTGAGACTTTAATAACTGCAATAAAATCTAACATTAGACTATATAAGTGAAAAAGAAAACCTAATATTTATTTGTCTTTTTACCCCTGCCAGCCGCTCCAATCTCTTCTCTCTCTATAGAACTCTCTCCCAAAAGAAAGACCTCAGATGAACTGGCAACCTCAGATGAACCCAAGCTCAAGGGCGTTTTCACCGGCAACAAGACCTCCTCAGATGAACCCAAGCTCAAGGGCGTCTCCGCCGGCAACAAGATCAAGGGCGTCTTCATCGGTAGCAAGACCTCCTCAGATAAACCCAAGCTCAGCAGCTCCGACTCATTCACTTTGCTTAGTACGACCCTCCCTGACTTTAGCTACTCAACTCTGTTTTGATTTTGCTTTCTGGGTTCTGTTGATTAGCTGCTTATGTGCTCAAAGTCTCAAGTTTTTGATAAACCCATATGAGATTTTAGACTAAAGATTGAAAATTATGATATATCATTCAAATATTGGATTTTTAGTATATAACTGCAATGCTGTGCGCAATGGCGGATCTAGCCCCACGCTCACCTGGGCTTAAACCGAGGTGAGATTTGACATCACTATATGGTAGTAGTTGAGTGGATTTGTATTGATGTACAATATTTGTCACATCCCGACCCTTATATTTTTACCTTATTTACTAGCATGTTTATAATAAGAATTTTATCGTCTCCGTCATTGAGTTAATAGTTTAATTGGTCCCTAGAGGGGTTTCGGGGACGTTTATGTGCGGAGGATTATTCGTAAGAGAAAATTTCGACGACGGTAAAAATGGTAAATTTTAGCTAGTAAAAGGTAATTTTTATTCGGGTATTATTTTTCGGGTGTTTTATTTTGGTTTTAGGTGGTATAAGAAGTTGGACCGGGCCAAGGGGTGGTCAAAGCCCAGCCTGTTTTTCTCTCTCTCTCCCTCCCGATTCTCTCTCTCCTCTCCCGCACCCGAGTCTCCCGCTGCCGGAAACTTCCGGCCGTCCGCCTGCCGCCGTCCGGCCACCATCCGTCGCCGCTCCGGTCCCGTTCGGTTGCCCTCCGACCCAGCTATCTTCTAGGACCGGTGACAGCCCCCCTAGCGCCGTCGTGAGAGAGCGGTGCCGCCCGAAAGGCTAGGCTGCCCCGAACTTCCGGCCGTCGGAACTCCTTCCTCCGGCCACCACAACCGGCGATCCTTGGCTTGTTTTGTAGCCCTCCTCTCGTGCAACAACCCCTCCAAAGGGCTCCCTCCATCTTCAGCTAGGTAAGGAGAAATCGGTATTTTAAGTTCTAGGGCGATTTTGTGTGTTTGCGTTCGTTTGACATGGTTAGGCTGAGAATTGGAGTTTGTGGTAGTTAGGAATGTTGTAGAGGAGGATGAGAGGAAGATGCTGTTAAAATTTCATAGGTTTTGGAGGTCGCCGGAATCGGCCTCCGGCCGCCGCTGCCGGAGGAGCCGCCGCTGAAAAATTGTTTTTGGTGGAGATTTTTATGAGGAGTTTAATGGGATGAGTTTTAGAATTTTTGGAGGAGTTTTGGATAGGTTTTGGAATTTGTAAGGTTTGGTATTTTTAACGGATTAATAAGTTAAAATCCGGCCATTAGATTATTTTTATGATTTGGACGTTGGAAGGTGATTTAGAGGATGTCGGTATTTATGGAGATTTATGGTTGGCAGTGAAGTTAAGATTTAGGACGATAGGCATGGTTGAGCGCGAGAAGCTCATATTTATTTATGCCTATTTTCTTTAAATGTTGGGATTTTATTTAAAGAATTATTTTATATTTGGAACAGGACGTGAGGAGCCTCGAGCAGACGAGGCCCCAGATCGACATCAGGCTTAGGCATAATTTGTGAGTGGACGTTTATTTTAAATAAATGCATGCTATAGTTTTTGGTTGAATATTAATGTGAGGAATATTTTTGACGTCATCTTAATTTGACGATTTTTATTTCTCTTAGAGAGTTACCGAAAATGAGATTTTCGGTGAATATAAATATGTATTTATGAGAGAGTATGTATATAAAAATGCTAGCTAGCCATATGTGTCTGTCCACCTTAATGGCGTAGCATATAGCCGCATTATGGTGTGACGTGAGCGTTGGACGCGAGCGTAGTAGCTCTATATGAGTGTTTAATTCATATAGGGGGTATGGGCACATATTTATACACCCGTCTGTCCACCTTAGTGGCGTAGTGTAGCACCGCATTAAGGCGTGACGTGAGCGTTGGACGCGAGCGTAGTAGCCCTATATAGACCCATGAATTTATATAGGGAGTATGGACGAGTGTAAATACATACATATATTTATAGAGTCTGAGAGACTCGATATATTATGAGATAAAAGTTTTATCGCTTGCGGCATGCATTCGATTTTTCTTTGGAAATTGAGTTGGGGAAACATAAATATTTTATTTATTAATTTATTTTTGTCCACTCACTCTAACGTTATTAAATGTTTTCCCCTGAGCCTTTCGTTTTAAAATGCTCAGTCTGCAGAGTTCGGGTTGGTTCTAGTAGGAGGCGAGGCATAGTCACCTGCATTTCTGCCAGTTTTCATCAGTAGGTTACCTGTTCAACCTACTTGTGTTTTCTTGCTTCCGCTTGCGTCTAGTAGCTCTGAATACTTTGGGATTACTGTATATTATGTTTAGAATTTCTGAAGGATAATTATGTGATGTTTGGGCGTGTTGTATTAAGAGTGTGATTTGGAATTTTTGAGTTAGGGTTGTCCATTTTCAAGGGAGATTTTATCCATCTTTTCAGTAAATTTTCCTTGGAGGTGGTCCCCGCACAACTTACTCCGGGTTTCAGGGTGAAATTCGGGGTGGGTCGTGTCAGTATTGCTCACCTATCATCTCATCTTTGTCCAGGTGCCTGTGAAGTCCATGTCGGAATTCAGCAAATTGTATGGTAGTGGGTGAATTTTCTCGTTAACTAGCACCAAAGGGACCAGTATAACTTTCTCGTAGGTGCCACAAGGGATTGATAGTCTATGTATCATCTCATAGAGAAAATTCAGATTCCCTTCAAACCAGCAAGTTAAACTTTATCAACTTAGCAGGTTGTATATCTTAAATCTTAGGCTTATAAGTTTTTCAGTTGTTTTTGGGTTTTGATAATGTTTATAGAACTTTGTTTGCAATTATCTGTAGCAGGTTATGAAGATACAAGAAGGAAAAGCATTGAGTGCGTTAATCCATGTTGAGAGTAGTAAAATCAATAAGTCATTCTATGCCATGATCAATGTTGTTAATGCTGTGAGTTCTGGTGGAAATCATGTGCCCTATCGGGGAAAAAAAAACTCACACACTTATTGCAAGACTCCCTTAAATGGATGAGTAAAGTTCTGATGATCCCTTATTTGGTAAGTCCTCTAATAATCAGTTACAAGACTAAGCAGCTGTGTTTCATATAATTTATTCTATGAGTTGAGAATTGTTTGTTCTAGTTTTGGAGTGTTAGGTATTAGTTTTTGCTTATTCAATGCAAGTTCTTTATGCTGTTAATGCAAATTAGTTGTTAGGTATTATCTTTTGCTCAATCAGTGTAAGCTCCTTTCCTTTAGGTTGTGTTAATGCAAATAATGAAGAAAAGATTAAACATACGTTTAGGTAAGATATGACAATGGTGCTCCCTTTTCTTAACTTCTGCAATTTTGTGATAGTTCTTGTCTTTTATTTCAGGCAATAGAATTATTGAATGGCATGCAAGCTTGTCTCATCAAAATCGGGAATCAAGAAGGTGTACTATCCTCATTTTGTCGGATCAAGGAGGTGGGTATTGCATCAATTTGAAGCAGGTGTCTGTCAGTTCCCATTATAAAAAAAAAAATCTAACTTTGTTATTGTTTCCTATCATTTATGTAGACCTGTAAAGTTTTAAGAACTAGGCTGAAGCTGACTTACTTACCTCTATCTGATCTCTTCTATTTGTTACAAGAGGAATACAGTCAACGATGGGAATGTATTTGCCACTCCCTAGAGGTGTTTGTTAATAAATTTATGCATTATTTTCCTTTTTCTTTACGAGTGTAGTTTTTTACTCAAATCGGCTAGATTTTTTTTCTCTAACTATTGACACTATAATATGGATGCAGATACTTGCTGAAATGGAGGAGTAATGTTTTTTTTTAAAGTAAGATGTTGTTCCTTTGCAATATATTGCTCCTCCTTTGTTTTGTGATGACTATGAATGTCATTTTTTTATATATAGTTTTTGTTGTAATTTAATAGGATAACATTGGCTGCTTTAGGGATGACTAGTAAAAATGAACAAGCAATTGGTGCAAAATCACACTCTGTATAATTAATGTTTGAAGTCTTTATTGTTGTTGATGTGGGTTTGTTTCAATCTTTGTTGGCAGGAGTGAACCAACAAACGATGGCTCCACCTAGGGCTCTTGTGATGCCTTGTCAACTAAATTTGCCAGTGAGGCCTGAGGCCTCCCACTTTGAGTGCTCTACCATCAGTTCCTGGAAGCACACCACCAATACTTCCAATGGTGCTTCTTTAGTAGCTGCACCCCCACCATCAATTTGTGTATTATCATTTGGATATGCTTTGATATAGTAGAACTAAATGATGCATTAATAAAATTTGTTTCTCCATTTGTGTATAAAAATATAATGGATTATTTAATTTAATCAGAAATTATATATATTTTTAAATATGAAAAACAATTAATGACGTTTGGAAATCGTCATGATAACTTTTCAGTGACGGTTCATAAATGCCGTGAATTATTTTCAATGACACTTGAAAAATGTCGTGAAAGAACTCTTTCATGACGTTTAAGAAACGTCATTGAAACGCATTCGATGACACTTATCAAATGTCATTAAAGATATTTCACGACGTTTTTCAAACGTCATTAAAAAGGTATGGAATTCATCACTACGGTTAAGACGACGAAGTAGATGACGTTTGATAAATGTCATGAAACCCCTATAATGACGTTTTCCAAACGTCATGGAAACTTTTTTTGTACTAGAGTGTACTTTCATTTTTAAGGCAAGTACCCTTGATTTTAAAATCCAATGTTTTATAATATATGTGTGTGTGCCACTATGTCACTATGTCATACTGGTGTACTTCTTCAAATTTAAAGCATAATGTAAGAATCACATTATCCATTATGTTTTATATACATGTAACTTGCTACCTTTCTTCTCTAATCTATCTATCTTATAAAGTATACCAAATTATATATTTTGATAGCTTTTCTGACCAAAAGAACGAGTATGCAAATTTTAACATATATATTTTGATAGCTTTTCTGACCAAAAGAACGAGTATGCAAATTTAAACTTATTAACACTAACGATTGATTGTTATAACTTGCTTTCTATGACTAGATTTTCATATACTTATAATATTCAGGCTTTTCATGTATTGTAGATCTCCAGAGTTGCAACAGAACTGCAGCTAGGTGATTTAGAATGAAGTAACATTACACCACGTACTGCACTTGGCTACTTGCATTCTACTAATATGCATCGGTCACCACAGAGCAATTGCAGCTGCGGCGGCTCTTCCTCTTTGGGTCTTTGCGTGCCTGGTTTAGGCATGTAGTCTTTCTTTTTATGTTTATGCCTATTGGCTTTGTTTTTTCTGCCTGGCTAGTTTCTGGGTTTTGTGGTTGTTCATCTCTCCTGTCGAATTGAGATCTTTCATGTACACTAATACCTGCAACATTTTCCAATAAGCAGAGTTGAATAACTCTAACAAACCCAATTAGACTAGTATCATATGTTGACTTTCAGTCCATGGTTATTTTCAGTATTTTCTGATGTGGCATTCTTGCCTTGCTGGATCCTTGTTGGATTTGCAGCTGTAATAAAAGCTTAGTTTGTTTTGTATTAAGTATAAATACAGTGAGACACTGTAATAATTGTAAGGTTGTTTTTTGTTTTGGAAATTTAGTGAGGTAAAGTTTCCAGAAACTCTCTATTTCTCATCGTCTTCAACCTTCTGCTTAGGGTTTCTTCTAGCTTTTACAGAGATGAATGCTATGTTATCAAATTCTACTAGAATAAAAAATTTTCTAATTGGCGATTTATAGTTTGTCGCTGACAGTGGCATGTCATCTACATCCTTCCTAGAGCCACCCACATTTCGACTATGTTATCAAACTTAGAACCTCAGGATCAAATCAGGCAAATGATAAGCAAACCAACTTAAATCGCTTCTTACACACTATATCGACCCCGCATGCTATGATGAACCACTTGATTTTCTATAAAACAAAACAAACTGAATGTGATGTTTACACACCTACAGAAATGCACATTAAGTCAAATTTAAAGCTCTCGATCTTTCCTCAAGATTCCTCAAGATGAGATTAGCTTTAATGTAGTTTTTTCCTTTGTGTTGTACATTGTGGTTTTTTGTTTTTTGTCTTTTTTGAACTGGAATTTGTGTCCCCTAACTCTTTTTAATTATTTAAGTATTTGGAATTTGCCTCTAAGATCCTTTATCTTCTGCTTGTATGTAGATATACAGACATTTGAGATACTCTTTGGCACATATGAAGTTCGAGAAGGGAAAATGGTTAGCTTCCAGGTTGAGGAAAGGTGGTTCCGTTGGGATATCTACCGTGTAGTGAGGCCAAAGGCCACACTGGCTATTTGACATTTGCAAGACTCAAAGGCCACACTGGCCAAGGGAGTGCTTAATCTGATTATTCTTATGTTATGTAAGGGAAATTCCTAAAAATAGTTGGGATAACTTCCTTTTGTTGTTGTAAGGGAAATTGTTTTGATCATTAATCAGAAAGTTCTGAATGAACAGTGCTTCCAATGCAGTATCTTAGTCAATGATATTACTGTAACATAAGCAGATTTAGTATACAGAGTGCAAAATCCATGTCATCCATGCATGCAGCTGCTGCGTTTTGAGACCTGCAGCTTAACTAGTGGTCGTTTTCAGTTTTGTATTCATGCAACGTTAAAACTTGAAACTTCAGCTTCTTTCACTCTTTGCTTTCTTTCCCAGAAATAGAGATGCAAAGGGGCAGTGGCGCTTGCTTTGTCTCCATCCACCCCCTTTCTAAAACCGCTTGTGGAACATTTTCATCTTATTCTTCCTCTTTCAACTGAAGATGTGATAGCATGGAGGGCATGGCACATTAAACTTTGGCTTCAAAAAGTCAGGTTTCGACCAAAAAAAAGTCAGGTTGGGGCATTGCAGAAATCAAAATACTACAAGGAATAATGACGCAGACTAGAAAGGGCAACACATATATACTGGCAATGCTTTCACCACAAAGCATTATCTTTTCTTCAATCCACAATTGCACTTGGCAGGCAACAAAACTTCAATTGCTTAGCTATTGAATCAATGTCAGGTCACATGAGAAAATAGAAAAAGAAAAAGCAAAAGGAAAAAAGAGCACATCTATTAATTCAAGAGCAAATGCTTATTTAGTACTAATTTTTGGAAGTTTTGGCCCGGTCCAATGAAAATAAGATTTCATTGCTCATTCTAATTATTCAAGATAAAATGACAAATATACCCTAATCTAATAAAAACCCTACACTATCTTCTGCTTCTCCCACCTCTCATTCTCATCTCTCATCGGTCTCTCTCTTCTCTCGATCTCGTCAGCAACGTCACAAATGACGTCCATCACTGACCAAAGGTCTCGGCTCCTCCTCTTCTAGATTGACGCTCCCCTCTGTTCTCATCTGTCATCACCGCCGCCATCAACCCGGTCGATTTCACCAGTTGGCTTCCTCTACCTCGACCTCGAAGTAACCAGATATGTGAGAAGGTAGCAGCAGTCTCCGATGTGAGCCGAAATCTGAGCTCCGATCTCCAAGCCACCTCTAGGCGATGCGAACTGAGCTCGCCGATCTCCGTCACTTAGTACGGCCGCCTCCGATCAATACTTCCCATTCCTCGGCTTCAATTCAGAGCATCTCGTTTGGCTGAAGTTCAGAGGAGAGATGAACAACGACTTTGCTGAAGATCAATGCGGGACTCCTCACGGCAATTGATGCCGAGGTTTGGAGTTGTCTTTAATTTGGTTATGATGTTTGTAATTTTGATTTTGTGGTATGGAGTTCACTTTAGAAATGTGAATTTATGGAAACTTGAGTATGCTATATGGTTTGGTGTGGAATTCTGATTAGATTTTTTGCAATGATATGCAACTATGTATTATTTCTGATAGATTTAGTTATGCAGCTAGATTCATGATGTTTATTGCATACATGCCTCTCTTATAATTTTTTGGTATTGTTCTCCTTGGTTTTCCTTCAGAAGTAGTATAGTTGAGGAGAACATTTCTTGGTAATGTGTTTGTTTTGAAGTGTACAATGAATCAGGTATAGATTTGCTTGCATATATGAAATTGTATCTCTACAGTGTAGTATTATGTGGTTACTGAAGGCAGGACTGGTTTTTAATGTTCTCTCTATCTTCTTGTGTGCTTTTACATTTTGTAGTTTGTTTTGGTTTACGATTGGGAAGAACACACCTGGTGGTAGTGCTTTATGATTGGGTGTCTAATGTGTATTATGACCAGCATATGTATGACAATTAAGTTTACTATCTCCAGTAGAACTTTATTGGGGGTAGTAAACTTTATTTTTTTACATATGTAGTTTAAAATGCTGGTAGTGCTTTATAAATTTACTACTTATAATGTTGTGTGTGTTGATTTTTCTCTGATTTAATGTGTATAATGGCCTGAGAGATATTGCATGACAAATTTACTATCCTCAGTAAACTCTTCAGTAAAAGTTTACTAGGGGTACTAGTAAACTTAATTTTTTTTGCATTTATGTTGATTTTTTTCTCTATTTTAATGTGTATAGTGACTATATAGATATTGTATTGCATGTTTACTACCCCCAGTAGAAGTTTACTAGGGATAGTAAACTTTAATTTTTCGCATATAAGTTGGGTTTTTGTTGTTTTAAAGTGTATATTGACCTGGGAAATATTGTATTGCAGGTTTACTACCTCCAGTAGAAGTTCACTAAGGGTAGTAAACTTTATTTGTCCGCATCTAAGTTGATTTTTTTGTGTGTTTTAATGTATATACTGACTAGAAAAATATTGTATTGCAAGTTTACTACCCCAGTAAACTTTACTGGGGGTAGTAAACTTTATTTTTTCACATTTAAGTTGATTGTTCATTGTTTTAATGTGTATAATGGCATTGGAGCTACTGTTTTGCAAGGTTACTACCCCAGTAAAAGTTTACTACACATCTAAGTTGATTTTTCTCCGTTTGAATATGAATTATGGCATTGGAGCTACTGTTTTGCAAGTTTACTACCCCCAGTAAACTTTTACTGGGGGTAGTAAACTTTATTTTTTCGCATCTAAGTTGATTTTTCTCCTTTTAAATGTGAATTATGGCATTTGAGCTACTGTTTTGCAAGTTTACTACCCTCAGTAAAAGTTTACTAGGGGTAGTAAACTTTATTTTTTTAAATCTAAGTTGATTTTTCTCCTTTTAAATGTGAATTATGGTATTTGAGCTACTGTTTTGTAAGTTTACTACCCTCAGTTGAAGTTTACTAGGGCTAGTAAACTTTATTTTTTCGCATCTAAATTGATTTTTCTCCGTTTGAATGTGAATTATAGCATTTGAGCTATTGTTTTACAAGTTTACTACCCCAGTAAACTTTTACTAGGGGTAGTAAACTTCATTTTTTGCATGTAAGTTGATTTTTCTCCGTTTGAATGTGAATTATGGCATTGGGGCTACTGTTTCGCAAGTTTACTACCCCCAGTAAAAGTTTACTAGGGGTAGTAAACTTTATTTTTTTGCCGGTATGCTTCCGGCAAGATCCGGTGGGTTCCGGTGAGATTTTTTTCAAAAAAATCCAGTGAGACTCCTGCGTCTCGGCGATTTTCCAATCACAATCAATTTTCCGGCGACCGGTGACCGGAATCCGGCGGCCAGTGTCCGGTGACCGAAATCCGGCAACCAATGTTCTGCGACCGAAATCTGGTGACCGGCGACCGGCGCCGGTGTCCGGTGACCGAAATCCGGCAACCAATGTTCTGCGACCGAAATCTGGTGACCGGCGACCGGCGCCGGTGTCCGGTGTGCTTCCGGGAAAGTCTTCCCTTCTTCTTTTTCATTTTTTCTCTTTAAATAAAGGTTAAGGGTAAAAAAGTCATTTAAAATATCATTTTATTGTGATTTTATTAAAAACTTGTGTATTTGGGCACAAAAGAAGTACCTTGTATTTAAATGGGCTAACAAAAAAGATTAGTATTAGAATGGGGTTTGACTTTTTTGATTTTGTGCGAATAGTCTTTTTCCCTTAATTCAATAGAGTGAACCTTTAAAATGTCACTAGCAGCTTTAGTAATTTTATCCAAGACGATAGGCGACACTTTAGCATGAAAGGACAAGACGTCTGCCCTCAGCCAACTGCGCATGAAGGATTTCCATGATTCAAGTGAAATAAGGGCAACAAAAATATTTCTTGAGAGCTATAGTTCCACCAGAGCATTCTCAAATCCACCATGTATATCCCGTAGGCCCTATGTCAAAAAACAATGTAAGATTCAAAAGATGGCGGGAAGGCGCATCTTAATTAAGACTCAAAGCACCATGGAGAAAAAAAAATATATTGATTTCCGATCGTACCCTAGACAGCCCCTGGGTATTCACATCTAAAGGAAAGACATAGCAAGGCTGCACCAGGTAAGTCCCTCGCATCACTTTTTTTTTTTTCCTGCAAATGAACTATTATTCTCAGAGTAAAATACAGATATTCATGCAGGTCACAACTAACAACAGCAAATCAGGATTGATTATCATCAATTATAACCTTACAGATATGCTATGCAGGATACAACTAACAAGAGCAAGTCATATTAATTATCATCGACTATAACCTTACTAACAAATATGGATTGAATGAATTAAGGGTAAACTACAAAGCAACATCAGGATTAAGTGGAAAATAATAATATCTGAATACAGTTTCATCTTAATGATCCTCTATTGAGTTCATGATTCAAGTAAAGTCCAGTGATTCCATGAGACTGACATTATTACATTGCAAAATTTAGCCAAAAAGATGACCTAGAATCCTAGGTGAAGTACATTTACCCCATAATTTTTCGAACACTGTTTGTACTTTGTAAGACTTAAAGTTGGAACAAAATGTTAATAATCAAATAAAAGACCTAATAATTACATCCAATTTGGAAACAGATTAAGATTACTTAGAAACTGAAAGTGTCGCTCTTTACACGTACAACGCAAATAATAGTGTTAAGATTGCTGAATAACAAAGATGCTATTTCCATTAACAATAAACATGACTTGAGGGTCCAGTATGACACCTAGGACACTTGAAAGTTTCCAACCAGTTCCAACTGCCATTCAGAGACAAGTAAATTGTTGAAGATATCTATGGGATGTTTGAAATACAATGCATTAGATAGAATATGCTTCAGATAGTAACTAAATAGAAAGCACAACAGCATGCAAATTTGTGTATATTTATTTTACTCTATGTAATCCTCATTACAAAACCCATTACTATAACATTTCATCTTTGTACACTTTGACAAAAGGCGTCTGATGACTAGAACAGATAGACAAGAGCAAGACCCCTACATGATCATAATAATATCTAAAGATATAAAAGATTTTCAAAGAACATACGGTTTCGCATCCTTCTGAAGCATTGGTAAGATAGTCTGAACTACAAGAGGAATCATCACAGACTGTGAGGCAAGTGCTGGAAGCAATGTCAAAAGTTTTGGCTGCAGATACAGTTAAATAAAGTAAATCAAGATAATAAAAGAACAGGAAAAACCAAATTGGAGCTGTTCATTGGTAATAATAAGAGATAAAGAGTCCAGACTGCAACTGAAAACTTACCAACATGGTAAAGCGACTTATATCTTTTCTAGTGAAAATGTTATTGTAAAATAGGATAGCCAGCAACATTTGAGCTCCCAATTTAGGATCCATCGTGGATTACATCCAATTAATCGTGGAAATAGCAGCCATAGAATCTAGAGCAGTGCCTCCCTCTACCTCATGCATCACTGAAAGACCAGCAATGGAAGAGAGTAACGAGGGCATCTCTACAGCAAATTAATAGTCGGGGAGTACATAAATATCATGCAAGTTAAAGTATTACAGACTACACACACACACAAAAAAAAAAATATTACTAACAACAAATGCATCAAAACAAAGGGTTTCACTTGTGTGCCTAAGGGTACATGCATACCTAACCGGTTTTGACTTCCTATAGCAGCAGGTTAAAACAAACTAACACCGTTAAGTCTCTCTATATATATCTACAGTTTTCATGAGAAATGTCTACTATTTAGATGAGCAAAATACAAAAAAGTAGACTTTCTGGAAATCAAAATTGTTCTTGAGATTGAATCAAAAATTTAAGGTGAAAGTTGCAAAGTCTATATTTAACATAAGACACAACTACTATTTTAATGAGAAATGTCAACCATTTAGATGAGGAAAATCACATAAATATAGACTTTCTGGAAATCAAAATTGTTCTTGAGATTGAATCAATTGAAGGTGAAAGTTGCAAAATCTACATTTAACATAAGACACAACCACTGTTTTCATGAGAGATATCTATCATTTAGATGAGCAAAATCACAAAAAAATAGACTTTCTGGAAATCAAAATTGTTCTTGAGATTGAATCAATAATTGAAACACTACCAGAAGAAAGGCTTTAGCCGACGAAAATAAAAAAACCAGGCCGACGAAATTTTCCTTCGTCGGCTAATTTACAATCTTCGTCGGCTATGGTCAACTTTAGCCGACGAAATTTTTATTTCGTTGGCTAAATAATTTTTTTCGTCGGCTATAGTCTGTGAACTTTAGCCGACGAAATTTTCAAAAGTTTAGCCGACGAAATTTTTTAAGAGTTTAGCCGACAAAATTTTCAAAAGTTTAGCCGACGAAAAATATAATTTCGTCGGCTAAAGTGCCTTATATTTGCAGATTTGGACAACAACTCATCTGGAAAAAAAAAACTATACGTAGATCCTTCAAACACAAAAAAGTTGTGAAATAAGATATGACCAGAATGGTGAAATACGTCTATGGTTGAAAAATTACGGTATTCCGGTAAAGTCTCGGTGCCGATAGTTGACTTACCCTTATTATTCACTATGCTGCAGATTTGGCATTTGATGTCTGATTGACTATTGTGATACCTTTCCGAAAGCGTAACGCGCTACGAGTCAAACTCATTGCTAATGCCATGATGTATAGGCTTTTTTGGCCATCTGAGTCCGTTTAGGGCTTCAAAATGCAGTTTTCTTATTTTCGATTAGAGTTGACCGTTTCGATCGAGCCCTTAACGTTGTCGGATCCAGTTGAATTTTTTACCATAGACATCTTTCGTCATAATGATCATATCTGATGGTCGAATTTTGGTTTGTGAATTTTAGTCATCGGAATCACAACGTATCTACTATTTACCGTTATTCGGGTTTATGGGGAGCCCTATCGTCGGAAGGTAAATGTCTCAAAAATTTTATATGGGCAGTTGCGTCTCATCTACGTGAGAGTTTTTTGTGTGAAAGGTTTGACCAAACTACGTAATATAGAGGGAGATATGAGCGTTTTCGTGTGATAAGTAACGATGGATTAGGGTTGATCGTTTCGATCGAGCCCTTAACGTTGTCGGATCCAGTTGAATTTTTTACCACAAACATCTTTCGTCATAATGATCATATCTGACGGTCGAATTTTGGTTTGTGAATTTTAGTCATCAAAATCACAACGTGTCTACTAATGTTGTATAACTTGTTTAATAGGTTATACAACTTTGTAAACCAACTCTACATAGGAAGCAAAATTATCAAAAATCTCGTGAAATAAGATGTGTTCAGAATGGTGAAATACGGCTATGGTTCAAAAATCATGTAAATCGGGTAAAGTCTCGGTGCCGATAGTAGCGGTCAACCCTATTTACCGTTATTATTCCCTACGGGGAGCCCTATCGTCAGAAGGTAAATGTCTCAAATTTTTTATATAGGCGGTTGCGTCTCATCTACGTGAGAGTTGTTTGTGTGGAAGATTTGACCAAACTACGTAATATAGGGGGAGATATGAGCGTTTTCGTGAATTTATAGACTTTAGCCGACGAGATATTAAAAAAGTCGTCGGCTAAGGTCGAAAAATTTTCAAAATTTTTTGGCGGTAAACCAAAGTTGGAGGAAAATTTTCAAAGGACTTTAGCCGACGAAATATATGAAAAGTCGTCGGCTAAAGTCGAAAAATTTTCAACCGAAATTTTTGGCGGTCAACCAAAATTTTCAAAAGAGTTTAGCCGACGAAATTCTTTATTTTCGTCGGCTAAAGTTCTTTATATAGCCGAAGATGGATGGTAAGAAGTCTATTATCTGCCAGATTTTCTTTTCGGCCTAGCTCCGCCATCAAGCCACCGGAGACCGCCACACTTGTCCCAAAACCTTCGCCGTCGTCTCTAGTTCATTGCTGGATAAGTGATGCATCGAGTGGCGCCGTCGTGAGGGATAAATCGAGCTCCAAAACTCCGCCGGTTCGGATTCGGTGTCGATCGAATTTCTCCTTCCTTAGGTCACCATTTGGTGAGTTCTATATATGGATAAGTTGAGTTTGATTAATACTACATTCCCCTAGAATTTGGTAGCTCGATTCGGTGTGTGTGAAGAGAATCGAAGATTTGAAGTTTTTAGGGTTTAAAATTGGGGATTTTTATATTTTCAGTCGATTGACCTGTTTAGGCTTAGAATTCAGCTTCGACTTCTTCTAGAAAGTTGTTCGAAATGTTAAGAGGAAGATTCTGTCAAATTTTGGTCGTGATTGGAGGTGGCCGAAAGTTTCTGCAGTTTTTTTTTCAAAACCCAGCAACTTTAGCCGACGATATTTAAACACTATATTCATCGGCTATAGTTATTTTTTTAATTTTTATAAGGTTTAGCCGACGAAATATACTAAATTTCGTCGGCTATAGTTATTTTTTAATTATTTATTACACACTTTAGCCGACGAATATCTTAATTGTTTCGTCGGCTAAAGTCTGGGAAAAAAACCGACATGTTTTTCGTCGGCTAACTATGGGACTATAGCCGACGAAAAAAAAAATTTCGTCGGCTAAAGTCATCACCGACGACCTTTTTCCGACAACACTATAGCCGACGAAGGCTCGTCGGCTAAGATCTTAGCCGACGAATTAAGATAACAGGCCGACGAAAATCTTTCGTCGGCTAAAGTGCTTGTTCTGGTAGTGAAAGTGAAAGTTGGAAAACCTAAATTTAACATAAGACACAACTACTATTTTCATGAGAAATGTCTACCATTTAGATAAGAAAAATCACATAAATATAGATTTTCTGAAAATAAAAATGGTTCTTAAGATTGAACCAACCGAAGATAAAATTTGCAAGTCTACATCTAACGTAAGACACAACTACTATTTTTCTGAGAAATGTCTACCATTTAGATGAGTAAAATCACAGAAAAGTAGACATTCTGGAAATCAAAATTGTTAATTAGCTACATTAAAATGTCTACATTAAACTTCACAATCTTAAGAACAAATTTCTAGAAAGTCTACTTTTGTATGTCAGTTAGCTCATGTTATTAGTTGACCTAACTCATGTTAATAGACTTAACTCATGTTATTAGTAGATTTTGCATTTTAGAGTACGTGTTCCAACTTCGAAGAAAAATCTTAAGAACAATTTTTCAGAAAATCTACTTTTATATGTTAGTTAGCTCATGTTACTAGTAGACTTAACTCATGTTAATAGTGACCTTCATGTCTTAACTCATGATACTAGTAGACTTTGAACTGAATTGAATTAAAATATTCACATACTATTGTGAGAGGAGTAAGAAGAGAGAGAGCATACAAGAGAAGTTCGTTTATTGCAACGAGATCGATTTTAATAAGAAATTGACATATTGATGAGTCAAGAGAGAGAGAGATCGATGAGACAACGGTGTTCAAATTGTTTGAGTTAGAGAGAGAGAGAGAGTTCAAATTGTTAGAGATAGAGACGAAACTAACACCATTAGTGAGAGAGTGAGAGTTAGTTTGAGATTTAAAATGGGATGACCAGTCAATCAGGTAACATGTCATCATTAATCTAGTTAGACCAATCATAAGCAACCATGTGGTTAAGGTATGTATACCTTAAGGCACACAAGTATTTGCCCAAAAGAAATGACTACTAGAAATTTCTAGCTTAGAAACATAAGGAATGGAGTTGCTATCTGAACATTTTACCAGTTATGTATATTTCTTGAGCCTGCAGGAGAGGTAGGGAGGACTTTCGTTTGTCAACAATCGATAGAGTATATTCTTGTAAATGAGAAGCCCAGGATCTTGAAACATCGTGAATCTCCTTGCCAATAGCATTACCAATACATGAAAAACTTAAAAACAAAGTGGACAATGAAGAGGAATCCTGCAAAGCAAAAGAAAAATATAAAGCTCAATCATCAGCTGCTGCAAAATCCTATAGTAGAAGCACTAATAGTCACAGCTCAGATCATTGACAATTATACGTCCAGTATCATGTTCTTTCCTTTTAAAAAAAAAAAAATGGATACAAACTTGGACATATACAAGAACAACAACGTGACCAGGAATTTGAACGATAGAACACATTCACACAATAATAAGATAAATAGTCACACAATACTTGGTATTGCTCTCAAAACTAGTAACAGAATACTTGGATACTGCAACAAGACTACAAAGAAAATTAAAGAATCACAGATAAGAGATTACCTGAAACCATAGATGCTGTAAGATTCTAAACACAATAGATCCAGGTGTGCTTGGAGAGGGATAAATGCCCTACTTCTTTTGCTGGTTTTGGTACTGAAGACATTCTGTCAACAATTTAAGCACAGGCATTGCATCAACAGGAATCGAGCAACAAAGAGACGCCACTGACTACCAAACGCAAACCAAGAATAGGGTTTAAAGCAATTGAGCTAATTAGTAAAGCCCAAGTTTTTCCTGGTCTTGATCCGACTCGTCACGGCCCATATTATCTATGAATTACTTAGCTGCTATATAACCTAAAACGTGAACTGCAAGTAATTAGAGAAGTGTGGGTATGATGAAAAGGCGGGAAGGTCTAGTGAAGCTATTTGAAGCATGTAACAGTAGGTAACCGTTATTACAGTTACACTCTCAAGCCCTCAAATCTGGGTTTTCCAAGGACGCCTTCTTCGCCACAAAGCTGATTGCTTTGTATTCGAAACATGAGTCAGTTGGGCAGGCACGTAAGGTGTTCGACAAAACGCCTGAGAGGAGTGTCCGTATGTTTAACGCTGTACTGAGAAGCTATTGCAGAGAGAAGCAATGGGAAGAGACGATGTTAATGTTTAGGAAGATGTTATCGGAACGGAAGCCGGATAATTTCACTGTGTCTATTGCTCTGAAGGCGTATGCCGGGTTGCGGGCAATTGGTGATGGGAGAGTGGTGCACGGGTTTGTGATGAGGAATGAGGAGATTGCGTTGGATGTGTTTGTGGGTTCGGCGTTGGTTGAGTTTTATTCGAAATGTGGGAAGATGGGTGAGGCTTTGAAAGTGTTTGAGGGGTTTTCTCAACCGGATGTGTTTCTGTGGACTAATATGGTTACCGGGTATGAGCAGAATGGGAATGCTGTAGAAGCGTTGGATTTTTTGTCCCGAATGGTGACGTTTGCGCGGGTTAAGCCTGAGCGAGTGACGCTTGTTAGTGTTGTTTCTGCTTGTGCTCAGCTCTCGAGTTTTAGACTTGGAAGTTGTGTTCATGGTGTTGTGGTTAGGAATGGGTTTGATTCTGATTTGTGTTTGCTGAATTCGTTGATAAATCTTTATGCAAAGACAGGCTCAATTAGAACTGCTACTAGGTTGTTTTGGAAGATGCCTGAAAAAGATGTTATTTCTTGGAGCTCCCTGATTGCTTGCTACACTCATAATGGGGATGTACTCGAAGCGTTGAATCTTTTTGAGGAAATGATTGATAAGGGAGTTGAACCTAATTCAGTAACTGTAACCAATGCATTACAAGCATGTGCTGGGGCATGTAACTTGGACGAGGGTAAGAAGATCCACAAACTTGCTACTAGGAAAGGTTTTGAGTTAGAAGTCGCAGTAGCTACAGCCCTGATTGACATGTACATGAAGTGTTCTGCACCTCAAGAAGCAGTTGATCTCTTCAAAAGAATGCCGAAGAAAGATGTGGTTTCTTGGATTGCTATGTTGAGTGGGTATGCTCAAAACGGAATGGCGTACAAGTCGATGGGGATCTTTCGCAACTTGCTTTTAAATGGAACTCAACCTGATGCTGTCTCTATGGTTAAGATTCTCGCAGCGTGTTCAGAATTAGGGAATCTTCAACAAGCTCTTTGCCTCCATGCTTATGTTATTCAAACCGGTTTCAAGGATAATATCTTCGTTAGAGCCTCACTCATAGAGTTGTACTCAAAGTGTGGTAGCATAGACAATGCAGTCCGATTATTTGAAGGGATGGTGTACAAGGATGTTGTTATCTGGAGTGCAATGATTGCAGGTTATGGAATCCATGGACAAGGAGGAGAAGCTCTGAAAGTGTTTGATGATATGGTTGAGCACTCAGCTGTTACACCTAATGATGTAACATTTACCTCTGTTTTATCTGCGTGTAGCCATTCAGGTTTGGTTGTAGAAGGTTTGGGGATATTCAGTATGATGTTGCATCAATACCAACTGAAGCCCAGATCCGAGCATTATGGAATATTGGTTGATCTTCTTGGCCGCACAGGAGAGTTGGACAAGGCCATGGAAATTGTTGAGCGAATGCCAAACCCAGCTGAACCCCATGTTTGGGGAGCCTTGCTTGGTTTCTGTCGGATTCATAACAACGTCAAGCTGGGAGAGGTTGTAGCAAAGAGACTTTTGGAGTTAGAGCCGGATGATGCAGGTTATTACGTACTGCTATCAAATATATATGCCAT
Organism: Fragaria nilgerrensis; assembly: GCA_010134655.1. Classification (NCBI taxonomy): domain Eukaryota; kingdom Viridiplantae; phylum Streptophyta; class Magnoliopsida; order Rosales; family Rosaceae; genus Fragaria; species Fragaria nilgerrensis. The sequence continues at coordinate 49,125,840 of CM020982.1, read as the reverse complement.
GGATGATAAATGGGAAAATGTATCAAATCTTAGAACTTCCATAAGGGAGAAGGGGTTAAAGAAGATCTTTGGACAGAGTGTAGTTGAGGCAGGGAGTGAGATCCATAGTTTTGTTGCAGGAGATAGATTTCATCCTGAATTCGGTTAGGTGATGCAGATAGCAAGTGTTGAGATATTAATCCCACATCGGGAATATGGGACCTTGCTTGTGGGTTAATAAGGGTTTGGGCCACTCCATTCATTGCCAATTGGTTTTGGATGTGAACCCCAGACTACTTTATCATGGTATCAGAGCGGGTTACCCACGTCCACGTGTGAAGCCCAATGGCCACACGAACTCTACGTCACCCTAAATGTTGTCCACGTGTTAGGCTTGAAGATTCGCCACACGTGCGGGGGCGTGTTGAGGTATTAATCCCACATCGGGAATATGAGACCTTGCCTGTGGGTTAATAAGGGTTTGGGCCACTCTATTCATTGCCAATTGGTTTTGGATGTGAACCCCAGACTACTTTATCAGCAAGTATATCACCTTAATTCTAAGCCTGCTAATATGGTTGCTTTTCCTTTTAAGACATACAACCTGTGAGACTAGTTTATAGAGCTCTTACAAATTCCATTCTACATGAGAACCATAACATCAAAGGGTTTGAAGAAGATTGTTTACGTATTAGATGTCTTGACATGCTGAAATGATCTTAAATTTTATAGGGAGGGACTTTGAAAAGACGGGGATAAGCAACATGGTCACAGTAGGAAATAAGGAATTAGAGATAATTAGAGATATTCAGGGTGAAGGATTTCCTGATGACTTGTCTGGGAGAGCGGATTCTGTCTTCCTGGACCTTCCCCAACCCTGGCTAGACATCCCTTCAGTTGAGAAAATGTTAAAACAAGATGGGGTTGTATGCTCTTGTTCCCCGTGCATTGAGCAGGTGCAACGAGCAACAGAGACTTTGAGATCAAAGATTACAGGTTAGCTTTAATGTATTTATTTCCTTCGTGCTGTACAAACTGGAATTTGTGTCCCCTAACTCTTTTTAATTATTTAAGTATTTGGAATTTGCCTCTAAGATCCTTTATCTTCTGCTTGTATGTAGATATACAGACATTTGAGATACTCTTTGGCACATATGAAGTTCGAGAAGGGAAAATGGATAGCTTCCAGGTTGAGGAAAGGTGGTTCTGTTGGGATATCTACCATGTAGGAGGCGGCAGCGATCAAGTGAGGGAAGTAATGAGCAGGAAACTACAAGTGCTCCCGTAGTCAAGGCTAGGCCGTGTAGTCACACTGGCTATTTGAGATTTGCGAGACTCAAAGGCCGCACTGGCCAGGGAGTGCTTAATCTGATTATTCTTATGTTATGTTATGTAAAGGAAATTCCCAAAAATAGTTGGGATAAGTGGTACTAACGAGGATATATCCCACATCGTGGTTCCAAATTTGGGAGAGAATTTAAATTGATCCATTATAGATTTATTCCTAATGCTGCAAGATAATTGTTTTTTTTTTTGCTATTAATTCTTGGGGAACAAGTAATAATCGGGGGAATATATGTATATGCATGGTATTAAGGTAGTACTTGTGCTTTAAGTAAGTACGTAGGAGGACACATTTAATTGGAATCATGGAGGGATTCTTATCTTGTTAAGGAAGAACTATATATTCTTATAGAACATAGGAAAAAGCTATATATACAACTCTACTCTATCAACCACAAAGATGTATTTTAGATTCTTTGTGCCATAGAGAGTACCTATACGTGATCGATATGGACTCATCGCTATCATCTATTCCCAGTAAGTAACTCATTCTAATGTGTATTCTTATTACTCGGCACTCGGCATAATAATTACTCGATGAATTGAAACTGTTTTTACACGACTAAACTGTATTTACCCAAATTTGATGTTGTTTAATTTTGTTGCAATTGTTTCAGCTTCAGGTGTTTTCAAATCACTTTCAGATTCACCACCAACTCATTGCAGTCTAAATATAGAATCATTTTCGTTGTTAAGTGAATTTCTGGATGGTAATAGCAGCGATCCAGAAGATGCATATGAATCAGAGGAGTTCAAAGCTGGTGGATACAAATGGTACTATATATTCTCAATCATATGCTATATTAATTGAAAAAAAATTAATACAAACATGTTTGCATGCGCACAGGAAACTAGTCATCTATCCAAAGGGAAACAAGAAGAAGAAGGTGGAAGACCACATCTCTGTTTACTTACAAATAGCTGGAGCAAATTCACTTGAGATGGGTTGGGAAGTGTATGTTGACTTCCGATTGTTTTTGCTCGATCAGAATAAGAATGTCTACATGGTGTTTGAAGGTACGTATCATATAGTACTTCATGATGATCATCAGTACGATAACTACACACTTCTCATTATGCTAATAAGGTTCATATATATATTGCTGTTTGATTTTCTGATACTACTCTTTGTTTGTGTGTGTGTTTTCATTACTCATCGATCAGATGCTTTTACAAGGAGAAACTGTATTCACGGAGCCAAGCTTGATGTGGGTTTTGATAAACTAGTGCCTCTAGATGAATTCCATGATGCATCTCATGGATACCTCGTTGATGACAAGTGCGTCTTTGGAGCCGAGGTCTTTGTTTGTAAAGAGACAAGAAGAGGAATGGGAGAATGTATATCGAGGGTAAAAAGTCCCAAAACGTACAAGCATATTTGGAAGCTTAGGAATTTTTCAAGTTTAACTGATCCTTACTACACCTCAGAACCATTCACTGTTGAAGATCAAAAATGGTACGCTAATTAAGCCTCACTAGCTACATATACATAGTTAAGTCTGTTATCATTATATTTGCTAAACTTTTGAGTAGGAATGTAGGATACATTGTTCATCTTGGTATTGTTGCATGCATGCAGGATTATACAACTCTATCCCAAGGGAGTTGACCAACAAAACAGACATATTGGTATTTACTTGCAATTGGTTGATCGAAAAGCGACTCCTCCTGCCACTAAAGTATTTGCAGAGATTTCCATACGCATTGTACATCCATTGTGTAGTGGCCTCTGCTGGAGCCGAACGGATCCAGGTATATATTAGCTAGCTAGTTTTGTAACTATTAACAAAACTACTGAACATAATTGCATGTTAAGTATCTCTATTCGATTTCTTCATCTTTATTTCAATCCTCTAATTACATGTCCCTTTTGCGCTTTTGCAGTCAAGTGGTGTTACACTATTGGCGGGCTAGGTTATGGTTGGAATTTCACTACGTTGGATTATGCAAGTCGGATTGTGTGTTTTGATACTTGCATAGTTGAGACTAAGTTGACTATTCATGGAATTACTGAAAGAGCAAGCGACTCGGAGGAACAAAACAGTTCTATAAAGACAAAGAGGGCTAGTGTCGATCCAAACAAGATTCAGCCGTATTCTAAGGGCACCATGTGTTGTTTCTTTTTCATGTCAATGTCTGCCTTGTCTTGTTATCGGCAAGAACAAAGCCTCACTGGGACATTGGTTTGGGTCTACAAAAACTTGAAAACATGCAATTGATTAGTACACACGAAAGCTGATCAATATATCTAGATTGTGTAATTGTAAGGATTTTTGTTTTTTTGTTTTTAAACTGCGTACCCTGATCTTATGTGCAATTGATACTACTCTTTGTGTGTGCGTTTTATTACTCATCGATGTGATGCTTTTACAAAGAGAAACTGTATTCACGAAGCCAAGCTTGATGTGGTTTTGATAAACTAGTCCCTCTAGATGAATTCCATGATGCATCTCATGAATACCTCGTTGGGTTTGGGAATGACGGAGATGGAGATTGGGGTTGGAAATGTTCAGAATTAGGGAATCTTCAACAAGCTCTTTGCCTCCACGCTCATGCGATTCAAACTGGTTTCATGGATAATATCTTCGTTGGAGCTTCACTCATAGAGTCGTACTCAAAATGTGGTAGAATAGAGAATGCAGTCCGATTATTTGAAGGGATGGTGTACAAGGATGTTGTTATCTGGAGTGCAATGATTGCAGGTTATGGAATCCATGGACAAGGACGAGAAGCTCTGAAAGTGTTTGATGATATGGTTAAGCACTCAGCTGTTACGCCTAATGATGCAACATTTACCTCTGTTTTATCTGCATGTAGCCATTCAGGTTTGGTTGTAGAAGGTTTGGGGATATTCAGTATGATGTTGCATCAATACCAACTGAAGCCCAGACCCGAGCATCATTGCTGGTCCATCTTTTCACCACAATTCTCCCCGAAATTCTCAAAAGCAATTTGTTATGCACCAACTAACTTAAACGCATTCCATCACCAACAAAAACGCATTTCATCAATTCATCGATTGCAAACCTGTAAGCAAAAACGCTTTTTCAATGTCGAAATCGTGCACAGCGCTCTGCTCCAGCTTCAACACCTTCTTCAGTTAATCGGTTTCAAACTTGTAACCAGCTCCGCCTCTTTCGATTTCGAACTTGTGCACGGCGCTTTGCTTGCCGCTAATTCACCGCCTAGCTTTTGCCCAGACGTCGTCGACAACGACTGGAATGGCCGTTATCTGAGAAATTCCAACACTGTCCCTCAAATATCCTCCCTGCTAATGAAAAGACGCCAAGCATCTCGGAACCACATTGGCGTACGGTATCTTGGATGTGTACTACACGCGCTAACGGGCCTTGACGGAGAAACCAACAACAAATCAATAACTGCTTGACACGTTTACTCAGACAAACGGAGTACATATAGAGCTTATACATCCCAGGACTCTTCCCATAAATGTTGAAAGTTGAAACATGATCTGATGGTGGGGACCAGAGGAATAAAGAACTATCCTGACGTTTAGTGCTAAATGATTGATACCTGGCTGGCTTATAGCTGTCATCCATTTAATTATCGAGCAGAATAATTGAGGGAAGACTTGGTTGACTGGACTTCATTCACTCGTTATTCCAGTCTGGGATCGATTTCATCTATTTCCTACTTCACTCACCTCATAAAACCTCTCTTTCTCTCTTCATGGAGTTTGCCACCATCATTGCTGAGAACATCCTGGGAAGGCTAGCTTCCCATGCTTCTCAAGAGGTCTCTTTGGCATGGGGTGCCCAACTTGAGCTCACAAAGCTCACGAAGACTCTATCCACCATCAATCTAGTGCTTCAGGATGCAGAGAAGAAGCAAGTGAAGAATCTCCTAATCACTGATTGGTTGGGAAAGCTCAAAGATGTTTGTTACGACGTCGATGATGTCCTTGACGAACTGGAGTTCGAAAGCTGCGGAAGAAAGTGCTGGCCAACAACCATGGGCGTGTCAAAGGACAGGTACGCCACTTTTTTTCGCGTTGGAATCCAACAGTGTTTAACTTCAATATGGGACATAAGGTGAAAGAGATTAGAGAACGACTTGTTGAAATTGATAATGAAAAGAGACAGTTTGCTCTGGTTGAGGTGCCTAAGATAGCTGAAGATCATAGTGTTCCCAAGGGATGCAATACAATCAAAGAGAAACTGATTCCTTGGTAGAGGCTTCAGAAGTTATTGGGAGAGATGATGATAAAGAGCTAATTTTTAGTCATCTCTTACATAACACTGATATCTCTAATGAGGAGACTGTTTCTGTTATTTCAATCCTTGGGTTGGGGGGGTTGGGCAAGACAACGCTGGCTAAATTGGTGTACAATGATAGCGTGGTTGTGGAGAAATTTGAGGTGAAAATGTGGGTATGTGTCTCAGAAAACTTTGAGGTCAAATCATTAATTCTCAAGATTATCAATGCTGCAACTGATCAAAAATGTGAGGATGAAAGTTTGGACCGTATGAAAAGAAGGTTGCAAGATACTTTGAGAGGTAGAAAGTTTTTGTTAGTGTTAGATGATGTTTGGGATACGGAGTCTATTGGAGTAACACCAGAAAAATGGTTGGGTTTAAAAAGTCTGTTATGTGTGGGAGCTAATGGAAGTAGAATCCTTGTAACAACACGAAATAGATCAGTTGCTTTACTTGTGAATCCTTCATACATGCATTCTTTGAAAGGTCTTCCCCACAAAGACTGCATGTCCTTGTTCATCAAAAGGGCATTCAAGAAAGGAGAGGAGCAACGCTATCCACACTTGAAAGGAATTGGAGAGGATATTGTGAACAAGTGTGGAGGAGTTCCTTTAGCTGTAGCAACTCTAGGGAGCATGCTCTATTTGAACAGAGAGCCAGATCGATGGTTGAGTGTGAGAGATGATGACATGTGGAGTATAGGAAATGACAATATTCTACCTGCACTCAAATTGAGTTATGATGCATTGCCACAACACTTGAAACCATGTTTTGCATTTTGTTCACTTTTCCCAAAGGATTTTGAATACTATAGTGACTCAATGGTTCAACTGTGGGTAGCACAAGGCTACCTCAAAACATGTAAAAAAAATGAAGATCTTGATAAAATGGGTATGGACTATATAAGACAGTTCTGCTCTAGATCATTGTTTCAAGTTGAACGCGATATCAGAACCAGTATGATATTTAAAATGCATGATCTAGTTCATGATATAGCAATTTCGGTGGCACAAGCAGAATACTCCACAGTCAATTTTCGCCCCTCTAGTGCTTTTGAAATGGTTCGACATGTGTCAATATCCGACAAAGACTTGCTTGGACAAGAAGCACAAGTGCCTGATTTCATATTCAAGTCAACCAAATTGCGTACCTTTCTAATTCCATCTAGAGATGGCAAGATGAATCAACGTTTTGTGAAGACATGCATCTCGAGATTCAAATATATGCGGGTGCTAGATCTCAGTGGGTCGCCCCTTGAGAAGCTACCAAGTTCCATTGGTAGTTTGTTTCATATGAGATTTCTCGCCTTGTCTTCCAATGATAAGATAAAAAGGCTTCCGAATTCCATCTGTAATTTACTGAATTTGGAGTCCTTGGACCTTGCTCAGTGTACCGAACTTGAGGAGATACCCGAAGACATAGGAAACCTGATCAACCTCCGAAGCTTGTGGATAACTACACAGCAGAAGTATTTGCCAAAAGGAATTAGTCGCCTCACTTCACTCCAACTTTTATGTTTCACTGGATGTGTCAATCTGATGACTTTGGGGGAAGAGATCCAATTCCTCACTAACCTTCGTAAATTGGGGATTTCCTGCTGTGAAAATTTAGAATCCTTGCCACCAAATATGAAACTCTTAACCGCTCTGAATAGTCTATATATAGATGAGTGTAAAAAGCTTGATTTGATGAAAACCAGAGAAGGCCCTCAAGGTCTTAGAACATTTTTGATCAACACTTCAGATTTGGAGGCTTTGCCTCCTTGGCTTGAAGATTCTGCAAAAGTTTTGCAGAGCATAATGGTCGCGGAGTGTGATAATCTGACTGAACTTCCGGAATTGCAAAAATTTACAGTCCTCGAGCAACTGGTGATTGAAAGTTGTTCCAATTTGTTAGCTTTACCGCAAGGGTTGCATTGCCTCACAGAGTGGAGAGAATTGACGATTAATGGTTGTCCCAAACTGAGCAAGTGCTGCAAAAGGCAATTAAAAGGTGAGGATTGGTCGAAGTTCGCACGTGAAGCAAAGGTTATACTCGACTCTGATGTGGATACGGACGAAGATGAAGGTGCTTTCGAGGATCACAATGCTATCTCAAGTGATAATTAGGTAAGCAACCATCTACTGCTTATTGAGTTATTTATTTTTATATCCATATCTTGAAGAATATAATGTGTGGCTTTCATACTAAACACTGTGGGTTTTATCATGGTATGCATCAATTTCATGTACTTGTCACTTCGATGAAAATGATGACTTTAAACATAGACGTATCCCTAGGACGATTTTAGTTCTAAACTTTGAACACACAAAAATAAAATGGTGTACAGTGTGTACTTTCATTTTTAAGGCAAGTACCCTTGATTCTAAAATCCAATGCTTTATAATATATGTATGTGTGCCACTATGTCACACTGGTGTACTTCTTCAAATTTAAAGCATAATGTTAGAATCACACTATCCATTATGTTTTATATACATGTAACTTGCTACATTTCTTCTTTAATCTATCTATCTATCTAGTAAAGTATATACCAATATTATATATTTTGATAGCTTTTCTGACCAAGAGAATGAGTATGCAAATTTTAACTAATTAACACTACCGATTGATTGTTATAACTTGCTCTCTACGACTAGATTTTCATATACTTAAAACATTCAGGCTTTTCTTGTATTGTAGATCTCCAGAGTTGCAACAGAACTGCAGCTAGGTGCTTTAGAATGAAGTAACACTACACTACGTAGTGTACTTGGCTACTTGCATTCTACTAATGTGCTTCGGTCACGACGGAGCAATTGCAGCTGCGGCGGCTCTTTCTCCTTGGGTCGTTGCATGCCTGGTTTAGGCCTGTAGTCTTTCTTTTTATGTTTCGGCCTATTGCGTTTGGTTTGTATTGTTGCTTTGGGTGGCTTTGTTTTTCCTGCCTAGCTAGTTTTGGGTTTTGTGGTTGTTCTTCTTTTCAAGTTCATTCGCTTGATTGTTGTTTGCCAAAAAAAATAAAGTCTGTAATGTGTGAGGTTGATGAACTCAATGTGATGTGTGACAATGTAATGTTTGAGTGGCTACACTTATGCTTGTTTTATAATTTTCTATCTATAAAGCTGGATCGATTCAATCAAGTGACAAATTCACCTGAGGAAACACATCCAGCATTTTCTCGATCTTACTTCCTGCAACTCTTTTCTCCTTAAACAATCTTCACCTTGTTCTAATTCATTGAAATGAAATAGTTAGAGGAAAACAGGGCAATATCAGTGACTAGTGTGGCTATGATGTCAGTTTACTAAAGGATTATTTTGTTTACAGGTGCTCGTGTGTTATTATCTTGACTAGAAGTTCTTCCATGGCATTTAGTACAGTGATGTTTGATTCACAAGAAAGCAACACCAGATTCCTTTTCCTGAAATCTTGAATTGTTTGTTCAGTATGTGATACCTAGGGAAACATTTGATAACATAGAGAAAAGCATTATCATTGAGGAATACCAAATGAACTATTTATGTAATAAAGATAGCTGTTATAAGATAAGATTCCAACCAATCCAGTATAAGAGTAAGCCGTAAATGGAACTGGAATAGGTCACTATACATATGAACTGATTTTGGCACTCCACTTTTCATTATATCTTACCGCTTAGACCCTCTTACGTACTTAAACGTGGAGCGCAAGTCTGAGAGGAGAATGCCAAATCACCACCTTATGTATTTGTATATATAAGCAGCCATTCATGAAAAAGAAAAACAAATTTACCTCAAATTGGGCCATGGCCTCAAAGGAAGAGGCCCTTGCCTTTGCCCACTGTGTCTCCAGACCAGGATGAGTAGAGATGCTAACACTCCATAAGATCTGTAAGATGTCTTTTGAAACTTCAGGATGTGCTTCAGCGTCCATTGCACCCCGCCTCAGAAGAAAGGAAAGGCTGCCATCAAGCAGAAGTTAAAGGGGCAGGGTATCTTACGACCGAGGCTTGTTATTGTTTAGATAGTTTGTTTTTGGGGCTCTTAGCTCCTCCATGTAACAAAAAAGGGGCAGGGTATCTTTAAATTCAAACAGATAGTTTACTATTCTTAACCAGTATCAGAATTTAACCATGTCTAGACAGAACTAAGAAGGCAAAGGGAGAACAATTAAGTAGGTTCACCTCACATGTCTTAAGGTCAATTTGTGTGAAACTCCTTTTAAGTAGTGAATACTTGGCAGTTAGCACAACCTCTAACTTTACCTTTTTCAAAATTGTAGTGCCAGCAATTATAGTATGGTCAAGCAGACCCACTATTCAAATCTTAATACATTCTCATGCTTACCTCTGAGCAAGATTTGGGTCTACAGAGTAATCCAGAACATGCTTCCTGTTGACATCCCATGCTGTGTAAAAATTTGAGAAGGAGATGTGGGCAGAACTTTGATCTCACTGTACCAAATATAATAATTGTATCCAGAAGAAAGAAAAAGGTGAAACTTACCACAGAAGTTTAAGATAACATGATAGTATTGAAATGTATAAAGAAACTTTGTAACAGAGTTTGCCCAAGAAACTACACTTTGTTGGGGAGAGTAAGCCTAGTGGATCATGAACAGAAACAAATAAGGCTACAGGCAACAGAATTACCAATCACATCAGCTTCACAAAGGTGGGCAAGACTGGAGCTCCAGCAACCCGCGGCGGACATAGAATCCTGATTTTCCGTCGGCGACGAGGCCGCAGAGCTCGCGAACCGATTGATCGACGACGGCGGGGGAAGTGGAGTGGAGGCACCGGGAAATGGCGTCAAGTCCGGGTTCGGAGTCGGAGTTTAGGTGCTTCGGGGCGGATCGGAGCTTCGAGAAGATTGAAATCACGGCGTACTTTTGGAGGGAAGGGAAGAGGTAAGACGAAACGACGGCGTTTGGGTACATGGATCGACTGTGATTTTTTTTTTTTTGGATCGACTGTGATTTTGTCGACATAGTGAGAAGATGGAAAAAAGTGCTTAGTATTTCTGATTGAGTCATTACCTCATACATACTGTGTTCGCAACAACATTACTATTTAATATTTATTTTATTTATTATTTTTGGAATTTTCAATACATTTTCTCTTTTTTTTGCTTTTCTCCTGCTAGAAAATACACAATTTTCTCTTTCTTATCATAAATTCCTACATTTTTTTTTGTGTGTTGCTAAATGTATCCAACAAATTTCTATATCGGCCCAACAAATATTACACCTAACAACTTTTTCAATATTACCATTGTTGTAAATTAAACCCAGCAAAAATCATCTCGGCAAAATAATAGGGACTAAAACTAGAAGAAAGGAAAATGAACTATAATATACTAAATTCCATTGATAGCTCTTCACAAAGGAAGGAAGCAAACATATAGGAGTTTGGTTCAATTCAAAATAGACCTTTGTGATACATAACCACCACAACTGAATACAAACAAGATCGGAGCTTGCCTAAAGAGACAAGATTGCTACTGATTTGTAAGAACTGATTTGGGAAGTTGCAGAGGCATGTAGGTGCAATGTACTAGCTTCACAGAGGTTGTCTATTGGGCTAAGATGTTGGGCTTGCGAGAGAATGGGCTAGATAACCATTAGGGTGTGGACTGATCCTAACAAGTCCTCCCCCCATGAGAACAAACTTGTCCTCAAGCTTGAAAGTCAGGAAACTTGCGCACCACAGAGTAAGCATCTTCCCAGGTAGCATCTTCTAGTGGTAAACCTTGCCAAGCCACCAGCCACCTTGTGGCAGTCAGTCCGCTTGCGCTTGGTGACGATTGCCATGTCCAGCACACGTTCCGATTTCCACTCAATGAGGCCGTGTTGATCAAACTGAGATAGAGTAGTAGCCACAGGGGTGCCACTGCCGATCCTTTTCTTGAGTAAAGAAACATGGAATATTGGGTGGAGCTTACAATTGGCAGTAAGAATGAGCTTGTAAGCCACTTTGCCAATCTTGGCTTCAACTTGAAACGGCCCAAAGAAACACAGAGCAAGCTTCTAAGAAGGTCTGCACACCAAGGATTGCTGCCAATATGGATGAAGTTTGAGGAAGACCCAATCATTCACCTCAAAGTGGCACGCAGTCCTATTCTTGTCCGTCTATTGTTTCATGTGGTTTTGGGCTATCGTCAAGTGATCCTTAAGGTTGCTCAAAAGGGTATCTCGGTCTTGTAAAGCCATATCCACAGCGTGATTTGCTGTAGTACCTGGAATGTACTGCTAGACAGTATGAGGAGGTATGCCATACACGGCTTGAAACAGTGACATTTGAATAGTCGAATGAAAAGTGGAATTGTACCACCATTCAGCCCAGTGAATGAGGCTAACCCAATCAGAAGGCTTGTCAAAGACGAAGCATCTCAAAAAATGCTCCAAGGTCCGGTTCAAGACTTCGGACTGGCCGTCTGTTTGAGGGTGATAGGCCGAGCTTCTGCATAGCTTCATGCCCTGGAGTTTGAAAAAAAATTCCCAAAAATTGGATATAAACACGCGATCCCGATCACTGACTATGGTTCGCGGCATACCATGGAGACGGAAAATTTCTTTGGTAAATACCTCCGCTATCTGTGCCGTTGTATAAAGGTGCTCAACCGGGATAAAGTGCCCATACTTGGACAAACGGTCAACTACCACAAGAATAGAGGTCTTGCCTTCTGAAGGTGGGAGACCATCCATAAAATCCGTAGCAATATCACTCCAAATAGCATCAGGAATATGTAGGGGTTGCAGAAGGCCTGATGGAGATTGGGTCTCGTAATTCACACGCTGACAAGTATCGCAACTAGCGACATACCTTTTGACATCTTGACGTACTCCCGGCCATGCAAAGTAGTGAGTTAAGCGTTTGAATGTGCGGAGGAAACCAGAATGGCCGGCAATGAGGGTGGAATGGAACTCAAAAAGGATCTTCTCACGCTAATCTGAAACCGGAGGAACAAAGAGGTGATCTATGTACATGAGAAGACCATCTCGGAGCGTGAACCTCTTAGGTGCCGCTTTGCCAGCCTCCAAGGCGACAATGATGGCATGGATCTCCGAGTCTCCACGACAAGCTTTCTCATTGGCATGAAGACAACCAAATATAGGAGCCGAAACACCTTGAATGCTGAGAAACTCATGGTGACGAGACAAGGTGTCTGGGGCCGTGTTCAACTTGCCGGCTCGATATTGGACAGTAAAATCGAAACCCAAAAGCTTGGAAACCCACTTCAATTGAGCCAGTGTGCGTACTCGTTGCTGGAACATGTGTAGAAGTGGTTGATGGTCGGTGATGATGGTGAAATGGTGACCTAACAAGTATTGTCGCCATTTTGAGGTTGCTTGTAACACCGCCAACATCTTTTTCTCATAGGTAGAGAGAAGTTGATTCTGGGGAGAAAGACACTTACTGAGGAATTCAATTGGGTGCTTCTCTTGGGTCAAAACCGCCCCGATTCCATTGGCGTCAGTCTCAATGTAGAATTCCTTGTCAAAATTCGGCAAGGCCAAGACTGGTGCTGATGTGATTGCCCTCTTCAAATCAGAGAAAGTTTTGTCAGACGCTGAATACCAAGAGAAACAATCGGTCTTGAGCATGTCTGTAAGCGGCTTGGAGATAAGATTGAAGTGTTTGACAAACTGACGGTAGTACCCTGCCAGCCCTAGAAACCCTCTTAGTGCTTTCACAGTTTTGGGCTGAGGCCACTTAAGGATACAACTAACCTTTTCCGAGTCCATGGAGACACCCTGGGCGGAGACTATATGGTCCAAATAGTGTACACTTGATTGAGCAAAATCACACTTGGATAACTTGACAAACAAATGGTTAGATTGCAAGATGCGCAAAACTGCTTCCAAATGTAGCAAATAGGACTCAAAATCCTTGCTATACACTAGGATATCATAAAAAAAAAAAAACGAGGACACCTTTACGGAGAAGTGGGCGAAATATCTCATTCATTAGTGCTTGAAAGGTGGCGGGTGCATTCGAAAGACCGAAAGGTATTACCACGAATTTGTAGTGTCCATTATGTGTCCGGAATGCTGTCTTGTGAATGTCGGCCTCGTGCATCCGGATTTGATGGTAGCAGGACCAGAGGTCAAGCTTGGAGTAGATGGTAGACCCATGTAGTTCGGCGAATAGCTCATCAGCTACGAGAATCGGAAAACAATCCTTGACCGTGACTACGTTTAACTCCTGATAATCCACACAACCAAGTATCATCCTTCTTGCGGACAAAAAGCACCGGTGAGGAGAATGGGCTAGAACTAGGGCGAATGATGCTTTACTTGGGTCTCAGAGTTCAGATTTTTAGGAGCGAGCATTCGTGTATGGTCGAACATTGATTGGGCCACAGTTGGGAAGAAGTGGAATTTGATGGTCAATGGATATGTGGGGAGGAAGGCCCAATGGGGTTTACGTGTAAGAGTAGTTCAATTTGGGGACAGTGTTTAGGTGATGGTGGATATCTAAGATGGTCATGAAAGGAGGATGAGGTTTAAGGTGTTCTCTAGGGATGAGATCAAAGATAGAAGAAGTATCAATCTCAGAGTTGGGCTCAGCAGCGGTGCCGCGCAGCACATGTCTGTGCCCATCAACTGTGAACACCATAATTTTATCTCTGAAATGCCACTAATGAATCCCAAGGTTTCGAGCCACTGAGCTCCCAAAACAAGATCACAACCAGCAACTGGAAGCAGGAGGAATGAATTCGTGAAGCTGTAGCCTTGACAGTTACTGTGAGGTTCCGGGCTATGCCAGAGGGGGTGAGGAGGTGGCCGGAAGCAGCGGTGAAACAAAGGGAGCCTGTCGGCAAAATTGGGGTACCCAACCTGGCAACTACATCGGGATTGAGGAAGTTCTTCACCACGTCGTCGATGAATATATCGATAGGTACGTCTCCGATTGAACCCCGTAGGCACATCATCTCACTAAGTTTTATAGTGGTGATGGCGTGCAAGGGATAGATGGTGGCATCAGAGGTGGGAAAAGTCGCATCTCGAGGTTGGGTGTTCGGGTTCCTCAACTACGCTTTCTGCCAAGTCGACAGTACAATCAGGAATGGCCATGAAAGGCCTTTTGCACACATGGGTGTCCGAATACTGATCATCACAATTGAAACATAGGTTCTTTGCCCGCCGTTCTCTTTGTTCAGCTGGTGAAATTGGCGGAAGTGGGGTGATTTGTGGTGTTGGGAGGGATTTATAAGGTTGGGATATGGCGAGCGTGGGGGTGGAGCAGTGAGAGGCGGTGGTCGGTTTTGGGGAAGCTATGGCAGTGTAAGTGGAAGATTGGGGGCGGTGGTGTGTCGATGGTAGTATTAGGAGGTGGGGTGGGATATGTAGGTGAAGAAGGGGTGAGAGTGGTGTGAGACGTGGTGTGTGTTGTTGGGTTGATGAGGTGGTGCAGGTGTATGAGGAATCGTTGGTAGTGTCCCAAAAACAAGTTGAGCAGAGTGGTGAGATGGTTGTGGGAGTGGTTGTGCGAGATGAGGAGGGATGTGTTTGTGAGTCAAAACCCAGAGAAAGGTGGTGCTGTGAGGGAAAATTGTAGTGGGCAGGGACTGACTTGTGCCAGGTGAAAATTGTAGTGGGCAGGGACTGACTGTTGTGAAACAAGACGTTTTGCACGCAAAACTGCTGGGGTCATAAAGGTCTAGTTACGCGTAATGGCATCGATGGACTACTACAAGTCCTCGTTTTGGGACTGTAACAAGTCAACAACAGCTTGGAATGTGGCCACTTGGTCTGTGGAAATAGTGATGGGAGGTTGCACAGAAGTAGTAGCAGGGGGAAGGGAAGGGTTTTGGGTGGGTGGGATGGTTGTGTTTGGGGTGGTAGGAAGGGGAGGCACAACACCACCCATGGTTACCGGCGAAGGTTGCCGGACCTGGTTGCCACACATCGGAGCTGGTCTCTGATACCAGATAATAGGGACTAAACTAGAAGAAAGGAAAATGAACTAAATTATACTGAATTCCATTGATAGCTCTTCACAAAGGAAGGCAGCAAACATATAGGAGTTTGGTTCAATTCAAAATAGACTGTTGTGATACAGGACCACCACAACTGAATACAAAAAAGATTGGAGCTTGCCTAAAGAGACAAGATTGCTACTGATTTGTAAGAACTGATCTGGGAAGTTGCAGAGGCATGGAGCTGCAATGTACTAGCTGCACAGAGGTTGTCTACTGGGCTAAGATGTTGGGCTTGCGAGAGAATGGGCTAGAAAACCATTAGGGTGTGGATTGATCCTAACACAAAACTCACGCTAAAAACCCACACCCAGCAATCTCCTCCTTGAATTCGTCATGGTCTCTACCCGTGACCTACTCTAATCTCCCACCATGATACTCTTTTTCATCAAAAAACTCTTAGCAGCTGATAGATTGATTTTCCAAAAATTTCCCAAATCTTTTTTTCCAGAGAGTTAGTTTCTCTTTACTCTTGATTCAAGGTAAGCAACCTCTCACAGAGGTTTACAGAAGTGAAGTTGGGTTTTACAAGATGCTGATAATTCTGAAATTAAGATACACTTGGGATCTTCTTCCTACTTCCTGGGTTTAGTAGTTGATGATTGATGTAAATCTAATGTCTTATATTTTGAGAAACTTATTCTTTCTCAAACATGAAGCTTTAATTTTGTATTGAAGCCAGACTCTTTAGAGAATTGATTTCATACTTTTTAGCATGTAGTTATTCAATCTTCTAACTATTTGATCAAGTAGAACTTTGGAGATAGCAAGGACTAGTCCAGCGACAACAACAGATCAAAGAACTTCCCTACTACAATCCTCCTCAGCAACTTTTCGCGTGCCAACGAAATCTCTTTTGTTTCAGTTGTTGGAAGATAATTGCAATTGTAAGCATATTATATGGTTCACAAATCAGATGCTTCAAAGGCAGCAGCTAACCATGTCTCAATATAGAATTTGTTGATGAGTTTATATCGAAGGGTATCATCGGAAAAGTTGTTGGGTGTAATAAGAAACTACATCATTTTGCTGGGTGTAAAAAGTTTGCTGGATCTACATAAAAATTTGCTGGGTACATCTAGAAGCACCTTTTTTTTTGGCTTTTCTCCTGCTTTCTAATAAACAATTTTCTCCTTCCTACGATAAACTTCTACATCTCTCTCTTTTTCTTTTTCTTTTTTCTCTAAGAAAAACTAGAAAATACACTTTTCTTCTACGTACACAACAAATACAGAGTAGCTAGTATTCTATACTTGGATCTGATCTGAGCCATCGCTTTTCCCGATTCGATCATTGTTCCTCTTTTCCTCCATCTCGTTTCCAGGCAATGAAGGCTTTAACACCTACTTTAACAGCTTGAATTATTGTCTAGCTCACCACTGCGCATCCGACTCCGGCGCAGGCGACGCGAATTGGATCTTTGATCTCAATTCAGAAATTGAAATTCAGGTCGATACTCGCCGGCTCCAACTTGAAAGCCTTGGACATCTTGATGACGTGGTTGTGGTTGATGCTGATCGTCGTCTTGTGAACCGAACATGAACACGACGAAATCGAACATCAGTTAAGAGCATAAACACGACTAAATCGAACATCAATTAAAAATTTAAAACTGAACACGACGAAATTAAACATCAATTTAGAGCATAAACACGACTAAATCGAACATCAATTAAGACTTACATTTGCTTAGAGGAGGGAGGTGTGTTTGAGAGAGAGAGAGAGATAGACATACAGAGAGTGGGAAATGTGATGGTAGTGTGTGTTTTGGTTTAACTTTGAATGGCTTAAATAGAGGCATAAACGCGTAGTGGAGGGGAGAGAGAGAGAGAGAGAGAGCTTGTCAGACAGTTTTACTGGCGCGTGTGAAGGCGCGTCCCGCAACCTGTTGGGGAGCGGTTGACTGTGTTTGAGAGCTGTTGCTGCTGTCTTGATCGTGGCGACCATATTGGGAGCGAGTATGGCGGTTATGTCTAGCTTAAGCGTGTCCAAAGTATGCTGGTTAGGCATATGTATCTACATCGCCAACGCATATTTAGCAATACAAATTCTTAATCTCCTAAACAAAAAGTTGTTAATGTTTATGAGCTAGAAAAATCTCTAACTACTTGAAAGTTTCAATTTCAAGAGATTTCAGTTTTTGATCGAAAAAACTATCAGTTTTTAAGATCTTAATGGAGTTAAGAATTTTGGTTACGCCACTGTCCACATGACTTAAACATTGATCTATGAGAGATCACTATCTCTATGTATAAATCATACTTTGAGATAGTTTTTATCATAAAAGTTACTAGTTAATGGCCTAGTGATCTGATTATGTATGAACGAACGAACATCACAAAAACTTATTTAGCAATCCAGATTCTTAATCTTCTAAACAAAAAGCTGTTAATGTTTTTGAATTAGAAAAATCTCTAACTACTTGAAAGTTTCAATTTCAAGAGATTTCAGTTTTTAAGATCTAAATGGAGTTAAGAATTTTGGCTACGCCACTGTTCACATGACTTAAACATTGATCTATATGATATCACTATCTCAATGTACAATTCATACTCTGAGATCAGTTTTATCATAAAAGTTACCAGTTCATGGCCTAGTGATTTAATTATGTATGAACGAACTGCACAAAAACTTATTTAGCAATCCAGATTCTTAATCTCCTGAACAAAAAGTTGTTAATGTTTATGAACTAGAAAATCTCTAACTACTTGAACGTTTCAATTTCAAGAGATTTCTGTTTTTAATCAAAAAAACTATTAATTTTTAAGATCTTAATGGAGTTGGGAATTCTGGCTACGCCATTGTCAACATGACTTAAACATTGATCTATATGAGATCATTATCTCTATGTACAAATCATACTTTGAGATCAGTTTTATCATAAAAGTTACTAGTTCATGGCCTAGTGATTTGATTATGTATGAACAAACGGCACAAAAACTTATTTAGCAATCCAGATTCTAATCTTCTGAACAAAAAACTATTAATGTTTATGAACTAGAAAAATCTCTAACTACTTGAAATTTTCAATTCAAGAGATTCAGTTTTGATTGAAAAAACTATCCGTTTTTAAGATCTTAATGGAGTAGAATCCTTGAAAGTCTATAAAATTTTCAATACCTCAAGATTATGACGGATATTTTAGAGTCTTGATTGAACATCAACAAATTTTTAAGGACTTTTTAAAATCTGAATTGAATACCCAAATGGACTTTAGAAATACATTAAAATCCTATAGACTCCTAATTAAATAAACCCCGCTTAGACTTGGATCGTGTGTGGCAGGGAGAGATTGAGATCCATAGTTTTGTTGCAAGAGATATTCATCCTGAATTTGGTTAATCTATGGATTGTTTGTACAGAGGAACCATTAAAGATGATCAAAAATTCAGATAAATTTTGCTAGATCTAAGCCCGTTGCTACAAAATTGTGTGAATTAGTGAATATCAATCAGCATTGGTCTACTGTGCAGAAGCAAGAACGAATTCTACATAAAGATTTTTGAAAGCAATCATGACTGTCATCAGCAAAGGACCCATAATTGCTCCCTGGAAAGAAAAGAAAAGGAAATTTCAGCCTAGTTAATATGGTTATTAAAATGCCTCTCAAATTAGATGCAAGCAACATTATGAACATTAGGGAAGAGGAGTAAATTACTTCTATCATGGATGGGAAAAGAGCAATGCCACCAAGTATGCTAAGGCCGGTGAGGTAGGCATTCTGTCCTGGAATCTCATCTTGGATAGCAGCAGTTCCATATTCCAGCAGTATTTGATGAAATGTTGTCAACAAAATGGCGTCAATATATTTAGCTTCCATGCCGAGTTGCAGTGCTGCCGGGATTGACAAAAGCCAATTCGGTGTAATTTGCAAAACGGCACTCATCAGGGCAAGGGATGTAGACATGTACATGAAATGAATATGGTAGAATCTAAACAAGAGATAGGTGAGACATCCTTGAAAGAATGTGACCTTAGCAGCAGCCAACAACACACTGCTAACAGCATGATCAAGCACTTGGGCACATCTATCCCTTGTCGATCTTGAAAGTGGCAGCATCCCTAAAACATGATCCATAACACCTCCCGAGTCTGTGGTGATTAGGTAATACAAAAGCCAGAAGAACACTGTCAATTCGAATAGGAAATTGAACAATCCAGCAGCTCCGGAAACAAGTGAGACCGCCATGAACAACACTAGGTTTGCACCTCCAGCCAAAACCGTAGTACTACCAGTAAGTAACCTTCTTGAGAGTTTCAATCCATGTAACAAAACTGCTTTGATTTTCTTTGCCAAGTCTTCCTTAGCAATCATAGACATGAATTCCTTATAGTGAAAAATATCATCAATAGCCCTATACATCACACCCCATTCTTTGTTCCTCACTCTCGATTGAATGCTATGAAATTTCTCAGACAAAGGCTGATTGATATTGCTAATATTCTGCTCATGAACAACATCACCAACGCTGCCATTACTCCTAATGTCGAAAGGAGAAGAATCATTACTAGTCAGATACTGCCTCATATTGTCCACAATCTCAGTCGCATTGTAATCCATTGCCCAAGAATCGATATTCTGCAACACTGCCTCATAAAACTTCATTGCATAATCATCGATAAACTCCGGTATTTGATTCTCATCCATCCATTTCTTCAACCCAACCTTCTCAGCATAGTTGTAATTCTGCTCCAAATGGTGCTCCAAATGCCCTTTCATCGAAATCACAGCAAACTTCCCTTCTATTCCAATCTTATACGAAAAGAAAAAACCATCCCAACCAAAGTCCCTATTATCATAACCATGATCAAGCTGATAGCAACCGTCGTCTTCAACCTTTTGAACATAAAATTGGTAATGTACCTACTAACCCTATTGCTATTCCTCAGTTTCAACCTACTACCGCGCCGCGAAAGTGCCGAAAGTGTAGTGGTCACACTAGGATCGATCACTATGTTTTGTCACCCAAAACATAAGCTACAAAGCAAGCAACTAAAAATGCTGGCAGAGTGTAAACGCCTATGTTCTCGTAGATAATCACAAATAGGGCAAACGAGATCAGCCATTGTACAATTTTCGAGAAGCTGAAGAAGAAGAAAAATAACAAGCTCAAAACGTTATAGAACCAACTAAAAATGTACAAAAACAAAAACGGAACTTCCAAGTACATGCATGACACACACATAATTCGAAGGTGTGCAAGTTGTAAGTAGTCTTTGTATTGTATTCTTTTTACGGTGTGTACCGCAAAGGTTTCCTAAGTTTATAAGCTAATTCCTCAAGTTAAGATACCGCAAAGACTTTCTAGATTCATAAGCTAATCCCTCAATATATTGTAGCACAATAAGTGAAATGCTCCAACTATATATTCTATATATTGTATCACAATATCTAACCATTTGACTGTTTATTTATTACAAAAGAGTTCATGCTACAATCGTATATGTCATGCATGTATTGTAAAAATTTTATAAAAAAAAAATACCGAAAACATGTTGCATTTGTTGTAACACAGTTTAGACCTTGCCTGAAATTATTTTTTGGGCGAGGCAGGCTAGGGCGTTTGAGGAGGCAGCAAATGGCGGTGCGGGAGTCGACGAGGGAGGCAGTGGTGGCACGTACGGCGGCGCGTGGGATCGCAAAGAGGGTTTCAAGAAGGCCGAGATTGAGAGAGTCGGACCAGAACGAGACGAGAGCAGTGTGGAGCTCGCGGAGAGGCATGGAACACAGAATGGCCCATTGTATAGGGCGCCAGTACCCTCCTAGAAGCTTCGTGACGCCGTATAGGAGCGCGAGTGAGAAAGCTAGTCCGGCGTGGGCCAGTGCCACGTACATTCCGATCCGAACGTGAGGGTCCGTCGGCAGCCGCAGCGATTGGTCTCGAGTGAGACGCGGCGGCGGGTTCTGGTCAGGTTCGGAGTGAGGGTCGGCATCGGCGGGGTTGTGTTTGCTTTTGCGGCGGCTACGGTGTTTAGTGGCAGGAGGGGAATCGTTGGAGTATGAAGTCATTGGTGGTGCTTGTTAAGGGTCGGCGTTGGCCATTTTCTCTGCAACTTACGGCGAAGAATCAAAGATCGATCCGAGAGACTCTCTATGCTTCTTTCTTTCTTGTGGTGCAAGTGTTTTAACGGACTTGGCAATAAAAGCCCAAATAGTGATACAAGGTTGGCCTAACACGTAAGACACCTCCAATATTTAACAAACACATTCTTTCACATTGAGTTATTATATGTAAATATATACAAAACCAAAATATCACTCATCTATTTGTATTTGTGCCTTCCGCCACAACCAAAAGTGCAAAACCCATTTCCAGCTTTCCACCATCCCTCTTTCTCTGAGACCTCACTCTCTACCTCTTCTCATTTGATGGTTTAGTTGGGTTGGTGATTTTTTCTCATCTGAATATTTTTATATTTAGGTTTTTATACAGTTGATGCAGGAGCGTCTAAAGTTTCTTAAATTAATTAGGAGTTTATAATCTTTTATTATTTTTTTTATTATGTTTTATTATTTTTAAGTCTTTTTAGGTTCCTGATTTTATTTGATTTGCTATTACCTATATATATAGTTTTGGAGTCTTGTAAGTCAACTTTGTTATTTTGAATAAAATTATACATAGAGTTTCTTTAAGACCTTCTGCCCTGCCCTACCCTACCCTAGAACTCATATATGGTTCCTACCTTAATCCTACAAAAGTATTTCTCTGCTATTGCTTGTTTTCATTGAAAACTTCCGCTCTCAAGTATTTTTACCCCTGATTTCTGCCCTGCATTAGTTGGTATACCTGCAATGACTTTGTCAGTTAGATAATTGACTCAATTAGATACTAGAGTTAGTCGCTTAGCCATGAAATTGATCTGCTTTGGAAAAGAGAACCAGTATGTTTAGTCTTACTCTTTGTCTTCTCTCATCTGGGTATTGCTTGCTTTTTGGGCTTCGTAGTTATTAGTGGATGCATGTTGGTTTTTCAGGTGAGACTTGCTCTTGAGGACCTGAACATGAAACTGAAGGTTTTGGAAATCCGATTTTGAAGGTCAGGTAATGATTCCATTTCATTCCTCTGCTCACTCGATAATCGATACTGACCCTAGAATCAGTAAACTCCATTCTCTTCATTTTTGGGGCCTTTATTTACTAAATGCTTGATTTGTATGTTTCGTAATTTTTTCTGATGAGGTTGAAATTGGCTCAATTGGTATATGTTGGTTCTAAGTTTGCACCTTTTGTTACTTTGATCCCTTTTTTTTGCTGCATTTTTTTTCTCAGTAGCCAAACAGAGTTTTTTCTCTTCTGGTGTGTTTTGTTTTTTTTTTTTTTTTAATTGTTTAGATGTGATTACAGTTTTGGTGTTATAGCGTGAGAATCTTAATTGATGATGTATGTGAATTTGATCTTATTGTGGAATAAATTTAATAGCAAACAAAATTTTCTAGGCCATAAGGAAAAATATTTCAATTTGAAAAAGCAATATTGTTGCAGACAAATTATGTGTGTAGTTGTGTAGACTTATGCCATATTATCCATATGGTCTAATCTGCAATACAAGATGTGGTGTAATAGTCAAACTTCTGTGGAAGTACAATCAGTCCTCCAGAATTCAATAACAGAATTCAATACAAGATTGTGGTGTAATAGGATAACAAAACTTACTGTAAGTTTTGAGCACCAAATTATGCGAGAGCCAGTTCAGAGCATCAAATTAGTCGATTTGGAATTGTCGATTTTCATTTCCTCTTTTTACTAAGGTTTTGGCTTCATTTGGAATTGTCAAGCATTCTATGTCAGTATGAGGGAAAGAATTAGGTTTGAAAAGGAATGTATTTGTATAAGCGCATAAAAATTGTGCTTTATGAAGATTAATACGGACCATAAAGAACCTCATATAGACCATATAATTGCCTGTACAAGAGTAACTAATTATTCTTTATGAAGTTTGTAGCATTTGTGGTTTTAAATGAAATGTGAGAACCGTTTGCTTTAGATTATCCAATTACATGATTTACATCAAATGCATGGAAAAGGCCTTCAGAAGAGTCTAATTTCGTTTCTCCTCATCTATTGTCATTTTTGTCGATGCTATCATTAGTTGTCATTTAGAATTGGCTTTTAATGTCAGTTTCTGATATATGCAATTATCTCAGTGTTTAACATGTATAATCATCACTATCTACACGTATCTGAGTGTTTAGTATGTATAATCATCTCATTAGCAATCATCGCTATATGTCTCATACTTTTTATGCTGAATGTTTAATACGTATATATGTTCCTGCCTTGTTGTGGAAACGTGCATTTGACTATGAGTTAATTTCTCCTCAGGTTATTTGTTTCCAGTAATGTGTTGGTATTATGCAATATCTATTGTTTGTGAGGGATCAGTGAATGTGAAGATTATTTAATGTTCGCAATCCATCTTTTCATTGATAATAGTTATGGTGAAATGGAAATGGTTCTTCAAATTTTTTGATCAGTGTTTTGGTTAATTCTAATATTTACATCCAATCTACATGTCATTTTCTTTTGACCAATCTTCTGTTAAAGACCATAAAAAGCACCTTAAGGGAAAACAATATTGGGAGGAGATTTGCTCACTATCATCACTCGGTCGGTCATCAATACAGCTGTAGCTAATGTGAAGGAATTGGCTTTGATGAATTAAAGTAAAACTTTGTCAGCATTGTTTTGCTAGATCTTCCAGGCTACTCTTTACTTGCTTTAATTTGTATCAAACCTTTGTGTTTGTGGGTTTTGGTTAAGGACCTGAGCTCTATTAATAGTTGATTGTTAATTTCTGATCAACCGATAAGTTTTCGAATTCAATAAAATTTGATGGAAATCCTTCTACACGCGCAAGCGCAAGCGCGTGCATGAAGGCTAGTATAGAATAAAGGCGGCTTTATCTTTAAATGTTTATGTACAAACTTTTTTTTTTTTGATCAAAAGAGGTCATCATTTATTAGCTCAGCAAGCAGTACAAAAACGATCCCCCTCAGTGAGGGCAACAGAAAGAACCGTTCTGTAGAAACTACTACAAATCCACCCAAAAAGAGCAAACTATACTAGTAATCTCCTAGTACACCCACCTTCTTGTATGAAGCCCAAAACAAAGAAATCATAGAGCCCGACGAATAAAATATAAGTCTCAATTAAGGGACCACCGAGTCTCTACTTCCTTTGCGATCTCTCTTACTTAAGGTAAGATAATAAAAGATCTAATATCCTTTCGCGAAAAAAGATATGAACCCAAAAAAGAAATAAAATTAAAAAACAAAATAACTACCCAAGCCCAACAAAGCCTAGCTAAAGTCACCTTGATGGAAACCCTAGCCGCCATCAACCAACGTGCAGCGCCGCCGGCACCCCACCTTGAAACCACCATTGTTGCCCCATGAGCCCCACCATCAACAGCCCAACCAAGGAGGTGATGCAGCCCTCCCAGCACTTCGCCATCAACCACAATGACGACCTGAGGAAGAAGAAAAGAATCTCCAAGTTTCCATTCACCATCAATCCAAATGCCTGCGTCACCATCCCGCAGCACCGTCGCATAAACCTCATCCTGAACCACCACGCAAGGCTCACACACCGCTGCCTTGCCCTCAATTCCATTGCCCTTGATAACAATTGGAAAGAAACAACCGTCATTCCAGCCACCATCAATCTCTCTATCACCACCAGAAACCA
Organism: Fragaria nilgerrensis; assembly: GCA_010134655.1. Classification (NCBI taxonomy): domain Eukaryota; kingdom Viridiplantae; phylum Streptophyta; class Magnoliopsida; order Rosales; family Rosaceae; genus Fragaria; species Fragaria nilgerrensis. The sequence continues at coordinate 49,100,668 of CM020982.1, read as the reverse complement.
AAGTCTTCAACTTCATCTCTCGTTCAACACGAAACCAGATCCAGTTCAGCAAGCATGTAACGACGCCGCCAACAACCTCCCCAACAGAAGCAGCAGGAAACCGCCGAACATGTATATAGAGAGGACCATCGAGCATGCCCGCTATCACTCCCACAGGTTTGACGAGAGAGAGAAAGAGATACCTCTCTCAATCACAGATACAGAACCATTGCTAGTCTGACCTAGCCGTCGCCGAGAAACCTCTCACACGAGAGGACAGAGAGAGAACATGTTACCTCTCGGAGTAGTCCACTACCTTTAGCATATGTTTGTGTACAAACTTATTACGGCTTTAGGTGTCCAGAAGCTCTGATTAGTTACCCCGATGTGACTTCTCTGAAGCTAAAAGCCTAGATCAACCTCATCCCCCATTCTCTCTCTCATTACTATTCCAATGGAGAATCCTCACATTTCCGATGCCGACCACGAGCCGGAGGAATTCTCCGAGCGCTTCCTCTGCTGCGTCTGCCTGTAAGTCTCCCTAAATCCTCTCTCAATTCTCCGATTATATACACATGAATCCCTCTGTGTAGCTCATGCCTTTTGGTTTCATGGTGTGCAGGGATCTTCTGTACAAGCCTATAGTGCTCTGTAAGTCGGTGCTTTGAATTGCTTCAATTTTTGACCGCTTTCTGGTGACAGTGTTTCTGAATTTGGTTTGTGGATTGCAGCGTGTGGCCACATTACGTGTTTCTGGTGCGTGCATCGATCCATGATTGGTGAAAATGAATCTCATTGCCCGCTCTGTAGGCATCCCTATCATCACTTTCCGGCTATCTGTCAATTGCTTCATTGTTTACTGCTCAAGCTGTATCCTGTTGCCTCTAAGAGACGCGAATCGCAAACTTTAGGTCTGCTCTGATTGTTCTTTCTATGTTTGAGTACTATTTACTTCCATTATGTTGATCCTTGTTTTTTTTTTTTTTTGGTAGTGGAACATTAATGATTGTTTATGAGATTAACTTGTTAGTGGTTGTGCATTCAAAAAATATTTGATTAAATTTTTAGCTTGTTTCTCATGTTGATTAGCATTCACAGATGTTATGTTTCTCGCGTTTGAAACTTAGTGTGTTAGTTTTCACCCCGGTCAGTTGACAGAAAGCTGTAATTGTGTTTGTCGTTACCTGCACATGTTGCAGAACAAGAGGTGAAAACTGGCTTCTTCTCACCACAGCTGGATGTTCAAGCTTGGAGCTCACAAGCTAATCAAGACTCGAATGTTCTGGGGACTCTATTAGCAAAGAGTTGACTGCAAATATGGAGACAACAGGTTGTGTTTCATATGATCAGAACGATGGCTCGGCTGTCTCTAGGCCAACTGATGGTGGAGACTATGAGGGAAAGGAGAATGTTACTGATCATGTGAAGAACTCCTTGTTAAGTCATCAGCAGAGTGGAAGCTCCCAGCAGATTTCAGTTGCAGATGTGCTATGTGCTGCATGCAAAGATCTAGTGTTTCGTCCTGTGGTTCTCAACTGTGGCCACGGTAACTTGTGCATTTAGATTTTTCAAGTTTCTATTAACTCTATCAGCTTTCAGTCCCTCTGCTCTAGAAGTTTTCAATTATTCTTATATTCCTTATTTCATTGCACAGTATATTGTGAAAGTTGTATCGTCGACCCAGATGAACAGAAGCTTAGATGTCAAGTTTGTCCAAGTTTCCATCCAACTGGATGTCCAAAAGTTTGTTTGGATCTGCACAACTTTTTGGTCGAACAGTTTCCCAAAGAACTTGCACATAGAAGAGATGATGTACAGCTTAAGCATGTTAATCCAACTGCATGTATGTCAACTGAATGCTCAATTCCTTTTTATTATGCAGCATAATATGATACTAATTCATTCATCATTTAAACATGGTCTGTTGTGCTACCTAGTTCTACTTTGATGTAGTCTGGCATAGGAATATAGAGAAAGAAGACACTTAATGTTCCTAGGAAAGTATGCAATCTAGACTGGTAGTTGTTAGTACTTAAAAGATATAGTTTGTTGAGTAGGCTGTACTCAGTTATGAGTATCATGTCAGTATGCATAGGTGTGCTACTTGAATGGTCTGCTCGAATTGTTTCACTAAGAAAGCCAAATGACAAGCTACTAAATATGATTTATGAAAAGTTTTTCCTATTGAGCTGGGTTTTCACTGTAACAACAAACAATAATTCATGAAGGTTCCAGACTTATTTAATCAATATAGGCACTTAAGGATAACACTAATGGCTTTCTTTTGTTGCCGTAATATCGATATTGGACTGGTATCCATTCTACACCAATTATTTTTGGTCAAGTGTTGCTTAACATGTATATTCAAAGCTTATTTTGCTTTATTATCCCATTCTGTGATGCACCTGTTGATGAGGACATCACAGTTTACTGCATCACCTGTCCTTTCTTAGATTTTGATATTAATGGGGTTGCCATTTGCTTATAGGTGAAAGCAAAAGCAAAAGCAGTAAAGAAGCAGAGAGGCCATCACCGTGGTCATATCACGCAGGAATTGGCTGCGATTATTGTGGAGTATACTTCTTTACTTCTTTCTTTCTATGCACATTGATTCTTTGATTTTTGTGGCATTGCATAAGCATTATCACTTGGAATTTTTTTTTTCTTCTCCATCTTGGATCTGTTTATGGCAGTTCAACTGGACACTAAAGTAACTAGATAGGAACTTAACATAATGATCAGGACCATGAGAAGTTAGGATGTAATAATAACCTGAGACAGCGTATGCTACTTCAGTTTTTAGCCCTAAAATAAAGACACCTTTTATTATTGCAGTGTCTACCAAGTACCAACTATGCATGATTGCTTGAAGGATAATGGCTTAATTCCTATATTGCCTGGTTACAGTGTAGCGGATGATACTTTATTGCCTTTCCAAGTTTCCTTCTAACCTCTGTGTTTGTGGATTTCGGTTCTACTTCAATTGTGCATTTTCATTTAGTTTTGCTTAACATGCATTTGTTATGAAGAGGAATTAGAGTCAGGTTTAAAGTAATCTCTCATGTTGTATGAAACAGTCTTTATCCAGAACCTCTATGCTTGCATAAAATCGGATCGGATCACTCTGATGATTAGATAATTGCCTGTTTGAGCCTTAGTTGGTTTTTGTTCAAACTTCACCCTCTTTCATTGTTGCTATCACAATTATGCAGGATAATGACATCTCAGTTTTTTTTTCAACAGATGTATCCAATAATTGGGGATAGATACCGGTGTAAAGATTGTGTGGAGAAAGTTGGTTTTGACCTTTGCAGTGATTGTTATAATACCAGTTCCAAGCTTCCGGGTCGATTTAATCAGCAGCATACAGCAGAACACCAGTTTGAGCTTATTAGCAGCAACATGTTTCGTGGTCGGGGAAGGATACTGAGTGAGCCGTTAAGTGAATCTATTTCTGTTTTTCTGGCTCACATGTCAGCGATGTCAGTGATTTCAGAGGAAAGTGATAGGAATGGAGAGCTCTCCCATGCTACCTCCACCAATAGTGAAACTGATGAGGATAACCAAGATGACTCTCAATGAAGTTCTCTCGACGTTGGCATTTGAGGCTTGTGTTTTCTTTGGCTTTGAGATGCTTCCTTATGTTGAAAATAATCACTTTTCCCAGGATTATATCATTGCAAAGGTCTGCATGGAAGTCTATTAGATTGTACAGCTTCATAAATTATAAGTTACATTGATCTAGGATATAAATTGAGAAGATATTAGTAGTGTAGTTGCTATATGAATTTTTTTATTTTTCTTGTGCATTTTTCACTTTTAGCGAATTATGGTGAAGTTATATGACAATGTGATAAGGTGTCTAGAATTTATCTTCCAAATCTGTGATTATGTCACTTCAGGTTTGAGAAAACTTCGATCACATTTCACTACCCGCTGTAGAGTCGCACAACTTCCTCATTAGCTTTATGTCATCAGAGCACGACTCTGTTAACACTCCTTTCAGAAATACAAGTCACAACAAGCTCACAGAAATACTCGTCACTTCCACATAGCGGTGAGCCGGTGATGTAATATCATTAAGATCGAAATCCACACTAACTTTCTGAATTTCATAAAACCTCCTCTCATTGTTCATATGAACAGTGAGATTGACTTGCCCAAATGATAGATCAGTGTAAAACTATATGTTGCAACCTCTGAGCTGCCGGGAAGAAAAAAAAAAGTCTAAATTTGAAACGGTGGAGACTGATACTAAGAACGTTAATGATCTAAATAATCATTATCCTCATTTCTTACATAAAATCTACTGTCCACGAGTTATACTTTTAAACTATTAGCTACCCAAGAGAATTTTGTTTATAAATTTGTTGCATCTTCAATCCAAATTTTAGTTACATTTTGAGAACGGGTATAACCTTCTTTATTTTTAATCAGTTAACATTGATTTTTTATGCTACTAAAATCACTTCTTCTTCTTTTTGGGTTAGCCTAACAATGAAGAAGGAAATTGTTTATTTGGGTAAGTCAATCTCACTGTTGTGCATGTATTTATTCAAGACGATCGGACGGCTCACGGCTTGATGTATATCATACACATATGTATAGTAGAATAGTCATGATATGTGCATGTACGATCGGACGGCTCACGGCTTGATGTATGTCATACACATATGTATAGTAGAATAGTCATGATATGTGCATGTACTTATTACATGCATGCTTATAATCTTCACTTACTTTTCATGTTTGTTTCATCAATTCATTTTTATGGAAAAAATGCAAACGTACCTGATATTTGATCCATTAATAACTTTAGTATCTCAAGTTACAAAAATATCATTTTGATAAGTTCAATAAACATTTGAGTGAAGAGTAGCGAAGAACCAAATGTTGCTTAACAATGATATCTCTCTTCTGCAAATCCTCTACTTTGATCTCTTACTTAACCAAATTTAAAAACGCTAAGATATTAGTGAGGAGAGGATCACAATAAGCTAATCGTAAGAGCACATATCATTACGTTACAGGACCAAATCTATATATCAAAGCACACGAAGTTGTTGCTAAGAGAATCAAAGCAAACACGAAGACAATCTCAGATCTCAAAATCTGAACCAAAAAAATATATATTAATAATTTTGTGTACAAGACGAGATTATAAAAATATTGAATAATGAAATTCCTACTGGCAAAAGGAAACAAGAAAAGCCTAAAAGCTTGCGGCGTTTGCCTTCCCCAAAAGGATGTTAAAGATTCATGATCAGGAATCGTTTTTGTATTTCCTAATCAGACTCTAAGATAAAGGCTGACCCAAAGAAGGTAAGTTGCTTCTATCTCAAACAATGGATTCTTATATACCCACAAAAGCCAATCGGTACAATACACAAAAGTAAAAATCAAAGAAACAGAACTTGGAGATATACAGCAGCATAGAGAGCTTCCTTCCATGGAGGAACTTCTGCTCCAAAATCTAGTCACCGGCGACGCAGAAGCGCAGATTCGGGCTGCTACTCAACTCGGTAACCTAAGCAGCAAGCAAAGGCACAGTTTGGCTGAGAGAGGTGTTATGCTTCCATTGATATCAATGCTTCATTCCCAAGACTTTGAAGCTAATGAAGCTGCTCTCTTAGCTTTGCTTAGTCTCGCCTTTGGTAGCGAAAGGTTAGTCCATTCTTCATTCTGTACTTCATATTCTGTTCATAATTGTTTCACGTCCACCTTATGTTCCATAACACACTGTTAGAATTTCACTGTGGTTAAAAAGTAAAGGCCTTTTGCAATAGTAGAGAATAACATATTTATCTTCTTGTGTTTGACAGAAACAAGAGATTGATTTTGAAATCCGGGGCTTTACCAGCGCTGCTAAGCCTCCTCCAATGTCGAAGCGAAGTGTTGATGGAGCTCACAATAACAGCTTTGATGATTCTATCATCTTGCAAGGCAAACAAGTTATCAATTGCCTCGGCTGGGGCCATGGAGCAAATCGTTGATCTTCTCAGTGGAGACTATGCTAATGGTACCGGCATGAACACGAACAAGGACACGATCACTATCAGCATGCAAGCCAGACTTGATGCCATAGCTACACTCCACAACCTCTCAACTTGCCATCATATTATGCCATCTTTGGCCTCTTCTGGTGTTGTTTTCTCCTTGCTGCAAATAATCCGCTTCTGCAAAAAACCATCCCAACTGGTTGAGAAGGCTATTGCATTACTTGATGACATCGTTTCTTCATCCCAGATTCCGCTCAAGGAAACAGCCAGTGGCTGTGGTGCAATTGGGGCATTAGTTGAGACCCTTGAAGAGGGATCAATGGAAAGCAAAGAGCATGCAGTGAGAATCCTTCTGTTCATATGCCAGAGCTGCGGAGAAAGCTACAGAGGATTGATTTTGAGGGAAGGGGTAATGCCGGGGTTGCTGCAGTTGACAGTGGACGGAACATGGAGGGCAAAAACTATGGCAGAAGAATTGCTGTTGCTTTTGAGGGACTGCTCAAGTTATGGTCCGAGAAATCAGCAGTCGAGGAATGAGGTTATAGAGCAGATTATGCAAGAAATCGATGCAGAAGGAGAGGAAGTTGCCGGGAGTACTGCACTGAGGCTGCTAGCTAAGCTTAAGCAGCAGCAACCAATGTAATCTATGAAACTTCGATACAAGCATAACCACTTGAAATTTTTGTAGATTCAGAACATAGATCAAAGTATATGCAATCAAAGTATTCTACACTGATGATAAAATAGTCTTTTATACCATGAAAACATTTTGGTTTTCAACTTTTTATTATCGGTCTGTACAGGCAAGCACACAGAACAAATAGCAACACTAGCACAAAAACTTGCAACACTAACTCTTGAATAGGCTACTGATCATCACCAATTCGAAACCTGGGACAATCAAATAAGTAATAGAAACGTAGGATAATAATCAATAACAAATCCTCATCAAGCATCAAGATCCCCATACTAAAATGAGTAAAATCCACTATCAGAGTACCATTCACCAGTTCATAGAAACAAATATAAATTGCGTGCATAAAACATCTAGAGAAGGCGGCAGTTGAATATTTTTATAACTATGACTTAACCTTGGGATTTCATCCCACCCGCCTAAAAAGAACATTAATATTCTCCTTTCAGTAAGTGCAGATTTTAGAGAATTATTTGATTGATGTCATAATGTGTATTCTATCGAGGAAAATGAAAACACACTTTCACGATCAAACATGAACGTGGAATATATTTCACCCTGACCTTCTGTAAAAGCTATAGACTGCGACACCCACAGTTGCCACAGCTCCCACCACCGCAACAGCAGCAAGAATATCACTTTGCTCCCATTTTCCAATGCAGCTTGTCAGTTTGCATGCCAATCCATCCTTTTTGCCACTAGTAGCCTCAGTGGTTTGTTTCTGATTCTTTTCCTCAATTCCACTGGTCTGCTCCAAACTCCCATCTCTGCAGCATGAGACTCCATTAGCACCCTGGCAACAACCAGCAAAGTTCTCTTGTGGCTTTTCCTCGCTTTTCTTAGAATCTTCTCCATTTGGAAGCTTCTGATCCTTAAGTTTTTCACTTTCTCCATTTGGAACCTTGTGTTCATTAGCCTTTTCAATTTCCTCAGCAGATACTCCCATTTGGCCTCTGTTAGGAATGAAATACAATTTCATGTCAGTATTTAAATACGAAATGCATCATACATAGAGAGTAAACAAGAAACTACACTTATTATATGACATAGACCTTTACTTTAGCACATGAAGACAAAAATATGATTAATTAAAGGTAAAAGGTCATATCAAAAAGTACTTTTTCTTTCTCCTGTTTCTAAATAAGATGACACATTGTGGCATTTACAGTCTGTACATTATCTCATTCATGTAACCGTGTGGTAGCGTGGAAACACATCGATAGTAGATATGTTCATGATGGACACAAACTACCAGCATGTGAAGGAATAGAGAAACACCAAAATTAGAAAAAATAAATCTCATGCTATGAGATAGTCAGATGGATTTGCATACACATGTTTCCTTCAAGATTGTTTTCAAGAATGATATATGATGGTGCAAATCGAACATAGATATCTTCATTAAGTCTGATTGACATAAACTCAGATCTATTTACATGTTAAAATGAAATCTTAATTGCCTAGCACTCCAACGCTGCAGAATGTGATACTCACTACATTCCTCCACATTTAATTGTATAACAGAGAACCTAATGAGATTTATGATGGCATCTATAATACGCAAAAAACAAAGGAAGAAGCACAAACCTCCACAGTCGTTCTATAATCTGCCCTTTCCCAATATGCTCATCAAGCAATTCTGGTACATCATCAGGAGCGACATAGCCATACCTACAATTAAAAACAGACAATACTCAAATTCTGTTGTACAAATCCAGTATTTTCAGTTTACATTTTACAATTGTTAATAGAGATCTTACCAGTGACCAGTGATAATTCCATCTGCACCAGGGCTGTAGATAATCAAGTTCCCAGCATACTTGTGGCCCCCAATGTGAGAACACGGACTAACAAACACCTTATCCTTCATTCCTCGCAATTCAGCTTCCTCTATGAATTTATCAATGAGAACAGGTCCACAAACACCACATCTACGATCTCGACTACCATGGGCGCACACAAATACATGAGAACCAGTCAAGACCTCCTGAGCTCCAGATGCCCATGGTTTACCATTCACGATAACATCATCCACAAAACTATCAACATCTGACTCTTTCAAGCCCCTTTCATAGAAAAAGCAAAGCAACGTTGAAGTTAGAAGAGAAAGTTAAAGGCAATAATCCCAAACATGAAACAGTCACGGAGAAGAGAAATATGTAGAACTAAACTTACAGACTTAGCTTACACATCTAATGAGTTCAGTAAATTTATCATGATATAAACCTACATGTGGAGCAAATAAGATATCTACCACGAAAAATGGACTGGACTGCATTCAAAGGGCTTGTCGACATCTGTTAGAGAATAGGTCACGTGACCGTATTTTAACAGACTTAGCTTGCCAGTGCGACATACAATGCCTAAACTATACTTTTCTGTACTTCTTATACTCTAATTTACTTCAAGCTTTCGCTTGTATTAGCAGGTAAAATTCATTTCTAGCAACTGATCGAGAGGACAAAATCAACACCTTAACTTATGATACTAATACAATCGATACACCGCAAGTGTTATACGAGCACAGAACACGAGTATTCACAAACAAGATGCATCAAACTGAATCATTTTCTTTGGCCAGTTCATTCTAATTACTTTCAGTGATTTGCAACAAAATAAATCCCTACATGTAGTCAGAACAACTCTTCCACTACTCGTTTAACATACTAAAATTAAGCTAAAATTAGCTCAACCTTGAGATTCACAATTCGAAATCTAAAACTAAACCCTAGCTTCACATCCAAACGTCACAATTCCGATCAAAGCAACGCAACAAAATCTGAAAACCTAAGTGAGAAATTCACCTGTATTTGATCATATCCGGGAAAATCAACACATCACCGTCAGCGAAATCAGTTCCTTCGCGTCCTTCACATACAGTCAGCTTCGTCTACAAAACAAAACAAACCAGAGTCAACTACAAATCCTCCAAAACCAGAAACAAAAATCAAAGCGCCAAAAATAGCAAGAGAAACCGACCTTGACGGAGATGTCATTCTTCCTGGCCTTGAATGCCGACGAGAGGAGCTTGGGGAGCGGATCGGACTCGGAGCCTTCGACGCGAGCCGGCCAGGCCTCGGGGCTCTTGTAGCAGAGGAACACGTGGCGATCGTAGGCGTCGACGGTGCCGGCGAGCTTGATGGAGAACATCTCCGGCCTCTGGAAGCCGTACTTCTCGTCGTCGGCGGAAGGCAAGGAGGAGAGGTCGTCGGAGGCCATTGCTAGGGTTTGAGGTAGCAGAGAAGGTCGGCGAGGTTTATAGAGAGAAGAAAGGAAGCGGTTGGTTACGATTGTGAGGAAACGGAATCGGTGTGGGTGAGCAATGCGCATGGACCTGTGGAGCGTGATAAGGTGTGAGACTGTGATTTGGGACAAAGATAAACAGCGCGCCAAGAGCGTGGTGAACACGCGCGGCAGTAAAAAATTTGGAACGACGGTAAGTGTTCTGGTGTTCGCGGCTGCACGGCGAAGAAAGACTACAGCCCTTTTTTTGGGTATGATTTATCAGTGTTTTATCGTTTTGGTATTTAGCTCGTAACATTTTATTCAAATCATGTAACTTAGTGTGGTTGGGCGGTTATACACTACAAAAATTTGGATTTTGATTGTGTGATTATAAGAAAAAATGATATCTTGGATCGGATTTGTATAAAATATCATAAGTTTCATAACGGTTTATTAAGTAGGTCGTAAAAACATTAACTTTTTTTTTTGTTACAAAAAGTTTAGGTCAGAGCTTGGTTACGTTACACCACCATCGTCAGGGCAAACTTGCAACCTCAACCCTGAAGGCTGGTGTGACAGTGGACACGTACATGTCACACTAGCCTCCAGGTATGGATTTCCTTAGGAGAATTTACAGATCGCGAACCAACAAGATTTATTGGTAGCGGGGATCAATTTGGATGGGGTCTCCATCACAACCCGCCCTTGCCAACTGAGCCAAACCTCGTTGGCAACATTAACTTCTTTCATTGCTAGTTAAAAACCTAATATCGTTTTGCTAAAAGATTAATTCTCCAAGATTATGAGTTACTTTAATGCAAGTTTCTTGTTATGTTAACGCTTTATATGTTCAGAATAATACATGTAAAATGCTCAAACTATGAATTGCAGTACAAGACATGACCACCTTGACAGATTATGAGTAACAAATTTACTTTATAAAACACACGCAACTAAATAAGAACCATCAGACCACATACCCAAAATATATCAAAATAATGTTAGGCTCAGTAATTTTGTCGATCTTCTCCATTGAACTAAAATGTTTGACCTTAATCATTGCGAATCAATGGTTATCGATGGTTAATCATTGGGAATCGATGGTTATCGATGGCCTGACCACTCCAACATGATCGGAGAGAGCAAAGAGATATTTCGTGCACGCAAAAAGCTAACGGGACCATAGAATATGACTGCTCACTAGTCAGCTGGCGGTGCCGGGAAAGTTGGGTGGAAGCGCGTGGATCTAAAGAAGTTTAGGTGGCACGGAAATTGCTAAATTATAGAAATGTTTCTAGAATTTATATTTTTGGGCCTTCATGAAAGAGACCTTAGAATAATTATTGATCAAAGTCAAGCCAAAGCCCAATTTGGACAGCCTTTTAATATTGGTTAATTAAAGATGACGTCAAAATTAGACTAATCAATCAAACTTGTAGGAAAAGGAAAATATCAGAAACTAATCAATCAATGCTTTTCTTCAATGCTGTAAAATCGAGAGCTTACCATGATAATGGTGCAGTTTTACATTTGCAAATCAAAGGAACTACAAAAATTGTATATTCCTTGCAATGGAAAGTAACCATTGATTTGTAGCACCCCATACGAATCGGTTGGAGACTTGGTTCGTCCAAAGAAAACAAAGGATAGGAAGAATCAAAAGAAATCAATCTCTATATAATTACCAGAAGGCTTCAAATCAACACCTGGTACCTTCCCGTCTGTGCTGGCTGCTTTCGGAGTATCAGGTCGTGGAGAAGTGTCCAACGGGTTCTGTTTTGGTGGCACCGAAGGCGGATTTGTACACCGGATTAGTGCCCAATTCACACTCTGGAAAAACGGATGCTGTTTCACTTCTGTAGCCCCACGCCGATAAGCAAGACGATGCTGTGGCTCTTTCACAAGTAGACCTCTGATCAAGTCCCTCGCTGCAAAGCTGACACTAGGCGACTCTGGAAATCTTAAAGGCTGCCCAACCACGTTAAACAAAGTAGCTCGGTTCCCTGCTCCCTTGAATGGAGTTTTGCCAAATAAAAGCTCATAGAGAAAGATCCCAAACGTCCACCAATCCACAGCACTTCCATGGCCTTCACCTTTAATGATTTCAGGTGCCAGGTACTCGTGTGTTCCCACAAAGGACATTGATCTAGCACTTGTCGGTTCTGCAATAAGCTCAGGGAGAGGGCTCACTTGATTATATATGTCATTCTTTGGTTTGGTCTTCTTCTTCTCCTTCTTGGGCTTGCTTGAGAAAAAGCGTGGAGCAAAGCAAGATGGCGTAATGCAATCTGGCTGCATTACACAAGTTGGCTCGATGCATGCAGGCTGAACACAATATGCTGATTTCTTTGTCTCCATGCTTGCGATTGAAGATCTAACCAGGGTGGGGGAAACAGCACATCTTAATGAAAGGTCAAAATCTGAAAGCATTATATGTCCATCTTCCCTCACTAAAACATTCTCTGGTTTGAGGTCTCTGTAAATGATCCCAAGCATATGCAAATACTCCAAAGCAAGCAGAACTTCAGCCACATAAAACCTGTGCAATGAATAAGAATTATTCTTATTAGCATGTTATCCCCTCAGTCAATAAACATATGCTGATACTTGCTGTCTCTCTACTTTTTACTTCTCTTTTGTATGTGTGTGTGTAAACAAGACAGAAATGGATTTCTACATTCAAACAATCAAGTTCACAAAAGAAACATTTAACAATCACATACACCACACATTTCACTGAAAGCCCCAGAATACACCAAACCTAACAAGACAGGAGCTGTATGTTCAGAAATGCTAAAATGTATATAAGTTGACAATTTGTACGATTTTCTGAGCAAAGGTTTTTCTGGTCTAAGATTATCTCAAGTTACAAAGTCTAACGGTAGTCATTTGTAAATATCCATGTGATTGAGGAAATAAGGTGATACATGTAGTCAATATAATATACTGAAATGAGAAGTGGAAACTGGAAAGGAATATCTAACCTGGCAGCATGCTCCGGAAAATACTTTCCAGGTTGTTTTTGCCTAAGTGCATGCAGATCACCTCCAGGGCAATACTCCATCAACAAGCATGTGAACTTCTCTGTCTCAAAGTGGGAGTACAATGTGGGCAGGAAAGGGTGATCCAGAGACTGTAGTATCTCTCTTTCTGTCTGAGCCCTCAAAAGCTTTTTGCGACCTGCCAGTTGTGCTTTATCCATAACCTTCATGGCAAAACAAGTTCTAGTGCCTGACAGTTCAGACAAATAAACACTGCCTATATCTCCACATCCCAGTCTCTTCACCAACCTGAAATGATTCAAACCCAGCATCCCATCATGATCTCGGACAGCTTGAATTGCTTCCCATCTCACATCATTCGCCTTGTGGGGCTTGTACATGTTATTGCTCAAACTACTGGAGCTGCTCTCATCACTAACATCACTTCCGGTGCTGCCTCTATAGATACTGGTCTTTCTGCTCTCGATAAGCTCACAGGAATTAGTGACCTCACTTTCAGTTTCAGCAGACTTCTCAATGCTACTTGTACATTCACTAACTTCAGTATTGGTAAAACTCTGTTTGGCTTCACAATAGAGAGTGGGAGCAGCAGAATATAAGCTGTTCTGAGGGCTTGGACAATAGGCAGTCCCTACTCCGGAATGAGAAACTAAGTTGCCATTTTTCCGTCCAGCTACTCCTTTACCCGGACCTAAAACATAATTCCTAGATTCTGGTAAGCCGCTTGAACCAAATTCCTCAGAATCATCAACAGGATGCTGGACGGAAGGTTTTTCTTCTGCCATAGAAACCTTGCTCTGATAAGAGCTTTCGGCTGGATTAACAAGAACATCATCCGTGCCTCCATGTTCAACTTTGCCTTTACTCGAACCCTGGTACCGTTTCCCCATACTGAGTAAATCTTCCTGCTGCGCGCTATGGTTAGGTGCCTTGTTGGGATTAATAACAGAACCATTTGAATAGCCTACTGTCTTCACTTCATAAGCATGAGCCGCCACACTAGACGTGGATGAAGCCACTTCACTTCTCAATTGTTTCGGAGACGGAAGCTGAGAGGGACGAGGAGTCCCAGTTGTCGAACGAATGTTACTGCCTCCCTCAGGTGCCGAATAACGAACCTTGGGTACAGAAATGACCCCGTCAGCCAGAGAATCCATAGCTAGCAGCCTAACACAAGAACTCCCACTGCAAATTCAAATTCGCCACACAGATTATAACAGATGAACAATATCTCTCTACAAAGGTCATTAATAACCGAAAACGTAACAGAATCACATATTAACTGTAGTAAATTCAAACAAAACTAAATATCTGCACAGCTATACAATCAAAGATAACCACATCCACAAAAACACCAGGATTTGATTCAAGAAACGAAAATCCATTAAATCCACAGCCTTAAAATACACAATCAGAATCAAGCTTAATTCAGAGACCCAATTACAGAATCGAATTCAATCACTCAAAGAACATATCTTTAACGATTTCCCCCAAAACCCAAACCGCCATTTCCAACTTCATTTCAGAACCAAGAAAATCCCAAAACCCTCATAAGCCCAAAACCCAGTTTCCAATTTCGATTCAAACCAAAAACCCAACTCTTGTTTCGAGTCAAAAGAAGCAGAGACTGGGTTTTTACCTGATCAGAAAGCAGAGCAGAGCTGTTGCATGGCTGGTGAGAGAGAAAGTGAAATGACTTTAGAGTCTGAAGAGAGCTTCAGATCCGATCGAAACAAGAAAGCAAAGACGACGAAAATTACAACAAGATGATGATGAAGAAAATAGTAATAAAATTTAGTTTGCTCTGTGGATTTTCGTCGCGTTGTGAGAGAAAGAAGAAGACGACGACGACGACGAAGCAAAAGCAATTAAGCTTTGAAAGCCCGTCTTTGTTTCCGAGTGGGTTCCTTCTCTGCGATAAAGCTCAAGCTCTCTCTCTCTCTCTCTCTGCTCTTCTTCTTGTTCTTGTTTTTGTAAAATGGGGTTTTTAGTGAGAGTCTCTGTTAGGGGGGTTGGGTTTCCTTTTCTGCTTTGGGCGCTCCCACCTTTTAATTATTTCGAGTTAATTGGTTTTCCTTTTTTGGTGACAATTTAATAATTGGGTATCATTTTACGGTTTCTTTTTTCGGTGCTAATCATTTTCAGTTTTTGTGTTGGGAAAATATGAAGTTAAGACAAGAGTGTGTGTGTGAAAGCAACCAAATTAGACGAAAGAAAATTACATAATACCACATGATTAAATTTAAAAACACAAAAATCTCACTTTTAATATTTTTTATACAAATCAGGACATAAGTCCAAGCTCAAACTAATGGTATCAAATCTGATTTAGACTTTCATAGGCAAAATGACTAAAATAACTTTTTTTCAAATAAATTTACTCAAAATGACACGGCAGTAGCATGTCTCTGGTCGACACGGCAGTAGCACGTCTCATGTCGACACGGCAGTAGCACGTCTCATGTCGACACGGCAGTAGCACGTCTCCGGTCGACACGGCAGTAGCACGTCTCCGGTCGACACGGCAGTAGCATGTCTTATGTCGACACGGCAGTAGCATGTCTCTCGTTGACACGGCAATAATACGTCCATAGTAGCAGTAGTTATGTAGTGAATGGTAGTTTGGTAAAATATGTAGTGACAGATGACATGTGGATATTAGTTTGTCCTAATTTGTTAATTTTTGTCTTTAAATATATAAGATAATGTGTAAATAATGTATTTGTAAACTGAAATTTGGTCAGTAACTAACATGTAGTTTATTATTAGAAGAATTCTGTATGTGTAAGTTAATTTGATAGTTTTATGTAGATACAATTTTAAGGTGAAATTTATATAATACTGTCTAGATATGTCGTAACAAGATGTATATAAAAACGGTGCCACAAGTGTATTTAAACGGTAAGAAATATCATGAAAATCAGTTACTAGTATGATGGTGTGAGAGCTAGATTCTTGCCTTGAAGTTAGTGAGATGTTATAACATGGTGATACTTTTCACTCTTCTTACCAGATTGTTGGATAACATATAGTTTTCACTCTTCTTACCACAATTTGTGAGTTAAGACATCAACTTGGTATGATATGCCTTATTTTATTTGATCATTCAACCTCTGAATGTATATAATTTGTACTATCTTGTTTTAGATACTTTGTTTTTCAAATATATAAAAATCATAAATAATTATTGAGATTTAAATATATGACATCTACGACGTTAGTTATGCTAGTTAACTAACATCTCACAACTTACTGAAAACTGAATCAGTTTCAAGGCTTTCCATAAACTCCCTAAAAGTAAGATTGTCTTGTGATTTTGATCAATTGAAAAGTTGTGTGAATCAAACCACTAGAGAAAACAACCATCTCAAATCTATATTAAGTATATTCTCTACTTAAACTTAACTCCATCCTCTAATCTAAACCAATGTCTTTTTATACTTTAGATATAGGATGCTTATCCATTGTTCTCTTTTCATACATCAATTTGAGTCACCTTGAAAATCTAGTATGTCACTTCTCCAATAATACAAGTCTTGTAATAAAAAAATAATAATACAAGTCTCCCAAACAAGAGAAATAAGCAAACAATGAAAAGAATATCCCCATTTGGTTCTAAAATGACCTGTCGCGATCCAAGCCGGCTGACATGGCGGCATATGATTGGCCAATCCAGTCAACCCCCCTCCCCATGTTTTCTTACACATCTCATTGGTCAGAACACCAAGATTCAGGGAGCACATGCAGGACTTAATTACCATTTTTCACCCAATTATTTTACGTTAATAAACACACATAAATAACAATTTAACAACCTCATCTATTTTTTTAAATTCAATATTAATAGTAATCACATGGGAGGCTTAAGTAACCGCGCTACCAAATTTGTTTTCATTAAATTAAATTCAATCCAGACCAAAAAAATTAGTTTTCATTAACTTCTTTCGCGGGCGCCACATGCACGCACGTGAACGTCGCCAGATGCACGTGGCCGGCTGTCATGCCCGGCGCATGAAACCATGGTTACGCCTGCGGTGACCCCAATTTTTAATTTTACCGGCTAATCACCAAGGGGCAGAGTCGTCGTTGCGCCCCGAAGTGTTTCAATCGGGTCACGAACCTCGGACATCCGGGCCCAAAACGCCACGCCGTTTGGGACCCACCACCGTTGCACATGGAGAGCTTTTGGTGGGGTAGGGGTTCTGGTGTGAGGGAACACACGGTGGTTGGGTAGTCCTTGTGAGGGTGACCGCATACGTGTAACATGTAACATGCTCTGAGCTGAGAGAAGTGGGACCCGGTTTTAACCCACTCCCCTTGACCTGGAGTCGTGATTCGGGTCGGGGAAATCAGACCCGATTTTTTTGCAGGGGAAACTAATCACCGGGTATTTGACACGTGCAATCATTTGGGTGGAGGTTAGACAATATCACAACTGGTGGGACCGCTGTCACCTATTAAACATTTATTTACTTTTACCAATCATCTCCTCCGTTACCGTTAAAACTTATGTCACTAAACTAAATCGTCGTAGCTTGAACAGATACCTCTATTGAGCCATAGAACACATACCCCTCTCTCCTTTTTATTTACTTTTTCTTTCTCTATACATGATGGAGAACCAGCAAGTTGGCAAAGGGAAATGAGAAGGAAATACAGGAACTGCACAAGCAATTCATAATATTTCAACAGTGTGTGTGGAAGTGGAACTAACTTAAAGTAGAAGGACTCAAGATTGTTCTAGTAAATTATCCAAGTATAAATTCAAGACATATCTCGATGTCGACAAGACATCGAGCCTCTTCTCGCTTGGTTCGTACTTCCCCTTGCGAAGCTGGTACCTATGAGTTACAGCCGAGATTGTATAAGTTTGGCTTTCAATTGTCACAATCTCCCCACATTGCATGTTCTGCAGCACAGAAGTGGCAATAAGAATATACACAAGGTAAAATAAAAACATGGATACTCATAAGATAGATCATGCCTCTAATTCCACAGATCATATAGGGCCTGTTGATTCCCATGAAAGAACCAACAGAGTAATATTGACAACATGACAGACACAATGGCACTAATCATATTGGGCCTACCTAATAATCCCCATCAATGAAACAAGAGAGTGAGTAGTATGAGCAACATGACAGACATAAACAATTATTGTTTGACTGTTGAGAGTACATAATGTTTGAGGAAGCTTCTACAGCTATTTCATGGTTTTCTGAACTCATGCATAGTGCTGTTGTTGGTTTTTTGAGTCAAATGGAATCCATCTTCTCCACAAAGAGTAAGGGATGGAGACTGGAAGATTCCGACAGAGTTCAATTTCATATGGTTTTCAGCATTTCCTTAGCAGAAAAAGAGGACTGATCAATACGGAACTGAATTTCAATTTTAAGAACATAACACCAAACCAATAACTCAGATCATTTTTTTCCTTTTAAATAAAACTCAATAAAGGTTTAGGCATCTAGCCCGTCCTCTGTTATAAAAAAAATTAAAAACTCAGATCATCCATGTGGTTCAAACTATTACCATGACCTGCAAACAAACATTCCTCTAGATCTCTTCAACCTAAACTGATGTGTCAGGCAGTGCTTACTTATCTTACATCTCTTCCTTGAGATGAGCCAAGTCATTCTTCAAATAGCTAAACTGCCTAAACGGTTACACACTTCTAATTCCTTTTCTGCACATCAGATCCATCTGTTTGATGACAAGTCAAAAGGACTGAGACGAGAGAACCCAGCATAGCTAGATCTTCTCATTTAGTGTCGAGGCATCAACTAGGTGTTTCAATTATTACTTTTCAGTACTGTTATCTTCTCTTATAGAGCTCAGTTACCATCTCAACTTTGATTGAATCCAGAACTTTACTTTGAGACTCCCTCTCTCTACAGAAATTAGCACTCTCTCATCCTCTAAAGCTATTAAATTATTGCTCTCTTTCATGCTTAGTAAAGTTAGTCATGAATGATTCAAATCATATCTATTGCTCATCTTCATTTCAACACTCATTCTGTCCAACGAATCATTCATGTCCTCGTAAGTTTTGAAAGGTAAGGAAGAGACAATTCTAAGACAGGAGTAAAAAACTTGCACTAAAGTGTTTCAAGCAAGACCCCCTTTAGCTCTACTCCTAGACCACATTTCCACAAGTTCTAAGGTCTTCACATATAAAAATGCAGTTCCAAAACAGAATTAAGAAACTGCATAAAGAATTCAAAAGCTTAGATCTCAAAAGCTCCCAAAGGCATAGTAAGGTTCCTAAATGGGATGTATTTTGGTTCAATCTCCTATTCTTCTCCAACTACTAAAAGGGTCTTTTGCCTACACCAATCCATCGGAATATGTGATCATGCCACCCCAAAGCAAAAGCAGTTACCAATTAACAACTCTTTCAAGTTTCAATACATCGATCAAGCAACTGCTACCAGATTAACAACTCTTACAAACTCCAGATTCCTACACTTCAAAAACTTCCTTCTAAAGCTATTCGGCCCACGAAAGAAGCCACATCATAGTCACTCCTCACCACCATTCATGCTTGATAATCACACATTGTTTGAGTCCAAATCATGGGGGATTAAACATAGTGGATTACAGCCCACACAATAAACTAGGAAGAAGCATATATGCACTGAATCCCAATCCCAATTCCAATCTGTACCCAACTATTAGAACCCCTAAAGCTAATAAACAATTAGCATAAAACATGATTAAGGCCAACTATGAAAACACCAAAATCACAAAGCAAAATAATAATAATGAATATGAAACTATGAAAATGAGGTAGAGAGAGTTACAGAAGGAAAGCAACGGACGCCGAGGTTCTTGGGCGGAGGCGTAATTTCGATGACTTTGTAAGGGTCATAGTTATCTCTGCTCCTCTCTTTCTTTCTGCAACTCACCTGGAGCAGCTACCAAAATCGGAAACGGAGATTATTATCTAAACTAGAGAAATAAATGAGCAGCGGGAATTTATGTATTTTTCTGTGTACCTTTGGATTTGGGCTAGTGACGAGGTTTAAGGAGACCATCGCCATTTTTACGAGCTATGGTTCTCTCTTGTCTCTGTGGCTGATAATTCAGACGAAGGAGCAGGAATGATGCCAGAAAAGTTGGAAGAGATAAAAGTGAGAACGAATAGTGGGCCCAATTCAAGACATAAAACTACTGATGCATGGTATTACCCGGACCAATAACACGTTATAAGTTCATCATTTTGAAGAGACGTTTGTGATTATTATGCAAGAAGGAAAAACAGAAACAAGTACTGGATAAATTTAGGCTTCGCAAGAGTACGTACTATTTTTGTGCAGGGATATGGCACACGGTTACTCCACTGTCGTCGAAGAAGAAGAATCTACAAGAAGATGTTGGTGGTCGAGGAGTAAAGAATGGTACTAAACTACTCATGATCACTGGTGGAGGGAACTAAGGACCGGTGGGGGCGGTGCCTCAAATTTAAGTTTAACTGTGTAAAAAGAGTAATAGTCTTACAAAAAATAATAAGAGGCTTATGTATTCTACTTTAACCTAATATTGTATTGAGAAGCCCAACTATCAAAGCCTCATGTATCGATAAAGACTATCAGCCTCTCGGTTACCGTGGCGTGCTCTGGGCTTTCCCCTAAAATACCAGTGTGTTTTTTTTTTTTACGAAAGAGATCTGTTTGCGCGCGGGCTCGACGCGATGTTAAAAGCACATTTCATACACTATTATGATAGTAGTAAAAAAAAGTTAAAAAGTAGATAAGGGTAGGGTAGGGAAAAAGTAGAGGGACGGCTGGTGGAAGAGGGAAGGAAAAAAGTGAGGGGGAGAGAAGCTTAAGACAAGGAAGGAAGGTATTTGGATGCAGATTGGATGCAGAGAAGAGACTGAGTATGTAACTTTAGGCCAGAGAGATCTAAGGTGAAAACACAGTAAGCAAGGATCGGATCGGAGGAGACGATAGAGTTTGTCTCATTTTGTTCTCGCTTATTGTTTTGAAGCATTTGCTCCGTGAACAGAAACTCACAAAATATGTATTGGGTCTGAATTTCTTCTTGCTTATTTTCAGTTTATCTATAAAATCAGGAAGCTTGTGTACTGAACATACATAGTTGTAGATTTTTACAAACTAGCTAGGTGCAGCTTCTGCAAGATTCCTCGTCCGATATGTGAGCAACGTACTTCAGCTTCTTTTTAATTATCGTTTGTTTTTCATTATTTAGTTATATTTGCTAATTTTCTCGAGGGAAATAACCTCACCTTGAAAATTTGACAGCGAGTATGGCAGCTGGAGTTGTCCCCAGTGCAAATACTATTCTTGAAGTTCTGAACCTATACAACTATGAAGACTGGAGTCTACGGGTGGAGACCTACTTAATTGCTGAGGGTCTTTGGGACGTTGTCGAAGCCCCGGCTGAAACTCCTAATAATGGTGAAACTGAATGTAGGGAGTGGAGGATGAAGAACGCCAAGGCTCTTCATGCAATCCAAAACTCTTGTAGGGCTGATGTCTTCGGTTTTATCCGTGGCACTAGGTCGGCCAAGGATGCGTGGGAGACTTTGGCAAAACGGTTGAAGCCGAAAAACAGAGGTCAGTACATTCCCTTTAGTTAATTATCTTGCGAAAATGAAGAATAATGAAAGGAAAGAATGAACTCACATCGATCCCATTGATCCATCTGTGAGTAACTTGGTATATACAATTGGTCTCCTTTTATCATCGCTTTGATATATTTGACATATATGTGCATAATATGTAGATATCGAGGGCATGGCAGCCACACTAGTCCCTAGTGCAATGATCAATCTTAAGCCACTTAACAAAGACAACTACGAGCACTGGAGCTTTTGGGTGAGAAAATACTTGCTGGCTGAAGATTTGTGGGACGTTGTCCAAGGCACAAGTGAACCTCCAAAACCAGAAGACGGGGAAGGGGAAGCTGAATACATGGCTTGGCGGAAAAATAATGAAAGGGCATTGCATGTTATCACCATATTTTCCGGGCAGGATGCTCAGTCTTGTATTAGTGACAGTGAGATGGCGAAAGATGCCTGGAATACTTTGGCAGAAAAGTTCAATCCTCCTCAAATTTTAGAAACTCCAGGTACACACATATATATCTCTCATGATCGATCAATATAATGGGAAAATGCTACTCTATTGACCCCAATTAAAAATTACCACCCCCGAGAACATAGATTTTTTTTAAATGAAAACACAGCCAAGCAAGCCTATATATTAGAGTAATACTAGATGAACCACATTTTTTTCGGGAACCACTTTAGAGCCCACTTAGGTGGCAGCTTATGTGGTATAGCCACTTCATCAAACCTTGATTTCAGATTATTTTATATTTTATATTTTTTCTTAGTTACAATTTATTTTTTTCACATACATGTTATTGTCTTTTAACCCTATTTTTCCCCCTTCTTCTCTCAAATCTACATCTGCGGTCTTCATCTCCAAACCCAAGCATATACAAGCTTTGATCCATCTTCAACAATATTAATTTGTAGATTGGTTTCCTGACCATGTCTATTTGGTGTTTGAATTGTTTTATATATGATGTATTGATGTTTTACGAAATTAATGATTGTAAAGAATTAAAATAATGAAAGTACATGTTTGGAATTCAAGATCTCTGTCAATACATTAGAACAGAGTTGTAGATCATAATTTGTGTTGAAGATTGATCGACCGGTGAACTCGAACTTTATCATGCAGTCTCTTTATCTCTGGCCATAGCTATATATAATAATTGATGAAGCATTTAGTTAATTCGTGTATACTGTTGAAATTCAAACAAGCTCAACGCTTGTTTACCTATGCTTATCAGATCTATAGTATTGTAACGACGGATGGAAATCAAAAAACCTGATTTTTCATTGTTTGTTTGCCAGATTGTACCGCCGGCTTGTTGTTATCCTTTCTATCATCAGATGATGCTTTCTGAAATTCTAATTCTCTATTTAGACTTGAGATGAGTGTTTAGCCTATTTAGAGGCATACACATACGTAATTGATTTGAGATCTGGAAAGAAAAAAAATTGAACATTCATTAAATCTAGTACTCGTATACAAACTTAACCCTAACTTAAGCAAATACCTAGGTTTTACATAATATAATCTAGTCAACATGTAAACAACCTTTATCTTGAAGGAATATCAACTGCAAATTTTCCAGATAATTACTATGGATGAAATCAACACCAAAAGCCATAGATGGAGCAAATGATATCTATACCCATTTTATTCGTCCCCCCTTAGCCCCCTTTTCTAGTAGTGTTATTGCAATTGGTGAGAGAGGAGGAGAGAATAGATCAGTCGAAAGTCTAATCGATAGAGATGAAGACGACATATATAGATTTGAGAGAAGAAGCAGAAAAAATAGGGTTAAGACAATAACATGAAAGTGAAAAAAGAAAAAGAAATTTTGTAACTAAGAAAAAATAAAAATAGAAAATATTATGAAATTATGGTTTGATGAAGTGGCAATGCCACATAAGCTGTCACCTAAGGTGGGCTTTAAGGTGGTTGGTTCCCTAAAAAGTGGTTCACCTAACATTACTCTATATATTATAGGTGACTAATTTTGGTGATGCTAATCACCTAGTTTAGGGTGAAGTAGAATGTTAGCTGCTCTTTGAACACTTGGTCGGTGTTCACATGTAAAACAAACAAAAGGTATTAGTCTAAATGAACAAAAACCTGATCAGCGAGCCATGATTTGATTGGTTAAGTAGCTTAACTGTCTAAGCTGAGTTTATAGATTCAACATTTATTCAAATATGTAAAGAGTATGTGAGTTACTTAAATTTATATATATTTTGTAAAAAAAACCTAATCGAGTCTAAAAAAATAATGATTCAGTTGTAGATGTTGGTACTTAATCCTCAGCAGGACGTCATTCCACATAATCTTTAGTGTAGTATGCATGATGACATATCAGTGATCTATTACGGATTATTGGTTCTACAATCACTTCGTATTATGTCTCAGCTTTAAATCAAGCCAATTTTTAGCAAACTTGATGAGTCTCAATTTTAAACTCATTTAGGTACGTATTTTAATTATGTAACGTCAAATAATATAACCGTTATGGAGAAAGACCTACCAAAACAAAAGAAATAATCTATTAAACGTGCATTAGTTGTTCGTCATTACATTCGCAATACTACAATATTACCTAAACCCAATGGAACAAATGCACATAATAAAATTTGTACTTTTATTGCATGATGTTCAGAACTGAGGCCTTGATGAAAAGAATAACCATTTCATTTTCAGAAGAGGGTTCTGAAGTTGACTTGAATGACGACATCGACTCAAATGATGGTGATGCCGACTTGGAAATAGTAGAGTATCAAGGTATTATGCTCGCTCTTCACTATGATTTTTGGCAGTATTACTAGTCTTTTTCCCCCTTAAAGTCACATTGTTAATTACCATTATTAACACATGGCACGGCTAGCAGCAGATGGTGATGATTATGATACCTATAAACCTTTCTTCGAGAATTTGCGGAAGGGGGAATTGGAGGCAGTAAAGGAGTTTATTAATCAACATCCAGAGGCAGTACGAGCAAAAGATCAGGTTGACGGCTGGACAGCTCTTCAATTCGCAGTCTTTTGGGATAGGGTGGACGTTGTAAAAGAGATACTGCCATTCATGAAAAAGAAAGATTTGGATATACTATCGGACGTCGGTTGTCTGATGAATAGCGGAGAGACTGCTCTTTCAATGGCTATACAAAACTGGGATGCGGTTGAAATCGTCAAGTGCATAGTCGAGAAGAACATGAAACTACTCCTTCGTGTTGTCCATCCTTCCGCAAATGCTGTTCCACTCCTTTATGCTCTCAGTTTGGACAATCCCAAAATGGCTTGTTATCTTTATTCTGTTACCCCATTCGAAAAGTTGAAGAGTAGGGATGCCGCTGAGCTTGTTTCCACGGGTTTGCGACTGAATTATTTAGGTACGGACGTATGTGAGAATCGAATTTCATATGTATGGCAGATTATTACTATATCATGCATTTTAATTAATTTTTTCTCCTCGTATGTATGCATGTTGTACTGATTCCCTCTTTCACTCTATTACAGATATTTCGTTGGACTTACTGAGGCGTTTTCCAAAGTTGGCCATTGCTAAAGACCACTCCGGTGAATCCCCTTTGAACGAATTAGCTAGTACGCGTGCTGGATTATTCTCAGATGCTAGCCAGCTTGGAATATGGAAACGATTGCTTTATATCTGTAAGTAGTGCTGCTTTTGATCTCTCCTCTCTTCCTATAAGACTAATATATACATACACACACATATACATATATGTACCAGGGTCCAAGTATTGTGTCCAAACATCATTAACGTATGTATGACATGATAAAACATAGTGTGTTTAAAAATTGTAAATTGACTTCTCAAGTACGTAGTACGTAATATTAGTCCTTAAAAATTGTATGACATGCATGACAATGCATTATATGCATAAACTTTGTTTAAAAATTGTAAATTGAGTTATCTAGTAATACGTAATATTAGTCCTTCAAGTAGTAATACGAGTCCTTAAAAGTGTAAATATTAAGGACAATGACCAATCAATATCATAATTAAAAATTTACAACTTTAAGGACTTATGTTACAAATTTTAATGACTTATGTTACAAACTTTAAAGACTAATATTACTACTTTGAGAATTCATTTTACAACTTTATGACAAAATTGATGCACTAACACATTGTATTAAAGTTAATCACTTGTATACTGTTAATCACTTACAAGTACAATTAATTAAAGTTAATGTATTAATTTGACCCGGTTTAATTACTATCATGATAGGTACGGCGCAGATACCCACTACACCTATACCGAACAATGACGTTTTTATAAATATACTAGAAAAAGAGAAAATCACTCGGAAGAATCTCATTTGCCAAGGTATATATATTACACGCATCATACTCACCATGTATATTAACAAAAGAAAAAAGAAGAAGTAGCTAGCTACGTATTCTTTGACGAAATTATGACAACGTATTTTGATTAATTGAAATGCAGTTATATGTTTCTTTCGACGACCAGTTGTCAAATATCTCCGTCGCTTATCTGGTATGCTACATCAACATATTATCAATAGTATAGCTGCCACTTGTTTTTGGAAGGTTTTGCTAATTTGATACTCTTTTAAATCTAGGAATTGATAGTTTATATCAAATGAAATTGCTCCATGCCCGGACCATCGAAATTTTGGATCAAATGTGCGAAGCGTTTAAGCTAGAGTATTTCAACTACATGCAACGTAAATTTGCTGAAAAAGCAC
This sequence comes from Fragaria nilgerrensis, assembly GCA_010134655.1. Taxonomy (NCBI): domain Eukaryota; kingdom Viridiplantae; phylum Streptophyta; class Magnoliopsida; order Rosales; family Rosaceae; genus Fragaria; species Fragaria nilgerrensis. Next base: position 49,074,457 of record CM020982.1, on the reverse strand, counting down.
TCTTCCAAGCAGTAGAACGAGGACATGTTCTATTCGTAGAAAGATTGATATTCCTGGAGCGTACTAATATAAGCTGGTTCCTTGCCATCACTAATGAACATGACAAGACCTTGTTTCAATTTGCTGCTGAGCATCGTCAAGACCAAATATTTGACCTGATAGATTATAGGTTTACTGCAGAAGAAAGAAAAGAAATTCTAAGTAGAAAAGATAAGTTTGGGAATAACATGCTGCATGTGGTTGGGAAGTTGTCCCCATTAACACAGATTGCTCATATTCGAGGTGCAGCTTTGCAAATGCAGTATGAACTACAATGGTTCAAGGTATATATTAATTCTCTTATATGTTTCCTTCATTCCTTGTGTTACAGCAAATATTAGTTAGCTGTTCAAGGCTAAGATCATAAATTAGTGAATTACTTCAGCAGTTCACCTCATCATATCTCTAAGCCTAAGGTTTTGTTGGATGAAATGCAGAAGGTGGAGGGCATGGCAAGTCTCAAAGATCTTAATTGTATAAATTCTGATGGTCTCACACCCCGTGAGGTATTTACTGTAAACCACAGAAATTTGGTAGAGGCAGGAGAAATGTCAATGAAAGAAACTGCAACTTCTTCTTCGGCACTTGTGGCTGCTCTTATCATTACCGTTATGTTCGCAGCAGTAGTGACAGTTCCTGGTGGAATTCATGGAGAAAATGGTATTCCCATATACTTAAACACCGTTGCATTCAAGATTTTTATTATTGCAGATGTTATATCCCTATGCTCTTCCACAACTTCAGTAATGGTGTTCTTGGGGATCCTCACTTCACGTTTTGCTGAAGAAGATTTTCTCACATCCTTACCAACAAAATTGATAATTGGCTTTTTATCCCTTTTTCTATCTATCGGGTCCATGATGGTTGCCTTTGCTTCTGCCGTTTTCATTATGCTCCCTGGAAAACCATCAATTGTGATTCCATCTATTGCACTCGCTCTTGTTCCAATTGCTTCATTCCTGTGGATGCAATTTCCATTCCTTCTTGAGATCATTATATCTACTTATGGATCGAGTTTTCGCTCAATGTACCGGAGGTTTGAGTGGCGGGCTTGGAGGCTTAAGTGGTGGGCTCCGAGGATTTGCCGGAAGTTTCAAGCAGTTTGTTGCTCCAGTTAACCAAGGTTCAAATCCTTGCTTTCACTGATCATTTTATTTCTACAATGAGTTAATTCAATTGTTAATGAGATTTGACACATTAGTTAATAATGGATCTGTCGTTACATTCAACAGAAATGAAGTATTAACTATGTATATGTAGAACGATATAGGTTCTATGAACAAACTTCCAAAGAAGTTGAGTTTGATTGAAAATGGCGGGACCAAGCCATCTACCGAAAGAAATACTTCAATTGAGAGGGGATGCATGCAGTTAAAACTTGTTAAAACTTCATACACAAACAAACTCCAATTAGAGGAAGGATTGGGAGATGGTTTGGCCAATAAAGTGATAAACCCTCAAGTTTTATCGGCTTGTATACCTGATCAAAACATAACAAAACCAATGACTTATAAGTTATAATGTTACAACAAAACAGGTTGCAGGAAAAAAGGGTACAGAATCAAAAGAGTATGTTACATCTGCACTGTGTGCAGTTTCTTGATGTTGATTAGCACAAAATTGAATATGTTTGGCCTTTTGGGGGATCTAAAAGTACGAACTAAGATAAAAAGTGTCTTAATGTAGATAGGTGCTGCAGGAAACTTGCAATGCTGGAAGGTTTAATTTTCTCCCGAATAAAATCGAACCTCCTTGCTCTACTATTAGTGTCCATGGTTAGAACAAAACAGAATTTCAGTACTTGTTTTGTGAATGGCTTGTTCTTTGTGGTAATGTTAGTATAATTTGATCAAAACTGGGTTTGTTTGTCTTCTATCCAGAAGTTCAATTTTGCGTTTCTGGCAATTTAAGCCGGTTGACTCCTGCTTGAACTTGTGAATTAGTGTTGGAGTTTTAATGGGGATATTGTTGGTTAATCACTTTGAGTAGGTTACGGGAATCAATCTGGGAAAAAATGGTAGAAAATTTAGATGGGAACTCAAAGTAGAAACTAGATAGAAGTATCTTGGAAGGTATAATTTTCTCTGAGTAAAATTGGACCTCCTTCTCCTTGCCCATGTTATAACCTTTTGTCGGGTCTGTCCAAGGCAGTTCAAGTGTTTGAAGTGAGAGTTCATCAGATGCTTTTCTGCAGAAGATGTTGGATAAAACTTCTGCGTTTAAGGGTTTCATTTTTCTTAGAACTGAGAAGTAGATTAACTATCTCGAACGAAACTTACAAATTTTTAGACATGACGGAGCATTCGATCTTAACTTTTTAGTTTTGCTTAATTGCTCATGCCACTGTTGAATACAAAGCAATTGTACCTGAAATGTGTGCAAAGCAATTATGAACTACATAATCTAGGACGGTAAAGAATTGAGAATGAAACTCTACACTACTACTTCACTCATTTGTCATGCAGTTCATAGAGATATATGATTTGGCTAGAAATGGACTGAAGTGTAGTTGAAGTAGTGAGAATGACTACTTATTCCCAGTTGAAATTACACAGCAAAAGGAATTACTAGTATTTTTGGTCAATTCATCCATAAAGAATGCAAGCGCAGCAGAACCACCGAGCAACGGTGATAGCCATAGTGATAATGCCGTACTGACCACTATGAAAATAGAATTTTGTTACTGAGCAAATGTTTGAGAAGACAATCCGCCGGAATCAATGGGGTCCATATTGGTCCAGGAGCTACACCATTCACACGGATGCCTTTGTTCACTAGCTCAAGTGCCAGTCCCCTCACAAATGCCACAATGGCAACCTTGGTTGCTGTGTAATCAAGCAGGTTGGGATTTCCCTTGTATATATGCCACAACTGATGTTGTGCAGATTATATTGCTGCCTTCTTTCATGTGCTTCAAAGCATGCCTTGCCATGAAGAAGTAAGCAAAGATGTTGGTTCTAAACACCCTTTCAATACGAGCCTCATCAATGTCTTGCACCGAGCCGGTCTTGTACTGCTCAGCCGCATTGTTCACCAGAATATCAATGCGGTTGTACGCTTTCACCACCTCCTCCTCCACACCCCTCTTGCAATTCTCATTAAAACCAAGATCAGCTGCAACTGCAATAGGGTCCTTAGCATCAGAAGTAGTTTTCACCTACTTGATCGTTTCAAGCGTTTCGCGTGCATCCTTGTCCTCCTGTCCCTTCACATAAGTGAAGGCCACAGTTGCACCCTCCTGAGCAAAGTAATGACACACCGATCTTCCTATCCCGGAGTCTCCTCCGGCCACTAGTGCCACCTTTCCTTGGAGCTTGTTGGAGGTTTTGTTGTCCGGGTTTGAGAACTGAGGGTTAGGGTCTATGGCATGTTCTTTTCCGGGCTGATCCTCTTGCTTTTGAGGAGGCATTTTCCTGCCATCAGAAGCCATTGTTGCAAAGACTCTTAGTAAGTACACTTCGGTATTTGAGCGTGTGATCTTACAAAGTGAGATTTCGGTGGACACAAAAGGAAAGCTGATAAGGACCTGGGGTTTAAGGCTCTTATCCGCCTCAAGTGGTTGCATTGCTGGATTGACTAACCTGTGGAGAATCGATCTACTTATGTGGAACATGAGCTATTTTGAACCAATCCTCTAAGTTGATAGGGAAGACCTGATGATGCAGTCCTTGCTACAGTGGATATGTAGCCAATAGATGTCGATCTAATGGGGGAAACTTATCTTATTCTCAGTAGATGGAATGCGAGTTGGTAGATCTTTGTATATTTTGGGCATGTTTTGAACGTTACTTTGAGCTCGACGTCTCGGACAACAGCTCTGGCCGTTTGGTTCCACCGTGAATGTCGAACTCCATATATTACCCAACTTAACAGCCAAATTCAATATATGGTGCATAAGATTGATGCTGATCGATGAGGTTTTGAGCAATCTATTAACAAGTACAGCAGAAATAACAACTGATCGATGGAAATGGCTTTAGGCGGGTGCACTTGATAGCTCAACAAAACCCTTCATGGTCTGGGCGGATATATGTAGAAAGCTACCTAAGTGCTGCCTTATCCAGCCTTGGTGTGAGTCCTTATGACAACACTAGTATCAGTTTACTTATTGGTACCATCTGAGTTAGAATTAACCTCAGAATCCAAATTTGTTCACTTGAATCATTTGTTCCCCCCATCTGATCGAGATCGACTTGGTATGTACAAATCACATAGAACTGGTGCAAGTATTATAGCAGGTTTTCCAGACTTGTAACAATACATATTATGAACATGGAAGTCAAGAACAATAACGGTAACGTTTTGTTAGCCTAGCTTAAAGTTTCCATATAAGTTTTGTTGCTAAATTGTCATCATTGAACAATACGAAGAAACGGTACCACGAACTCAAATATTAGCATACCTAGTTGCAAACAAGCATTCATTCTCCCTACAAAATGAGCACTTTCTCTATTAGAGAGCAGAGAGCTTGTAAATGTATAACTATATTTTGAGACTCGCTCCTCTCTCTAAAGAAATTAGTTCTCCCTCGTCTTCTAAACCTATTATACTATTGCTCTCTTTCATGCTTAAAAGAGTTTAAGTCATAGATGATTCAAAATCAGTTGTTCATCTTCAAATTATTTGGCTTAGAATTTTCCATACATGTCCAGTTCTGCATTGTACTCTGATTGAGATATATCTGTTGCTAATTAAAAGTGTCATCCACTGCAACGACTGCATTGGAACAACCGTCGCGAATTCCAGAACTTCAACACCAGGTAGAGGTAGTATTGATGATGACAAGGTCCTTCTAAAATCCTTAGGAAAGGTGAGAACACCGAGAATCATATCTTTGGAGCATGGATTGTGCCAAAGAAAATCCGTCAGTTTACCTCAAATGTCTCATAAACTGATGCGAGCCATTGTTAACTTCGGAGCTTCCAAAGAAAATGTAGACTTGAGGTAGCCTTCGTAGCTAAAATAATCCAGATTTGGAGCATGGATTGTGCCATTTGTGCCCTTCACATCATGGCATCCATCCACATGAAACATATTCATGCGCCAATATACTTGAGAGTTGAGATTGTAGCATGCTATCAAGACCACATACAACCTCAATAGGAGATTTTGATGAAACGATAGACTATTACGGATTCCAGATTCAAAGTTTGGTGCACGAGATCGAGCTAAAGATGCCTTGCAATGCTTGAGAGATTCCACATTAGATTTCGACGACAACAAACTCGAGCAACAACAGACCACGGCTACCATGATTACATACCAACTGATTCATCCCCGATAAGAATGAAAACTAACCTAATCGTGAAGAAAAAAGAAAAATAACCCGATTATTAGTCTATTACGAAGAAGACATTACAAGTCTACCTTGGTAGCTAAACAAAATAGTAGAAGACATTAAAACTCTAAAGGTCGACGAATATTATTGAATGGTAAGTGGAGCTGTGAGCTAGGGTTACTGATGACTCAAGCTAGAAGAGTTGAAACAATTACTGGAATATTACAAGAAAGATCCCATTTCAAACCGCTCTTCAGTGGAGCAACTGTTAAGTTTCTTGACATCAAGATCGGAAAGGAGCTAGGGTTGCCGCTGATCGATCAAAGCAGAAGAAATACATACAACTGCTGTCGAAGCTGGAAACCATTTTAGAGAGCTAGCATTTCCAGAAGACCAATACTATATATTCTTGATGATTTTATCTCTCTCCCTAGTCCCTGCTAATATATTTGGCGTGGCTTCAGTTAGTATGAGTCCGTACGACAGTATCATACAGCCATACTTGCATGTTTTACTTTTATCTTATGAGTTAATTAAAGTGATCAACCACAAAATGCAAACTTATTCACTTGATTCATTTGTTCCCCACAGCTAAAATGAATGTCAAGATAGAAAATCTGAGACCGACTTGGTATGTAGCAATTGCATGCATATAACTGGTGCAAATTATTAATTGTGAGTAGGATTTCCAAACGTTTAACAATGCATATTATGAACATGAGTTTCTTATACCATATCCATCTCGCATGCTAGCAACACGGTGTAGGTGTGACTAGATTTGATAAGAACTACAAACTGAATTTAAACAAGCACATCATTTGAAACAAAATAATATGGTTCATCCTATTTTTTTCTTTCTTTCTTTTGAATCTGAGGAAGTCAGCCGATATATTACTCTTTTTTTTTAGAAGAGCCGATATATTACTAGGTTCAGACTCACATAATAGTCTTTTTAAGGTATTAGAATAAATTAAACATTGTAATAACCGACATGTTATTGTAGAGTTAAAATTAAAATCAAACAACACAGCACAAGAACAGAACAAAACAGTCATATTTTCAGAAAATGGGCTGGCCATAAATAGCAAGAAAATTGGTACCTTTCCCGCATAAAATCTTAGACACGTAGGTGAAGGAATCGATCGGCAAATCAGGGCCCAGACCGTTATAATACCGACATGACAATTACCGATATCCTAAGTCGAAAAAAATTAAAATGGACGGAATTTCAAGAAGGTCTTGCTTATTTCAAAAAAGGATGTCTTACTAATATACCAATTTCTTCTTTTGAAGTATTTATACCTTCTTTTTTTCTCAATTTGTTTCTTCTTCTTTCTTACTCAGTTTCTAACTTTAATTACCACCATTAATTGGCAGATTTAGTTTTTGCATGGGGTCTAAAAACATCGTTCAATCATATATGATTGAGAAAATAAGGTGGTACGTACCAAGATATACTTGATTGTATCACCAGGGGCGTAGCCACATGAGAGTGAGAGGGTTCAAATGACCCTTCTCACTTTTCAATTCTATCCATCATTGGTTGATACAATTATCATTTTCATGCTTATATTACAAATTAGTTTAAAGTTTGACCCTCACACTGATTATGTTACATATTACTTCAATACGATTTAAGAAAATGTCTCATAATATAAGTAATATTCGTGGATATAATATATATTTTATTCAAATGGGTAAGGCTTTAGGCGATACTAGCTTCTCTAATGCAAAAAGAATGAACAATTATGTGCCCCCAAGTACAAGGGAGAAAAATAAAAGAAGATCAACAAATTTATTTTTATTTAGTATAATTGATGTTAAATTCTGACCCTCATAGTTTAGTTTTCTGGCTCCGCCACTGTGTATCACGACACATAACGGTCTCATACTCTCATTTGGTGAGGAATGAAATGTCACGCACGCATGCAGCCATCTTTCGTCATCCATCTCTATTTATAATCGACCAAATTAGTGAAATCATGCAAACTAAGTTTGAACCATTTATAATCGTGTTCGTTCAATCCCAACAACAAATTAATCTAATCCAAAGATATATGAACTTCGTATTTACGACTTACTAACTCAATGTCAGGCTTGCAAAATATATTTACAAGCTAGGTAGTTAATTAATTAACCAACCACACAAGGACGATAACGGTAAAGTTTTGTTAGCCTAGCTTAAAGTTTCCATGAATATGCAAGTTCATGCAACTTAGACGGAGCCTTCGATTATTCATCCACTTTGCAAATCGTCATCATTTAACAATACGAAGAAGAGGTACAAGAACTCAGATATTAGCACACCCGTTGCAAATAAGCATTCCTCCTCTGTATAGTTTGTCACTTAGGCAAACTCATACATCACTACATCAGTAGTCAGTATGGGCATGATGATAATGAATTCATGAGTACTCAACCGTATGTCCATGGAGTACAACAAAAAGAAATTTAAGTAGTATTTCCATCTTATCCATTATCGTATTTCAATATTAATTTGTTCAAGATTTTTGGGAGATCAGTTATGCTCAAATTATTCCATGTTGCCGTATTTATTTTGGGGAATGGAGAAGCCAAGTTAGAGACTTTCGGCCTTATTATTGATTAGAATGGACTACTTATGTTATTTTCTTATGGTTTTATACAAAAGATGGGTATACCCTTTTTTTTTTTTATATGTTCCGTCATGTATTTTTATTTTCAGACATTGTAATTTTTATGATTATTTAAATAAAATCCGGGTGTGGGGTAGAACCTCCCAGCTAAGTTGGGTTTCAAACCTTTTTTTTAAAAAAAAAAAAAATTATGCTCAAATTATATATTAGATCGTCATATATCTTAGTTAGGTAGTAAGGCGTGGATAGTCCATGCTTTGGATATTTCAAGCCGTTTCTCTCCATGTTTCATGCCGGACTGCAGCTTTTGTGAGCAACTGATTATTAATCGAAAGCATAACAATGCATCACGTTACATAGAATGCAAGTTAAGAGAGGATATATAGCTTGATTAACAAAATCAAAATAATCTGAGGTCCAAGGTAGAAGTAACCGATCACTCTCTCTTGGAGAAATAGTTTCCAAGAACCTCTAGCTAGCCAATCTAACCAAGAAGCTCTCACATTGTACTCAACCTGTAGTACGTGCATATAAGTCTGCAGCAAGCAGCTAATCATTTTTCATATTTTAGGCTAGAGTAATATTCTAACTGCGGTATCTCCATCTACAATTTATCATCGAATGATAGTTGAAACTGTACATGTAGCCCTTAATCAGTTTAGTTACCAAATCCAATTCTTGAGACTTGCACTTAACTAAGTTGATAGAAAAGAGCAATGAACCACATACGTCTGTCAGAAAAACCATGATTGGATTTAGATCTGATCATGACTCAAGGGACTGATTTCTGTTCCTTATACACCATCAGTACTGATGGTGTGCAGCAACTGACCTGAGAAGTAGTACACACATGTAAATACTTGAAAACAACTATCAACTAAAACAGGGAGTTAGCATAGTCAAGATTCAACAGTTTAGCAACATTATTTAGGGCTATATATAAGATGTGTAACGATATATAGAAGCTAGCACTTAGATGTTGGAACCTCCCTTGCTTTTCATATGATAATATCTAGGCTAGCTGCCTAGCTATTTACAAACACCCTTGTCTTGTCAGCTTCAGCATAGCTCTTGCTCCTTGAAATAAAATAAAGTTCTGTTTGAAATTAACACTGCTGAAATTAGCCACAACATGTAGTTAACTCATAGAAGTCACAATCTTGATGATATACCCCAGGAATTAAAAGCTGTTAGTACCACCTGTTTGGATTAGATCATAATATCTACAACACTCAAGAGATGCCAGCAATTGGTCATAAATGGGTACCAACCAGACCCCTCAATAGAACTCCAATGAATCCTGCATCTCATCCTGCAAAGTAACATTCCTGCTGCTAAATATAGCGTTCTATTTCAAATCTCTATTTTCATGCTGCTATGATGTCAGTGAAATTTGAACTTGTGACGTCCAAAGCCATCACTCACCATCTCAGACAAATTCCATCTTAATTATAGGAGTCTTTTCCCTCATCAGTCTGGAATTGAGGGAGTTGTTTTTTTTTGGTAATGAAGGATTTTCATTGAACACATCTTTCTATTTGTTTCAATGACCTGCAGCTTCATCTACTACATTTATGGCATCATAAATATCAACAGAATCAGCTAAAAACTGAAGGGGATGGCCATTGCAGACTTCCCCATTGTTACTTAAATGGCTTTCATTTTGTTTACTCTCTTTTTTCATCAAACTCCTCTGATTGCAGAAATCAAGGCATTCAGTGAATTTACTGCACTGCAGAACCGTTATGTACCATTTTGCTTAAACCCTTTATCAGTTTACCCCATATCGCCAGTACCTAATAGCATTAAGAGCAGAACTGCCAACAAACTTGCTCAACAATATCCCATACCTTCACTTCTTCAATAATAGATATAGAGGCACTAGAATCTAAGTTTCCTTTCTAAGAAAAGAAACCATCTTTCATCCACTTTGCAAATTGATTCCCATGAAAGAACCAACATAGTAATATTGACAACATGATATTGACACAATTCTACTACTCATATTGGGCATACATACTAATACTATCCTCATCATTGACCAATACGAAGAAACGGTACCAAGAACTCAGATACAAGCATACTTATCTAGTTGCATTCCTCTTCTCTACAGAAATTAGCACTTTATTTCTCTATTAGAGAGCAGAGAGCTCGTAAATGTATAACTACATTTTGAGACCGACTCCCTCTAAAGAAAATAGTACTCCCTCGTCCTGTAAACCTATTAAATTATTGCTCTCTTTCATGCTTCAAGAGTTGAAGTCATAGATGGTTCGAAATCAATTGCTCATCTTCGATATCGACACTCATTTTGTCCCACAAATCGTTCAAGTCTTCATGAATCTTGTAATGTATAAGGTGACATATATGCGAAGACATAATCGCTAAGGAAGAGACAAAATACTAAGAGCTCAGTGATAGGGCATGAGTACATCTAGTACTTGTCATCCTCAGCATCAGAGGCGGAGGCGATGCAGGAGGACATATTTGGAGAGGTTAGGTTCCGCTTACCAATTGCGTGACTTTCTGATTTTGGGGAGTTCTGATACGTGTCTGTCTCAAAAGAGCGAGGTTGCTGCAGCAGGTGGCTCAGCCACGACACAGGTGGAATGGTCAGATCTGGATCGATCAGAGAGCGACGCGAAAGGTGGTCTGAAATAGGGCCGGTGTTTGCCGTTCGTCGGTTATGTTGGCCGACATATCTGGAAGGCTTCTTCTTGTGATCTTAATCTGGTTTTTGTTTGTGGAGGCTGGTGGGAGAATGGTGGTGGTGGGTATCAGATCGCGACGGTGCCGGTGGTGGCAGCTGGATCTCGTTGGCGCGATTTGGGGAAGGGCGGTGGTTCGGTGCGGCAGATACCTAGAACTTGGAGGGCAGCTCATTGGGCCCGGGCTCTTCATATTTGGGCTGGTGAGTGTTGGGCTTCTTATGGCCTCATGTACTTAGGGCCTGGGTCTGGGCCTTTGCTTGGGTTTGGGCTCTAAGCACACATGAGGAAATTATGTTTAATTACTCAGTAATTAACTACTTTAAGTTAATCCGGGATTTAGTTTATGGACCTATACCACCCTTGTGGTGTGTTTTTATCCCTCTGTGGATTATATTGGCTTGGTCCAGAAAGGGAGGACTCGGTTCCTCATGCCGGTGTCAATCAATCGTAACTTTTTCCACATTCATGGTCACTCGATACCAAAACAATCTGACAACTACCATTGTGAACCTTCATGAGAGCTTATGTGCTTGGACGCTTAAAGTGCAATTGGGCACTTACCTATTAGATTATGGTGCTTACACGTGGGCTCATCAACCCCCATTTTCGTTGGTTTTGGTTCTATTTCTTCGGTTTGGTACTTGGTTCTTTCTCGTCAGCCTCAACTCCTTCATGGCTTGGGTTTTGATGGTGGATTGTACATGTTTGTTTGGGAGGAACTTCTCCTCTGGATTGTGGGTGAGTTTTTGATGTGCGTATTAGGATATGTTTGGCATCAGATACTTGGGCATTAACTCTCTGATTTATCACTCCTCACCTCCCGATTGTTGGTGCCGATGGCGACGACAATGTTAGCGATCTTGGGTGGTGGATGTGTTAGAATATTTGTTAGTTTTGTTGCATATTTATTTTCGATTGTAGGGTTTTCGGCTCATAGTTTAGCGAGTTATAGGTTTCCTTTCACTCTTTCTAGTTTGATCTTGTTGGAGACTTATTCTCTTTGTTATCTGTAGCTTTTCAGCCTTACATTTGCAAGTTTGTAATTGAGCATGTCCTTTGATTAATAAATTTATTCATTTTTCTCAAAAAAAGAAAAAGAAAAAAAGAAGATAGGCAAATACAATTGACTTGTCGTAGCATAGAAGTCAGCAACAAATTCTATCTAGCCCTACTATCTAGATCTACTTGTCTCATAGGGTAATCTTTTTTAACCCTAGCCTCTAATTCACTTCACAATTTTTTAGATCAAGCCGAAGTTGTCATATATAGAGGACCATGACAGTTTTTTTTGGTAAATAATTCACGCACCATACATAATGTTACTGATGTTTAAACTCATGATCAAAGATTAAAATATCAGTATCAGTGTATCTATTGATATTTTGAAGAAAAAAAATCGGGAAAATCCAGGAAAAAAATATCTGAAATTAGAGAAGAATTTTTTCTGAAATTTATTAGATTTATATATAAAAAGTACAAAAATACAAACATCAATTTCAACTACATCTAGAAATAGACTCAAGCTGGTTGTAAAACACACGTTGGTCCTTCAATCCACATTATGATATTCCTCCAGGAAAATATTCCTCTCCTCAGGGGCAGAGTCAGGATTGGAACCTTAGAAGGACCGAGATATAGAACATGATAGTATAGAAAATAATAATGTTGAATGTAACAAGCCAAACATACTTTATCAAATTTTATAAAATAAAACAATTAAATAAGCTATACATCAATATAATTAATTGCAAAATCTTGTAAATTTAAGCAACATTTTCGTATTTCCTTTAATAAATTAGGTGTAATTGGCTGTTAATCTCCCTTTTTTTATGTTCCTTAGTTGTCATTGTCATTGATTAGGGGGCATGGGTTTCATGAATGAATTAACACTAAATTACTACAACAGTGTGAGGTTTATATAGTAATTTATGTTGAGATAGATGATGCTAGGGGGGTCTGGACCCCTTTATGACAAAACGTAGTTCCACGCCTGCATCTCTCTGACATCACTCGAGACCCTCACTCTTCATTAGGATATACTTCAAAAGAATCACTTCTCTCTCAAATATTTTTAGAGGTGATTTTTCTTTATGCCCAAAAAGTTTACAGATATTTCTTTAATATATCAGAGATATATCGTAAATATCTCAAATATAAGAGATATATGACATATGACGGTGTCGGAGAAATATCAGAGATATGATGGAAGATAAAATATTTACCCCTCTGAATATATCAGTCATTTTAAAAAAAGATAGATTTTAATCCTTGCTCATGATATTAACGTTGGTGGTTAAACTCTTTAACCAATCAGGTCACGACTCACTGACAAATAGACTTTGACAGTTGATTTTGTAAACAAATGCATTCCTTCCGATAGCTAGTTCCTACTAAAATTAATTAATCACTTGATGTGTGTTGAAATTAATTGTTAAATATTAAACTGGATCAAGAATAAAGAAATTAAAGACGGATAATTACACATATACCTAATAATTAACACCACAATGGGAATGGGATGATGTGAATCATGTGATGCGGTAACTAACAAGGAAACATTGCAGATTAAGTGTCCTCATCATTCTCAAAAGAACCCGCCTCTGTTTGAAGCAGTGAAAAGGAATCCAGCTGTTTTTGTTCTTATAAATATTTCCGGCCATTTAGTATGCATCACCGATTCACAGCTATAAGTCAACGAAGGATCCGGTTCCCATCTTAGTCTTTGGCGAAGTCATTCTTAATTTAATTGCTGATAGTAGAAGTTTTAGATAATTTAAACCAAAAGTTTAACCACCCTAATTGGTACTGCTCATATATATATAGTTGAACTCGCAAGCCTTCTTAGTCTTTGGCGAAGTCCTTCTTAATTTAATTGCTGATAGAAAAAGTTTTAAAATAATTCATATTTTAATATACATAAACCAAAAGTTTAACCACCCTAATTGGTACTTCTCATATATATATAGTTGAACTCGCAAGCCAGCCTGCAGCTTTTCAAAGCAGGCAGCTTGCCGGCCGAGTTATCTGTGATTGTGAGTACACTTGGTCTCATTTTGTTCTCGCTTATTGTTTTGAAGCATTTGCTCCGTGAACAGAAACTCACCTTTGACATGTATTGGGTCTGAATTTCTTCTTGCTTAATTATTTTCAGTTATCTATAAAATCAGGAAGCTTGTGTGCTGAATACACACACAATAGTAGTAGATTTTTACAAACTAGCTAGCTGCAGCTTCTGCAAGATTACTCGTCCGATATGTGAGCAACGTACTTCAACTTCTGTTTAATTATCGTTTGTTTTTCATTATATGGTTATATTTGCTAATTATCTCGAGGGAAATAACCTCATCTTGAAAATTTGACAGCGAGTATGGCAGCTGGAGTTGTCCCCAGTGCAAATAGTAGTATTCTTGAAGTTCTGAACCTATACAACTATGAAGACTGGAGTCTACGGGTGGAGACCTACTTAATTGCTGAGGGTCTTTGGGACGTTGTCGAAGCCCCGGCTGAAACTCCTAAAATTAATGGTGAAACTGAATATAGGGAGTGGAGGATGAAGAACGCCAAGGCTCTTCATACAATCCAAAACTCTTGTAGGACTGATGTCTTCGGTTTTATCTGTGACATTAGGATGGCCAAGGATGCTTGGGAGACTTTGGCGAATCGGCTGAAGCCGAAAAACAGAGGTCAGTAGTACATTTAGTTAATTATCTTGCGAAAATGAAGAATAATGAAAGGAAAGAATGCACTCACATCTATTATCCTTTAATCCATCTGTGACTATATACTTGCAATATAATTGATCTCCTTTTATCATCACTTTAATATATTTGACATATATGTGCATAATATGTAGATATCAAGGGCATGGCAGCCACACTAGTCCTAGTTTAGTGATTGATCTTAAAGCTCTTAACCAAGAGAACTACGAGCACTGGAGCTTTTGGGTGAGAAAATACTTGCTGGCTGAAGATTTGTGGGACGTTGTCCAAGGCACAAGTGAACTTCCAAAACCAGAAGACGGGGAAGGAGAAGCTGAATACATGGCTTGGCGGAAAAATAATGCCAGGGCATTGCATGTTATCACCATATTTTCCGGGCAGGTTGCTCAGTCTTGTATTAGTGACAGTGAGATGGCGAAAGATGCCTGGAAAACTTTGGCAGAAAAGTTCAATCCTCCTCAAATTTTAGAAACTCCTGGTACACACATATATATCTCTCATGATCGATCAATATAATGGGAAAATGCTACTCTATTGACCCCAATTAAAAATTACCACCCCCTAACAAAGATTTTATTTTAAATGAAAACACAGCCAAGCAAGCCTATATATTATAGGTGACTAATTTTGGTGATGCTAATCACCTAGTTTAGGGTGAAGTAGAATGTTAGCTGCTCTTTGAACACTCGGTCGGTGTTCACGTGTAAAACAAACAAAAGGTATTAGTATAAATGAACAAAAATCATCTTAACTGTCAAAGCTGAAGTGATAGATTCAACCCTTATTTAAATATGTAAGAGTGTGTGAGTTACTTAAATTTATATATATATATATATATATATATATATATATATATATACAGTCCCTATACAGAGCGAAGCTTCGCTCTGGAATTAACGTGCGAAGGTCCTTATTTGACTCACTTTTCGGTCATATTTTTCGATCATACCCGGTCAATGTCTAGATACATATCGTATGATCATTCTTATAAAGTTTCATTCAATTTGCATGATATTTAGAACTGAGGCCTTGATGAAAAGAATAACCATTTCATTTTCAGAAGAGGATTCTGAAGTTGACTTGAATGACGACATCGACTCAAATGATGGTGATGCCGACTTGGAAATAGTAGAGGTTCAAGGTATTATGCTCGCTCTTCACTATGATTTTTGGCAGTATTAGTCTTTTTACCCCTGAAGTCACATTGTTAATTACCATTAATAACTCATGGCACGGCTAGCAGCAAACTATGAACCTTTCTTTACGCATGTGACGTTGGGGGAATGGGAGGCAGTAAAGAGGTTTATTAATCGACATCCAGAGGCAGTAAGAGCAAAAGAAAAGTTTTACAACTGGACAGCTCTTCAATACGCAGTCATTTCGAAGGGGGTGAACTTTGTAAAAGAGTTACTGCCGTTCATGAAAAAGAAAGATTTGGATATACTATGGGACCACACCAGTCTGAATAAGGGATTGACGGCTCTTTCAATGGGTATACAAAACTCGGATACAGAGGATGCGGTTGAGATCGTCAAGTGCATAGTCGAGAAGAACAGGAAACTACTCCTTCGTGTTGTCCATCCTTCCGCGAATGCTGTTCCTCTCCTATATGCTCTCAGTTTGGACAGACCCAAAATGGCTTGTTATCTTTATTCTGTTACCCCATTCAGAAAGCTGAAGAGTAGGGATGCCGCCGAGCTTGTTTCCACGGGTTTGCGACTGAAATATTTAGGTACGGACGTATGTGAGAATCGAATTTCATATGTATGGCAGATCATTACTATAGCATGCATTTTAATTAATTTTTTCTCCTCATATGTATGCATGTTGTACTGATTCCCTCTTTCACTCTATTACAGATATTTCGTTGGACTTACTGAGGCGTTTTCCAAAGTTGGCCATTGCTAAAGACCACTCCGGTGAATCCCCTTTGAACGAATTAGCTAGTACGCGTGCTGGATTATTCTTAGATGCTAGCCAGCTCGGAATACGGAAACGATTGATTTATATTTGTAAGTAGTGCTGCTTTTGATCTCTCCTCTCTTCCTCTAAAACTAATAGATACACACACACATATACATATATGTACCAGGGTCCAAGTATTGTGTCCAAACATCATTGACATATGTATGACATGATAAACCATGGTGTGTTAATGTATGACATTCATCAACTTTGTTTAAAAATTGTAAATTAAGTTCTCAAGTAGTACGTAATACAAGTCCTTAAAGTAGTAATACAAGTCTTTAAATAGTAATACGAGTCTTTAAAGTAGTACCACGAGTCCTTAAAGGTGTAAATATTAATGATAACGACCAATGTCGTAACTAAAAATTTACAACTTTAAAGACTCATGTTACAACTTTAAAGACTCGATCATGTTACAAATTTTAAGGACTTATGTTATAAACTTTAAAAATAATATTACTACTTTGAGGATTTATTTTATAACTTTATGACAAAATTGATGTATTAACACATTGTATTAAAGTTAATCACACTCTTATACTGTTAATCACTTACAAGTACAATTAATTGAAGTTAATGTATTAATTTGACCCGGTTTAATTACTATCATGATAGGTACGGCGCCGATACCCCCTACACCTATACCGAACAATGACGTTTTTATAAATATACCAGAAAAAGAGAAAATCACTCGGAAGAATCTCATTTGCCAAGGTATATATATATTACACGCATCATACTCACCATGTATATTAACAAAAGAAAAAGAAGAAGAAGCTAGCTACGTATTCTTTGACGAAATTATGACAACATATTTTGATTAATTGAAATGCAGTTATATGTTTCTTTCGACGACCGGGTGTCAATCTCCGTCGCTTATCTGGTATGCTACATCAACATAATATCAATAGTATAGCTGCCACTTGTTTTTGGAAGGTTTTGCTAATTTGATACTCTTTTAAATCTAGGAATTGATAGTGTATATCAAATGAAATTGCTCCATGTCCGGACCACCGAAATTTTGGATCAAATGTGCAAAGCATTAAAGCTAGAGAATTGCAACTACATGCAACGTAAATTTGCTGAAAAAGCAGTCTTCCAAGCAGTAGAACGAGGACATGTTCTATTCGTAAGAACATTGATACAGCTTAATAAAAGCTGGTGCCTTGCCATCACTAATGAACATGACAAGACCTTGTTTCAATTTGCTGCTGAGCATCGTCAAAGGGAAATATTTGACATGATACATTATAAGTCTACTTCAAATGAAAGAAAAGAAATTATAAGTAGAAAAGATAAGTTTGGGAATAACATGCTGCATGTGGTAGGGAAGTTGTCCCCATTACCACAGATTGCTCATATTCGAGGTGCAGCTTTGCAAATGCAGTATGAACTACAATGGTTCAAGGTATATATTAATTCTCTTATATGTTTCCTTCATTCCTTGTGTTACAGCAAATATTAGCTTAGCTGTTCAAGGCTTAGATCATAAATTAGTGAATTACTTCAGCAGTTCACCTCATAATATCTCTAAGCCTAAGGTTTTGTTGGATGAAATGCAGAAGGTGGAGCGCATGGCAAGTCACAAAGATCTTAGTTGTATAAATTCTGATGGTCTCACACCCCGTGAGGTATTTACTATAAACCACAGAAATTTGGTAGAGGCGGGAGAAATGTCAATGAAAGAAACTGCAACTTCTTCTTCGGCACTTGTAGCTGCTCTTATCATTACCGTTATGTTCGCAGCAGTAGTGACAGTTCCTGGTGGAATTAATGGAGAAACTGGAATTCCCATATACTTAAACACCGATGCATTCAGGATTTTTATAATTGCAGATGTTATATCCCTATGCTCTTCCACAACTTCAGTAATGGTGTTCTTGGGGATCCTCACTTCACGTTTTGCTGAAGAAGATTTTCTCACATCCTTGCCAACAAAATTAATAATAGGGTTTTTATCCCTTTTTCTATCTGTCGGGTCCATGATGGTTGCCTTTGCTTCTGCCGTTTTCATTATGCTCCCTGGAAAACCATCAATTGTGATTCCATCTATTGTAGTCGCTCTTGTTCCAATTGCTTCATTCCTATGGATGCAATTTCCATTCCTTCTTGAGATCATTATATCTACTTATGGATCGAGTTTTCGCCCAATGTACCTGAGGCTTAAGCGGTGGGCTCGGAGGAGGTTTTAAGCAGTTTGTTGCTCCAGTTAACCAAGGTTCAAATCCTTGCTTTCACTGATCATTTTATTTCTACAATGAGTTGATTCAATTGTTAATGAGATTTGACACATTAGTTAATAATGGATCTGTCGTTACATTCAACAGAAATGAAGTATTAACTATGTATATGTAGAACGATATAGGTTCTATGAACAAACTTCCAAAGAAGTTGAGTTTGATTGAAAATGGCGGAACCAAGCCATCTACCGAATGAAATACTTCAATTGAGAGGGGATACATGTAGTTAAAACTTGTTAAAACTTCATACACAAACAAACTCCAATTAGAGAAAGGATTGGGAGATGGTTTGGCCAATAAAGTGATAAACCCTCAAGTTTTATCGGCTTGTGTGATCAAAACATAACAAAACTAATGACTTATAAGTTATAATGTTACAAATTACAAAACAGGTTACAAAAAAAAGGGTACAGAATCAAAAGTGTATGTTACATCTGCACAGTGTGCAGTTTGTTGATGTTGATTAGCACAAAAAACAGGACAAGACCAGGTCTCTTTGATCTTATATTCCTGGGGGAGTAAAAGGAAAATGATCCCTTTCAGAAATTAAAGAGCATAAATCAGGAACATCTCGGAGACGAAATAAAGGAAACTGAAAACAGAAGCCAACTTCTTACTTGGCTGTGAGGATTCTTTGGTCCTAAAATACAAGACTTTAACTTTCTACCTCCCATAAGGATGATATCGACCACTACCAGCACCACCATATCCTCCTCTACTACTACCATAAAAGGAAGCTCCACTGCCACCTCCATAGCCGCCTCCAAAGCTGGCGTCATAGCCACTCCCACTCCCGTAACCACCACCAGCTCCACCACCAGCACTTCCATATCCCCCGTAACTCTCACCACCTGTCCCACCATATCCACCCCCACCTCCAAGATCATAACCTCTGCTATAGGCTCCTCCATAACGGCCAGCATAACCTCCTACTGAGGGGTCTCCCCTATACGCCCCTATACCGCCACCGGCGCCGCCACCATATACTCCATATCCACCAAACTCACTTCCACTATATCCTCCATACGCAGTGCCTCTTCCAGCATATGCTGATGCAGTTGACCTATAAGCACCTGCACCACCATAGCCTCCACCACCTCCAATTCCACCATAACTATCTCCATATCCACCACCATATGCCGGCCTAGAATCATTGTACCGTTTTGATGGGGGGGGGGTAGGGTGGTTTGCTTCTTTGGCTCTGCCTTTTTGATCTCCACCTACAAAGAAAAAACAGAATATCAAGCTTCTGGATCATGGATGCATCTGGTGAAAACACAAGACTTGACCCTATAATGATTCCGAGTTTCTTTTCCACAGTTATAAATAATTTTTAAAATCAGTCTCCAAAGTGAACAAAACAGTAAAACTTTCAGTAACCTGCAGGCTGCTACTAATCTAAGAACCACTACTGCACATCATTGTAAATATACTTTTCATATCATCAACCCTAAAGAGCTCAAGAGAAAATAAAAGATAACTGGAATAATATTGCCTTCATGAAGTCTTGCAAGTAGCTCATATAGGGAAAGAAACCTCAAGTGCCAGCATAAGAACAAAACATGCAAGAAACCTATTGAGAAACAAGATAATAAGTTGCCCGTGCTTTTAAGATTTAAGGGACTTACATTCAAGAGCTTCGCTCATAATCTCATATGAAGATAGTGGGACACACTTACTATCGAGTCTAGCCTAGAAATTGTATCACCTTAACTGACTACCATGTGATATTCAGCAGCAAATGTCGAAAGATAATGTGCTAACGAAGAAATAGCTAGTGTGTACAAGTATTTCTGAATCCAAGCAACTAATAACATGATAAGGCCTTTCTTTCAGAAGACAGCTTACCTGAGCTCCGGCAAACTCAAGCTTGTTCCCCTTGTCCAAGAGATTATCAACTGCTTGCTCTGTCTCAAAGGTAACAAATCCAAATCCCCGTGAGCGACCAGTGGAATGGTCCCGCATAATCTGATGTTCCTTCACCTCTCCAAACTGTGAAAAGAAGTCGCTAAACTCATCTGCCCATTCACAAGCAACACACATGTAAGTACTTCCACAGCAAATATTCAAACTTCATAGAAGAACGATAAACTGAAAAGAGAACTCACCTTCATTCACCGTTGTGGGAATTCCACCCACGAAAATCTTCTTCGTCTTGAAGTCCTTCGACCCCATTGCTCCCCTCGGTATTGTCCTCTTGATCTCCACCTATCAAACGACATAAAGCAACTCAACTCAACAACCGAACAACTATATCAAGAACAAAGTACCACACAGCTCAAAACTCGACAATGCATAAAACAACAAAGCCCTACTTGCTTGCCATTGATAACATGAGTCTCTTCTATGACAGTATCAACCACAGAAGGGTCAGCATACGTCACAAACCCGAACCCCCGGGGCTGCCCGGTTTTCCGATCCTTCATTATAACCGAATCTATAATCTCCCCATAATTACCAAAATGCTTCACAAACTGAGCTGCATTGCCACAAAACCACACAAAAATCACACTCCCAAACTCACAAAACTCTAAATCAATAATCAGAAAACATAAATACAAACACAATCAAACTCAGAATTCAAATTCTACCTGAAGTGGTCTCTCTCGCCAAACCCCCTATAAAGATTTTCCTACGGGAATTAACACAAAGTAGCTAGCTGAGATTCTAATTAGGTTTTTCCCTAAGCTTTGATTTACAAAACGGCGTCGTTAGGATGAGAAATTTACCCGGGGCTGGCTCCGTCGCCGGTGTGAGGCTGAGACCGAGACGACGACTTGTAGTCTTCGTCCTCCGCCGCCGCCTCAGCTCCTCTGGGGCCTGGCCGGTCAATGTCGTGCGCTTCTGCGTCATGGTTGGCATCGTTAGTGTGCGAGTCCATGGCTGGTTTGGAGTTTAAAAGAGAGAGAGAATAAAGCTATGAAGAAGAAGAAGAAGAGGAATGGAGAGCTTAGCCCTAACAGAGGAAGAGAGAAGAGAATAGAAGAAGTGGCTGTGTTTCTACAAGGAGTAAAAACTAAAAAGCAATAAATTTCAAGCTCTTTTTAAACCCCTGAAATTTGTCCTTTGTTTTTTTTTGTTTTTATGTTTTTTTTCTTTAACAAAAAACTCACTAGTCACACGTCACGACACAAAATAAGTTTAAAACAAGTTATTAAGTTCGTAACCATCACAGGGGGTAAGAGTTCAAGTTCAAATCTCGCCGACATTGATTGAAGTTTTATCCTATCTCTTGGTGGCCAAGAAGAGGAGACCTTACGACATGATCTCCCGACATTTTAGGAAACCGTGTGATTTCAATGTGGTTGGTTTTAATGAGATAAACACAAATCTCTTTTTTCTTCTCTAATGAGGTAAACACAAAACCAAAAAGAAAAGTCTCAAAGACTATGAATGTTACTTAATCGAAGGAGACAACAAGAGATTGATATGAACTGACGATACAACCCGACCTAATAGCTAGAGAAGGACTCAACTCAGCTCCAGAGATTGATCCAAGAGGTGTTTTAGGCTCTAAAGAATCAGTGATGCTTTGAGAGGGAATGTTCTGTTATAAAAGAGAGGAGGCTATGATAAACTTCGTTCACTTTGGCATTGAACAGAAGTAACTTCAAACTCTCAGTCTTACGGCATAATGCTAGGGATTTTGATGCAGCAGTTTTGGTTAGATATACAGACTAACTACATTGGGCCGGCCTCATGTACACCAAAATTTTGACAAGAATGCCCGGCTCCGAGCACTTAGCATTTTACATGGTACATCTTACTAAGATTGAGTTTCCTATCTAATCTGTTAATATGCAGTACGAGAAACTAGAAAGTATTTTGTGGGTTAACCCTCCTTCGTGGCTCTCGCCTGTAGTATGGGGTTTCATCTATCGTCCTCCTCACATAATCCATGAAGGGCTGAGGTGTTCGAGGAGACAGATCACTCACAACAGCAGGGCTGCCACGTTCAGGTGTGATTGGGGCTGCCATACTTGGAGTAGCAGGAGCAACCGGTATATGAGATCTATCAGGCTTGTCAGAATAATACTTGAAGACTACCACTATCAAAATCAGTATTGCAAGGCCTCCGAGAACGGTTGGCCAAAATGTATAACTGATAGTGGTAGTTTCTGATGCTGGTGTCTCACCAGGGTCACCATTGACGTAGATTTCCACACTTTGACCTGCATGAGACATGTCATTTTTGTTAATCTTCTCGTCTTTGCCTGTCTTTCTCAATCACTCATTCTTTAACCGTTCCTAAAGTTCTGTTTCAAAACTTAGGACCAAGATTGCTCACCATTGGATGGGAGTGTGATGAAAATTGTATCTTTGAATCTCTTGGCACCTAGCATTCTGACCTGAAATGGACAAGATCGACAATCCCAGAAAGGATCAAAATTCAACAGATAGACATAAAACCAAGCAAGCATTTAAAAATAGTCCCTGGATATTTGTCCCAACTGCTAGTTTATGAAGATCTACTCATGCTTTTTGGATCAATTAAGTACAATTTCTATGTGTTAAGTAGATCAGGATAATGCAGAAAAAACTTGAACAATGGAATCATTCGAATTAGTTTCAATATCTTGAAACCTTTCACTCTCCATCCTGAAGGATAAGTTTTAACTTTTAAGTGTGTACTTTTTCTTTCTTTCTTATCACAACTGTAAAAGAAGCGTTGTTTCATAACATACTACTCATATTAACACTTATCAGCAAATCGTATCTAACATATGACTCACCTCATACTTTGCACGCCCACCGATCCCAAAACCTTCTTTATGGATGGGCGTAACGAGTAATAAATCCCGGTCATGCCAATAAATTTCAACATCTACGATAAAAGGACAACAAGTGAGATCAGAATCCAGCGCCACCAGTTTGGTACCAGGGGAGAGCCACCACAAATGTGAGGCTGGCAGAAAGTTCAGGCTTCTTAGAGCTTACCTGTGTTCCCCAGAATTGTGATAATAGTCTTGTTAGAGTCTGGAGTCAGATTCAACTGGACTGAATCCTGAAACATTCAAGCAACAACTATATCAAAGCGTACCACAATAATTTTAGTTTCATAAAATACGATCTACTTCAAACAGAGACTGAGTATCAGGAACTCATAAG
Source organism: Fragaria nilgerrensis (assembly GCA_010134655.1). NCBI lineage: Eukaryota > Viridiplantae > Streptophyta > Magnoliopsida > Rosales > Rosaceae > Fragaria > Fragaria nilgerrensis. Next base: position 49,050,778 of record CM020982.1, on the reverse strand, counting down.
TGCATTAAGTTTAACGTCTCAGAAATATTCAAAATGCATGCTGCTATACCTTGCCCATCTCCAAAACAGAAAACCCTCCAACAAAAAGAGCAGATGCGGATCCTGACACATGATCAGCTCCTCTAAGTGAAGCATTGATGGAAACAGTTATATCTGGTTTCATCTCTTTGGACTTGAAACGAACCAAATGCTCCGGTGTGTAAGGGAAGAATAGGCAGTATGAGTTACCAGTATCAAGATCAATCCATGGATTTGAATACCTTAAGTCCATGAGAAAAAGAATATTAAAGCATGAAAAGGAGTAATCAGTAATTACAGCCAAGCGACATAGTAGAGTAAATGAGAAATATACCCAACAAAAGGAGGGTCCACTCTACAGACATACTGGAGTCCCTTGGTGTTTCCAAATGCCTTAAACTTGTCGCTGTAAGGACAGAAAATGTGAGAAGATTAACAGGCAACTAACTATAGAAGCAAATCATTGTTGTTCATGTGAAAATGCATCAAGATATTGTTGATTCAAAATATTGTGGCCTTACGCCTAGCGTGAACAACTACATCTAGAATCCAAAGAAAGAAATAATTTATTTGTGTGGGAATATTCAGTAATCAGTAGGATAATAGAGCTGTAACAAACTTTACTAATATTTTTATTATATATATGTATTTATGATGGTACTGTTAGGTTGTTAGCAATTCTTCTTCTCTATGTACATCCAACTTTATAAGTTTTGCAGACACAAACCTATACCCATGACTGAGTACTAGATAATTATTTTAGCAAACATCCTATGTCCATACAACATGTCACCTGATCTTCACAGAGAAGTTATATCCTTTAGTGGGGAAGGGAACATTTGTCAGTGTCTCTCTTGGAGCATCAACAGAAACGATATCATCTGTTAGCACTGTAACTGTTGTCCGCAACTTCATGCTTGACGCTTCAAAGTGTACTGTCCACAGGTAAGAAGCTATGAGTGCAAGCAAGGTAAAAATTATTAACTTGTGAACCGCAACTAATCATACAGGCACGATTCATTCAACTAATTTGTCCAAACCTAGATCAGAGTATAATGAAGGGACACATATGACACTGTCCTAATTAGAGATGCAGTTGGTTTTTTATTTACTCATACCTTGAGTTGAACCTTCCCCAATTACTTCAGCTTCTCCAGACAATGGGGAGACAGATATGACACTTTCATTGGCAGTGAGCCACCGGCCAGAAATTTGATCATTTATACCTATCAAACCAAGGTAAACAGATGATAAATGTAACAGTAGTGAGTGAGAAATCAACTATTCAAATTTTATTTCATGAAGAGCTCACATGGAATATTTGTTTGGAAACACGAGTAAATGTTTGTCGAACGTGAAAGAATAACTTTTTCTTGACATATTTGAAGCATGCTACTACAAGGCAATATCTACACATCTTTATATCCAATTGTTATGCATGTACATACTCGGCTGAGAGCCTGAGAGTTATGCACACCCAACAACCAGAAATGAAAACCCACTATAGGTTTACGACATCAACTTGAAGCATGGGAAAGGTTAATTATTTGAACTTAAAGGAAGTAAGATATCAGACAATCTAAACCCGGCAGTACTGCACTCAACAATATACATGGAGCTATCTAAATAACAAAAAATTAGCACTCTGATTAGAACAAGAGCCAAAATGGTATACTCGAAAGGGTCCATCATAAGGCACAGTATCATAAAGACAATTTATAATTTCTCCAAATAAGATAAATTGGAAAATGAAACATACACAGTATAATCATATATGTGTAGAATCTGCATTTTCTTTTTGGAAGTAAATGATGCAAAGAGTCAGAGACCTACCTTCTATACTGAAGTTAACATGGCTTCCAATATGAATAACTGGGTTCTGAGGATGTATATGCGCTCCCACTGATATCTAAAGAGAGCAAGTTTCAGTAGCATAGAGAGTACATGTGTGACAAACTGCACAGGATTTCTAAAGAAGCAAAACAAGAACGCATGGAGCATATAGCACACAGCTTTGACATATTCTCTTTACAACCAACAACTTTTTTCTCAGTAAAGTTTTTTGTTTTTTGTGGTACTTTTCCAACACTTACAGGGTTTTAGAAAGGGTTAAACATGTACCAGGATATAGTCAGACTTCAAGGGAATACTAGCAATGGATACTCGCACAAGAGCTCTACCATGTCGCATTGCCTTCAACCACAATTTAGAAAAGGAGCAGTCAGAATAAGTGTTGCCCTTCCATTACTAAATCTCATTACAATAAACACATGCTGCTTATAAAAATATAACCTTCTTCACAGCTTGTCTTAAGAAGATTTTTTTTCTTTTAAAGGAAATCAGATAATAAATTAGACCTTGAGATGGATGATTCCACTTCCACCGAGTGTCGTGTTTACAGATACAACATCAGGATTGTCAGTTTCAGCATCAAAGAGGACAGTGTCATATGCTTCATGAAAACGGTTTCCTAGTCCAAGCAAAACCACAATAAAGACATGAGATTTAAATCTTAAACATATCAAGTAACATTACTTAACTTTCTTTTTTGTTAAGACAACCAAAATTACTTCATATAATCAAAACATTGATACCTAGTGCGTCCAAATAGACTATTGGAAGAGAAAGCTCAGCACCAAGAACAAGATTGATCCCGCGAAATGGTAACCAGTCATCTGAAATCCTTATTTGAGCCACCTCAGCAACTTTGACACAAGCAGCAATCTCAATTCTACCTGTCATTCGATCTTTTGCCTGAATGCATGCGAGATTGTTACTTTCTGATGTCTTTATTCTGTCTCCCTCAATGGAAATAACGTCTTTTTGCAGAACTTCATTTTTGTTGGGAACATTTCTCAATAAAGAATAGATGATAGTTCCTTTATGACTCTGAGTATCCCATTGGCCATGCAATTCCGAAGATAAAGGTAAAAGACTACTTGTGGTATAATGAGGAGGAAGAATCCAGGTTATTGGAACTCCAAGCGCAAGTGGGGGATCAGGCACCACCGATATTGATACCGAGGCATTGTAAATTCTTCTCCATGACTTAGAACCGGAAGATACAAATTCACATGAGAATGAAACTGCGACATTTGTTCTCCCTGCAGATCTTCCAAGCACTACTTTGATAAAACCAAGGTCTTCCTCACTAATATGGCTTGTAAAACGAAACTTTTCTGCATAGTCTAGTTGAGACCCATACTTTTCACTATTCAAGTGCTCTAACCCATAAAAACTCAACACCTTTTCATCTTCTCCGCTCCAATGGTAATCTTGGCATTGCTCATAAACAGAAAACAGATCACCCTCAGAAAACACAGGATAAAGTGGCATTTCTTTGCCGACACCAAGCAGTTCACTTTGAGCATTCAATATCACCGAAGAAGGAACTCCCACTTTAACAGTGGTATATGCTCGACAGATCACAGTATCTCCATTTTTTAAGACAGTGGCACTAATAGTAGTGTTCCCAGTTAAACTCGCAGATAATCGTCCTGAAGATCTATCTATTGTTGCTACTTCATCATCCATGCTCGTATATTCAACATTTACACCCAGTGTTGGGCCTCCCTTTAAAGTAAGCACATAAGATGCACCAGGTACAAGGAATATATCATGGGGGTGAATCTCTGGTGCTGCATAGACTTCCACCATTATTGGTTGACTGAAAATTTCCTGCCCAGATTGCTGCATAGCACTGACAAAGAAAGTTGTGATCCCAAGATGTGAAGCAAAAATCTTAAATTCTGGGACATTTATGTATCCACCACCTGTGTTTGAATTAATATCTAAAACCTCAATTATTTGATCCTCAACATGCACTTGAATATTAATGTAGGCAAACTGATAAGAGTCAAAAGTTCTCCCATCACTGATACCGGCCACTATATCAATTGTCTGTGAATTCCCTTCCATAAGGCATATAACTTCTGGTGATACAATCTTTATCCAGTCGATCTCGGCAACTTGTACCACAGCAGAAGCTGCAAGTGGAGGAGCAAGCCCAATATCCCGAACTGTCACAAGTGCAGTCCCCAGACCTTTAGGAGACAGCACCAGTTGTGAGCATTGTAAATCGGTTGGGGGTTGAATGACTTCTACTACCTGAGAATCATTTACACCAACTTTCAAGAAACAGCTCCCACCAGTAATTGCCAGGTTTACCTTAGCATTGGGATTGAAAACTACCAAATGAAACTCTGGACTAATCCTCAATGTAGACACAAGTTGCAAATGGATAGCATCTGTAAGAGCATTCTCTGAACTCTCAAGGTGATGACCCATGGTATTGTAGAAACCGATAGCGGTAGCACGAACAATACACACTCCCGACACATTTTGCAGGCTCAAAAAATTTTCCCAACTGTATTTTGGTCTCTGTAAATTATCAGCATCATCCCAATAGGCCAGCCCATCACAACTGTTAAGTTCCCACTGCAAATGAAGAGATGATGAATTTGCAAAAGCTTCTCCATTACTACTAATGCCAACTGCAGCTAATCTAATGGTGCGGTTATTTGCCACAGTAATGGGAGTGACACGAATTCTTCCTGAACTACGGTCAGCCTGAATTGCTGTCCTTATAACTTCAAGTTGATTTACAGGTTCATCAGCTATCATAACAATCGAGGTAGGAATGCTACATATAAGAGACATCAACACGTCAGCCACTGCAGGCATAGGATGGTCATCCCCAACAAGATTACCACGTTTGAAAACAATATTATAGGTTCCAAGCATCTCGCATGAAACCCTGTACAGACTCCTATAGGTCTCAGATAATCGTTGCACAGAAGCACCATCATCAGTGTGACCATGTTCTTTATTTAAGATTTCCACAGTTTCCACAAACTCAACACCAATCTTCCACTGTTCGGGACCACCAAGAAGCATGATATCCAGACACGTTCCAGGCACAAGGTGCACTTTATCCAACTTTACCAAAGGATTGTCAGTTTCTGTTAGAGCCAAATCAAAAAAGTAACCACCATAATGATTTCCATCACCGGCCTGACGAACATTAAGTGGTGGATATGCCCCAATAAGTGAAGATGCTTTTAAGACAATAGGTCCATGAAAAGAGCTTCCAGAGTTGTGATATTCATTAGGTAATGTAGCATGAAGAGTTGCTCGACCAGAAGCAGAAGCATATAACTCTGCCCATGAACATGGAGCACCATAACTTGATGTATGAAACTCAGCATTCCCTAACATGTGTAAATCAGCTGCTTCTCCTTTGACGATGTCGAAAGGCCCACTCCCTACCTTCCACCTTACGATGGAACTGAAAGCATCACATCTATAAAAGTAGGCACCTGCAATAAAAGATAAAATACGAACTGTCAACACCCATTAAAAAACATAAAGGTTGCCAGAAAAACAAAACTAAAGTAGCTTGTGGCTCTAAAGTATATAGCATTACCATTTGATGCTTTCATTGTTACAGCAGCTTGAAGATGTGATCCTACAACAGTCTCCACAGGGAAGTTAGGCAGCATGGACATAGATGTGGGGACAGAAACTTCAATGACCACCTACAACAGAACTGAACTTAAAAATCTAGGATAGACAAGGAAGACAAATAAAGGAATTTGAATATAGCATTTGAGGCTGGGGGTCCAGATGGGTGTCTGGAAGAATCTTGATATCAACCATTCAGTTGTCCACAGTACAAAACCTCAAATAAATCAAGCAGGAATTGACAAAAGTATGAAGCATAAATAATTATATAAACAAATAAAGTAAGGAGCAAGTCTGCATATACTCAGACCTACGAGGCAAAAGAAGAACAACTAATAGATTGAGCTGATTATATTACCTCATCATAATTGAATGAATCGAAAATGGATAGCACTTTAATGGTAGCTTTACCAGGCTTCTTAGCCTGGACAACACCAGAAGCAGATACAGACACAATACCCATGTCTGAGGAGTACCACTTGTAGTCTGTAGAGGCTTTTGCACAACCTGTGTAATTTAGTAGTGTTTAGAGCATTTAACCAACATCTCGGTATCATATGCTAAAAGAATTTGAGCATCAAGAACTACAAACCTCCTGAAACCTTCAGCTCGACCTCCTGATAAATAGCAGGGACCCAAGGAAGGAGAATGGTTGGAGAAGCAACAGTTTTGTTCAAACTGAACTTCACTTGATCACATATAGTGAGTTCTTGCACAACCTTGAGAACCTACAAGACAACGAGCCAACTTAAGCAAAAAAAAATCTTTGAGAACATTACAGAGAACAGATGAGCAACCCACCCACCCGAAAAAAGATACAAATCAGAAAGAAAATGACAGATAATAATGAATATTACCTCCTTTGTTTCATCTAGAGCACTAAAGTACGTCAATGAAGCTGTCAATTTTCCCTGTCCCCGTGAAGTTGCTTTTAGGACTACAGAATTCTGCCAGCTATGTTTGACTGCAATATCATCTGATACAGGAAAAATTTGCCAATAATCTGAATGGGTTTTGGACAGCTTTAGATCATCATTCTGCAATCAGTTAAGGAATTTCTTAGCAGAAGGTAGCCAAAACCATAATGAACTCTTATGAAGTAAATTAAAGAAAATAACAGAATTCACCATAATAGAAAAAAGGCCGTGCATCAAATGTGAAGTACATTTGCAGAAATAAGGACCAAAAGGTAGTAATTATGAGTACACAATTCTATAACATTGTGCAAGATAAAGTACCACCAAAAGTGGTAGACAATGACACCTTTAATAATATACTTTTTCTATTTTGATTAAGGACACTCATTATCTGTAAGTCCCAAATGCATAACAACTGGATATATGATTACCTCTGTAATGTAAATTTCTTGTGCATCTGGCCCCTGGGAGAAAACCTTCATTTGAATGAGGTACTGATGACCAGAAACACCAAACCAACGGGTCAGGGACGGAATCGCTTTAGTTCCTTGTACAGGATCACCAGAAGCAGAAAGAGGTGTCATGTATAAAGATAAAGAATCTGGCAGGACAACATTCAGTGAGGACGCTTGTATGTGGCCAGTAACCCTTGTATCTTCAACTATGACATTTGTAACCCCTAAGCTCAATGCGTTTGTCAATCCTGACGTAGAGTCAACATTAGCAACTGAAGAGTTTGACGAAGACCATTGATGATGTGGAGACGGCAAATTTACCACTGCAAAGGTTAAAAGCCAAATCAAAAAAGGTAGTACGGTGGGTATCACCTGTTAAGCACTACAATAGCGCAGGTTTATACTTTATACCATCAAAAGAAAGTCGAATGTGACAGTCCATAACTATGGTCATCAAGTTCAGATAATTAGACAAACACAGTGAAATAGACCTAAAAATAATAATTACTAATATACAGAACTAGAAGAAGGAATGAAATAGAACCTTGAGCCTTGTTCTCACGAATGACTTTCAGATTATAACGAACAGCAGCGCCAACAAGGACAAGTACAGGTGAGGGAGGTTCAAGTGACATGGCTTCTGCCACGGTTAGGACAATCTTATCAGCCATGTGCTTGAATTGTGGCTCAAGCAAATGCACAGAAACAATCTCATGCCCAATTTCGATTCCTTTTACAACATACATGTCCGAGAATACACCCTGTTCATGAAAGAAAAAATGTTAAATGCAAATTGATTAACCAGCTTGTTGCTTATTCACACCCAAAAGAAGTATGCTTACATTATCTTCAAGTTTTATTTGGACATCTAAGTCTCCACACAATCCACCACAGTCACTCAGGGGAGACTCCTTAAGAGGAACATGAACAAGGTGATGTACATTGGTATCAGATAATAGCTGCCACATGAATTGCAATCCCACCAGTGACGAAAACACATTTTCTGCAAGGAAAATGACAAATATTAAAGTTTACTGAACCAAATCAAAACTAAATTGAAGGGTAGACAACTATCAAAAAAAGGTCAGAAAATGAATGTAATAGGCCAGCATCTAATGAACCTCCTAATAGTTTTAGAATCCTTGTACAACTTAGACAAGCAATGTATTTGATGTTAGTTGGTGCATGCTGTAAGCTAATCTATTGAACACAGAATATTTTCTGCATCATCACACAATCTTAAAGCAGGTCAACTGAACAGGCCAAGGTGATCTAGTATCTCACGGACCATGTTTAGCTGCTCTGTGTCACCCCAAGCTGTTTTTGTTTCCTTAAAGGTAACTCTAATCTCAACAGTATAAATTAATAAGAAACACAGCTCTATCTAAACTATAGGAAAATATATACTATACATATATACACACACACTCTTAGACACACAAACATAAAGTAGGATCATTTCTAAGTCGCTCTTTATAACCCAGAATCGCAAATGTGTGAAACTAAGAAGGGATCGCAAATGTGTGAAACTAAGAAGGGAGATGCAAACAGTATCAAGTAGAACTTAAACTAGGATTAAGTAACAACCCAACACATTACTCAAGACAATAAAAGAGGATATACATATTTATTACTTTGGTAACAAAAGGAGACAACAGGGATGAAAATGGGCATTAACAATTCAGTGCGTTTCAACAACTCAAATAGATAATTCAATAGGCTCATATATATTGTGGTGATCAACATTATGAAAATACCTTCATCATCAAAGGCGCGGACTTGAAGAGTGGCAAGCCCATCTAAGTCAAGTTTAACGGAATTATGAAATATCTGGATTCTGGAAAGTTTGTCAATAAAAACTTTGCATCGAATCACAACTCCAGTATTAACGTCAGTAGCATAAACAGCAGTCTCCTTCCTCCCACTATAAGGAGCAAAAGACGTCAACCGCGCACTCGTTGAGCAGTGACCAGTTGCATTATATTCAGGCAGAACAGATAGAATATCATGATGATCCCACGACCTGCGACAATCAATATCGAATTAGGGAAAAGAAGGATATCCAGAGGAGACTGAATTGCATTTCAATATCAAAACTGATATCAAATAATCCAAGCAAGCGGAAACACATGGTTCAATATCACTATTCTTTAATAATTTTTCAAAGTTTCTCTCTGACCAAACAGAGCTTCACGGTTTGTAAATCTGATCAAAAGGTTATCAGTCCTAAACTCAACAGGGGCTAGTAAAACACAGCTCCATGAAACCACACTAAAAGCTTTCCTACTTACTTGTCGAAAACCAGTTCCAATTCAACTACAAAATTGAAACCAAATACCTAAATGCCAGAATCTTCTAGGCTTCATCGCTTCCGTTCTTCTCTTCTATCCTTTCGAAATCTCATTCTAACCAAACAGAAATTCTACGATTTTGTTACTTCGGTTTCAATTCTCTCAAAATCTCATCTAACCAAACAAAGGTTCAATGCTCATCAATTTCAATCAAAACTTCACTATCTAATAACAGACCTAAAATTCTAGGGTTTCAATACTTAGGTCCTAACCAAACATAGCATCAAGCTCGCTCAATTTCACTAAAACAAAGCTCGTATCTACTAATGTACTACTCTACTTACCATTTGAAGCAGCCGTCGCTTCCCTGAAGCCTATACTCAACCGGATGCGTCATCTTCGGAGGCAGCAGGATATTGACGTCGGCGATGTGCGGACCACCGGAGCTCAAATGCGACGCCGTTTGGTCCGCCATGGTCAAAAGAATCAAACCGAGTAAAAACGGCAAGCTCGACATCTTCAAACAGCCGCCGAGTACTAGTGTACTAGAGCTCAGGGGAGCTTCGCATACTAGGGAGATCAGCTTCGGCTTCACCCTTAGGGTTTTGAAAGAGGAGAGGAATCACAGTGAGGACCCTAAAATCAGGGTTTAGGGTTTTTGGGGAGGGAAATGAGGGAGAAGAGGAAAGTAGTAATTTGATTCAGGTGGTGTGCCAAGTGTCGCGGCGTGATTGGGTGGTAAAGTTAGTAACGTTATTGTTGTGCAGTTACAAACATCTGGCAGGATATTAGACGTTAGATTCCTGGTGAGTCACTGACCGTGAGTAAAAAAAATTACTTTGGCGGTAAAAATGTAGGTAGTTCCGACCATGGCAATTTGTTCGGTGAACCCTCAAGTTTAAGGTTTCGGGGTAAGGGAGTGAAGGTGTGCGAATAGTAAAATATGATGTGTGAATAACATCACATTTTATTATATGAGGCTACATTTTAGTTGTTTGCCTTTAAGTCTTTAAAATGTATGTACCGGGCATGTCAGGTGAACATCATGATACACCTGAAACGTCATAGCCCGCCTCGCCTGAAAAAGAATTTCATGCAAGGTCTAAACTGTGTTTGGAATATTCAAGTACCTAAAACAAATGCAACATGCTTTCGATATTTATTTTTCAAATTTCTACTATACATGCATGACATATACGATTGTAGCGTGAACTCTTGTAATAAACAATCAAATGGTTAGATATTGTGCTACAATATATAGAATATATAGTTGGAGCATTTCACTTATTGTGCTATAATTTAATATGACAAAAATATTTCAGAGCCCATTCCAACAAATCATACCTTAAGAAAAAAAGACGATGCTTGGAAGCTTAAAATCTCAGATTCGTAGCATGAAGTTTACGTCTCATTTGGATTTGAGTTTGTGCTCTCTTGATTCATTTCGATTTGAAATTTTTTATCTATTCGATTGATTGATTGATGTATTGCTTGTAGATGTCGTCGTACATTTCCAAATTCGCTCAATGTCGTACATTTGCAACTTTAGAAAATTGTGAACAGTAACATGGTCAAGACTTTCGAGTTCCTTCCATTAAAATATGTTTTAAAATCATAATTTGAGAGCGCATGTGACGACCTTCAATGTGACAAACCAAAATAAAACACTCTTGTTTGAGAACGACTCCAATGTTGTTTGACTTCGCCTTCGCTGTAATGTTTTTCTCTTTCTCCTCTACATCGTGCTCGACTAAACCCTAAACCCTAAAATTTACTATACATGCATGCGTGACATACCCGCATTGCTTAGACGGTGGTAGACTATCGACAATGAACAGTATAAAGAATACTTATAACTTACACACATTTGGATTATGCATGTATTGTAGAAGTTCAGTTTTGTTTTTGTACATTTTTAGTTGATTCTATAACTTTTATGAGCTTGTTATTTTTTTTCTTTCAGCTTCTCAAGTACAATGGCTTATCTCGTTTGCCCTATTTGTGATTATATATGAAAACTTGGCGTTTAAATAATATTGGCCCTTTTAGTTGCTTGCTTTGTAGCTTATGTTTTGGGTTACATAAGCATAGTGATCAATCCTAGTGTAACCACTACACTTTTGGCACTTTCGCACAATGGTCAATAAGTTAAAACCGAGGAATAGCAACAAAGTTAGCATGTACATTACTAAATTTATGTTCAATAGGTTAAAGACGACGGTTGCGATTGGCTTGATCATGGTTATGAGAGTGGGGACTTTGTTTGTGATAGTTTTCTTTTCGTATAAGATTAGAATATATTGTTTTCAAAAAAAAAAGAAAAAAAATAGAATATATAGAACGGAAGAAAGGGAATTTTGAGCACCAACTGGAGCAAAATTACAACTATATATGCAGAGAGGGTTGGGTTGAAAAAAAAATGGATGGATGAGAATCAAAGCCAGAAGTATATCGATGATTATGCGATGAAGTTTTATGAGACAGTGTTGTAGAATATCGATTCTTAAGCAACAGATTACAGTGCGATTGAGAGTGTTGACTATATGAGGCATAGTCCACAAATACGGAGTATTATATAAACATAATGTATGTAGACTAGACTTGGATCTGAGCTGATCGATATGTGTTGCTTCCGCTTCGATCATTGTTCACCCTGATGGCCTCCGCTGCTGCTATTTCCTTTCCAGACAATCAAAATTTGAAACCTTAGACCGGAAGCCAACTTGTCACCGCGCTGACGACTTCGACGTAGGTGAGACAAACAACGAGGGTGAGAGGACTCTTCACCTCATGCTCTACACAGAGCTTGAGTGTGTAGCATGAGATAATCGATTGAGACAGCCGCCTTAACAGGAGAAGACGAAGACAACTAGACTTACATTGGTGGAGACGAAGTTTGAGACACTGATGACAACGAGTGGAGGATCCGAGCTCGTGCGTCCTCGATGCCGAGCTCAGAGCTTTTGGTTAGAATTGTGACGCTGACAATATGGACGACCTCAAGAGCAAGATTTTGAATCGACAACGACATCTGCAACAAGTGAAATCAAACATAAGTGAGAAATGAAACACGAAATCAGGAGCTTAAACTTGAAATCCAACACAAGTTTTCAAAATCAAACATAAACTCAAGATGATAAACCGACTTACATTTGAAAACAGATGAAGGGGGAGTGAGGGGGATGGAGGGAGGGGAGATATATATATATATCTGAATGTGTGTGTGTGTGTGTGTGAGAGAGAGAGAGAGAGAGGGAAATGCGATTTGATTTTGTGTTTTGGTGTGAGTTGTTTGTGTTTAAATAGCCAAGTGGAGGGATTGAGCGATTGAGAGCTCTATTTTGGGGGCGTGTATTCTCGCTAATAAAATTAGTAAATACATTAGAGATTTAAAACTACTTTTGTTCTCTGTAGGCAAACAACTTGTCTTCCTACAAGTGGAAGTTGGGTATTTCAAGCTGAGCTAAACTAGGAAAACTCCATCACCAGAAATTCAGTTAGTTTAGATTAAACGCTTAAGGAGATCACCAAGTTGGTTTGAACTCCTTGAAGATCTTATTCCTCTTATTACTTTCCCTCCGAACTTGATTGCAACAGCACATCAATCGAACATATCAAGAGCACGAACTCAAATAAAAATAAACTGAATGTGAATGAGTGAGATTGAGAGAATGAGAAATGGTTTTGGAATATGTTGTGTTTGTCTTTTGGTCTGATTTGTTTAGATTGAAGCAGCGAATCCGAGCTTTTGAGCATCAAAGCATCGTCTTTTTTTTTTTTAGGTATGATTTGTTGGAATGCAAACATCTTCTATTTGTCATTGAATTAGGCTTTCTTTCCCATATTTTTGATGAAATAATCATTTTTCCTTAAGAAAAATGATATTCAACTTATAGCAAACTCGATTAACTTTATGTTAGTTTCTAGAGACACCAGCATCAAACATTAAATTAAATAATCTCTCTCTCTCTCTCTCTCTCTCTCTCTCTCTCTCTCCCCCCCCCCCCCCATGACGTTATTGTTTTCTTCAATTCTTTGAATCGACAAGTTCTTATGTTCGCAAGCTCTGAGGACTCATGACTTGCTTATTTTAAAAGGATTCTCAAGTAGTTTGCTAGGATTTTGAAACCTAAGATTCAAAACTTCATGGTTCAGCTTTTGACATCTGCGATTCTCTTAGTGCTTACTTCGATTTTCATAGACTTGAATATTTAGAACAGAATTAGCATTTGTGTCTTTTTATTTATAGATTTGTTAGTTACAAAAGAATGAACTTGATCTTAATTCTATGAAATTGGGCATTGTTCTTTTGAAATTTGCATCTTCTTTTGTTGAATTTGTGTGAAAAACTTGGTTCTCAGTTTTTTGGACGATTGTCTTTATATATGAACTTTTTTTTTTGAACTTTTTTTTTTTGTATATGAACTATGACTCTGCATCATTTTCCGTTTTCTTGGGTTTGTTTGTGTCAAAATTGTACCTTGTTATTCATGAATTCGGCCTTGTTTCTTACATTTGTTAGTTACAGAGGAATGAATTTGATCTTAGTTCTCTGAAATTGGGCATTGTTCTTTGAAATTTGCTTATACTTTTGTTGAATTTGTGTGAAAAACTTAGTTCTTAGTTTTTATTTTTGATTTGGATATCTACAGCCTTGATCAATGCGTTAGTTCTACCCATACCTCAGCTTTACAGACTTTTTATGGCCATGATCTGTCATTGATATGATCCTTACACAAACAAAGTTCGAGTAAGTTTGAGAGTTGTGACATAAACACATGATGTTCACTACTAGTTCATGCTTTTCAACAAGTGTTTGATTATTTAATTTAGTGTTTGATGCTGGTGTCTCTATAAACTAACATAAAGTTAATCGACTTTGCTATAAGTTGAATATCATTTTTCTTAAGGGAAAATTATCATTTCATCAAAAAATAAGGAAAAGAAAGCCCAATTCAATGACAAAAAGACGATATTCGCATTTCAACAAATCATACCTCCAAAAAAAGACGATGAATTGGATGAACTATGTATCCGTAGATTCTCAGTTTCTTAGATGATTGTCTTTGTATATGAACTATGACTTTGTATCATTTTCCGTTTTCTTGGGTTTGTTTACGTGAAAATTGTACCTTGTTTTTCATGAATGTGGCATTGTTTCTTACATTGAACAGGAGAGGAGATAGTGACTTGAACCGACGAGGAGAGTGTGACCATGACGCGTTCAGTTTCAGGTGTTGTCTCCGGCGGTGTTTGGAAGAGCCGAGCGACCCGAGCTCGGGCCGTCTTAAACCCAAGGTCGATGCTCTTTGTGACAAGAGTCACACTCACAATCCGTGCTACTTCTTGTAAAATCACTCTGCCGGCCATATCTGTAGAATGCAAATCTATAAGTAACAAAATCCAAGAAACGAAGAATAAAAAAAAAACAAGGAAAACAAAAAATTATGCATAGTTATAGTACAGAAGTACAAATTCAATCGCAGATCCTCTTTTGCGAATCCTCTACCTTCTCTAAGTTAACTAAATTTGAAAATCACAGAAGAGGAAATGGATTGACGAAATCTCACGGATCCAGAGCTAGGCTTACCTCGATTGATTGACGATGAGATTTCGGCACCGGTCGTCAATCGGAAATCCGATCCGATCGGGATAACCTAGGCGCGCGTGAATGAAAGAGCGAAATGGATTGTGGAAGCAGGAGAGAGAGAGGTCTGGACTGTGTCTATGAGAGTGTGAGGAAGACGAATGGGTATTTATACTCGGGTTTGGTTTGTTGGGCGGAGAGAGATTGACTCGGCTTTTTCTATTCGCGTTCATTTGAATTAATGAACGCGTTTGCATTAGCCTAAATATAGTCACAGACTCCAGTCATAACTTATACTATCAAGATTGAAATCCAAGCCTATAAATCCACCTGGATCCTAGGCTCCCAGCAAAGGTAGGGAGACTCCAAAAGTACACCTGAAACGTTAAAAAGGATCTTAACGTAAAGTGAATGTTAAGAAGGATCTTAACGGGAATGAAATCAATGCGGGTAGGTCTTGAGAATTGTCTAATGACACAAAATTCACACATTTCTTAAGTGTGTAGGTGTATTTTTATAACTCACTTTTCTTTGAGCCGTTTCGTCGAGCACCTTACTGGCATGTCCGAGTGAGACATGTTTCAAAAACAAAACCGATGCGCTTTGTGGCGAAGAAGGTGTCCGCCTTTGTGGAAAAAACCTAGATTTGATGGTTTCAGAGTAATGGATTGCTACTATTACGTATTTGAATTAGATTCCGCCTTTTTTTTTTCATACCTCTCTCTATTGTTTCAAGTACTTGTTCATAGAGAATATATAGGTCGTAATGGGTCGGGTCCAGACCTAGAAAAATTTGGGCTTTAGCCCAACTTTTTAAACCTTACCAATAACCATTGGATGCAATTAATTAAGTGTGTCATATATATATATATATATATATATATATATATATATTTAATCGGATATGTCATATCTCTACTATTAGGAAGCGATGCCCTCCTTTAGTGTCTTTGGTGAAACTTTTTATTAAATTACCCAAAAAATCAAGGTAATAGAAAATTCTCAAAGAAATAAAAATAAGTTATTATGGACATAACCGTAAAACACAACAGGAATTTTAAAAAGAAAAAAAAGTACGTGGTTTGTTCCCACTTTTGGTGGAGCAGTAAGAAATAAGATAATCATATTCATTACACTTTAAGTGAGGTACTTCAAGTTAAACTTCTCCTATTTTGTAAACTCACGTGCAGATGCACGGGTAAAATGCTAGTATTTTAAAGAGTTCTCTATGTTATTTGCCCAAACATTTTGATGCATATTTCAATTGCATATAAGATGAGGGTATATAGGATTTTTTTAAGAAAAAAAAAAACCTTACAATTATGCATAAAATCTAGATATCTTCACTTTGGAGGTGGTACATGTTTTTCTAAGTTTTTATAGAAACAAACCAATGTCCCCATGAGGCTTTGTTCTTGCCGAGTAACAAGACCAAGACAGCCATGGACACGAAACAGAAACAACACATGGAGCCCTTAGAATTCGGCTTAATCTTGTTTGGATTGACACTAGTTCTCTTTGCCTTTATAGAACTGTTTTCTTCCTCCGAGTCGCATGGTCCTTCGGTAATTCCATGAACAGTCAACACAGTCTCAATTGTGCAAGTATCAAAAAACACAATCCGAGTTAAATTATCCAACGTAACGAAACCAGGACAACCATAACCTAGCCCGCCGATAGTGAAACACCACTTGACTGCAAAAGCGCAAAAGTGATATGTTATTAGAGGTTTAAAATAAAGATGAAGAAATCGAATATGAATACTACTTAACATGCAGTTATGTCCAGTTACCTGGATCCATTCGGCTCCAGTAGATGCTATTGATCCATGGATTTACAATGCGCATGGAAAACTCTACAAATACTTTGGTGGCAAGAGGAGTTGCTTTTCGATCAACCAAGTGCAAGAAAACACTAATATGTCGGTTTTGTTGGTCGACTCCCTTGGGATAGAGTTTTATAATCCTGCATGCATGCAACAATACCAAGATGAACAATGTATCTTACTCAAAAGTTTAACAAGTAAAATGATAACAGACTTAACTATATACATGAAACTATGAAAGTGAAGTATATATGTATATGCAGCAAAGCTTAATTAGCATACCAAATTTGACCTCCAGCAGTGAATGGTTCTGAGGTGTAGTATGGATCAGCTAAACTTGAAAAATTCCTAACCTTCCAAATATGCTTGTACGTGATGGGATTTTTTACCCTCGATACACATTCCCCCATTCCTCTTCTTGTTTCTTTACAAACAAAGACCTCGGCTCCAAAGACGCACTTGTCATCAACCAGGTATCCATGAGATGCATCATGGAATTCATCTAGAGGCACTAGTTTATCAAAACCCACATCAAGCTTGACCCCGTGAATACAATTTCTCTTTGTAAAAGCATCTGATCAATGAGTAATAAGAATCACACACACACACAAAGAGTAGTATCAGAAAATCAAACAGCAATATATGAACCTTATTAGCATATTGAGTAGCACGTATACTAGTTATTCTAGTTCTACTATATGATACGTACCTTCAAACACCATGTAGACATTCTTATTCTGATCGAGCAAAAACAGTCGGAAGTCGACATAAACTTCCCAACCAATCTCAAGTGAATTTGCTCCGGCTATTTGCAAGTATACGGAGATGTGGTCTTCCACTTTCTTCTTCCTGTTTCCCTTTGGATAGATTACCAGTTTCCTATGCGCATGCAAACATGTTTGTTTTTTTAACTCTAAAAAGGATAATAGGATAGAATCGATTGTACACATATCCATGTAGCATATGTTTGAGAATATTACCATTTGTATCCACCAGCTTTGAACTCTTTTGATTCATATGCATTTTCTGCATCTTTATTAAGATCCAGAAATTCATTTAACAACGAAAATGATTCTATATTTACACTGCAATGAGTTGGTGGTGAATCTGAAAGTGATCTAAAAACACCTGAAGCTGTACAATTGCAACAAAACAAGATGTCATGCTAAATTGGTAATGCATATATAACATTAGTCATGTATATACATATGTATATAATAGCTAGGAAAAAAAAAACACAACAACTAGAAAGCAACACACCCCCCCCCCCCCCCCCCCCCCCCCCCAAACACCCCACATCAAAAGAAAAAAGAAAAAGAAAAATACAGTTTCAATTGATCGAGTTATTATTATGCCGAGTAATAAGAACACACATTAGAATGAGTTACTTACCGGGAGTAGATGATGGCCATGAATCCATATCGATGAACTGCATAAATAGAACTCTTTGCTTCTCTTCTGATCGATCACGTATACGTACACTCTATGGCACAAAGAATCTAAATTGCTCTTTGTGATTGATCGAGTAGAGTTATATATATAGACATCAAGAGTTTTTTTCCTATGTTCTATAAGAATATATAGATTATTCCTTAAAAAAGTAAGAATCCATATAGTTTATTCCAAAACAAAATAAGAATCCCTCCATGATTACAATATATGTGTCCTCCTACGTAAGCACAAGTACTAGCTTATTACCCATGCCATATTACTTGTTCCCCAAGAATTAAGTATGGCAATTGTTGTTAGCAAATAATTAACAATTACATGTAGGAAACACTGATCGATGCTTTAAAAACCGTCATTGTCATTGCACAATAATGCTTAATGTAGGTCAATTTCTAACTTGTAAATTTTTCTTCTTCTCTTTGTGTGAGTAGTTCTGCTACAGGCTAGGCTTTCAACCATAGAAGCTGCATGCTTATAGAATCATTGTCATGGACAGAGACCGAGTCACTGATCGAGGTCAGCTGCAGTTTGTTTTTACTTTTTACTAAAGAGATAAATATTCACTTGCAGTCTGACTGTCAATGATTTATGCAGATGGGTGAGCATGCAGAGCTCCTCAAGAAGGATGGGTTGTATGCGAGATTGAGTAGAGCTCAAACAAATGCTTTGGCTTGATTTACTGATAGGTTAATTCTTGAAGCTTCTGCCAAAAACCCGAATTTTGACATTGAAGATTGTTTTTCACTATCATCTCCCATTTGTGTAATCTTCAGGAACTCGAAGCTTCTAACATTGTTGTGTTTCACTTCATGGATATGAAGGTTAGTCATTTCTAGTTGAATTTTCGACGCAAAATCAGAAAATAATGTGCAGTGGCTGGTAATTGACTGTGTTTTTTTTGTGTAAATTTCAGCGGCCTGCGTAATGGTTGTTTTGGGATTGCAAACATTATATATCATGGTTAGTCATTCACGGATTCCATAAATCGCTTCTCAATAGGATTGTTGAACCTATTTAGTTTATGTAATCCTCTTTTAGTAATAAGGATTGAAGCATTCGTGACTTTTTTTTTTTTTTTTTTTTCATTTTTAACATACAAAAGCATCCTCATTGCTCCCTACTGCCTGTCTCCGATGTGACGCATCCGTTTGCGACCATTTCTGTTGTTTTACCTAGTTTGCACACTAGTGTCTGGAAACGCCGAAACGCTGATCCTACTAAGAAGGGGACTATTTTTCTAGTAATAATAGATGAGGGGTGAAAGGCACCGGAGAGATGAGGGTGTTTGCGTCTGAGAAGCCACTAGGTTGCAGGATTGATGGAAGCCATGTCGCTTTTGAGTATGAAGAGAACATGGTGGGAGTTCATGTGCCATGGACTGGTACCTCCGCCTTGTCAATTGTGGAGTACATATTCTAGAGATCTATATGTCACCTGGTTATTTTTCTTTAGGAGCAAGTGAGCAAGGGACTAGTTAGCTATGTTTAAGCAGTACTATTTTCCAATTTTCTTTTTACAAATTATAAAACTAAAAATACAGCAATGAATATGTATACTACAATATTAATGGTAGAAAACAAAAATACTCAGTCGAAATACATATCATCTCACATAATATGCTGAAAAATACCACAATTATACGGTAGAAAACAAGAAGTACTCATACGTATCAATCTACGAGCCTCAGCCGCCATTGTTGTTCGCGCCTCCGCCGCTGCTCTTATCATTCTTGCCCATCAACGCTGTGACACCGGTGATGAAAGCCCAAGTGGCGACGGCGCTGCAGAATCCCGCCACGGCGAGGCTACCGGCAACCTTGCCCGCATCCTTAAGCTCGACTTCATGATGCACCAGGACCAGTGAAGAAGAAGACAAGATCACTTCCGCTGGAGAGGCAGAAGAATCAAGACGCACCTGGACGGGCGAAGAAGAAGACAGGCTCACGTCAGCCCGAGAGGGAGAAGAACCCGGCAAAGTCTCAGTCGTCGCCGGTTTGCCGAACAGCCGAGATCGAGCCTCTTCGGCGCTGAGCTCGGAGCTTTTGGTGAGCATTGTGACTGCGACTATGCGGGCAGCTTCTTGAACCAATTTGGGAGTCGACATCTGCGAAATCACAATGGCCATTTTACAAATAAAATCCCCAATTTCTGTCATTATGCAGCTCCAACAGGAAAAACACTATATGCAGCAGTTGCATCCTGTTAAAGGAATTTGTAATAAAAGTCGCAGGACACACTTGCATTAAGAACAAACCAACTATGCCAATGTTATGGTATAAAAACAGTCACACTACAGAATCCCATATCAATAAAACTTCAGTAGGTCAGGTGATTACCTAAAATTGAAGGCTTAATAGAGACCAACAAGGTGACCCCTGCTGAAATTGAGGAGGAGCTAATGAAGAGTGATGATGCTGATGCTCTTTAAGGACGTGTAGGTTTCCTCAAAGGAAAGAAATCCGAGAGCGCTGTAAGATCAAAGGCGAGGACACTAACAACGTTGTGATTGAAGAGACAGACGAGAACAGAATCAAGCTCGAAAACAAGTCTGCCACAAGCTTAAGTGTATAGGAATCAAAGCTTGAAACGGTTTCCTGGCAGAAACAACAACAAAATATATAATAAAGGAAAAACACTATATGCAGTAAAGGAATTTGTAATCAAAGTCACATGACACACTTGCATTAAGAACAAACCAACTATGCCAATGTTATGGTTTACAAAACAGTCACACTACAGAATCTCATCTCAATAAAACTTGAGTAGGTTAGTTGATTACCTAAAACTGAATCGAGCTCGAAAAGAAGCCGGCAAGTCTGCCACAGGTTCAAGTGTATATGAATCAAAGCTTGAAACAGTTTCCTGGCAGAAACAACAACAAAAATAATAATAAGAGTTTAAGATCAGTGGAATTCTGCTATAATTCACACAATTAAACACAAACAATACACAATTTCAGAGAAAACCGGTTTTCGAATTTGAAGAACAGAGACAATCGCAGATCCTCTTCTGCGAATCCTCTACCTTCTCTCGGAAACAACAACTTATTGATTCAAACGATTGAAGAACCGAAGCAAACAACGAATCTCACGGATCCAGAGAGCAAGGCTTACCTCGATTGATTCCCGCACCGGTCGTCGGAAATCCGATCCGATCGGGATAACCTAAGCAAAGCGCGTGAATGAAAGTGCGAACTGGATTGTGGAAGCAAGAGAGAGAGGTCTGGACTGTGTCTGTGAGAGTGTGAGGAAGACGAAGAGAGAAATGAAATGGACGGGTATTTATACTCGGGTTTGGTTTGTTGGGCGGGGGAGAGATCGACCTGGCTGGAAGTCTGGAACGCGTTTGCATTTCTTTTTCACGCGTTTACTTCGAGACGGTTTGGGCTACTGGGAGTGGGAGTTTCACTAATTCAATTTTGCCTTTTAATCAAAAAAAATAAAATTAAAAAAATCAATTTTGCCTAGCTATACGAGCCAAGATTTCACCACTCCGAACTCGCCGCAAAACAATTCCCGCCATACCATTAAACTTCAAAAACTTAAACAAAATTACCAAAACACCCTCCACCAAACCTGTCATTTATCCCAATTCCAATTCAAAACCTTGCCCTTTATAAATCCCACCCCAAATTCTCCAACCTCCACAACACAAACTTTCCCGGCGAGACTTCATCACTCACGTCCTCGCCGGCATCGTCCTCGAGAATCTCGCCGGATGAAGGAGGTCCATGTCTCCCGAGGCGCGTGCGTTCGTTCTACGGCTTCCAGATCCGGGAAGAGCCGTCGCGAAGAAGGCGCAGTGGGGCCCCGAAATGGATCGACGGCTCCGAGACTTTCGCGGAGCGAATCGTGGCCTTGGCTTCCTCCTCCTGATGAAGCTCACCGAGGAGCGCGTGAAGTCAATCGTGCGAAACGCGATTGACATAGAGAGAGTTAGTTTGTATGCGACGCGTTACCGTGCGCCTTAGTTGGGATAAACGGTGATCTGAATATCTGATCGCTGATAGGCCGCTGGGGCCCATTTGTTGGATGGGACCAAGAGAGTTGGGGAGTACCAGAAGGCTTCAGTGATGAACAGCGTTGGTGGAAATGGTGGCAACCATGTGTTCAAGATGGTTCAGCAGTGAATGGTTCTGAGGTGTAGTATGGATCAGCTAAACTTGAAAAATTCCTAACCTTCCAAACATGCTTGTACATGTTGGGACTTTTTATCCTCGATATGCATTCCCTCATTCCTCTTCTTGTTTCTTTACAAACAAAGACCTCGGCTCCAAAGACGCACTTGTCATCAACGAGGTATCCATGAGATGCATCATGGAATTCATCTAGAGGCACTAGTTTATCAAAACCCACATCAAGCTTGGCATATTGAGTAGTACGTATACTAGTTATTCTAGTTCTACTATATGATACGTACCTTCAAACACCATGTAGACATTCTTATTCTGATCGAGCAAAAACAGTCGGAAGTCAACATACATTGTTCATCTTGGTATTGTTGCATGCATGCATGCAGGATCATACAACTCTATCCCAAGGGAGAGGACCAACAAAAGCAACTCCTCCTGCCACCAAAGTATTTGCAGAGGTTTCCATAAGCATTGTAAATCCATGGTGTAGTGACACCTACCGGAGCCGAACGGATCCAGGTATATATAACAAGTTTAAAATAATTATTTTCGCCAATAGTAGAATTCATGTTCGATTTCTTCATGCATCTTTAGTTTAAACCTCTAATAATATATCACTTTTGCAGTCAAGTGATGTTTCACTACCGGCGGGCTAGGTTGTGGTTGCCATGGTTTCGCTACGTTTGATAATTTAACTCAGATTATGTTTTTTGATAGTTGCGCGATTAAGACTAAGTTGACAATTTATGGAATTACCGAAAAAAGACTATGCGACTCAGAAGAACAAAACAATTCTATAAAGAAAAAGAGAACTAGTGTCGATCCAAACAAGATTCAGCCGTATTCCAAGGGCTCATGTGTTGTTTCTTTTTCATGTCAATGTCTGCCTTGGTCTTGTTAATCGGCAAGGACAAAGCCTCATGGGGACACTGGTTTAGGTAAACGAAAACTTGAAAACATATATATGCAATTTGTCAGTACACCTTGATATAGTCGATCAGTATATCTAGATTTTAAGTGTAATTGTAAGGATTTTTGTTTTATTTTTAAACCACGTACCCTCGTCTTATGTGCAATTGAAATACGCATAGATCAAATCAAAAAAAAAAACGGATTGCAAGATGTTGAGGTCTCTGGTTGCAGGATGCATGTTAAGACTGACATAATCAAATCAACCGATCACTGCTTGAGCCATGCATGTTGTTTGAGATGCTGGTGAGTGCGATGTCATTGATAGTAAAGCACTCCTTGGCTACATGACTGCTGCCCACCACCAAAGTTGGATGCAGTGATGCCTCCCAAGCTTTATAGTGAAAAGTGAGAGAATATCCATTAATCGGATTGCTATAGCCTTTTCTTCTGTTTGCGAGCGAGAAGATAGATAGACCTACTCTTTGGAAACCCTAAACGAAACTTAAAGAAAGAGACACATTTAGAGAGCCCGCACTAATTTTTGGGACTAATTTGTTATAAATTCATAAAAATATTTAGTCAATTATATTAATTTGCACTCCTCAATGATAGCGTCGATTTCTTAATTTTTTATACGCAGTTTCATGTAAAAAGTATAAATTATATCCAAGATAAAGACGTACGTATGTAAGTATAGTGTAGCAAGATCAGATGGATTTCTTGTTAGAATAGTGGAATGCGAAAACCTGCCATGCGACGTCGTAGTTTCGTTTAGATTGATATTAACTTAAGCCTCTATTTCGAAAGAAAAAGAAATTAGTACCAAGTATGTGGCTTTGTTGACTGTATCTGCATCGTAACCGCCAAGGTCTGCACCTTGAAGTACAGTAAGCATGGCGTCCTTGAAGTCATGCTCTCCGGTGCCACCTGCTCTTCTCCTTAATTTTTTTATGCTCTTGTAACCATGCACTCCTCAATGATAGCGTCGATTTCTTAATTTTGCAGTTTTCTTCATGGCCTTTTCATGACCACCTAAATCCAACCACCGAAGGTAAGGAACCACATCGCACGCCCACCATTAACACCCCAGCAAAGAAGAAGAACTTCCTCACTGCTTCCTGCAAGCGACGCGCGTCTTTCTTCTCATCCTCATTTCGCGGAATCATTAGTGAACGATTAGCGTTTTCCAGCTACCATTCTAAATGTAACGTTAAGAGTCAGGTCCCCAAACCATTGTTTCAACTCCACCAAAGCTACATGATTATGATCTGTACATTTGAACAATTCTTTCATCAAGAAGGTAGCCACCTTGGAGACACGAATGTCTTTAAGCAACTGAATCTGGCGGTTGGAGAGGAGCTTCAAGGTTGCTAGTTTACGCACTTAATTCTCGCCAATATGGTCCGGAGGGCGCCAATCCAAACATGGCGTAGTTGTAGCCTATGAGTTCCACAGCTGCCATTTTGGGGCGCGAGGACGCAGCCATGTAATGGATTGTGAAGCACACTCCTAGCCACTCCACTACTGCTCACCACCAAAGTTGGATAGACTCCGAGGCGCACAGTCATAAAAAGAGGACCATACTTGCCTGCCATGGCTCCCAAGACGATTTGGGGAGGCGTGGATCCTCCTAGCAATGGAAGGTGGCTATAGTATATATAGGCCATGCATGCTCCCCTGGCTTGAGGTGCTAATCTGCTCCGTCTCCATCTCTGTGAAAAATTATAAAAATAGAGGACGAATATTATTGCGAATATTAATCCAGCTGTGACATACAAGTTCATGTGATCAAGGAGGAGATCCATTAATTCGATTGTTAGAATGAAATTTCTCTGGCTATATATATGCATCTTCGTTATGTACTATATATTTTCTGATACATGTACTTGGCTGTCATTGAAGCTGCTTTCCAAATCTCGAGCTGGCCTGAAAGAGATATTACGTTTCTAACAATTTGACAAATTAATTAGCCTATTGTTGGCAGGGTACTTACGTGAAGCATATATGGTAGAGATGAACGTACCTGCGTGAAGCTTCTTAATGTTGCGTGAAGCTTCTTAATGTTGTAGAGATGAAAGATACAACCTAGCTATATATTGTTGAACAATATTATTTACAGCTAGCTTGCAGTACCTTGAATCTTTTGGAAGTAAAAATGATGAGTTCGTCAATTGCTCATTCTCTAACTATTCAAATGGACAATGAACCCTGTAATTTTATTATCAAACCTCAAAGGCTAGTACGTGCCTCATGCGCGCAGTGCTATATATATATGATTATACATATTTACCACTATATAGAAATATGAATTGAAATAACATGCATACATAGTCGTAGATTCTTTTATTTATACGTACGTACGGTTCAGAAGACAAGCGAGGTTGAATTAATGAGAACTTCAAGTGTGGAGTGGCTTTATACGATAGGCGTGAGGACTCGGCCAAGTAATTGATAGTGAAGCACTCCTTAGCTGCTTGGCTACTACTCAATAATATCATAGAGCACTCTAGAGGTTGACGATCGTATTCTTATTGATACAGATTTGAAGACAAACATGGTTTGACGAGAACATGAAGTGGGGTGGATTTCATGTTAGTAAGACCGACGCTTCCAGTCATATCAACTGGTTCGTTTCCGGGAGGAGTTGAGACCTCAAAACCTTGAAGAAAACCAGCCGGCCAGCAGCGACGACAGGCCGGGTCATTTGATGAAGGCCTAAAGTAATTCCAGGGCAAGCTCTTCTACCACTCCCAAGTTAATGGTATCAGCTCAAAATGCTGACCCTTAACATCGATCAGTACCCTTATGTATGGGTGGTGAGAAACCTCTCTGGTTTGAACTCCATCGGGTCGGTCCAAACCCGCGGGTCAGTATGAACCTTCGAAAGTAGGGGGGAAATGATGTTCTTTTCAGTAAGCACTCGTCTAGTAAATCTTGAGTTACATATAAGCTGTACGTTGTCAATTGATGAATATTCATGTCGTGCAGTCGGACTGTCATTGATTTATGCAGATGGGTGAGCATGCAGAGCTCCTCACCTCAAGAAGGATGGGTTGTAAGCAAAATTGAGTAGAGCTCAAACAAATGCTTGATTGACTTATCGATAGTTTAATTCTTGAAGCTTCTGCCAAAACCGAATTTTGGCATTGAAGAAATTTTTTCTCGCATCCCCCATTTGAGTAATATTCACCGATACATATGATTAATTGGCGTGAAACAAGTGTACAACAAACAACATACAACTTATATGTTATATGTAACACTCGAGATTTACTAGACAAGTGCTAACTCAAAAGAACATCATTCTCACCGTAGTTTCACTCTTTGCTACAGTAAGTAGAGTAAGCAAGAATTACACCAGGAGGAAGTAGAGATGTTCGATGGCTTCTCCACCGTTCAGAGTTGCTTGAGGGCTTCGGTGGAGAAATCTCTAGGCTGTGGAACTTTTTCATGAGGAAGTTCTTTTGGTTTTACTTCATGCTTCTCTTTCACCATCTTCGTTTCGCCATTTTGTTTTCCATGTTCTTCTCTAAACCATTGTGGTTCTGAGTTTCCTTCTTGGCTAACTTGGTGTCCGGGGGGTGCATAGCTTTCTTCTGCTTGTTATTGTCACCATTGAAATGGAAGCGGCAGAGCTATAAAACGTAATGTTCTTGGCTTAGATTTATGTAGTACCAAGATATATATGCATACTCAAGCCTTCCAGGGCTTCTAGGCCGCTACATGTGGCCACCATTTGGACATTGTGATTGACACAAAGCAAAGAGAACACAACTGTTATTCTTACTTGGTGTATATAGGAGCAACATGGTCTTCTCAAGCATCTAATCCCTCTTGCTCTTCCTTGGAATAATCGGATTGGAGTCTAGACCTGATTTTATATTCTAACGAGATTACGGGTTTATATGAGCAGGACACAAGAATATACTACTGGAATGTACTAATGGATACCTTTAATTTTATCCTTTCGGTTTATTTGTCGCTTCTTCTCTATCCAACTTTGGTCTGTTCTCCTATCGTTAGATGCTACACCATTGATTTCATGTCGAACAGTACGTCAAGTAAAGTGAATGGAGATGCAAGGGCAGTAAATGGAAGTCATAGAGTTCAGGACAACCGACAATGTATGAAGTAAAGAAAACTGAGGCAAATGGCGAGAATGGCATATTGATAAGTGTTGGAAAGACCTCACAATGCTTTATGGCTGCTGAAAGGCAAATAGTGAGAATGGCATATCGATCAAGTGTTGGGAAAGGCCTCACAATGCTTTATGGCTGCTGAGTCTTTCGCAAACAATTGAAAAGGAAGGTTGAAGATGAAGACCACCTCAGTTCAATCTTTACTGAAGTTGGCCACAAGTCTATCTCATCCCAACTACACAGTTCTATGTAGTTGTAGAAATATGAAAGAGCAATGCCTAAGGTGTCATCTACAGAAGTCCAATTTGGAGTATTCGGTTACAACCCGGGCATTTCTACAACACTCAGAATAAAGCCTTCTCCCAACTATTTGTGTTGGCTGCATGAATTGTGGTACTATGCCTTCAAAATCACATGCACAGCCACAACATGCACTGGATTTTTCCAAGTAGCAAGATCAGTTGATTTTGAAACTGAAATGGTGCCTTACCCCTGATTTGGATGAACTTGCATATCAATGGAGCTGGCAACACAAACAGCACACTCACCAGCATCTCCAGCAACATGGCTCAAGCAATGATTGATTCTGTCATTCATAACATCCTGCAATCAGAGAACTCATCATCTTAGAATGAAAGCACAATGTGGCCTCTAAGACCAATAACCACGATTATCTTATTAGTTCACTGATTAGTACTTGAGCAAGAAAAACGAAATATGTTAGGGGCAAGCTTCCTTATGAGGGGGACTTAAGATCCTAGACACGCCTTCGTGTTTGAGTATGTTATAATTATATGTTTTCAAAACCAGAAGACCTACATTACTGTCAACTCTCAAGTAAACTTGGTTAAGTGCCAACACAGTAAAGATTTAGAACCTTCTGTGACAAGGAAAATAAAAGAATGCAGTCTATTGATAGGTCCCTATTGATATTTAGCTTTGGATTACAAACACATATCAAGCACGCGAGCTCCCTAACATTCCATATCAAGTTAAACAGCAATATAACTTGAATAACATATTGTTGTGCGACAGCAATATCTCATCCTATACAAGAATAATAATATATGTGTGTGTGTGGCAGTGTGGCTGATCCTATCCAGTTAACTCGAATAAGTATCAGCAGAACTTAAAAAGCAAAGCTGTAAACATTTCTGCTACAAAGAATGATTCAATAGAAGGAAACAATAAGGAAATGCCATAGTCATACCACAAGTAGCGGATGAAGGCCAAGAGGTGCAGTCACCATATATGACACACCAGGATGCTCCTTTGCAGCAGCAACTGTCAGGGATGGAATGTCCTGCAAAACAACATATAGTCTTATCATTCATTCTACCATTACATCTTTTAAACTTCATCGAAATCAAAATTCAACTGCAACCAACCATAGCACCTGGTTCCAATGTCTTCCTGGTAAGAGGAAAAACGGGCTCACAATAACACGATTGGCACCTTGCTCAACACACGAATTGAACGCGTCTTGAATCGAAGGTTCTGCCAACTCCTGATCATACAACATTTATAGACAAGATCACTATTTCACTCACATATCTATAAAAGCAAACAAGAATTGCATTATGTTCTCACAATGTTCACAGATATACAAACCCAATATGACTAAATTACTAACCAAAAACTAATTGAGAGATTCAATCTTACCATATGAGCAGGCTCCACTATAGCATACCCAGTTCTCTTCCTAAACATATCCACAAACTCATCTGCGATTCAAAAAAATCCAAACTTTTTTACATCCCAGTAAAAAAGTAACCACCTTTCAGCTGTTAAATACAAACCCAAAATCTCAATCATCTTCTAGAACCTCACTTACTTACTTAGCATGAGGAACCGTGGTCGACGATGATGACGCCATCTTTGTCTCTAACTCCGTTCCCAGTGGCAATGCTCATGACGGGGCCCTCTTCAAAACCAGGTTTATATTAGTGACCAGGAAACGACGACGTATAGTGTCCAAATAATGGTGGATGGGCACGTGGAAATAAGGATGGATTTTCAAGAGTAAAAAGATAATATTGTGTTTTCTTATTCCAAATCTCCAATCACTAGAGGAAAAGAAGTTGTCCAAAATCATTATTTTCTTCAGAATTGCAAACCTTTTCATCAATATACAATAATTATTGAGTATTTTAAAAACTGAAAGGATTTGTTCTGCATTTTTGTTTTACAATTTCAAGTGTGAAGGGTCGTTGAAAAACCTTCATTTAAAGTTTGTGTATCGAAACCGAAACCGCTACTAAAAATCATAATTTACTCAAAATAAAAAGGGGCAAATGTAAATTTGGGCATGAAGTGAGTATGCACTGTAGACATGACAATGTGAGTATCTGCTATACATTATTCCCTCATTGCTTTGGAAAATTCATTTTGTTTTGTTGTATCATTTCAGAAAAAGATCATAGTACGTATTCACTATACAATAATATCTTATTTTTACTCGATTACATTCAATAATCTCTTGATGATTTGAACGATTTATTATGTTTTGTATGTTGTATAAATTGGGAAATGAATATGAAGTTGGTGTTGGTCCTAGTTTTCCATATGATCATTATTAATCTCTTCGTCTCCATTGCTTATAGATCTGCCTTTCTTAGGTAATGCTTTATTTAGAAGTCAATTGCTTGCATATGACAGTACAACACCTGCCTTAACTCCCTTAAGTAATGCATATGATGAATTATCACCAACAACTCATCATTATCGATTGTAACAACTTCTGGTATAGCTAGAATTCATGTCTATTCCACTGCCACTAGGCACCAACCATGATTTCATTTTGTTATCTAATAAGGTTAACCCAAGAGACAATGGAGTTACCATATTTAGATCACATAGGTTTCTCTACATTTATCAACAAATCGAGTAATTTTCATTTAAAGAAGAAGTTTCTCTCAATCAGTAGGAATTCCATTACATGATAAAGAATATCTGATTACATGTGAATTAGGGCTGGCAATTTGAGCCATGTCGAAACTAACAAACCGAGTACTAACCGTACCAACTTAGTTGGTATACCAAAGACTTAGTAACCGACTTACTTGGTACAGTATACCGTACCAGTCTTGGTAACATGGTTGGTACTTAGTATTGAGATTTTCATATCATCGGTATACCGTACCAACTATGTATGTGTAATTATGTAAAAATACACTCATATATATGTTGGAAACGAGAATTGAACATCTAACCTCTTACAAACAACCTATAAAATGTATAATATATGTAAAGACAATTAAAATATATGTATAATATATAATATATGTATTGTTTTATATTTATAACATATTATAAATATAAATACAATTAAAATATAAAATGTTTAAATTTTAGTAAGAGGTATGTTTCGAAACCATGACTGCTCTGATGAAAAATATGACTACATACCATCAGACCAAAGCAATCATTACATTATATTTGTGAAAAAATTATAATTATCACTTCATTTTTTGGGCCACAATCTAAACTTGGTAGATGCTTATTACCAACCGTACCAACTGTACCAACTAAGTCGGTATACCAACTTCGGTGGTTGGTTTTGGTAAAGAATTTTGTCTACTAATCATAAATTGGTTGGTACATGGTATTGGTAAATAAAGTTGGTACACCTACCAATGTCAGCCCTAATATGAATTGTGAAATATGTGTTCAAAGTTTGATATTTTCAATTAAAATTGAAATAGTGTTTACGTAAACATCTTATATTTAATTTTCAAATAAAAATAAGACGCGAGCAATTTACACAACACATAAATAACCGAAAATCATGAATTTATACACTTTAAACTTATGTCACCTTACTAAATAACAATGGGAAAAATGAACAAGCAAACAAAGGTGTAGTAGGATTCTTTACCCAGCATCACAAGCAACTAGGAAAAACACATCACAACTTTACTACAAAGAGTCAAAGACCCTTCTTGGAAGAAAGAAGAAAAAAGCAAAAATTGAAGTCACACCTCTGCTGTGAGTGAGTCACTGATTCAACTCCTCCATCTTTCTTCTGGGTCCAACTCTGCACACACATTGCTTCAACCTCAAAAAGCTTCCTTCTTTACCTTCCCCCATCTCATATTCTCGCGAGAATTTCACACCCCCAGCTTCAAATAGGGATCTGGTCCTTCACGTGAAAGCAAACCATGACTCAGAGAGCACTATACTTGACCTCCACAGCTTCTTCTCATCTTTCACCAAAGCCCTAATCTTTTGAGCTCCGAATGAAGCGAGCAACAAAGTCACAGTTCAAATGGAAGCGCAAGGCTTTCGCTTCGGTTTTGATGTGCTTGTGCTTTGGGACCTTGGTCCTTCTTATGCACACTCACTACTCTCGGATTATGACTCTCACTTCAATTCGTCCCCAGATGAATACAATCCAACGGCCCAAGATTGCCTTCTTGTTCATCGCACGCAATCGGTTGCCGTTGGATATGCTCTGGGATGTGTTCTTTCAGGTTGTTAGGGGATTCATTGATTCAATTTGATTAAAAAGTTGTGATTTTTAGTTTGAAAGGTTTAATTTTTAATGGTGTTGTGATTGCAGGGTGGAGATAGTAAGTTTTCGATTTATGTGCACTCCAGGCCCGGGTTTCTGTTCAATAAGGTCACCACCAGATCGGATTTTTTCCTGAATCGTCAAGTCAATGACAGCATACAGGTGGCATTTTTAGTTCCGAATACATGAGTTGTTGATTTCGCAATGTTAATGTGTGTTTGTGAGGCTTGATATGTTTGAATTGGTTTGCTACTAATAATGTACAATGTAAATGTACATGTGTTTGTGGTGTTTGAGTGGATGGGGCTTTTATAGTTAGTTCATGTGTTCTATACCAGGTAGATTGGGGAGAGGCGACCATGGTTGAAGCAGAGAGGATATTGCTCAAACATGCGCTCGAGGATCCTCTTAATCAACGCTTTGCTTTTGTGTCCGATAGGTGAAGATTTGTCTTGATGGTTTTTTGTTCAGGTGGATCCTTGTTCAGTTTATCGATCTTGATGGTGTTCAGTATCTAACAATACTTCAGTTACTTGATTTCTTTTCAGCTGCATCCCTCTTTATAGTTTCAAGTATATATATGACTATGTCATGTCAACAAGAACCAGTTTTGTAGACAGGTGAGTGGACCAACTCAAATATGCAGTGCTATAACGAACATATGAAATAAAGGATTGTTTGTGGAAACTAGTCAGCAGCCATCAGTTGGTCTGCTCATTCCTTAATAGTTGAAAGTTGAAACTAGTTGATTTCAAGTCATTTGTATTTTAATGCATGAAAAAGCTACATAGGTTTCATCTTTTGAGTGCAACTTAATTTCCTGTGATAAATAACTTTACACAATAATACAGAGCTGCATCTGAATATTATGCATCCATTCAAACTTGGATTAGTAAATTTTATTCACTTTTAAGTTTGATGACTATGTTTCCAATGCTGTCCAGTTGTTTTCTTTTTAAGGTGGTCATCTTTGAAAGTATGTTTAACTATTAACTTGTGGAAACAGCTTTGCTGATACAAAAGATGGCCGTTACAATCCAAAAATGGATCCTATTATTCCTGTACAGAACTGGAGAAAAGGATCTCAGGTATTCCATTTGGAATATTTGCTACCTGAATTTTTGTACAACACTAAAAAGCAAGCCTAACAAAATGGTTATTGTACTCCGACTATACTACAGATCGGCTTATTCTTGTACTTCTCTTTTTCTTTGTTGCAGTGGGCTGTGTTGACCAGGAAGCATGCAGAGGTTGTAGTGAAAGACAATACAGTGTTTCCTATGTTTCACTTGTATTGCAAGGTAAGTTGACGTTTAATAATGAGTTGGAAATGATGTAGTCTTAGTTAGTCACCAACATGGTGCCTCTTGAGATTATTCGGACATTCCATAGATATGTATTGGAAAATTGAAAAGCAGGAAGGCAATCATAGATTCATAATGAATAAGAAAAGGTGGCACATTGTAGTCTTTCTGTACTTCAAAGTTAAATTAAATTCACTTGTCCCGGGCGATCCTGGAACTGGAGACGACAAGCTTTTACTTTGTGCTGGAAAGCCATGCTTGCAATGATTAGTTGAGTGCACAGGATTCTACTTATTTTTGTGTACTCCTTTTTAGTTTGTTACCATTGTCACAGAGTAGTGTGTCATCTTATCTGTTATAAGCTCATAGTTGACCTGTTTAATGTTTTATTATCATGCAGAGGAAGTCTTTACCTGAATTTTGGCGGGATCGTCCTGTTGTAAGTACCTTTCTTCGTTTTTTTAATTTTTAATCAATTACCACATCCGTTACCCCATAACAGTAGTCTTTCCCCAATACAAGCAAGTTGACATATCAAATGCAATATCATGATGAATTTATGAAATCACAGATATTACTTTTAGTAAACGATCCAGTGTAATTTTTTCTGACTGTCTTGAAATTGTTTTCAGAGAGAAACTGTCTTTTTCTGTTTTTGCAGCCGGCTGATACCTCCAAGGAGCACAATTGCATTCCTGATGAGCATTATGTTCAGACATTACTTGCTGTAAGACAAATTCCTGTTTAACTATTGTGAGACTTAGTGATTAATAGAGTTTGAGTTAGTTCTCCTTAAGATTGTTAAGAGCCTTCTTCACCTGAAGTCTTTGCCACCTTTGTTGTAGGTATCATAGGTATGTAATTAAGAATATATCTAGGTCAGCATTAGAGATTGTAAGATTTGATTGAACCAATATGTTAGCAACATTTTTGGTCATATGTATGGTTACTGGTTCATATACAATTATCTAAATGATATTAATTAAATTTTGATTATTTTAATTATAATATCAAAGATAGACGTAAAACCACGTCTCAGATCAAAAGCCTCCTGATTCTTTAGCTATCTATCTGAACAATATTGGTGTATTATGGAGGAAGGTATACATAGGCAGATACACCTTTAGATGTGATTTTCACTGTTATTTATGGTTCTCTTTTCTTATCTCCACCCTATTTACATTGGAAAGATTAAACATCTTTGAGCTGAATAGTTTAAATTTCAGCAAGAAGGCCTTGAAGGAGAAATCACGCGAAGATCACTGACACACTCATCATGGGATCTAACATCCACAAGAGATCGTGAACGCCGTGGATGGCACCCTATGACCTACAAATATTCAGATGCTACTCCAATGTTGATTAAATCTATAAAGGTATGTATACTTTTCATTTGGCATCAAGCCATCCTTTAGCAATCATTATTTGAGGTTGGAGAATTGGAGCAACTAAATGTTGACGGGTTGCCTTTCTAGTTAAAGAATCAAAGTCATTAAGAATTGGTAGATAATTCGGCACAACATTCAACCTTTAATGGTTCAGTGGCACCAAAATATATGCTCAAGTTGATTGGACATTACATGGTTGCACACTTGCACCAGAAAGTTTAATCTTGATGTTTGTATGAATTACTTATTGGAATTTCAAGCAGTGGATGTTCTCAGAGCAGTGTTATTAGATGTATATTAGTATTTCCACTGATTAAGAACCAATAAGCTCCTTCAAATGCTCTGAAAACCAGTATTTAGTCCAAATGCCTTCTTTCTTCTACAAGCTTCCAACTGATTAATCCCCTGCAATGGCTCAATTGTGTTCAAGGATTAAGTTCAGTACTATCCCTGTACTGATTTCTAAAACTCATGAAATTGCATTCAATGTATATATCATTGTTTTTGTAAAAGTAGAATAACTCCCGGCCCTAATGAACTTATGTGACTTTTTATTTCAGGATGTCGATAATATCTACTATGAAACTGAGTATCGAAGAGAATGGTGTAGCAGCAAGGGAAAACCCTCTCCGTGCTTTCTCTTTGCGAGAAAATTTACCCGTCCTGCTGCTCTCAGGCTTCTCAACACGGTAAAGATTTTGTCAATGTTTTAGCTTTAGCTTGGATACTTTTGTCAAGGAGGTCCTATATGATAATATGTCTTTTTCTCATTTGACAGACTACACTGGAGCTTAGATGAATGACTGAATTCTAACGGTACTCAAGTTTATTCTCAGCTAAACCAGATACCGGTGTATTAGAAATATTCACGAAATCTACACTGGAGCAAAAGAATTCTGTAAATGTGTATTTACTAATTACATGTTGTATATGTAATATTCTTTTAGAAAAACAAATAAGTCGGGTTTAGGCATCCCCGCATGATAAAAATAAAAAAGAAAGAAATAAATAAATAGGGCGACATGAGATCAATGTACTGTTCTAGTTTTCTGTATCACCAAGATGCATTGTGATCATTGTAATCTCAACAGTAGTCTCCAACTGAGGAACAATGCAGTTTATCCAATTTTGAGTCACAAGACATTGCTATCAAATGCCTACCATGTAAAACGATTAAGCCTAGAGCTTAGAACGGTTCTATTAACAGGTCTCTCTTCTTTCTACTGAAACAATTAGGTGACCTAGAAAATTGTCAGGGTTTGATACAAGGGTTGTTTCTGATGAGATTTCAGCTCAAGAATCCTAGTCATGAAGAATTGTGGATCACCTTCCAGTTGCTCATCCTAAGAAGACTTTGAACTCTCGGAGTGCCACATTTGTCCCTTAAATTCCTCTTCTTTCATCATCAGAAGTTCAGAACTAGTGACACCCTTACCTCGATCTCTATGCTTCAATTGGCTATGCAAAAAGGGGCAGTGTCATCTTGGGATAGGTAGAGGGAATAAGAATGACTTCTCTCAAAAGTGCTTCCACTGAACCGAACGTTCGTCTTGTTAGATAAAAATTTACCGACCATCTTTATTTGCCTACTAAAGTTCCTCTTAATCTGTCGACACATGTTTTTTCAAATTGTTTAACTTTATTTTTAATAATAAAATAGACATGTGTTAATAGATTAAGAGGATGGACACTTTAATAAGCAAATAAAGATGGTCGTAAATTTGTATCCGTTCCTTGTTACACACTGCTCACTTGCGTGGGATATCCTCGTTGGTTCTCTCACTCTCTCTAAAATCCATTCCAGAAGTTCATATTCCAAACTACTACCAACTAACGGTTGGGTCAAACATCAATGCAGTGTCCACGACGCGGACACGTGCCCCCTCTGGTGAAGCTCCACGTTTCTTCTGACGTTTATTTTAACGGTTTTAGGAACAGTGTCGGTGGAAACAGTCCCTGAGAGTAGTACAAGTGGCATGTGGTCGCCTGGTCGGCACGCTACTGTGATGGTCGTTAATCGTTATAGTAATACCAACTACCTCATTCTACGGAATCAATTAACTAAGAGAAAGACTAATTACCATGAAAGGTAAGGTTATTTTTAGGGATTAAAGCCCCACAAAAGCCAACACGCTTTGAGCAAGAATATTCACCCTGCTTTATTTATCAGCATCTTTCGTGATTTTGACATTCAAAGATCATATTTATGTCTTATGAAAAATATGTAAAATCAGATACGAGTTGTGAGGTTTTGAGGTCTTGGCTTAGAGGGCCTGAATCTTCTTCTTTTTGTTAAAGGAGAGCTGATAAGATAAGAGATGTTCTAGAGTAGTGTTATTAAAAACAAGAACGAGAATCATGAACTTGCTAGATCGACGAATGAATTGATTTTCGTATATTCTTGATCAAATCATCAAAATAAAAGCATAAAAGCTTAAAGGTATATATCCTCTATATATGCACATTAATTTGTACGCAGGCTGCTCCTTTTTCCTAGCTAGAGATTTCTGGTTTTGAAATGGACATACTTAGACTCCAAGTAACTGATTACATATTTAAGAGATTTGATATCCAAATTAGAGTAATTCTCAAGGGTTTGGTTTTAGAATGAGGTTATATATTAAGACTTAGTTTGGAAGTCAAGGCTTTTCGGGGAATTAAGCCCTAAGAGATTTGATCTTGCTTAAATAAGGTGGATTCATAAAATTAAGATTTCATCTCCAAGGCGACTATATTGATTAATAATAACGCTGCGGAAAATTCTAGTGTGCAGATAAGCATATACTATACAAACCAAAATTTGTGGCTGTAATTAGTTGTAGAAGTTTGTATAGTCACTATGCAATTATCATTTACCCCTCATAAGCCCTCTCCATGTGTAATGATAAGGCAGATTTTCAATCTGTATATTAATTATAAGGCAAATAATAAAAATATATTCCACTGTAAAAGATATTCGATTCCCTTCAAACCTGGCCATGCAATGCGCGCCATCACTAGATTATACCAGATGATACTAGCTAGATACCTTGTGGTATTCAGTTTGAGTTCGTATATGGATGAGTTCTTCGAACTTGAAAGTGAGAGACATATATATAACGTCAGGTGAGGTCTTATATATGTATTAAAATTAACAATAAATCAAAGATTATTTCTTACAAAATCGGATCAATACGATTATTTCAAAGTTATAAAATAAAAAAGTGATCGTTTTAAATGATATATTTTGATTTTCAAATACTAACTAGTAACTACATAGTCAAGTTTATTCGTGATTGTGCGTGCCATTACTCGTTAAGACGAATAGACGATCTATGAGCTTTTTAGGTGACCATTTCATCAAACCTTTCAAACATATATATTTGTCTTTGTCAATTTCATCAAACATTTCATATATATAGGTCAGTCTTTGTTAATTTATCTATACGAAAGAAATTGATGCTTAATTAGCAGCAGCGACGATTCTTCCCGGAATATCAGTGTCAAATCCATAATGACATGATGTTACAGTTGTCCAGACAGATTTTATCCACAACATCAAGATTTAGGCTCTAAAATGGATAATCTATGATACACCATACTCTCTGTTTCTTGGACCGACACAATCACGACTTTATTTGTATTTATTTTAGTTACGTCAGTGGAAAAAGAAACATTAAAATAAAAATCCAAACTAACTACCACTGCCTATAAAATCGACGATACCCGTAATCGTCGAGCCAAAACATCTAACACAAGCAAGTTTAGAGATTTCATACACAAAATCAAGCAGTTAACACAGATTCTTTCCATTATTTCAGAAGATTCATTTCTCGGATTCTCCGTTAACCCCTACCATTTTTTCTCTATATAAACCTCTATTTGCTTCTTCTACCTTCCATCACTACCAAACCTTAAAACCTCTTCTTTACCATACTGATCATACTCACTCTGAGCAATCATCATGGCCCCAAATTTGAGCTATGGTTCTGCTGTTGTTAACGTCGACAGTGGCGTAAACCCAAGTCCTTTTGGCCTTGAAGGTTCCAACTTGACGGCCAACGGCCATGTCATCCTCTCCGACGTCCCCAAAAACATAACACTCCGCCCATCACCCCATACCATCAGCAAGTCCACCGCCACCGGAGCTTTTGTTGGCTTCAACGCCGCCGAGGCTAGCAGTCGCCACGTGGTTCCCATTGGCCAGCTGAAGGACATTCGGTTCATGAGCATCTTCCGGTTTAAAGTCTGGTGGACCACTCACTGGGTCGGTTCCAAAGGCAGTGATCTCGAGCAGGAGACGCAAATCGTGATCCTTGAAAACTCTGACGCCGGCAGGCCCTACGTCGTCATCCTCCCGCTCCTTGAAGGTGGCTTCCGCGCCTCCATCCAGCCCGGCGTCGAGAATTTCGTCGACGTCTGCTTGGAGAGCGGGTCAACTCAGGTCAAAGACAAGGGATTCTCCAGCGTGCTTTATCTTCACGCCGGAGAAGACCCCTTCACGCTGGTGAAGGACGCCGTCAAGGTCGCCAAGGCCCACCTGGGAACGTTCAACTTGTTGGAGGAGAAGACACCACCTGGCATCGTGGACAAGTTTGGTTGGTGCACTTGGGATGCTTTTTACCTCACTGTTCACCCTCGCGGCGTCATTGAAGGCGTGAGGAACCTCGTGGAGGGCGGGTGCCCTCCAGGGCTTGTGTTGTTGGATGATGGATGGCAGTCTATCGGCCACGACTCTGATCCCATCACCAAAGAAGGGATGGGCCAGACCGCGGCCGGTGAGCAAATGCCGTGCAGGCTGCTCAAGTTTCAAGAGAATTACAAGTTCATAGACTACGAGAGTTCCAAGGACCCTAATATTAAAGGCATGGGCGCCTTTGTGAAGGACTTGAAGGACGAGTTCAAGAGCGTTGACTATGTGTACGTGTGGCATGCGCTGTGCGGGTACTGGGGTGGAATCCGGCCAAATGTTCCTGGCCTGCCGGAGGCTGTGGTTATTGAGCCGAAACTGTCACCGGGGTTGAAGAACACGATGGAAGATCTGGCGGTGGATAAGATTGTCAACACTGGGGTTGGATTGGTCCCACCGGAAATGGTTAGCCAAATGTATGAAGGGCTCCACTCTCACCTGAAGTCAGTTGGGATCGACGGCGTCAAGGTCGACGTTATCCATGTAAGTCCCAAACCCCTCATGTATTGTATTGGTAGTTATTGGTAGTTAGGTTTTGGACGGTGGTGAAGTTAATAACTGATATTGACCTAGAAAGTTCTATGTGTCAGGATCTTATTATCCACTTGACCATGACTGGTTGGTATTATCAAAAATTCAATTTCTTTGACTTGTTGATCGGTGCGTCACCTATTTTTCATAGGAAATTTTTAATTTTAATTTTTCTTTGGGTGCAGTTGTTGGAAATGTTGTGTGAGAACTATGGTGGACGGGTGAACTTGGCTAAAGCATACTACGATGCCCTGACAGCTTCGGTGAGGAAGCACTTCGACGGCAATGGCGTCATTGCTAGCATGGAGCACTGCAACGACTTCATGTTCCTCGGAACCGAAGCCATCACTCTCGGCCGTGTTGGTATGTCCTTTTGATTCGATTTCGACTTCGTTTTGTACATTTATTCGTGTGTTGTATTTTGTTAAGGAAAATTCTGCTATACTAATTGATTTGTTATGCTTTGTGTAGGTGACGATTTCTGGTGCACTGACCCCTCCGGCGATCCCAACGGTACCTTTTGGTTGCAAGGGTGTCACATGGTTCATTGTGCTTACAATAGCTTGTGGATGGGCAACTTCATACAGCCGGATTGGGACATGTTCCAGTCTACTCATCCCTGTGCCGCTTTCCATGCTGCCTCTAGGGCAATCTCCGGCGGTCCGATTTATGTGAGTGACACTGTGGGGAAGCATAACTTTGAGTTGCTCAAAACCCTGGTGGTGCCCGACGGCTCTATCCTTCGCTGCGAATACTATGCTCTCCCAACCCGCGATTGTCTCTTTGAGGATCCTCTCCATGATGGCCGCACCATGCTGAAAATTTGGAACCTCAACAAGGTAATTGATCAAGCTAACTTGCCAATCTGTTAT
This sequence comes from Fragaria nilgerrensis, assembly GCA_010134655.1. NCBI lineage: Eukaryota > Viridiplantae > Streptophyta > Magnoliopsida > Rosales > Rosaceae > Fragaria > Fragaria nilgerrensis. The sequence continues at coordinate 49,010,314 of CM020982.1, read as the reverse complement.
ATATCGTCGTTGTACATTATGTGTGTGCTAATTTGTTAATCTCTTTTAACAGTACAATGGAGTTCTTGGGGCATTTAACTGCCAAGGAGGAGGCTGGAGCCGTGAGACTAGGCGAAACCAATGTTTTTCCAAGTATGTAGGAAAGGTGACCTCCAAGGCCAACCCTAAGGACATCGAGTGGAACAGCGGCAAGAATCCAATTTCCATTGAGGGAGTGCAAGTGTTTGCCTTGTACTATCACCAGGCCAAGAAGCTAGTCCTGTCCAAGCCAACTGAGGATGTGGAGTTGTCACTGGAGCCCTTCAACTTTGAGCTAATTATCGTTTCTCCGGTGACTACTTTGCCTAGCAAGTCTGTGCAATTTGCCCCAATTGGCCTAGTGAACATGCTCAACACCGGAGGCGCTGTGAAGTCGTTGGTTTACGGTGAGGAGGGGAACTCTGTTCAAATCGGGGTGAAGGGCACCGGAGAGATGAGGGTGTTTGCGTCTGAGAAGCCACTAGGTTGCAGGATTGATGGAAGCCCTGTCGCTTTTGAGTATGAAGAGAGCATGGTGAGAGTTCATGTGCCATGGACCGGTAACTCCGGCTTGTCTATTGTGGAGTACATATACTAGATCTATAGGTCACTTTGGTTATTTTTCTTTAGAAGCAAGTGAGCAAAGGGACTAGCTAGCTATGTTTAAGTAGTACTATTTTCCAATTTTTCGTTTTTGCACCCTTTGTTAGTACTATGGGAGAATTGACTATGTTTCATTATGGTTTCCAGTAATACAAATTGTCAGACATTATGTGACTTTGTGGTGGTTTTGTGAGCAATTCTCTTAATGACATGACACATTTGATTGAAATTGAAAGTGATCAGATCTTACGGGCCGGAATGGCAATGCTTCTTAGTTCAAAAAAATTAATGGAGTTCGTATGCAAATGCAAAATTAAACAGCAACTACAGACACAAGAAGGAAAATAAACATAGAATCCAAATCCCATAGTAGCAGTTGATATGCTGAAAAAGCCAAACAGGGTATAGCTGCAGATGGCCAAATGTTGGGTGAAAAGTTAATATGAACATGTTTCCATATTGAAGACCGTATCTATATCCATGATTTCCATTGATACCATTGCCATACCACCCTCTTACTCTGAATAGTAAGATTCCCCACCAATCCCCCCACTCCCAAATCCAACGGTCACAAAACACTCATTACTGTGTACGAAAACATAAAGAAAGAAGCAAACGTTTCAGCTTTGATCATCTTCATCATTTCAGAGAAACCTCACACTCTCAAAAGAACAAGCCTTTTGCTCAGAAAAGGGACTCAGCTTTCGAAATTTATGGTAATGTTTTCCTCTTTATTCTTCTTTGTGGTGAAGTTTGGTCTGAATTTGAGGTGAGGGTTGATTTTTCAATGACGGAGGAGGAGTGGCTGGGAAAGCTGGTGAAGCAGATGGAAGGTGTAGAGGTGAAGCTGAGGTGTGATTTCGAAGCGAAAGTGGTGGAGATTGAACAAGGTAAAAAGGAAGTGATCGCTTTCTTGAGTTGAGGGGAAGAAGTTGAGAGAGGAGAGATTGAAAAGTTTAAATGAGTTGATTAGGAAATGTGATGAGGAGATGGAGAGTTGGAATACATTGGAAGCTAGAGAGAGGAAGATGAGGGAGTGTAATGTGGGTTTTGGTTTGTTGAAGTAGGAAATGGAGGAGTGGGGATGTAGGGTTGAGATGAAGGAGAGGGAGCTGGAAGGGTGTGTGGTGAAGATGATGGAGTCGAGAATTGAGGAGCTTGAGTTGATTGAGAAGAGGGTTAATGATTGTGTTGGTGAAGTTGAGTTGAGAGTAGAGGGTTTTGAAGAACGTGAGAAATCGATGATGATGAAAGAGAGACAGCAGTTGGATGCAATGCGTGAGGGGGAAAGGAATTTGGATTCAGCTCGAAAGGCAGTGAAAGAGAAGGAAAGAGTTTTGGAGACACTACGCCGGGGACTTGTAAGGAAGGAGATGGATCTTGAAGAGCAGCACAATGTGATTGAGTGGAAAGAGAGACTAGTTAAATCGAGAACTGAGCAACTTGATTCAAAGGACAAGAGAATCAATCAACTCCTCAATGAGGTTCAGTTGAAGGAAAAAGAGTTGGAATCATTACAAACATGGTTACAAGAGCGTGATGAAAGAAATGTGGATTCACTATCCCATAGAGTTAAAAGTGATCAATCCCGGATCAACATGGATGGTAGAAGCTTACAGATGGTGATGAATGAGATAGTGGGAAAAATTGGTTCGGCAGGAAGCCTACTGTCAGATGTTCTACATGCATCATCGGACCAGGCGAAATTGGTTTTGGATGCAATGCAAGGGTTTTATCCGTCAGATGTTGATGTGGAAAACATAGATCTTGAGACTGATCATTTGCGGGTTGTAAGAAAGAGCTGTATGATTTTGCTACGGGAGTTAAAGAGAAGAGAATGTCGCCAATAATTAATCCTCAGGTGAGAGAAGAAGCAGTAAAATTGGCAGCTGATTGGGATGAGAAGATGGCTCAAGGCGCTGATAATAGTTGGGAGGCTTCAGGCCTTTTGCGGCTCATCACTACGTATCAATTGACAAGTAATTATCATATGAGGGAGCTTCGAATGCTTCTTGATGAGGTTTCTCAGCCAGATGAAGTTGCTGAGTTGAGTAGGGCACTTGGTATCATAGATACGGCACCTGCTGGTGAGCTCTTTTTGTGTTTCAAAATTTTCTTTCTAGAAGTGTTGCTTAGTTTATAACACTGATAACATCCATATGACCATATCACATATAAGCTAGCATTTGATAATGTTGATGTTTGGCCTTAGAAGACCTGCATGCCCTGTAGATGACAAGAGAAAATGAATGCTCATAGTTCTTGCATTACATTTATAACTTGGTTGTTAAAGGTTTCTAGCATGCCTTGATTTCTTCAAAATTTTCTCGTCGCTCTGAATGGACATGTGTGGTGCCAGTGCCTCCTTTGCTAGCTCTTCTTAGCATACCATTTCATCGTTTTCTAATTTCAAAGTGTGCTTGTATAAATCAGTCTTTTACGCTGTTTATTCCCGACCATAAGTACCACCTCATGTAATAGAAGAATTGTCTTGTTCATCTTTAGTTTTGCTTAAAATGTTTTGAAGTAGTAATCGCTTAGCAATTGAGTCAAATAACCAAACTACAGTTGGCACACAATGGTCTAAATGTTGTGTTACAAATTCAAGTTTACCGACCTTTTACTTCCTTTTCTCTGTTTCTTATTGTACTTGCATAGTGGCAAGTGTCGTTTCTTCCATAGTCAAGACTGAAAGATTAGAATCTTCACTGCCAAGAAATGAATCAATTCTTTCTCCTCCGAATAATAATATACAGAATGAAAGGATTGTTTCTCTTCCTTCGATTGCCAAAATTGAGGTACCAGAATCTTTTGGAACTATAAATGCAACAACTCTTTCTTCACCGAATAGTGCTGACTGCTGAGCAACCAGAATCTTCTCTTGGTAGAAATGCAGCAACTCTTTCTTCACCAAATACTTCTTTACAGAAAGACTTGTTGGTGGTTCTTCAATCATCAGGCCCTGCAAAACTTGTGTTGGATATGATGCAACGGTCTTTTAGGTATTATTGGAGTCATAGAGATGTTAGTTCCAAAGAAAGGGTTGTATCGAGTAATATTTCGAAGATTCTAAAGGAACTCTCCATGCATGTTGGACCTCATCTGAAAGAAAATGCAACAAATCTAGCATCCCAGTGGAGAGCACAGTTGATAGTTGATACTGAGGATTCAGTGGAGAGTTTGGGATATTTGTTGTTTATAGCTATGTATGGATTGGTTGCAACCTTACCTGAAGATGAGATTATAATGCTTCTTAAGGGTTTCACAGCATAGACAGTCTCTAGAGTTATGTCAGACACATCCTTTCGCAGATTATATCCCTGGTTAGTTTCTCCAAAATTAGCTTTCATGTTGTGATGTACGTGTTTATCCCTGGTCTCCGAACAATTCCTAACTTTTCATTCTTGGTATGTTTTTCAAGTCTTGATTTTCCTTTTGATGGACCCTATAATTTTTTTTATCTGGGCATTGCAGATTTTATACAGAAGCTTATTGAAAAGAAGCTACTAATGGAGGCTGTCAAATCTATTTGTGCCTTCAAACTAAATGACAAGCTCCCACCATTGCCACTTTTAAGAGAATATGTGGAGGGTGTAAGGATGACTGGAGAAATTTGCAGGTCACAGATGACACCTGATGAAAAGGTACCTTGTAGCACTTCCTTGGATTTCCATTTACTTCTGTTTAATCAATTATGTCTAGGTTTATCCGCAGTGTAAAATTATACATGAAGGCTTTATTTTTTTTCATTTTTTTTTTACCGGATATGGCTGTGAATGCTAAGAGCTGCCTTTCAGTGCATGAAAGATTACAACCTCGAGTCTGAATACTCGAAGACTGTTGAAAACCAAATAGTTCAGCTTGAAATGCTCAAGAAAAAAATGGAGAAGTTCGGCACCCAAAGTTGAACAAGAAGAGAGAAAAAGAAAGAACCCTTGTCCTAGCTCTTCTACCCGAAGTTGCAACCAGGAAAAGTATCAAAAATAAAAATCTTTTTCAGTGGTTTGAAAGAATCCTAGTGTGAAATTCCACTCCTGCGAAACTGCGAAGTAACGCTTTACACAGTAATCCGGGATAACCTTCCATCTCACCATCTGCAAGTTGCTGAAGATAGTCTACCATTCACTCCTAATCGTATCCATGGCACAGCTTTTAGGAAAGAAACTCATATATTTGAATGAACTGTTGGTAGAAACTAGAAAGTAGAGACCCTTGACATATGTAGTAGTGCTTGAAATTGCGTTAACTGTTTATTGGGATGGCATTAGCTTGTGTAATATTCCAGGTTAGAGTGGACAGCACTAGTTGCAGTAGGATAACTACCTCCTCCAAGTGCAGGTGCTCCAAAGTTTGAGCCTCCATAACCAGCACCTCCTCCATAATCAGCTACTGAGTCTCGAGAGTTCTAAGTTTCAACAACAATATGCTTAAGAATGGGACTGCTATGAACGAAAGAAACTGTGTTGAACTTAGGGACTTTCAGCTGTTCACATATACAGCTAAGAGAATAACTAGGATTAGGTGTTCTACCCATATAATTCTGCTGTTTGATTAATATTAATCCAACTGGAAATAACTAAAGAGTTTTAGATAATGTTTAAGTCCATATTTTTTCCAACACAAGCTAAGTGGAACTCCACTAGTAATACAGAGATGAGCTTAATCAGCATAGACTAACAGTGTCCAGTACTCCAGTGTCCAAGCCAAATGAGGATGTGAAGTTGTCGCTGGAGCCCTTCAACTTTGAACTCCGGTGACTACTTTGCCTAGCAAGTCTGTCCAGTTTGCCCCAGTTGGCTTAGTGAACATGCTCAACACCGGAGGTGCTGTCAATTCTTTGGTTTACGGTGAGGAGGGGAACTCTGTTCGAATTGGGGAGAAGGGCACCGGAGAGATGAGGGTGTTTGCCTCTGAGAAGTCACTAGGTTGCAGGATTGATGGAAGCGACGTCGCTTTTGAGTATGAAGAGAACATGGGGAGAGTTCATGTTCTAGAGATCTATATGTCACTTGGTTATTTATCTTTAGGAGCAAGTGAGCGAGGGACTAGCTAACTATGTTTAAGCAGTACTATTTTCCAATTTTTCGTTTTTGCACCCTTTGTTAGTACTATGGGAGATTTAACTATGTTTCATTATGGTTTCCAGTAATACAAATTATCAGACTTTTCACTATGACTTTGTGGTGGTTTTTGTGAGCAATTCTCTTAATGCATGACACATTTGACTGAAATTAAAGTGGTTATTAGCTACGAATGAAGGTTTGTGAAATTACAAAATTTCCTTGGCAATGTTTGTCAAGTGGAGAAAAAAAAAGTGGAAAAATTTTGTTGGCATTGGCAACGCTTCTCAAGTCGACAAAATTAGCGTAGTTCGTAGGAAGCAAAATTAAACTAGGGGTGTTTTTAACATGCACATAATTGGCTAAAACTAGTAACTACAGATGAAACTGGAAGGGAAATAAACATAGAACCCAAATCCCACAACCAGCTACCTAGCAATGTCTTCAAAGGCGAAAGTGAAAGTGACAATCATGTTGGTAACCCTACGGTGTTTCACTAGCAGCCACTGTAATCCTCCGCTAGTAGGGTGTTCAATAGATTGTACCAAGAGTTAGGATGGTCACCTTTTGCATCATTGATCGGTATGACATTACCATCATCATGACCAACAACGAAGTCTAAGTTACTGGTACTATTGATATGCTCGTAGGTACTACAACTAGTAGTTGAGCTTTGCTGCAAGTCCTTCCCATAGTTGTTGTAGTTGTTGCATGGGGTGTACATACAATCGACCACATTTACATCACTAATTGGCATGAAGTTACCAAGATCCGCAGTACAGAATTGTTGATCCTTATCGTTAATCTGTTGTAAGCCATTCTCAAAGTAGTTGTTGTTGCCGGGCATACTGAATTGCTGGTCATTAGCGCCGGTTGAACTTTGTGGTAAATCCTTCTCCTTTACCAAAGAGTTCTCCACAACTTGGTTATCGACTTTCCTTAACCTCTTGCTCTTTGGCATAATGGAGGTTGATGGGTAGTCTTTGTTATTCTTCCTCTTATTGCACTTCATCCATCTCAATCTTGGAGGATCATCTTCACATAACGTATCCTTTGTCTTGTTGGATTCGGATGAGCGTTTGTTCTTTTTGAGATGACAAATCAACCAATGGGGAGAGAAATTGCTGCTGTACTCTTCCATATGCCAAGCAGCATGGTGCAACGAATCACCACTCTCATACCGGAATTTCCTCTTCGTCCCAATAGGTTTCCCATTCTCATCATCAACTGGTCTTGATCTTTCACCCTCACTCCATGTCCCTAAGTTTGTCCTACGATCAATCCGCTTACCTTTGGGGTTTAACTTCTTGTGAATCGCAAAGAAATACAAGGATTCTTCGTCTTGCCGTTCGAATCTCTCCCAAATCTCCCAAGGCTCTTCGCCATAGATGTCAACCTCAGGCAACTTTAGGTATGGTGGTGGAGATACAGACTCTTCCCCATTCACCTTGCCATACAGGTAATAGTTCACCAACTCATATTCCTTCGGATGGAACCTGAAACCCTTTGGCATTACAATCGACATCTGAGAAGTTAGTGTTGAAGTTTAAGCTGAGAAGTTAGTGTTGAAGTTTTATACAATCCTAATACTTATCAGAAGTCCTTTTATAAGCTATCAGATTTACTACGTCCGGAACTTGGCTATCTTCGTTTTAGGTAAGTACAGAACTATATTCTTTTTAGGTAAGCACAGAATCAGTATTCCCTCCTTTTCTGGGTAAATCTAGCTAGACCTCAACACATGCCTTTTAGTACAGAACTATCAGTATTCCTTTTCTGGGTAAATCTGGCTAGACCTCAATACTTGCCTTTTTCCATGAGACATGTTACCGCCTCAAATCAAACCCAATACCAGTATGGATGCAAACACTAAAAAGTAAACAGCATAGTGCCGTGAGTCCGTGACAGTTAGTAAAATTACTGGATCAACTAAGAGAAAGTTCAACAACAATGTGAACAGGAATCAAATCCCAAATATTTTCTATGTAAATCATCTAAATAATTTCAACAGAATTTTCAGTCTTTATGCTTTGTTTCTAGACATATCTAAGCAGAAAGACTAACAGGATACACCACTCAACCAACCTCAGGTTGGCAGTCAAAAATAAGGACAATTCCCTTTTTACAGTCCTTTGTGTAAAATAAGAAACACTGGAAACTAAAAATTTAAGCAATTGGTTTCCTTGAAAATTAGAGTTCTCTTAGATTTAACAATTACCTGACTGTACAAAAGCTGAAAATTAGCCCATCTTTAAGTTGCATCGCCTTTAGATGACTCTTTCACCCGAGACGTAGGGCTTGAACTAGGCATGGAAGGTTCACCCAGTTTCATGTGCTCATCACCATCTTTTCTTTCAGACTGTTCAGATTCTGCATCGCCTGATGCAGATGTATCCTGGGAAGTAGTGCTTGCTAGTTTATCTGCAGGCTGAATATCAGCAGATAATACCCCCCTAGGAGTGGTGGATGGAGATTTTTCACCACCATTGCTGGAGTTACTAGATGTCAACCACACAAATTTTAAGTCACACCCTTCCCAGCATTTACCATTGAGAAATGCTTTCTCTGCTGAACGACGTGTTGCAAAAGTTATACAAGCTGAGCATTTCTTTGATATGTCCAACTCACTACTACTATCATGAGATTCCAGATCTTCTAATTCCACATTAGAAATATCACCGTATGGTACAAAGTGTTCCTTGATAACAGTAACCTGGAAGGAAGACATTAAAATCAGTTTACCTTCCACAGAAGTATTTACAAACTGCAAAGTAAACCTAAAAGAAACCCATATAAAAGTACTATATTTTACCACATTTATAACAAGAGTTACTTTGTATGATATATGGTAAAAGTTATATGAGCGGAGTATTTCTTTGATATGTCCAACTCACTACTACTACCAGATTTCTGTGATATCACAGAAAACTTGCTCCACAAATTACTTAGTTTCAAAAAAAAAAATAATAAAAGACTCTTAGTAAAAGAAAGGAAAAAGAACAGAGCCTAACAAATAGTTCTATTCCATACACATCAAGGAAGATAGAAACTTCATATTCACAGGCTCTCACTCTAACAAGTTATTCCATGAATACCATAAATTCTTTTCTAAAGTCTCCATTTAAAATATTGAGGAAGAAAATACTATCAACTTCTTTCTCTGACTAGGTAAGTTTGAAAGATTATTGGTCATATACTCATATTACAAATGAACACGTCTTAAATTTAAGGTTAGACTAAGCATATGTGTCGTCAAAGAATCCAAACTAATGCAAGTTTATAGTCGAAGGTACTGATAAGTGATCTCATTCCTTATTTCACCTCTTAACTCACTGATTATATTTTCCTAAGAAACTCCTAACACACTCATTGCTTCAGAGATATGAATTGAGCAATGCGTGAGGAACATGTGATGTGGTCAGCTACCCAAAAACTTTAATCATCGATCTCCTCATACAGAAATGCAAAATTAGAAAAATTATCTTAGAGAGAGAGAGGGACAACTTACATTTGCAAATCCAGATGGTAAAGGAGGGAGAATTCTAAATCCAGTTGGACGATTGTCTAATTTGTATCTGTTCAGTGGAACATGAGTCCCTAGTGGTACTGATGGACGAATCATCTGATGCTTCAAGGTAGGAGATTGCTGTAGAGTCATAGCTGTACTTGTTTTAGGACTATGGGAAACGACGGTATCCCCGGATTGGTTCTTATCAGTCAACATCTCATCAGCCAATGTTGACACAGAAGTAGGACTAGAGGAACTTGGAGTAGCAACTTTACCAGCGTCAGCTGCTAATCCCACTTTGCGTCCCTTGGCAGCTAGCTCTGTGTCTGCCTCACCCTTTGGTCCGCCCTGGATACAAAAGTTTGAAAAAGGCTATATAAATGATAAAGTAGAGGACTAGTATAATTGAACCCTCATCCATATAGTATGTAACTCAGTGTCAAACTCTTTCAATGCTAAGAAAAAAGTTTACAAGACATACAAGACAAACTCTTTGCAATTAGTACCCAGTTAAACATCAAATCAATTGAAAGAAAGCCAAGATGTGACAAGCCCCAAACCAAAAATAGTAACATTAGCAAGAATTACGTCAGTTGGACTTACTTGTTTCTCAAGCTTGTACAACTGGCGACGAAAGTCATTCCGTTTCTGGTCCAGCATTTCCTGCTTCTTGCGAAGTTCCTCCTTTAACTGCTCTAAATTTTCTAGCTTTTTCTGCAGAGGTGGAGCCTTGGGACCATTTGAGATTACAGGCTTAGAGTTATCAAAGGATGGTAGAGAAGCATCAGATGCATGAACAATGCTACCCTTTGAAGAAGACGATTGTTGATTATCTTTGCAAATACTAGAACCAGATGAATGGAGTGGAACTGAAACAGCTGTCAAACCAGGGGAACTTTCAGAAACCATACTAGCCTTGCCAGGGCCATCCTCTGGAATGCTATCACGATTTGCCCACCACAACTTGATAAAACGATTACCCATTACAGCATCAGGTGCCTTTAAAGCAGCTTCAGCCTCTTCTCTCTTGGAAAACTGGACAAAAGCTCGCTCACTATTTGATGGAATATGAATGTCCAAAATCTCTCCAAATTTTTGAAAATGAGAAACAAGAGCCTCCCTTCTGTTGCTTTTCTGAGGAATACAGTTGACAAATAGAGTACGTAATGCTTTCTGAGATGGTTTCCGAACAGTACGCATAGTATCATACGGTCTCTTGGCTGACGAGTTTAGGGTTTTGGAGTTTGTATCCTCTGCAATGCTACGCTTTCCTTGATGTTGCTGATGAATGTTGACTTGTGACTCGGTTGCATTCTCAGAATTATCTGAATAGTTTATTGTAGGGTCAATTTTCTCCTTCACGTCTGATCTATTTTTTGAGCTACCAATTCTGCCCCAGACTGACACACTTGTACTCTGTGAACCAGCAGCAGTACCAACAGTTCTAATTGGGTATTCATTGTCTGCGTTATCACACAATCTGGCTTGATGACGGTCAGAAGGATCATCATTTGATAAGGAGTCAGTTTCATCATTCCTAGGTGACTGAAGGCCTAGAATTGCATTTGAGGTTTCAGGACCATTATTGTTCCACAGAGGTTGATCAGGGTCATACAAGTCAGTTCCACCCAAAGAAGTATCATCAGTGACATTAGACTTGCTCGCTTTGATATGCAATCCTTTGTTATTCATCAATGTAGTTGAAGATGCACCGACTGATGGTAGAGGTCCAGGACCAGTGGGTTTTCCAAGTAGGTGTGCGCTTGGAAGTGAAACAGGAAGATTGAACTGAGAAAGACTCTGTAATTGAAGAAAATATGATTTTAATCAAAAACACAGGCCATAAATAATGAAGTTGGAAGCTAAACACTGAAAACAAAACAAACAAGAAACAAACAAAAAAGAACCAAAATACACCTACGATAAGACCCAGCATAATGACTGAATGCATTAGTGAAGGTATGCAAAAAGGATTCATTTGTGAGTTTATGAGACAAATCAAATGCATCATAATACTTGTTAAGTACTGACTAGATATCATCTGACTAATTGCTAACGCAAAACAACTAGCCAGCATTCCGGAAGTTAGATCAACTCGCCAGGAAGCTCTAATGTAACAAGTCTGATCAACACAAAGAAAATAATTATTTACTAATGGGTACATGCACAAACTGAAATTGACATTACAGAACAAAGCTTGACATCATCAGCCACATGACTCGCAACTTATACAGTGCCAAATATTGAAAACACGGGCTGTAAGATTGTTAAAGCAAACAGCTAATTGTTCCAATCACGATGGAATAAATATTTCAATTAAGCTAGAAAGCAGTAAAAGTACCTGAACGTCTTCAACAACGATTCGATTGACACCATGTTCCATTGGACACATGTCCCCTCTTAGACAAAACCCACGCTCCTCAAAGTCTCTACATCTTTGGCGAGGGATGCCCAAATTTAAAGAACGGATTGGTGGTCTGAGTGTACCTTGCAACCCAATTGAATGCAGTGTATCCAGGCCACCGTTTGGTACTCCTGGAAGTAATCCAAATGCATTCCAGGACGCGCTCTGTGGATTGGAAACATTTGGCAATCCCCGTCCTCCAAACATACTTGGAGGAAGGGATCCCTGCTGAACCAGCTGAGATGTAATATCAGAGCTGAACCTAGAATCACGTTGGCTCCATGATGCAGAGTCCCGTCCTCTTCCCCTACCAGGACCAAGGTCTCGAGGGAATGCTTGGTTTGCCCGCATCCTTTGATTTAAATCGAAAGGTGCTCGAGGCAGTGATGCTGAATCTGGGCGTCTTCTATCAAACTTTCCAGAAAAGTTCTCAAACGAAGTGGAATTATAATATTTCGATGGTGTACTCACTTGAGAATCATTATCTCTGAAAGAGTGCCCATTTACAAAAGGTTTGTTCCTTTTTCTGTATGGCCTTGTTATATCTTGATCAAGGGTATCTCTCTCCAAAGACTGAGAACGAGCATCTCGTCTACGATGTTTGTGATTTCGATCATCGTCGTCGTCATCACTGACTTCCTTCTCCTCAGGATCACTAACAAAATCAGAAGCAGAAAGGCCACCTGGTTTTGGAGACGAAACTTTGAATTCCATTTGATCCCTTGAAATCACTAGAATGTCTTTATATGTCAAGATAATTTCCGAACTCCCAGTAACAGCAACAAAATGCACTTGTTTGTCTATAGATACTCTAGTGAGCTAGGAACCTGGAAAGAGATAACAATTAGAAGTTTTCAACAACAACGAGAAACATAGGAGGTAAATATCTAAAACTCAGTTAAAGAAGTTGACATGAGGTTATTTACATCATACGTGTGCATCAAGGTAAAAGGTATATACATTGCCATTCTTATCACAAAAGACCAAGAGCCACAAACAGAACTGATAATCATCACTCGATGACGTTTCAACTTGAACCAAAAAGGATCTCCAAAGTCAATTCTGATGAACAGTTTTGGCACGATGATGGGCTCATGCATGTTAATAAACTAACTATAACATGCAAGCTACCAAATCCAGCTAAATAGAAAAACTATTCCCCTGCCCCTGGAGCACTACTGCAGTATTGCATGCTACTTCCATATTATTCTTTGGCTAAACGTAAAACCTATTCTGATACTTTGCAGTTTAAATGATGTACCAAAAGAACAAGTACTTGCTTCTCGCGGCCTTAAAGGCATGATGGAGAAACCTAAGTAGTAATTGACAATAAAGGTTTGCTTCAACTGTTTTATTTTTGTTTATCTTATTATAAACAAGCTGTATGGCAAATGAAAAACATGCAGGCTGTGCTGGAAGCATATAAACCATGGTTGAAAAGCCTTAAAACCTAATGATAAGAAGAGGAATAAGAACAAAAGTATAAGCATGATAAGTTACAGCATGGCACTCGCTTCACAGTTATACCATGTCTCTCCTCAACAAGTTCCACAATCTAATGATTCCAGTATTAATGATCATGACAATCATTGCGTTTTCGACATAAATGTACCAAGCCAAATTCGTAAGTCACTTAAAACCCAGCCAAAGTCCATTGCAATGACCTCAAATAGCTACCTTCAGCTACATGAACCACTCAACGTTCCACATTCATCAAAATCCTCATTACAATCAATTAACACTAAGCACTAACGAAACTAAGCTCCTATAATCTACAGGTTTTCAAGGTTTTCGACACAACAAAATCAGCCTAAATTCGAAAACGAAACCCTAAGGGATTGCATTAAGCGATCATAATTTAGGTTTAGAACAAACCGGAAACGAAACCAAAACAATGGAAACAGATTCTAACAGAGTAATGGCTTACGGAAGCTTCCTATGTACAGATGGATTCGGCTCCGCCGCGTAGCCCAGGGAAATTCGCCGGAGGGAGAACCGGAGGTGAAATTTCGCGGCGGCGGAGATTAGAGACGGAGGGGCGAGGGTAGGATCGTAATTTGAGGTAATCGAGGGGAGGGATGTGGAAATTGTGAGAGGGAGAGAGAGGGGTTTTGGAGTGAGAGACTGGTTTGGTTTTGGGTTTGAGCGGAGCAAACAGGATTTTTGGAGAGAGACGACGACGACGACGATGGTTTTGGTACCAAAATAAAAATAAGTGAAAATGAGAAACTGGAATTCGATATTGCATTTCGACCTACATTATTTTGGGTAATTCGCAATAGGCCCCTATTAGTATACGGGTATTGCATTTGCGTCCTGTAAATAAGTATCGAATTTTTACTTCTTACAATTTTAGTATATTAAGTTTTGAAAATATCAAATGTTTCTAACATGACCTAAGATTAGTATACATAGCTATTAAGATGACCAATTTACTCTTAAGTTCTTTTTTTTTCTTAGTTTTTTTTATATTTGTTTTCATATTCAAGAAATATTAAAGAGGTTTTGAAATTTAATGATTTTGGTTGGTCTTTATAAACTTGAAGAAGATTGAAGAGAGGAAACATACATAAGTCTAATCCTTGTTGTTTCCGCTGACACTGAAGGATCTTGTTGTTGCCGTTGACATTCAAGGATAATTGATATGAAAAACTAATTATTAGCAAGGAGAAAATGACAATAAATTTTTTCTCTACGTTTCAAAAAGTATAAAAAACCAAAAAAAGAAAATTGAAATATGAAAACAAAGAAGAAAAATTAAGAAAAAAAAGAGAATTTAAGGGTAAATTGATCATTTTTTTTGTCTGAGGGTAAATTAGTAAGCTTAATGACTATATATATCAATCTTAGGTCGGGATAGAAACATGAGATATCAATCTGATATTTTTAAAACTTAATATACCAAAGTTTACAAGGAGCAAAAGTTCGTATACAATTCAAACGAATTTCTCTAAAAATATCTACAAATCACGTGACACTGCACGTGACGTTACATTACTAAGATTATATATTGGGGTCTGAAGGGTTTACTGTGGAGACCGGCCTAAATCGAGCTGAGACTGGAGCCTTTGAAGGATGTTGTCGTCGGGACCTTAAGTCCGCCACCGCATGTACGTTCGATCTCTCCCCCTTTTTGAATTTTTTGAATGTGAATTTGGTTGTTTGAATCTTAACTTCATATTCTTTTCAGACTTCATTTGAACCCTCCGCGATACTGAATCCGGTGGTCAGAGTTGTGAATCCGGTGAGGAGGTTGAACAAGAGAGCTGCTTTCGAGAAGAAGTGCGGAGCCATAGATATAAATACAAGAAAAGATTGTCCAAACCGTATCTGATCTCTGCCTGACTTTGGTATCTCAAACTTTGTAAAAAATCAAAACAGTAGTATCTTAGCTTTTGTACCCGACTCACTTTTGGTAGCTACCCACTAATGACGTTAAAGGACGTTAACTTTTCAAGGGTAAAATGAACCTACTAAACAAAGTTTTTGTGTGTGTTGTGAATCTTATGCGATGAGGTTAAACTCGCTTTCTTAGTTCCCCAGTTCTTTGTTATTGATTGGTTCTAGGTATTTTAATTTTTCATCATTTAATCTGTGTATGAAATAATATTGGTGGTAGACTATCAAAGGCTCAAAGTAATGAGCCCCACTTGCTTTATGCTTGCGAGATGAGAGGCTCATATTTTGATTATAAACTTGAAACAGATTGAAGAGGGGAAACAAATAAAAGTTCAATCCTTGTTGTTTCCGCTAACACTCAAGGATCTTGTTGTTGCCGTTGCCGAATGTAAGGTTGAAAGACTTGAAGTTCTGGATAAGTTTCCTACTCCATTTAGGAACACAAGGCTGGTTGCCTACAAGCTAGTAGTGGTGGTTCCGTAATGTGCTCAGTTTGTCCCTTTGTTCACCGGGTTGGTGAAGATACATAGCCGTTTTAGTTTAAAAAGTTAAAGTTTAAAAACTAGCTCATCCCAGATTTTCATACTTAGCCCATAGGTTTATCAAATTTAGTTTTTTAAACAGAGATGAATTGTTTGTTTTTTTTTAACTATTTTTTCATTATGCCTAAAATAAAATTAGGTCATATATATTTTTTATTTTTTATTTTAGTTCCCAATTGCTTAATTCCTCAATCAATTAATCCATTTGATTTCATAGTTCATTTAAATGTATCTTTTTTTTTAAGATGCACCGACTAACTGTATATTTCTTTTCCGATTAAGGTTTAAAGATCAAAGATTTGTTTAATCAGTTGCTAGAGCAGTGTTTGTTTTTTTAACTTTTGATTATATCAAATGATATCATGTTGATTTTTGTTTAATTTAGTTCACTGACTAACTGTGACTTTGCCCGAGTTATTGTTGTAAGTGAACTCTGTTGAGGCAAAGTCACCCGGGGCATATGGTTTGGCGTGGATCGGCAGCCCGGTGATAGCGAGGATGTCCAGCAAGGAGATACCCATCTGCTCGAAAAGGAATGTTGATGGCGTTGTTGCATAGGCACGGCGCAGCAGCGATATGTGCTTTGTCAGTGGAAGGAGGCAGTGAGAAGCTCACGACAATGGCTTTGGCGATACCCGCCGCTTCCCAAATCTGCAGGTCGATCTGGAGGCGAACCTCGTACCATGCTCGCTCTTCGTCAGTGGTGTTGGACCATTCTCCCACGTAGATATTCGTGTGGGATCGAGCCTGCCATGACTAGGACGCGAAATCGCCAGGTTCACAGTGGTGGGCGAGGTTTGGGATGTGCACAGAGTTAGCGTAGTGGTGGAGATAGGCGGCCGAGAGAGGTTGTGAGGAGGTTGGACCAAGTAGGGCTTCCCCATTCTCAAGAAAGTAGATCGGTGCTCCCTGAGGAGGATTTTCTGCAAAGCGCCGAGCAAACTCGATAGACCAGGCGATCGCTGCCGTTATGCTAAGGTTTGGATCCCAGACGATGGGTTTGGGGGCCATTTCTGTGAGCTAAGTTATCGAGTATACGGCGGTGAGGGTTTGTTTCTGCAGAAAGAAAAGGAGACAAGGCAGAAGGATGAAGATGACGAAAGGGAGGGACCCGTGCCTCGGTTTTAAAAGGGATGAAATGAAACGTCCTTTCAATCAATAGTCATGATGAGGAGAGGCGATGACACCGAAACGTCAGCACTTTTTGAATTTTAAACTGACGAAACGTACGCATTAAAGCCTTTTCGTTTAGCCGTTACGAAATGGGCTAAAGCTTGAGGCCTAGGGGCAATGATTGAGCCTAGTTGATAGTTCGGTTCGAGATTAATTGATAAGTTTCGGATAACATTTGGGCCAATACACGTGACCTTTTTAAGAATAAAGCCTGTTAAGGGCGCGAGCTTTGGAGGCACGCTAGGTGGGTTCCTTATACCTCGCTGTTGGTATGAACTTTGGTTGGCATCCTTATATCAAAACTAGAATACGTGCTAAGTGGTTAAGGCTATTACTTATGACATATTTGATAATAGCTCACATGATTATGTGTCATTATTAATTGAGAAATTGTTTCATGATCATATCAAGCTAATATATTGCAGATGTGAATCCTAAGTCTTTAGGATTTTCATGTTGATTATATGATTAGTTGATCTTTAGTTGAAAGGAAAGAATCATATTTTGTTTAGGTTCTATGATCTTTGGATTATCATATGGTATTAGTGCATGGCAATAAGATCTTATGTCATTGATCTTAATTGTGATATGCATACATGTGCTCTTAATATAACTCTTCCTTATGCTTGATTGTTAGATATTATAATTGGAATGAGTTATTTGCAAGTGATATTTCCGTGGGAGTAATTGAGTCCTAACTTGGTTAGGATCTCAATATGTGATATGATTGTGGAATCAAATAAAGGAAAGAAGATCTATTTTGAATAGGTCTCCTATGCTAGCCGTGTGAAGGAAAGAAAGAAATCCTATTTTATATAGGATATTCTTTTATGGTTTAAATAGCTAAATATCTTGTTATTATTACAAGGTCTTTAACTTTGATGTAAATTCCTTTTAGACAGGGATTAGGGTTGTTGGCATTAGGTTCTTGCTGCTGTATAAAAGAGACGTATGATAGATGAAAGGTGTTGGCTCTGCACGCTTGGCGTTTGAGAGAAACTTGTTTTATTTCGCTGCTCATCTAAATATCCAAGTTCAACTGTTCCTTGTTGAGTTGAACTTGTTGTAGTTGTGATAGTGATTTTCTTGTGTGCTGAGAGAAGATCTTTGAAGAAAGGAGAAAAAGACGTTCTACCTAGAGATAGAAATTTGTAATAGTATAGGGTTTACAAAGAGGATGTAAGACTCTTCACAAATTCATCTAGTTGAGTTCGTTTTCTGAGCTTGTGCTCCGCTGTGGTTTTTTCCTCTATTTTGAGGTTTTTACACAACGTAAAAAATCTGGTGTTGTTATTATTTTTCTGTCAGTTTGTCGAGGATTGAAACGTCTGTTTCAATCCCTGCTTCACGTTTTAGTACCTTTACTCACGAGATAAGGAAGCCTTTGGTGTTTGAGTTCGTGTTGAAGACTACAAAGTTTTCTATGGCGAAGAAACAATACCTGTGACCTAGGCGAAGTCTACCTATACAACTGGACACACGTCATCCAGTTGCTCTGTTCGCAAGTTAACAAATCCTTGTGTGACTTTAGTAGCAGAGTCCTATTTGGGTTGTGAGATTGCATCTTTATCAGTTAGGGTTCGAGGATCAGTTCAGGACACAATCATCTCATACAACAACTACAACAAACTTTCGAGCTACTTGATACCCTGACGCTAAAGTGCATCTCGTCTTAGCTTTACAGAGCCCGTTTGGTCTTACCTTTGTTTACTGTCCTGATTAGTTGCTCTGCTCACTATCGCTGTGAGTATCGATTGCAAGCGAATAGGAAGATAACTCGTAATCTCTCACCCGCGAGGTGGCACCAGAATCCCTTTCGTTTCATCAGAAGTCCAGTACCAGTGCATCTACGTTCCGCGTCCGCGCAGTGGCACGCCCGCACCCTTCGTTTTACTTTTGGAACTACTAAGTTACTTCTCTACCCCTGCTGAGGATCGTGGCCAAAACAACAGTATGATGTTTAGGTTCAATGTTCCTCCTTTGTATTCTGTATTTTGTTAATAGTTATGAGAGCTGTCGTTCTAACCTTTTTATTAAAATAAAAAAAATGGGAATAACCATTTCTTTTTACGGACACAGTACGTAACTATGTAGGACTCAAGATCCATGTACTAAAACGACCCAAAAAAATCCATGTACCCAAACGGCGTCGTTTCGTCTCACCGCCACCCTTATTCATCTTCCCTCCCCGGAACTAACTTCGATTCTCTCTTGATGGACTCCTACACTCCCATACTGGAGAAAACCCGGGTCCCCCAACCCTCCCTCCAAAAGTACGCCGTGATTTCAATCTTCTCGAAGCTCCGATCCGCCCCGAAGCACCTAGACTCCGACTCCGAACCCGGACGTGACGCCATTTCCCAGTGCCTCCACTCCACTTCCCCCGCCGTCGTCGACCAATCGGTTCGCGAGCTCTGCGGCCTCGTCGCCGACGGAAAATCCCGATTCGATGTCCGCCGCGGCTTGCTGGAGCTCCAGTCGGCGCTCGAAGGATCCGATTCCAAGTTCGTCGGCCTATTCGTTAAAGGTTTGGGGTTTTTGGTCCGGTTAGAGTTTCAGAAGAGCAATGGCGAATGCTCTTTCACCAACACAGAGTCTCATCCCTTCGTTAAGGTAAAGGAAATTCATGATTGATTACTCAGAAGCTATAGTTTAGCTTAGGAATTGACTTTGGTGAATTTTTTCATAGTAATGCTTGTAGATGATGGAGAAATTTTGAACTGTGTGAGCTGTGTGATTTTGAATTTTCAGGTTCTTTCGTGCCGAAGTGATGTGGAGGATGAACTTGTGCAGCAAGTCTTACTGTTTACGGCACAGAACAGGCAGTTGGGAATGGTGGAAGCATGCAAGTTCTTGAGACCGTTTCTGAACTATTCGATTTTGAGGATACCGTTTAAGGAGAATTCCTCTATGTTTGCGAGGCGTTTGGTATCGTCAATGGCTTCTCTTTGTTGCTCGATTCCTGTTGATGCAATGCCTGTGCTTAGATTGTTGACAGAATGTCTACAGTACGTTCCGCACAAGAGTTCAGAAGTGAGTGTACTTCTGTGACCTGCATTGCATTTACTGGCTTCTTCCGCCTTTACTGGCTTGATGCTAATTAGTTTCATCTTTTGAATTCTCAGGATTTCAGGAATTTCACATACTTGGCAGAATGTATGGTGGATGCATATACAGTGGTTTTGAGGCATTTAGCCGGAACTAGATCGGTATGTTCTTAGCCTTTCTATTTAATTTGTAGGCATGCTGTCGTTGTAGAGATGGAAGAAAGATTGTTTAGTCATTCTCTTTCTCTACTTTTCCTTTTCCTTTTCTGTTTTGTTTGCTTTGTATTGAATTAAGTTTTTTTCCTCGTCTTTGTAGCAGGTGATAGCTGAGGTTCAACTATGTGGTTTGGAACTGTTTGAGAACCTTATATCGATTTGCACAACTGGTCATAAGCACTCCGGTTCAATTGAGCCTCTAGTTGAACTGTCCAAGAACTTATTGTTGTCCCAGAAGGATAATGGGTTTCCTTATGCACCTAAGTTATCATCAGCTATGCTTTCGTTATTTATTATCCTCGTCCAATCAGAGCTCGAGCACGAACAACTTTCAACATTGAAACTTCTGCACTTTCTCTTGAAGTGGAAGTATGGAAATGGTATGCTTGATAATATTCGTCCAGAAAATTTACATGATTGTCATATTCATTTGATTTTATTGCTGCATGGTTGTTTTGTTGCTTTTGGTTATAAGTTTTTTTTTTTTGGAAGTAAATGGTGTAGACAAAAGTGGAGGTGCTATGAGCGAGGAGCTTTTGTTCATATTTCCCGTTGTTGGTCTACTGTCATCTCCCTCTAAACATGTCAAAGTAGCGGCAACAGATCTGCTTGTCATGCTAGAAAGACTTTTAGTAAGAGTTTTGGTAGCACCAAAGGATAAACCAGCAAAAGAAGTAGGGTATCCCTCTTTAAGCACACCTGGATCTATTGTGTTTAGAATCTTACAGCATCTCTGGTTTCAGGTATTCTCTTTTCTGTATTCTTTTCCATGTGGTCTTGTTGCAATATCCAAGTGTTCTCTTTTTGTTGTGTAAAAGTGTTCTATCGTTCAAATTCCTGGTCACGTAATCATGTTGCTCTTGTATATGTCCAAGTTTGTATCCCTTTTTAAAAAAAGGAAAGAACATAATACTGCACATATAATTCTCAATTAACTGAGACGTGATTATTAGTGCTTCTACTGTAGGATTTTGTAGTACCTGATGATTGTGTTTTATATTTTCTTTTGTTTTGCAGAATTCCTATTCATTGTCCAGTTTGTTTTTAAGTTTTTCTTGTATTGGTAATGCTATTGGCAAGGAGATTCACGATGTACCAAGATCCTGGGCTTCTCATTTACAAGAGTATACTCTATCGATTGTTGACAAACGAAAATCCTCCCTACCTCTCCCGCAGACTCAAGAAATATACATAACTGGTAAAATGTTCAGAAAGCAACTTCATTCCTCAAGTTTCTAAGCTAGAAATTCTGGTAGTTATTTGTTTTGATGTATTTGTTGTTTGTAATACTTGCACTTACAGGATATTTATGTACTCCCGACTATTATTTGTTGTAGAGATGCCCTTGTTACTTTCTGCCATTGCTGGTCTTTTAGTGATGCATGAGGTAGAGGGAGGCACTGCTGTAGACTCTTTGGCTGCCATTTCCACAATGGATCCTAAATTGGGAGCTCAAATGTTGCTGGCTATCCTATTTTACAATAACATTTTCACTAGAAAAGATATAAGTCGCTTTACTATGTTGGTAGGTTTTCTGTAGCAGTCTGGACTCTTTATCTCTTATTATTACCAATGAATAGCATCAATTTGGTTTTCTTTTTCTTTCCTTTTCTTAATTTACTTTATTTAACTGTATCTGCAGCCGAAACTTTTGACAATGCTTCCAGCACTTGCCTCACAGTCTGTGATGATTCCTCTTGTAGTTCAGACTATCTTGCCAATGCTTCAGAAGGATGCGAAACCGTAAGTTCTATGAAAGTTTTTTATATCTTTTGATATTATTATGATCATTTAGGGGTATCTGTTCTGGTCTTGAGGTGGGCTTTTGTCAAAGTGTTCAAAGATGAATTGTTATAGTAATGAGGATTACATACAGTAAAGTGAATATCCACGTATTTGCATGCTGTTGTGCTTTCCATTTAGTTACTATCTGAAGTATATTCTATCTAATGCAGTATTTCAAACATCCCATAGATACCCTCAATTCATGTTTATTATTAATAGAAATAGCATCTATGTTAAGCTATTCAGCAATCTAAAAACTATTATTTGCGTTTTACATGTAAAGAGAGACGCTTTCAAGACCTAGCTCTTTTCCTCAAAAAGTGGATTTTTTTAAGTGGCGTATCTATTTCTTGTCCAAACTAGTATAGTTCTAAACTTCTAACTGCTATGTTTTGGACTTCCTTAAAGTTTTTTTTTTTTTTTGTTTTTTTTTTTTAAGGGAAGGACTTCCTTAAAGTTAACATCTGAAGGATTTGCTTTTCGTGTAACCAAATTTTTTTTTTCATTCCAAAAAGCCCATTTTCAATGGTTCATTTAATTTTCAGAACTTTACATGCGACAGCCATTCGCTTGCTTTGTCAGACCTGGGAGACCAATGACCGTGCCTTTGGGAGTTTGCAGGTAAAAATTCGTACCTATGTTCATTATATTACTTAATGCATAACTAACTTGAGTGTTAATGTGGTCATGTCAAAGTCCATATTCTGTCATGACCTTGTAAGTATCAATTCCCGAATTAGGTGTTAGCTGTAGCAGACTAGGGAAACAGTAGAGCACAACTAGAAGCTGGGGGCCTGAATGTGGCCACTCTGTAATTGCATACCAGATCTTGCTCTAGTTGCATATGTAGTTGATGAGCCAATCTGGCATGCTTGGAAAATTTTTGGGCCCCTTTGATGCTTCCAGAAGTAATCTAAATCTGTTTCCTAATTGGATGTAATTATTAGGTCTTTTATTTGATGATTGACATTTTGTTCCAACTTTAAGTCTTACAAACAGTGTTGGAAAATATGGGGTTAAGATACGAGTAATGAAGTTGATGCGGAAGTAAACGGATATGCTACATGAAAGTTTTTCTTCTACTTCATCATGAACTCATGATGATTATAAATTAGATAAAATGATACTGAATCCTTGACTTGGGAAAAAATATCTCTGATGCCACTGCTACTTATTATGTGCCCCTTGCTTTTCTCTGTTTCTATTGCTAATTTGTTTATATTTGCATTGTTTCTTGTCAACATTTTAGGGAGTGCTGGTTCCAAAAGGATTCACTGACTTCAAGTCTGAGAGAAATATATGCATCAGCATGGCTGCATCAGTTCGCGATGTGTGTAGAAAAAATCCTGATAGGGGTGTGGACCTCATCTTATCTGTCTCGGTATGGTTTATCTTGAAATTGTTTTCTCTTTGTTTTGGCTAAGCATGCTGCTCTAAGGTGTCTTCTTTTTGTCTTTAATCAACAGGCTTGCATTGAGAACAATGATCCGATTATTCAAGCTGTTGGGTTTCAAAGTCTTGCCCACCTTTGTGAAGCTGATGTAATTGGTAATCCTGTTGCCTGTAGCCTTATTTGTTTATGTTCATGATTGAATAGACTTACTCACCCCAAAGTGTAGTTCTTGGGCAAACTCTGTTACAAAGTTTCTTTATACATTTCGATAAATCATGTTATCTTAAACTTCTGTGGTAAGTTACTAAGTTTCACCTATGCTTCTGAAGTGTCATCCTCTGCTTCATGCCCCATTTAAGAATTGTGATACATAACTCTTCACTTAACAGTGCCATGTCTAGTTACTTTCATCAACATCTTCTTCTCCCTCTTGGAATTATAAAGTGATATGAACTTTCACGGGCATCAATAAAACTAATCTAATTAATCTAATTGTTATTTTTGTCGATTACAAACATACCAAGATTTTTTTCTTTTCTTTTCTGGATTCTGTTATTTAATGTCGTACAGTGAGATTAAAGTTCTGCCCGCATCTCCTTCTCAGATTTTTACACAGCATGGGATGTCATCAGGAAGCATGTTCTGGATTACACTGTAGACCCAAATCTTGCTCAGAGGTAAGCATGAGAATGTATTAAAATTTTAATAGTGGGTCTTCTTGACTATACTATAATTGCTGTCACTACAATTTTGAAGAAGATAAAGTTAGAGGTTGTGCTCATTAATCAATACTTAAAAAGAGTTTCACACAAATTGACCTTAGTATTGTGTGGTGACCCTAGTTGTCCCAAAGAAAGAAAGAAATGAAAAGACAAATTGACCTTAAGATATCTGAGGTGTTCGGCATGACCTTGGCAGTTTTAGTCAAGGTCACAGTTGGTTAATTGTTCTCCCTTTGCCTTCTTAGACATGGTTAAATTCTGATACTGGTCAAGAATAGTAAATTATCTGTTTTGAGTTTAAAGATACTCTGCCCCTTTAACTTCTGCTTAATGGCAGCCTTTGCCTTCTTCTGAGGTGGGGTGCAATGGACGCTGAAGCACATCCTGAAGCCTCAAAAGACATCTTACAGATCATATGGAGTGTTAGCATCTCTACTCATCCTGGTCTGGAGACACAGTGGGCAAAGGCAAGGGCTTCTTCCTTTAAGGCCATGGCCCAATTTGAGGTATATTTCTTTTTCTTTTTCCTGACTGGCTTCTTATATATACAAATACATAGGGCGGTGATTTGGCATTCCCCTTTCAGACTTGCACTCCACTTTTGACTACTTAAGAGGGGGTCTAAGTGGTAAGATCTCTTGAAAAGTGGAGTGCTAAAATCAATTCATACATACCTGTGTGTGTATAGTGACCTTTTCCAGTTCCAGTGACCGCTTATTCTTATACTGGATTGGTTGGAATCTTATCTTTTAACAACTATCTTTATTACATAAATATTTTTTTGGTTTTCCTCTATGATAATGCTTTTTTCTATGTTGTTAAATGGTTCCCTAGCTATCACATATTGAACAAGCAATTCAAGACTTCAAGAAGAGGAACCTGGAGTTGCTTTCTTCTGAACCAAGCATCACTGTACTCAATGCCATGGAAGAACTTCTGGTCAAGATAATAACATACGAGCACCTGTAAGCAACATAATCCTTTAATAACTAAAGTCGTAGCCGCCCTAGTTACTGATATTGCCCTGCTTTCCTCTAACTCTTTCATTATAATGAATTAGAACAAGGCGAAGATTAGTTAAGGAGAAAAGAGTTGCAGGAAGTAAGATCGAGAAACTGCTGGATGTGTTTCCTCAGGTGATCTTTTCTTCAGGTATCAAGAGATTGGGATCTTTAATTTTCTTTATATAAAGTTACAGACATACTGACACTTGCACACACAATCGCAATTGCTTGGCTGTTTTGTTATGTTTTGTTTTGTCTTTTAGGTAAATGTACTTCCCTCGGTTATATTTTTGGCTAAATTTTGCAATGCTATGTCAAAAGAGGTACAAAATGAATGATGTCCTATGGAATCACTGGACTTGAATCTTGAAGTTAATTGAGGTTCCTTAAGATGAAACTGTATTCAATTATTATTATTATTAGTTTCAATCACTTAATCCTGATGTTAGTTTTGTAGGTTACCCTTAATTCATTAAATCCATATTTAGTAAGGTTATAATTGATGATAAATTATCAGACCTGATCATTCTGATTTTCTCTTGTTATTGTGACCTGCATAGCATATCTATATTTTACTCTGAGAATAGTTTTGTTCGTTTGCAGGGAAAAAATGTGACGCGAGGGACTTACCTGGTGCAGCTTTGCTATGTCTTTCCTTTACTCCTAAAGATGTGAATACCCAAGGGCTGTCTAGGGTACGATTGGAAATCAGTATATATATTTTTTTGTCCATAATGCTTTGAGTCTTATTAAGAGGTGCCTTCCGGCCGTCTTTTGAATCTACATTGTTTATTTGACATAGGGCCTACGAGATATACATGGTGGATTTGAGAATGCTCTGGTGGAACTAGCTTCATCCCTTCAGCTATCTAGAAATCTTTTTGTTGCCCTTATTTCACTTGAATCATGGAAATCTTTCATGCGCCGTTGGCTGAGGGCAGACGTCTTGTTCTTTGATGCTAAAGTGTCATCTGTCATCTTGGATAAAACTACTAAAGCTGCTACCGACATTTTAAAGGTTCACTCTATTGTTTGCTCTAATAGATGTACCCCTTAGTTTTCTGAACCTATATAACTTTTATCATTTTACATAACTGTTATATGTGCAGAGTCTGATAAAAATAGCAGAAGAGGCTCTTCCTAGATCTGCTGAAAACATTGCACTAGCTGTTGGTGCCCTTTGTGCGGTAAGATATGTTTTGTGAAAATTTTATATAAATTTAATAAACTTACTAAGCTACAGATTTTTTTATTGTTATATTTTCATATTTTTTAGCTCAATAGATGCATGCAGTAGAACCATGAGGACTAAAATTTATCAATTATCTTTGACGTCCCTTAGATGAAACATATAATAGAGTATATTCTACTTGATAGGCTCTGGACGTATTGGTATTTGATAGAACAAAATACTAACCGATCATAATTGTTAAAAGTAAATTCATGTTGAGCTGCTCACTTTCAGCACCAGTTGACTTGTCTCCAGTTCAATTGTAATCCTAGTACTCCATTGTTTAGTATAACATCATGGAGAAAGAACATATTTCATGTACTGAAAGTATACAAGATGTAGAATGATAAACATAATTGGAAGGAAAATCTACGGTGATAATGGACACCACCATCCAATTGCACAAAAGCCTCAACTTACTTGCCTAGAAAATCAATGAAAAAAGAGAACATAGATTATCGTTAGTACTGATCTTTAGTGTCCTCTTCCGACCTATTCTTTCTTGCCAGGTTTAAGTTCTTACAGTAATTGGTGCATGTTTACTTTACCCAGCCTTAAGTTCTGGCTCTTTGTCAGGTCTTGCCTCCGTCTGCCCATACTGTTAAAGCAGCTGCCTCAAAATTTCTATTGAATTGGTTGGTCCAGCCTGAGCATGAACACCGCAAATGGTCTGCTGCAATTTCTCTTGGATTGATCTCAAGCTGCCTACACATTACTGATCATAAGCAAAAGTTTGAGAATATCTCGAGACTTGTTGAGGTAGGTAGAGTATTTGATGCTAATCTTGATTCGTTATTTCTTATCTTTGTGTCAGTGTCATGGATATTGCATGCTTTCAGGTGATGTATAGTAGCAAAAGCACCCTTGTCAAAGGAGCCTGTGGGGTTGGCTTGGGGTTTTCTTGCCAAGATCTTCTGACCAGGGCTGATTCTGCTGATAATTCTAGTACGGAGAAAGACTCAGAAAAGATGTCAGAAAGGGAATTGCTTGGTGACATAGTCAAGGCCTTATTACGTATGATAAGTGAGATCACTCAGGTGGCTCCTGATATTTTTGAAATTCTCTCTGCTTATTTCCCACCTAGCAGATATGATGTAGATACAAGTACATCTGCTCCGTGGTCAAATGAGAATTGCGATAACTCTCTTGAAGATATATGGGGTATTGCTGGACTCGTTCTTGGTTTGGCAAGTTCTATTTGTGCAATGTACAGAGCTGGGGCGCATGATGCCATTGTCAAGATAAAAGAGGTTATCATATCATGGGTTCCACATATAAATAGACTTGTTCAAGGCTCTGATTCTTACTCTGGGGGTTCTGAGATAGTTTTGTCTGTAGGAGCTTGTCTTGCGATTCCCATTGTGGTGGCATTCTGCCAAAGAGTAGAACTGATGGATGAGATTGAAGTAAACCATTTAATAAATGGATACAGGGAGCTCATTTCTGAATTACTTTCTATCAAAAAATCTGGCACTTTCTATCACAGCTTATTGATGGCATCATGCATAGGGGCTGGCAGTCTTCTAGCCTGTATAATGAATGAAGGTGTGCATGCTATTGAAGTTGAGCGTGTAAACAGTATACTAGAATTGTTAAAAAGGTGCTATTCCAGTCCTTACCCTCCTTTAGTCCATTTTGGAGGAATGCTTGGAGTTGTTAACGCTATGGGAGCAGGTGCTGGGATCCTGTCTGATAGGCTTCCGCTAACCTCTGTACAGGCAGCTTTTGAACCGAAGGTACATTATTTTAAGCTTGCAAGAAGTATATTCCTTTTTTTTTTCTTTTTTTTTTGACATTGGGTTCTTTAGTTACATGTGTATCAACATTCTTGGTTCTTCTGATAGGAATCTGGCTATGTCATGGGTCCTCTACTCTCAAATCCTGCTTGTGAGCAGCATTTGACATCATTGATGCAGGATATATTTCTTGTGGCACAGAAATCTGATGATCATCAATTGCAACAATATGCTGCATGGGCAGCTTCGTTTCTTCGAAATCATTTGTTGTCCAAGGATGTTGACAATAGTATAAATACAGATTCAGGTGCTTCAAAGTCTGTTTCACAAAGTTTTCCAGATGACAGTTTAGTTATGATGCTTTCTTCATGGCTAATGTATCTCAACTTTACGAGGGTAAGTCTTTTGCTACTAGTATTGCTGTAGTACTCCTTTGCCAGACATTTTAACTTCTGGATGCTTATTTGTTATTGCACGTTTTTCTTTGGCATGATGAGGGATATGAGGGCTTTTGTTGACTTATTCTCACTATTGATGCTAAACATGAGGGAAATGTTTTCTGGCTGATCTTTATATACCTGACTCTGTATGAAGTCTTAGATATCCCATTTATTCTGATTCTGCACATGAGTATGAGTAATTTACTTATACAGCATAATGAAATTACTTCAATGATACTAATATACTATATCTGGATTCCTTCTCCACCACACACACACACACCCCCCCCCCCCCCCTTTTTTTCCCTCTTTTTCCTTCTCTGAGTCCCACTGTATGTGTTAGATCTGTTCTTGTTAAATCTTTTCCCCATGCATCTTTCTAATGTATTAAATTATGACTTCAGACAGGTAGTGTTGCTCATGTTGGCACAGTAATAACTGTGGTAAGGTGTCTTTCACAAGCTCCTAGGTTGCCAACTTTGGACTGGGGAGCAATCATCAGACGTGGCATGAGATATGAGGCACAAGTCACAGAGATGTTACCAACAGAATCGTCATTCCGTAAAGGAATTCTTAGGGAGGAGTGTCTGAAGTTCTCATTAGCTCATGCAAATAAATTTGATCAACTCCTAAGTTTCCTCGATGAGCTATCTGACTTGTCCAGATTCAGTACACTAGAGTTGAATCTGCAATCTTGTGTTCTCAACCATCTTGCCGACCTCATAAAAGTATTCTCCAGTTCCAGGCTTGAGAAACTATTCGATGATCTCTGCAGCTACTTCTCTTCAGCTACTTCACGTCAATCATATGACACTGATGAGACAAAATTGTTACGGATTTCATGCTGGAAGGGTCTCTACAAATGTTTAGACGAGACTTCTCTTGATTCTCTCGAGTACATATCCCACATAGAAAAATGCATGGAGGTGTTGTTTTCCTTGTTACCTGCTAGGCAGTTGGCTACCGTGGTAGATCAGTTAAATTATTTGAAGGAGTGGTCTGAGGCAGTTACATGCTTAGGAAAGGCTCGTAAACATTGGTTGGTGAATTTCCTGCAGGTAAGCGTATGCTGATAATGTATTTCTATGCTATGCTGTTTCTTCGAAGCTCTTTTGTATTGCGTGTTGATGAATATGCTGGTCAAAAGAATCAGTCAGTAAAAATGTGATAAATGTTTGAAGTTATACAAATTAACGAAGTAGAAGATTTTGGAAGATATATCTGACTCTAATAATGTAGGCAACACATAAGATACAAAAATACAAGTTAAGTGCATATGTGTTAACTTATATAATTGCATTGTCCTCACAGGTTTCACAGGACAGCCTACGACCAAGAGATGGTCGGCTTGTAGAAGGTCTGAAAAAAATTCAGGCCAAAGCTAAGCTAGTCAGATTTGGTTTTATCCCTTTGACTGAGCTGGGAAGACTAAAAGCTCTAATATTGAATACTGAATCAGATGGTTAGTACTTTGACTACTTTCTACAATATGTATACATATATTTTACTTGAATGACCTTGTGTTTCGTTAGAGTGGTAATCTACAATTCTACATATAGAAACTTGTATCTCTTTGAGAACCATTAGGATTGTAGGAGTAACAACTATACCCCCATATTGCTTTAAACAATTAATATGGATATTATGGTGTTTCAACACGTACTCTCCCCTTGCACACCCTGGCTATCTTACCCCAGTACAACTCCTATCATATATTGTAAGAAATCAGGTGTATGATCTTCCGAAACTTTATGTAACTTTATCCTTTCTGCGATTGCTTTCAGGCATATGGGACGTGCTTGTGGAAGTTGTAGCAGCTTTACAAGATGCAGACGGAAGTATCAAACGACTGTGGCTCATTGATGCAGCTGAAATTAGCTGTGTATCAAGTTATCCCTCCACGGTAGGTGCTAGGTGCAATTGCCTTTATTAGATATTGAGATTTCCATTTGCTTTCTCATCTGCTAGCTTAAAATTTTATCAAATAGACACATTATTTACAAACTGAATTTCTCATATAGGCATTGAAGTTTCTCGGGTTACTCTCCGGTAGCTGGAGCAAATATATGCCACTTCTGATTTTGGACCAACAAAGTGTGCTGAGTGATTTACCAGTCACTCTTTCTTCTCTTCTCTCACACTCTAGTTGGGGAGCTGTTGTGGAATCTGTCATGTCTTCTGTTTTTGCATCAACTGAGCGAATTTACAATTGGACCACACATGTGGCAGGGGGTAAGGATATGCCGCCTGACATGCAACCTATTGATGAAAGCGAGAATCCCATGGCTGGTTTCCTTTTGTGTGTGATGCATTCTACCTGTGTAACCTTGAAGGACTACTTGTCTCTTGAGAACCAGCTCAAGCTTTCCAATATGGATATAACTGGTCACTTGACAAACAAGAAAGACTTGTAACAGATGTAACTTGTTCGTATTTGGCCGCTTAGTGTATGAGGTTTTGCATGGGCAGCTTAGTACTTTTAGCTTTGGGTTCACCTCAACCGTAAATAGTATAAGAAATGTGACATGTTGGTTAGGTGGTCTAACCGAAATGGCACCATCTATTATAAAACACTAGCTGTTTCTGTTATAATCACATACCAATGTATCTGTCTAACATGAAGAGCTTTTTTGATCTTTTTTTCTTCCAGAAAGCTCAAGAAACATAGAAGATGTAGTAAGGAGTTCAGCTTTAACATGGTTGATCCAAAATTAACTGTACTACACAGTTTCTCAAAGTTCTGAAATATACAAGATCATGACCAAGTTCCAAATTAACACTTGAAACATTGAAAATATTGTCCTTACCAATGTGTACCTTTTCCTTTATTTACATGCTAGTGTGTGTTATCTACTGTATTTTAGATGCCAGTGGTCCAACATACACCAGGATGAACTCATTTTACTGGTTGCTAATGTTGGTGTTGAACTTTAGGTATCCAGCTCTGAGGAAGAAATTGAAACTGCGAAGGTGCTTGCGCAAAAAGAAAGTCTTTTGGTATGTGTTGAACTTGTGATTTGACCACAAAGTTCAACCAACGCTAACGACCAGCAATTTAGTATGCTCAGTAACAACTACTACTTTGAGAATGGTTTGCAACTAGCAGAACTACCGATATGGATCAGCAATTCTGCAGTGGTGAAAATTTTGCATCACACTGCGCATCTTGGTAATTTCATGCCACTTAGTGATGTGAATGTGGTTGATAGTAAGTACACCCCATGCAACAACTACAATGGGAATGAGACGGACTTGCAGCAAAGTTCAACTACGAGTAGTACCTATCAGCATAGCGATATTACAAGTGACTTAGACTTCGTCATCGGTCATGATAATGGTAATGTCATTCCGATCAATGATGCAGAAGGTGACGACGTTAACGATCGGGACAATCTATTGAAATTTATACTAGCGGAGGAAGACGGCGGCTGCTATTGGGACAAGTATGGGTTTACTGATAATGTGGTAAAGATTAACTGATTTAACTAACGTGTAAATTGTAATGGAAAATATAAATCACATAAAACATGTTAATTGGATGACCATGCATAAAACACATTATTTGGATCACCATGTAGTGTCCTGATCAAATTAAAAGGCATGTAACTAGCAGGGTTGTATGTAGCCGTTGCCAGGGGCGGAGGTATACTCAGGCCTGGTGGGGTCCGGACCCCTGCCAGGTCTCCCACAGATTCAGACAGAATAAGTATATTTTTAATTAAATAATTATAATTATATGTATATAGAAAGGTTGAACCCTCCTTAGAGTCTCAGTGTCAGACCAACCAAGGAGTCCACACCTCCCAGGCTCCCACGTTCCCCCCACTCCCATAAACCCTCCACACACGTGATGATCTCCTTTTTATATAATAAAAAAAATCATAATTAATATAAAAATATGATAAGGAAGTCAAAATAATATTAAATAAAGAATTCTAATGCTCTTAGGACTAGAGGTCCTCTATATTTCTTTGTCACAGACTTCCCCTGTATATTAGACAACATTTTTAAGTTAGGAAGTATTCATGTTTTATTTTTTATTTTTAATTGGATGTTGCGGGATTGTTGCCAAATTAATTTTGTTGATTAAGAATTTTATGTTAGTGTTATGTTATTGTGTTTTAAATTTTTAACTTAGATACAATAATTCAGTTTATACCATATAATAATCAATATATATATTTTTAACGATCGGTACTTTATATGTAAACCCCTCCTAAGATGAATTTCTGGCTCCGCCACTGGCCATTGCTCCATTGTAAGCCCGGTGAACAACAACAAAATACGAAAAGTGTTCATTTCACACGTTGAATTTTTAACATGGATCAAACATCAACACATCATTTTCAAACTAAAATCAAACCCCTGTCCCATAAAATCAAAATAAAAACAGCCCTAAATTATCCAATCTTTTAATTTACTCTAATATCTTGAAAATAGTTATTGAGAATACATATCGTTTCTAATGAAGTGTTTGAAGGTTGAAACTGATCGAATTCATAGTACTTATCAACTGTGGTCACACTTTCATCGTATTTCTAGCATGCAATATGAATGTTAACTCATGTTTATAATATGCAGTAATAAACATTTGGGAAACCTGCTAATAATAATTTGCACCAGTTATGATCATTACATACCAAGTTCATCTCCAATAGGGCGAACAAATGAATCAATTGAACAAATTTGCATTTTGATTTGAGTTAGAATCCCTTGTTATAACACAAAATTTTTTGGCTAAAATTGAATGTAATTATTTTTAAGACTAAATTCAATTTACCCCCTCACATTTTAGGACTAAAATCAGTTTGGTCGTTGATCTTTTTTTAAATCACGTTGGTCTTTATATTCTCAAATGACTTCATCTAAGTCCAAAATTTGAATTTTAGTGCAAAAATGGGTGAGTTTGGTCCTTGAAAAATGACGTTTTTTCATCGTTAGAATGTTTATTTGCCCTCTTTGTAGGTTAAAAAACTCAAATGTGGATCTCCATGTCAGTTTCAAGTCAGCAAATGATATTATTTTTGGAGCCACATTAAAATTTTGGACTTAGTTGATAATGTCTGAGAGTATAAGGACCAACATGATTAAAACAAAAAGTCAAGGATTAAACTGATTTTAGCCTAAAGTTGAAAAGGTTAAATTGAATTTAATTTTTATTTTTATTACCAAACTTTTCCTATTATCAAATAATAGGTTTTAAGTAAATCTTGAACTAACGAAACTCGAAAATCTCAATCGGATTTGTGTAAACGATTCTCTCGCTTGATTTGAGCCAAAATCCCTTGCATATGAATTTTTCAGCCAAAATTAAAATGTTCTTATTTTTCAACCGAACACTTCCTTTTATCAAATCATGGTTTTTAAGTACTTCATGAACCGAATGAACCAAAGAGACTCAAAAATCTCAATGGGGGCTTGTGTATAAGATTCGTGCTTGATTTAAGTTAAAGTCCCCTACATAGGCATAAATTTTTCGGCCAAAATTGAATGTTATTATTTTCGACCAAACTTTTCCTGCTATCAAATCATGTTTTTTAAGTACTTCTCGAAACTAAAAAAACTCGAAATTCTCAATCAGATTTGTGTATACGATTCTTGTATGATTATAGCACACGATTTTGTCGGCCGGTTAAATTCGTGGTAGTAAACCCGACCCGGCCTGTTTATAAAGCCCAACAACAAACTTACACGCTCGTCATGTCCTCTGCTGAGCTCCGCATTCAGTTCCATAAAACCAATTCTGGGTTTGCTCTCTGTGAAAACGCAGCGGCATTCAGAATGATGAAGACGTCATCGCTGACGGAGCTGGATGACGAAACGGTGCGCAGCATGGCCATTGGTGCCGTCTTCTCCGACTTTGTAAGCTTCACTTTGCCCTCTTCTACTTTCTTATTCCAGCAAAATCTATAACTCGGCGAATCCTGATTAGCTCAGCTACTGTGAAAATCTAGGCTGCGTTTTGATTAAGGCGCTAGGGTTTGGAGTTTAATCACTGTGATTTGGAAATTGGCTGTTGTTTCTATCAATCAAAATCAAGAGGTTTAGCAATTGAGAAGTTTGATTGTAGTGAAAACTGAGAGTATGTGTTACTGATGCTGTGGTAAAATTTTCAGGGAGGGAAGATAAACTCACTCGATTTTCATCGAAAGGAGGATTTACTTGTTACTGCTAGTGAGGATGACTCTGTGCGGCTCTATGACATTGCAACTGCTAAGTGAGTTATAACTCTTACCAGTTAGGTATAGTCATATAGAGTGTTTGTATTTCGCAAGAATTTAACTGTTTACTGTGTAGCGTATACGCATCGATAGATACTCATATTAAGTGTTTCCCTTTAGTTAGTATCAAGTTGTAGTGAAGTTAAGCGTCGGAAACAAAAATAGTTGTTGTGAAGTTTGTGTTGTTGTTAGTTGAGGAGATAAATTTAAATTATTTGAAGTTGAAATGTTGATCAACTTTGAGCGTTAGTGTTCTGAAGTGGAAGAGATTGCAGCTTATTAGCTTTTTCCCTGTGCTTTTTCCTGCTTTGTAACTCAGTAGTGGTGATGCTTCGTTGATTTGAAGACATTTGAATGTGTCTTTCTGTTTTGATTGTTGACGGACTGATTGCACATGGTTGTGCTTGTCCGCTTTCATGTTTGATCCTCAGTATGAAATTTACTATGTTCTTTAGTTGGAGCTGACAATAGTGAATGTAAACTGTATTGATGTATTTGCATAAAGTTTATAAATAATTTTCTTCATGTATTTCAGGTTGCTAAAGACCACATATCATAAGAAACACGGAGCAGATCGCATATGCTTTACTCATCACCCAAGCTCTGTGATATGCTCTTCAAGATACAATTTGGATTCTACCGGAGGTAAGTTTTATAACTTAGCCATTGAGAATTGTAACCTTTTATCCCTCAATATATTTGAGCAATGATATCCAATTGTTTTTCTGGTAGAATCACTGCGGTATTTGTCAATGTATGATAATCGATGCCTTCGCTACTTCAAAGGCCATAAAGAGAGGTAGGTCCTTATACTTTCGGATGCTTTCACAATAAGGTGATAATGTGATTGGAACACGAATTCACTTGTTATTTTTCATAAACTGCTTATTGTAATAATTTCCCATTCAAGGCAGTAGGATATGTAGGTTTTGCTGAAATTCACTAAAATAGGATTTAGGAACCCCAAGTTCTGTGTTCTGAGATTACAAACAATGCAATAATGTATTTTCTCCCACAATCAATTCTTCTGCTTGTTCATCTTGTCCATTTGTTCAGCTGCATTTATCATTATTTTATATTGCAAGGAAGTTTACTCAATATTTTATATTGCAAGGAAGTTTACTCATTATTTCTGTTAACTGCTGCTGTAGAGTTGTTTCGCTCTGTATGTCTCCTATCAACGATAGCTTCATGTCTGGTTCATTGGATCACAGTGTCCGAATATGGGATCTTCGTGTGAATACATGCCAGGTAGGTGTCTGGTTAAAATAGTATTTGATTTTACATGAATAAAGAGTAACCAGAGAACTCGATCCATAGTATTCTGAAGACAATATTGTAACTTATGCTTACAGGGAATTTTACATCTACGTGGTAGACCTACAGTGGCTTATGACCAACAAGGTCTTGTTTTCGCTGTAGCTATGGAAGGGGGTGCTATCAAATTGTTTGATTCACGCTCGTATGACAAGGTTACTACCTAAACAATTACCAATTTGCAGTATATACGTATCTTCATCTTTTTTTTTCATAGTGTGAATTTAACCAAAGTTTTTCTAATTAGGGCCCATTTGATACCTTTTTAGTTGGTGGAGATACAGCTGAAGTTTGCGATATAAAATTTAGCAGCGATGGCAAATCAATGCTCCTCACCACCACGAACAATAACATCTATGTTCTAGATGCCTATGCAGGAGATAAGGTCTAATTTCTTGGTTAATTACTTTTTCTTTACTATTTTGGTGTGTCCTTGCATAGTTCTTTTTGGATAGGCTGGACACAATGGTGCATGTACACATGCACGCACACGCACACACACTTGTGAAAAGCCTATATGTTCAGTCTACGTTTGAGGGTGTTAAATTGATGCATAACAGTTTGGAACTTTCCCTTCTGTAGCGATGTGGTTACAGCATGGAACCATCTCCAAATACGAGTATAGAGGCAACATTTACCCCAGATGGCCAATATGTACTCTCAGGTAAACGTCATTTACACTGGCTTATTTCTTATAGATCGTACCATATATACGTGTTCTCTAATTGTCATTTTGTTCCATCATTTCAAGGTTCTGGAGATGGAAATTTGCATGCCTGGAGCATCAACAGGAGGAATGAGGTATGAATTTCTATGACAGTCCTTATGATGTCATTAATCAGGATGACTACCTTATCCTTTCTGATTTTATGCATAAATGTGATTAATCAGTCCACAAAATAGCCTTCTGGGCTTCTGGCTGCCCCTATGGCCTCTGGTCACCCTCTTCTCTTTTCATTTTAACACAAAGAGGCATCCTGATGTGGTTTTACCGATGCCGTAAAACATCTAGTTTGCACACTTCTAGTTGTTTTACCTACGCAAACTAGGCATCCTGATTCTAGTTGTTTTACCTAGTTTGCTCACTATTGATAGAACTTTTCTGGAAACCTTTTCCGTGATGAATTATGCTAGTTGTGTATTCCTAGAAACAGAACCACCATGCTCAATCAATTCAACAGTTTGTATCTCCGTTTGTATAGGTTGCAAGCTGGAACAGCCATATTGGAGTCCCGTCATGTTTAAAGTGGGCTCCTCGCAGAGCTATGTTTGCTGCTGCATCCACTGTTCTCACCTTTTGGATACCAAACGATTCAAACGCTGATCCCGTCGTTGTGGACACTGAACCCTCTGCTGGTGCTGAATCACAACATATATCTCAATGAAGTAGATTTTTCTGTATACATCTCTCTCAATGAAGTAGATTTATCTGCTTCCTGAGGATGCGGTGGCTGTTCTGTACTGTTGTGTTGTGCTTTTATAATTAATACATCTTGTAGTGATATCAGAGTACTGCATTCAAGAACACACTCATGGTTGTTTCGTTTCGTTTTTAAATACGTATCATATAGTATAGTGTTGCCAGTACGTAGGTCTAAACAATGGCATTGAGAGATATCCGAGTGATCCGAGTGAAAAATTGAGAGATATTCGAGTGATCTGAGTGAAAAATCCGGCAGTGACAAACATCCCACTGAAACACGTAGGCACATCCCACTGAAAAACGTAGGCCACATCAGTGTATTGAGAAGTATCAGCGGTCGTGTAAGTACCGAACATTTGCTCATTGGATTGTAGCTAGTTATCCACCATTTTTTGTTCGTTGCTTATATTTCCTGTCTGTACTGTCTTTTCTAGTTTGTTGAGAGAAACATTGTGAACCAAATGCATTACATTAAAGACATACGTAGCAAACACATTTTAAACACAACTGTAGAAGACACAAAATGCCACATATAGGTAGCAAAATGACCCAAATTTTATCTACCTCCCTCATTCCTGACCAAATTAAGAAAACACAGCAGTACTACGGAAACACCTACGAAAACCAACACCCACATTCACATTTTATTTTCCCTTCCCTTCTCATAATATACACCTCTCAATTTTTCCTTCAACCGGTTGTCCTCTTCGTCTCCTGCGCTTTCTGCTGGATGTCCTGACCCACCTCCTTTGTCTTCTGTCCCAAATACTCCCCCATGTCCGCCATGCGCCTCTTGGCCGAGTCGAGCTGCTCCGGCACTGTCCCAGTTGCCCTACGGAGGTAGTTTGTGACCCAAGACAGCGACGAGAGCCCGGTGAGCCCGAAAGCCCCCGAGGTGATGAACGCCGTGACAGCAAGGCCTAAGACAATGGCAGCCGGAACAAGAACCGGGCTGAAGACAAGGAAGAGCGGCGCGGCACAAAGAAGGCCGATGATGGTTCCCATGAATGTGAGTCCGGCCAAACCGAGAAGGGTTCCACCGACTGGAAGGAGAGTTATCACCGCGAGGATCTTGCCGGTGGAAGGGCCATGATGCTGCTGAGTCTGCATGCCCTTGTAATCTCCAACGTCAAATCGTGGCTGAGCCGGGCGGACTTGGATCTGGTGTGGCTGAGGACGGTCGGCCATTTCTGATGCTTACCTTGGCTAGGTTTCTTAGTAGTGTAGGAAATGAGCTCTGGCTTACAAGAATAGCGATTGAGATGAAAGAGGTAGAGGTGGTGATGTTTTATAAAAGGTTCGAGGGTTAGAGGAGGTGACACGTAGTGGGGAGGAGGGTGAGTTGGGGCTGTGCATGAAGAACAAGTTTCAGGGTCGTGGTGTTTTCAAAACTCAACCCTAAAACGTTAAAGCTCTGAGGTGGCTTCATGTCGAGGACTCTCTGCTGCCACATTTTGCATGCGCTTTGTTTGCTTGTCCTCTTCTTGTTAGTTTTGGTCGACTTGTCTTTCTGTGTGATCGATCATACTCGTTGAGACTCGAAACTTCTCATTTAGGTCATGAACCATTTTTTTTTTTTTCTTTTTTTTGCTTATATATATCGTGCATGTGTATTTTTCTCTATATCATAATGTTTCGGTGTAACAACATAGTCAAGAGTGTTTTGGTCTTTGGGTCAATTAGTGTCAAAGTCCCCATGAGGAACGTACGTAGACTTGCATCATGTGGACATCACATCGTGCAAAATAGAAGATTTTATTCAGTCAAAATGATACCAAATTAAACCATACATGTTAGAAGAAAAGTTCGTGAAATGTTAAGATGCAAACCAAGTTATCTTCTCATTTATGTTTAACCAAGTTACTCAAAGGTTTTGGTTGCGGAGGTAGAAATGATGCAAATCGAGCAAGTTTGATAAGAATGATGAGACTGGCAACAACCAGAAACTCCCAAGTATGATTTCGGTTCTGATCGATGCAGATCCAATGCAATCTGCATCTGTCTAACGACGAGTTCGAATTAGAATATGATCCATTACCATGTCTAATTCTCACCTACCTATATATGTAAATTATTTGGATTTCCTTCAATAGTGAGAATCATATCAAGTCACTACCGAAGCACATACTTGGATAGCAAGCTCAAGTAGAATCTCAGCATTCAATTCTTAATCTTCCTAGACTTGGCTCTATTTACATGATAGTGCTTATTGCCATCAATCAGTTTAGGTGAAGCACTGAAAAGAAAACACTGTTAAATCAGTCGTCAAAGAAAGGCGTATCCATTCTTGTGGTGTTGGGGTTTCTCAGTTTACCTTTTTGGGCGGTTGTGGTGGCCAACATTTGGATAGCAATAGAGACATGACCTAGCTAGCTAGCTTGGACTAGGAGCAGGACTATACTACAAACCATGAGGACTCCATTCATCATCTATGTATATGCATGGATTAAGACACGCACACAATTTAGTCGACAGTTTGACACTGTTTTCTGTTCGGCGTGCTCCTTCTTGCTTTGCTTAAAGAGAGACATACGGGATCTTTCATATTTCATATTCAATCTCAGATTTCATTGTCCACCTCTCAACTTCATCTCATAAGTACGTAACACATTGCCTTAAACCCAATACACATGATAGATACAAATATCACAACACCCACCATTCTACCACCCATAATCTCTTTTTACAAAATCTTTGTGCCTAGTTACTGTGACTCAAGGATTAAAATATCTTTGATATTTCCTCGAAATTTTTATTTTTAATAACCAGGATATTAATTTTTATATTTTTTTTATATTTTATATTTAGTCTATTTTTTTCGAATTTACAAATTATATAAAAAATTTAATAAACTTTTCATCAGATATTCAATATATTTTTTTTCAAGCTATAAATATTTCCATAATCGTCGATGTTTTAGTCATGACTCATGACTGTGAGTGTTCAACCAAATAATCCTAGATCGAGCCCTAGCTAGCTATAGCATTCCTAATCAGAGAGACATCATCATATATATGCTTAACGGGAACGTGATGATATTCCCTATTCATTCCCGATCTGGTAATTCGGGGTATCGTAATCCTGGTTGAATCAGATTAACCTACCCAATTGGTTTAAGTAGTGGATCTTGGAACCGACCGAGCGATCGAGATCGAGAAGGAAGAGATAGATATGTTATTTCTACACCGATGTGTTCCAAAGAAGCGAACCCCCCAGCAGCTCCCTCCCAACGTGGGCGGAGAACAGGGTGCTGATCTCAATAACGTATTGTAAGAGGCATTCGTCCTAACCGAAGCGCATGCTTTTCTTATGAACTGTTTCGTCCCATACTGAAATTTTTCTGACCTTCGTTCTCTCGAGTTGGCCAAGCGATGCAAATCCTATTAGGCGGATTGTCTATGTGACTCTTACAAGCATGGGTGTCCCTATTCTTGAACACAAGCAAAACTTGTTCAAAACCTGTCCAGGGTGGCTGAGGCGCCGTTTCCACCAACACCATCGTTGCGGGCATTTTTGACGCCACTCTCATCCAGCCTGCACTTCGAGACGGTGACGAAGACGGAGACGGAGACGGAGACGGAGTACCTGCCAAATTGATTACTGCGAGTAAATCATCGATCCAGAGTTTGGAGCAGGTGACACTTGATGACACTGTTAGTGTGTCCCATTTGCTGGCACTGCTTCTGTCAAACCCATTACTGCATTGCCCTGCGCACACCATTATCATATACATTGCATCGTCCAGTGGATGGAGAAGAGCCACTTATGTCCTCTCTGCCGATACGCAATGCCAGTCGAAGATGATGATCACTCCAATGGAGCGGGTGCTAATCCTACTTTGCTTGATGTCTCTCACCCTAGCTGCTGTTACAAATATTTCAATTTCATCTTTTTATTTCAGTTTCATCTTTATAATTTTATTATAAGTTGTAAGAAATTTGTACTCGACATAATATATGGGGTTTGAGATCACAGGATTTTATATATATATATATATACAGTTTCTATCTAGAGCGAAGCTTCGCTCTGAAATTAAAATGTGAAGTTCCTTGTTTGACTAACTTTTCGGTCGTATTTCCACATCTCCACCATTCAGTTTATTGATACTAATACATAGATCATTCCTG
Organism: Fragaria nilgerrensis; assembly: GCA_010134655.1. Classification (NCBI taxonomy): domain Eukaryota; kingdom Viridiplantae; phylum Streptophyta; class Magnoliopsida; order Rosales; family Rosaceae; genus Fragaria; species Fragaria nilgerrensis. The sequence continues at coordinate 48,968,945 of CM020982.1, read as the reverse complement.
CAAAATTTTATGGAATTTGATGATCATTTGGGTGTTCATAATCGTGATTTACACAAACAGTTCTGGTTAGATAGGTTTATGGTCCGTTCATTGATTTAACCTAATTCGGCACCTAAACAATCATCAATTTGAATAAAATTTTACATGAGTGATCTATGCATTAATATCAATAAATTGAATGGTAGAGATGTGGAAATACGATCGAAAAGTGAGTCAAACAAGGAATTTCACATTTTAATTTCAGAGCGAAGCTTCGTTCTGGATAGAAACTATATATATATATATATATAGTTAAGGCAGGGAAGAGACAGACATGCATGCATGCTTCTTGACAAAGATAAAAATCCAAAGCAATATATGTTTCTGGGGTCGGGCAATTGAATTGTTCTGTAGGTGTAGGTACCCTTGATCACATGGGCAAACAATCCCCTTTTCGAGTTTTGTGGATCTCAATTCACTTCCTGGGCATGGATTAGGACTTGCGAGCTACCTCTGTAGCTTATGCAGATCTACAGTGGTCGGTCACGAACAGTACTTAGTGTTATGATGAAGAGGACCAGAGATTCCATCCATCAAAACCTACTGAGCTTTCATGATCAGTACCTGTATATAGGTTGAAGGAAATTTCATTTTCTGGGTGTGTAAAAGTCAACATATTTACAGTGCTGCCACTTTTTGTATATCGTCCACATATCCCTATCTGTTCAATCAGAATTATTTGGAGGCTATGAAATCAAGTAGCTATAGAAGCAGCAGGCCAGCAGCTAGCTATATGCTTTTGGTTGTTACTTGAAGATTGACAAGCAAACAAGCAAAAACTTAACCAAGGGAGCCCTTGTGTTGGGTACGTTAGATGTGACCATCTATTTCCTTTTTCCCTTTCACTGTGATAGATCGATTATATATGTGCAATTTATGATATATATCCGTATCAACACAAACACAGTATAAGTTTGAAGACAATTTTTTTTTTCAAATAAGCATGCAATATATCAGCTAATGTTTTAGTATATATGCACACAATGAGAATGTAATTAAATGAATAAAATTTCTCTTAATAATGATTTTTTTTTTCCACATAGTTAGAACCTCAACTTTTTAGGATTCTTAAAAACAAATGATAAATTTGTATGGATTATTGTAAAATTTAATAAACATTTTATGATTCAACACATATCAACATGCATAAACATGTAATATGAGTAGATAAAGAAAAATAATAACATGATGAAAACTTCGCAAGTTTAGCTCTATATGTGTACCAAACCTTTAGAGACATATTATGGAGAAAGAATAAAAAAATTCTTATTCATAATCATTTTGAAAAGTGCATAGACTCGTGTCAAAACAGGGTAAAAAAAAATATGTTTATTCTGTACTTAAGTTGTATGTGACAACCAAAGAAAAAATATTTTGACAATGATTATATTTAGAATTAAAATTATTTTACCTCACTGTGGTTTAGAGGTGAATTCATGTTAGTTTATAAACTTTCAATTTCATCAGATTATCCCCCGAGCTCTTGTTTTTCTGTCTGCCGTCTCCTATGACTCATGCTCTGGCCAATTGGGACATTGAAATTTGATGACGTGTGATGATGTTTTTGGGGTTGAGAAACTAAATTACCAGAAAAATAAGAGCTCAGAGGGTAATCTGATGAAATTGAAAGTTGAGGGACTAACATGAATTCACCTCTAAACCATAATAGGGTAAACTGAATTTAATTCTCTATCTCTATTACAATAAAGCAAAGTTCAAAAGTTTTCACCCAACTGTGGATAGCATATGTTACACTTAATGTGTTGGATAAAACAGTTAAATACACGTGTTATAATAGTGTACGAAGCAAAAGAACTAAAAAATAATTGTAGAATGTAAGTCACATACAAAAACCGAGTGGATGATTATTCGAAAAAAGTCAAAAAGAAAGGAAACGTGTAGTGATATATATATAAGGGACGAGAGAGAGAGAGAGAGAGAGAGAGAGAGAGAGAGAGAGAGAGAGAGAGAGAGAGAGAGAGAGAGAGAGAGAGAGAGAGAGAGAGAGAGAGAGAGAGAGAGAGAGAGAGAGAGAGAGAGTAAAATAATAAAAAGAAGAAATTGGAAATCCACGAAAATATTATGTCTAGGGGGTTGGATTGTTTTCTTTAGAATTTACATTTAATCAGTGCAAATCCATCATTTAATAAATCTTTAACAATTCGTGTGTTTATTGAATACATCCATACTTTTATAGATTTAAAATCTTTAATTATAAATCTTAATTGAATACCCCAGACTTTTATGGATTTTAAATCTTCTGTTATAAATCCTAGTTGAATACCTCTAAACCTTTAAAATCCACAAAAATCTTTACAACATCATGGAAATCCAATTACAATACACCCCCTTCAATTATTCACTTACTGGCCAGGAAAGTAGGAAACCAGCAAACGAAGAGTTCAATCAACATTGCAAAAGTAATTTTTAGAAACCGAGTAACCTTAGACTCTAAAAGTGGAAACCCTAAATGTTTTTTCCCAGGTTCTAGTTTAATTGGTGACCATTTAGACTTTAGCCAAACTAAATAAAGAGTATTGTTAAACCTCGGAGGGGTTCTCAACTAATCCTCAACCAAATTGTCCTCATTAGAACCCCTCCCGTTAAACCTCATCAAACTTCACGTATATTGGGAGAAGAAAGAGTCCAGATAATAAATATACATAGAATGGAGTTTATACAGGCTTAGCTATACTGATCGAAACCAGGAGAAACCCTGCATATGTGAATCAATGTTCCATTATTTCTGGTTCCTCATAGAGATGGACACATACATAAAATATGTCTGATCGATAATTTCCTTGTCCTGATGATATCTCTGGTTTAGTTTCTATGATCTCCGTAAGGGTCATGAGTACTACTCCATGGAGAAGAGAAGCTATACAAACCCGGATTTTGACCAACATGATGAGACCCTCTTCCAGTTCCACGGTTACAGCTAGCGCCGGCATAACGGAGGAGATCGGCATTAGTGGCGTCGAGTTCCTTCTGAAGTCGAAGGACTTGCCTCTGCAGGACTGAGATAGCTCCAACGCATCCGTACACCGGATCTTTGATTCTTGCCTCGGCTTCGTAGGCAAGAGAGTTAACTGCATCTTCTCTCTGATGAGGGAGCACTTCGTTGAGAAGCTTACTAACATTGCTTGCCCCAAATATCTTGTGAACGTTGGCAAACTTGTGCGGCTCCTCCGGTGGGAAGTAGGGAGCAAATACACAATCCGGCATGCATTTTCTCCTCAAGAACTTGCACGCAGCACATGGAGAATTGCAGGATGATGATGAGTAACTACTAGACGAAGCCATGCATATACTATCTGCAGCAAATTAATCAAGGATTTAATATTCGGAATCAAAGTTCATCGATCCATTTGTGCTATGGTGAATATAGTTATATATACTTCTGACATATGCCTCATTATATATCACCAATTAGTTTTCAGTTCGACGGCAACTGCATGCCATGAAAATCAAACCAAGTTTCTGAGAGTAAACTAACGAGGAGAAGGATCATATTATATAAACCGATATTTATTCTACGAATCAGTACTTAATAAGCAGGAAATTTTTTTGTGGTATTCGACTATCTAGGGTTACGTACAGCTTAATTAGTTAATTGAGACTACCCAGATGACATATTTGTACATTAGAAAAACACCACCCTGTTGTTTAATTTCAAACTTCCTTTACTTTTGCCAGACAATGAGCAGTCATTCTTGAATTTGAAAGCTACTGCATGCATATGTTTTGTATATATCTCAAACATATTTTCTGACCTGACATATATATGGTTAAAATTAAACCCGACAAATAGTCATAACATAAAAATATTCCAAACAGGGCAACGATCAACATTAGCAAGATAAAGTTTCTTTCTTTTGTATTATTTTGATTCTGATCGATGGATCTGATATAAGCATAGTTCCTAGCTAGCTTAGTATAAATTATCATATTTCTTTACACAGTTAGCATCTTCTATATATATTTTCTTCTTGAAATCAAGTACAGTTCATGGATCTATCCAGTCATTACTGTAGTATCCTTTTCCACATACCAATTCAACAACCCAGTTGATGCCCTAGATATATCAGACCTTTCAACCCGATCGAGTTCAATTTGGTAGTTTTCACAGAATTAGAAATTAATATATATGTAATTAAATGATTCAAACAAGTATGATGAATTAGAAGCAAGCAGAGGCCAGCTAGCTGCTTGATTGGGACTTTTCTGATGAGATCTACAAACACACATACATATACAGATGATATAGAGTTCAATGTGATTATATACCTTCAATTGTGCAGTGAACTGTTGCAGGATCTCTTCTCTGAAACTCTCCTTAGAAAATGAAGTTGCGGAGAGAATTATTTATGGCTGCTACTGTTACATATGTGAATATATATCTCTGAAAAGAAAACTATAAACCCTAGAAATGCGGGACATAGATACTGAGAGAGAGGGAGAGGGAGAGAGGGAGAGAAAGAGGGCTGCACAGTACTGTGGCAGAATTAGGTAAGAAGAAAGCTATTTAAAGTGATGAGTAGGGAAAAGAGGGAAGAGGGCCGGGTGAGAGAGGCAAAGAGCATTTTCAGTGGATGGAAAAAGCAAAAGACAAGAGAGTATCATGAGGGCTCTATACAATTTGAGGGAAAAGGATGAGTATGACACTGCCTTTATAATAACATCAATCATCATGCACTGCAGCTCTAAATTTGGCAGAATCATCTCGAACTTCCACAATTACTAAAATCTCCCATATCGTTATTTATACTGCTACGTATAAATGTACATATCAAGTACGTACACTGCAGTTTTATCTATCAAAAAAAAATGCTACAAAACTGCATCTATCAGAGGGAAAGATGCATCAAATTAGAACCTCTTAGTGACTTTGTCTCTTAAGCATAACTACACAGATAACTTTTTGTTTTTTCGTATACCGATTAGTCGATTACCAAGCTAGATTTATAAGGTAAGAGTATGGAGTATGCAGATAAATCTGGGTGCGTATGATCATATACTGCTAGCTACATAATCGTAACGTGAAAGTTATCACCTTTGTAAGGTAGCGACCAGGAGGCCCTAGAATTTAAATGGGAGAAACGAGTACATTCAATTATTTTGTTCTAGTTTACCCTCCGATTTGTTTGTACGTAACATTTGATCGAGTACTGAGATTTTCAATAATGGAAGCCAAAAGTAATGCTGAATTGAAAGCTCTCTCTGCAGCTCCTTGAATACTTATCTACCGACCAATTACACCCTCAATAATATTGCTGACAGTATCAAGTTTATAGTATTCAAGAACGGAACAGAAGGAAAACTCGTGATTATGTGAACATGCCACAGAGAACAATCATAATAAATTCGATCTAGAGCACTGGATTCTTGTTCCTCGCTTTTCTTTCTTATAATTAGGTTATGATCAAGTTTCCATTTGAGTATTTAGTTGTAAAATGGCTGATTCAAAACGTTGTCCAATTTGAATCTGTACTAAATACATATTAATTGATCAAAGACATTTTTAAGCTACCATATCTATTGTTCATTTGCAGTGTATATTGTTCATGCTATTTCTACGCAAGATGTATATATAGGCCGTAGGATGGAATTGGTCTCAACGGTTCGGGGTGAACTATATGGTAGAGTACTCGATATTACTTCACCCCGACACTTCACTGCTTAGGACACAACACGTACATTATTGATCAGTCAGAATCAGATCATGAGCTTTTGATAAGATGGACTACGACTTCGTTGATATATAGTCGATACCAACTATTGAAATGAGATGAATGCTCATACGTACCAAATTCAGTCCCCTTTGGCAACTGTGCACTAAAAGTAGCCTATATAATTATGTATATATGTAATTGGATCGATGTTGCCGAAAGGCCAGAAAGCTATAATTCTACATATGAAATAGCGATCGAGCACTTTGAGTTGAGTGTGCGTGATCTAGTACTTAAACATGAGATAGCCATATAACTTTTCTTTTTCGCCATAATTTAGCCGAATACATATTTAAAACCAGAATCGAAACTTTGCTAGCTCCATGTCTAACACTTACATATATATCTAATCTAATTGATAATATCATGCGCACGATGAGTTTACTAATTATTGATGAAGTAATGATAACCTTTCTTTAATTAGATTTTCTTTCATTCATGGTATATAAATATTCAATTTGGGGCCAATCATATATGCATATATCTAGCTATTTGCCCATATATATATGTTTGTGTAGGTGATTCTCGTTGCCTAGGAAACATTATTCCAAACAAATCTACAAAAGTGCTAACAATAATATATAGCTTATCCAGCTACTCTAATTAGTATCGATTATCAAGTAATGCATCCACCCTTTTTTCCCTAGTTTATACTGATTCATATATATACAACTAGGGCTGGGCACTTAGTACTGGAATCCCGATCCCGTACCGATCTCGTCCCGAAAGTTAGCGGGATGGGACGGGATAGGTTTTGAAAATGACAATCTCGTCCCGTCCCGTCTCGTCTCGTTATAGTAATGTTGAAACGGGACGAGACGGGACTATCCCGAAAAATCTCGTCATGTCCCGTAATATTAGAATACATGATTTTAATCATTTTATATTTGATTTTTTAGGTTGCATGTTGTTACAATACACTCAACCACACTCAATTTGGTCTAAAACAGTAAAACCTAAACACTAGAAAATTCGATCTCACTCTCAACTAAATAATACGTCTCCACTCCCTCCAGCCTCTCAACCAAATTCGATCCTCAAATGCTTGTGTGATTTTAGATATTTTCAGTTGTTGTTTGAGGGTTAATTTTTAATGTGGGATGTTTAGTACTTTTAAAGTGGGATGTAATTTAGCACCTATGCACTTATGTTCTTGTTGATTTTAGTACTTTTAATTTCATTAATGTTCTTTTTTTTACTTGTGTGATTTTTGATTTTTTTTTTCATTAATTTCATTAATGTTGTTTGAGGGTTAATTTTTCGGGATCCTGATCCCGTCCCGGTCCCGATCGGGATCGGGACGTACGGGACAGATTTCTAAAAACGCATTCCCGTTCTGTCCCGTCCCGTTCTTTTATTTTCAGGACGAGACAGGATTCACCAAATCCCGACCCATCCCGTCCCGTGCCCAGCCCTATATACAACTAGGGTTTATATATCTTTTAGCTAGCTAGGTAATCAAGTAAAACTAATCAAATGAACTAATGGAGATCGAGCTAGGTAGATGACCCCGTGAAAGTACATGCATTTAGAAAAGGAATCGAAACGAAAAGAATATGCTAATCAAACCTATATGAATTAATCATGCAATATTATTTTCATGAACATGAACTATAAAGGACGCCTATGCTCCGTCTCTTTCGGAGTACCCTGGCCTTACGAAACCTAGGTTTCATTGACGCGACGGCTGGCCTTGTGCTTTGTTGTCCTAGCAGTTGCAAGATGGCGGTAACGCCAAGGTTCATGCGATGGTATTCTCTGGAGATTGAGAATGTTGCAAGTGGACGCCCTTCGGCGACCTTCGTTGGAGTTTCGTCTGCAAAAGTTCAAGAACCTCCTTGTTGGCCTGAATCTATGGTGGCGATGGAGGCTGAAGACCCATATGCAGATTACGTGACAGTGGCTGTGAGTTCGGTGCCGAACTATATGGCCTCGTCGAAGATTGGGTTGGCGATCTTTCAAGCGAGGTTGTGCTCTACAACTTTCATGACGGCCGGGGAAGCCGTCGGAGAGGCCGACCTAGCTTGGACAGCAGGAAACCCTAACCTAGGGTTGATTGTGGAGGAGATGATTGAGCTGGACCTGATAATTGGATTCCCACTTATTGGATCAGATAGGTTTGAGATTGGGCTCGATAAGGTGGATTCATTTGAAACTGTTATTGGTCTTGGGCTGCTTTTTTTTATTGCAAATGCTGGTGAGGAGTTTTGCCTTAATGCTAGGGGCAAGGGCAAGACTTAGAATTCGGGTTGCCCTCAGCTCGAGCATCGAAAGTAGATTTACTACGAACTTATTTCCTAAGCTTATTAGGTGTATACCAATTAAGGTCTTAGGCAGCTAATATTCTGTTCTAAGGACTTAGGTAGTAAGTTTTGATTTCTCTTGCTTCGGGCTCTTCTTGAGCCTATGTGTAATCAATAAAGGTACATGTCTTGGTGCTTGTAAGCCTACCTCAGCATACTGTGGAGGACGGCATTTAGATGTACGTGTCTTTTGGACATTGATTAAGCAATATAAGTTATCTTTAAAAAAAAAAAAAATAAGAACATCAACTATAAAATATTAAGTCTCTTCGCGCATGCATTGTGGGTTGGTTGGATTTGTATCATTCAGCTGATGTTTATGGACAGAGAAAGAAGCGCGAATCAACGAATTGCTAGCTAGTTTATTATTTTCTGAAAGCTGATGAGTGATGAAGGATATGATTAGAGAGGCAATTATTGGTTGATATATGTATGGAAGATATGTTTATATACGAAGGAAGCTCATGATTAAGCTCCGGAATATGGAATCTGGCTACAATCATAAAAACTAGATGAAATCATTGTGTGCGCTCTTCGACCAAAAACTTAAATAAAAGGTACATATACGTGTATATCGATCTTGTAGTAGTACTTGTTAATATAAAGTTTCTCAAATAATTGTTCCTCAATGTACATTTTTTTATATTTTTTGTTGTTTGGTTTTGGGTTTGAGGAACAAACAAGCTCCACAACCAGAACACCACCATCATCACCATACCAACTTTCGAAACCCGCCAACTCGTGTGAAAGGTGAACGCCTTAACCACAAAGCTGACGGAAAAACCAGTCTCATGTATATACTTTCGTATAATTTATGATACGAGCGCTCTAGAGCAAACTGAAACTAGCCAGCCTTTAAACCAACTTTTCGGTCATACATCCGCATCTTTACCGCTTAGTTTGTAAGTCCTTATGCGTAGATCATCTTTAATTTATGATATTAATTAGATTTCGAAACAGTGTGTAGTAAAAAATGTCAAGCAAGGTAAAACGTGACTGTTATTTTTGGGTGTAAAAGATGCAACCATCACTTTCTCTAGTTGGTCTCACCGAGACAACTGCAGGAGCCTAACACCGTCACACCAAAACCAATGGCCAAAACAAATGAAACCCCAATTTGAAGAACCCAGCAATCAAAAATGGCCGGACTAGAAGAACTGAGGAAAAAGCTCACACCTTTATTCGACGCAGAAAAAGGCCTGGGCTTTGGATCCTCCACTTTAGACCCCTCCGATTCCTACACAGTAAGTAAACCAAACCAAAATTCTGAACGTGAGTCATTTCAAAATTGATGGAATTGTGTTGGGTTTTGTTGGGTTGAAGTTATCGGACAGCGGAACTGTGAACTTGCTGAGCAGATCGTATGGGGTGTATAATATTAACGAGCTGGGACTGCAGAAGTGCACGTCTTCTACGGTGGACGATACCACAGAGAAGACTTACCGATGCGCGTCGCAGGAGATGAGAGTGTTTGGGGCGATTGGGAGTGGCGCCAGCAGCGTTGTGCAGAGAGCTATCCACATTCCCAATCATCGGATCATTGCGCTCAAGAAAATCAACATTTTTGAGAAGGTAAAAATGTGTGTTTTTCGCAGTTTTCGGAGTTACCCAGTTTGTTTAGGAGTGGTTAGCAGTGTGTGGGATCGAAATTTGGAGGGTTTATGCTAGTGGCTAGTGACCCAGTTCCACACTGTGTTGATATTGAGCAGAATTTGAGTGTGGAAATATATACTTATGTAGAGTAAACCCAGTTTGTTTAGGATTGGTTAAGGCTTTGTGCTTGTGGCTAGTGACCCAATTGCACATTGTGTTGATATTGAGCAAAATTGAGTGTGGAAAGATATACTTATGTAGAGTTTAGGAGTTTACTTGTCATCAATCTACATGTGAGTGGTTAGTCACCTATCTGTAAAATCCAAGTTTGAAGCCTTCATGCTGTTTACTAGTGACCCAATTGCACCCTGTGTTAAGATCAGGTATACTAATCAATGTGTGAATGATTAGTTGCCAATCTGTGAAGTTGAAGTTTAGAGCTGTAATGCCATTTACTAGTGACTTGATAGCTCGCCAGATAACAAAAAGGGCATTGATAGCTAAGGTCTACTTTTTCAGAACGTTTGAATTTACCCAGTCTTAGTTTACATGCGAGTGATTAGATAGCAATCGGTGTATAATCTAAGTTAAGGACTTTATGCTAGTGGCTAGTGGACCCAATTGTGTTGGAATTCAGGAAAAATTAATAATAATTGAGTGTGGAAACTGAAGTAGATTGTTGTTTGTTACATATTAGGAGAAAAGGCAGCAACTGCTTACTGAGATAAGGACATTATGTGAAGCACCTTGTTACCAAGGTCTTGTAGAGTTTCATGGGGCATTTTATACACCGGATTCTGGACAAATAAGCATAGCTTTGGAGTATATGGATGGAGGGTCATTGGCAGATATCTTACGGTTACGGAAAAGAATACCTGAACCCCTACTTTCTTCTATGTTTCAGAAGCTTCTACATGTAAGCATGCAAATTCATCCTCATCCCGCTACATTTAAACAGAAGTTGATGCAATATATTGTTATACTTACGCTTGTCTCTGTTTTCACTATGGAAGGGACTGAGCTACTTGCATGGAGTCAGGTATCTAGTACACAGAGACATAAAACCTGCCAATTTGCTTATCAATCTCAAGGGCGAGCCAAAGATAACAGACTTCGGAATAAGTGCTGGGTTGGAGAATTCTATGGCAATGGTTGGTGATAGTTGATGCATCTTTGTGCTTTGATTTAATGTTCATCACTGCTTTCTTTAGTTATTCCTAACAAACTGTCAACAAGTGGTAGTGTCTACATTCATACAATGTTTAAGCCATAGGTTTTGAGTTTGATTTTTTGGTATTAACATTCTCACAATTTATTTACCAGTGTGCAACATTTGTTGGGACAGTTACATACATGTCACCTGAGCGAATTCGAAATGAGAATTATTCTTACCCAGCTGATATATGGAGCCTTGGGCTTGCTCTCTTTGAGTGTGGTACTGGAGAATTTCCATATACAGCTAATGACGGACCTGTCAACCTTATGTTACAGGTAACATGCCTAAACTGTCTATAGTCACCATTATGTTTCCTTGCATTAAAAAGTTTGTTAAATCATGCTCCTAACCATGAGTGAGGACAAGCAAGTCTTCTTTGGGAGGGTTAAGAATTTGGTAGTCCAATTTTTAATCTAAATGTTTTGCTTTTGAAATTTAGACACATAGTTCTTGCATTGTTATGCTTTCCGTACATCCATGGATCCTTTATTTGTCACTAAAGTTCTGAGGTCTAATGGCAGATCTTAGATGATCCATCACCTACTCCTTCAAAACAGAGTTTTTCACCAGAGTTCTGCTCGTTTATTGAAGCTTGCTTGCAGAAAGATGCAGATGCTAGGCCAACTGCAGAGCAGGTGATCAAAAACCATTAGTTAGCAAGGCTATACAATATAGACCTGATAAATTGACCACAAAATTATTTGATCAGTTTTCTCCAACTGCAGCTACTTTCCCACCCGTTCATTACAAAGTATGAGAAGTCCCAAGTGGACTTGGGAGCATTTGTTCGAAGTGTTTTTGATCCAACGCAAAGGATGAAGGACTTGGCAGATGTGAGTACTTTGACTCTTGCACTCTTTTATCCTACAGAAATTTTGTTAAAAGAATTACATAAAAACATCTAATGCAAAGTTGAACGTGGAGGCAATATATGATAGTCTCTCACCCAAATAGAGAATGGAACCTACCACTAGTAATCTAACTCATTACTCTATGATCAGATGCTTACCATACATTATTACTTGCTCTTTGATGGACCTGATGAGCTCTGGCAACATGCAAAGACGTTATACAATGAAGACTCGGTTTTCAGGTACTCAACACTGTTATGAGAATTTTTTTTGTATCATTGACTTGTAGTCAAATTTAGATTTTGCATTTCTGTAAAGTAGTTACTTTTAGCAGTTAAACACCATTGTTTGGCACTTGTCAGCCAGCTGAACCGAAAGAAGATCCAATAGCAATCAAAGTTTTTGTCAAACATCTACTTCATAAAACCAAAGTTACAGGCAAATTTACGAGAACTTTGACTTTCTAAACATAGCCTTCACCTAATATATTCTTTTTCTGTTGTTAGTTTCTCTGGCAAGCAATCAGTAGGTGCGAATGAAATATTTGCTTCGCTCTCTAGTATACGAAGTACATTAGCTGGTGACTGGCCTCCTCAGAGGCTTGTGCATGTTGTGGAAAAGCTTCAATGCCGTGCTCATGGTCAAGATGGAGTAGCAATTAGGGTATCAGGATCCTTCATTGTTGGGAATCAGTTCCTTATATGTGGAGACGGTGTTCAGGTAGAGGGCCTGCCAAGTATTAAAGATCTTTCCATCGATATTTCGAGTAAGCGAATGGGTACATTCCACGAGCAGTTCATTATGGAGCCAAGCAATATGATAGGGCGCTACTCCATAGCTAAACAAGAACTTTATATTTTGCAGTGAATTTCAGAGGATTCCACTTGGCTGTTGGAATAATGCTGGAACAATCATTAGCATTTGAATATCAAACATAGAAACAGGCAAAATCATCTGACCGTGACAGAACTTACATGTCATTGACATTATTGTAACCAGTTGTCCGTAAAATCATGAAAATTATAGTTATTCATGTTATTTTCCAGAACATTTGCAATGCTTACACGGAGGGTTAAACCAGACACCCAGAAGACACCCAGTTGGTTTTCATTTCAACTTTCAGTTTGATCCTTCAATTGTGTTCAAGCACAATGTCTGCTGCTATGCATCATTACTTTCCTAACGCACGTATATTTAACAGTTAGACCGGGGAGTTTTACCACATGGCTGCCGCCTCCCTAGAGCTGCCTATTGTGGCGGTCATAATGGACATGACTAAGCGGAGAGGGTCTGGATGTTTGATTTTGTGACATTCAGCACTAACGTATATAGACGACAATTTAAACTACGTTGCTTTTGGTGATGCAACAACATTGCTTGCTTAACTTCGAAACATAGACTCGGTCATGATTTCAGTGATCTTTACACATTTTCAGATTCAACAATGAGAAATTTAAAATGTCAAGTTGTCAACTAATTACATGTTTTAGCTTCAGTCATCAACACAGTGCAATTTTTTTTTTTTGGAACAGGGATGTGTGATAATTCTTGAGCTTGACACTCCCAACTTCAACCCTGCACAAATTAAAAACTCAATCAACCTTAAGATCTTGCATTGCAACTGAGAATAACATTACACATATTACCAAAAAAAAACATTACACATTAACAAAAGCATTCAAGAAGAATTAGAATACTTACCGTCAATAATCGGAAACGCACTGATGCACCCAACTCCTGAAGCATTTTACTCACCAGGGATATCGGCATTTTGTACAGTGAACTCCAAAACTATGCCAGCAAAAGGAAAATGGAGACCTACAAGTTCAGAGTAGGTACTACAAAGTAATCACGGATAGTTTTCCTTTTTAGAGAAGAGGGAGGGTTCAGAACAGAAGAGGGGCTGTTCATTGTAGCTTCAGGGGTCTTTTCAAATGTTTCACTCATGTCGGAATCTAACATGCATTGCTTCTTCTGTGAATCAGGAGTACAGATTCTAGGCATTTTAATTGGATTAAGTGAGTTACTTTCATCTACTCCATCCGAGCGACATGACTTTCCATCCTTTGACATATCCATTGATTCGTTCATCAGCATTCTACATTCTACACCAGGGATTGCCATAATTCTTCTTCTAATTGCAGATGATGATGGGGTGCTAGGGCCATAACGATTCTCAGAGTTCCAGATGCGAACCTATTGCAGAACGTGAGACATTTAGGTGACAGGTTAGTGAAAAGTGGTACATTTCAAGCATATAAAACATGAAAAGTGCAGAAAAATAATAAATGTACAATCTCATAATTGAACCGTCTCACGTACCGTAAAATCATCTGAAGAAGTTGCTATCTTCCCAACCTCAAAATGGGACCTATTAAGAGTTAGAAAGTATTAAATCATTGTCAGGAGATGAAAGTCATGTTAACGAACAGCATTAGGGTAAAATAACTACCAGTCAACTGCTGTAACTTCTCCATCATGGCTTTTCAATATTACTGGATCTTCTTGAGGCTTGTTTACCTGGATTGAGATGGCCAATATAGTCATCCTCTAAGCCAGATCAATATCAAAAGGCACCTAAGGAGAAAACTAATTCTAACCTGCCAAATGTAGGCGTTTCCATCACTAGAACCACTGAGTATGTGAGCAGCATCAGGGCTGATAGCCGACTGACATGATCAAATTGGAAACATGTAAGCATGCAGGAAATCAATCTGGATGACAAACCGGTATTTTAAACTTACAAATAGCATTACTTTCGATCTTACCTTCACAAAAAAGGATTCAATCCAACCTCCAGAGAAGGATTGCATAGGACCCTTTTCTAGCTGAAGCACATTGTACAGATAAATGCTGACAGAAAACATAAGACAATATGAGTGCTATAATTTGAGATGGAAAAAAAAAAAAAAAGCACAACAAAATTGATACTTTATATTAACATGTGCTGTTTTTTTACTGACAGCTATATTTTGTGCCATAGGTTCTTAAGCATGGAAATTCTGTAAAGGTTGTACAATGTACAAGGCTATGTGCTGAGCACTGAAGGCCAACTCTCAGAATGTTCTTTTGAGTAGTAAATTCAGTTTATAAGAGGAAAAGTGATCTACCTGTTGTCCATACAAGAGGCTGAAACAAACACTCCATTTAAATCTTGGGATAAGCTAGTTATGCCATGAAATCTTCTTTCCTGAAATGAGGAGGATCAGTTACTATCAAGACATCAATATATACACTCTTCAAAAAGAAAGAAAGCACCCAAACGCAGCTATTTTACTGTGTTTGTGGGTTGTACATAGAGCAGAAAACAAAAGGCATTGATGCTGATGCCACTAATGTGATCATAAAGGCTGGTCCAACTTTTAACTCGACAAATCTTTCAAGCACATTAACTTGTCGTTTAATGTGTACAAGACAATATATACTGCAGACTAACCTTCTCATTTGACTCCATCTGAGGACATGTCTGTGTGACTACAGTTTTCAGACTTCTAGTGTCCCAGAACTTGACGACACTGAAACAAACCATAAAATCACATTAAGAAATAATGCCATCTCACTTGATTTGATATAATTTCTAAGTATCTAGCCTCTAGTGATGTGTATGTTAGCTACTGTTACATGTATATACCTGTCCACAGCTCCAGCAGTAGCAATGGAAACCTCATCTTTAAGATTAAGAACTGATGTGATGCTCCTTGGAGCAGCCTGGGAAAAAATTATAAAAAATGAGGCTGAAATCTGAATGAAGAGTACAAAAGAATTGAATAAGAACTGTAATCAGAAACACACCCTTCCACGCCTTGAACGCTTTGCCCGGGGGGTAAGATGAGCCCCTTTGATCACAGCAGTAGGGCTACATGAATTAATTTTTATACTTTAGTGGGATGAAATCTTTGGAAATAAAAACCACTATACCATAAAGATGTAACATACTTAAAACACATCAAAACATGTAGTACAATAGTACTTTACCATATACATAGCTCTGCAAGCGTATTTTTGGAGGTTGAATTGCATCTCATATCCCAGAGAGCAAAGGAGCCATCTCTTGAACCAGAGACAATAATATCTGCCAGATGAGATATGATACCTTAAATTAGTCGTGCTACCCATTAATACAAAAGGTCATTTGAAGAAATCATCTTGCAGGCAAAAAATTAAACCCTACCAGGATTAGTCGGATGAGGGCTCAAAGATTTCACACTTCCAGTGTGCCCCATTAGAACTGCAGTACATTTCTTCTCCTGAATATCCCATACTTTTACCTGGAAAGAACCAAAAAAACCAAAGAAACAGCATGATCAGCTAGAATCTAAACCAACTGCAATTTGAGGCAGAATTACTTAGATATAACTCCCCCTACCCGATTTCATTACATTTTATGTGGTAAAATTAAAGTCTTTAATCCTGCCTCTCAGTTAAAACCAATCACTATATGTCTCAAAACTTGAAATGGACGTGAAAACACTTACAGTTTGATCACCAGAAGCTGTCACAATTTGAGTATCATCCTGCAAAATTACACATAGCATAAGCATAACCATCACATTACATCTGCTACACTTCCACAACGATACGAATTTGCATCAACATCTATCATACCTTTATCCAACAGATGTCAAACACCGCATTCTGATGCGCAACCCAATCGCAAACCTTAGTTCTATCTGAAAATCGACAACACAAAACAAGTTGAGAATCCACACACAGCGAAAAAGACAGCAACTGAAAATCCATACCATTGACATTAATACCTGCATTTTCCTGGTGAGATGCAGACGCCGAGAACTTGCGCCGCGTGTCGAACAAGCTCAAGTAGCCATCCTCATCAGACATGGCCACAATGTGAGAGTTTCTACTGCTCTATCAAACCGGAAACATCAACAGTCAAAATAAAATTAGGTCAAAAATTGAAACAAACACTACTCGAAAGAACACGGCGGCGAAGTGAATCTCATACCTTGCCGAACGAAATGGCCATCGGCGGTCCGTTGCGCTCGGCGGCAATAGCTCCGGCCTCGGAGAATTCCGAAGCCAGGCAATCCACGTAGGACCGCTTCGGTGCTGAAAACAACACCGGAGAAACCGAAATCGTAAGCCGCCGGAGTGGAATTGATCTCCGATCGCAAAATTACAGAGATCGAGAAATGAAGATAGCTGAAAACAAACCTCGGGATCCGTGTAGCTCTCTGGATCTCACGCCTTGGAAGAAGGACCGCGGCTTTGAGGTCTCCATAAAGCTCCGGCGGCGGTAACGGTAACGGCGGCGGAGGAGGAGCAGAACCTCACGGAGGAGCTGTGAAGAGTCAAATGAGGATTTGCTGCCTTCTCGTTTTTCGTTTTATATGATTTTTTTTTTTTTGGGGTGGGAATTTTGGCGGGAAGACGGTTTTGATTTGGCGAAAAATTTGGCGGTGCCAGCCTGGCGCCAATGGTGCATTTTGGGATCGTATCCCTACACAAATACGGATACGCCTACGGACGTTTCCGATACGTCGCGGATACGGTTTGTGGTTTTGTAAAACGTCCGTATCGAGCCACGTGTAAGTCGGGTAGGCTTCGTGACCCGACCCGGATTAAAATGTTACCGACCCGATCATTCAGAAAAATAAAAAAGAAAAGGGAAAGATGGTAGAAGTGTTTAGAAGCCGCAGGAAATCCAGGGCTTAGAGAAAGAAGGAGAATTGAATGTGTTGATTTGATGCCAAAATAGGTGAGCAAGTTCTACTCTTTTAAACCCTAATTTTCTCTGATTAGGCTGATCTCTCTGTAACCCAACTTTTTATTTGGTTTGATTCCCAGATTGGTGTTCATTGCAGTTTTAGATTGATGGGTTGATCAAATTTCATATCTTGTTGAGGTTTTTGATCTGGGAAATCTCGAAAGTTTTGAGCTTTTCGAGTTTGGTATTGTATTTTGGGGAAGCCCTTTTGATTTTTGAGCTTTGAAGAGCTAATAAGTAGCAAGAATTGGTGTTTGTGAAGTTGTGAAGTGCACATTTTAGGTATTTTGTTCTGGGATATATCGGAAGGTCTTGAAGTTTAGAGTTTTGATTGTTTGCTGTATATTTGGTTTCTGAGAAAGCCCTTGGATTTGATTTGTGAAGTTGGTAAAAGTAGTTAGTAGTGTAATTGAGGTTTTGAGTGTAGTTACAGTAAGAGCTGGTTGAAATGGGTAGGCCATTGGTTTTCGAGATCTTGGAGAAACCAATCACTAGTTGCTTTATAGGATTATGCAGTGCAATTTGGTTCTACATACAGAAGAACAATATTGGGTATTCACATGTGGGGTTGAGTTACGAGACTGCAGTTGCAGGGCACCATTGGAGGATTATTACTTCGGCCTTTTCCCATATAAGCATTCTTCATCTTGTTTTCAATATGAGCGCGCTTTGGAGTCTTGGGGTTGTGGAAGACTTGGGATCTATAGGGCTTGGTGTGCAGTATTATCTGCATTACACGCTCGTCTTGGTTGTACTGTCTGGGGTGCTGGTTTTGGGGATATACCATGTGTTGATACAGAAATTTAAGTTGGAGTATTTCCGGAGAGTGACAGCTGTTGGGTACTCTTGTGTTGTTTTCGGGTGGATGACAATTCTTTCTGTGAAGCAACCGACGTCCAAGTTGCACCTGTTTGGATTGCTTTCGCTTCCCATTAGTTTTGCACCTTTTGAGTCTCTTATTTTTACTTCAATCATTGTTCCACAAGCAAGTTTTATTGGCCATTTATCTGGAATCATTGTTGGGTATGCTATTGCTTGGGGTTTGATACACGGGATGAACAATTATTGGGCTGTTTCCATGTTAGGATGGATTGTGCTGGTTTCTGCCTTCAGTTTGAAGAAATCTGGTGCCTATGATTTCAGTTTTCTTGAGATTGAGTCCGTTACCGATTCTTCGCTGCCATCTGTACGGTTTATTGCATCTGGAAATGGTAGAACATTGCAGATGAGTGCATTGCCAGCTGCAGGTGTTGAGATTGTATAACATATGTGGAGATGCAGGCTTGACACAGGGTCCAGTTACTTCATTATTTCACTCCACCAATCTTTACAGTGTTACTTGAAAATATGCCAGATCTTTTGGTGATATAAGCTCTCAGATTCCATGTCCTTACTCATTAGTGGCAGATTCCTGCGTATGTGAGGTCAGTGATAATTGTTGTGTTAGAGGAGTGTTTATTGTGTTATGATGTATGATCACTGTGTCTCTGTAAGTTGAGCAGATAATGTAGCATTTCACTATTGGATTTTATATCATTATTTTTTCTCAGAAAAATTGAAGGAAAAAAGTCTGTGTACTGGTATTGTCATCACAATGATAGCAACCCATATAGGCTCAAGGCATTCAAATATATAATATACAATCGTACAAATTTTTCTCACTTTACACCAATAATGAATACAAACTTATTCAAGCCGCACATCTCTACAAATTATGAACATAAACTTTTCAAGCCGCACATCTCTACAAATAATGAATATGAACTTTCCAAGCTGCACATTTACAGTAATAATGAATATGAACTTACTCATTTGTACACAAGTACACACCAAAACCAAATATCTCCCTCTGATAGTGCTGAATTGAACTTACTCAAGCTGCACAAGTACACACCAAAGCCAAATCTCTCCCTGGTAGTGCTGAATACCAACCGAACTCAGAGCAAGATACCCACTTAAAACATTTAGGCATCCATTTCTTAATCTGCTGGAAATGGAATCATGGTCCCTTGCAGATTCATTTATCTGATTGTGTCTTTGAATTAGAAGACTTGCCAATAATGGCTTTCTTCACTTTTGAAATAGAATGCTTGACAGATTTCCCCATCCCTGAAAGAATGTTATGAGATTTCTTGGTTGAAACCTTCACTTCAGTATCTCTGGAGGCTTCTACAATGACAGGTTCATCATAGCCTTGATATGCCCGTCTGTGTTCAAAATCTTCTTTCTCTTCGTCTGTTTTTGCTTCTTCAACATTTTCGTGGTCTTCTTCTTCTTCATCAGCTTGCAGCTTAGGTTCTTTCTCTCCAGTCAAGTGTGTAACTGCTTTCATTCTTTCTTTTGTTGATTCTTCCATGAGTATTTCAGATAAGGATATCTGAGCAGATGTTGAGTCAACTGTTTCTGTACCTGATTCACAAAAAATTTCTTCTTTGGTTTCTCTGGCAACCAAGGTGTCATTGCTAGGTTTAGTGTCCTTCAATTTAGGGTCCTGGAGAATATTTAGAGCATCATCTTTGCTACTTGGATTATCGGTTGCATGAGATTCTTTCTCTAGCTGCTTGGTGTCTTGAGCGGTTCCATTGGCTTCCTCAACACCTGGGACACCTTGAGAAATCTCCACGCTTGAGGCCTGCTTATAAGATAAATCGTTAGGCTTCAAGATTTATTTGCAACTATTTATAATCCAAAGCTGAAAATTCTTTAGAAAAGTACAGTTGGTTTCCAATGCTTAAACATTTAAGAATTATATGCCATTAGGTAATCTAACCTTTTCCACTGGAATTGTGATTTCTGTTGTGCTACTTCCACAATTTATTTCATCTCCCTGATTTTCAAGGCCCAGATGAGTAGCTGTCTCCTGAATCCTTCCCTCTGCTTCATCTGGACTATGGTCCTTAAAACTTTTATCATCTGGTTTGACCTCTTTTTCAATATCCCCAATCCAACTTCCAGGCACCTGCATTATACGTAATAGATTCAACTTCAAAGATAATCAGAAATCAGGGAAACAAAAAAGGGATTTGTTTTTCCTTTCATTTATTATTCTCTAACCTCATGATGATATTCAGTTGGTGCTGTAAATGTATCATTCTTCTCTTCTGGATATTTTTCTTCTCTTGATTCATTTTGTTGTTGAATCTGTCTCACGTTTTCTTCGTCAACAGAAATGAGCTGAGAATCTTTTGTAACTTCCTTTTCATCCTTGATCTGTGAAATTCCCCCACTAAGTTAATACTTTTTTAATGTCTATTAGAATGCAGAAAATAATATAAAGGAAGTGTTTGGAATAAGGGGAAGAGCTGAGACATAGAAAGATGAAATATGACATTTAAAATATAGTTTAGTCACTTTAGTGTTATTATCTGACCTCTTCATTCATAACTTCAACTTTTGCAGTTTGGTTTGCTTCAATTGGTGTGTCACACGAATCTTCTGCTCTTGAATCGGAGGTAGCTACCTCAAGATTCTTCTCTTCATTTGAACTGTCCCTCTCTGTGTATTGACTTGAGGGGAACTCCAAATCAGACATGTTGAGTTCCCTGGGCTCTTCATTTGGAATGCTTGTCTCTTCTGCTGAATATGGGTCTTTTCTGCTCTCATCATTTGGTGTTTCCACAACATTCATGCTTTCTTCTCCTGCATTATTGATAGAGGTTGTATTTTCGCACCTCTTCTCCTCATAGATCAATGAAGAAGGTGGAATTTGATCAACAATCTCATCTGTGGCAAGTTCACCAATGCTTTGCGAAGAAACTTCAGGCACTGGTTCAAAGGCTCCTTTGGTTTCCTCTTCAGTTTCACCTTTCAGAGACAATTCAAGAACTTTGGAATCCTCACGTTCTTCCTTATGCATGATTGCCTCTTCTGCTTCCTTGGGGACCAAAGTAGGAGATGCTAGAAGTTGCTCATCATGCTGATGAACTAGCTGTTCAGCAATGGTTTCTTCTTTGGAAACTGCATCAGTGCTTTCAAAAGTTGCTGTGATTTCTTCTTCACATTCTGGAGACAATTCAGAAACTTTGAGCTCTCTGGACTCTTCCTTCTGCAAGAGCGTTGTTTCTTCTGAGCTTGCTGCAAATACATCTCTTGTGTCTTCATCAGCAACCACTTCTGTTTCCTTTGCATACTCCTCTTCCAGATTCTTGTCTTGGGTTGCAGTTCCATGCTCATGTTCATTAGTTTCTTTGCGCTCCTTTTCCTCTGGAAGCAATGTAGGGGATTGAACTAGAAGTTGCTCCGTTCTTATATTTTCAAGGAGTACCTGATCGGTAATGATCTCATCATTGACAACTACATCAATGCTTTGCAAATCAGATTTAGGAGTCACTTCAGAACCTTCTTTGACATCTTCAGTTCCATCTGTGTCTAACTTTTCCAGAGCCAACTCAGTCGCATCCTCTTTGACCTCTTCATTTTCGTTGGGAAGTGGTATGTCAAGCGGCATGTCTGTTATCACATCAGAAACTGTCTGATCAGCAATGGAGTCGTCTTTGGAAACTGCATTGATGCTCTGAGAATCAGATTCAGAGACTGTCTCAAAAGTATCTTTGACTTCAGTTTCATTTTCCTTGGGAACCTCGAGTTCACTTGGCTCTTCCTTCTGCAAGCATGTCTCTTCCACTGACCTTGCAACAAATACATATTCTGAGGCTTCATCCGTTGGCTCTTTCACTTCCTTCAGGTTCTCGTCTTCTAGGTTTTTTCCGTTTATTATAGTTTCATGCTCATGTTCAGAAGCCTTGAGTTCCTTTTCATCAGAAAGCAATGCAGAAGATGATATTTCAAGTTGATCAGCTATTATCTCATCTTTCGTAACTTCACAATTGCTTTGAGAAACGGATTGAGGAATCACTTCAGACCCTTTAACTTCTTCAGGTGTATCTGCATCTAGCTTTTCTAGATCTAATTCAGAAGCTTTGGGCTCCTTTTCCTTGTTAAGAGAAGCATAAGATGGTATTTCAAGCGGTATGTCTGTTACCTCCTTACTGAGCGTTTCATCAACAGTGATTTCTTCTTTTGGCTCTTCCACAATGCTTGGAAAGTTGGATGTAGAGACTGTTTCAAAAGTTCCATTGGATTCTTCAGTATCACCTGCATCTAGCTTTTCCACAGCCAATTCGGAAACATTGAGTTCACTTGCCTCTTCCTTTAGCAAGCTTTCCTTTTCTACTGGCCTTGCGGCCAATAGAGCTTGCATATCTTCATCGGCTGACAATTCTACTTCTGTTGTGCACTCTTGTTCTGAACTCTGGTCTTGAGCTGTAGTTTCATGCTCAGGTTCAGAAGTTTTGTGCTCCTTTTCCTCAGGAAGCAATGTAGATGATGGTGATTGAATTTGCTCCTTGATGATCCCTTCATTGAATGTTTCATCAATGGTAATCTCATCATTGGAAACTACTTCAATGATACCAGAATCAAATTTAGGAACTATTTCTGGACCTTCTTTGATTTCTTCAATGTCTACAGCAGCTAGCTTTTCCAGAGCCAATTCAGAAGCTCCCAACTCCCTTTCTTGAGAAAGTGGTGTCTCCGTTATCTCCTCGCACACTGTTTGATCAGTAACGATTTCATCTCCAGAAGCCACAACAGCACTTTGAGAATCAGATTTAGTGACCACTTTTTCTTCTTCACTTTCACCAGCATCTAGCTTGTGCATAGCCAATTCAGTATCTCTGGGTTCTTCTGTGTGCAAGCACGTCTCTGTTGGGGTTGAAGTAAATGAATCTTGTTTGTCTTCATCAGCTGGCACTTCCACTTCTGTTGGGTTCTCCTCTTCTATATTCTTGTCAACACTTGTAGTTTCATGCCTGTATTCTGAGGCTTCGAGCTCCTTTTCCTCAGGCAGCAATGCAGTAGACGGTATTTGAAGTTGCTCTGTTGATATCCCTTCCGGGAGTGTCTGATCAGCAATGATCTCCTCTTTCACATGTTCATCAGAATCAAGTTTAGGAACATCTGCAGAACCATCTTTGGTTTCTTCTTCAGGTGCATCAGCGTCTAGTGTTTCCTGAACTAATTCCGAGTCCCCTAGCTCCTTTTCTTCCTCACACTGTGTTTGATCAGTGATGATTTCATCTTCACAAACTGCACCAATGCTTTGGGAATCAGATATAGTGACCGTTTCAGAAGTTTCTTTGGTTTCTTCTTCAGTTTCACCAGCATCTAGCTTTTCAGGAGCCAATTCAGAAACTTTGAGCTCTCTGGGCTCTTCTGGCAAGCATATCTCTTTTGCTGACCTTGCAGCCAGTAAGTCTCCTGTGTCTTCTTCAGTTGGCACTTCCACTTCCTTCGTTTGCCATTGTTCGGAAGCTCTGAGCTCCTGTTCCTCGGAAAGCAATGTAGAAGGCTTTTTTGGTACCTCCTCATCGAGTTTCTGATCAACAGGGACCTCATCTTTAGAAACAGATTCCGGAACCACTTCACAACTTTCTATTGTTTCTTCTTCAGGTGCATCAGAATTTAGCTTTTCTAGAGCCAAGTTAGACACTTCAACTTTCCTACTAGTCATTTCCTCTGTCCTTTCAGCAACGGAAACCTTGTCCTCCGAGTCGCAAGCCTCAATCTCATCTGCTAAATCACTAGCTTCAACCTGGGCATGCTCCTCTCGGAGTTCAAGTATCTGTGTAACTTCTGATGATTCTTCACCAATTGATGGTACCTCCGTACCTGATTCCGGAAGCACCACTGTACCATTGTAGTCATCACTGTGTCCAGCCTCTTTGATTTGAAATGTTTCCTCATCTCTATCGTCCTTCTGTGATTCTTGTAGGAACTATAGAAACAATATTACAAGTGAATAAGATACAATGATAGAAAATATTATTTGCAGTGGCAACGAAGTGGGATTTATAAGCTGACCTCTTCCTTGGACTCAATTGCCACCCCTGTGCATTCTTCAACTATAACCTCTGCTGGAACACACTCGGCTTGATCGTTTTTAACAGTTTCTTCCTCAACTGATCCACTTGCACAACTTCCGACATTTCCCTCCATGCTTTGTACTCCATGATCTGTGTCTGTGATTTTTGGTTCATCAAGTACCTGCTTTGCGACATTCCAAAAAAGGGATTATGCTTTAAAACTTGAAGCTTGCAAGTCCAACAAACTACAGATATGTATGAATTAGTATCTATAAATAATTGTATGTGTACGTGCATCACATGCATGGTCATTATATCTCACATTGCATACCTCTTCACAAATCTTGTCACTCTTCTCAGGATGATCATCGGCTTTGTCAGTCTCATCTTCAGCTTCTTCTTCTTCAAGAGTTTGCACTCGAGAGCTTGGTTCTATCGATTCTCCGACAAGTTCAGTGTTGTAGACATCCGTACCTTCAATGTCCTCTTCAGGAGCAATATGAGTAGCTTCTACCTGCTCTGTGGCTTCAGTCGATCCCCTTTCCTCGTTCACAACTTCGGAGTTGAAACTTCTTACAGTGGAGCTATACTCCCCTTGAATCTCCTTTTCAATCACATCATCTGATGACTCCAACAAAATGGAACCGTCTTCAGTAAGTGTTTTGTTGCTTTCTTCCTGTGTCTCCTCAATGGCCTCTATACATTCATCATGTGCTTCCATTTTCTGTTCACATATAAATTTCTATATAACAAATGCAAAATAGTATGGAAACAATCTAGAATACTCAATTTCGACATTCTAATCAAGCTTACCTCTTCCTTCTTTGAGCTTTCCTCAGTTGTTTCTTCTCCTAGCAGTGAAGAGGAGACTTCTTGAGTAGTATGTTCCTGCTTTTCTACTTCATTACTCAACTCAGTTGCCTCCATACTTGTCTGCATGAAATTAAAAAAAAAAAAGAAAGTATAATCCAAACTTAGATTGTAATTTTGTTATTAAAAAAGTTAACTCAGCTGCCCAATTTGGAAGAACAGCCCTTTAGAAAACCATGGTTCAACGTTCAATTTGTTTTAAAAATGCACAGCCCAGCAGGGTTTGTTTCTTTGTCAACGGCGGAGCGGCCAATGGCGAAGGGAGGCTCACCGGTGAGCTAGTGTGGTGGTGGAACTACAAGGTGTGTTTATTAGATATGGAGGCCCAAATTGGGTTGTTTCTTTGGTTTTTCATGTCACATGCTATGAAACTAAGCTAGTTTTTTAGTCTGATAATATGATACTAAGCTCAATTTGGTATTGAGTTTTGGAAAATAAAATCACTTATAATCACTATTTTGAATAGATTTCCTGTTTGGTAAAATCTTATAGGAAGCTTATGTATATTTTTTATTAGTTTAAATAACCACGGTTTTAAAAACCAGGTTGGGGTTGCTTTTTAAAACTGAGTTTTTTTAAAATTGAGTATTCTTACTGCAATACCAAACTAAGCCTAAGCTACACAGTAAAAAATCATAAACAAGTTAATTCTAATCTTACCTCCCCAGTTGAATCACTCTCTTTTGTATCCTCCAAGGATTCTATAATTTGCTCTTTTCGGCAGGTAACTACTACATTTTCACTTGATGATTCTGGCTTCGTTTCTTCAGGCAAAACATCTCGCAATTTTATATGCTCCTTTATTGGTTCATATTTCTGCAAGACCTGCGGTGAATCGTCTTCATCATTTGATGGTACCTCTGCTCTTGTTTCGGTAATAGTTATTGCACTATCATTGTCTTTAGTCTGTTGAACAAAACATGTGTCCTCATCTATATTATCCTGCACTTGTTTCTGTAACAGTAACTGCACCACTGGTAATGTATTAAGAGTTTCTTCAATCTCTGAATCTTCAAGAATCTGCATGAAAGATAATTAAAATATTGATATAGACATACAAATGAAGATGAAATTATCCCTAGATTTCAAAGTGAGCCTTATAAACTAACCTCCTCTTCGGACTTCAATGCATCCTCCTTGTACTCCGGTGAGAGTTCACTAGCATTTTCTTCCTTTATGCTCTCTTTATAGCTCCCCTCTTCCTTTAACTCTGTCGTCTCTTTTTCACTATCCAGAGAGTTCTTAACTGTGTCTTCATTAATCGATTCTAGTGTAAGAGTCTCAACATTGCCTTCTGTGATTTGCTCTTTGGGCTCAACTACCTCCTCTATGCATTCTTTAAGCTTTTCTTCTATATCACCTGGAACACACTTAGTTGAACTATCATTGGCATTGCCTTCTTTTATATTCTTCAACTTTTCTATCTCTATTTCTTCACCTTGATAGTCCTTAACCGTCTCATGTTCCTCAACAGGTTCAGTAGTAAGATTTGTGACATTTCCATCTGTGATTTGTTCATCATTGAAATCTCTGTCTGTGATCTTTGGTTCATCAAGTACCTGCTTTAACACATTTCAAAAAGTGACCTTTCAAAAAGCGACCTTTAAAAATTGAGGCCTTGCAAATTAAACAATCTATAGAAGATGAATTTGCATATAATTGTATGAGGTGTGTCACATGCATGATCATTATGTCCCAATTTTCATACCTCTACACAAATCTTGTTATTCGCCTCAGGAAGATCATTTGATTTGTCAGTGTCATCTTCAACTTCCAGTTTTGTTGTTGCTTCTTCTTCAAGAGGTTTCACTTGAAAGCTTGGTTCTACCACTTCTCCAACCATTTTAGTGTTACAGGCATCAATACCTTCATTTCCCTTCTCTTCAGTAGCAATTTGAGTGGTTTCCACCTGATCTTTGTCTTCGGTTGAGGCTTCTGTCAAGCCTGTTTCATCACACTTAACTTTCGAGTCAAAACTTCTTACTGTGGAGCTATACTCCTCCTGAATCTCTTTTTCAATCTCTTTTTCCGATGAAAATGAATTTTTGCTTTCTTCCTCTTGAATTGTTGTATCCTCTAAGGTTTCAGATTTTGCTTCCTCAATTGAATCTTTACATTCAGCATGACCTTCGGTTTTCTGTTCATATAAAAGTTTGTAAGTTACAAATGCAAAATAGTAAGGAATAAGGTTTATAGTCTAGAAAATAAGTTTGATATTTATGCAAGCTGACCTCTTCCTTTTTGTCACTTATTTCCACTATCAATGAAGATGAGACTTCACAAGAAGTTTGTTCCTCTGAGTTCTCCTTTTCTCCTTCTGTATTCAACTCAGCTGCCTGAACACATGCCTACAAGAAATAAATTTAAAGATAAACAAATTATACTTGGAATATAGTCATAATACCAAAAAAGGCATGTCTTCTAGTAAGTTTTATGTTCTTGTTTAAAGTAGACCTGTAATTTTGTGGTCGTCTCTGCAGTGTCCTCCAAAATTTGAATTTCTGGTAATACATCTTGATGAAAAGAAATTTACTAAAACTTTTTTTTTTCTTTCATAGTTTTAGCTCCATTAAAAATTGCATATGGTGTTTGCCTAAGGTCATTACTTCATATTTTTGAATTATACAGCTCAATCATTAACCAATCCATAGAGAAAGAGTACAAATCCGTAGGAAAAAAAATCATGAAAAGTTAATTATATTCTTACCTCCCCCGATGAAATGTTCAGTGATTCTTGTATTTCCTCTTTTTTGCAGGTAATTACTTCCACATTTTCACTTGACGGTCCTGGAGTAGTTTCTTCAGGTTTCACATCCGGCAACTTTGTAATCTCCTTTTTTGGTTCATATTTCTGCAGCACCTCTGGCGAATCGTCTTCATCATTTGATGGTACTTCTGCACTTGAATCTATAATAGTGACTGCACCACTATTGCCATCATCTTTAGCCACTTTCACAGACAATGTGTCCTCATTTATGTTTTCCTCCTTCAAAGCTTCTGTTGGAGCTGGGCTGCAACCTTCTCCTTGCTGACCTTCATCATATTTCACCGGTAATGTACTAAAAATTTCTTCAGACTTTTCGATGTTCTTTGTCTCACATATCTCATGTACCTCAATAGTCTTTGAATCTTCAAGAATCTGCAGGAAAAATGGCTTTAAAATTTAAAGGCACACAACTCAAATGAAAGTTTCTTAGATTTCAAGTTGATCCTTATAAGCTAACCTCGTTTTCTGACTTGACTGCATTATAGTCTTCATCTTTGATCTGCTCAGTAGCATCTTCTGGAATATGCTCTCGTATGTGGTCACTAGCACTTTCCTCATTTGTGCTCCCTATACAACTCCTCTCTTCCTTCAACTCTATTGTCTCTTTCTTATTGTGTTGATAGCTCTTAACTGTATCTTCTTCAATTGATTCTGGTGTAGAACTCGCGACATTACCTTGTATGATTTGTTCTTCATTGAAATCTCGACTTGTGATCTTTGGTTCATCAAGGACCTGCAACAGTAGAGGCTTCATAAACAATAGGACTAAGATATAGAGAATATGAGAATTGGTGTTTGTATGTAACTGTACGCATTTGTGTCATGCATATGTTCTTGATACTCTATATTGCATACCTCTTCAACTATCATGTGATTCATTTCAGGATTGTCTTCTGATTTCTCATCTTCGACTGCGATTTTTGGTTCTGCTTCCTCATGACTTGGCTCTTGATAGCTTTGCTCCACAGTCGCTTCATCCACCAGTTCTGTGTTATGGACATTAACAGGGATGTCATTGGGAACTCCCGCACTCTCTTCACCTTTACTGGCTTCTTCTGGTTCCTCTGCTTTTACTTCAACATCTTGAATCTCCAAGGCAGTCTCATCTCTTAAGATGGTTGTTACATCCTTCACTTCAGCAGCAATTTCAGTACATTTTACCTCCTCCTTGTTTGCAACTTCACCTTTGCTCAAGTCTGTTTCACCTTCACCTACTGTTGTTGGAATCTGACTCTCCAGGTTCTCATTCAAGTTGAGATTCTCTTGTTCTTGTACATGAACGTCTTCAAGGTCCAGGGCCCTATCATCGCTTAAGATGGTTTCTACACCCTTTTGGTCAGGAACAATATCAGTAGTCTCTACCTGCTCCTTGATGTATGCTTCAGCTTCCTTCAAGTCTGTTTCACCCTCATCTAAAGCTGTTGGAATCTGCTTCTCCAAGACCTCTTTCAAGTTGATTTCCCCTGCTTGTACATCAATAACTTCAATGCCCTCGGCAGTTTCATCAACTAAGATGGTAGGCAAACCTTTCTCTTCAGTAGCTATCTCAGTAGTTTCTACCTGCTCCTTGTTCTCTGCTTCTACTTCCTTCAAGTCTGTTTCACCTTCATATACATCTGTTGGAATCTGCTTCTCCAAGATTTCTTCTGAGTTGAAATTTTCTCTTGCATCAGTATATTCAAGATCTTGGCTCATTTCTTCTGTTAAGATGGTTGCCAGACCCTTCTCTTCATGAGAGCTGCTTTTAACCTGCTCCTTATTTTCCTCTTCGTTTTCCTTCTTCAAGCATGTGTCACCCAATTCTAGTGCTGATGTAATCTCCTCCTCCAAATTCTCATTTGAGTTGGCAGATTCCTTTGCTTGTACATTGGTGTCCTCAGTTTCCAAGGATCTTTCATCTGTTAAGATGGTTGCTACACCCTTCACTCCAGGAGTAATATCAGTAATGGTGACCTGCTCCTTGCTTTCTGCTTTGGCTTCCGTCAAGATATCTTCACCTTCATCTGCTGTTGTTGGTAATTCCTTCTCCAAGTTATCTGTTAAGATGACATTTTCCTCTGCACACAACTCAATTTCTTCACTTTCCAAGGCTATTTGATCTGTGAAGATTGTCGGTACACTATCCACTTCAGGAGTAATATCAGTAATGGCGACCTGCTCCTTGTATTCTGATTCAGCTTCTGTGAAGCCACCGCGTTGAGCTTCATCTGCTGGAGTTGAAATGTGCTTCTCCAAGTTATCTGTTGAGCTGACATTTTTCTCTGATTGTAACTCAGTTTCATCACTATCCAATGCCGTTCCATCTGTTGAGATGATTAGTAGACCCTTCTCTTCGGGAGAGGTTTCTTTACTTTCATCGACTAAGATGGTAGGCAAACCTTTCTCTTCAGTAGCTATCTCAGTAGTTTCTACCTGCTCCTTGTTCTCTGCTTCTACTTTCTTCAAGTCTGTTTCACCTTCATATACAGCTGTTGGAATCTGCTTCTTCAAGATTTCTTCTGAGTTGAAATTTTCTCTTGCATCAGTATATTCAAGATCTTGGCTCATTTCTTCTGTTAAGATGGTTGCCAGACCCTTCTCTTCATGAGAGCTGCTTTCAACCTGCTCCTTGTTTTCCTCTTCGTGTTCCTTCTTCAAGCATGTGTCACCCAATTCTAGTGCTGCTGTAATCTCCTCCTCCAAATTCTCATTTGAGTTGGCAGATTCCTTTGCTTGTACATTGGTATCCTCAGTTTCCAAGGATCTTTCATCTGTTAAGATGGTTGCTACACCATCCACTTCAGGAGTAATATCAGTAATGGTGACCTGTTCCTTGCTTTCTGCTTTGGCTTCCGTCAAGATATCTTCACCTTCATCTGTTGTTGTTGGTAAGTCCTTCTCCAAGGTATCTGTTAAGATGACATTTTCCTCTGCACACAACTCAATTTTTTCACTTTCCAAGGCTGTTTGATCTGTGAAGATTGTCGGTACACTATCCACTTCAGGAGTAATATCAGTAATGGCGACCTGCTCCTTGTATTCTGATTCAGCTTCTGTGAAGCCACCGCGTTGAGCTTCATCTGCTGGAGTTGAAATGTGCTTCTCCAAGTTATCTGTTGAGCTGACATTTTCCTCTGATTGTAACTCAGTTTCATCACTATCCAATGCCGTTCCATCTGTTGAGATGATTAGTAGACCCTTCTCTTCGGGAGAGGTTTCTTTGCTTTTGATATTCTGCTTGTTTTCTTCTTCGGATTCATTCAAGCATGTGTCACCTTCATCTGCTACTACTTGAACCTGCTCCTCCAACTGCTCTTGTAAGTTTTCAATTTTCTCTTCAGGAGTATTGTCAGTATATGAAACTTTCTCCTTGTTTTCTTCTTGGGGTTCCGTCAAGCAACTTTCAGTCTTAATTTCTTCTGAGTTGATACATTCCCCTGCTTTTGCTTCAGTGTCTTCAGCATCTTGGTTTGTTTCATCTGTTAAGATGGTTTCCAGACCCTTCTCTTCAGGAGAAATATCAATGATACTGACAGGCTCCTTGCTATCTTCTTCGGGTTCCTTCAGGCCTGCATCACCTTCTTCTGCTTTTTTTGGTAACTGCTCCTCCATGTTATCTTTTGAGCCTACATTATCCTCTACTTGTAACTCAACTTCTTCAATGTCCAAGGCTCTGTCGTCTGTTAAGATGGTAATCTTCTCTTCAGGAGCACTGTCAGTATTTTTGACCTGCTCCTTGTTCTCTTCCTCGGCTTCCTTCAAGCCTGTGTCGCCTTCATCTGCAGCTGCTGGAATCAGCTCCTCCAACTTCTCTTTAGGACTGAAACTTTCCTCTGCTTGTACATCAATTACTTCAATGTCCACTGGTGGTTCACGTGTTACGGTGGTAGGTAGAGTCTCCTGCTCCTTCTCTTCTTCAGCTTCCTTCAAGCATGTGTCATCTTTATCTTCTACTACTGGAAGCTGCTTCTCTAAGTTTTCTTCTGAGCTTAAATCTCTCTCTTCTTGTACATCAATATCTTTACTATCCAGGGTCGTTTCATCTGTTAAAGTGGTTTCCGGATCCTTCTCTTCAGAAGCAATGTCAGTATCTGTAACCTGTTCATTGCTTTCTGTTTCAGCTTCTATCAAGCCTTTTCCACTTTCATATGCAGCTGCTGGAATCTGTTCCTCCGATTTATCTTTTGAGTTAACATTTTCTTCTGTTTGTAACTCAATATCTTCAATGTGCAAGGCGGGTTGATCTGGTACGATGGTTGCTAAACCCGCTGCAGGAGCAGTGCCAGTATCAGCATTCCCTTCATCTTCTGCTGTTTGAATATCCTTTTCTATCGTCTCTGAGTTATAATTTCCCCCTGCTTGTGCATGATCTTCGGTTTCCACAACCGTCTCATCTGTTAAGATCGTTTGTGGACCTTTTTGTTCAGGAGTGTTGCTGACATGCTCCTTGCTTTCGGCTTCAGCTTCCTCCAATGCCGATACTTGACTCACTTCTCCAGACACAAGGCCATAACCGCTTACTGTGGAGTGATCCTCCTGAATAATTTCCTTAGTCTTTACTTCAATCACCTCAGAGAGAAAGGAATTGTCTTCAACAAATGCTTTGGTACTTTCTTCTGCATAGGCTTCTTCTTCTGGAATTGGAACATAGAGATCTTTATTTATTTCTGTTCTCTGCTCTATGGTTTCAAATCCTTTCTCTGTTGTAGTATCTGCTACTTCAACGGGCTCTTCAGATTTTGTATCTGCTTCCTTTTCCTATTATAAGTATGAACTCGTAATCAACAATTGTACTATAATAGTAGAATGGAACAAATCAACAAACCAATTCTAAAACATAAGCCTGCAGCTGACCTCTTCTTTTAAATTTGTTGCCTGAACTTCTTCTCTTGGGAGTTGCTGAGCTGTTTCTTCTTCTACCAATGAGAAAGAATTTTCTTGAAAAGCTTGTTCCGCCAAATTCTTTTCATCTTTATCGGTACTCAAGTCAGCTGCCACAACAGATGCCTAGAATGGGAAACAAGAAAAAAAAAACGATTAATTTGGAGAAAACCAAATAATATGTCTTTAAATAAGCATTATATTATGTTGTAACAGACCTGATATTCTCTGGATTTTTCTTCACTAAACTCTTGAGGTTGGTTCTCAGCAGTTTGAATTTCTGGTAGTGCATGTTCTACAGTTTCTTGTTCTATGCTCGTAGCCTCAGACACCTGCCGCATTACAGATGAAATCATTTTAAACTGAAATGGCTTGCATAAATTTTATAGGAAATTACAGTTTCTTGTTCAAAAGGTGATTGACAAAACCATGCAATCATGCATTATAAACCAGAAAGAAAAACTTGTAGAATTTTTTGTGCTGATGTTACCTTCTCAGTAATAGAGTCACTTTCTTTTGGATAATGCACAGGGTTTGCCTCTTCTTTCTTCAAAAATTCTGGGGTGTTCTGAATTGCTGTTGCCTCTTCTGTGCAGGATGTTACTTCTGCATTTTCAAATGCCAATTCTATCTTAGCATCTACAGGCGTCACCTCTGGCAATGCTTGAAGCTCCTCTTTCTGTTCATAGTCCTGCAAGGTCTGCTGTGAATCTTCTTCTTCATTTGATGTTACATTTGTCTCCAATTCGATGTCCTTCTTGAAGCTGCTGTTTGTCACATCATGAGTAGAAATTGAAGCTTCGTACTCTTGAAATGTGGTTGCCTCTAGTAGATCAGAAGCTTCTTTATGGTATGATTGAGCATTTCCATCTGCCTTTTCTGCTCCTTTTATATCTGCGTCTGAAATCTCTGCCTCCTTTTCAAGACATTGTACATCTTCCTTGATGGAGTCCTGTTGATTTGAGATAACTTGAACATGTTGATCAACAGTGGTCTCATTAGTTGATGCTTCCACTTCTTCAACATCGAACTTTGCATTTCCAGTTTTTGTGATCTCTGAAATGATTCCTTCACCAATTGCAATGTCATGGTTTTCAATATCTTCTGCAAACTTCTCCCTTTTTTCTTCAATGACTTCATTTTCTTCAGTGCCTGTTTCTACAGGCCCACCAACTTGTGTGCCTTTCTGAAGCTGCACTTCATTCTTTGGTATCTCCATTCCTGCTTGATTTGATTGTTCGACTTGGGAAATCCCCGAGAGTGGGTTCAAAAACTGTTCACCCTCTGAAATTCCAAAGCTGTTATTCTTGCTTTCAACTTCCATACTATTTTCAACCTGTACATTTTCACCAGCCGCAAAATGTTTCTCAGTGTGAATTTCAGGATGCTGATCCAAGTCACCTTTGGATTCATTCAATGTTCCTGGAGAACATTGGTTGTCAGTTCTGTCTAACTTTTCGATCTTCAAGCTTCTGTCTACCTTTTCTCCTGTCTGCATTAACATGAAATTGTTACATATTTTATAACTGGAGTGGGGGATTAATATGAAACCAAACATATGCATAGAGTTAGGTACATGGGATGGATAGTACTATCATGGAAATGGATGAAAAACTAATAATAACAAAACACTTCTATACTCATCTGTGTTCATCTAGGGAGAAGCCGCTGGCAGTGATGAGGAATTTTACCATCACTCATGGAAGAGTAAGCAAATATCAATTGTTCAAAAGACTTCGAATCTACAGTTACAAGTATCTACACTTAAGTATATCTAACATGCTTAGGATAAAAGTGATGTGAAAATGAAGCTGGAAAGTTATCGACCTTTTCCTTTTAGTATCTTTTACTGACCCTTGAACTAAGAATAAACAAGCATAACCATACTGATCAGACAGATTCATGAGTTCTTATACTGAATCAAAAATCAGAGAAAAGTTTCTTGCTGAAAACAAATTGCTGATCAGTGTTACGAGTTCACTGTTCTAGTGATCACATCAGACTTGAGGAAAAGAATATGAGCTAGAGCACAATCACCAGAATCAATGATCCTAGAGTAAACTGATCACAGGACAAAAACTTCACACATACTAAAACATCACCACTCGATCCTACTAGCTATCATATGGTACACAGAAAAATGAAATGAAAAGCTGTCTGACTTGCAGCAGTAGTATATTCGATTCAAGGATGTCATACCGCGATAGATATGGCTTCTGGAACATCAGCTTCCGTTGCCATGCTACCGGAATTTAACTCGCATCAAGAAACTATGCCTTTGCTTTTATGGTCAGCCGAGTTTGCTGACAATCTTATAGAGGGAGAGAGGCTTGTAGGTTAGAACACAATGAGTTTATTGTTGATCATTAGTTCACAGTAGTAATCAAGCTCTTTTGATAGTAATGTTGGGGAAAAGCAGCCAGGATGTGACAAAATTGCCACTAGCAATTTGCTAATGCATGAGTTGGCTGCCCACTAATGAAATGGCCCCTACTGAAACTGATTGAATCTTTCTCACATGGCCTTGTAGACTAGACTGGTGCTGCAGCTTTTATAGAAGCTCAGATTCGATCAATAACATCAATATTCTTTGGTTAAGTTTTGATTGTGATTTTTCATTCACATACAGGTAGAAGCAGCCAGGGCTTTTCAACAGCTTCTCTTTTCAAACACCGTTTTATATTAAGCTTGAGTTGCTGTATGGAATGTGGGGTTACAGCTCCAGCTTAGTTCTTACACAAATTTTTTTATTTTTTTCCCCAGGACGAGTTTTGCTAGTTTTGGTGTCACTTACTAGTTACTAGTTACCGCAGGGAATTTTAACCGTCGGCGTTTCTTTCTATTTTCTCTCAGGGTTGGAATCCATTCGAGTTGGGGGGTTAAGCTCATAGAAGGGGAAAACATCAAATCAAAACCCCAATTTGGTAGTGAAATCATTTCAAATTTAGGTGTCGAGGTAACTTTCAGATCTTCTAAACTAAATGAATTATTATGAGAAATTGGTGTAGCAAAAGCAGGTGCTGGTGTATGTAATTGGCCATTTTTATAATGAGTACAAGGACTATATTCTTCTTAAGATAGCGATCTTGATAATGATAATTAAACCACTAATCTGAAAACTAACAATAAAAATATACCGACGGTCCATGTTGCCAAACTTGCAGGGTCCCGATGCTACGTGTCCCAGGCAACCATCTTTCTAAATCTTAATTTCCAACGGAAATAATATTTTTGTTGTTAATTATATGTTGGGAAAAACATTTCTCAAGAGACGGCATCTAAAAACTCTCTTTTTCTATGATAAGAACGGCAAGATACTAGTTCGAGTGAAATTTTTGTTCATGTTCGAGCCTCAACATTCACATATCTCTCACTAGTAAGTTGAGTATTTTGGTTTTGCAGGATTCATGTGACACTAGTGAATGAATTAGCTTGATATAAAGATTTTAGATTATCATCATGAGATGCAACTGGATGCATGCGTGCTTTCAAGGTGGAAAATCTTAGGTCATCGGGGACTAATTAACGACTCATGTGGTAATTGGTGGTGGAGCTAAATGTTAGTTCTTTTCTTGTGAGTCAAGGTGGCTCATAAGGCTTGTAGATTGGTGGGGTTGTCTATCTTGCCACCATTGTTTAAGACAAACCAAAATTAAAAACTAGAGTTCATATTTGAAATTTAGAAGTTCTTGGATCTCGAATCTACAATTTTTATCAAAGACATAGAAATTTTAAATTCACCGCTTGTCGCCCTCAGTTAACTAATCCACTCCCTAACTGATAATACGACTTACTTTAAATTGGACTATCAAGTAAAGCGAGCATTTGGGTCATGGATTTTTCTTTATTATCTATGTTTTAGATTATGTACCAAAAGTAAAAGCACATGATATGCCTATGTGGAAATTTTAGTCTCGGCATGGCCAAGTTGGTACAAAATCTGAATATCCAGCTAGATGATTGGTATAGATGACATGGAACACCGTCCCACGATTCCAAGAATAATTGTGTGTCCAAACAAAATATAGTAAACATAATAATTTTGGGGGTGCAAAATGCAAATGTGTGTATATATGTAGACATTTTTCCTTTTGCTTTAGTAAGCCACCATACTTGCCATGCTTGATCCTCATAAAACTACAAGCAGATCAATCTCCATCAATACCGACCAAATAAAGCCTCCGTGGGGTGGCTCGCCGCCCCCTATTTGGATAAGCAAAGGTGACGGGAACTTGGTTGTCTTCTCTTTAAATAATTGCATATATGAAAAATAAATATGGGTTTTTAGTTGTTTTTGAGATTTGATGGTCAGAATATGTGTGCTCCATGCTTCGTTTCTTATTTCAAAATGATTGGAAATTCATAATAGAGTCCTATGTTTTTGGCAAAGAGTAGTGACTATTGACTCTAGAATGAGGACTAGGTTTGAAATCACGGATGAATGATGTATACCTAAGTTTCGTTTAACTTGCTACAACTTTAAGGAGAAATGCTTACAACTTTAAGGGATATATTGTTGCCGGAGTAGTTTGAGAACTATGTTTGGAACCGATGATGTATGACTTAGAATCACAAGTTTGGTCTTGCATATACCCCTCTAATAAGAAAAACTTACAACCTTACAGAAGACAACAACAAAACTCGAGATTTATTACTTTAGTCTTTTAATCAAATAACTTAACCTATGATAAACGAAATAGACATGTAATTATATATTTTCTCGATGATATAAAATGGTAGACTCAAAAAATTCTTAGCTCACATGGTCAGACACATAACATAAATGATATCTAGATTTATAGAACTACCATCAATTTCGTCATTCTAATCAGATAACTTAACGTATGATAAGCGAAATAGACATGTAATTATATATATTCCCGATAATATAAAACGGTAGACTCAAAAAAGTCTTAGCTCACACGGTCTCACACATAACATAAGCAAACTAAGGGCGTCTAGATTTATGGATCTACCATCAATTCCTTCATCGCTTGATAATCTTGATTTGCAATGCCTAAATATTGCCCTTTATAACCTGGGCCGCAACCTTCAGCCCAGGAGAATAAACCCGTATTTCCCTTAACCCGGCCCAATTAAATGGTATGGCTACCATTCTCCCTGCGGCTCTGAACAGACGGTGGATGATGTCAAACTTGGCTGTATAGTACTTGTTAAAAAATACGGAAGGGGCCCCACTGCACGTGAAACGCACATGATTTGACTGCCACAGGATCCGAGACTCGTTCTTGAAATGAAGACTCTGCTTACGTGGCACTGTGATTCTATTTTTATGCTATGGGTGGCTGACTCCTGCTCGGCCGTCCATTTTTGGCCCCATTCAATTTTCTCGTCTAATACTTGAGAAATAATGGTAGGATCAAATGATCAATGAACAATTGATTTCCAACCAAAAAGAAAAATAATTCCTTCATGTTCCAACTTTAAGATGTTTTCACTCCCAACAACTTTTAAGATGTTTTGGGTATTTGCTAGATGCATAGGTGAGTGGCATAACTGCATAAGTGACCTCAAGAACTTTCATTTATATTTTGAGAAATAATGGGAGGAACAATGAGCATGAGCAATTGCTTTCCAACCAAAAAGAAGAATAATTCCTTCTTTTTTCCAACTTTTCGTAAATTATGTTCTGGTGTCATGACATTTATTCAGTTTCATGATGACAATGCATGGTCAAGTTTGGAAATTTTACATTTTGACGGACATGCATACACGTGATATGCAGATGTTATGAAATTAATATCTTCGTATTAGGTAGCTTTTCAAGGATAGTTTCTAGTAGCATCACATATGTGGTATTTGGTACGTAGATGCATAGGTGAGTGACATAAGTAAAGTAACATCCAAGTATACTTTAACTCCAAAAACATATCACAATGTACGCATCGTACGCATGATGGTGAACTCTAATAAAACTTTAGCTATTGAAGTACTTAAGTATTTTCGAGTACATTTTGACAACAAATACATATGTGAGTGCATCAAGGTGATTTACTAAACGGACTTTAACTTCTCATTTTCAACAAAATTCTCTTTCGTTTTTTGTTGAATTGGCTGAAAACTAATTTTTTGGCCTTGGCAATCTCATTGTGATTTTATGAATGTCATCATCACACGACGACGTTTAGCGTGACGGTGATTGTGCCCTGACTGGCATCAGAATTTAATAATAGGCTCTGAACCAAGGACAGAAACGGCAACCCAAATTGAAAGAAGGGCGGGAAAAAGAGCCGTTAGCAATCAACTCCTCTGCTTTTGGCGCCAAAATTCCAATTCCTCACTCGGTTTCAGCTGCCCGCAATACTCCGGGCAGCTCTTTGGTCACACTAATATCAACTTTAGCCAAAAACCAATATAAATATAACCTCTCATTTCTCAAAGCAAAGCTCTTTCTCATTTATTTTCTCCACCCTAAAGAAATTTCCTTTCCCCCACCATTGATTTTCAAAGCTTCTCCTCTCTCTTTCTCACTCTCTTTCCCTCTCTTTCTCTTTTTCCCCCATAGCTAGCCGCCTCAAAAATCCAAAGACCCTTTCTTCTTATTCCTAATTCTCTCTGATTCCTACTAGTTTGTTCTGATTCTTGGAGCAAAACTAAACCATTCTTTTGTTTCATTCTGATTCCTTGTGTATCTCTCAGATTTTGTTCTGATTCCGATATCGAAAACCCGCCTTTTGGTGCTTCTTATTTGTTTTGGGATACCCTTTTAGAGAAATGGGTTTTTCCAAGAAGTCACAAGTGGTGGACGGAGGCCTGGAATCCGAGGGGAAGAAGTGGGTAATTGCCGGAATCTCGGTCAGAGCTTCGCTGAAGCCGGTAAAGACCAAGCCGAGGAGAGCTAAGCAGAGTGAGGAGCGCGGTGAAGAAGAAGAGGCAGGTTCAACAACCCCAACGGCGAAAGAAGCGAGAATACCGGAGACGTTTTCGTGCCCGGCGGCGCCAAGAAAGCGGCGACCGGCGTCGGTGTGCAACTTCAGTGGGGTGAGGGAGTACTTCATCCCACCGGATTTGGAGACGGTTTTCAAACTCCATGTGGAGAAAGCAAACTGAAAGTTAAGGTTGAGATTAGGCCATGAAGGAAACAAACAAGAAAGTTAGAGCTGAGATTAGCTAGGGAGGTTTTGTTTGTGTTTTTTATCTATCTGTTTTATGACTTTGTCTTTGTATGTTAACTCTGAGTGTTCTCTTCTCTTTCTCTGGTTTGAGTTGCAGCACAGAGAAAGAGGGAGGAGTTTTATGTTGTACAAACAGATATGAAATATTTTAGTAATGGGTATTTCTAGTTTAGTGAAAGACTCAAAGAGTTCATCGATCATATTTTCTTTGACAGTTTTCAGTGTGGATGATTTTGCTGTTTTGGTTGGAACTTGCAATGAACTTAATGCATCAGTAGTAGTAGGTATACTGCTTTATTTATTTTCTTCTTATTTTTATTTTTTTGCTTATGTTAATTTTCATTAAGATGATATTCTTGATGGGTATTCACTATTCTAGCTCACCGAAAGCTCTGAGGAGTTCATATAATTCTGACAAAGTTCTTAGCTTTACTGAAAATCTCAGCTTGGTGTTTGTGTTAGACCCTGCAGTGAACTAAATGCAATTGAAGCTTGGTATTTATGGTTATGTCACTTTTTGCAATTACCAGTGTTATTTGGGTAGAAGATAATCATGCATGGACTGAAATTCTGAAAGAGCTGCACTTCTTTAACAGATTCTGGGTAGTCTAAGGTATGTTCAGGTTTTGTCTTAGAGATTTCAGATATCTTTGCCTGATTTGAGAAGCTGTAATTGGAGGAATGGAAAAGCGCTATGGATGCTCTCTCCCTTTTAGTTTGTGGGTTTATTTTGTGTTTTTTTATGTCACTGTAGATTTGTGGTGTTAAAGAAGACTGGCAGAAGCAACCAAAGAAGTGAGAGATCTCCTTCCTCACTCTTTTACCGGTTTACATGGTTGTGGAATTTTGTAAAGCTGAAATAAGTGTTGCCAGAGTGAGTACTCACTTTCATTTACTGCTTCCTCTGCTCTCAGCTGCATCACTGATCAAGATTCTTTATTTTGCTCTATAATTCTCTGCAACCCTTATCAACTTTCTCTCTCTCCCAAACACCAATGAATAATCAGAGTTTCAGCAGAGATAGATTCATAACTCCCATTTCCAAGTCCTCCCTAGGCCATCTTCATCTTCTTCTTCAATCCTCAATTCACAAGTATGCTCTTAATTGGCACTAATATTATCGTATAAGTATAGTTTCATGCACTAAAGATTAGCAAAGTTTCCCAATTTAAAAGGCAAATCTTTTTCATGGCTGAGAAATTAGTGCACGGATGTTTGTTCATGATTGATGATTGACTGTGACAAATATACGACATAGTCTTATTAATTAGCAGCTGATCGATTGTGATCAAATTTCAAGTACCCTTTTCTCCATGCTCTGCCAAAGCCCTCTCTTTAATCTAACCCTACATGACCCACTTCACCAATCACCTGAAAAACTTTCTCAGTCTCTCTCTTATGGGCAACCCCAAGTTCCCTGTAAGGCTATCTTTCATAGTTAAAGGACAAACGACAAAGCACTCATAGCTACACCCCAAGCTGTGATAGAGAGATTAGAGAATCCAATGTGGGGTTTGGAGGGCTTGTTTGGTGTAGCTCCAAGTTAAAATGCTTCAGGGCAATTGGTGACAAAGACTACTCAGAGCCTCGGAGGTATCTTCATTTGCTATGGAAATGTTATGTGCTTGTGGATAAGCTTTAGCCATGTTTATCATGCACCAAACACACCCAAATTGTTTAGGGTTTTGGAAATCTTTGCATAATGTTAAACAAAGGACTCTCTAGGGATTAGGATCCTTAAAATGCTTCAGGGCAATTAGTGACAAAGACTACTCGGAGCCTCGGAGGTGTCTTCATTTGCTATGGAAATGCTATGTGCTTGTGGATAAGCTTTAGCCATGTTTATCATGCACCAAACACACCCAAATTGTTTAGGGTTTTGGAAATCTTTGCATAATGTTAAACAAAGGACTCTCTAGGGATTAGGATCCTTTAGGGTTTTGGGTTTGAAAGAGAGTCATATATTCAGGCTAAACTTGGTAAAAGTTTGAGGGTTGATTATTCTGTCAGATTGAGGTCATTTTCTTTTGGATTTGGATAAGCAACAGAGTGCTTAGTGGTGTAGTTGTTAAACTTTGGTGCCTCATGATGTCATGAAGTAGATCATGTTTTGTGTTTTCTAATCGGAGATCTTCTTTGACATAGTTTTTTACTTCCTAGATTAACTACTTGTTTCTTTTCATTTAATTTAACTGGATCTTATCAAGATTACTACAGATACTAATCTTGCAAACGATGGCATCTAGCAACTGCTTCTATTCCAATGTTTGTGCTTATATCCTTAGCTTGATGTGCTTTGTTGATGTAGAGATATATAATTTGTTTAGGTACTTGAAATACCCCGAGGTTGGTGTAGTAGGCATTAAGCGACTTAGAAAGTGTAGAAGATAATGTGTTCAAATTGCCTCTAATAGGCAAGAACAAATATGAACTCGACTATTTTCTTTCCCAACGAGATCGCTAGCTCTTAAGTTTCTACATGTTCTGCACATCTTCATTACCATGCATAGGCACATTGCATGAGAGAAGTGGAAGTGTCATCCTTCATTTTCCCACTCCATGGAAGTGATGATGAAACTAACACAATGCATTCAGATCTTAAAAATGGCAAAGTTGTCTACGGTACTGGGATGTATGTATACCATACACCTATTTTACCACTAATTGAACAAAAATAACAAGTTAAATGACTAAAATTTACAACATTAACAACAAAATTACTACATTTGTTTTATACATTTACATCTAATTGAACCAAGTTACTACAACGACAACAAGTTGTTTTAAGTTGAGTAATTACCTCTAATAGAATAAAAATTATCCAAGTAATAACTATATTTACCAAATCGATAACAAATTTATTGTCGTATTAGTAAATATATATATCACAAACATGTAATTACCCAATCAAAACGTTCCAATTGATAAGTGTCGGTTTCAAACTCAAGATACATTATCGATGTAACTACTTGCAATTGACACTGGTCTCAATCTCGCCACACACATAAAACAATCCTTGTCGTTTCCATTGGTATTCCCTTCTCAAACGACAAGGGTAGATCTGCTATTAGATATAGCCTGTTCACAGATTGG
The DNA here is from genome assembly GCA_010134655.1 of Fragaria nilgerrensis. NCBI lineage: Eukaryota > Viridiplantae > Streptophyta > Magnoliopsida > Rosales > Rosaceae > Fragaria > Fragaria nilgerrensis. The sequence goes on along the minus strand of CM020982.1, from coordinate 48,925,900 downwards.
AAGACATATATATGCTAGCTGGTTTCATTTTAACCGAGCAAGAAAACAAAACAAAAAACCTCATATATATGAAAGGGGCACTACATATTAGTTCTTTTCCTCATCATTGAAGGAGTACCCTTGCTAAATCTTACTCGAATCTAGTTAATTATCATGTCTAATAAGATTTGCACATCTTTCAAATCCAACTTAGGCAGATCTAGTATTTCTTATAGTAATCATAGGCTCATAGCTAGTCAAAATAAGATCAGCGACAGATTGGCCTGTGATATATGGGCGATATAGTTAAGTGTAAAACTTGTATTAGTTTTGGTGATTAAGTGATTTGAGCCAACGCTTAGTTTAAGTAGGAAATCTTGGAAGATATATAATGATTATAATCTAACATAAAGATGAAGGTCGACTACTGCTAACTCTCTCTTTTTTCGATACTATATAAACTGCTAACTAATTAAGTAGCACCCAATAATGCATGTATGGTATAGCTCGTTTTATTTTAGGGTAATCCATATAGTCCTGTTGTTTAAAGTCATATCATGCATAATGGTTAAAACCTCTTGAAAGTTTGATTAGTAATTAGCAAGTTGGTAATCAAATTCAGATCAGCTATCCAATTATGTATGCATGGTAGTTAGTTTCTTAGTGAAAGTGCAAGTGCAAGTTGAACACATTCTGTTGAGAAGTGTTTTTAAATTATGTCGTGCTAACACCACAATTCAAGAGCTTTACATACTTTAGGTATGAAAGAACACAAATGCAACATCTAATATTTCATAAGTCGAACTTACATGGATACCAACAAGTAAGAATGTGATATAACTTTAAACATCACATACTAAATTTTTCGACAAACCTCATAAATCCGAACCAATTTAGACTAAAATCAGATTCATAAATAAGGGTTGTTGAAGATCTTAACCATACAAGGAAATCCTCCCAGCCAAATAGGGTTTAGGGGATATAATTGTGGGGAGAGGCATAGTGTTTAGGGTTTAAGCTTTAAAGGAATAAAAGGAATCCTATGAAAACGAGTTCAAAGTTCGTAGACACGTACACATGGGTCACCCAAGGAATCCTAAGACCAAAAATCAATTAATTAACCTAAAAAAAAAAAAAAAAAATCCTCCCATCTCAAATTCACAAAAATTAAAACCAAACATTTATTAAATCTCCGTTCATCGGTTTCCGTTCCCCGTTGGCCTCTGTTTGTTTGGCTGACTTTTGTTGTTTCTTAACGCGGTTTGCGCCTGCCCGAACTGCCCGTCGCTTCTGGCGGGAGACGACCTCACCGCTTGGGGTTTTTTTTTGGAATTTTATTAATTTTTGGCGCCAGAAATTTTGAGAAGCCCGCGAAATTTGTGGGCCGTGGACGGCCTCTGTGTATATGCCTTGTTCTATGTTTGCCGTAATTAGATTCCGAGTATTGTTCTCTCTTTTGGGCCGTATACGTCCAAAATAGGACCGGACCATCTGCACCGCTTGATCTGTCCCTCCTTTGGCCCCACCAACTTCCGTTTCTAGCCGTTAAAATCAGGCGGCAGCGGGTCCTGCCTTCTGATGCAAACTATATATATAATAGAGAAAAGTACAAAGTAATACGTAACCAAATTTCAAAACATACAAAATCCACTTTTAATCATTTTTAAATAAATTCAAACAGAAACTGAGGCCCAAAACTAATAGTCACGGGTCGGACCCGAATTTTAATTATGAAATGACCAAAATAATCAATTTTCCCACATAATTACACAAATGCCATCAAATCTTTATTTTATCTCTCTCCCCACGCACTTAGGTTTTATCTTCTTCTTCTTCTCTCTCTCTGCAGATTCAGGTACAGACACAAAATGCCGATATGCTTTGACCCGTAATTCTAGATCTGAGCTGCACCAGAGCCTTCCACGCAGTCAACGACATCACAGCCCCGTCGTCCACAATCGAATTCGGGTCGACCCGAACATCTTTTATCATCGAAATCTCCGATCAGGACCCAATCAAGCCATCTTAATCTCTATGCTCACCTAGGGAGGGACCTTGCGCCCTCAGATTGATGATGACCCAAGCTTGATATGCCGCACAAGTAGTTCGAGGTCCTCGACAGCATCTTGCCGGAGATCGAGAGTAAGAAACCGTGGCTGCAAAGGCTTTTGGTAGATATGATCGGTGGGGTTCTGTCATCAACGACTACCAGGAGGTCTGCGGCATGATCCATTCAAGATTTACGTTGGCCGCTTCCTGCTACTATCTCGTCATTTGTCGAAACCCTAAGGCTTTGTTGCTATTATTACGTGTTTGCTATTGTTACGACGTTATTCAAAATCCTAGATCTAGAAGAGTTTGAGTCATGCTACTATACATTCGATAGTAGCAGTAACTATTCAGTCATCAGTAGCAGAAGGTTTCCAATCGTGATAGTACCATCTCTGTTTGGTTTTGGAGAATTGCTGGAAAAAAATTACAATAGTACTGGCAGTAGCATATTCGTACTCGGCAGTAGCATATTCATTCCAAGCAGTAGCACATATCTGGTCGACAGTAGGAGTAGAATATGTAGTGAAGGGTATTTGGTAAAATATATAGTGACAGATGGCATGTGGACATTAATTTGTCCTTAGATATGTAAGATAATATGTAAATGATGTATTTGTAAACTGAAATTTGATTAGTAACTAATATATAGTTTACTATATATAAATATGAAACTAACTCAAATTACATGTAGACTTTTTTAATATTTTTTTTAGGAGAAAACATCAAAAGTTTATTCAAATCAAGAAAACAGAATTACAACGTTTGAGAATTATCGGTGGTGGAAGCAATTTCCCCACTTTCATCTCTCTTACTCGAACCAGTCACGGGTCCGTCATTATCAATGACATCCATGTAAGGACTAAAATATCAGGTTTCGAGGAAATTTTGACCCTCCGAAAATCGGACATTTCGAGGAAAATATCGAATTGTTATATCGATATTGATAAACTTTCGGGAAAAGTGATGGAAATTTAGGGGGGTGTATTGTATTTGGATTCGTATAGACTTATTTTAATCAACTGATTTTTGAAAAATCCATAGACTTTCACTGATTTCTTAAAACCATCGATTTTTAATCACAGACTTTCACTGATTTCTGAAATCTACAGATTTCATGTGAATGACTTGTGTAGATTTCTCAATACTTACAGAGTTACATGAAGAAAAAAAAAAAAGGTACAATGACAAACACCTAATGACACCGATTATAAATTTAGTGCTCATCTATCTAATTTCGATGCATACAGTTATAATATTTGATTGAATTACATAAACACGTACATGTAACAAAAAATATTATATTAACTTAAGTTACCAACACGCATACTTATACGTGAACTAAAGACACATGTTCTAAAGCGGGACATTAGATGCACAAGTTTAATTCATATACGCAAATATAATAATATATAATCATGTGGTTCTACTATCAAGAGTTAATAGATAAACTTTAGGTTATCGAGGGTTCCAAGCATTACAATTGAAAGACAACAAAAAATTAACATTGAAAAGAATAGGTAGAATAGAACGTTGATAACACAAAATATTATAAAAAAGAGAAAGAAAAAAAGATGATGTATCACAAGATCAACCTATTCAAATGTAAAGAGAAAATCTGTTGTAGACTTTTCCAAATCTTTGCTCTAGTGGATGGAAAAATATTGGAGTTTGGTGTGTGTAATTTACACTACAAAGTCCACAATTATTCATGAGTTATTAATTTCATAAGTATGAATAATATTTTGAATACATCTAAAGTTTTATTCATTTTAAAAAGTCTTAATTGAATACACCTGAACTTTGGTGGAATTCATAATGATTTTTCTAGTAGAATACACCTAAATTTTGATGAATATTTAAAAATCTGTATTAAATATACTTAAACTTTCAAATTCCATAAGCTTTTTTAAAACTTCTATTAATTCTATATAGAATACACCCCTTTAGCGGAAAACAATGGAATGTTGTATGAAGCTTTAAAGTGATGTTGGATTGCGGCGTTGCTGATCGACCTCGTTTCATCTGCGACGTTCAAGACGTCATCGAGGAAATACTACCCCGGCTCCCGGTTAAATCTCTAAAGCGATTCCGGTGTGTATGCAAGTCATGGCGCGCTTTAATCTCTGCTTCTCTTTTCGCTAAGAAGCATCTTGGCAACGCTGCCGTCACTAGTAGATTACAGATCCTTGAGTTTGGCAGCGGAGAGTATGAACCTGAATCGAAAGTTGCAAATTTGAAGGTTGCAAGCAGACAGCTTGATGTACCAAGATGGTGCTCTGCTGACGTACATTCTGTTAGCCTTGCTCAGGCGAGTACGCGTACGATACGTATTGTGGGTTCTTGCAATGGGTTGATTTGTCTACAAGTTTATGGCTTTGGACGTTTTATGGCTTTGGTTATGATTCTGCCGGCGAAGATTACAAGGTCATAGTGGGAGCTCTATATGAAAGATATATTCACAGTGTTAAAACGGGTTCATGGAGGAAACTTGAAGGTCTTGATGAGCCTGTTCACTTTCAAATTCAAGGGAATATTGGGTGCTTATTTAACGGTGCTCTACATTGGTTAGGGTTTAAACAAGAGGAAGGGACATATAGTGTGGAAATAATATCTTTCGATTTGGCGGAGGAGGAATTTCAGGCGGTTCTGCCATTACCCACTAGATTTCCGAAAACGTACCGGTCTTGGTACTCTGATGGCCTTGGTATTGGGATGGGGACTAGTAGAACTGGTCTGTTTGTATATCAGTACGATCACACGAACGCCTTTACCATATGGACGAAGGAGGATGGGTACGAAGCCAAAAAATGTTGGACTAAAGTCTTAAAAATTCCTTTTGAGATATTTATGCGTTATGATCCTATTGTTTGTGGTGATTATAGAGTGAATTATATAACCATTCTAGAGAATGGTGCGGTTTTGATCTGTTGGGATTGCAAGAAGGTGGTGTTTTATCGTCCTGAGAAAGAGATCTGCACGACCGTTTTTGATTCTGAAACCCAGAAACTTGGTAAACCGGGAGCCCGAGCTGGTTACATTATGGCAATTATGTGTCTAGAGACTTTAGTTTCACCGAGAAGCTGATTTTCCTCATCTCCTTCAGTATAATACTATTGCCATTCACGACTACCCCAGTGGATCCTATGTGTTCTTGATCCGGAGAAGGTTGGTGTTGCATAAACCTATACATTGAAAGTAATTTGGTGTTGTTTTATTACTTCTATGAGCACCTTCGTGCAACCAAGTGATTACACTCGTGTTAGCTAGTAAAGTAGTAAACTGGATTTTCTTTCATCATTATGATTGAGGGTGATAACAGCGTGCGCGCTTGTTGATTGTCCTTCTTTCGTCAATATATATATATACAGAGGGAGGGCCCTTCCATTAAGGGAGCCATTTTTTTGACATATATGAGGGATGAGGGATTACACAAACTTTTCGATTATATTTTTGAATCTCCACCATTCAGTTTGTTGGTCCTTATATATAGATCAATTCTGCAAATTTTCAGCCAATTTGGTGATCGTTAAGGCGTCGAACAAGATTAAATCAATGAATGAACTAAATCTGCCAAACTTGAACCGTTCATGCTTATAATTATAAATCGTAGTTTTGAATGCCTTAACGATCACCAAAATTTCTGAAAATTTACAGAAATGATCTACTCATATAGAACTACATATTGAACGGTGGAGATGTGATTTTGTGATCGAAAAGTTGGTGTAATCCTCCATCCCTCATATATGTCAAAAAAAAGAATCCCTTAGTGGAAGGGCCTGATATAGAGGGCCCTTCCATTAAGGGCCCTCTATATATATATATATTTTTAATTATTGTTATTCCTCCATAACTCTTATAAACTTATTTTACATGTTACTGTACGGATGTGATTCTAGTTCATGTTGGTCTACTGGAAAGTACGGCCGGAAAGTATACCAAGTAGAAGCAACTATGGGTTTAGACTTAAGAGATCGACTTGGGTGAAACTACAAGTCGATCTATTTAGTTTAACTATAAAGTCTTGCGTTGCTGTGTTGTTCTCGATCTTTTTATGTTTAATTTGATGTCTTTCAGCATATATATAACCAATTATAATTAAGGTGAGGAAAACGTTTAATTGATGAGCTAGTGCTCCCATAATATGTTACTCATGCTAGAGGGATTTGAAGAGAGCATCTTAAGATGTGTCTGACATCGATCTAGCTAATTGAAATTTTGAAGTCGATAACACATTCTCAATTCTATGATGTCTGACTTTCCTGAATGCCTGAATACATGAGGTTAGATAGTTTTTCCATATAAATAAAAAGTAGGTTTATTGTTGAAGATAACATTACACTAAACGGATTCAACCTCCGATTTAATCTCTGACAGGAGTAATTTGGTGATCCGATATATGAAAAAACTTGAAAATGTAAGTATGAACGGGGGGATGAAAGGAGTTAAATCTTTAAGCTTCAACCACCTGTTGAGGCTTTGGTAACTTGTTCTTTTTCACCTTTTTGGGTGCTTCGGGTGCTTGGACCCTCTTCTCTTCTTCTGTCTGGCTTTCAATTCTTGCAAAAATTGGTTGAGGTTGAGCCATGACCTGACCACCTTTAAGCCCACCCCACTTGGTGTCACTCTGCAATGTAAAAATGCATGTTAGTTTATCAAACAAGTAGCTGGATAGTTCAGGCATAACAAAACTACATTTATGCAACAAAGCCTTTGAGAGGTACCCAGGTAGCAGCATCAAACTGATCCTTTGAGTAGCCAAGCTGTCCATATATTCTCCAACTTAAACTTGGTGTGACAGGGGATAATGCAATAGCTATAATCCGCATTGCTTCTAATATTATTACAAGATCCTGCTCCACAAGCAAAAAGATTTTTAGAAAAGGCAATTGTGTATTGCCCCTCGTATACAAATATTCAGCATGTTGATTTATGATGAGCAAATGACCTACTTTTTCAAAGAAGCATCATAATTTAACGTTGTTTGACTTAAACACATGATTTTATCTAGAGACCTCCTGGGAGAAAGGAAAGTAATGTACAACTATGCTAGTGATTGAAGGAAATATGAACACATACAAACCCGCACAAACACTACAGATTTATGAAATACAAATGACCACCTTTGCAGCAGCTTCACTTGCATCACCCCCTTGCTTAAAGAGAGACCATGGTGCACGCCCATCCATGTATGAATTTCCAGCATTGCTGATCTCAAGAACAGCCTCACAAGCTGATGATAGTGAGAGGTTTTCATAATCAACCCGAGCTTTTTCAACCTACAGAAGTATGAACATGTTGTCATGACTAGGATAAATGGTTGCTTGCAACCAGTTAAACACATGAATGATGATACTTGCAAGAAGGCTTCCATGGCTTGCAAACCTGACTACATTTAGTAATTCCACTAATTTGTATTCTTGCAAATCATGAGGGTGTGTCTAAAGTTTCATGAAAATATTACCAACTTTTCCACAGTGTCCTTGAATGTAGTTCCTTCAGCTGCAGTACTTGAATCAATTACCAAAGTAGATTGGCAGTTCTTCTTAAGAAGGCCCAGAGTGCGGTTAAGCAGATTTCCTGTAGAATAAGGTAAAAACAAAGTTGTCAAAAGATAATAATGAAAAAATTGCCTATCATGAACCCAAAAGACCATTCATGAGGTTGCAGTGATATACCGATTGAATTGGCAAGATGAGCATTGACAATATTGATGAAACGATCTTCTGAATAATCCCCATCACTACCAAATTCCACCTCCCTGATGAAGAAGTACCTGACCGCATCGGACCCGAATTTATGAACCAAATCATTTGGTTCAATTGTATTCCCTAGTGATTTCCCCATCTTCATACCATCCTATAAATTTAAAAATAAAAAGCATTGCTGCATGACATAAAATTATATACATGAGATGAAAATTCAAAATTCCTGCTCACTTGCACTACTGTTATTGTTTCAAGTTGGATGAGCATCTATAATATCCATCACTTTCCACAGTTAGAGCTGCAGTAATGCCCTGGTTTTGACTCTAGATCATATCAACTAAAGACTAAAGGACTGACAGCTAATTCAGAAGTCTGTCCTACTGCTTCAGGGTAAAACTCTCAACTATCCATATACAGAAGACTTCCAAAACAACTTTTATTCTATAACACTCCGAGAAAACCTCACATAATGAGTTAATTCAGCATGACCGCAGCTTTTGAAGAACTCATACTCATCTATCAATTATTGATAGATGGCATTAGGCTGTCTCCAATCTACTGACACACTCAGTTAATGAAACACTGAATATCATGCGCTACTGATCAGAGTGCACAAGGCTAACAAGTTATAGTCAAGAGGACCATCACTCATGTGTCCAGATCCTTAATACGCCTCCAATAAGTCAACTTATGCCCCATCACTCAAATTCTATTTACAATTAGTTTCTGGTACGACCATTCAATAAACCTGTGGCATCTCTCATATTGGATTCACAGACATGTTACACATCTAGATGAAGACAGCAATGACTGAGTCAGCATATTTAAACTAAAAATAATTTAAAGTTCAGAAACTATGCCATGTCCTAGGCTTCAAACAGTTAAAATTGAGAAGACAGAAAATTCATCCATGATTCCAATACCAATGCTCTACGAGAAACTGCACTATACAAATGAGTTTCAGGTGTGGCTTTCAGAAGTAAATACTGAGTTTATATACCTTTGTCAAGAACCCATGGCCAAACACCATCTTAGGAAGGCCCAGTCCAGCAGACATTAGCATAGCTGGCCAGTACACTGCATGAAAACGTAAAATATCCTGCGAATGACAAAACACCAACTATCAAACACATAGAACATGTAAGAATGCTAATACAAAGCTTAGGGGCTTATACTACAGCTGCTTGCCAGTTAAGAATAGTGGAAGAAAGATTATAATCCTTAAAATCCTTAGAAGTAGAAACCAATAAAGATGCCCAGAACTTAACTCACTCCCACAGGTCTTCCCTCTCCCACCCATAGGTTTCAAATAATCTTTTATTAATTTCCATCCACACCACCCAAACTACAGTTAAGACATCTAAATTACCATTACTGGTCAACAATAAGGTCTCTGGAGGAGGATTATTAAAATGCAACTCAAAGATTTCACCAAAATTAAGTCATTGGTTGTTTCATCCAGGATTCAGGATACTTTTGAAAACATCAAGAAAAAAAGTCATGGATAGCACCATACCTTGCCAATCAAGTGTAGTGAGGCAGGCCATCCTGATGAAACGGCTCTTCCTAAACTAGGTTGCTCCATATCATCTGAAAGTGCTGATATATACCTGCACAAGAGATTTTGAATATGTAAAATGAACAACAAATTTCTAATAAGCATAAAGATGATGAACAGATTAGGTCACCATTACTTGTCTAAGTTATTTATCTATGTCTGCCATATGTTTGGAATAATATATGACCTCATGGCACTAATTTCTAACAAGAACTTAGAAGTTAACAATCAGAGAGAATATGATTTATAGGTGAAGGGAAGCCTGAGGGAGGGAATTTACCCCAATAGAGCATCAAACCAAACATAAATGGTTTGCTTGCTATCATTAGGAACTGGGATGCCCCAATCCACTAATGCTCGAGAAATGGAAAAGTCTCGTAGGCCGCTTTTAATCCAACTTTGCACCTTCAGGAAAAGGAACATCATACTTTAGGTTTTAAGAGCAAGAAAAAGCTACAAGGCTTTACAGAGACTAGAGAAGGTTCTCAATGTTGTGTAAATTATAGATGTTGTTATCAGCAGTTTCAATTGCTTTCTCAATGAAGCTCTTTAATGAAATGACATCAATCTCAAAACGCATAAAAATAAGTCGCATCCTTGAGCAAACCAATGTAATTTGGTCCACTTACCTCATTAAGACGGTATGAAGGCTGCACAAAATTCGGATTCTTGGCCAAAGTTTCTTCCAGCCGTTTCTGATACTTGGACAATGCAAAGAAGAAATTATCCTCTTTCCGTGCAACACACGGCTTTAGATGCGTGGGGCAACAGTTATTCTCAAGAAGTTCTTTCTCATCCTGCAGAATATACATATCCAATTTTCAGAATCCAGCTTCTTAGTAGCCACTACACCTTATTATGGACATGTATCTAACTGAAGAGAACAACTAACGATTTTCGCTTAAACTCGTTCAGTTTCAATAGGAACAGTTGTACCTTGTACTCTTCACAGTTGATACAATAAAGTCCCTCATAGTCAGCTCTATAAATGTCACCATTGTCTAGTACCCTAGAGTAAAACTCCTTCACAATTGCTTCATGCTTGGGATCAGTTGTCCGAATGAACTTGTCATACCCTATATCTAACTGTAAAAATAAATAAATAAAACAATCACAAACCCCAAAACTCAACAAAATAGTAAATTTCCAAGGTGGGTAAAACAGAAACATACATTTTTCCAGAGAGTTATGTAGGACTGTGAAATGAGGTCGCAGTGTTGGGCAGGGGAGGAGTTATTAGCTGCGGCGGCGGTAGCAATCTTTTCACCGTGCTCGTCAGTCCCGGTGATGAAAATGACTGTCTTGCCGAGCAGCCTCTGGAAGCGAGCAATGGCGTCGGCGGCGATGGTGGTGTAGGCGCTGCCCATGTGGGGAGGGGCGTTGACGTAATAAAGAGGAGTGGTGAGGACAAAAGGGTCATTGGGAGCGGCAGAGGCGCGGGTGGAGAAGGTGGGCGGTGTTTTTTTGGACAGACGGAAGTGGAGGTGGGTGGCGAGACGGGTGGAGTTGAGAGGGTTTATGGGGTTTAAGAAGCAGTTGATTCTAGCCCCTGCTGCTGCCGCCATTTTTGGTTGGAAGGGATTGGTCGGTCTATTTGGATGAGGTGAGTTGGGGGAGTTCGAGTTTCAAAGGTTCTCAAGTAGTTGCTGGTCGGTACTGGGTCTTTTACTCTTGGGTTGGAAACACGCGCGTCGTGCGTGAGTACCTGATTATTCAAGTCTCTCTCTCATCGATCTTGGTCTCGGCAACACTGATGGCAGATTTGCCTTTTTGAAATCGTCAATGACAACCTCTACTCCTCTCGATCTTGGCCAGCCACCGACTCCTCACCTGATAAGTATCAAGATTCCATCTTTCTCTTTGATTTGATTCAGTTTATGTTATTGGTATTTAATTTGCAAACTGTGTATGAGCAGTATGAAATACTTAGAGAATTTAATCAATAAGTCTCAAAGTTTGTGGATGGTATTTGGTAACTAACGGGTCTGATTGATATGGTTATCCTTCATCAAACATTTGGAATCTTAGAATGTTTCCAATTGATATTGAGTTCAATACTTATAAGGGAAAATGCCCAAATGCACAAAAACAGAGATTTTAATGCCCACATCATTGTAAATCTTTTTTGTTAGCCCATTTCAATGATTCTTATACAAAAGACATTATTACCCTCTATAGAATTAAACCCACATAAATCTCATTTCTCTTCTGAGGGAGAGCTCTCTCTCTCTCTCTCTCTCTCTCTCTCTCTCTCTCTCTCTCTCTCTCTCTCTCTCTCTCTCTCTCTCTCTCTCTCTCTCTCTCAGATCCTTCGTCGGCGACCTCATCCTCGCCTCCACCATCTCCGGCGACCTCTTCCGTGGAGGGACGTCTGTCCGCCACATCCTGATGAGCGCGCCATCCCCGCAATCGTCCTCCATGGTCATTGTCTTCTCCATCGTCCTCCGATCGGCGTCGTCTAGGACGCCGAGCTCTAGCTCGGATATGGACGGATCAGATGGGTTGAGGACAATCGCATCCTCTAGGAGGCGGCGCGACTGGTCTGACCGATCAGAGATGACGGCGTCGCAGACCTTCAACCCGGCGGCACGGAGCAGCGGTTTCAAGAACGGAGGTGCCGATGGTGACGAGGTCCTCGATGACGAGGCAGACCTAGCCGGGGGTGAAGGCGCCCTCGATGGCCTTGGCGGTGCAAAACAACAAAAACTGAGGTTCTGGAAACTTTACTACCCCTAGTCAAATATGTGTTAGGCTGCAGAACAAGTAAATCTGACGACTTGGAAATATTACTACCCCCAGTAAAGTTTATTACTGGGTGCAGAACAACATTACTACCCTCTTAGTTGTGTTTCTTTATGCTCTGGAAACATTACACCCCTAGTAAAGTATGTTCTAGGGTGCAGAACAACAAAAACTAAGGTTCTGGAAACTTTACTAACCCTAGTAAAGTATGTGTTAGGCTGCAGAACAAGTAAATCTGACGACTTGGAAACATACTACCCCCAGTAAAGTTTATTACTGGGTGCAGAACAACATTACTACCCCGTTAGTTGTGTTTTTTATGCTATGAAAACATTACTACCCCTAGTAAAGTATGTTCTAGGGTGCAGAACAACAAAAACTGAGGTTCTGAAAACTTTACTACCCCTAATAAAGTATGTGTTAGGCTGCAGAACAAGTAAATCTGACGACTTTGAAACATTACTACCCCCAGTAAAGTTTATTACTTGGGAGGGAAGAACATAAAAAATAAATAAATTGAGGGTATTTTCGACAGAAAAAACTGTTAAAAGTGGGCTCATTAGAAAAATTTTGTCCAATAAGGCACATTTCACACACATTATATTGAAATTGGCACATTTCTTTTAAAAACATTTAAATGGGCAAAAAGAAGCTTCAATTAGTACTAAAGTGTCATTTACTCTACTTATAAACCATCTAGCTAGACACCAAATTGAATTCTTTGTAACTAGTTAATCAAAGAGAGCTGTGGCAATTTAAGCAAAAGAATGTCATTTGGTGTATATAAATTTGATGTATGAACATCTACACACGCATGTGTAAGCTAGTATCTAGTTCTTCATGAAGAGAATATATATGGATGGCTGGTTTTACTAAAAGTTTCTGGTCTTCCTAAAAGTAGTAGCTTATGTCATACATTTATATTGCCGATTTTTTCATATGATCAAAATACATTGAAATAATTCATTCAAGGTTTCCTTTGAAATTGACAGCTTGCCACACTGGGTTTACCTTCACATTTGAGATATATGGCTGATTTTACTGTAGTTGGTTGCTCCATTACAGTAAATTCATCTTTTAGATGGTAACAAATTGTATGTCTTTCTAATTCTTTTCAATAATGTAAAACTATGTTCTTCCAGTAAAATGACTAATATAATGTTCTTTGTAAGATGAGTCTAGTGAATGTGAGATTTCTTTCAAAGTGTTATGAAGTTGAATTTGGATGTTTTCATTCCTGTTATTTTCATATTTAAGTTTCACCCTTGTAGGAAGCATTTGCTTAGTGAACTTCATTTTGGTTTTATTCTGTCACTATTGAGAGTTTGGGTTGGCCGTTGATATCGCCTGGTCGTTCTTACGGCCTTGAAGAGATGTCAATGTTATAGTCTGAGGCACCCAAATGTTTTGAGGAGCGCATCTTCTTGAGTCTCGAGTATGCGAGCTTTATGGGCTTTTGCAGGAGAATACTTGCCTTACTGTAAGTTCCCTCTAAACCCCTGTTTCTGATTGTATTTATGTTTTCTGTGTTTGGGAAATTGATGATAATGGCGTGTTTGTGTTAGTTGATGTGGTACTCATGGCTGACTATCTTGGTTACTCTAGTGCTGCTAAACCCTGCTGCCTATCACTGTAGTTTTCCAGTGCATTTCTGGGATAGTAAATCTAGATTTGCTTCCTGAAACCCATATTTCCAGGTTTCAGGTAATTTCGTTTGTGAGCTAATTTTTATTACATTTTCATCGTTTTCTGCTGTTCAGCAAGAATTCTTTTCTTGATAGATTCTTCGAGGGGTAGCTTATATTCTCATGTTTAGTCTTTCTCTGAATATTGCAGTAAATTTCTTAGATTTAGTGGTCAGAGTGAATTACAGAACCTTGAGAAAGTAATACATGACTCCATCATGGAGACTTTTAAAGCAAGAGAAAGAAAGGCCCTGAATGGAGAAGTAGATGGATTTGGGAGTGACTTCCTTGGATTACGGTTAAACACTCATCATGATATGAACAAAAAATAAAATAGGATGCCTTTTTCTACTCGGTGTCTTCCGCTTCAAGTATTTTGTAGTTGAAATTTCACAGCTGTTTATCTGTAGAACAGAGTAAACTAGTTCTGAACACAGATTCAGAACTTCCAACTATGGTCAGGCTTGAGGCTCCTTGAGAAAAGATAAATCTGAAAGGCCCGTGATTTGTTCACGTTTGCAAGATATAATTAGAACGTCCACCACTCAAAGGTGGAATTATATGCACATTGTCTTAAGGTAGCTATGAGCAAATTTATAGATTAGGGAATGTACTGTCACTTCTGTAGCAACTGATTTGTCATTTGAGTTATAGCATTTAGCTATCTACAGGCTGACTTTCACCTTGTTTCAGTTGATCATATAAATGATGTCGATAGTCTAGGTATCTACCTCATCATCAAACAAAACCTTAATATAAGTGGCATATCCCAGAGGGACTTAGTGAATGAAAGTGCATTAAAGAGAGTTGACTGGAAATCTATATGCTCAAAATCAATTATTTAAAAAATGTGATCTACTTCAGCGGCAACAGCAGAGTGGGAGAGAGAGAAGGAAAACCCCTTGTGAATTGTGATTGCTTCTATCTTCAAGGTTTCACATCGGTCATAGATTTTACATTCAAAAGTTTCTGACTTGAGTTAGAGTGGTTCCCATTTATTATTCTTACAGCATCAAAGTACCTGCAACTTCTTTTATTTTGGAGTTCATTTAGGGGGGTTTTAGGGATTCTGTGGCGGTTTTGGCTTCAAGCTTCAGAAGCTTACATTTGCAAACAATCTATTTTGGTTTCTGTGATTCTTCTCATTTGGGTTGTGCTGATGTGATGTCTAATTGAGCTTCGTTGATAGCAACTATATATGAGTTGGACGTTTCTCCGGAACTGCCATATATATTGGTGTTAAGAAAATTGTGTATTTCATCAAGACAACTCTTCAGATTGTGGCACATGTGTGGAGACATACGCAGTAAACGAGTTGGATGTTTCTCCTCACTGGTGCATTATGTGTAAAAACGATGGGGGTAACTGCCATCACATCATCCTGCATATATTGTGGTGGGGGGTATTTTAAGAAGGCCTAATGCGAGCTCGGTTCCTTTTTTTTATATAGTGGGGCTATTTGGTACAAAATAAAAGACTTTTGAAGACTACAAATGGGCAGTAGTGAAGGTGGTTTCAGAAAGAATCAAATTCTGCTTCACTCTTTGGACATTGGTTTCTGTTGTGGATTTTCTTTTCCTGTCATATGTTTAAACTGGAAGCTGTTATCTGTTTAAATTTTCTGATATGGGTGGTTGTCTTTCCTAATTAAGAGAACAAAGTAGCTGTATTGATCTATACTAGTTTCTCGTTTATTAATATTGGAGATCGATTTTGTGTTTAGGTTTCTGTAGATAGTAGTGTAGTTTCAATGTGCAATGTAGAGTTCGTTTAAAGATCCCTGTGGAGTAGATTTAATACTACAATTAGATTATTAGTGAAAGTCTCTATCAAATGATGTGGACCTTGATATATGCAAGTTATGCCACACCCTGACTGAGGTTTTTTCAAAGGACCATACTTGGCTAATTGAGTTTTTCTTTTGAAAAAGTTCATTTAGCATGGCAAGAACTCAACAGAATAACTGAATATGTTGGAAGCATGGAGGAGTTTCTGGTCTCTTACATTTCCAAATATGAGCTCATATGGTTATGTCTTTGTGTCTTGATGCCTGAGTTGGGTGGTGGTCGCTAAGGGAGTAGTAGATTACGGGCTATATTATTCCACATAGTGTTGTAGGCTTCTAATCAAGAATTCAAGATTACCAGCATGAGTTGTATTTTGCCTGTTTATATATATACATATAGAGGGCAACATGAGACAAAAAGAATGACATGGCTGTTAATTCTAACAATTAGAGACAAAAAAGGAAGTATCAATTAGTGACTAAGAAGTTTGAGGTGAGCTAGTAACTTGCTGAAGTTTGATCTTTCTCTTCTGCGTGCGAGCTTAAGTAGTGCTACACTCACCTCACAAATCAGTGAGTGAAACAGTGTATTATGTATTGTGGAATGAATGAATATGCCCTTTTGTTCAAGTGTCAATCAACATGCTCAACATCCACAGTGCTAGATACATTCGTCTCAACTACATCTGTAAAAAAACACTTATGATAATTTTTGGGTTGGCACTAATTAAAAGAGAAACAAAGGAGGACATGTCTCCCCTAAGCAATTTGCTTATTAAACCACTAAAACTCAAGCTGATATGAATAGTTATACAGGCATTCATTATGATTAGAAAAATATACATAGCAGAAACCATGAAAAGTGCGATATAGGAGAGGTATGGATGACTTCAAAATCATATTTCCATATCCTATCCAATTTGATGATTGCAACAGCATTACAGCAACATAAAGTAAGAAGATTGGATACATGTGGGTTAGCATACTGACAAAGAAGATTGTTTCCTTCCCTGTTTGGACCTTGCAATGAAGCCATTCAGTCTGGTTGAAACTTGGAAAGAAAAGGGATCATAACTAAATGCCACCAGTTGGTGCTAGGAAATAAAAAACACAAGATTAAGTCTGAGCTCTGTAGAGTAAACATCCAGTTGTGTAGAACGACACAAAATGAAATGAGTTGGATCAGTTTGTTAGAGTTAATGCAAACAAAGCAACAGGCAAGGCAAGGCAAGAAATTTTAACAGAAGATGATATATAGATTGCCAGGTAAGTGTACCAAACTTCAAATTGCATATCATAGCATGTACAAATATGTTATTACAAAGGAAGCAGAGTGGAGAATCCCACATAGTTGCTTGAGCCCCAGTAATTAAAAGAAGATACATTTTAGTTCAGTAGCAACACCAACTACATTACATATAGATAAGAAAGCAGCAGCACTTGATGGTGTTAATCTTCTTGTGTTGGCATCGCGTATCGGCATAGGGGGCACAGGTGGCTGATCTCCAGGCACTGAACAATGCAATGTACATGAAAATGGTGCTGGCAGGGCAATCCAGTAATGGGGAGTTGTTGTTGATCAAGAACATCAAAATCCTCCAAGCAAATAGCACACGAGGGCGTCTGTCGAAAAACAGAATCCTTTAAATGCACAAGTGACCTCAAACCCTCAATTGCGGATGTAGCTGCAGGAGTGAATTTGGGTCCAACTTGACGACCTACTCGTCGGGTGTATGGCCCAATCCTGCCGTGGGCGTGCCATACATTTACAATAACAGGGACTTGGGAGGTCTCCGCCGCCTCTACCACCCGGAATAACTTTTGAATAATGGCCCGATGTTCATCTTCCGGCACGGACATAGTTGAAAGATAACTGCAGATCTGCTGCTCATAGACCTCCGTATTTCTGTTAGGATTGGATGCTGAAACTTGATGCTTGAAATCGGAGAAACTAGCCCACATATCCTTTTCATCAATTTGATTCTTATCTCGAAAATGAATTCGAGCGTGACTGTGACGGCGACGTATACTTATCTTGAAGAGCTTGAATATGATGAGAAGCTTGTCCTCTTCCCACCCTTCTCGGTTGGGTTCGCTTTGTTGAACCACATGATGAACATACCTGAATCCCTCTACAACAGCCATAATGCTTCAACAACTCAAAACTCCACTGAAACCAAATGGGATCGAATAGGGCAGGAACTTCAACCCTTTATATCAGCTTTGGTTTGATTTGGAAGATAGCCGGGCTTGGGTAATAAAACCTTAACAACTTCTAATCCATCTAGGACAAGGATTCAAATAGAATTAGGATAACTTCTAATCCATCTAGGACAAGGATTAGAGAGACCAAACTCGAATAGAATTAGGAATCAGAAGAGGATACTCGGGAAACATGGAAAAGTTTTTTCTTTCGGCGTTTACCAAATGAGAGATGGAGACTAGAATCGTGAGAGCGGAGAATTTTTTTATTTATTTTTTAATCGGTGGAATGTCTTTCTTATTTAACAAAATACCGTCAAGTATTTGCCTTTGTGTTATTTCAGGATTAGTAATTAAACACATATTTTTAGGCCTGTAAACAGATCAGATTTTAATCTATACACACTTCAAATTCGTGGTTTTTAAATGGGTTTGGATTAAAATTTTCTTCTCGACCGACGTCGTGTGCTTCACGTCCTCAACTGTGTAATATACTCTAATTCCTTAACCTTCCGGATAAGAGTAACATAAGTTTCCTTCGCCTGCTTACTATTGCTAGAATTTAAATGGATATGGATACATTATAAATATCATATTCATTATATTTTATAAGGAAAATATTATATTCTTTGTTAAGACTTACTATTGCTAGACAAACGCGCAATGCATGAATTTGGATCCCTTTGCCTAGATATCATAACCAAAAAAAGTTAATAATAAATGAGATATAGAAGCTTTCTCTAATATTTGGTGTTTTATATATTAATGTATCCATGAATTAAATAAAAAATACAATTGAAGGCTTTCCTTACATACTTTATTGAAAATAACTGAAGAGGAATTAGACTAAGAACAATAAACTTCAGATTTAAATTTGACCATGAATGGGAAAAAAAGATCCATATTGAAATTGACAGCCAAAGAAACAAGTTCTCCTGGTACATTCTACTTGCTTGTCTCCGAGTTGATCTGCTCCTTCTGCCTCAAACTCTCAAGTCTCAAAGAAACCCTGTTTGAAAGTCATTTGTTAAATATCAACTTTATATAAACATATCTGTCTAAGTTTGACGGTAAATGAACAAAACCATGTTTACATCCTTAGTGCAACGTACACTTCACACACCACCGGCCAATGATTAAACTAGCTAACTATCTCATGCAATACTTTCTCTGTTGATCATTTCGTATTAATAAATTTCCATATGTCAGTAGTCTATGCATGTAAATATGAAGAAGTATTAGTAGTACTTACCCCAAAGTGCTGACAAAATCTAAGTGAATAAGCCCACCAAAACATCCGTTATAGATCGACAAAAACTTGAACATCGATATCGGCACGGGGGATAACGCCTCAGACAAGGCCTTTACTTTTCCAGCATTACCACCAGGCACCTGTACGCAAATATCGCATGTTAACTTTTGTTAAAACAAAACAAAAAAAGGAAACAATTGCACACATACTGTTTGTTTAGATAACTCAATTAAGATATCAAAATAACTGAAGAAAGATGATGTCTTACGTACCTTATGTTCTTTTGATTGACGGCTAGACACCCTTGCATAGAAATATAGCTCATCTATCGGATCGTTATTAATATAAGTCTCTTGGTCATAGATAGCCTCAAACGCTTTCTTTTTATTTGAACTAAGTCCGTTAATAGACTTTGTAATATTAACTTCATCGCCGTTGCCTCGTAGATCACTATATAAAACCTCCCAATCGTGTGGAATTTTGGGAGACAAGGTTGTTCTTGGATAGAGGAGTGGAAGCCTTCTACCCTTTAACTGTTTAAGTATTTTAAGGGCCGACGGAATGAATTTCAAAGCTTGAGTCGTATGTTGGAAGTAAGGGTGGCGATGTAACAATAACAACTGGTCCCTGCAAACAAAAAACATTTATAAATATATAAATTAAGTCTTGCGTAAAATAAAATAATATAAATTAAAAGGAGTACGTACAATGTCTTCAAATCCTGCACATATGACTTGATGTCTACATAATAGGGGTCGTCCAACGGTTCATTGCCACTATATAAATCGGTAAAGAAATCTTTGTAGCCCTCAATGTAGTCCTTGTGCACCATGGGGTTGTAAATCTTGGTAGCACATGGAATACTAGCATTAAAACCCATCACTGTAATGTGATGTAAAGCTAGGGATCCATGATGATTGCCCGTTTCCTTTTCATAACGAATGCCTTTAATGACATCCATTGCAAAGTACTTTCTTTGGTCTGGAGCGTTTAAAGGTGTATACTGTGTTGGATTTTGTTTAAACTCCGTTAGAGTAAAAGGTTTAGGAAAATTAGAGACACTTGAATGTACAAGGATGGTTATTGGCTCCGGTAACACTATTAGTACTATAATGGCGGGGTTTAGAAGAAAATACTCTTCGAAAAAAGGAGCTACAAAACTCATATTGTAGAAAACAATAGATCAGTCAAGTAGATGTTTACTTTCTTCAAGGAGTGGTGGTACTTATAGTGATACATAAGACAGGTAAAAGGAAGGTAGCAAATCTATAGAATAAATCTAGGAAACATAAGGATCAGGAATATAATTCATACTCTACTACATAATCAGGAAATATAATCTATCACATAATCGGGAAATATATTATAATCCTAAATTAATACAGGGTAGACTGATCATTCCTAATAAAAAAAGAGGTGTCAACTCTCAAAAACTTCGACCCAAAGGTGTAAAAGATTTAATTGCCTGCTTGGTTCTCTTGGGGTTCGAGGTCTCAAAAAGCTCTTAGGGTCGCACTTTTTAGGCTTAATGTTTACTTACTTTTTCATCAAATCTTTTTTGGACGAAACAGTAGAGTAAACTTCAGTTGATAGACAAAACTTTCTCCCGTCTTTTTCTCCTTGAGTTTCATGTACTTCAGAAATCGGGTTTCGGTTAACATGATTCTCTAGAATAGTGGTATGAAATATGCCATTGTGCTACGGGCAATTTCAGAGATTCATATTAGGTGACATTATTGACCAAATGTAACGCGGGTGAGAATGTATAGTCTTCCATTTCATCATGACCTTGTTCCTGCTTAATATTTCCAAATTAATCAAGTACTTGCAAACATTTTGACCTAATATAGTACACAGTACTGCACCCTTCTCCGTTTATAAGGTTGATAGTTTTATTATACTTCTAGTTTCTATTGGGGATTTTAGATCGGCAAAACTGATGTGACCTTGCATGTTATATATGTGCATCTTCCAGTTTAGGCCTTAGGGTTCCAGTTCATGTTATGTTGCTTCCTCTCCTATTTTATGTTCTGATACAAGAGTAACAACACCCTTTATTCCCTCTTCCAGCACAACTCCCTGTATTCATGTTTCAGCTGCAACAATCTTTGATGTTGATTGTGCTGGACAACAAGATGATCAAATCGTCTTTGGTAATGCCTTCTCTGATTTAGTTAGCGGAAGTGGATGAGGACATTGTGCATGCTCACCCTAATACTGCAACTCTTGATGCGTTTTGCCTTGCCGCTCGTGTCAAAGGGAAAAAGTATCGATGCTTTACCAAAGCTTGGTTGTTCATGCCAAGGATTAATCTTGGTTGTCGGAGTATGAAAGGTCTGAATGACCCTTCAAAACAACTGGATTCATCACCTCCTTCTTTTACGGCCAATTTGTAGAGCATATTGTCCAAAACTAAGAGTCTAAGATATATCGTTGTTCCGGAGCTCTAGCTGCGTAAGGTAAGGTCAAGTTTCCGGAGACATAACATCAAAGAACAGAGTAAACTATTAGGGGGAGATTAACTCGAGAAATCTTGCAGGCCAAGACTTTGAATATGGTAATGATCCATGCTTAGTTGGAATGTTCACGAACCTAAACCAGCTTAACGGTTTGTACTTTGTATAACCATTGTCTTCAATAACATAATGCTCTCTCTCAAACTGTAGCACGACATGATTCTAACAATTAGAGACAAAGAAAGAAGTATCTATTAGAGACTGAGAAGTTTGAGGTGAGCTACTAACTTACTGAAGTTTGATCTTTCTCTTCTGCTAGCGAGTTTAAGTAATGCTACACTCACCTCACAAATCGGTAGTTGTATAGGAATACCTAGATTTCTTTGTAAATTTGCCTTCATATATATTGTGATAATGTTTTTAGAAGTGCCACTGGTAGTTGGTTAGTAATCCGATGAAGTTGATGAGTAGAGATGAACAAGCTGATCTCGATCATCTACAGACCTAGATGGGGCAAAGGTGGCAACTTGTTCTTGTCACAACTCACAATTTCAACAATGTTTTCCATTCAACCCTTCATAGTTCAAGCATAGTTAAATTTAACCGTACTAGTAACTTGACATTAGGTGAAAATTACATAATCGGATGATTACATAGCGAGTTAGCGACGCTCAATCTCGGAAGGCTACCAACCGAGAGACATCCTCAAATCCAACCAATAGGAATGACTTCACATCCACAAATCCATAAACTGAGGAATCACGTACTTCACATCTAGAAATCCAACCAAATACATGTGACTTCACATCAGGCACAATCTCTTACAATATGCATGAGAAATGGATTCGCATCTTGAATGTAGTGAGTACCTTCAAATCAACAGATCCAATGCATGAGAAATAGATTCTCCAACGGTTCAAATCAACAGATCCAAAGCAAGGCTTTACTAAGAACTTGATGTCACATGATGCTATTCTAAGAGAACCGCGCAAAGCTATCAGAAACAAGAGTTCTCTAAACACTCCTAACATTTACAAGAAATGGCTCAGGACCCACGCAAAAATTGCAGCCGAAAGTATATTAACTCGGGGCAAGTTATCTCTACTGATCCTAATCACCCAAGGCAAAACAGCAGTTGATATGTTCTTAAGACAACTCCCGAGATTTTCCAAACCTGAAGAATACAAAGCTCAAGTCTTAACTACACAACCAGGCTAAGTGTAGTAGATGCCTACTGTATTAGTCTAGTGCTATTACTTCCTATGAAGTTCAAATCTAGCCATGAGCCAAATGTTTAACAGAAAACATTATGGATAGAGCAAACAAAAGTGAAACAGAAGGTAAGAATAGCCAACGACAAAATCAATCAAGTCTACGATCAAGCAAAGTATAGAGCAATTCAAAGGGATTGAAAAGTGAATAAAACTGAAACCTTTAAGAGCGAGCAATGGAGCATTTTATTAGCACATGATCAATTCTGTACACATAAACACAATTGTTCAGAGCACCAGGTGCACTTAGGATCCATAACTTATAAGAGAAGAAGCATTTACAATTGAAAACAGAACAAGTGTTGAGACCTGTGACAAATACCTGTTCATTTGGAACATTTATCAACATAAATACTAGTGAATTAAGCAACAGCTTCAACGAACTTATGCGACGCCCATGTCTTTGCAAAATCTGATACCTTGCTTTTGGTCCACATGTACAAGTCTCAGCTGAGGAGAGTTCAGAACAAAAGATTCAATTGCTTCAGCCCGAATTCCACGACAGTGCATAATATCAACACTCTCCAAACGCTTACAGCTCTTTAAGATGGATGCATTAGTAAGCCCTTTACACCCTCTCACCTTCAAATCAACCAAATAGTTACACGAAACTAGCATTGACACGAATTCCTTGTCAAGCAACATTTCATTGTACGACAAGTCCAATTTCCTCAGTTTCTTCAAATTCTGTCCTAATGTGGACAGCAACCCTGGTTCCCTTTCAACCACATCACAATTAATTAGTGCCAATTCTTCAAGGCCAGAATTCACAGCAGTTCCGAGTGCCTTTACCACTGACAAGACAACAACTCTGAAGCCTAAGACTAGAATAGAACACCCTACAAAATTAATCTAAAATGCCATACATGTCAGATGGATTGCCATTTGCTTTATATGTTAGTCAATGCATATGATGTAGAACTACGTACGTGCGCGAAAAAAAGTGCCACCATTTTCATGTCATTGACGAACTAAGTGCATTTTATAAGGATCTATAATGATCTCCTTGATTAGGAGAGGATCCAGGTTTAAGGTTGGTAGAGAATCTAAATCTAATTTGTTCTCTTATACATATAGACAAACACATGGACATGAAGTTAGAGGAAACCAGAACTGAATATGTCTTTGTGTCTTGATGCCTTTTATGTGAGTTGGGTGGTGGTCACTAAGGGAGTAGTAGATTACGGACTATATTATTCCACATAGTGTTGTAGGCTTCTAATCAAGAATTCAAGATTACCAGCATGAGTTGTATTTTGCCTGTGTATATATACATATAGAGGGCAATACATATGTATGTATATGCCCATTCAGTGTCGACTTAATTAGGCTGAAATGCAGGAGCAGTTGGAACTATGTTTTAGTTACCATTCCCGATCAGTGTGGCCGTTTTTCATGTTCATGCATGGTCTGATCTAGCTTGAGAACGAGGTGTACTTTGGCAGGCACACAGCCTTGACTAAAATATTTTCATCCATTCTGCTACTTTTGCCCGGAGTTTAGTAATAACGCAGACCTGGCTTCATTTAGAACTTGTGAAAAATAAAGGGGTGAAGCTGGACGTGGCTACAGATAAACTCGTGGTTTAATAATTGCCCACCAATTGCTGATATTAAGGATTGAATAGCCTTGGTCTCAAAAACCAAGTAAGAACAAACTTGCCTATGCTGTTTCTGATCCTTGTCAACACAATGCTGGGAAATTTGCATGTCTCATCATGAAAGTCTTAGTAAGAACAAAATGACTGGTATCCAAAGTGTTAGAATAACGGTCTGCTTTTTGTTGCTTCATCTCCTTTTATATGTTCTGATAGCACAACAGTAACAACACCCTTTATTCCCTCTTCCAGCACAACTCCATGTATTCATATTTCAGCTGCACAAATCGTCTTTGGTAATGTCATTACCACAAGGATTAATCTTGGTTGTTGGAGTATTCAAGGTCATTGCAATGACCCTTGAAAGCAACTGGATCGTTGAATCTTGTCTCTATTCATAACCTCCATCTTTTTTTACGGCCAATTTGTGGAGCATTTTGTCCAAAACTAAGGGTCTATGATTATTGTTCCGGAGCTCTAGCTGCCTAAGGTAAGGTTAAGTTTCGGGAAGAACAGAGTAAACTATTAGGGGGAGATTAACTCGAGAAATCTTGCAGGCCAAGACTTTGAATATGGTAATGATCCATGCTAAGTTGGCACGTTCACAAACTCTGAATATTAAGTGATCCCGGCCATCTCAGGCAGCTTATAATTGTCTTGCTATAACTTAAAAAAAATCCAAGAGCCAACAACACCAGCTTAAAGGTTTGTTCTTTGTATAACCATGGTCTTCAATAACATAACATAGTGCTCTCTCGAACTGTAGCACAACATGATTCTAACAATTAGAGACAAAAAAAGAAAGTATCAATTAGTGACTACGAAGTTTGAGGTGAGCTAGTAGCTTACTGAAGTTTTGATCTTTCTCTTCTACGTTCGAGCTTAAGTAATGCTACATTAATTTCATAGATACCATTTAAGGCTTACAAACAGCTAAATACTGTATAGGAGGACAGGAACTTGTTGGAGGCCTAGATTGCATGGTTCAAAGAAATTTCTTGGCAGTCAGGTACCAGAATGACTTCTGCACTCATGCGTGTTCATGAAGATAGATAGATAGATACTTATGTAGATATTAACATTAGGTAATCTGTCAGTAATTATATTGCAAAGTAATTATATTAACATAGGTAATATGTTTATAAAATCATAAAGCTGGGAAAAAGCCACAACCATTCTACATATCAATTCCCAGCCAACAGTTCCAATAAATCGGTTTGCTTCTCGATATGTCATTAACGACGTAAATGTTTAACTGGTGGCGTGCTAGCCAAATTGATTCATTATAGATATGATGATCTCCTTAAGAGAGTATCCCGGGTTCAAGGTAATTGATCCGTTATTGATATTTATTCCTAGTTCTTCTCGTTAAACAGATATCCCTAATGCTGCAAGAAATTAAATATTTTTTTTTGAAACAAAGGTGGGTTTAAAACCCGTTATATTAATAGTCGCAAGCCAGAATGACACCGATACAGACCCCAAGGGTGATTCACATACCATTACATTGAAACAATTCCGCTCATCAAAGATGAGCCTAGCAAACTATAATCGTACCCCTACATAAAGATAATTTGCATAAAAACTTCTGTTGCCAAAACGCTCAATGCTGTGCGTCAGAACTTTTCACTATCTAGATGTAAAGAAACATTCATAATTTGCAAGCTGACAAATCCTATCTAGGGTTCCTAGGAACCTATATAAGAAAATTATTAGAAATAAACTAGCAAACACTAATTTAAAACCTTACAGGCCCAACAACAATGGGCTTAGAAAACTAGAAAATAGAAACAAAAGGAATTAATTAAACATCTACTTGACTGATCTATTGTTTTTCCAAAGTATGGGTTTGAGTCATATTCTTGGACTCGTCAGCCATGCCCCTCGTATTCCTCTGAGTTATACTCTAGCGGATTTTAAACAAAATCCAACACACTATCAAACACAAGACAATCCAGACCTGAGAAAGCGCTTTGCAATGGAGATCATCGAAAACATTCGTTATGAAAAGGAGATCGGCAATCATGGCGGATCCCTAGCTTTACATCACATTAGAGTGAGGGGACGAAGAGCTAGAATTTCAAGTGATATCATTTACGACCCCATGGTGCACAAGGACTATATTGAGGGCTACAAAGATTTCTTTACCGATTTGTATAGTGGCAATGAACCTTTGGATGATGTCAATTATGTAGACATCAAGTCATATATGCAGGAATTGAAGACAACGTACGTACTACATTTAATTTTCTTTCTTTTTACACAACACTCGATTCATATATTTATACATGTTCTTTGTTTGTAGGGACCAATTGTTATTGTTACTTCGCCACCCTTATTTTCAATGTACGGCTGAAGCTTTGAGATTCATTCCGTCGGCCCTTAGAGAGCTTAAAGGCTTAAGGGGTAAAAAGTTTCCGCTTCGAAGAACTGGGACTGGTCAAGAAACCCCAGATCAGGCAACAATGGAGCATGCCATACACGATTGGCAAGATGTATACAAGATTGTATGCTGCAAAGAGGAAGTAAACATTTCAAAATCAATTGACAACCTTGCCTCTAAAGACTACAAACATGGATTTACGTCTCTATATCATGCCAAAAAGAATAATGGTGCATCTTATGTTGAAATATCTACAACGTTTTGTGAAGGTAAGACATTTTTTTTAAACGAGTTGTTTCAAAAAATACTGATTTAAATTGTTTCCTCTTTGATATTTTGTTTATCAACAAGACTAACATGTAATATCTGTAAACAGCGTAACGATTGTGAAAAATACCAAGCGTTGCGTGAGTTGTTTCCATACGTGTCCATAAAAATGTTCAAGTTTTTTTGGATTTATGCGGGATATCACGATGGGCTTATTAACTTGGAGTTTGTCAGACGTTTAAGGTAAGTCAAAACAATTCTTTTTTTTTTTTTTTTTAAAATTTATTAATAACTCACACACCTTACATATGTCGTGAGGTTTGAACCTATGACTTCAAAGTTGTCAGTTAAACAACTTAACCAACCAAGTCACAGCTCACCGACAAATCAAAACAATTCCTTTATTTTTACTTATGAACTGCGGATATTTACACATTTTCTTAAGCTTGATTCTTTCATAGTTGATCTTTAACAAATAATTCTTAACAGGAGACTTTTTATATGAACGACCAGAGCAACAACTTGTAGACGAGCTTGAAAGTCAGCTTGCAACCTCTATAAAGTTGGATTCGTACGTGATTAGATTGAAGTGACTTCATATGCAAGGCACTCTTTAAATTGTATTTTGATTCTTTTTTTTTTTCCTGGAGAAGAAATTGTATTTTTATTCAAGTCATCTGTAAAACAAAAAATCAAACATTATAGAAAGTCTTCTTCTTTTTTGGGACACAAGTAACAACACCTTTCATTCCCTCTTCCAGCAGAACTCCATGTATTCATGTTTCAGCTGCAACAATCTTTAATGTTGATTGTGCTGGACAACAAGATCAAATCGTCTTTGGTAATGTCATTACCGTAATACTGCAACTCTTTGGTAATGTGTCTCACCTTGCTGCTCGTGTCAAAGGGAAAAAGTATCGATGCTTTACCAAAGCTTGGGACCCTTGAAAGCAACTGGATTGTTGAATCTTGTCTCTATTCATCACCTCAATCTTTTACGGCCAATTTGTATAGCATTTTGTCCAAAACTAAGGGTCTAAGAAGTGCCACTGCTGGTAGTTGGATAGCGAAAATTTGGATCATCACCTTTGCAGTTATTAATTACAAATATTTTACCGAGGTGAAACATCGAAACAAAGGAGAGGTGAAACTTCATAGTTCAAACATAGTTAAATCTAACAGTACTAGTAACTTGATCATCACCTTTGCAGTTATTAATTACAAATATTTTACCAAGAAGAGGTGAAACATCGAAACAAAGGAGAGGTGAAACTTCATAGTTCAAACATAGTTAAATCTAATCGTACTAGTAACATTACATAATCGGAAGATTACATAGCGAGTTAGCGACATTCAATCTCGGAAGGCTACCAACCAACCAAGAGAATGACTTGACATCCTCAAATCCGACCAAATAGGAACGACTTCACATCCACAAATCCATAGAATTAGGAATCACTTCACATCTAGAAATCCAACCAGATAGAAGCGACTTCACATCAGGCTCAATCTTTTGCAATATGCATGAGAAATGAATTTGCATTGTCAATGTAGTGAGTGGGTATAGATTCTCCAACGGTTCAAATCAACAGATCCAAAGCAAGGCTATACAAAGAACTTGATGTCACATAAGAGAACTGAGCAAAGCTTTACAAAGAACTCTGAAACAAGAGTTCTCTAAACACTCCTACCATTTGCAAGAAATCGCACAGGACCCAGGTCAATTTTGCAGTCGAAAGTATATTAACTCGGGGCAAGTCATCTCTACTGGTCTTAATCACCCAAGGCAAAACAGCAGTTGATATGTTCTCAAGACAGCTCCTGAAATTTTCCCAACCTGAAGAATACAATGCTCAAGTCCAAACTACACAACTAGGCCA
Organism: Fragaria nilgerrensis; assembly: GCA_010134655.1. NCBI lineage: Eukaryota > Viridiplantae > Streptophyta > Magnoliopsida > Rosales > Rosaceae > Fragaria > Fragaria nilgerrensis. The sequence continues at coordinate 48,897,085 of CM020982.1, read as the reverse complement.
AGTGTAGTGATGTAGTTATCTGAGGTATTGATCCGAGAAGCTCATAGAAATGCCTATTGTACTAGTCATTGTCTGAAAACTAGTGCTATTACTTCCTCTGAAGTTCAAATCCAGCCATGAGCCTAATGTTCAACAGAAAACATTGTGTATAGAGCAAACAAAAGTGAAACAGAAGGAAGAATAGCCAACCACAAAATCAATCAGTCTACGATTAAGCAAAGTATATAGCAATTCAAAGGGATTGGAAAGTGAATAAAACTGAAACCTTTAAGAGCAAGCAATGGAGCATTTTATTAGCACATCACACACTGATCATTCTGTACACATAAATACAATTATTCAGAGCATCAGCTGCACTTCAAATCCATAACTTATATGAGAAGCATTTACAATTGAAAACAGAACAAGTGGTGAGACCTGTGATTAATACCTGTTCATTTCAAACATTTATTAACATAAATACTAGTGAATCAAGCAACAGCTTCAACGAACTTATGCGACGCCCATGTCTTTGCAAAATCTGATATCTTGCATTGCTCCACCTGTACCCGTCTCAGCTGAGGAGAGTTCAGAACAAAAGATTCAATGGCTTCAGCCTGAATCCCATGACAGTGCATGATATCAACACTCTCCAAACGTTTACAGCTCTTCAACATAGAAATGATGGATGCATTAGTAAGCCCTTTACACCCTCTCACCTTCAAATCAACCAAATAGTTACACGAAACTAGCATTGACATGAATTCCTTGTCAAACAACATTTCGTTGTATGACAAATCCAATTTCTTGAGTTTCTTCAAATTCTGTCCTAATGTGGACAGCAACCCTGGTTCCCTTTCAACGACATCACAGTTTATTAGTGCCAATTCTTCAAGGCCAGAATTCACAGCAGTCCCAAGTGCCTTTAGGCCTTCACCACTGACAAGACAACAACTCTGAAGCCTAAGACTCGAGAGGCTTCTAAAATTCGTAGCAACAGCCAATAGATGATCATTCTTAAGGTCAAGAGGCAATCGAAAATCAAGTTTTTGCAAATTGCAATGGCATTGGCTAAAGAACCTGAGAAGACCCTCCCTGCTACCACCATCATAAACCAAAAGAGAAGTCAGAGAATCACAATTTTCAGCCAATTTCAACAGAACCCCATCGAGTATACTCCTACAAGTCCTGAGCTCCACTTCTTCAACACCCTGCAAGCACATAATGAATGACGAAAAAGAGCCTCCATCCCCAACTCCCTCACAGCTCTTCAGCTGCAACTTCTTCAGCTTTCTACAGCTCCTCCAAAGCCAACCCAATCCCCAATCACCAGCTCCAATCCCAGATAAACAAAGACTCTCTAAACCCAATTCAGCACCAGAATCCTCATCTGCAGAAACCCCATAATCATTTCCTTGTTCAACCCCAACTCCCCAGAGCACACCATGATCGACAATTCCTTCAATTTCGGAAAACCGATGATCCACATGAGGAAGAGGGGCCTGGAGAGGCTGATACATAGAGAGGTTAGCTGGGTACATGCTGCAGAGAGAGAAGCGAGGGAGGACGCAGAAACTGGACCAGCCAAGAACCTGAGGCTGTGAAGCTGAGCACAGAAGGTACAGACCAACAGAAGGAGCTGATCAGCCAAAGTGGTCTTGCTTCTGGGATCAGATAACAGAATAGAGAGACAAGAGAGGAAAGGGTAGTGAGAGAGGAGGGAAGACAGAGAAGCTACTGTGGAATCGTCTCCGGTGAGACGGAGAGTGAGAGAGGTTCTGGAGGTGCGGTGGAGGTGAAGCCAGCGCTTGGAGACCAGAGAAACAGAGGAAGATGAAGACGGTGGCAGTCTTAGGAAGACTTCTTGTACAAGTTCATCACAAAGCAAATTATCCATCTTTTGGTCTCAGAATTTCTTCTTCTTCTTCATATGAAACAGTCTTCTGCTTCTTCTTGTTTGCTTGTTTGGACTTTCAGACAGTCACCTAACAAGGAGAGTTTTCTATTGACTATGGCTCTGGTCTTTGTTTTGGTTTCTTGCTTTGCTTTGCCTGTAGGGCTGTTTCAAGGCGTGCAAGTCATACTTCAAGAGATTATGTGACTCACGCGCTACGACACCTGTTCAACTTGTTAAACGTAGAGATAGATTCCAAACCGCTACGGCCGCCTGACTTTCTTATTCTTAGCCGTCTCACATTTCTTAGCTTCATGATGAAACCAAAGCTTATATTCACCAACTACCAAAAATTTAACTATTCAATCGTATTTTTACTTGCATGTAATCAAGTGAATATACAACTCATGACAAACCATTAGGAAAAAGAAATTACTAAAATGAGTCATAAATTTAAGTTTCGAGTTTTTATCTATTCATATTACTAAATTAATTCATATATACAAGAGAACTCGTAAAAATAAAAACAAGTAAATGTCTAAACTGCATGAAAAGAGCAAATTAAATTTGGTGCAAGACATCTCCTTCACCATCCTTTTCCTAATGAATGAAAGCATCTGATTACAGCTTTAGGAGAAAGGCATTCTCTATTTTGGTTCACTAAATCTTATTCATCATTTTCACGGGGGGACAATAAGGTTTTGGTAACTGATTGGGATCAACAAGTTTTTGTGAACGACATTTCTTTGGCATCCAAAGGATTCCAACAACTAAAAACAAGGAGGCAACCAGAGATTTTAACCATATTATAAACATAGAGCCAAGGCACCAGTTATGTGTGTCATCCATCATGCAGATGCTGTGAATGCTTTATACAACAGAGCACCACAACCATAGGTCTCTGGAAAGGGCATATATATCTAAAGCGATATTCTACCAACCAATACGAAAGGAAGAAAACACAATAAACATTATGACCACTATGATCTTTTCATCAGAACCTTGCAGTTTATGCCCCAAGATCCTTACCCTTTGGTAGTGTGGAATAATATGAACCTTAATTAATTTTGTATCATCTTCTACGATAATGCAAGAGAAAAGGAACTTATTCTGATAAAAGTCACGGGACCATATCTAAGTCAGCAAGCAATAGTCCATAACACATGGAAGGAAATGCTTTTTCACATCACCAAGTCATTCTATACTCGAAACCATAGCAAGTTAAGAAGAGAGACAGCAAGTAGTAGCACCTCAAGGCGCTCAATTGGAGTGATCATCTTCGACTGGCATTGCGTATCGGCACAAAGGACATAGGTGGCTAATCTCCATCCACTGGACAATGCAATGTACATGAAAATGGTGTGTACAGGGCAACGCCGTGATGTTGCCGACAGAAGCAGCAGCAGCAAAATCCTCCAAACAAATGGGACACTCTGGCGTTTCTTTGATAACAGTATTATCATCAATTGTCACCGGCTCCAAACCCTGAATCGATGAAGTAGTTGCAGGAATCAATTTGGGCGGTGCTCCATGTCCATCCCCATCCCCGGATCGAGGATAGATGTTTCCATGAGAACGAATGGTTCCATCTCGAGAACGAATGGTTCCATCTCCATCTCCATCTCGAGAACGAGATCGAGGATAGATGAGAGTCGTGTCAAACACAACCACATCAATGCTGTTGGTGGAGACGGCCGCCGCAAGCACCGGTAGCAGCTTTGAACAACTTTTGGTTGTTCAACATGAGGGACACCCATGCTTGTAAGAACATCTAATAATTTTTGCGCATAACGATTCGCATTCCGTGGCCGCTTGAAGCTTGAAAGAACGATGGTAACAAATTTATGAGCTATTCGAGAATGTTGTTCATAAGAAACGGGCATGCTGCGGTTAGTTTGGACGGCTCTTACCTTGTACAAATAAAGAGTGATCAGCACCTTGTCCTCCGCCCACGTCCGGATGCTGGTGGGGGGCGCTGTGTTGGTTCACTACCGTGTAGAAATAACATTCCTCTTCATCTCCATCGCTCGCTTTTTGTTTCCAATATCTTCCAGGCACCGACAACCCTATCCCAATAAATATTTTTTTTTTTTTTTAATTTTATTAATAACTCACACCCTACATATGTCAATAAGATTTGAACTCATGACTTCAAAATTGTCAGTTAAACACCTTAACCAACCAAGTCACGGCTCACACACCTACATATACCAAAGCTTATATTCACCTACCAAAAATTTAACTATTCAACCGTCTTTTTACTTGCATGTAATTAATTAAACATACTCATGACAAAGCATTAAGAGAAAGAAATTACAGCTTATTCGTATATACAAGAGAATTAGTGAAAATTGAGACTACTAAATGTCTACAGAAATTTAAACCATGTCACAAAAAGAGCAAATTTGGTGCAAGACATCTCCATCACCATCCTTTTCCTAATGAATGAAAGCATCTGATTACAGCTTTAGGAGAAAGACATTCTCTATTTTGGTTCATTAAATCCTATTCATCCATTCCACAAGGGGACAATAAGGTTTTGGTAACTGAAGGGCATTTCTTTGGCTACCCAAGGATTCCAACAACTAAAAACAAGGAGGCTACACGAGAACTTAACCTTACATTATAAGCACAGAGCAGTGCACAAGTTATGTGTCATCCATCATGCAGATGCTGAATGCTTTATACTACATAGCACCACAACCATAGGTCTGTTGAAAGGGTATATATAACTAAAGCGATACTCTACCAACCAATACCAAGGGAAGAAAACACCATAACCATCATGTTCACTACGAATTTTTCATCAGAACCTTCTTTAGTTTATGGCCAATATCCTTACCCTTTGGGCGAGTGTGGCATAATATGAACCTCAATTAATTTTGTAGAATCTTCTTCAAGAGAAAAGGAAATTATTCTGATGGGAGTCATGGAACCATATCAAAGTCAGCAAGCAATAGTCCGTGATACATGGAAGGAAACGCTTTTTCACATCACTAAAGTCATTCTATACTCGAAACCATAGTAAATTATCGCCAAAATGTCACGAAAAGAGTTTAGAATGATTTTCTGGGAGTGCAAATGACATTGCCTTCCAGGGACTAGTCTCAAATCTTGGCTCTCACCTAACAAAATTAGAGTGTGAAAGTGTGTGCCACCTATATTTAGTGCAATGTGATGGGTGTGTGTGCATTTCCTGAACATCTGCCTCACTCTATACTCTTTCTGAATTTGGGGTAAGCTTGAAGATTTACCTGAAGAGCTGATCTGGACACAAGCTTGTAAGCGCAGTGATGCCATCTCTAAACCCAGCAAAGAATTATCTAGCAGCCGCTATTCAGATTAGACATGTGATGGAGGTAAAGAAAGAATGCAACACTCTTCATCGTGTGATTCGGTCGCAGGTCTAACCATTCTCTAATTCATGGTAAAGTTGTTTACATGATGTTAACAGTTGTGAAACAATATATGAATACATAAAACCCAGGATGGCAGGTGAACCACACCAATATATAGGTAAGTGGCACTATTCCAAACCCACAGAGATTCCACCCAAGACCAGAAATCACCCACACTAACGCTGCCGAAACCCTCGAATGCTCCTTTCAGAACTATGAAAGTCACTGGTGGAAATCCTACAATCCCCAGAACGAGATTACAAGCTGCTCTTAGCATTGTTCTCAGGCTCCTAGTTTTAACATCAAGCTTCAAAGGATGAGCCATCAAACACATGGGGACAATCAGTAACCCCCCAATTTCTGCTGTAGCGAAGTTGATGATCGACATGAGACATAAACCAATGAATGCAGCTGACAGAGTCACTGATTTTAGGATGGCCCACTCTTTTTGAGATCGAGAGTCAGTCTTTTGCACTGCTCGGTTGAAACACTAGTTACAACTGGTAGTCCCACAAGGGCTTCCCTTAATGAAGTCAGCTCCACAAGCTCCATGACTTCCTCAATAAACATCTACATTCATTAGACGTCAGATTTGAAAACAACTTGAGAGATCAAAAGAATGTCCAATCTTATTAACTGGTGTACCTTTCTAGTAGCAGGATCAACCTCTAGGAGTAGCCGAAGCCAAGAGTGGATATCAGTTTTTGCTCACAATAACAGAAGGTATACTGATTCTCTTGTAAGATTCCAACTAAGATGACATTATATTTGAATTCGAATTTGGTGAATCCGGCCTAGTTAGATGAGTTGGATCTCATAAGTTTCGGATCTAATAGAATAATAACTCTAATTTCATGATCTAATTTATTTGCAATCTATCACCTTGTGTTGCACTGTAAACAATCAGATATTTGATATGAAAAAGGAAAAAGTAAAATGCAAACAGAGTCAGTATAGCAATTCTTGCTTAGAATTCCAATATCATAAGTATGACATACGAATGTTTTGTAAAGTGTAAACAATCAACATTTATTGAATAGAAAGCAAACAAACCCGCTGGTATAGCAGCTAATTGGTCCAAGTAGTTCTACTCGATCTACTCTAGAGTCTTAGGAACAGGGGTTGGCCACCATGGGAGAGAAAACGAGTAGCTGAATGTCTTCATTGATCCCCTCATTGGAGCCTCGAGCTTGGAAACCTCGATCTTGGAAATTTCCCTTAATATTCCTTCACGAAGGCTGCACGTGAAAATTTTGCAGCCAGCTTCAGTAGTCAAATACACGACGTCTTCATTGTTTGGGTGGAAAGCTAATATCTGTGGATTTGTATACGGTCGAGGGTAGACCTCAAAATCTTTGGATTCGGAAACTATAGTAACACGGTCGGCTAACCATTTGAGTTTGCCTTGCCTGTCCGTGACAACTTGTTTCAACTCTCTAACTCTAAATACCTGCTGAACCTCATCGTGATCTCTAGAGAGATATTCTTCATGCATGCACACCTGTAAACGCCCTCCGCTCACTCCTAGAACCCCTAATCCAATAGTACTTTCAAAATTCTCAAGGAGTTCAATGAAACGGTACTTAGGTATGTTTGAATCGGACACATCCAACTCAAGAATAAGGTCCTTCTCGCACCACCAGTACAACATTCCTTTGTAAGCCACGGAAGCTAACGAAGATCTAGGTTTCCAGGTGTTATCAAAGAAGTCATCACAGGCAAATGAAGAAAATGGCTGAGAGCATTCTACAAATCTCTCTCCCCATTGACGGGTCTCAGAAGAGAAGATTTCCAAACGAAAGTTGGGATCTGATGGATTCAATATTACCCGCACAACCTTCCATTTGTACTCAGCATCAACAATGAAAGAAGTGCTACGTTTTTCTTCTTCCCCATTATGATGATCTGAGGAGTAGTACTTGAAATAAGGATCACATACAAAGCCAACAAGCGCGTTGCGGTAGACCTGAGGGGTGGGAGGGAGAGAAACCCATTGTTTGGTGTATGGATTACAGAGGTAGTAGTCACGTTGATAGTCCTTGGTTGCGCAGCACAAAACCAAGTCATTATGAGTCCCTACCACGAAAGGTGCACCCCAGGAACCTGGTTCTTCTACTTGTTTGGCTTGGCTATAGCATGGAAGGAAATTAAGAGTGAAATTGCTTGAAGCTGCTGTTTTGAAGACCGGATGATCCGACGTTATGATGAGAGGTTTCCCAGGGATACCTACATTCAATCGAACTAGAGTTGTTAGAAGAACAGGTTTCTGCATTTGACGTTGGAGGCACAGATAGCGGCTAACAAAGTAAGCAGCAGATATGAGGTTGTACCAAGGCTTGGACACAAGCTTGCATTGGAATATGAGTTTATTGCAGGGAAGGCGGCACAGAATTTCAACCAGTAAAACGTCCGGGAGGTCATCAATATTCTTAGTTCTCATCAACAATGAGGATCCACCTGATGATGATTTCATCAATGGCTCTAGCATATTCTCCATCATCAACGTACAGCTTGACCTATCTTTTGCCTCAACTGATCTATATATCTAATCTCTGGTCGATCCCAAAGGGCCTTGCGTCTGTTTATATCAAGTCCCCATTCATTTGTTTCCCAGTAGGATACGGCTTCCTTAGCCAAATCATACCTGGACACTGATCGATAGCAGCATTTTAGCCATTCACTTCAGGCCACGTGTCATCAATCAAGGTAACAAGGATGAGCGTCAGGAAGAAACAAGGTGTTGGTGTGCGCACGATACCGTTCCTAACCTAAATATTTGTTGTTAGGTTAGGTTAGAAACATCTCATGAGTGTGTTATCTAAACAAGCCTCTTTGAAACGTCTTTTCTCTAGCAATCTTTATTAATTAGAAAATGTTCATAGGATTTATGACTATGATCCTAGTTGGCATGACAAATCACATATCCACATCATCAAATAAAAAAATCATGCTATGTTATTTTTGGGTAAAAATACAATCTTATCATTTCATATCCAATGACTCTAAATTATTTTGTTTATATTCTATAAAAAGATATTTTTGAAGCCATTTTTTTCATTACTCGTGCTTAAATATAAAATGTGAAATATATATATATATATATATATATAATTATACTCGGTTCGAAAATATGACTCATTTGAATATACACACACATAATTTTTCCAAGGAGAAAATTATACATATATGTATCTATATATATATATATATATGTATCTATAGGGAGTCCTTCTAGTTGGATATGAAAATTTGCTCATTTGACTCATTTGAGGACCCTTAAGTTGAGGACTTGGTGATGACTGTATCTATATATGTGTTTATATATAGTTCATCCAATTTAAATTCGATAGAGACTTTTTTTTTATTTCTTTTTTAAAGTTCGATGGAGAATATATATATAAAGTAAAAAGAAAAAATAATGGTGAATTAAGAAGTCTAAAACTATTTGATTCACAAAGATAAGTTTTATTAATTAATATCGTAACGGTGACCCTAAATCTAATGAATTATTATAATATTTGACTCTATAATTAAAGAAATGCATTTAATTTAGTTCATGTAAGGTAACTAAATCAACTACATAAAAATGGTAACTAAATCATTTTGATGAAAATAAACAATATTTGGTATAATTATTCGTTAATTTGGTGTGATTATTAATTAGATCGTTATTAATAAACTATATTTGGGATAGGCTACCTATATATATAGGCATGTCCGTATTAAGAGGATATGCAAACATTCATATTAGTATACATACTACCATCTATAAATTAATCCTCCTTATAATAAGGTAATCAGACAAATTAAAACTTAAATTAAATTCGTAAATTGGAAAGAAAATTTAACATTCATATTCCGTAGCTCATGAAATATTCTGATTCAAGAGGTAAGAAATTCCCCACTACTAAATTGACTTTTTATGAAGGTTTAAAATTTTCATTTATGATTTTGATTTAAAAATGTTGATTTAGGTAACTTGATCACCATACTTTGAATTATTTTCCTTGTTCGTTCAAATTATAATAAGTTTACGTCAGACATGAGAATTTTTTAGTCAAGAGATGAACTTCATTGAATAGGTATGAGATATAGTGATTGAATAGGTATGTTAAGTGTGAAGAGTGATACTTCATTTAAGGAATGTCTAAAATAGAAGTCATCATCTATATTAACATAAACTAACATACTGTTTTACACGAATAAATACGTACTAGGTATCCAATGATGATTTCAATAACATTGAAAAAGAAGCTAGCCATCTTTGATATATCAATTTTAAGTCAGGAACATGTCTTTCTTATAATAACAAACAGGTAAAAATAGTCAATAATAAACTAATAATGTTCCCTTAGAATTTTTTCTTAATAGAATATTCACATTGAAATAAAAGTCATTGTTCACATTGAAATTCAAAGCCATAAACATGTCACATAGTAACAAATAAGTTACAAGTATCGATAACTTAGTAATGTTCACTTGGAACTTTTCCCAAATAGTTCACATGTTCACATTGAAATAGAAGACATTATTTACATTAAAATTTGAAGTCGCCCTTCACATTGAAAGTTAAAGTCATAAACATGTCTTATAGTAACAAATAAGTTATAAGTAGCGGATAATAAACTAGTAATTTTCATTTGGAACATTTCCCTAATGACATATTCACATTAAAATAGAAGTCATAATACAGATTGAAGTTCACATTCAAATAGAAGTCATTATTCACATTGAGATTTAAAATGATAAACGTAAGTTATAAGCAATCAATGATGAGCTAGTACGTAATGATCATTAAATAAATAAGTACTAAGTAGCTGACAGTGAGCTAATAAAGTTCACTATAAACCTTTCTTTAGTGGAATATTCACACGAAAATAAAATAAATAAGTACTAAGTAGCTAACTATGTGCTACTTGCAAGTTCATTGAGAACGTTTCCTAGCTTAATGTCGTATTCACACTAAAATGAAATAAATAAGTTTGAGGTTTAGGGATAAGAGTTCAGGGTTTAGGTTTAGGGTTTAAAGATTAATTATATTTAGTTAATAATGAGTTAAGTACAAGTTCACCAGGGACTTTCCTAATGACATATTTGCACTAAAACGTACAAAACACATTATACATATTAAATGTCTCCTGTATTAATTTCATCATTTTAAAATCTCATGTATTAACTACTTTGCAAGTTTAGACCATTTTTATACTCCTCTCCTCTACTTGGTAGTACGTATACTAATATGAATGTTTGCATATCCTCTTAATACAGACATGCCTATATAGGTAGCCTATCTCAAATATAGTTTATTAATAAAGATCTAATTAATAATCACACCAAATTAACGAATAATTATATCAAATATTGTTTATTTTCATCAAAATGATTTAGTTACCATTTTTATGTAGTTGATTTAGTTACCTTACATGAACTAAATTAAATGCATTTCTTTATGGAGTCAAATATTATAACAATTCATTAGATTTAGGGTCACAGTTACGATATTTAATAAAAATTATCTTTGTGAATCAAATAGTTTTAGACTTCTTAATTCACCATTATTTTTTCTTTTTACTTTATATATATATTCTCCGTCGAACTTTAAAAAAGAAATAAAAAAAATCTCTATCGAATTTATATTGGATGAACTATATATAAACACATATATAGATACATATATATATATGTATAATTTTCTCCTTGGAAAAATTATGTATGTGTGTGTGTGTATATTCAAATGAGTTCATATTTTCGAACTGAGTATAATATATATATATATATATATATTTCATATTTAAATTTAAGCACGAGTAATGAAAAAAATGGCTTTAAAAATATATTTTTATAGAATAAAAATAAAATAATTTAGATTCATTGGATATGAAATGATAAGATTATATTTTTACCCAAAAATGACATAGCATGATTTTTTTTATTTAACGATGTAAATATGTGACTTGACATGTCACCTAAGATTAAAGTCATAAATCATAGGCCTTAATAATGCCCTCTAGCACTACCCTTATTAATTATACAAAAACGATCTATCAGAAGTTTACTAGCTAATGATATATTATTGAAGTTTACTAGGTTATGTGAAGGCAGGTGTAAGACGTCTCACATATACAGTACGTGCACACACTTTACCCAGTCCAGCACCTTATTGTAACTTACTTGAAAAACTTGAACATGGGCTCAGCTAGCAAAATGTTGTTCAAATATAATCTGAGCTGCCAAGAAAACATAGAAAACTAGATGCGCACACTAATTAAGAGAGTTATATTATCTACATAAAACTATATGAGTAAGCATGCATTGCTAAGGTTACACAAATGTGAACCATCACACTTAGGAACCCTGACAAAAAAACAAATGCAAATTCTAGATTCTCTGGAAGAATATATTTTAAAAGACCAAAAACACCTCAAGGGTATTATGAATTTATGATGCACGGGAAAGATTGCATCATAAGTGGGAGGAGCATTCAAAAGCCTCTTTCTTTCTTTTTTTTTTTTTTTTTTTTCTAATTGTTGCTAAAGAAATTTATATATTTTATGGGTCTGATGGGAGGTTTCAAATTTGTGTGTGATTATATACTTGGAAGAAATTTGAATAAGCATAGTTGATTGTGTTATTATATGCTCTAGTTAAATAACACGTTTATTAACTCCAACCAATGGACCGGTCACCTGATAACAGATTATTATACTATGGACCTAGATCATACTGTATCAAATAATCACATCTTAGATCATACGCTAGTGCCCTTATAGGACAACTTGTAGGGGCAGGATTCACATTCACACCGGATGATTTTAAGAAACACAAGCCCACCTCCTTCAGCTTCTTCCCGTTATCGTAACACGTTAGCCATGGAATAGCGCCGAATTCTTTTGAGATGGCAGCAACAAAATCTTGGAGCGGTTTATCTTTTTTTGGCTGCAATCCATTATTCTTAAACCACTGATCCACAGGATAGAGACGCCACAGGTCAACTGCCATGGCGAAGTAATCTCGAGGGGTCGGATATTCGTTAATAGTACATTGCCCATGTTTACTGTATTCATATAGCCAAAATCGCTCATCCGTCATCGTGCGTTGGCCTGGTACTCCTATACTCATCCAACATGACTTGAGTCGAGCTCTCAGGTTTTGGGGTAACTATTAAGAAGAAAAATTGGTGAGTGAGGAATGGAGAAATGTGTTACGTATATCAAATGAAATAAAATTAATGAAACAGACTACCTGACTTGTAAAAAAAGGCCCAGAAGTGGCTTGTGGACACCTTTCGATAGGTGTATACCGGTTATAACCCAAAGGCAAATTTGGGTTAATTAGAGATGTGTTTACCGGCCAAAAGCCGTGCAAAGATAAAAACTGCAAAGTAGATTGAGGGTCCCTCGACTTGGGGACATGAAGTGAGAGTTGTATGTATTGGTAATAGGGTTCTCCTAGCTGCGCACTTAGTTGAGGAAAAATAGATAGAAGAACAAACGATAATATTACAAGTGTTTTCATACTTTATTGTTGGTAGAAAGGTTGCGTTAAGACTGAAGTGGTGATTTAGAATGCTCACTAAAATATATAGACTCTACTCTACTTGTTGATGACTTGGTGTGCATGCATGTACAACTTCATGTTTACCTAAATAGTTTTTTTAGGTTAGAAATATCAAACGTATGTTTACCTAAATATTTTTTTAGGTTAGAAATATCAAACGTATGTCATCTCAAGAGATGATTACTGTAATACCTTTTAACTTGCATGCATTGTATATATATAGATCTCCTGTGAGTCACCTGAGTTTGGCACCACCGCACTCAATACATTGCTGAAAGTGGTTTGTTACAAGTAACTAATGAAGAACTGACCATTCTATTAGTTCATGACCTTGACTATAGAACCTGCTATATGTAGTGAAACGAAAGGATGACGAATATGTAAGAACCATTGTTCTTCCTTCTTTGCTCCTTTTTTTCTTTTATCACTTGAAACTATGAAAAGCAGTTTCGTTACTTGTCATCTCAAAGCCATTCTATAATATAATCATGTATGAGCGAAGTAATTACCAGAATAACAGACAGCAACCAAAGAGCACCTTACACATATCAAAGATTCATAACAATATATTTCTTATTATCTGATCACAATTATCGAAGCTCTAGTGCCACTTCAATGTCAAAATACTTTTACATAGAATCCTAGGATTGCATAAGACCGAGTTAACATTCACCCTCGATCTCACTACAACTCCAACTCGGGTTCATCGGCACCCTCCTCCTCATCATTATAAAAGAGAACTATATATAACAGCAAAAATTACAGATGATGGGATTCCCATCTAGATTTATTATACCTTCCTTCATAAACACCAATATTGTTAAGGTAGACAACTAGAGAATCAGGAGGCTTTTAATCTGAGACTTGGTTTTAGGTTTGTTTCAAAATGCAGTCAATGACATTAAATATGAAAATCTAGCTGCTTATAAGATGAGACCTTTTCAGTTACAAGGAATGGAAAGACTCAGCTACTGGTCTATTCTGCATTTCTGCTTTCAGAAACCAATAAACCATACATATGACCATAAATGTTGCTAAGATGTGGTTTCTCATTAATGTTGCTAGTTTCATAAATATATCTGATCTAGCTATTTACTCCTAGGAAGAACCTACTAAGGTACCTACAAAACGGTGAAGCACAGGCATATGGAAGAACCAACTAAACTATATTGATAACTGAAGCTCACAATAGTCACCTTACAGCCAGTAAGGTCTGGACATAATGCTCGTCTGGAATGCAATTGAGCTCCTTGGAGCTATCAAGCGGCTGCCAAAACAGAAATTTCGAAGTACAGAAATTAAATTTCTTCCCCTATTTACTTGATACCTTTCAAGATGGGAAGAAATCCACATTTTATTAATTAGTTTTTACTCCCTATTCTTTGCTAAATAAACTATTGATCATATATGTGCATGGTATACTTTCTTCCCTTACAAATTAGAAAGTGTTATGTATTGGACTCAACCAAAAATCAGGAGAAGCACTTCTGATCACTTAAAAATTTGCAACATTATATGATCTCAGAATTTCATTAGACTACAGTAGCTGTAAAATTCGTCAGAAGTGCCTCATGGCTTCCTCAAATGCAACACCACAACAAAGTTATGCCACGGTAAAAGCGTCGTGAAGTTTTGCATGCCTCCACTCAAAAACATTTTGTAAAATTTGAGTTCTTGCTGTTTATGTTTGGTAGATATAACACAAAAAACTGGTCCAATCAAGTGCTTTCTAGACTGTCATTAAAACGACACAAATTAGCAAACAAATAAAAATAAAAACCCAGAAGCAACCATGCCATCTGAGAAGTACTGAAAGTATTATTATGCTAAAAATCTGCAGCCAGCAACCCTTCCAGGTTGTCTAGTTGCACCTATCACAAATGAATGATTTTGTTTTGCTTTATGTAGCAATCCTCCAACAAATTGCTATGGAAGTAGAGATGATTGTGCACGAAAGATTAACAGTAACATGAATATTTGAAAAGAATCAAAGACAGGATTGAAGATATAGACATAACAGTCTAGTGTATTATAAAATAACCTGAAACCCACATTCAATAGCCAATTCAAAGTGATGATCTTGACAGCAATATTCTAGCCTAACCTAGTGCACCTGGTTTTCCTGCAATATGGCAAATGAGGATCAAACAATAAGCAAACAAAAAGACGATGATTTCAAACCCAGAACAAGCAACTAAAAACTGTACCGACATTTCCAAGATCTTCCAGGCTGAGCTACTACTTATACCAACCCTATTCTAATTGAACCAGGATTAGGATACCCTCTCACTCACGGACAACGATCCCAATAAATATACCAAAGCTTTTTTTTTAACTTTTTATTAATAACTCACACACCTTGCATATGTCAATGAGATTTGAACTCATGACTTCAAAGTTGTCAGTTAAACACCTTAACCAACTAAGCCACGGCTCACACACCCTACATATACCAAAGCTTATATTCACCTACCAAAAATGTAACTATTCAACCGTCTTTTTACTTGCATGTAATTAATTAAATATACTCATGACAAAGCATTAGGAGAAAGAAATTACAGCTTATTCGTATATACAAGAGAATTAGTGAAAATTGAGACTACTAAATGTCTACAGAAATTTAAACCATGTCACAAAAAGAGCAAATTAAATTTGGTGCAAGACATCTCCATCACCATCCTTTTCCTAATGAATGAAAGCATCTGATTACAGCTTTAGGAGAAAGACATTCTCTATTTTGGTTCATTAAATCCTATTCATCCATTCCACAAGGGGACAATAAGGTTTTGGTAACTGAAGGGCATTTCTTTGGCTACCCAAGGATTCCAACAACTAAAAACAAGGAGGCTACACGAGAACTTAACCTTACATTATAAGCACAGAGCAGTGCACAAGTTATGTGTCATCCATCATGCAGATGCTGAATGCTTTATACTACATAGCACCACAACCATAGGTCTGTTGAAAGGGTATATATAACTAAAGCGATACTCTACCAACCAATACCAAGGGAAGAAAACACCATAACCATCATGTTCACTACGAATTTTTCATCAGAACCTTCTTTAGTTTATGGCCAATATCCTTACCCTTTGGGCGAGTGTATATGAACCTCAATTAATTTTGTAGAATCTTCTTCAAGAGAAAAGGAAATTATTCTGATGGGAGTCATGGAACCATATCAAAGTCAGCAAGCAATAGTCCGTGATACATGGAAGGAAACGCTTTTTCACATCACTAAAGTCATTCTATACTCGAAACCATAGTAAATTATCGCCAAAATGTCACGAAAAGAGTTTAGAATGATTTTCTGGGAGTGCAAATGACATTGCCTTCCAGGGACTAGTCTCAAATCTTGGCTCTCACCTAACAAAATTAGAGTGTGAAAGTGTGTGCCACCTATATTTAGTGCAATGTGATGGTGTGTGTGCATTTCCTGAACATCTGCCTCACTCTATACTCTTTCTGAATTTGGGGTAAGCTTGAAGATTTACCTGAAGAGCTGATCTGGACACAAGCTTGTAAGCGCAGTGATGCCATCTCTAAACCCAGCAAAGAATTATCTAGCAGCCGCTATTCAGATTAGACATGTGATGGAGGTAAAGAAAGAATGCAACACTCTTCATCGTGTGATTCGGTCGCAGGTCTAACCATTCTCTAATTCATGGTAAAGTTGTTTACATGATGTTAACAGTTGTGAAACAATATATGAATACATAAAACCCAGGATGGCAGGTGAACCACACCAATATATAGGTAAGTGGCACTATTCCAAACCCACAGAGATTCCACCCAAGACCAGAAATCACCCACACTAACGCTGCCGAAACCCTCGAATGCTCCTTTCAGAACTATGAAAGTCACTGGTGGAAATCCTACAATCCCCAGAACGAGATTACAAGCTGCTCTTAGCATTGTTCTCAGGCTCCTAGTTTTAACATCAAGCTTCAAAGGATGAGCCATCAAACACATGGGGACAATCAGTAACCCCCCAATTTCTGCTGTAGCGAAGTTGATGATCGACATGAGACATAAACCAATGAATGCAGCTGACAGAGTCACTGATTTTAGGATGGCCCACTCTTTTTGAGATCGAGAGTCATTAGCATCAGAAACTGGAGAAGCCAAAATCATGTACATGACTACAAGGCTGAGTACTGAAAGCAAAACCCAGATTATAAAGCTGGTTGTTGGGGTGCAATTGGGTATTTGACAGATGAAATACGGGAGTAATGAAACAACAGAGCCCCACAAGTAGACAACAAAAGATTTCTTTGCTGCAAAAAGCCATTTCCATGAGCTGAGAGTGATGCAACCAGCACGAGTGGCCAAAGAACCAGAATCAGTGGCACTGAGCAATGGAGAAGACTCAGAAGCAGTGACCGAAGGAGCAGAATCAGCAGCAGTGGCCGAATGAGCAGGTTTCTCTGTACTCAGACTATCATCAGAGTTACTGGCATTTACAAAAAGAGAAGCAGCCACCATGGGGAGCGGTGCAACTAGTAGTGCAAAAGCAATCATGTAGACGCCCACCGACACAAATTTACTGGGAGATGTTAATAGGTATAGGAAAAATGACTGATGAAACTTTTCTAGAAGGTTGTTTACAGATTGCACAACTCCTTCGATTAATCTGCACAAAGAACAAGAAAAACCTCATCCACATTGACACATGTTTAAATCTATTCTATTATGATGGTCATGGTCATGGTCATGGATATAGAATTATAAATCATATAGTGATTATAACTGGTGAAAATTATAAGAGAGGAGGAAAAAAGAAAAGAAAAAGGAACTGCAACAGGGAGTCTTGGCAAGCAATACATACATAATCAAATAAGATTAGGAATGTAGATGCTCCTATCTCCTATTGACATTTAAAAGACTCAATGCTTTCAGGAACCAAAAAGTTCTTAGAAGACACAAATATAGTTAATCCTGATGCAGATAATCAACATACTATAAAACAAGTTACCAAATAATATAATTTCAACATGCCCTTTCTGAAAAAGTGAAATATGTATGCCTTAACTTCAAAAAAGATAAACAGTAGGTACTTGAGATTCTACACAGGAGATAGTTTTCCATTTTAAGTAAACAAGTTCCTCATGCATATGTGAAGGGAATATAGATGCATGGCATCTCCTCTGACTTCCATGTAAAGGACACAAAGCATACTTTTCCTCTTTAATTTGTATTCCAACTTTCTAACAGGCAAGATATACTTCTTAAGGAATAACAGGAAAATGAAATCCCGGTGAGAAAAATAGTCAATGCAGTCATTTATAATATCTCTTTATAATATGAGATCAATCATAGCCACTAACTTATACTGATGAGAATAAATTGTTATGATGCCTTGAATACATATCAATGAATTGAAAAGGGAAACTATGAAAGGTGTGACTGAGCACTAACCTGCCACTTCGCAGAAGGAAGTCATTTTGTCTTCCGTTACCCAAAGTATTAACTTTAGGCAAAAATTCCACAGTAATTGCATCAACTTGGTAATCACGAAAAGCGCCATGGGGACCGGTGGGTATGCCCAAAGCCTAACATCACGAACATGGCATGATATAAGTAATCATCCAGAGATGACTAACTGAACAAGTAATTAGATATCCTGATTGATCGAATTTGAGACTATAAACACAGACAGGCCACTATTTGAATCAACAAAGAGCAAGTTAGACCTACCTGGTAGTACAATGAACTTGCAAGTGTGGCACTACCGTCAATATACTCTGCAGCTGGGATACCAAATTTCAACTGGGGATTTACGCTTCTAGCATAATGTCCTAGTGATTCAAACATTTCACCTAAAGTCTCAAGCCATCCCATATCGAGAAAAGACCGCAATCTTTCCACCTTTACCCGCAAACCTTGCCTATGTACTGCTAAATAATTCACAGTATTGATAAGGTCAAGATTTGGCATCTGTCCATTGGATGCCTCCGCATAGATACTTAGACTGTCCTCATATTGATAAGCCCGATCTCCAACCTTCATGACAAGGGCTGCAGCCATGGTGCCAGCCCGTTTAAATCCATCATAAGTCGTCCTTTCCGTAAAATGCTTCTCTTCCATAACATGCAGATTATTGCTTTCAGGACACATTTCTGCATCTATTGTGCCCCGTCCACTGAATACAGGAGTGTGATAGTCTCTTAGCCAAGCAGAAACTGCAGCATACTCTCCAAATTGGGAATCCGCAACGAGCCATATCACATCCTTGGCCAGCCAAGGAACTCTGGTAAGCAAGGAAAACACCGAGCACGCAATTCCCAAAGATAACGCCTCATTCTTGCTAACTTTTGCTGAATTAAGAGGAGTCACCAACACAATCGCTTCCTTCCCATCACCACGTGGTGCTCTTATAATTCCAACAGTGTTGACACCGTACAATGCACAACTGACGTTCTGTTCTACTCTTCCCGAATCAGGACTAGAAAAGAAGCGCAGCGGGTGAAACTGATCTAACTGAGGGTGGAACTTGTGGAAACTAACTTCAGCCCCTGAATTCGACATATACTGCGCTACCAGTTTTCGACTCCCTCTACAACATAATAAAAACGAAGTTAGCAAAACTCGTGATGCAACAGAAATGCAAGGATCCTCAGTGGATCAAAATCGTCTCAAGCTTGTTTTGAATATCAACATGTAAACAAAATCAAAATGCGTGCCCTATTCGAAGTCCATAAACCAAAAAGTAACCAGATCATTTACCATTCTACTTGTAAATATCACGACACATTAATATAAAGCACTTCAAAGTAAATTTAGCATTCAATCTCTAAACACTAAGACTAAGTAAGTAGCTGAAATTACAGCAGAAAACATACATTGCTGAACCAACAGGCTTGGAATTCAAAGCAGTCAAATCGTCTATCAATCTATTCGCCTCCGCAACCTCCTCATCGGAAAGCACAGGAGCCACCGAGCCTACATTTTCAGCCATTGAAAACCTCATATCAACACTAAGCAAATCAAACAGAACAAACAGTAACGGAAAGCGAAATCAAATACAGAGAGAGAGATCGAGAACCTGGCATGAGCGAATTCTCGGAGATGTAGGTGTTCTTGGCGAGGACCGGAAGGAGCAAAAGAGCCAGAACGGCGGCGGATGACAGAACGAGACTGAAGAAGAAGAAGGAGCAGAACGACGGCGTTTAGGGATTGGTGTTGTGAAATTGAGAGTTGAGATGTGAAGGGAGAGTACCTGAAGAAGAAGCTGTGAGAGATGAGGAAGATCCCGAGGCGAACGATGGGACGTCGTTTGGACTTGGAGGCGTTGGGCTCGGTCTCAGGTTCGGCCATGGCCAAGGGAAGGTTGTCTCAGTCTCTGAGTAGTAGTTTGTTTTGGGAAAGTGAGGAAAGGACAGGAGAGAGAGAGAGAGAGAGAGGAACTAGTGGCGGAACCGGGGAGCGTACTCGGTGGGTTTCGGGTTTTGGGCCTTGTGAACAATTTGTTTGGGCTCGGATCGGTGTCTTTATTTATTTTTAAAAAGTCGCAAACTCTATATGTGGATTTTCAAATTTCGTGAGTTCGAGAAAGTGTTTGATATAACTGATTAAGAAATTTATGTTCAGTCACTCTCGATGTATAATAAATATCATCCTGAATGTAAATCTAATGGTAGAGATAATTATTTTCAAATAGATTTATTTTATTTTCAACATTTAGATGTAAATCAAATAGTAATTGAGCAATATTTATTTGGTTAGTTAGTGACTAGATGAATACTACTTTTATTTGATATTCTTTATTGAAATGTGAAAAAAAATTGATAAGAAAATAAAAACGTACAATTTTAGTCGAAAAACATACAATTTTGTCCACAACTTTAAGCAAAAGTCATGCTCTTTGGAAAAGGATTATCCTTATGTTTTTTTAAATAAAAGGGTGCCCAATTTCACAAATTAAGTTGATACATGAATTGTAGTCGATCTATGGTTTGTTTGTTTATTTACTTTTTCCTTCATCCTGATAATGGAAAAAAGAAATTGTCTAAAATTACTAATTAGCATTTAGCAGATAGTTAGAATTTAGAACTATAAAAAAAAAACCAATAGAGATGAAGTCAAGTAAATTGAAAAATCAAATATTAAAATGGTTCACTGTTCCAAATGGGTTTCGACACTATCAAACTCATTCAATTCGAAGTCCTCTACTTTACTGTCAATTGAACTCCTATGCTTATGGATGCTATCATTGAACTCCTCTAATCGACTGTCAATTGAACTCCTTTGCTTTGCCAACGCTATTATTGAACTCCTCTACTCTAGTGTTAATTGAACTCCTCTCTTTTCTGACACTATCAAACTCATTCAATTCGAACTCCTGGTTCGGACATTATATAAGACTCAAATTATATTATTTTAATTTACTCCATTATCTCATAGTACAACCTTAAACGGCTACGTTGAATTTAAAGGCAATAGAAATCCAATAGTATAGCCTTAAACGCATGTTAAAACTGCTAGTTAAATTAATAGTATAGTCTAAAACGATACGACAGATTGATGTTGAAGACTATAAAAAAAATAAAAATAAAAGAGAACCATGTTTATTTCTAGTCACTACAGAAATAAATAGGAGAGGATCATTTAAGGTCAATGTTTCACCAGCACAGCACACAGATAACCTATGGCTATATCAACCCTCTCACTAGTCACTACTCCTCTGTGAAGTTCAAGCTACATGGCACATCCATGACCCAAAACACACCATTGCTGTGTAAAGCAAAACAAAACCTGATACACTTTACCATGCTCAAGTAGGATAAATATTAACAGAAAAAATGAGTTGCGGCAAATGTGTGTCAACTTCTGGTGGGGTGATTCTGAGAATGACAGAAAAATTCATTGGTGCTCTTGGAATAATGTGTACTCGTAAGGATCGAGGGGGTTTGGGTTTTCGTAATCTCTATGCTTTTAATTTAGCTATGTTGGTCAAGCAAGCTTGGAGGATTATTCAAAACCCGAAGTCTCTTGATGGAAGACAAAAATTCTTGTATGCCCCATGGATTAAGTGAACCAATCCCATAAATTTACACGTGGAGTAATCTGAGCCACCTAAATTAAAGACTAAAATATTGACAATCACGGAAATATCGGTGGTTTGAAAAAAAAAAAATTTAGATGGATATATCAAGAAAATATCGAATATCAATGGAAATTTTACCAAAATTTATATAGAAGTCGTATATTCGACTAGAAAGATACATAAATAGAAGTCGTATACCATCGGTTGATCTCCATTCATGAATATATCCCTACATCTTACGATTAGTTTTGATCTCGTCAAGCAAAGATGATGTTGGGATGATGATGTACATCTCCATTCATGAATATCCCTACATCTCCATGCACGAGTCTATACTGAACTATGGCTAGTCACCTTTCGAGAATGGGTGTCCACTATGAGGAGCAGCCAACTATTCTTGAAAAACTATTTCGTAAGGCTCAGGCGGCCGTCGTCCCCGGAGGGCACATTTTTGTGTTGATCGCCGACGTTGTTATGCAGGTTTCGGGAACTTTTAACGTCATGATAACATTGCTGCTGATCTTATAAGGGAAACTCCTAATATCTACATTGACGTAGATAAAATGTTCTTTGAAATTCGTAGCGTTGATTATCATACTACGACTGAAAGGGTGGCGTTGGGATCCTTTGAAACTTAGAGTCAAGTTCATTGTTGCAGCTAGGTCATCAATTGAGGGGTTACAGAGAAAGATGCTTGATAGTTTGGAAGAGGATACTATCAAACACAACCTGTCATGCATTCAGTGATTGGAGACGAGTCATGTGCGCCCCTTGTGTCGATATCTCTGCCAATTGTAGAAGAACTCCGTAGACAAGTCTCAATTGATCAATCAGCTAAGATAAGCCAAATTGTTCATCCCAAGTTGTGAGTAGTCCAACAACTGTATTAGTTTCTTGTATCATTTATGTTATGTTTGATAAATCTATGTACAATATCTATCTGAATATTTACCCCCCACCCAAAAATGGGTTTCTTGGTTTTACTTTTGCCAGTGCCAGAATTTTGAGAATGCTTCCATCTTGATCTTCATACTGGCTTCAGCTCGTGCCTTTGCTTGAGCAGGAGTTTCTTCTTCCACACTCTCACTTGCTGCAATAAAACAACTGTAATTAGTAACTTGATGGAGTCAGTCAGGCAGTGACTAGCCTTAACTGATAGCAATGAGGTGAAAGTATTACGATTTCGTTGATGGTTTTCCTTTTCAGCGTCCTCTTTCATTTGCTTATTGAATGACTTAGCAGCCATGAACACATTTGCAGGTCTTTCCCATCCTCCTCCAAATATTCCATGTCCTTCTTTTCGCTGAGGCTGGCTGAGGAACTCTAGCACTGCTAGTTCTTCTCTTTCCACCCAATGTATGCAGTTCACAGGGCATGAGTCAACTGATACCTGTAAATGTTCCAGTTCAATACCACATTTTGATCACAGATTGGCAAGAAGTTGGATAAATTTACCTCAATCCTTTGATCATCGTCACCGTATTGAAGTTTAACCCTTGCACATCCTAGAGCCTCATCAAACATGTAGGTAGCACTTGCTTGGTGCACACATTGTCTGCAACCTGCCAGAAATTCAGTTGCCATTTGCCAATAGGTAGAAATGCTGATCTACATTTCATCTTATAGAAAACTAGAAAAGATCGGCAGACAAATTTTTAGAATTTTGTCTGAGAAATGACCTATGCATGCATTTTCATCAACAAAGAGAGCTTGGGGTCTCAAAACTCCATTCCATGAGCTGCCATCAAAGGTTGAGCTGTTTCCTCTGACACTTACTCTCCTTTGACCAATAGAAGCATCATATTCCTTCCTCAGATTCTCCTTAATCAGAACTTTATAGGCTTCATTCAGCTTGAGGGTATACTCATGACCCTAAGCAACATTAGGCAAATCTAAACACCCTTTTCAATCCAAATCACAATACTGATTGGCATAGTTAAGAAGGTAATTTATGTTCTTAAACAATAGAATTAACATCTATATGTATACTAAAGTGTTCAATTACCTCTTGGCCTGCAATATCTGGGTGATATTTCTTTTGCAAATTCCTATAAGCTTGTTTGATTATCTGGGGATTTGAATCAGCATCAACTCCAAGTAATTCATAGTAATTCTTGCCTGTTGTACTTGCTCTTTCCCCTGACTCTTTGTTACAACATCTTATTCCACTGCATCCCTGCCTAGCATCAATATAGATAAACTAGCCAAACTCAAACCCATGCCAAATTCAAATTCATTATGGAAGTTCTAACAAAGTTCAAAGTCTGCATGAGATTACCTCAAGATGGACTTGCTTCTGATGAACTGGTGTTGAATTTGGAAACCTTTTGGTACTGAAAATTGGGAAACTGAGACTGCTACCATAAAAGACATATTGGATATGATCCCTTAAACTTGGCAAAGAATAATAACCTATGATTCCTGATAGATATTTTTGCTAGATATTTTCTCAACTTATTGTCAAAGGTTTTGCCTTCTTTCTCATTGTTCAACGTACTATCAGTGTCACATCCTCAAATTAAGTTGGGATTAATATATGACCAGTACAATACTAAACGACGTCGTTGAAAGAAAGGGTTGTCATTTCTGCTTGCTCCATGGTACTTGAGGCTCAAATGGAAGCCTAGTACTCCTTTCTCAGTTTATTTCTATGTTATCAATGAGGTAAGGAAGCGTCTCATGCTACAAGCTAGTGTAAGTTGAAAGGTCATTCATTTCTCTAAAAAATAACGGCTACTAATTCATGTAACTTTTGATTTGTATATAAACCACTATCAAAACAATAATCCCCAGTTTATCATATAAATGATTCAACTTAATTCCTACTAGCTTGTTCCCTGGAACTCTGAGGCTTAACTCTGATTCGACCTATTCGAGCAAGCGATAATCTTCTTCTGGATCGAGATCGCGCTTATAGGAAGGGCCGCAGAGCATTCCACCCCATTGAGGGAAGTAGATGAGTGAGAGTGGGAGAGTACAGACGATCATCATGATTCCCATTAGAGAAATGCCTGTCTGCTTTGAGTACTTAGAGCCTGAAAACAGTAAGAGCTGGGTTATCGCAGCCCCCATGGTTCCTCCACTGCCTGTTATCCCTGAAATCACTCCTAGTGACCTGAAAATCGCATTACACATATGTTAACTTCGATTCAGTTATATATTAAGCCATGCTGCATATTGCTGCATGCACGCACACCTTTCATGTCTTTTAGAGTACAAGATCAAGTGTCATGGACTCATGGTGATCAAAGCAACTTACCAAGAGATAAACTTTTTTTACTCGAGGAGAATTACTTTAATTTGTTTTTCCTTGTAGTATAGTAAAATTTTAAGTCGATGAACAATCTGACTATGAAACTTTGCTAATCTAATAAACGTGCAGAAAATCGAAAAACTTCTCTAATCACAATATGCATACCATTTTTGATGTGCTAGCAAAGCAAATCCGTATGTTTTGGAGATGGAGGTCTGAATTTTTAGATTCACATAATTCATGTAACACATTTAATCGATTTTCGTATAGAGAGACTATGATACGCGTACAGAACACAATTTGCATTTCTACACTACTAGCTTAGCTTGCGTGCAAAGGAATAACAGTTGTTTCATGATTATGACTTGATGACAGTTGTTTAAGACAAACACATTGAGTCGATGTGCTTGTTTTCCAATGCATTTCATGTCGATTTCGGAAAATATCTCTAGGGTGAGTCATGAACTTCATAACCAAACACCACAACCCTCGCTTAGCATTTAGCACCATCATCATGCATCATCATATTCATGAAATAGTAAAATGAAAATGGACCCGCATAGCCAACGACGTCCGATGAGTCGTCACCGGCCGCCGTGACATTATGACATGTAACGTAAAAGTTGAAAACTCGATTATTTACCTTTTGGAAACAAATGGAACGACACCAAACGTGAGTCCTGCCGCAGCCTGAACAAACACAGAGAAGACGCACATGACAAGTATGGAGCCCCAGAGCGAGTCCACTCGTCCGAGCAGCAAGCACAGCAAACCCGCCACCGTCTGCGTCGCCCACAACCCCCACAGCCTCCCTCTCATCCCGAATCTCCTCCCCAACAAGTCGGAAATCAAACCCCCGCTTGGCCTCGAAAAGAAGTTCGCCAGTCCGAAGCTGGAAGCTATGGTTCCGGCCACCTGAATGTTCACGCCGAACCGGTCGTAGAAGTACTGAGCAATGATGTTGTCAGTTGTCAACTCCACACCGAAGCAAAACCCGTATATCAAGGCCAAGATCCAACCTCTGTAGTTTTTAACCCCATTGAACAACACCTCGAAAAAACTGTCTTTGTTTTTTGACGCCTTCTCGGAGCTACATGCTCGTCTGTAGCTCCCGGAAGGTAGGTCCTGCCCGTAGATCAGGACCAGTACCGCTGTGCTGGCCTGCAGCACGGCGGGGACTATAAATGCGAGACGCCATGCAGTTGAGGATGGGAAGTTGAATGCTGAGATGATGAAGGAGTAGATGAGTGGCATGACGAGCTGGGTGGCGCCGGAGCCCATGTTGGCCCAGCCGGCGGAGACGCCGTTGGCGAGGCCGACGACGCATCCCGAGAACATGCAGCTCATCCAGAACTGGTTGGCGACGAAGTTGGCGAGGGAGAACCCGACGAGGAAGCGTACGGCGATGAAGGCGTTTGGGGAGGAGACGAGGCCGGTGGCGAGGATGATGGGGGAGGTGAGGAGGGAGAGGGAGGCGGAGGCGACGCGTGGGCCGAGGACGTCGCAGATGGGGCCCATGGCAATGCGGGAGAAGATGGAGCCGAGGAAGGCGGCGATGGCGGCGCGTGAGATATGTGTTTCGGTGAGGTGGAGGTCGTCGCGGATGACGGCGATGAGTGGAGGGATGGAGAAGGTGGAGAAGAAGCAGGAGAACAACGACAACCATGCGAGGTGGAAAGCTCGCATGTGTGGTGATGCCATGGAGAATGGTCTGAATTCTGTGGCTTTTCCATCTTCATCAACTGGTAAAGCAAAGAGATGATGACCAGGGTCAGCTTTCTTTAGTGGAACTTGGTGATCATCTTCCATGGTGGTGGTGCTTGTTTCTTCTATTCCGGTGGATACATGAGGTTTAAATTTAGAGAAGGAATTGAAACAAAGAAGAAAATAGCTAGGTACATAACTTTGTGATTGCAGTGAAGTTTGAGTTGTGTCGGTAAAGAGTTCAAAAATTGCTCAGAGGATTTCTGGGAGGGAATGTCAATGTCATTCGTGTCCCCCTCGTATATATAACTATGTGCTGGAAAGGTTTAGAAAGAGGGCTTGTTTGATAGTGATCGAATCTACCACTGCCAAATTGGTAAATGCTCCCTGCACCAGTTCAGCCTGCCATATATATCAGATTTTTAGTCCTCCGGCCAGCCTCTCGTTGTCGATGGGCGGGTATTATGAGCACAATGACAAAAGGGATAAGAAATTTCAAAATCTGAATTAATAAAAATTAGACGTTTGTGTTGGTGATCGATGTCAAATGGTTGCATGTTGGCTTGCTTCAAATGCATGTCTCTACTTGTCACAACGACGGTTACCCACCCATGCAGCTAGCTAAGCTTTTGCTGAGTTCTAGTAAATTCGAAGCTAGCTAATTTAACTCCTAGCTAGCTAGCAAAGCTTGGCTCATCATCATCATCATCACCATCCTTGTGTTCTGTGCATGATTGAGATCAATATGATGTCTAGCTAGGTCTCAGCTGGGGATGGTATTGCGGCAAAAAGTAATCACTTCGATTTTTGTCCTGCTCTATCTGGGATCATCTCTAGCTATCACCATTTTATGAGATATACATAAAAATCTGACCTAAACTTGTACATATTTTACGTGTACCCATGTACGTACGTAACTTGATACACAAGAAGCATAAAACTTTGATTGTGAGAATATATAGCGCCATATACACATGGAAGAAGTCCTTCTTAAGCATATAGAGACGGAGTAACTTTCTGGGTTGGTAAAACTTGTCTACTTTCGAGTAAGAAGATGGATGATATTGATGTCGACAAAGGACAATAATGGAGAGGGTCATGATCGATACGTATGTGAATATGAGTGTGAAAAACAAAATGATTCGGAGAAAAAGTGGTATGTTTTTATTCGTTTATGTCAAGTTCGCATCAAACATTGCTTAGTGACAATCGGTACGAGAAAATTTGTGAAGACGACAACATCACCCTAGAATCATTGAGACCGGAATCATGCATGATTCTGCTGGTTAGGTTGTGCTTTCATTGGTCGTGTTCTTGATGCCAAATTTGATTCAATGACAACCATATATATATGGTGACGACATATATTGAAGTCTGAGTTTGGGCACGGTACACATTTATCATTTATGTCAAAGGTGATATTGAGCTATCATTGAATAGTATGAACTACAAGTGCATAGACAAGAAGAAATTGTTCGTATGTATATGTATGCATTAAAGATATTAGAAATGTAAGATTTCTCTATACATGATTCGAGCTGAAGTTGTCATGCATACTTTATGGGATTAGTGTTTTTGGGCATATTCTGAATCCCAGTGAGAAGCTGGTTCCTCACAAATACTACAGGACTTCATAACGGCACGTCCAACCCAGCCATGACCAGGATGGCCACCCAACCTATGACATCCCTTACAAACTATATCATAGCCACCGCCAACGGTTGTCTTGTTCGGGTTTGTTATACGTTCCAGGTACGGGCAATCAAATGTTTGAGTGTTCGATCGGTTTCCTTCATGCAAACATAACCATCTTCATCAGATCGCGAAATTCATACCGCTGATACAACAAGTCGGAGAAATTGGAGATATCATAGTGAGTGCGCGGCTTGGGTTAAACAGGATTGGGCATATGACAACCAGTAGAAGAGGATTGAGGCTCGGGTTTTGAATTGTGAAAAATGAAACTGAAAACGAGAAAGAAAGGAAACGCGGAAGCAAATAGGAGATATAGATGCACAGAAGCCACAAATCGGATACCATAGGCTGTGATACATGATGGGATTCGCGGGTGAGATTTGGGGGTTCGGTTTGGGATTCTGGGTAGTAAGGTTTCCTGCCACCATTAAATGATATTAAAATTATTTCTAAATACGGGTCATGAGAGAAGAATTATAAACAATAGACTTTCACCTCTTTCGTATTAACGGTGAGTGGTCTACAGACACCAACACATTTCATCTGTGAGTTGCACATTTTCTAAATACAAAGAATTACAATCAATGGTGTCAATTGAGGAAAATGGTCACCGTAATTATAACAGTGGGTAAATAATAGTATCGGTAGCCCACATTTGTGGCAGTGCAAGGTTATAATATAAAATTTCGACCAAAAAAGAAGAAGTTATAATATAAAATGTACAAATTGGCATACATGCCGTATACCAAACTCGGATGCCATTCTGGATGCATGTAGCTTCAATACAACCACAGACCCAATTTGTAAACGATTTTGAAACTGATTTTGAGGTTAAAAGTGATTTTAGGACAACTTGAGGTGTTTGATATAATAGAAATTATGGATTTATTGTATTGAAACGCAGAAATTGTAAAGAGAGGAAGAAAAAGCTTGGAGACTACATTGTGGCTATTCTTATTGATTAGAAAAATGTGTTATAACAAGTATATATATAGGACTATATAAGGCTAGATAAGAGAATGACATCCAGCCATCCTATCAGCCATTCACATGGCTGTGAATCATCAATTTCTGTATGTTAGCGACTAGGCTTTTCTAAGGGGTCCAGAGACTTGGTCTAAAAATTAGAGCAGTGAACTTACCTGTATCTTGAACAACACCAGCAGAAGAAATAAAGAGCCAGAACTGGTAAGGAGATGAGTGTCTGAGGAAGCACATGTATAAAAAACCGGTAAGATCTTGGAGTCTTTGACCTCTTTCAATACCCTCATAGCCGTCTGGTCAGTGCAAATATAACTCTGCCAAATCATGCCTGAAGTGACGGTCCTCAATTGATGTTTCCTTCTGCCCTCCAATAGTGACATACAATGGAAAACGTGCCTACAATACACAATGCACGGAAAAAGAAACGATTCAATCATGAATTTGAAAAACACAAAACAACAGAGTCCCATTCGACACAAATAAGAACATGTAGGAAGATATATATTAAGCTCACCAGGTAGAAAATTTGCCTTCGCTCTTAAAAATGTGATTTGTCTAAGAGAAGCTGAAGCCTGGAATGTGAGGAATGATAGAGATTAGAGAGTAATTAGACATCCAAGTTAATAAGAAATATGGAATTAAATGAAGGAACTGTACGTAGCTCTAACCATGGAAGCAAATGTACCTTTTCACATATCAGCAGATGCAACATGCTTTATGATTTGTATCTTGCATCTGGATGCTTGGGATGTAAGAAATCTTGGTCCGCTCCTCGCCATTTTCTTGTCCGTAAAGGTTGTGGAGAATTGGAGAGCCGCTGATGTTCAATTTCTGTAGAGGTGTCTTCCACAGGAAGTCCGGCAGTGCTTTTAGTTTCTCGCACTCAGAAATTTGCAAGTGAGAGAGGCATGGCATGATTGAAATATTCTCAGAATTCCCCTCTTCCACTCCTTCCCACTCTTCCCATGACTCCATCTCAATGATGGTGAGTTGTTTGAGCTTGGGGAATGAAACGAAAACGGAGGACGAGGAGGAGGTTTGCCCTTGTTCGATTCCCAGAAACTCAACTCCTACCTTTGAGACTTTATGGAGTCTCCTAATTTCCAATGATTCAAGGGACGCCAGTTTCCCTAAAGAAGGCAAAATCTCACAACTTGGGCATTGGCTAAGGCTGAGGACTCTCAAGCTGTGTAAAGACGACAACCAATCGGAAAAGGTGCCGCCTGCATACCGAACTATGGTCAGAGATTCCAGACTTGCATGCGGCTCTAACCTATTCATAATTTGTTGGTCATCTTCACTGCCCGTGAAAAATAGACACAATACCAAGATGTGAGCCTTATTCTTCATAATTGCTGCATTATTCTCCGCCGTACTGGGAAACCTATCAATATCAATCACAAGACTCCCTTGAAGCTGGTTCAAGTCTGTCATATGTTCCAACTTGTTTCCTCCTTCATCACCACCGTCTCGGACTCGAAACCAATCCAGTCTTTGCATATGTGTTAATTTCTCAATCCCTTTAATTAACCTCAGTAATGAGCAGTCTGCAACATAGAGATGCCTCAAGTTAATCAGTCTCCGCACATCTATTCTCGTTAGACTCCAACATCCATCAAGTCGCAAGGTTTGCAGGTTGTATAAGCTACCCACGGCGCTCGGTAATTCTTCCAACTTATCATTACCGGATAAATCAAGATACCTTAAGTGTATCAACCCACCTATCGTCTCAGGAATTTCTTTGGAAGGCCATTGCAACAATATTAATGTCCTAAGGCTTTTCAATTCAACTATCATCTCTACCCTTGCATCAATGGAAATGGAGTCTGAATATGAATGTACCAATGTACGTAATTTTTTACAATTGGGGATAAAATGTTCCAAAAAGTCTCTGTCGGTTGACTGCATTGAAGTAAAATGACGGATTTTATCATATGGCACTTTTTTTCTCTTCCTACCATCCATCTCAACGTCTAACATCAAACATTCATTCTTGGTCAAATATTGCAAAAAGTCATGTAACATATCATGAATTTTGCATCTTATGTTTACATTCTCCTCACCTACCTTCTCAATATCTTGAAAGAATGACCTCATTACTAAGTCATCAAAATAATTTTGACCAACTATCATCTTTTCTTTACTTCCATTGTTATTCAAATAATCTTGCGACATCCACAATTCAACCAAATTATTCTTATCATACACATGATCTTTTGGAAAGAGAACACAGTACATAAGACATTGTTTGGTTGGAAGAGGCAAATCATGATAACTTAATAGTAGTGGCCGAAAAACATCTTGTTGCACCTCTTTCAGTTCCCATGTCTTACTCTTTAAAATATCTCGCCATTCACGAATATTATTTTTCTTATTGCGCATGAGGCTTCCTAACGTCTTTGCAGCAAGAGGCAACCCATTGCATCTTTTCACAATCTCTAACCCAATGTCATGAAACTCTTTGGACACATTATTCTCAACCATGCCTGCACTGTGATAGAACAGTGACAAACAAGATGCTTCCCCTAACCCCTTCAAAGTAACCAATTCAGTAGTTGCATTCATTACATCAGTAGCAACATCCTCATTTCTAGTCGTCACCAATACCCTACTGCCCGCAGCGCCTTTGCTTAAAGGTTTGATGAATTCTTCCCATTGACTAGATTTTGGATACCAAACATCATCTAAGACAAGAAGGAATTTTTTACCCTTAATCAAATCAAATATACATTGCATCAAGGTTTGCAACAAATTTGAGGATTTTGATGAATTTTGTCTATCTAACTCTTCAATTATAGCTTGAGCAATCTTGATTTCATCAAAAGGGTGGGAGACACATACCCATATGCTCTTGTCAAAATGAGTTTTGATCTCATTATAGACCAAGTTGGCAAGATATGTTTTGCCCATTCCCCCCCAACCCTACAACGGGGATTTTTAGAGGAACCTTGCTTTCTTCACTACTATCACTTAGCAGCTTGCTAATTAGAAGGTTTTTCTCTGAATCTCGACCAAATGTTTCAGCATTGGGAAGAGAAGTAGTTTTTGGTCTTTGAAGTAGTTCGGGAACTGACCTTGGGGTGTTTTGTTGAAAGTTAAAGCTTTGTTTGTTTTCCTCAATCTTTTTTAATCTTTCATTCAGCTCTTTTACCTTCACAGCAATCTCGCGACGAAGAAATAGCTTATAATCAACTTGGCCGAAGCGAAAGCAAGAGGAAGGAAAGGGGAAGCATACCTTCTTCTGTTGTTTTTCTTGTTTCTCCAGCTGATGCTTCTCAACCTTCTTCTGTTGTTTTTCTTGTTTCTCCAGCAGATGCTTCTCAACTCTAGTGATCCACTCGTCGATCACGTCATCCATGTCGAAGGAAACATCCTTTAGCTCATCCAGCCAAAGTTTCACTCTGGCTTCCGTCACTTGCCTCTGCTCTGCGTCCTCCAGCACAGCTTGAATAGCTCTCAGTTTCCTGATGAGATCTTCGATTTCTTGCTCAACCTCGCCCACCAGCTTCATCTCTTGCACGAACTTGTCAACGGCGAGCGTAGCCAAACGCTCTAGCAGAACGTCAACTAGTACTCCAGCCATGTATGGAGAATTTATGGAAAATGGAAAACAGAGAGATATGAAAGTATGGTGTTTAGAATTGGGGTGCCATCACCTTCGTCATACCCAGTTTATATAGTGAATTAGCATTAGTGATGGAGTGAGTTCATTGTCTGAGCCCCAGATACAGTACAAGTGGTGGCCTCATGGCTAGTGTGTAGTGTACCAAATCGATCATCTTTAATTATTATTCGACCAAAACAATTGACTTGATTAATATTTGGGAATATTCGACCAAAAATATTGCCTATGTTTTACAATGATTCAAATTTGTATTTGTAAATGGGTGGTTGGGATGCCCAGCTTAGGATGTATATTAACACCTCAAAATTAATGAAATCGAACTGGATGACTTGGTGTTTAATAACTTCAGGATGTAAATCATGGTCGACTTTGTTTTAATTAATCACAACTCTTTGCAATAACCATTGCTTGATGAAGCAATGCCAACTGTGAACCAACAGCAGATTGTTCTGGTATTTTGCAATGGGGGATTTTGTTTGTGTACTATTTCTGCACGCTCTGTATTTCCTTGTAGAGGTAAAAGAGGATAAGAGGTCCCTTGCTAGCCTCTACGGTTTGGTTATGTGCCTCGTCTTCGTTAAGATAGCTAAGCATACTTATTGCATCTTATGAACTCGACTTCCTACTTGCTGCACTGGCTTAACAGAATGATTGGATTCCACAACTCCACACCAATAATGCACCATCTATTAGCAATCTGAAAACAACGTTCAAGAGGTGCTAGTGTAGGCAATCTGGAAATAATACACCTATGTAATGGCTTCTCCTGCAGAGTTCCATCACTCGCAGTTTGATTACAAAAACAAAGTGAAACCATGCAAGATAACATTCTTTTACAGTTTTAAAAATTAGAAGCCCATTTTATGTGCAAAAATATACTTGCACTGCTTTATTATATGATATATATTCACATCTTAAAACTTGTTAAAGTTAATGCTTAGTTCCTTAACCTTATGCTTTAGTTAGTTTTTAACTTTAGTTAAATAAGTTGTTGCAAACATTGACTGATACATGTGGTGATTGTGGTCTATTAAATCCATGGTATGGGGTAACATGGGTGATTTCAGGGGCTGTTTCTGAAAAGAGAAATAATGAAAGATGGGAAGCTGGGTGCTCCATTACTTCGGCATAATCTGCTGTGTACTTCCAGGATCACATGCTAATGGAGCTCCATCCCTTCAATCTGTGTTGGTAGAAGAAACGTTGCTGTCAGATCACATACTAATGGAGCTCCATCCCTTCCAATCTGTGTTGGTCTAGGACTCTTTTGTTGTACTAGGTGGCATTATTAGTCTACAGTTCTCTTTATACTGATTGGATTCCAAAATCCTACACCATCTATTAGCAATCTGAAAACAACAAGAGGTGCTAGTGTAGGCAATCTGGAAAATGGAAATGATAAACACATATGGTAATGGCCTCTCCGGAAGAGTTCCATCACTCCCAGTTTGATGACAAAAAGAGAAAGAATTCATGTGGTCTATTAAATTCATGGTCTGAATGATACAAGGGTGGATTAGGGTCTGTTTCTGAAATGAGAAAGAATGAAACCTGGAAAGCTGGGACACAGAAGGCAGTTTTTGGTTTCTCATCAAAATGGATTTCATTAAGATAAAGAAAGGATTACAACATAGATGGGGGCTAATGAGTGACCACGTTAAAACCTTGCCCAGTTAAAACCCAGCGGGACAAAATCCTGGGCCAAGGGAAAAAGAGTACCACATCCCCCAACAACAAGCTATACTCTTCTGTCCTCAATTGTGAAATATAAACAGGCACATGTCACGCTGCTAATTTTATTTCCAGAGAGATTTGACTTCTTTCATCACCTCTGCTTGGTATTCCAGAACTGTACGCTTTCATCTCTGCAACGGTTCCAGAAATTGAACGAGGGACTAAACAAAATGAAACCATTGAGGGAAACTTGAGCAATATTAGCAAGACTTCATGATGCGGAGGCGGAGACATGCATAGCCAGCGACAAGGAGTCAAGTTGTTGAGACATTATTCCAGTGAGCTTCAAATCTTTTGAGCCTGTACCTTGAGAGCGGTCCTGATCTTTCAGGTTGGGCAGCCTGGGGGATTTGATCGCCAGAGACATGGTTTTCGTCTGTGAGAGATTATTTTTTGAGAATCGTCTGTGAGAGAGGCTGGGTCGCTTAAATACACGAATGTACACGATGTTGGTTCTAATATTTAATTGGTTAAGATTACGATATGTACTGATACGTTGTCTGACGCGACTAAAATATAGTTTTTTATAAGACATCGATATTAATTTTTATATTTTTTTAATATTTTATATCTAATCTATTTTTAATTGAATATATAATTTTTAGTTTAAATTTGATAAAATTTCTATTCATATTCGGTATTTTTTTAATATATTGATCAAACTTTTTTCTTTTCGAACCATATATTTGTGAAATTTTAAATACACACCTCTAATCTCTTAATACACACCATTATTATTTTATGTTTCTATTAAGATTTTATAGGTAAGCTAAATGACCAAAACATACATCTATTATTAAAAAAAAAATCACGCTAGAAGTGTTCTTTTCAACGTTTTCTACCTTAAAATCGTCGAAAACACGTCTTCTCCCCTAACCAAATTCTTCTCCACAATTCATTTGGGTTGTCTTTTTTTTTTTTTTTGGTATCCGTATCAGCTTTAGTTTGATCTTACAGATCATATTGTCAAGTACTGCATCTTTATCAGCATTAGTTTGATCTTGCAGATCATATTTTCAAGTACTGCATCTTTATCATGACATGTTTTATCGAATAACTAGTTATCTATGTTTAATAGTTACTGTACTTCTACAGTTGTGTTAGTTTGTGAATTTTGAAAACTTGTATTGGTGATTTGGAGTTGGGATATAACAATAATCATTTCATTATAAATTGAACGATGATAACCAAAAATTTTTAGCAAAAATTAGACAAAATAATATGTAAAAAGAGGTACCAAATAGTATATATATTATATTAAATAACGAAATATTTTATAAATTAAGATTAAAATAAGAGATGTGTATTAAAACGTTGGAGGTCTTATTTTAGAGCGAGAAGAAGAAAGAGAAAGAAAATTGAAAATTCCATAAGGGCCCACCTTACAGCCTTATTCTTCTCACCAATCCAAATACATAATTCTTCCAGGTCGTCTTCTTCTTCCCCCCATGTCTCCGACAGTCCAACTCACTTAACTACCTAGCACCGCCATGTCAACCGCCATCAAAACCCTCCTCACCACCATCCCAACAACCAATCTCGGAACGTACGTACAAAAATGTATCTCCTTCTTGAAAACCCATAACTCCATCACCGAGGGAACGGTCCTTCATGGCTATTTGGTCAAGACTGGTCTCTCATCCGAGAGATACATAGCCGTAAGGCTACTCATCATGTACCTGGATACAAGAAAACCCAAAGAAGCTACTCAAGTACTTAAAGAGTTCAAAGGGTTCGACCCCATCGTGCATAACTGTTTGATCAATGATCACGTCAAGCGTGGCAATGTCGACGAGGCACGTCGCTTGTTCGACGTAATGCCCAAGAGAAATGACGTCACGTGGACCGCGTTAATCTCGGGGCTCATGAAGTGTGGTAGGGTAAGGGAGGCAATGTGGTTCTTTGAGAGGAACCCGTTTCGTAATGTGATCTCTTGGACGGCGGCGATTAGTGGGTTGGTGCAGAATGGGAGGAGTTTCGAAATGTTTAAGCTTTTTCGGAACATGTTTGAGTCTGGAGTGAGACCTAATTATGTCACGTTTAGTTCGGTTTTGAGCGGTTGTGTAGAGTTTGGTTTTGGAATGAGTGTTTTAGGGATGGTTGTTAAGGTTGGGTTTGAGAAGAATGTGTCAGTTTTGAACTCGTTGGTTAGTTTGTGTGTGAGGATGGGCGAAATGGGTGTGGCTAGGAGGGTATTTGATCGATGGAGAAGAGAGATGTTGTTTCGTGGACTGCGATTCTCGATATGTATGTCAGGATGGGGGATTTGAGAGAAGCGCTCCGCGTTTTTTATGAGATGCCGGAGAGAAATGAGGTTTCTTGGAGTGCAATGATTGCGAGGTGCAGTCAGAGCGGCTATCCTGAAGAGGCGGTGGTGCTGTTTCGACGGATGATTGAGAATCGGTTGGTTCCAAATGTGTCTTGTTTGGCTAGCATTCTCAGTGCATTGGCTAGCCTGAAGGGTTTGCTGGTGGGAATGAGCGTCCATGCACATATTCTGAAAGGTGGACTTGAGAAAGATGCGTTTATCAGCAGCTCGCTTATAGACTTGTACTGCAAGTGTGGGAAAACTGAGGATGGGCGCTTGGCGTTTGACTTGATTTCGGAGAAGAATGTGGTTTCATGGAATTCTATGGTTGGGGGGTATTGTCTGAATGGACAAATGGAAGAAGCTAAAGTGTTATTTGATAGCATACCTGTGCCGAACAATGTATCTTGGAATACTATGGTGGGGGGTTACTTAGAAAACAAGGAATTCGATAAGGTATTTGAAGTGTTCAATGAGATGCTCTTGTGCGGAGTAACCCCCAATATATCTACCTTCTCGAGTGTGCTAAGTTGTTGCGCGAGCATAGCGTCGTTAGAGAAAGGAAAGAACCTCCATGGGAAAGCAATTAAACATGGAATCCAACATGATGTTTTTGTTGGTACTACCCTTACGGACATGTATGCAAAATCGGGGATATTGACAGCTCCAAGAAGGTGTTTGATAGAATGCCGAAGAAGAATGAAATCAGTTGGACTGTGATGATTCAGGGGCTAGCAGATAATGGTTTTGCTGAGGAATGTTTGTCGCTGTTCGAGGAAATGAGAAGAACGTCAACTGTTGCTCATAATGAGCTCATGCTCTTATCAGTTCTTTTTGCTTGCTCTCACACCGGCTTAATCGACAAAGGGTTGCGGTACTTTAATTCAATGGTAAGTGTTTATGGTATAAAGCCTAGGGGAAGACACTACACTTCTGTGGTGGACATGCTGTCTCGATCAGGACGTCTTTCTGAAGCCGAGGACTTCATAAATTCCATGCCATTTGAACCTGAAACTAGTGCATGGGCAGCTCTATTGAGTGGCTGTAACAGATATAAAAATGATGAGATAGCAGAAAGGACAGCCCGGAAGCTTTTGGAGTTGGTAGAAAGAGATTCTGCAGGATATGTGATGTTGTCGAACATCTATGCTTTGGCTGGGAGATGGATTGATGTTCGGAAGATTAGGAGATTAATGAGGGACAGGGGATTGAAGAGTGCTGTTGGTTGTAGTTGGGTTGAGGTGAAAAATGTAGTCCACTGTTTCTATGCAGAAGATGCATCTCACTGCCAGCTAGCTGAGATTTCTGATCTTTTAGAACTTTTACGTCTTGAAATGCAGGTTAGGGAGTTGTCAGGGAAGATTTGTGTACATGAAACGATTTGTTGATTTTGTTTGCTAATTTTGATTTTTACAATTACATTTTCTTTAACTTCAATTTGAGTAGATACCAAATGCAAATAAGCAAAAACACTGACAAGTCTACTTGCAAAAGCATGAATCTCCTTTCATATACAAAAGCATGTCCTCAGGGACAAAAACTATCACCAGCATAGTCGGGAGATGCTATGTGATCTACCCGCCCTCTAAAAGGGTAAGTTTAATGTGATATCTACTGATCTAAGGAGAATGCCAACAAATTTATATACAAACGGAAGGAAGTGATTTCTTCACCTTTGTTTAGAAAAAATCTATACTGTCCCCCTCCAACAGTTTTGCTTCGATCAGCATCTCTGTGAATTCTAGCCGTATGCTCTCTTGTTCCATTTGAAGCTGTTGAGCCTGCAAAAAATTTTAATTTCATGTTGGTTATAGAACTGAAATATAAAGAACCTTAAGAATTTGACTATCCTAGTGCTAAACGCTTAGCAACAAGTCAACGACAAAGGTCGAAGAGGAGAAGACCAGCAAAAGCAAACACATCTTGTTTGACATAAAGTTACCATATGTAAGGTATAACATGAAGTACCTTCAAATTGAGTTCTTCCACCATTTTCTCCTTTTCTGACAGCCTGGAGTAGACAAGACATTGAGAAATTCCATACATCACTATTGTCCCAAGATATAAACTATTATTCCAATTAGACGAGCTCTAAGTAATGGCGGCACCTATATAAGCTCTTGTAGCCATAAGGTAGTTTTCTTTAATTCCCACAACAAACTCATCTCAAGGCTAGATAGAACTAGCTACGTGCCAGATAACGACTATAATTGCTTTGTACTTACCGTGAACGGAGCCTTTTATTTTCTTGCATCAGTTTTATCTTCTGTGGAACTACGGCACTATCAGGCTGTCAAAAAACACCACAAGGAATAGGAGTAAGTATTTAACAGGATACATGTGAACTAATTATTGCACTTATTAATAAGCATGACAAAGTTGGCAGCTTCTAAGCATCCAAAAAACCTGTTCAGTATCGTGCTGGATATGAGTTCCACAGGTCCCCATGTGCCTTTTTGCCTGTTGTAGGCTCACTGGACGATCAAGATCCTTCCTCTTTACCATGAGTTCTAGTACACAAGCACAATCAAGTTAAACGCAACTTGTTGCACGAACTTATAGGTGTCAAGGAAGAAATCTTCATAAAATTCCCATTGATCAATCACTATTGACCGCGAAGTGTTTACCTTCTAGGTTCCTGACTTTGTGGACGTCTGTTGACTTTCCCAGTCGTCCAGATGAACTTTCATTTTGAGAACCACGATCCAGTGTCTCAGGCTTGTGCAAGCAATTTCGAGTTCTTGAAGAAG
This sequence comes from Fragaria nilgerrensis, assembly GCA_010134655.1. Classification (NCBI taxonomy): domain Eukaryota; kingdom Viridiplantae; phylum Streptophyta; class Magnoliopsida; order Rosales; family Rosaceae; genus Fragaria; species Fragaria nilgerrensis. Next base: position 48,857,158 of record CM020982.1, on the reverse strand, counting down.
GTGATTCCTGATCATCCAATTCTATGCCGGGATTTCTTACAGGATTCTGATAACCGATCAATTCACAGTGTAGACGCCTGCCAAGCTACAGAGTTAGAAGTTATTGGACTCAAAATCATAATCAAGATATGAGATTGTGAAAAACCATATATACAATAAGAACATAATATTCAAAGGATCCAATGATAATGAGCAAAACTAGTTTTAAACAAATAACAAAGCTCCTATTGTCACATCCAAATATACAAATTCATATATTGCCAACAGAAAGAATCTTCAAACAGTCCATTGTTAAACGAAATATCTCATCACTGTCATTAAGTGGCACTTAGGAATATATCATTGCACTTGTCTAGTGTTTTAGCAAGGCAGTGGCCACTTTCAGAGTCTACTCTACTTTAGGTAATGGATTTTGAAATTATACTTGGTTTCAGAGTACTAATTGCTAATTAATCTGCATGCTTTCTATTACAAAATCATGGTTTCTTGATATATTAGACATTTCAGAGCATGTTTATATACTTCCTCAAATATCTTGCAACACAATTACATCATTCTGGTATTTTAAATTCTTTTAAATATAATAATATTAAGATTTATTATAAGGACCATGCAGTGATGCAACTATGCAAGATGAGGCTCACCAGTACTCTGTCGTCATTTGCCTCAAACGATCTTCAAGCTTTTGGAAGAGGGGAGTCTTTTCAAAATCTTGCTTATTGTGAGTAGGCTGGATGTAATTGGCTTCCAAAACACCTATAATACAGCTACATAGATCATGACCCATATCGAACAGCTTTATCTAGATACACCTTTGAATGAAACATTGAGAATGGGAAATGTAGTCAGGGAGTTCTCACCCACAACACCTCGCCCAACAGACGTAGTTTTAAGTGCACGCCAAAATGGCTGCCAAAAAGTAGTGAATGCTGAATAAGAAAAACACAAGTGATGAAAACAAAGTTCATAGTTTTTGTTTTATATTTTTTTCCTTTTGAGATTAGACAGAGCCATAGTATACAAACCCAGGAAATATATCAACGAAATATCTCCAATTTCATAGTTTCATTAGTTTGATAACTAGAAGTAATTCTTATCGGCTAATGAAACTATGAAATTGGAGGTATTAGTAAGAATTACAATGTGAGAAAAGAGAATTACCATTATTAGACGATTTCGATGGTAGATACAGAAACCATGAATATTCACATGTGGAGCTTCCTTCAAAAACCCTATATCGGCAGTTAGCACGGACTGGAAAATGAACAATGAACTAATTAGCAATAGGGGCAGGCAGTCATACCAACAAACCAAATGCAGTCATATAAAATATAAACATCACATGCGTTCCATGTATTTGCTCAATCACACAGAGTAAATAGGAAATGGAAGGGGTAAGGGTCCTTTTTCTCAATACAGACCCACTTATGAGCAGAATACAATATTTCAAAATTTCTTCAGTCTTCACAAATGGTTTAAAAATAATTTAACTTGCAGATAAATTCATCCCACTTTCCTCAGGAAAGTAATAAGCTACACTTAATCAAGAAGACATGTTGTCCCTGGTCAGAAAACAAAAGTGCAACATGTTTACTGAGCTCCATTTTAAGGCTTTTAAATTATGGTAGTTGTCAATAATCACAAGAATTTGAGGGTGTTCCATCGTCGTTTTATTAATAAGTATCATTTAACCGTACATTGTTACAAAGAGCAGTTCATACGATGCACAAACCTTCAGATTTCCATGTGGCCTATACTCGATGATCTCAGGAAACTTGAGATCCAAGGCAACATTGTAGTGTTCAACATATCGCCCACGCAATATTATTTTGAAGTAATTGGGTAACCGCCAATACAAAATTGATGCATACACCTATGAGGTTGAAATAAGAGCATAATTTAGTTGAGACAAATTAATTTTCATAGTTGCCATCAAAATGTGAAGTCAATACTTACACGAAGAGAGAACTGAAATTGGTTGGCCACATGATGGTCAAAAATTGGTTTGCTTTTCTGACTTGTCTTTTCACCATTGATACAAATATCCTGAAACAAAAAGATTATGGAAGAAAATTATTCTCATTCACTTCAAAGGTGAATTATGATATGAAGCAAAGGCAGAAACAACACCTCAGGATCAGAACTGAAATCTAGTTCCAAATCTCCATCATCATTCAACCAAAGATTGTATATGACAATTTTTGTTCCATGAGGCCCTATGTCATCAAACTGGGAATCGGGATGGATCACTTCGTTAACAAAGAGCAGTATGTAAAGTAACATATAAAGATTTAGAAGTACTTGGCATGAGGCAAATTATAATGCTAAGATGTAATGCCAAATTGTAATTTATCAGGCTTACTTGCTTCAGCAGCTCTTCTTCTGTTGAATAAGGAGACCATTTCAACATCATGGTCAGGTTAGAAAAATATTGTTGAAAACCATGTGGCATCAAGGGGTGATATGTTCTAGAGGAGATGTTAAACTCATAATCCACCTGTAATAATGGAAGACCCATGAGTTAGTGCCATTGAAATTCCTATATAAAGAGCTAATTCTTTGAATACAAGTATATAACTAGGAATCCTATCACACAGACTTTCACCTTTTGGTTCAACTATCAGAAAGGAAACGTGAAAGTCATGTTCACCTAGTTAAACTACCCAATTTGGAATCGACATTACTGAATTTAATAATGCATGAATTATATAGAAGGTGTTATGAGAAACTCACCATTGGTACAAGTATCTCATCATAGCCCAAGCACCTCAAAAATGTATATGAAAGGAGACCAACACTTTGAGTCAGTGACCTGGAATGGTACACCACCAATATGAACAGAAATTAAGGACTATATACACAAACTTTAAATGTCTAGATACAGAGATAAGCACCATCTTTATTTTCAGGATGAGGTTGTATCCTAAATCCGACATGCTGATGGCTTTCTTCACTTTCTAGTATTGGAGATAGAAACAATTATACTGGAATCTGTTTGACACTAAGAAAATAGAATATGCCTCTTTCCTAATACAACCAAGATTAGTACGTGGAACTGTCAAAAGGTTTCTTCTTATATAATCCCCTCTTTGTACAGTATTTAGAGAATTTTACAAGACTACCAATCTCTCTCTCTCTCTCTCTCTCTCTCAAACTCACATACATTTCTTTTGCTGGAAATCTTAAGGAAGAGGAGCTCTTTTTCATTCAAAATCAATAAATTAATGAGTAAATAGATACTTCACATATGATGCTATACAAAAGCAATCTTCAATCTTCAATAAAATGAAACAATACATAATTAAGTCAGTTGCATCAGACCTGTGGCGACTGAAGACCATAGCATCTGCTCCAAGTCTCATAGAGCTGGTCTTGAAACCATTTCCATCTGAAATGCTAAAAGGATATTAATCAATAAAAATACACAATACATTGTGCAAAATGATCCAACAGCCTAAACACAATTCGTACACTGTCCAATTGTCAATTTGGAGTTCTTGTCAGTAAATCCAAAGCTCATACAGCGCCTTATAGCCTCTGGGTCCATTCCGCCGCCATCATCTTTTTGTCAATTATTTCAGAAGCCAAAAGTTAATCTGAGACTATTGTCCATATATTACTAGCAAAAGGTTCAAAAGATTTGTAGGTTAACCTTTAATTAGCAAAGCTGGCTTCCCGTCCCATGGAGTTGAACTCTTGTCTATGGAAACATAAGTTGCTCCATTTTGTATCTAGCTCACGCAAATGAAAGTAAAAAAATATGAGTGCCGATCAAATGTAACTAAGAGGTGCCATAGTTAAGCATGCTCAGACACACGCGCACACACACGCACATACAGGCTGAAAGAAAAAGAATATGGGTTGCTAACAAGCCATGAATCCCAATCATTCAGTTCAAACCTATTGGGAAAGAAGAAGAGGAAGCATGCTTGTAGTTGATACATCATGAAAAGGAACCTTTCAATTGATATATAGAGTAACCAGAATGATAGGGAGGGCATCAGAAAATCACCTCATCAACTGCATTGTCGAGCAACTCTGCTATGCCTGCAAATAAGTCACAAGCTAGAACTGAATACATGCCGGCACATGATAAGGGAAACACGATTGAAACATATAAATGAAAAATAGTACCTCCAAAAGCCCACTTATGTGAAGTGGCATTTGAGTGAAGGAACATAGGGTGTACGCGCATATGGTTTTGTTGATCTGCAACACAAAAGATGATGGAACAAAAATCAGACAATAGGATTTCATGACAAGAAGCCTCATGCAGGCGTTTCAAACAACTATAATCTTCATTCTTAGTTCTGTACTCCTGTGTGTGATCAGTTTTAGCCTATTTCACGCACCGCAACATTAACTAGTTCCCAATCCTTTTAGCTCCTCTAATCACTCTTTCCATTAACAAATTTAACAGGTCACGGATGGATATTAACCATTACTAACAATACACCAATGACTCAACCTTATATGAACTTCCTAATCAAGTAAAACACACTTTAAGTACTGAATTCATGATATAGTTACAACTGGTAAGAAACTTTTACTTTTAGTTCCGGCTTGGTGACCCTGTCTCTGTGAAACCTTGTAGTTTCCAGCTTTCCAGAATTGCCCAGATGGGGTAACAGAGTTCGAAACGCCATTTTCGTCATCATCATCACAAGATAAATCCACAAAGTTTGAATTGCCCATTGTTTCTGCAAACCAGACAAAAAAAATTTACAGGTGAAGTAATGATTGAACAGATAGAAGCTACTCAAAAGTGCAGTCAAAAACTGAAATTACAGAAGGTGAAAAAGAGGTCCAACACAAACTCCTCAAAATGATTGGTGAGCTCTCTTCAGCTATAAACTTCAACAGACCCAAAACCAAAACATGGAAAAGAAGCTTAATTTATTGCTGCATTGCAAAACCCCCAAACATAAACACAAACCCAGCTCAATCAACACAAAGAAAATAGACCATGCATGAAGATGAACAAACCCAAAAAGCAAAAGTAAAGAAAACCCAACACAGACACTGAAATGGTAGTAAAAACCAGACGAAACAGCAACCTGAAAGTTGAGCAGGAAGAGAAAACCCAGTTCTGAAATAGAGCAGGGGAGAGCTGAGAGACAAAACGGTCCTCAAAATCTAAGAAGAAAGGGTAGTTTGGGGAAATGAAAAGAAGAAGAAGTTAAGGGTTGATTTGATGGGGTGACACCGTGACGGTAATAGTCAGGAGAAAGCAGAGAGGAAAATGGCTACAGTACCCAAAAGGGCCATAAAGTGTGAACCTTTTTTCGAGGAGGAGGAGTTTTAGGAAACCATGTTTATAAATATGGTGTAAGCTTCTGATGGAAGCAAAGTTGACTGAGTTTTACCATTTATAGAAACACTTGATAAATTCTTTTAACTTGCTTTCATCTCCACACGCTTCTCTTTTTTCTTGTTTTACTGAGGTAAGAAATGTTAGTTGTCATTTGTCAAAATAAAAGAGGGTAAAATTAAGAGATGCTGATGTTGTTAATTTACTACAATCGAGAGTTACTTCTGAGATGAACATGGAGTTGTGTGCTTTGAGATAGAGATCACAGCTGCATCTTTTCAGATGTATCCGACTAAAGCTCATGAGTAATTTACTCTTCCTATTCTTTTACCACCAAAACAATAGCTCTAAAGGTAAGATTACTTCACCTCGTATATGCTATCCTCTCTTTGAGATAAAAAAAATAAAATAAAAAGATGGACAACACTAAAACTGCTACCATATATGATAATTTTCTTTAAGCTTCGCTCAACTAGAAGGAACTCTAAGAGGTCATGTTTTTATACCAAAAATGCGTTACCATGATACAAAATATGTGTTTAAGGTGTTGTTTATGTCACAAAAGAAACTCATGACCCCCTTTAAGGATTATTTGGGGTTGGAGAAGCCTCTTATGTCTTTGAAGAGGAAATTTTGTAGGTTTTTGTAATGCAAGAACAAAATTCCTAATTTCATTCAGAAATCCGGTCCATCTTCTTTACCGGTTAGTCCTCATACTTGATGCTCTCTATTCCAACCAGACTTATGATTTCTACATGTTCTAGTTATGGACTTTATTTTGTCGTACACCGATCAAGGTGTCTAATTGATGAGATTTTGGCTTTCGTATGATTAGATAGAGTAAGTTAGTAGTCATTTATGGTAAGTTTTATCTTAAACGCATTTTTATCTTAAAAGGTAAAAAGAAAATCACCTTCATCAAGTGCGTTCCGGGTCAATTTTTCCCCGCCAAAAGAACCAAACCCGGATTATAAATATCCATCCACTTCGTTTCATTTCATTTTCGTCTTCCTTTCACTTCGCACAGTCCAGACCTCTCTACTGCGACCCAAACCGCTTCTCCACAATCGACCTCTGTATCGCTCTTTCTATTTTCACGCGCCCACGCGCTTAGTTATCCCGATCGGTTTTCCGATCGACGACCGGTGCCGGAATCTCATCATCTTCGATCGAGGTAAGTCTATGTTTGGATCAGTGTTTTCAATGAGATTTCGTCGATCCTTTTCGATATTGCTTGCTTCGATTCTTCGCATCGTTTTCGCGAGCTCAGGATTTGCGTATTTGAAAGGATTATCAAGTTGTTGTGAGGATTTTGAAACTGAGATCGAGAAATTCGTGTGGTTCAGGTTTTGAGATCTGCGGTTCTCTTAGTAGTTTGCTATGAATTTCAAAGATTTGAGGACGAATTTGAAGAGAAATAGCAGTTCTGTGTGCTTTTGGTTATGTAACGATTAGCTTAGAGTTTTCAAATTTGGTTAAGCAAGAGAAAGTAGAGGTTTCGCAGAAGAGTGATGTCATTTTTGTGCTTGTGTTGGTTCTTCACTGTTTGTGTTTAATTTCTGTGAACTATAGCATGAAATTTCATAGAATTCCACTGATTCTAAATTCTTACTATATATTTTTGTTGTTGTTTCTGGCAGGAAACCGCTTCAAGCATGGATTCGTATACACTCAAGTCTGTGGCAGACTTGCCGGCTCCTTTTCGAGCTTGTTTTAGCTTTAGGTAATCACCTGACATACTCAAGTTTTATTGAGATGGGATTCTGTAGTGTGACTGTTGTTAAAGCATAGCATTGGCATAGTTGGTTTGTTCAATGCAGGTGTGCATATTCCTGCTGCTTTTATTACAATTTCCTTTGACACAGAAGCAACTGTTGCATATCGTATTTTTTTATTTATTAAAGCTGCATACATAGTTCTAACAATGATTTCAAGATGAATCTATGTGATTTCACAAACTGTTATTGATATTTTTGTGCCATCAAGAAGGTGGAGTATGCTGTAGTTAAGACGCATTCCTTTCATATGCATGCAGGTATTTCAACTCTTTGCAGAGTGAATGCTTTCCTGCTTGTTTCCACTCAGATGAGAACATGGTTGTGTCAGCACCAACCGGAAGTGGTAAAACAGTCATTTTTGAGCTTTGCATTTTGAGGCTTCTTTCAAGATTCATCTCTGAGGATGGGAGGTTTAAACCTACAAATGGAACTCTCAAAACAGTAAGTCTCTGATGTCCTTAATCGATAAGTTGAGGTCATAGACACTATGATAGTACTAGAATAAATGTGTGGGAGCCTTAGTTTTAATATATTCAGGATTTTGAAGGAACTACAGACAACTCTATTGATGTTCTTAATAATTTTCTACAGTGATTTGTTTATTCTCCCCGCACTACATCTTTGCATGATATGTATCATTCTGATTTACGCTTGATCGCAGCTAGTTTTTTTGTTTTGTTATTTTTATCTTTTTTATATGAAATCTTTCCTCTTCAGCATTGCACATGTGCACTATTCTGCTAAAAATTTATGAATACTTTGATTATGAAGCACTTAATTCTTCTATCTACCTTCCTTTTATGTGGTATGAAGATCTATATTGCCCCATCAAAGGCTTTAGTTCAAGAGAAGGTTCGTGACTGGACCCAGAAGTTCGGATCTCGGGGCATAGTTTGCTTGGAGCTCACCGGAGATAATGAATCTTACAATACCAGGAATTTACAGGAAGCAGACATTATTTTAACCACTCCTGAGGTGAGTATGAAGGTGCAATGTTACAGAGATAGACACAGTTTAAATTAAAATTATAGATTGAAATACTTTATCCAATCATCTTAAAGAAATCAACTATCTTTTCAAAACGGCACCATAATCATAAATTAACAGAATTGACGAAGCTTCCTTATGCTGGCCTGTCAAGTGCAGAACCTCTTTCAGGTTTCTGCACTTTTTATTCCTATGTAAACCTGCATTCTCTCTTTTTTAACCACTGGAACTCAATTCAAACTGCAGTTATTGATCCTGGATTCTTCATCTTCCATATGAGCATACATTATATGCTTCTTCTTGTTGCTTTTAGAAAAAATAGGTTTCATGCATATTCAGTGTACCATTCTTTCACAACTGGCTTTATTATAGATGATAAATGACTAATAAATTATTGTCCTTAAATAGAAATTTGATGCAGTAACGCGGTATCGCGTAAAGGATGGTGGATTGGGCTTTTTCAGCGATATAGCACTTCTACTTATTGATGAAGTTCATCTATTGAATGATCCTCGTGGAGCAGTTTTGGAAGCAATAGTTAGTAGAATCAAAATGCTTGCTCACAACCCTGAAATGAAATCAAGCTCTCTGGCTCATGTTCGTTTTCTAGCTGTGTCTGCAACCATTCCCAATATTGAGGACCTTGGTAAGACAGTTGTTTGTTAAAAATTTAAAATTATCAGTAGGATTACATTTTACTGTATTAATTTTCTTTAGAAGAGTACAAATGGTAGATGATTTAACGACCATGCAATGCATACAAACACACTGCAGCGGAGTGGCTCAAGGTGCCTGTCCAAGGAATTAAAAGGTATTTGGATCTTCATTGATATTGATTTAAGAGTACAAGTATTCAGTTGTACTCTTTTAATCTTTCTGCTCTACATATAGGTTTGGAGAAGAAATGAGGCCTGTCAAGCTGACCACAAAAGTTTTTGGTATGCATACCTGACTTGAATGATTCACAATATATGTAGCTTATCAAGGACACTGACAGGCATTTCACCAAAACTGCTTGATTTGCAGGCTACGCCCCAGCAAAAAATGATTTTCTATTTGAAAAGGTAATTTTTCTAAAGTAACCTCTCAAACCATATGCTTACTTTCTAGGAAATCTCATACTAAGAAAGTTTATATTAGAAATTACAGACATGCCACCATTCATTTTGCTGATGGTTTTGTATTTGTTCCTTTTTCCAGCGCCTTCAAAACTACATATTCGGTAAGCTATGACCGTGATACTGACCTTTCCATAGATGACCTCCGATACCTCTCTTGAATATAGATGCTTTCATATTGAATTCATCACAAACTAAAGATCATGGGTCACTTATACTGTTATAATTGGTGCACAGATATCCTTATGCAGCATTCAAGAGGGAAGTCTGCTCTAGTTTTTTGCTCAACTAGAAAAGGTGCACAAGAAGCAGCACAGATACTTTCTCAGGCAGTGATGGCCTTTGGCCATTCAAATCCATTCATTAAAAGTAGAGAACAGCAAGAGAGGCTAAGGGAAGCTTCATTGTCATGCAGTGACAAACAAATGCAATCATATATGATTTATGGTGGTATGGAACTACTTGCTTTGTTCTTTACATTGCATTAACTATAAGTTACTGCACCTACCCACATTGACATGTTATCAAATAAATTGCCTTTTTGCAGTTGGTTATCACAACGGTGGCCTTTGCCTCAAAGATCGTAATCTTGTTGAAAGTCTTTTCCTTAAGGGTGATCTTCAAATTTTGTGTACAACAAATACTCTTGCTCATGGAATCAACCTACCAGCACATACAGTGGTCATAAAATCAACACAGCACTTGTATGTTGAACTTCCATTTCTTCCAATTATTATGATGAAACTTTCTGATGTGTTTATTCATTAACACATGCATTTTGTGCAGTAACAAAGAGAAAGGAGTCTACATGGAAATTGACCGATCTACACTACTACAGGTTTGTCAATGAGACCCTTTTTAAGTAGGATAATTTGATTAGATAAAATGGGGACATAACTTAACAGTGTGGCCAGGAAGAGTCAAATAGAAAATTTCTTGTCCTGTCAACATGCATATCTGCACTTCTAGGTAATTTAGCAAACTGCATTTTAATATCTTGTGATATGTATAACCATGCAGATGTGCGGGAGGGCAGGTCGGCCACCGTTTGATGATACAGGAATGGTTATAATTATGACAAGAAGAGATACGGTACATAGCAGCTTCCTTCCTTCCATCTGCTTTGTCCATGTCTGTTTTTTTCCAACTATTTTTGTTCATTCATTGTCTTCATTTTTCTTGGGATTGCACTAGTCCTTTCTGGTAGCAGAAACTTATGTCTTCAGATTCATTAATTATGTTCTTATTGGATATCAGGTTCACTTGTATGAGAATCTCTTGAATGGATGTGAGATGGTGGAATCACAGTAAGTTTTATAACTTTAAATGCCAGAACAACTTAGGTTGTCTTTGGAGTTTATATTCCCAATCTATTGCAAATGTCTTCTAATGAGGTTGTATTGTCTTTTTTTCATTAGATTGCTTTCATGTTTGACGGAGCATTTAACTGCGGAGATAGTTCAACTGACTGTCTCTGATATAACAAGGGCAATTGAATGGATGAAGTGTTCTTTCTTGTATGTGAGAATGAAGAAGGCATGTATTCTTTCAGTTTAAAAGGATATCTTTTATATATTCTTTCCACTTTCCAATCTAATTAATTTCTTAATGTTCAATGTACAATCAGAACCCTGCACACTATGCAATTAGAAAAGTGATTTCCAATGATCGTATAGAAAAGCATATGCTAGGTAGTTTACTTGTACAACTCTCTCTCTCTCTCTCTCTCTCTCTCTCTCTCTCTCTGTGTGTATCCTCACCCTTAATTTGTCCTGGTTTCTCTCCTTATAAATATTATTTTCTGTCAGAGGTCTGTGTACAGAAAGTTAATGAGTTATCGCGGCATCAGATGATATGGACTGATGAAGATGGTTTTCTGTTGAAACCACTAGGTATCAATCAGTAACCCATAAAGAAATACCTTTCATAAAAGACAACCAAAGTTTGTTAATTCTAACCTTCTTCCGTTTCCTCATTAGAACCTGGGAGGCTGATGACGAAGTACTATTTGAAATTCGACACAATGAAATACATTATTCAGACACCTGTAAACTGCAGCTTGGAAGATGCTCTTCATGTTATATGCCGTGCTGAGGAAATTTCATGTAATGCATATATTTACTTTCTGCTCTTCACTTTTCTTTGATGATACCTATGAAGGAATTATGTATCATCTATCTACTGGAATATGTAGGGATACAGCTCAGGCGCAATGAGAAGAAGCTTTTAAATGACATAAACACTGATAAAGATGGTCGACTTCGCTTTCACATTCTTGGTGACAAAGGGAAGCGAAAAAAGCGTATTCAAACCAGAGAAGAAAAGATATTTCTTTTGGCTAATGACTGCTTGACTGGTGATCCTTCAGTTCATGATCTGTCCCTTACCCAGGTTTCATTCCTCAATATCTACTACGTTCCTTGTTAATTTTGATAACTGTAGTATTTGATGATACTCAGATTTGAAATCAAATTGGTGTCTTTGCCTTAGGATGTGAACTCCATATGCTCAAATGGCTGCAGAATTGCCAGGTGCATGAAGGAATTTTTTATTTACCAAAAGAACTACAAAGGAGCCTTGAATTCTATGCTTTTGGCAAAGTCTATGTATCAAAAACTCTGGGATGACAGTCCGTACTTGCTGAAACAATTACCAGGGATTGGAATGGTGACCGCAAAGGTGTCTTCCACTTCTTTATATGCTTCGGAAAAACATGCTTTTTGATATTCTTAGGTCACTCAAATGCTGAATCTTCTTGTTTTGGTCGATCAAATACTGACTTCGCTACCACTTTCTTTTTATCTTTATGCTCTTTTCAGGCACTACATTCGATGGGAGTTAAATCATTTGAGACACTGGCAGAGGCTGATCCTAGGAGAATAGAGATAGTCACGGGTCGAAAATACCCATTTGGCAACCATATAAAAGAGTCTCTACTGTCTCTACCTCCAAAGTTGAGTTGAAAGTTGAGGAAACTGAACCTCGGGGGCAATGGAAACTGAAGCTAGCAGTAACACTGACTAGGTTATCACCGACTCTCCAATCAACAAAACGACATTATGCTGATATGGTAATGTACCCTGTAACAGCTCGACATAATTTCTTCAGATCTTTGTGAAACAATATAATTTCATTGTTATACAATCTGGCCCTAATATTTTATTTGTTATAGATTGTAGGTTCAGAAGAAGATAACCTGATTCTCTTTCATGAGAAAATAAGGTGAGGACAATTTAGAAGCTTACTTTTAGTTGTTGGTTTTTCACAAGAATTCAAGTACAATACCAAATGGTTCTATCAACTAGATGTTTCAAATATCTAATATTCAGCCTTTTCCTTTTGGCATGAGGTGGTTTGGTAATCATCCTGTTTCAACTTCATGATTTGTGTCCGCAGAGTTGATGAGTTCTCGAGGTGCGTAGGCCGAAAACCTTAATTGTACTTTTTTTTTTAGAACATTTAGCATGTTAGAGGTACCTGGCTGTTAAGCATATCCAGAGTTTATGGCTTTGTGACTAACAATTTGAGCCCTAACAATTGTGATGAGAATAGCTATTTCAATGATTCTATTATTGTAAATTAAGCTAACAACAATATTAAAATTTGATCATAAACTATATATATAAGTACTGAGATTAGAAGATAGAGCTCAGGTTGCACGATTATCACCCTGTTTAGTCTAACTTGCACTTTTTTGCATTGCAGCCCCTATAGCGCAACAGTTCTCCTGCCAAAACCCCAACAAGGAAAGCTGACAATTAAGGCTGTTCTTATATTTGAAGATTACAGTAAAGTTCTTGCCCTGATGTTTCTAGTTTCTACGTCTTTACAAGTTACAATTGACTGGTGTAGAATTGTTATGTATAATTTGTCACTTTATCCGTGCAGTTGGCATTGACCTAAACCAGGAGCTAATATTAATGAAGGAAAGCAGTTTAAGAACAAATAACAAACGAGGAAAAAGTGCACCCTCTCTTCCTGTACCTGAGGAAGTATGTATTATAGAAGATGATACTTATGAAGGCCCGAGTGAAGTGCTTCCAAACTCGAAGAAATCCAAAAGGGTAGATGGTTCCATGTGAGTGTCTCTTTCGCTGATATTCAATTTCCGTTTCCATTTTGTACGGTTGTTCTTTCTTGGTCTGAATAATATATTTGATGATTTCTTTACTTGATTATTTGGGTCTTTTGTACCAGGCCCAGTTTCAAGCTTCTAGATGATGACTCTGAAGAAGGTATAGCTTAATTCAGTATCAACAATACTATATAATGTTGGCACCTTTTGTTTGTTCTCTTTTTTATTTTTCCCAATGCGAACTCTGTAAAAACTTGTACCTCAATTTTTTTTGAAGATGAGGTTGCTGATAAAGTTCATGAAGATGAAATTGCTGCCAAAGTTCAAAATGATGACAACATTGTGACACAACAAACAGTATTTGACCACATACGTGAAAAGGCAAAGAATTTCCCTGTCGTGATGGCATCAAATAGTAAGTTTCCTCCATCAGAGCCCTTGCTTTTGGCAAGGAAACGTGCTCGTGAGAAGAAGCTTGGAATGGAAAGTGGAGCAGAGGTTCCGGAATGGAATAAAGTTCCAAGACGAACTGTGGTCAATCCATCTTCAGAACCTAAAGAAGAACAACATTTTTCAAGTATCAACAATCATCCAACTCCCAGAAGCTCAGCTGCCCAGAACTTCATGGATGACAGAGGTGAAATATTCTACTGTCAAACACACACACACACGTTACTTAGTTAAGTCACTCTTTGGTTCTTAGTGGTATGGAGTAGTTAATCATTATTTCTTTCCCAATGTAGCTGGGCATCCCTCTGACCTTGAAGATGGCAAATTGAAAACGTTAACAGGAGAAACGATATTCGACCACATACGCACGAAAGCTAAGGATTTTCCGGTGATTGGTAAACCAAATGTGGTGGAGGCCGAGTCTTTAATCCAGAGAAAAGAATCCCCATATAAGACTGAAAAAGAGTTTAGCATGGACAGTACTGCCATTCTGAAAGGAACAAAACCAAATGAAGTTATTAGAGATACTGAATCTGATGGGATGTTGTTCTCCAGAAGCTCCTGCAACCTTTCTGTAAATTTGAAGGTTTCTCCTGGAGGTTTAGACAATGAAGCTAATCTCTCATCAAATAACATGCTATCTTTCGATATTTCCATGTTCAAGAATCCGAAGCGACCTGCAGATGTAGGAAGCACGATGGAGAATACTAGGAAGAAACATCAGCACTCTCCAATTGTACCACCAAGGCACTGTTCGTTCACAGCAGTTGGAAAATCCAAGGAAGCAGGAACATTTCTCGGGTTTGAGAGTGTCTTTTCCTTTCTCTGATGTCTCTTTAAACCCGAAAATGACAGGATATCTTCCACTCGTTACAGAATCAAGAATCACGGCCTTGATTTCTAATGAATCACAGCCTAATGCTGTTCAGGTTATGAACTTTATGTAATCTAAATGGATGGATGCTTGTTAGGTTATTACTTATTTGTCTAGTCGTCGAGTTACCACTTTCCTATAGGTGAAAGGAATGTGGAAAATTAGTGTTAACAAACAACTTACTCTAGTGTTGATCCAAGTGTCATTTGTGACCAAATGACAAAGTGGTTCGACACGTGGCCACCACGTGTCACATCTTCTAGGAATCCCGGCTGCATGTTTGCTTTATTTCCTTCTTCTCCCTCAGCTTTCTAGTTTCTCTCCATCTCTGGTCCTCTATTCCCTAACGATTTCAGGTGCATGTTCTCTCTGTGTTTTCATATTATGTAGAGTTGTGTAACTTGTGGTTGGATTAACAAAGTGATCAGTGAGTTGTGGATTATTTGATAGGAATTATGGGAGCACCTAAGTTGGGGCATGCTGCATATAATGGTCCAAGTATAATCAAGGAGATCTTCTATGGGATGACGATTGCGCTCGCGGCCGGTTACCTGTGGAAAAGGCATCAATGGAACGAGCAGAGGAGGAGAAAGGAGTTTTATGATCTGCTTGATGCAGGTGAAATCACTGTCGTCGTCGAAGAGGAGTAGATCTGGCTTTAGCTATAAGTTTTACTAATTCTGTGTGTTAAGACGCAACTTCGCATGTATATGTATGGTTCATCTCATTAGTTGGGTTTGCACTTTGTTGTGGATTGCTTAGTGCTCTATATAGCAAGTGGGTTCTTCTATTGTCATTTAATCTAGTTTTGCATGTCGAGATTCCCTCTAAATGATGAGCCCTGACGAGCAGGGACGGCATAAGGTCATGTGCTAAATTGGGATCTCTGGCTCCAATCCAACTCATGCAAACTTCCTCTCTTCCCAAACTTCATTCCGAGATCGATACCAAAAGTTTAAGAAATAAGATTCAAGATCGAAGACCCAAATCCACCACCTCTCCACGCCGCCTTGCTCCCCTTGCCAGCCAATCAAGCGGTTTTTTTTAGGGAAATAGATAACTCCATTAGGCAAAACGCCCATAAAAGCCAACACTACCAACGGTTATGCAGGAGACAAACCTCTAATGCATGCATTCTTTATATTTGGTTAAGCGGAAGATATAATCTTCAATACAAGCTCAAAGCTCAAAGAACCAATATTCGATTAACTAAATACTAAAACTAACGTCTAAAAAGACAGACAAAGAAAAATGTATAAAAACTAACAACACAACCCTAATTCTCCACACCGCTTTGAGTAGCTTGGGGCCTAGAGACCTATATGGTGTATCCCTCCACACGTCAAGGTAGTGAGCAGCGTCGAATTAACATCGAGTTGAATCCAGATCAACACAAAAGCCCAATCCATATGAAAGAAAAGAGAAAAAAGAAGAAAAGCCCAATAACCAGCCCCTTAACCCATACGGCCTAGAATGCTAAGCCCAAGGCCCATCTCCCTCATTCTCTCTTATCCTGCATACCGGAGCCACGGTATCGTCCGTCACCGCTCCGGTGGGCGACCCCGGCTTTCAGGCATCCTTAATTTGAGATCTGAGTCGCTGCCACTCCGCCCCTTTTGACCTGCAAAACCTATTACACCGCCCTTCCTACCAAAACGAGATCTGCCGCCCTTGACGTTGTGCACTCAAAACCTCACACCTCGACAAGAAGTCGGTCTCTAATCTCAGATCGAAGCCATGCCGGCCTTCTGCCATGCCGGCCTTCCGCCTTGCCTGGGAAGCTTGAAACGTGCATCCCCACCAACGCCGATGCCCTTGCTCTTGAAACACCAAACTAGATTCGGAGTCTGACGCCGAAAAGAAACTTTGCCGCTCCAAATGGACACTAACGACGCCTCTTCCTCCACTCGCTTACGTAGCCCGACGTCAGAGACGTCCTACAGGATTCGAAAGCCTCCCCAAGTCTCTGCTGCCTTGGTTTCGATCTTAAGATACAGATTGTGGCATTTTTGAAAAAAACAAATTAAGACAAATAGACGATATATATATATATACATATATATATATATGTATGTATATAGTTCTCTTCCAGAGTGGGACACCGTTTTGAAATTAAAGTGTGGTGCTCTTCATTTCGCTCACTTTCAGGTCGTTTTTCCACATCTCCACCGTTCAGTATCTAGAACATAGTGTGTAGATTAAAGTTTCATCCAATTTGGAGATCATTTGAGCTTTTGTAATCGTAATTTACACGAACGGTTCTGTTTGGACAGATTTTGTTCAATTGATTCCCATCTCCCTCATTCTCTCTTATTCTAGCGTAGACGTGATAGAGGCATTACTCTCTCCCTTAACTCGGACGCTAAACTCTCAAACTAGAATCTCTGGGTTTAGTGGAAGAAACAAATGATGATCTGCTGGTGCCTACAAAAGAAAGCTTGGACGTCCTTTGAGCAGCAAGAACAAAAACCCAAAGCTGGAGGAGAAACCTGCAACCCCTCTTGTGTGCATCCCTCTACCGGCCATTTTGGAGGTGAAATATGCTCTTCACATAAGGGCAAAGGAAAGGTGTAGGCTTCCTTGCCTTTTGCATATCCCTCTGCTGGCCGTTTTGGAGGTGAATTCAGCTCTTCAGTTCTTCACATAAGGGCAAAAGAAAGTTGCAGGCTTCCTTGCTTTTTTCATACGATAAAAGTTAAGTTCTAAATTCTTTAATTTCTTGGTATCTCTTGTTGTACATCAATTGCGGTCTCTAGACAATTAAATTTACTTTTTAAAAAGCGTTAAGAGTTTTAATTTCTTAGTTTATATGATCAGATTTTTTCAAGCTCATATACTTGCAATGCGGTACTTGTTAATTAGTAGTCGAACCCGGGCTGCCTGGTAAATGAGGTGTATACTATATACGACAGCCACTAGGCTAGAATAGCGAGAAATGCAGCGTTTGGAAAAAGGTCTAATATATAGTATACTTTGGTTTAGAATTAGGAAAACAAAACAGAAACAGTAGCGGGTCGGGCTGCCTGACCAACTAGGCCCAACATGGGCATTAAATGCAAACTATAAGTTCAAAATTCCCAGATTGCTCTGGTTCGGCTTCAAAATTACTCCTAAGGGCTCTGTTTCTTCGAGGCACAGCAAAATCAAGAAAATCTCTTCCCCTCTCTCTCTCTCTCTCTCTCTCTCTCTCACACACACACAAAGATTCGAATCATTCGATCACATTGCTTTCAGCTCTGCGGCTCTAGCTTACTCTCCCACCTCCAACCCTTCACTAAAGAAACGCCGGCCAGTTCTCCAGGTTCTCTCTTCACTCTAGCTCTACTTTCTCCGACGACTTTTAGCAAGAAAGACAAGAAACCCACCCAGAAGGAAATGGCATTTCAGCAAAATCAAGAAGGTTTCCATCAAGCGGCCGGAGTCTTGCAAGGTCTGTTTCACGGAATCCATCGCATTCTTGATTTACGGTTTGTTTTTCGTTGAGGTTTATGATTTTCCGACATAGTTTGTTATACGATACGTCGTCGTTTTTTGTTTGTTTTTAGTTGGGCTGAAAGAATGACCGCAAGCCCGTAAGAGGAGGAGAGGGAATCTTTTGTTTTCACTCCGTATTTTATTTTGATACGTATTTAATACTGTCTGTTAGTATGTATATGAGATAGTTTGGGCTTTAGGGTATTGGTGGAGAGGGGGGATTCGGATTTGGGTTTGGAATCTTTTGTTTTTACCTCTTTTTTGTTGTTTTTAAACCAGTAATACAATCTTTTGTTTTCACCCCTTACTTCACACCAAGTGAATTATCTTTTGATCAGTCCCGTTCACCTGGTCACCCACTGACCGGGAACATATGGTCAATAGTCATCAGATCTTACCCATTTAAATCTAAAAGCTGGAGTTAATTAAAGTAAAATATATTAAGTTGTATTTCTAATTAATAACTAATATCAATACCAAGACCGGCGAGGTCTTCCCCATCTTTCTCCTCGCCTTCTCTTCTCCTCCTCTGAGAAATTCTGAAATTCAGACTCGATTCGCCAGAGATGGAGACCCAAGAATCTGATCTACGATAGCATTTCTTCTCAGTATCCAAAGCGATTGCAAAACCCAGTTCTCATTCCACCCAGAGACCCAAGGCGTTGCCTCCGCGGGAGCCACCGCCGCCGTCACAAGTGTTATCGCCGTTGCGGAAGCAGCCGAACAAGCTTCGTTCTCCACCTCCTACACCCTCCCCTACACATAACTTGTTTCTTGGGATGATCAACCAAGCTCTGATTTGTAGTGTTCCTTGTTCAAAACTGAACCAAAAATTATTCTTTCCTTCACATGTTTTTTTCTCCAAGATCAATAAGATCGGTGTCCAGTGAGATGGTGTTTATATGCATTATGATTGGTTTTAAGTGTTTTATTGATTACCGAAAGAGTAGATTTCATATTGTTATGAATAAGTTTCATTCTTTTGGGAAAATATACAGTAAAGAAGCTATGAATCTGGAGATTCTTAGTTGTTAGGAATACCTTGCAACATTTAGTTCATTGCTTTTGGTTGGACGAATATGGCAGCACTTCACTTATATATGAATTACACATATCATCCTTGGTATATTTCAATCTGGGTCATCAGCAAATTTTCAGATTTTGGGGTGAGGAGAAGACAAGATTCACAAGAACAGAGGAGAAAACTTCTGGCCCTCATCTTATTAATTAAACTTAATTGTCATCTAATTGTAATATAATAAAACATTTAATTCAATTAACTTCAACCTTTGGATTTAAATGGGTAAGATCTGATGGCTATTGACTATATGTTCCCTGGTCAGTAGGTGACCAGGTGAACGAGACTGATCTTTTGATATACAGTCCTTTCGGCTGTAAAGAATTACAATTTACTTTAGTCTGACTAAGATTAACCCCTACAGAAAAAAGGAAAAAAAAAAAAATTTACCCTCATTGTTGTTATCGATGTCGGGCAAGTGAACGGTGCGGTTCTGGTGAATGCCTTTCGGAAGTAAGTCCCGTACTTCCCCTATTCAAATTCTCCTTAGAACTTATTTGAAGTCAATCACTGGCCATCACTAAGAGTATGAATTTATGCAGTATGTTTGGAGCACACATGATTGAAGCAGCTTCCAGGAGGTGCTAACCCCCCATTACGGGTGGTTGATACTTACCAATCAGCAATACATGAACGACGTAGTTGGACAACACCCACCAATGCGCCTCAACATTGCTGGCCGCTCAGTGTGGCTTAAGCCACACCGGGTGCCATCCCCGGGCCATCAATGACTTTCCAATCGGAAGTAATAAAAGGCAACTAGCTAGCAGGGGAACGATGTACTACAGCTAGGATATAAAAACCTGAGACCCGCCTAGTCGATGATGGTTTTTGTAGTTCCTCAGTCGTCTGCGGAATGCGAGGTGCATCAGTCTACACTTGCTGCAATTACTTTTCCATTGTGGTGACATTCTATACACATACAGAATTATAAGTGGTAAAAAATATTATTGAAGCTCAATGCAATCTGGAACCACAGAAATCAGATATGTGGTGTTCTTGTTTACATTGAAGAAAATGTGTAAATGATTGGACAATTTAATGTTTCCTACTTTCCTTCACTGTATTCAATAGTTTATGTCTCTGCCCTCCATTGACCGATCACCGGAAAATTCTGAACTTCTGCTTTTGTCCTCTCTCCTGATCTTCAAGTTCAGAAGGATGCCCAGCTACATTAGGAAACAAGTAATGTTTAACTACTCTATATATGTAACTATCCAAAGAGAGACTTGTATAAGTAACGTGTGTCTGTGTTAGACAGTAAAAGATTTCATCGACTTTACTGCAAAATTTCACAATGCATACATCATATCAATCTCGAAGGTATGATCACAAACCATAGTTTTCCTTCCAGTTGCGACGCCCCATCTCATGGAGGTACTTACAGCATTGATAAATTACAAAAGTGGGGCACAAGAGAGAGGAATTGGGAAGTACTTACAGCATTGGTAAAAGCTGACAAAACTCTGTACCTGATTTGAACAACAAAAGCAAAACACAACACAAACATTACTCTCAAATTCAAAAACATCCCCATACCTATCTACAGCAACGATTCATCATTTCCAGTAAAATATAGACGTAGCAATCCTCACCCGTAACTCCGTAAGTGTAGATTCCATCAGACTTCTGACCATCAAATAGAATATACAAGCATAACAAAATCAAGGAAGTACAGAATTTCTTCATTACGAATGGTTACTAATTATTCCTAACCTGGAAAATCTACTCTCCAACCAATTTGGATTTTCACATTTCAACACTTCAACTAACCAAAATCTACTGCTAGCATTTTGAGAAGATAGTTGAATTATTTAAGATGATTGGGTAAATTATTTCGATCTATACTTGTATTCCTTAAGTTCCTTTAAATCCTGAATATATTAAAACAAAAGGCTCCCACACATTTATTCTAGTATGATCATAGTGTCTATGACCTTAACTTATTGATTAAGGACATTAGAGACTTACTGTTTTGAGAGTTCCATTTGCAGGTTTAAACCTTCCATCCACAGAGATGAATCTTGAAAGAAACCTCAAAATGCAGAGCTCAAAAATGACTGTTTTACCACTTCCGGTTGCTGCTGACACAGTCATGTTCTCATCTGAGTGGAAACAAGCAGGAAAGCATTCACTCTGCATAGGAAAAGAAACACATTTTAACTACAGCATACTCCACCTTCTGGATAGAACAAAAATAACAATATCATGCAGAAGACGAAAGAACAGTTTGTGAAATCACATAGATTCATCTTGAAATCATTGTTAGAACTATGTATGCAGCTTTAATAAAAAAAAATACGATATGCAACAGTTGCTTCTGTGTTAAGTGAATTTGTAATAAAAGTCGCAGGAATATGCACACTTGCATTGAACAAACCAACTATGCCAATGTTATGCTTTAACAACAGTCACACTACAGAATCCCATCTCAATAAAACTTGAGTGTGTCAGGTGAT
This sequence comes from Fragaria nilgerrensis, assembly GCA_010134655.1. Lineage (NCBI taxonomy): Eukaryota > Viridiplantae > Streptophyta > Magnoliopsida > Rosales > Rosaceae > Fragaria > Fragaria nilgerrensis. The sequence continues at coordinate 48,835,554 of CM020982.1, read as the reverse complement.
TACCTAAAGCTAAAACAAGCTCGAAAAGGAGCCGGCAAGTCTGCCACAGACTTGAGTGTATACGAATCCATGCTTGAAGTGGTTTCCTGCCAGAAACAACAACGAAAATATATAGTAAGAGTTTAGAATCAGTGGAATTCTGTGAAATTTCATGCTATAGTTCACAGGAAACCCTTAACAAGTCTAATGCAGATATACAGTATACAAAAGAGCTAGGAACACCAAAGCAATTCAAAATCCCAATTCAAAAGTACACAAAACCAGCCATTCACAAACAGCTAGGAAACCCAAATTCAAAACATGAGTATAAGATACTAGCTATCCTGAAACCAATGGTCTGAATATAGATAGCATTTTCACAAATATAAAAATCAAAACAATGAACACAGAAACGTTACCATAACAAATAACACAAACCCAGAAACGTATATACGTTTTAATCCAAACCCAGAACGCCAAAACCCTTAGCTTCATTAAATTATCCATAAAGGAAGAACCTTTGCATGAGTCAACAACACAGTCACATGAACAAGTAGTCAAGGAGTCAACTTTAACCAAACCAATATCAGCTTATCAACCACAGACCTCAAATTTGAGCTGAGACAAACCCCAGAGACACAGATTCTGACATTTAAAACAAGCAAAACTCAAAACCAAACACAAATTCTTAAATGAGCTGAGGAAACTCACCCAAAATTCTTAAGAATCTTGAGGGGTGACAAACATGCAAATCCATGGAATGTGAAATGAGCAGAGAGAGAAGGAGTGTGATTTGGACTTAGGGATTTGAGAGTCACCGACTGTGAGGGAGTTGCTGACGGCTGCTTTGGTATTTGGAGAGTAACAACGTTTTGACGCTGCGGCTTGTGTTGTTTGATTCACACCACGTTTTGTATACAACGTTATGGATTTCTCTTCTTTGAGAATCGCAGATCTCAAAACTTGAACCACCAATTTCTCAATCTCAGTTTCAAAATACGCAATATCGAAAGGATCGACGAAATCTCATTGAAAACACTGATCCAGACATAGGCTTACCTCGATTGAAGATGATGAGATTCCGGCACCGGTCGTCGATCGGAAAACCGATCGGGATAAGCTAAGCGCGTGGGCGCGTAGAGAGGTCTGGACGATGAGGACTGAAATGAAATGAAGTGGATGGATATTTATAATCCGGGTTTGGTTCTTTTGGCGGGGAAAACTTGACCCGGAACGCACGATTTAATCCGAAGAATAAATATAATGACTCTGTTAGCAGAAAACGACTCTTCATTTTATTTTTATTTTTAAATCGAATATTTACATCTTCATCTAATCTTTAGTTAACGTATAGATTATCTTGGCAAATTTGATAATCATTAAGGCATTTTAGAGATCATCTTGAAAATTCTTGGTCATGGGTTTCTAAAAGTGAATTATCCAATTCTCTCGGCCACGGAAATTCTCAAAAATCAGAGAGTGAGAGATAGATAAAATTGAAATATTGTATTACCCTTTTACAAATCTATAATGACATCATAGTTGATGGTGTCAATGACGTCGTATAAATGATTCGTTTGCCCTGAAATGATCTGAACCAATAGAGAAATCCCAATACATTGGGTCGGGAATGAAATTTAATGTACTAGAGTTTATGTTTTGTACTTTCGTGTATGGAAATTTATAGTTGACCATTCGTAAAATTTTATCTTTCTACTAATAATTGAATAGTAGGCATCGATCTCGATCTCCAATTTTTTCCTATCTTTTGGTCCATAAATTGGTTGAAATCATCGTAATTGTTTATGAATTGCAATAATCTTATCTATATGGAGAATGAAGGACTTTGCTATTTCAGAAGGATCCATGGAAGCACATGTTCACAGAAGCAATAACAAAGATGAAGGCTGAACGCAGAAAGAAAGAAAGAGATAAATAGAGATTCTAATTAATGTCAGTGTGGAAAATAATTGTTTAACACTTTCTAAATAATTGATGTGGATATGTTTTGGCCATTAGATTAGATGGAGGCCGGAAATTTTATGAAATTCACTAAATTAATTCAAGACGTGCTCTTTTTAGAGGAGCAAGATACTTGTTGCTAAAGGTGCCGTCCACTTCAAGGACTGCATCAAGTCTTCCCTATCTCTCGCATTTGCAGGAGCAACGGTTTCAATCAAACTCTCTCGCGTATTTGTTGGAACAACGATTTCAAGCGATAAACGAACAACGCTAGGCAATATTGATGATGACAAAGTCTTTCTGAAATCTTTGGGAAATACGAGAGCCCTAAAATCATGAAGAAAGAGGCTCAAATACTTGGGGCTACCAAATTCTGTAAGAAACTCTGACAGTTTAGGAAAATGTTTCCATGGCTGGTCGAAGCTGCTGGATGATTCCTCACCCCAAATGTCCAGTAACTCGATGATAGCAGTTCCTAAGTTTGGAGCTCTCAAAGAAACTTTGCACTTCAAGTAACCTTCGAATCTAACATGATCCAGATTTGGAGCATCGATTGTACCCTTCACATCATGGCACCCAATTAAACACAACACGTTCATGCGCCAAGCATGAATTCTAATATGCTTCAAATTGAAGCAATCTTTCAAGGTCACACTCTCAAGAGGTTGCGGTTTTGGTGAAACAATTGTAACAGATTCCAGATTCACAGCTTTGTCGACATGAATCATACAAGCCTTGCAATGCTCGATCTCCAAGGATTTCAAACTAGAACAATTCAAAACATTAATAACGTCGATGCCTGCAAAGAAAGACTTAATTAAAGACAAATGCTCCACCGCAGGGCACTGCTCAATTAGGTATGAGAGAGCTTCGCTATCAAAATGCACGGTCTTGAAGGACATCTTTTTCAAAGAGGGAAGAAGAGGCTCCGAGCCTGTATGAGTATTCTTTAGTCCGACTCTGACATGCTCCAAACTGATACAAGTTAAAGATTTTGCATTGACAAAGTTGGTCCATGACAAGCAGTAGCAGTAGTTTCTCGGCCAACCTCCATCCCGCCGACCTCGCGGTTGTGATTCACTGACTCTAAGGCTGAGGTCTACTTCTTTCACGCTTCTCTCAAATGAATAACTCAACCACTTGGTCACAGCAATCGCATTCCTGGATAAGTAGCTCGTCATGCGAAGCCTGAATTTATCCAATACTTGTTTCTCCTTTTCGTTGTAGCATACTAACAAACATCTATGTAACATGTTGACGAACTTATGATGTTGCTCGAGTTTGTTGTCGTCGTCACCACCCTCGTCGAAATCTAATGTGGGAACACAAGACAAGATTCCCTCCCACTGCTTGGAAAGAAAGCTCAAGCCCACGACAGGTTTGGTGGGAAGACGGCGTAGGATTTCATTGATGACATGGTCTGGTAATACAGGTCTACCTACGGTGTTGACGTCGGCCATTACGATATGGATTTACGGCGTGCTTTTCTTCTTCCAAACCCTAACATACCTGATGGATAATTGGAGGTCGATGACCACAGTAGAAAGGACCTTTGCCCTATTTATAGATAGAGATATGCTATGCATGCCATATATATTTGCTAATTAATTATGGAGTCCGAAATCGCAAAAGAAAAGGAGTCCGAATTCCGAAAGACTTTCGAAATGTGTTTTCTTTTTTAATTTATTTTTTTAATGCATGAGGAAATTCAATAAGCCAATAAATATTTGATGATGTACGTATTTCTGAAATTTATCCAATTGGCCATTCTGTGTTCCATGTCCACACCGCTCTCCTCTCGTTCTGGTCCGACTCTCTTAATCTCGGCCTCTTCGAAACCCTTTTTTCGCTCCCACGCGCCTTCGTACGCGCCACCACTAAATCCCTTGTTTCGCGCTGTTTATAAAACTTGTGAGTCAAATACCATACACCTCTAACTTCCCCACCCACCTCCGCCACCCCAAACCCCCCATTGTCCGCCGCACTCCTGTTAAACCTCCCAACCACCACCCCCACGTTCCCCTCAAACACCGCCGCGTCCCCCGCCTCTTCTCCGCTGCACACGACGGATCGAGTCAACTTCAGAGGTCTTGGATCACATAAACTAACGTAGAAAAGCGAGAAGAAGAAGATGAAGACCCATGTTAGGGTTCTTGTCTTGGTTGCTTCCGTTGTCTACCTCCTCGATTTTTAAGACTGAGCACGAATTTCGGTTGACCATTGATTCAAGAGAGTGGTGGAGGGCGGTGGAACGGCGGTGATGGGTTTGAAACAGAGGCCACAAGGCTGTGCCCTGTGAAGCAAGCTTTCTATCAATCTCGGGGGTTAAAAAAGGAAAAACAACAAAGAAAAATAATTACTGCGACCTAGACGGTGAAAGCTGCCGCTAGGCGGTCCACGTGGCGCGGACCCAAGCGGGATTCGGACTCCACCATTAAACAAAAAAAAGGAAAAAAAATTATAAAGAAGGGAAATAATTCATGCGGCCTAAGCGGAGACAGGGTGCCGCTAGCGGTCCAGCGTGGAGTGGCGTGGGCCTTAACGGGAACTGGGGCCTACCATTTAAAAAGAAAAAACCATAGCCGGTGAAGCTAAGCTCAGCTGCTCAGGCAGCAATCTAAGGTCATGTCCCACCGGAATTTGGATCTCTGCCTCCAACTCAACTCATGCAAACTTCTTCTCTCTTCCCAAACTTCATTCCAGCATCGATAGTAGTAGGTTTAAGAGACTTCAAGATCAAAACAATTTAAAGTGTATTACATACAAGTTCAGTATCATGAGCCAAACTGTGATATGATCTTAGAAATTACTTGATTTTGATTCAAAATTTGTGACGCATAACAAGGGCGCGCATGTGATCTTTGCTTTTTATTTAGCAGAGATTTGGTCGCAGCAGAAGGTTCCTGCTCATATTGTCTTCACAGTTGAAGAATGGTGGGTATTTATATGATCCTCTTTCTTGTTATAAACAATAATGATAAGCGTTGATATGTATTAATAGAATGAAATTCCTGAGGTGATATAGAAGTGATGTGTGCAGCTTCAATTCTCTATAGACATGACGGACAAGTGTGGGAACAAAACAGAGAAGACACATGCAGAAGAGTAAACCTGCAGACTCATATCAGTCATATGGTCATAGCCACAGCCATGAACTATGCTGAACAGACCTCCAAACCATGCCTTAACAGCCATAAACTATGGTTTAGCAAATCATACTTGGATCACAAAAAAATGGTGTTCTTGTTCTTTCTCTCAAGTATTTATCCACACAGTTCTCATGACCATGTGAACGGTGAACCAGTAATTGTGTGACTATTTTTCATGAATTGTTATGTGTTCTTCCGCTTAATCAATTGTATATATGAGGTGAGTGGGTTGTCCTCATTCATCCATCATATAACTTCGTAAATTTGCCATTTCGAAATAGAATTGTTCGAATTCCTGATCCAAAAGATAGAAGGTGTGGTTTACTAGTCAGGACTTGAGCATGGAATGAGCTACAAGTTCAGTTTATCTAGAAGCATTCTTCCAAAAGCCATGGAAGTGGAAGTCGCGGAAGTCTGAGTTTTATCACATTTGGGAACGAGAGGGTTAGGAAAATTAGTAACGACTGATACATATAATTTATTAGTCAATTGGCTATAGCTACGACACTATCCGGCTATATATGGGTACTACACTATCCGTATCAAGATCGGACATTGTAGGGTTTTGAATAACCTAGCGTTTACAGATATGATTTTCTTTTCTTGCCAAGAAGACGAGTGGTTGGGTTCGGTTGGTTAGCACTAATCTGCATATGTAGCCTTCCCAAACAATTGTGTAACTAAGTATGCATATGTAACTTGGTCACGACTCTCTAGGGCATACATTGGCTAACCATCCAGATAGGATTGGCATACACCAGCTAACCAATCTATATGGATGTACTCTCTTCCTCTGTCCTTGTCTTCTGCCTTCCAACTTGATCTTTCTGGGGATGGTATAATGCGAGGGCTTTTGTTGTAATCTTTTTTATAAAAAAAAAAAAAAAAAACTTGGTCATGACTCAAGTGTTCGCAGGCGTGGTTTTGATTCCCATCAAACGTAGACAACTAATATTTTGCAGCAAACGCAGTCAACTACTTCTTTATTTCCCTGTTAAAAGGTATAAAATAAAATCTCGCATTTTTTTAAGTCAACCCATTCCGATTAAATTTTTTTCTCAATCTCTACTTTATTTTTATAAGAAATGATTCAACCAATCGATTATATTTTGCATGTCAGTTATGTATATATTAGAAATCTACAATATATATACTACTGATTCTATTCAATTTCAATCAGAAATAACACAATATGATAAACACAAATACAAATAAGAGAAAGGGTAATCTGGCCTGTGAGAATCCAAAGAAGAAGTATGCCTTGTGAGAATCCAAAGGATGCACGATGTCGATGTCCTAAAGAGATAGACACCTCCCCTCGTGTAGGTATTGGCGGTCATCTAAGCACTCCAAAATACAACCCTTAAACCTCACAGGAAGTCTAATCCGCTTCACACGCTCACGGTAGACAGGAATGTCAAGCTTTTATCAATTGCCCAGAATAGAGAGTATATATAAATTGGTGTAGATAGAGAGTCAGTAGAAGAAGAAGAAGAACAGAGAAAGAAGAGATGTCGTACACTTGTCTGAAGAAGAGTCCAGTCTTATAAAGACTCTTCTTACCTGTTCAAAAGAACATGACTCCTTGAAAACCAAAACAGATGACTTTTGACACTTAAAGAAAATAGATAATAATAATAATAATAGTTTAAGAGGAAAACCCTTTGATTACAAAAGAAAATAACCAATAGGGGGTGTGTGTATTTGTTTGTTTTTACGGCTGCACCCGGAAATTTGAATGGCTTGCCTACGTACCCTTGGGAAGGGATCAAACCATTCGTAGTTCAAGAATTCCAACAAGTGAATGACTTGTTAGAAAGACTTTGATTTTAAAGTTGGAGTAGTATTTAGGACGAATTTGGTGTAGGTGAACCAGGGATTCGATTTTGTGTTTGGATTTGTGTCTAAAGACATTTGGGCTAGTAGTGAGATTTTGGCTTCAAGAAGATGTGGAGATTTATTTGGAGTTGTGGTTGTATCTAAATTTAAATCTAGACTGCCTACATACTCTTAAAGGGATCAAACCATTGTAGTTCAACATTTGAGATTTTTGGTTCTGTATTGGTCACATTTTTTTATTTTGCATTTCATGGAGCCTCCATTTGGTGAAGTTTCTACCGAACTGATTTGGACACCCGAAATGGGTAATGTGTCAATGTGACCGGGAGGCCTGAATAATTGATTGGGCTTGCTTGCCGATTAGTGATAGAGCCCAAAAGAACTCGTAGTCGACCAAAAGCTCATCAGCAGCCAAACTTCATTCTCCCCACAACAACTGAACCCAGACACGTCTTTCCTAATTTTGATAACCTCAAAACATCTCTATGATTATCATCTTGAAGATAGAGACCAGATTGCAGATGGAAATCGAATGCAATTAGGAGACAAATTCGAAAGGCCTGCTCCTGTATATATGGAGAGGTGCCGTCTTCCTTTCTGCACTCCACTTTGATCAAGAGCGCACATTGGGTAATAGCTCCTTCACTTTGACTACACTTTATGCTTCTGAATTTTGGGTTGGCATGGCTTTGTGGTCACAAATTGACACTTGATTAAGACTTTTGTCTTTTGTGGAAGAAGAGCATACTGGACATTTCAGTTTACTCATTTCAATTTGCTCAAGCTCACTTCAATCTACTCAAGCTTACTTCAATCTGCTCAAGCTCAACTCAATCGGCTCAAGCTTACTTCAATCCGCTCAGGCTCAACTCAATCGGCTCAAGCCCATTTGTCTTTGCACGCAAAAGTGCTAGTTTTGCTTCTGAAGTCAGGTGAACAAGGTAAATTTGCCAGATACACTTCTGTTTATTCCTTGACCTCAAATTTTGATTTTCTCCGCTAGTTACACCTTTATTTCTTCAGCGGCTTCAAATTCTGACTTCCACCTTTTGCTTGCAGATAAGAAATACTCTTCATTGCTTGTGGGAAATACTCCAAGACGTCTAGGGTAAGTTCATTCTCTTCATAATTGACATGACAGCTTCAAACTTGTGTTGCTTGGAATATTTGTTCTCTTCCCCTTGTGTGGCTTGTTATGCGAGTGATGCAAGGCCATATGTTTCATTGCAATGAGAGAAGGAGCTGAGCATCCATAATCTTCTTTTGGTGATGACCTTGAGGTGATGTGGAACGGTCTTCGAGATTTGAACGGCATTGGGGCCTTGCTTAGGAAGGTAGAGATGATTGCTGAAGCCGTGTTGTGGGAAGCTTCTTAGAGGAGTTGTTCCGCTTTTACTTTCAAGGATTCCGGTGGAACAAGGTTGAGACTTCCAGATGATACAGAATGATAATGATGTTACAAAAGATAAAGACAGTTAGAATGAGAGCTCCACCTTCACTATCTTCTTGTTGGCTCGCAGCTTATCTTCTTCTGCTCTTTCTTATGCTCTTCTTCGTCTCTTATGTTCTCTTCTCTTCCTTCTCTTGTTCTCTTCTCGTTCTTCTTTTCCGCCTTTTTATAGGCAGGGTTTGATGAAGATAGCTGTCAATTCAAATTCAAACTGAGGTTGATCCTTTATCCATTTGAATCAGAACAATTATAGCAGTATTTCTATCTTCTTCTTTGACCTCTGAGGCTTTTGTTAATATTCAAACTTGTTCTTCCACATATGTAGGATGTGAAAAGTGTCCAAGAATATTGTCTTCAGAGTTGAATGAATTTGGATTGTGAATGAGAATTTTTATCTTCAATTGCATATCAAATTTGAATAGCAATATATATCCTCACTTGTTTTAACGTTTGAAATATTTCATTGCTAACAAACTTTGAATGAGGAGTATATCTTCTTTGCTTTATGTTTGAACTCAGTCAAAACAGTTAACTTCTTTTCCATTTATTTTAGAATACCCATAAATTGGTCACCATATAACTTTTTTTAAAACGGTGATTTTTTTTATCAACAGTGAGTTTCTCCAAGAGTACATGTGACTTGTACCCTGCGGGAGTATGCCCGTCTCGAATCTCATTCAAGGTAAAACCTTTCCTCTATTTCACATATCATCAGTACTAATGTCATAGGGATGAGCAGAATATATATATATAAATACATATATGTATATTGTACTGGAATTTAAGTCACGCAATATGGATTGTTTGTACCCATTGAACCTCCTTCATGGGATCTCCAATCACAGAGGCTGGGTTGCTTCCCTAGGTGACTTCCTTATGGGCTTAAACCCATCCCCCTAGGCAAATCTAGGACAACACCCCTAGATAAATCTTTGATCAGTTGATCAGCAATATTCATTTCAGATTTCACAAAGTCTAAAGATACAACTTCTTTATTTAACAATTTTCTCATTGATTTATTTCTAACATGGATATGTTTGTTCATCTTTCTATTTGAATGTTTTTGCTTTACCAACTCTATCACAGCTTTGTTGTCACAGTGGATAGAAAAAGCTGGAATAGGCTTTCTAATCAAGGGTATTTCAAGCAAAAAATCTTTTATCCATTTAACCTCAGTACATGCAATATCTAGTGCTACAAGTTCAGATTCCATAGTACTTCTAGTAATTATAGTTTGTTTCTTAGAACCCCAAGATATGACAGCCCCTCCTAACAGGAAAACATATCCAGAACTTGATTTTACATCAGAACTGTCAGAAATCCAATTTGCATCGCTATACCCTTCTATTACAGAAAGAAATCTTTTATAGCAAAGAGAATAGTTTAAAGTACCACTCTAAGTCTTTAAAGAGAGTAGTTGTTTGATTATTGGACTGCTTTAGAAAAAGTCTTTAAATATCTAAGTCTACAGACAGCATAGCATATATCAAGTTTACTCTTATTTGCTATATACATCAAAGAACCAATCATTTGTGAGTATTTCAGTTGAGACACAGGTTCTCCCAAATGTTTCTTTAAAACAAAGTTAGGATCATATGGTGTTGAAACATAATTGCAAGAATGATAATTATATTTCTTTAGCATCTTTTCAATTGCACTAACTTGATTTAAAGTAAAACCATCAGAGGTTTTCTCAAGTTTCATTCCTAGGATTATGTTAGCTTCACCTAAATCTTTCATATCAAATTTCTTTGATAAGTAGTTTTTCACATCTTTCACAATCTCTAAACTTATTCCAAACAACAAAATGTCATCAACATATAGACACAATATAACACACTGTGCATCACATTCTTTATAGTAAACACATTAATCATACTCATTGATCTTAAAATCATAATCTAAAATGACTTTATCAAACTTTTCATGCCATTGTTTTGGAGCTTGTTTAAGACCATATAGGGATTTAATTAATTTGCAGACTTTATGTTCTTGACCTTTAACTATAAATCCCTCAGGTTGCTCCATATATATTTCCTCATCTAAATCTCCATTTAAAAATGTAGTTTTAACATCCATTTGATGAATGACTAAATCATGTATAGATGCCAAAGCTATAAGAGTTCTAATAATAGTGATACTAGAGACAGGTGAGTAAGTATCAAAGTAATCTATACCTTTCTTTTGAGTAAATCCTTTTGCTACTAATCTAGCCTTATACTTATCTATGCTACCATCAGGTTTCAGCTTTTTCCTAAAGACCCATTTGCAACCAATAGGTCTAGTTCCAGGAGGTAAGTTGGTTAACTCCCATGTGTGATTTTGTAGAATAGACTCAACCTTACTGTTTATGGCTTCTTTCCAAAATGGAGCATCTGAAGAAGACATAGCTTCTTTATATGTTGCTGGATCTCCCTCAATATGAAATACTACAAAGTCCTCACCAAAATTCTTTTCTTTCCTCATTCTCTTAGATCTTCTAATTTCTTCTAGAGATTCTGTTTCTTCAACTGCAGGATTGCTAGAACTAGCAGTATCTTTACTAGCATTAGAGATAACTCTATTTACTGTTTGATGTTGAATTCTAGACTTACAAGGAAAGATATCCTCAAAGTAAGTTGCATCCCTGCATTCTATTATGGTGTTATTGGAAATTTCTTCAATTTCAGAATTTATAACTAAAAATTTATTTGCAGTACTATGGTGAGCATAACCTAAGAACACCGCATCTACAGTTTTTGGTCCAATTTTCTTTCTTTTAGGATCAGGAATTAGGACCTTGGCTAGACACCCCCACACTTTCAAGATATGAAGATTTGGAGTTCTCTTCTTCCAAACTTCATAAGGAGTTTCATCATTGTCTTTAACAATGACTCTATTTAAAATAAAACAAGCTGTTAGTAATGCTTCCCCCCACCATTTATCAGGTAAACCAGAACTCAAAAGCATTGCATTTACCATATCTAACAAAGTTCTATTTTTCCTTTCAGCAACTCCACTACATTGTGGAGAATAGGGTGGTGTTACTTCATGTATTATTCCATGCTCTTCACAAAAATCATTAAGATCATTTGAAGTGTATTCACCACCCCTATCAGACCTCAATCTCTTAATTTTCTTTTCTAACTGATTCTCTACTTCAGTTTTATAAACTTTGAACTTATCGAACATTTCATCCTTGAATAGAGTTACACGTCCTCCACTCGATTTCTGGTAAGTTTTAAAAGAATCACGGTCAAGACACACATGTATGTTAGTACCAGAATCAAACCACCAAGTTTTACTTTCATAAGTAAAATTGACTGAAGGATCATACTTGAATAATGGTTGAGAGGACTCTTGCTCCACTATCATATTTACTTGAGCCTTTGGACCATTCTGATTTGCTTGAGACTTGGTCTCCTCTGTCTTTTTGTAGAAGCAATTCTTTGCCATATGATTGGTCCTCCCACAAACGAAGCAAGATATCTTCTCTCTCCCTTGATCCTTAGACTTCTGGAACTGTTTGTTATGGTTGGCTCTATTGTTCTTAAAGTTCATTCCCCTAGGCTGAAAGTTATTTCTCCCATTTTTATTGTGGAATCTAGTCTTGTTTTGATTATGGTTTCTATTTCCCACAACTAAATTCACAACAGGGGTACTCTCAGTTTTTCCCTTTTGATCTACCCTTTGTTTCTCTTCTATTCTAAGGGAATTCATAGCTTGACGGAGGGCGAACTCTCCTTGTTTATGCCTAAGAGACTTAGCATATTCATTCCAAGATGGAGGCAATTTATCAATAAGGCAAGACACTTTAAAATCCTCACTGAACTTGGTTCCTTTCTTTTCTATACCTCTTAAAAGTTCTTGATACTCATGGATTTGTTCTCCTACAGATTTGGTTTCAACCATCTTATAACTATTAAAGTTAGAGACTGTAAACCTATCAACTCCAGCATCTACAATTCCATATTCAGCCTCTAATGCATCCCAAAGTTCTTTGGCTGTGGATGTTGTAGAATGATACACATCGTAAAGATGGTCAGACAAGGCACTTAAAATTCTATTATAGCAATGATACTCTATATCCTCTTGGCTAAACCAAGAAGATGATGGTTTGTTTGGATCATGCCTTCAATGGCAGACATAAATCCAAGAACAGACAGCCAATATTTCAATTGTTTTTGCCATCTACGAAAATGGTGTCCACTAAATTTTCCAGATTTGACACTAAGAGCTTCTTGATCTAAGTTTATCATCTTATATACTAGAACAAGAGAGAGATCAGATATATATTGCTAGCACACTGTGAGAACACAAACACAACAAATATCAGCACAAGTGTTCTGATGCAAAAGTCCAATATAAGTATGCACAAGATCAAAATATAGACTATTGATCAATTCGTATCAATGTCTATAACTAGAAAACAAATGTACACACACTACAATTTCTTAGTTGTCTATATATGTATAATGAAGGTAAATGGTTGTTGACAATCCTTATATAGAACAAAACACGACCTATGAAGCCTAAAGCAATGAAGCCTAAAGCAATTGGGAGATTGATCTTCCACATCTGAAGAACAAGTTGAAGAAGTAGAAGAACCAATATGATCTCATGGAACTCAGGTAAAATCATGCATGTGCATTTCATGATTTTTTACAGAGGATAGCAGTATCACTTGCCATCCTAAAAATCTGGGTTTCTAGCTTTTTGATCTTTTGTTCTGTTGTCTTATGTTTAAGTTTCTTTACCCTTGTGGCATTAATTTTATGTCTAGGGGAGATCCTAATTTGAATTTCAAATTGACAACTAGAATATATAAAGATCTTGCCTTTGTGGTCAATTTAGTTTTGGGTTTGATGCCTTTGTTTCAACCCGTGACTCATGGTTTAAGAGCTCTAAGACTACAACTGTGTTTGTGATACACAAACCAATATAGCAGCTGTCTTTGTATGTCCTCTCCCTTTCAGAGTTTGGCTAAGGACAAAAGTCCAAAACTCCTTCCTTGCTTTGGCCCTCGTGCTTGCCCTCTTGTGGCACCTCTTTGGCTTGTGTCTCTCTCTTGTTAGAGCACTCCATCAGCCTATATATACTAAGCAAGGCTGCCTTTGCTAAGTGGTTGTCAAAATGTAGTTTTTTTACATTTGCTTTGTTGGGTTTCTCCCTTTGTTGGGTTTTTGGTTTATTTTGTATTGTTCATTAGTCTCTAAGTCTTCCTTTTATGATTATAAACCTTAGAGCTGAACAAAACATCTTCTCATAAACTCATTGCATTCTGCATACCATGAGATCAGTTGGTAGTGCAGCAACCCCGGAAGTGTTCATGAAAGAAGCAGCTGAGGATAGCTGAGTTCTGATGTATCCCGCTGAGGTAGCTGGGTTCATGAAAGAATCAGTTTAGGATAGCTGAGTTTCTGAGAGTGAAACTTCTTAGAAGTCTTCAAGAAGAATCAGTTAAGTGATAGCTGAGTTCTTAGTTGAAACTTCTTATACCTTCATGTGTAGCCACTTAGAGACAAGAGAGGTAGTTCTAAACTAGTTTGGGACTAGGTAGGATAGCAAGTCATTGCTGTATCCTATACTGTAATCTTGTAAGGAGTGAGGTACTCAGAAACAAGAGAGAAAGTATAGATCTAGACTAGTGGGTAGTTTAGGCAGGATAGCAAGTCGTTCATGTATCCCTAGACTATAATCTTGTAAGAAGTGAGTTTTACATAGTGGAAAAGTTTGTCTCTCAAGAGTTAGGGGCACGCAGTTTTTCTCCCTGGTTGCAGGGTTTTTGCGAGTAAAAAACATCTTGGTGTTCATTGTTATTTTACTGCAACTTTTATTTATTGTCATTGTGTATTTGTTATTCAGGATAGCTATAACCCTTGCTATCCTTGAGAACGAATTTATAAGAAAAAAAGTTGTTAAGGGCCTATTCACCCCTCTCTAGGACCTTTATATAGTCTTAGTCTTTATATATAAGAGCAATAGCCCTGAACACAACGACTTGATCTTTCAAATTTAGTTTTTCCTAGTTATAAAACACAATCAAAGACCAATTCTCAGAATCACAATTCAGCAATCAAAAAAAACAAACCCCTTTTCTATATCGATCAAAATAGAACCCAGTAGATTAGAAGTAAAGTTCTATCGCTTTAGATTATTAGAAATCTGCAATATATATACTACTGATTCTATTCAATTTCAATCAGAAATAACACAATATGATAAACACACAAATAAGAGAAAGGGTTAGAGAATCTGGCCTGTGAGAATCCAAAGAAGAAGTATGCCCTGTGAGAATCCAAAGGGGCACGATGTCGTTGTCCTAAAGCGATAGACGCCTCCCCTCGTGTAGGTATTGGTGGTCGTCTAAGCACTCCAAGATATAACCCTTAAACCTCACATAAAGTCTAATCTGCTTCACACGCTCACGGTAGACGGGGATGTCAAGCTTTTATCAATTGCCCATAATAGAGAGTATATATGAATTGGTGTAGATAGAGAGTCAGTAGAAGGAAGAAGAAGAAGAACATAGAAAGAAGAGATGTCGTACACTTGTCTGAAGAAGAGTCCAGTCTTATAAAGACTTTTCTCACCTGTTCAAAAGAACATAACTCCTTGAAAACCAAAACAAATGACTTTTGACACTTAAAGAAAATAGATAATAATAATAGTTTTGGATAAATAGAATAAAAAACCAACAGTATATCTATATTAATTTGATAGGAATCATGGGTGCACCGTGCACCTAAGTTGTGACATGCTGCATATAATGGTCCAACTATAATCAAGGAGATCGATCTTCTATATATATTATTATGGGATGGGATGACGATTGCACTTGCGGCCGGTTACCTGTCGAAAAGGGATCTCTAACTTGATGAGTTTTGTGAGATGGAGATCACTTGATCCCAATCAAACAGTTCGTCGGATTAAGGGGTTCAGTAAAAGAATTGATGTCATTTCTTCCATTAGCTCTCCATTTCCACCATCCCAATTATCTTAGCTGTGAGCCTGTGATTCATTCTCTGAGGAGTCTACTTATCTGTCATGGTATTTTTGGTCTCATTGGCACTCGCCAGTTCAATGTTCACGCTAGTTGCTCGTGGTGGAATACCATATATATCCGGCACACTATATTTGAGGGGAGGCAGCGTGGGATCTCCGTCCGGCTGGCGGCGTAGCAGAGGAGGCAGTCAGTGTGCGATAGGTCGTTGAAGCGTTCGTACATGGGCCGCGTGGATTTAACGAAGTAAAAACGCCGGAATGAAGCTGGCGTTTGGCGGAGGCTTGAGAGCTCCGCAAGGCCAGCGAGGTTCTTGGATCATCACAGCAACTAACGTAGAAAAGCGAGAAGAAGATGATGAAGAGTTCTTGTCTTGGTTGCTTCGTTTGTCTAGCTACCTCCTTGGTTTTTGAGACTGAAGACAGATTTTGGTCGACTGTGGATTCAAGGGAGTGGTGGACCGGCGGTGATGGGTTTGCAACAGATAGGGATGTGCCTCTGAAAGCAAGCTTTCTATCAATGGGGGTAAAAAAAGAAAAATAATTAGTCGGCCAAGGCGGAGACGAAAAAAATACGAGAACTGGGGTTCTTAGAAGAGCGCGGCTTCAGTCCCTTATTTGTCGTCGCCTTTGGCACCTTATGCACTGAAATGCGCCCGTTGCAAGATGCGCCTTCACAGTTTTTACAGTCGATTCTGACTCTAAAAACGACGGACGTTGAAAAATCTGTAAGGGTGACATGGGCTAGCGGGGGTTAGTGAGGTTGGACATGACTCACACGAGGCAACCCTAAACTAGATCTCGAGCTCATGGTTTGATTCAGCCGTCTCAGCAGAAACATAGAGCTACTCGAGGTCGAGAGACGAGCTCCGACGATGATGTGGAAGCACAAGGTTGCCCTACCTTGTGTGGCTATGATGCTGTAAGCGACAAGAATGTTATTCTTGATCGAAGAAAGAGGAAGAAAAAAATAATAATAATTAATGTACCAAAAAGATTACCTTTTTTTAATTTTTATTTTATTTTTACAAAATCAGTAGCAAACTTCATATCATAGGGCAGAGAGAAGCGAAATGTAAAATAGCACACAATAGCAAACCAGTAAGGATCATATCAAAGAGCTGCTAGATAGGCAAATCTCAATACCACATTCTCAAATCAACCAGCGTTCATTCGCATACTAAACAAAAGATTACTACTAGAAGTTTGATATTAACGAAGGGCCTTGATAGAATTACATCTCCTCCTCATACTCTCCCTGTTCATCTTCATACTCGTCCTCATCAGCGGTGGCATCCTGGTACTGCTGATACTCTGACACCAGATCGTTCATGTTGCTCTCAGCCTCAGTGAATTCCATCACGTCCATGCCCTCACCAGCGTACCAATGCAAGAAAGCCTTCCTCCTGAACATAGCAGTGAACTGCTCACTCACCCTCCTGAACATCTCTTGGATGGATGTGGAGTTTCCGATGAAAGTTGAAAATATCTTGAGACCACTTGGTGGGATGTCACAGACTGTTGACTTGACATTGTTGGGGGTCCACTCAACAAAGTAGGAAGAGTTCTTGTTCTGGACATGCATCATCTGGTCATCAACTTCCTTGGTGCTCATCTTACCACGGAACATGGCTGATGCTGTGAGGTACCTTCCATGTCGGGGATTAGCAGCACACATCATGTTCTTGGAATCCCACATTTGCTGGTTGAGTTCTGGAACAGTCAAAGCTCTATACTGCTGGGACCCTCTTGAGGTCAGAGGAGCGAAACCAACCATGTCAAACTGGAGACGAGGGAAGGGGATGAGGTTAACAGCAAGCTTGCGCAAATCAGAGTTGAGCTGTCTAGGGAACCTAGGAAGCATGTAACACCAGACGTTGTTGCAGAGATCAAGTTATTCAAATCACCAAAGATGGGGGGTGGTGAGTTTAAGTGTGCCGAAGCAAATATCATAGAAAGCCTTGTTGTCAAGAACCTTGCACTCATCCGCATTCTCCACAAGCTGATGAACAGACAAAGTAGCATTGTAAGGCTCCACACCAGTGTGTGAGACCTTCTTTGAAATCAATAGTGTTCCCAGTCCAGATCAAGTACCACCACCCAAAGAATGGCACACCTGGAACCCTTGCAAGCAGTCACAGTTCTCGGCCTCCTTCCTCACCACATCAAGAACCGAATCGATCAACTCAGCCCCCTCGGTGTAGTGATCGACCTTGAGAGCTGATGAGGCGATGGACATTGGGATTGTCGTCGCCATCATCTTCAAGCCCAAAATCAGATCCATGGGGCTTCAAATCAAATCCATGGTCGCCTTCATCTTCAGGCCCAGAATCAGATCCCTGGGGCTCCAAATCGTATCCATGGGGCTCAACATCAGATCCAGATTCATGGGCGCCTTCTTCTTCAGGCCCAAAATTAGATCCATGGGGCTCAGAATCAGATCCAGATTCATGGTCGCTTTCATCATCATGAAGCCGATGAGACTGCATCCACTCATCAAAGACCCCCCGCCTCTGGAGACGACTCATCTGGTAAAACCTGCTACCGAACCACCCTGACCCGACCTGACCGGCGGAGAACCGGAATCCGGCAGGCGGGCAGACGGTTGGGGGAAGCTGTGGGCGACGAGGCTTAGGGGAACGGGAACAACGTGATTATTTTTTGGGCAGATTGGGTTCTCCAGCAGCCTTCGTAATTTTCAGATTTGATTTCAATTACTCTAAATAGTGTTCCCGGTCCAGATCCAGTACCACCACCCAAAGAATGGCACACCTGGAACCCTTGCAAGCAGTCATAGTTCTCGGCCTCCTTCCTCACCACATTAAGAACATAATCGATCAACTCAGCCCCCTCGGTGTAGTGACCTTAAGAGCCGAGGCAATGGAGATTGGGATTGCCATCGCCATCATCTTCAGGCCAAGAATCAGATCCATAGGGCTCCGAATCAGATCCATGATCGCCTTCATCTTCAGGCCCATAATCAGATCCCTAAGGCTCCGAATCACATCCATGGGGCTCAGAATCAGATCCAGATTCATGGTCGCCTTCATCTTCAGGCCCAGAATCAGATCTAGATTCATGGTCGCTTTCATCATCATGAAGCCGATGAAAGACCCCCTGCATCTAGAGATGCTTCATCCACTCATCAAAGACCCCCCGCCTCTAGAGACGACGCATCCGATAAAACCCGCTACCGAACCACCCCGACCGGTGGAGAACCAGAGTCCGGCAGGCGGGCGAACGGTTGGGGGAAGCTGTGGGCGACGGGGCTTGGGGGAACGGGAACAACGTGATTATTTTTTGGGCAGATTGAGTTCTCCAGCAGCCTTCGTAATTTTCATATTTGATTTCAATTACCCTAAATAGTGTTCCCAGTCCAGATCCAGTACCACCACTCAAAGAATGACACATCTGGAACCCTTGCAAGCAGTCACAGTTCTCGGTCTCCTTCCTCACCACATCAAGAACCGAATCGATCAACTCAGCCCCCTCGGTGTAGTGACCTTGAGAGCCGAGGCGATGGAGATTGGGATTGCCATCGCCATCATCTTCAGGCCCAGAATCAGATCCAAGGGGCTCCGAATCAGATCCATGATCGCCTTCATCTTCAGGCCCAGAATCAGATCCCTAGGGCTCCGAATAATTTTCATAGGGCTCAGAATCAGATCCAGATTCATGGTAGCCTTCATCTTCAGACCCAGAATCAGATCTATGGGGCTTCGAATCAGATCCATGGGGCTCATAATCAGATCTAGATTCATGGTCGCTTTCATCATCATGAAGCCGATGAAACTTCATCCACTCATCAAAGACCCCCCGCCTTTGGAGACGACGCATCCGGTAAAACCCGCTACCGAATCACCCCGACCCGACCCGGTCGGCAGAGAACCGAAATCCGGCAGGCGGGCGGACAGTTGGGGGAAGCTGTGGGCGACAGGGCTTGGGGAACGGGAACAACGTGATTGTTTTTTAGGCTGATTGGATTCTTCAGCAGCCTTCATCATTTTCAAATTTGATTTCAATTACCCTAATTTTTTCTCTCCTCCGCTACCAGAAAGATTACCATTAGCTACGGTTTTATCTCACTATATATGTACCATGGACATACCAGTTTCCTTATTGGATTCTCACAACTCATAAAACATCGAATCTTTGGTTCTAGTTTTACTTGTGATTCTAGTGACCGCAGGGATTGCTCCTTGTTAACAGTAATTATGATGATATATTATGTAGGTATTGGTAAAAAGCTCAAAAAAGAAAGATACACAAAATTAATATGTACAAGAGAAGAAAATATCAACTATTGTATTATGTTCTCTAGCTTGTAAGTGTTATTAGATATACGACAAAAACATGTTTGATCCTTAAGATGGACATTCTTTTATGTGTGGAGATAATTTATAAGAGTTGAGCATATAAGAATGAATGAGAAAACTGTGGTCGTATATTAATCTTAAGATCACCTTGATTTATAAAACTTGACAGACATGAAAGATAAAAAGTTATAGTATTCGTAGACAATTAAGGCAAAGTAATATATCATGTATAACTTGGTCATTGCCCTACAAAAAGCATAAGCTAGTTTTCAGTTTACCGAAACCGGAGGAGGGGATTAGCTTGTCAGGTTTTGTTGAATTTGAGTCGATCGTATTAGGGATGACAATAATCCCCAACAAGTAGGGTACCCATAGGTATTCGACCCTAACATGGAAGATACACGGGGATAAACGGGTACCGAGTAACGGGTATAGGGATCTTCAGTATTCGGATTTTGAATCGGATACGGGGCGGGTATGGTATTTTGATATTCGTCTACATCCCCACCCATTTAAGATGGAAATATTATTATATACAATTTATTATATATATATATATTTTAATATATATTATTTATAAATAGATATTTATATAAAATCTTTTATAATATTTTTTTACTATGATTCTCTTAATGAATATTTATAGAAATTTCCTTTTTAACTGAGATTTGTATTCGTTTTTGTTAGATTGAATCTTTTTTTGACTGAAAAAAACTAGAGCAGAAGCCCCTTATATTGATATGGAATGTTGGTACAATTAATCAAAGCTTAGAAGATCTCTAAGCATTATAGGAATGGAATTAATCTATTCACTCTTTCCAACTGAATCAAAAGCATGACTAGCTAATCTATGAGTAACTGAGTTTGTTGTTCTAGGAGAGAAGTCAATTGAAAACTGCCCCATTTGTTGAATTCTATGAATGTCATCAATGAGATTTGCATATTCCATATCAGAGAAGTCTACAACTCGTAAATCTGACACAGCAACTTTACAATCTGTTTCAATATGACCCTCTTTGTAGCATGTTGTAATAACCATTCCAGTGACCCTCTTTGTAGCCTGTTGCAATCTGTTTCAAAAGCTACAAGAGCATGTCCCTGTGTGTTTCTTAAAATACCTCCCACTCCTCCTTCAGATTCATTTGGTAGGTACGCACCATCAACATTCAGTTTAATGCCTCGAGTAGATGGTGACCATCTACTTCTACTGTGAGAGCTAGGTATTTTAGTGCGAGACTGATGCACTTGTGAGTATTCATTATACCAAGCCATTGCACTGCACACAATTTCCTCAGCCTGTTGGGGTTTCTGAGACCATATAATGTGGAGTTCATGTTCTTCCAAATCCCATGAATAAGCATAAGTAATGCATTAAATTTCTCATTTGGCAAATTCTGAGCTTGCTCCAACATCCATTCCTTGAAGATGAAGCTTTCTGAAAACATGACTTGCAGATTCAGATGATCTTTTGACAATATTACTTTGCTGATAGGGCAATTGAATATTACATGTGCAATAGTTTCTTGTGGATAGGGACATGAGATACATTGCATTGAACCAGAATATCCTTTAGTAGCAATTTGAGCTCTAGTAGGTAACAAGTCATTGCAGGCCCTCCACATGCACAAATGAGCACCTTGCCTAGAATTTTTGCATTCCATAACTTTTTCCAAAGAGGTAAATAAGGATTACCAGTATATGAAGAAGCTAAAGCATTTGGAATGACAATACTTCTTGCTAACCAATAAGCAATTTTCACTGAGTATGTACCTCTTTTCTCCGGCTGCCAAGTAACTCTGTCATCCAAGGCACGCTGGCTAATTGGAATAGACAAGATTTTTTGAGCAACTGCAGGAGAGAATAATGTTGTAATCATCTGATAATTCCATTGTCGAGAATGACTGTCAATGAGCTCACTTACTCTAGTTATGTCACAATTGGGAGGTTGATGCAGTAAATATTTGGGGCAGTTTGGAATCCATGCATCATGCCAGATACGAATTTGAGAACCAGTACCTACTTTCTATTGGATTATTTATATATATTTGATTTTATTTTCATATTTCTATATTTTGTAATTATTTTAAAAAAAATAATTATTACATAATTGTTAACGGGAATCAGGGCAGGTATAAGAACGTAATCTCCAAAGAGGACAGGGACGGGAAATCCTACTACAGGTTTTGTGTAGCGGTGATGAGAGCTACACAAAATGAATAGTTGGCATATAGTATTCAAACCATTATTTAATAACGGTCAACATAAAAATCACTTTTTACACTACTGGAATAATATGACAAGTTTGAGAATGAAGAATGAAAAAAGGTACGGATATAGTATTTTGATCTCCTGATCCTTACCCTATCCATTGCCATCCCTAGAGCGTGCGTATTGTAATGTGAAATCATTGGCTTTGAAATAATGAGGGATAATTTCATGTACCCTTCTGAGGAATGTTGACCGAGCTCAGAGCCTCAGAGTTTTGTAGGCCCCTGTGCAACGTACAAAATATGCCTAACCTACTTACACGTACAAAATAGAAAGATCTACCAACTCGCAATCTATCTGCTGAGTATAGTATTGAATAAGATAAGTTTTTCCCAATTAGATCGAAATGGCTATATATGTATATATGTATATCTGTAGTTCGTCTAAATTCTAGAATCTTTTCAGTCTTAAAAAGAAAAAGAAAATGAAACATGGTTTGGAATTTTCCCATACATACATATATATATATATATACAGTCCCTATCCAGAGCGAAGCTTCGCTCTGGAATTAACGTGCGAAGGTTCTTATTTGACTCACTTTTCGGTCATATTTTTCGATCATACCCGGTCAGTGTCTAGATACATATCGTATGATCATTCTTACAAAGTTTCATTCAATTTGGTGACCGTTTAAGCCTCCATAATCATGATTTACTCCAACGGTTCTACTTGGACAGATTTTGTTCTATTGATTTATTTTATCTGATTCGGTGTGCAAACGATCACCAAACTGGATGAAACTTTGTAAGGATGATCATACGATATGTATCTAGACACTGACCGGGTATGATTGAAAAATATGACCGAAAAGTGAGTCAAATAAGGACCTTCGCACGTTAATTCCAGAGCAAAGCTTCGCTTTAGATAGGGACTGTATATATATATATATATATATATCCAGCTCTGGACTTCACTTCAAGGACGTATGCACAAACTCGATATCTGTTGCTAAAGGTGCCATCCATTGCAAGGACTGTATCAAGTCTTCCGCATCTCTAGATCTCTCATTTGCCGGAACAACGGTATCCATCCAGAATTCAAGAATTTCAACACTAGGCAATACTGATGATGACAAGGTCCTTCTGAAATCTTTGGGAAATATGAGAGCCCTAAAATCATGAAGAAAGAGGACCATCTTCTTGGAACTACCGAATTCTTTAAGAAACTCTGTCAGTTTAGGAAAATGTTTCCATGGCTGCTGGTCGAAGCTGCTGGATGATTCCTCACCCCAAATGTCCAGTAATACGATGCGAGCAGATCTTAAGTTTGGAGCTCTTAAAGAAAGCTTGGACTTTAAGTAACCTTCGAAGCTAAAATAAAATAGATTTGGAGCAATGATTGTGCCCTTCACATCATGGCTCCCATGTAAATAAAACCCTTTCATGCGCCAAGCATGAATGCTAATACACTTCAAACTGAAGCAGTCTAGCAAGAACACAACCACAAGAGGATGAGGTTTTGGTGAAACAACCGTAACAGATTCCAGATTCACAGCTTTGTGCACATAAATTCGAGTAGCCTTGCAATGCTTGATTTCTATGGATTTCAAACTAGAACTCGAAACAGTAATAATCTTGATGCCTGCAAAGGAAGACTTAATTAAGGACAGATGCTCAACCGCAGGGCACTCCTTAATTAGGTAGGAGAGAGCATCGATATCAAAATGCACGGTTTTGAAGGACATCTTTTTCAGAGAGGGAAGAAGAGGCTCCAAGCTTATACGAGTATTCTTTAGTCCGACACTGACATACTCCAAACTGAGACAAGTTAAAGTTTTTGCATTGACAAAGTTGGTCCTTGACAAGCAGTAATAGTACTTTTTCGGCCAATCTCGATCCCCCTGTTGCGCTTTACGAACTCTAAGGCTAATGTCTACTTCTTTAACGCTTCTCTCAAATGAATAACTCAACCACTTGGTCACAGCGATGGCATCCCCGCATAAGTAATAGTTCGTCATGCGAAGCCTGAATTTATCCAATACTTGTTTCTCTTTTTCGTTGTTGCATACTAACAAACATCTCTGTAACATGTTGACGAACTTATGATGTTGCTCGAGTTTCTTGTTTCTCTTTCCCACGTCGAAATCTAATGTGGGAACACAAGACAATATACCCTCCCACTGCTTGGAAAGAAGGCTCATGCCCACGGCAGCTTTGGTGGGCAGACGGCGTAGAATTTCATGGATGACAAGTTCTGGTAATTCAGGTCGACCCTCGGTGTTGACGTCGGCCATTACGATATCGAATTACGGCGTGCCTTTCTTCTTCCAAACCCAAACTAGCCCTTTGCCCTATTTATACATAGATATATGCTATGCATGCTATATATATATATATGTGCTAACTAATTAAGGAGTTCGAAATTGCCAAAAGAAAAGGACTCCGAATGACTTAGCGAATGGTACGGTGTTTTTTCTTTTTTTTTTGCATGATGAAATTCAATGAGGCAGAGAAACTTAATGATGTATTTATGAAACTCGTGATTGGCTAGTACGTGTTGATAAACATCATGAGTTACCACTTTCCTATGGGTAAAAGGAATGTAGTAAATTAGTGTTGATAAACATTTTACTTTAGGGATAAGTCTGTTGTACCGTCCGGTATAGCATACCGGATAGATCTCCGTCGTTCAACAAGCTATACCGGACAGATCTCTGCCGTTCAACAAGGGGGTGGGTAGGGTGGGGACAACATAATTTTCCTTGCTCTAGTCAGTGGCGTAGCCAGAAACCACAAGTAGAATGGTCAAGAGTTTAAACAATAATGCTACACAAAATAAAAATATAATTTTTATTGAATAATATAAAAACTTATAAATCATTAGAATACTTCGAAAACAAAAGCTAAACAAAATAACAAATCTCCTTAAAGCAATTATAATTGTCCTCGACGATTGCTCATATTTTGAAATTTTGGAGGAGTTTCAAATGGTGTCGCTTGTTCTGTTGTTTTTCTCTTACAATACTTTTCAAATAAAGCTAAAACATCAATAATTGCAAGTTTTTAATTATGAAGGTTGTCGACGACAAGAAAAAATTTACTGAAGGATAACAAAGGGAAATATGTAAAGAAGCGACTAAAACTGTTTATATAGAGGTGCACGAGTTCACACGTGACACTCCTCTGTCCAAATTAATTGTTGCAATTAATATTTTATATGTCAAATTTTTTTTAATTAGTTAAAAAGGACAAAATAGTGCCAACATCACATTTCAACTGGTCAGCTGAACCCCTTGACCCCCCGTTCCCTACGCCCCTGGCTCTAGTATTGATGTGGAGTGTGTCGTTCGTACGTGTCAAGTCTACAATGAGGAGCCAATCACCAAATGACGAACTGCTTCGACACGTGTCTCACCCTTAAGCAGGTGTTACGTAGAAGTACCCAGCTAGGATTCCCGGCTGCATGTTTTGCTTTATTTCCTTCTTCTCCCTGAGCTTTCTGGTTTCTCTGTCATCTCTTGTCCTCTATTCCCTAACGATTAGAGGTGCATGTTCTTTCTGTGTTTTCATATATTGCTAGATCGAGTCGTGTAACATGTGGTTGGGTTAACAAAGTGATTAGTGAGTTGTGGATTATTTGGTAGGAATCATGGGTGCACCTAAGTTGGGACATGCTGCATATAATGGTCCAAGCATAATCAAGGAGATCTGATCTATATTATGGGACGGGATGACGATTGCGCTCGCGGACGGTCACATGTGGTAAAGGTATCTCTAACTTGATGAGTTTTGTGAGATGGAGATCACTCAATCCCAATCAAACAATTCGATTAAGGGCTTCAGCACACAAAGAATTGATGTCATATCTTCTTTTGCTCTCCATTTCCACCATCCCAATTAACTTAGCAGAGGAGGCAGTCAGTGTGCGACAGGTCGTTGAAGCGTTCGTACATGGGCGGCGTGGATTTAAAGAAGTAAAAACGCCGGAATGAAGCTGGCGTTTGGCGGAGGCTTGAGAGCTCCGCAAGGCCGCAAGTAAAAACCCATATTGATTCTGGCCTAACCTAGTGCACTTGGTTTTACTGCAATATGGCAAATGAGATTCAAACAATAAGCAAGCAAGAAACTGTGATTTCAAACCCCAAAGAAGCAACTTAAAATTCGAGTACAGATTTATTACAATCTAAATAAAATTAAAAAGAAGAAAATGAAATAATGGTAACATACATACAGCATCTAAAAGAGAGACAGCAAGTAGTATTACCTCAATTGGATTGATCATCTTCGATTGGCATTGGGTATCGGCAGATAGGACATAGGTGGCTATTCTCCATCCACTGGACGATGCAATGTACATGATAATGGTGTGTGCAGGGCAATGCAGTAATGGGTTTGCAGCAAAATCCTCCAAACAAATGGGACACTCTGGTGTGTGTGTCATAACATCATCAAATGTCACCGGTTCCAAACCCTGAATCGATGATTTACTCGCAGGAATCAATTTGGGTGGTACCTCAGGTCGAGGTACATATCCACCAATAGGCGAAATGAGGGTAAGGTCATACACACACAAAATGATGTCGTTGGTGGAAACGGCCGCCGCAATCACCGCGAACAGCTCTTTAACAGCCTTTACTTGTTCAACATGAGGGACACCCAGGCCTGTAAGAGCCTCATAGAACATCTGTGCATAATAATTTTCAAACCGTGGCTTCTTGAAACTTGAGAGAAGGATGGCATAACTTTTTTCACCTATGTGAGTGTTTGAATCAATATTTGACATGACCTACGTGGCAAACCAAATGGACGGGTCCATTAATGACCGCGGCCATTAATAAGTAAATGTCGTGACTCATGCTGTTGAGCCGCAGTGTACAACGCGGTTTATTAAATAACCGCAGTTATTAACAGAGATGATGACCGCGGCTATTAGTGTTTTGAGCCGCGGTCGTTGAGCTGTGAAAACCTTACGTTGAGCCGCGGACACTATGTTGAGCCGTGAACATTTTATGTTGAGCCGCGGTCACCTTATGTTGAGCCACAAACACCTTTGTTGAGCCACAAACGCCTTATGTTGAGCCACGGACGCCCTATGTTGAGCCGCGGACATCTTATGTTTAGCCGCGGACGCTTTATGTTGAGCCGCGGTCACCTTATGTTGAGCCGATACCTTATTTAGCTGCGGCTATTTGTGTGTTGCAGCGGCCACGTAAGGAGAATAAATGTTATGTCATGTCAAACCCATACGAGGTCGACTGATTGATATTTACTAGCTAAATTACGGTTAAAGATGTCGCCTTCAAGGGAGACATCACCACAGTTACCAAAATGATTGCAATCAGATTGAATGAGCTTTATTACAATTTAATTCATGATTTACCTGTAATCCATCCCTGTGTTTAAAGCTGGGATTACGTTTTTGTTTTTATTTTTATTTTACTTCACTATAAAAAGGACCTTAGGATTCTTTGTTAGAGGTCCTCGACCAAACGCTCTACGCGATTACACATTTTTATCTCAATACAATTAAGCTTCTCAGCATTACACATATCAATTCCGTGTTTACTTTATCGTTTTTGTTTACTGGTACCTATCTATCTTTGCCGCGATTTACATTATCGTTCTTTACATACTTGCAATTTATCTTACTGTTCGTTACTTTTCTGAACTATCTTTCCTGCAATTTACATTCGTGTTCTTTACGTTATCTTTAATTTTCCTGCACTTTACATTCTTGCATTCACATCACTTGCACCATCACAACATTCACCTAGTCACACAACACCAAGATCGGCTTACTAGCCGATCCGTGTTAAAGTCCTTGCATCCAAGGCAGAGAGAACCCTGCGGTCGAGATCGATCCTTCCTCGGTCCACAGTCGACTGATCAGAAGTCAGGGCAGCGCATCTACATACATATCAGAACAAAACCTCGCTTGGCCCCTCGGCCGCGAGTTGGCACGCCATCGCACACGTCACCAAGCCAGAAGGACACGTGTAGCCCAAAAAAGCCCCCGGCCCATTGACACGTGGCCGGGATGATTTTTTAGCCAACAGTGAGTAAATTGTTCATAAGAATAGGGCATGGTGTTGTCATGTCGGATGGCTTTTACCTTCAAGAAGTTTACAGAGATCAGCACCCTGTCCTCCGGCCATCTCCGGTTGCTGGGGGGTTCGCTTTCTTGGACCAGTGTCCTGTGGAAATACCTTTCCTCTATCAAATCCATCGCTCCTCGCTTTTTCCCTCAAGGCTGAAACTACTTAAATCAAGATTAATCTGATTCGATTCAACCAGGATTAGGATACCCTCTCGCTTACGGACAAAGATCCCAAACCGAACCAGATCGGGATGTACAGATCAAAATAGATCGGGAGAATCAACTGCAAATCTTGATATAAATTTGGGTGGTGGTGGGCCTTTTTGTTGAGGGCTTTATAACTGGTTTTGTTGAATATTACCTTATTTGGTAAGTCTTACCCAAAGTCTCGCTCTCAGGTAAATAACTAAAAGTTGTTCTAGAGGTGGCAAACGGGTTGTTAAGCACGGGCACGACACGAGCACGGCACGTTTAAAAGCGGCCTGGCACGGTCTAAGCCTGTTAACGGCCCGGCTCGGCCCAAACACGTTATTCTAATGGGTCGGGCTGGGCCTAGAAAAATGAGCCTGTAGGCCCGGTCCGTTATAAAATATAATTTTTTTTCTATTTTTAATATGAAGATAACATATTTAAAAATAATAAACTTAATTTTAAGTATGAACAATATACTTATATACTAATAATTATTTATTTGAGTATGAATTTGCATTCCCCTAAACTCATAAGAAGTTTTTGCCTAAAAATTTATTAATTGTGAACAATAAACATTTATCACTTATTTCTTTAGTATGTTAACAAAGAAAAAAATAATCGATAAATTGTGTGAATTAGTTTTGGTTTGTAATAGTATCATGTATAATTAAAAGTTAAGATTATGAGAGTAGAAGCGGTGGTATAAGACATTCACCTCGACAATTTTCAATTTTCGGCACGAAACGGGCCCGTTCATGGGCTCAGGCTGGCCCACCACGTTATGGGCTTGTGCCGTGGGTCGGGCTGGGCCTTACATTTGAGTAAATGGGCCGGCCCAACCCCGAGCCCGAGCCCGTAAAGAAGTGACCCGTCGTGGGCCGGCCCAAGCATGGCCCGAAACCCGATTAGACGGGCCGAGTCAGGCTGGGCCGGCCCGTTTGCCACCTCTAAGCTGTTCAGTTATTCATCTCTACTACTATAGAGCCAGGCCCTCAAAAGCTTCACCAAATCGTGAACTTCCATAATAATTACCCTTAATGAATCAACTAACACAAATAAAAATCAAGGGTTGTTATAGTAAAAGAAAAATAAAAATTAAAACAAATTAAATAAATAAATAATCATAAAAACTACCGATTAGTAGGACGAATAACTGTATAATACGGTAAACCTAATTAACCGCTCACACTTATCTTTTGTTGATCGTGATTATGATTCCGTGCAAATATGCACGGGTAAAAGGCTAGTATTTATAATTACAAGACAAATACTTTGTTGTAATGTATTATAATAAAAGCACACCATACCAGATGATTACAGCCGGAAAACACTTCTACACAGTAAACACACTCTTATTCTGACTATACTAGAATGACTACGTTCTGACTATCTTACTTCTTGAGAAATGTTGAGAAAACTTCTATCGCAAGTTTATGATGTCTTCCTACTGACGACTAATGCTCTTTACACAGGGAGCGAACTCCAAACTGAAATTAAAACTTATCTAAACTAAGTGGACGACATGAAGAATCTTATCCTAATAAGGTTTTAACTTTACTTTTAAAAAAAGTAAAGTCTTTTGTTTTCAAGCGTCGGCTGTCAATAACTTCTTATCAGAGAAAAAATGTTTTTTGTCTTAATGCATCGGCAACCGTTCATCATTCCATCATGTTTTTGATGTTGTCAAGGGCGGATCTACTTAGGAGGCTGTATAGGCTACAGCCTAGACAACAATTGTCTAATAAATTCTATACGTTTGTGCATCATGTTATGAAATCCAAGTTAGTTCAGTTGGCTGTGCTTTTTGATTAGTATCTCTCCATGCCCCTAAGGGCATGGGTTCGATTCATGCTTTCCTTTCTCCTCTTTATACATTTTCTTTGTTTGCTTTTCTGTTATTTTCTTTTTCCATGTAATATTTTTCTATTTTCTATCTGTTTCAGTACTTTCTTTCTCATTTTATTTCTTTTTTCTTTTTTAGAATTGAGTTTAAAAAGATATTGAAATATAATTTTGATAAAATATAATATGTTTTCCATGATTTTGTTTTAAAACATTATTGACTAAAAAAAATTGCATACAAGAGAGGAATTTAGACCATATTTCATTCCTAGATCCGCCACCGGATGTTCTGGTATTCTTTCTCATCTTCTTTGTTGTCCATATCTAAATCATCAAGACTCTTATACTTTTTTCAATCTCTTATAACAATGTGGTGGTAGTTAGTGTGCAATCAATTTCTTTTCTCATTAGAGTAACTAATTAACGTAGAAAAGTAAAGTAAGAAGAAGATGATGAAGAGTTCTTGTCTTGGTTGCTTCGTTTGTCTACCTCCTTGGTTTTTGAGACTGAAGACAGCTTTTAGTCGACTTTGGATTCAAGGGAGCGGTGGAACGGCGGTGATGGGTTTGCTATCTGTTGTGTGCCTCTGAAAGCAAGCTTTCTATTCTATCAATGGGGTAAAAAAAGAAAAAATAGAAAAGCAAAAATAATTAGTCCGGCCAAGGCGGAGATGACGCAACGCTAGGCGGTCCACGTGGCGTACACCTAAATGAATTGTGGGCCCCACCATTTAAACCAGAAAAATAAAAATAAGAAGACTAAAAGAAAAACAATTCGTGCGGCCTGGGCGGAGACATGGTGCCGCTGGGCGGTCCAGGTGGC
The DNA here is from genome assembly GCA_010134655.1 of Fragaria nilgerrensis. Classification (NCBI taxonomy): domain Eukaryota; kingdom Viridiplantae; phylum Streptophyta; class Magnoliopsida; order Rosales; family Rosaceae; genus Fragaria; species Fragaria nilgerrensis. The sequence continues at coordinate 48,804,718 of CM020982.1, read as the reverse complement.
GTGGGCTTTAGCCGGCAGGGGGGGTGGGGTCCAACATTTAAGAAGAAACCGGGGTAGGGTTCTTAGAAGAGCGCGGCTTCAGTCCCTTGTTCGTCGTCGCTTTTGGCACCATATGTAGTCATGTACTACCAGAAATTTGGCACCAATTCAACTCATGCAAACTTCTTCTCTCTTCCCAAACTTCATTTGGTTTGGTTTGGTTGGTATGTTTCATTCTATCTCCTCCACTACTAGCTACTCTGTGTTTTGAGAAGGAAATTAACTTTCACATTAGCTTTCTCTTAGATTGATCTTCTCAATGGTAAGATGGTAAGATGTAAGCATATGGTTCAGTAAATCTCAATCCATTTAGAAGAAGCCAGGAATAATCTTAAACCAACCCTATTTGGAATAATCTTATATATATGCCATAATAAACTAACCATAGTCCAGAAACTTAGATGTCTTTGTTCCTTGTATGGTAGTGTGTATATCCATGCTTGAATAGACTGGATTGTTACAGACCAAAAATAAATAAATTAGACTGGTTGTTGGTTCAACAAAAATAGGAGTACTATAAACAGATTGTGCGTTTTTGACAGAGGATGTTCATTAGTACTTCGATCAGCATGAGTTCTCGGAACACCCTGAAATCTTTCAACTGTCTGCTGGTTTTGTAGTGGAAATTTTAGTTCTTGAAACCGATATTCTTATATGGTCAAAACAGAGAAGACACAGAAGAGTAAACCTGGAGACTCATATGGTCACAGCCACAGCCATGAACTATGCTGAACAGACCTCCAACCATGCCTTCAACAAGTTTTTAGATGTCGGAAACCTGCTACTTCGGCTAGAGCTTACTCATGTCGTTCGTATATTGCCCATATGATCCACACTAGGTGTGCTGGAAGACTCCGACGACGTGTAGAACGTCTCAGCTTTTGTTAAAGTGTTTGAGACGGAGCTGTTGGCGCTATTAATGGTGCTGGCTTGCTCTAGCGTTGAGGCACTTAGAAAGGGAGGTTGGTTTGGAACAGGAATGTGTCTTTCTTTGTTGGCTGTTAGCATTAGAACTACTTCAGCCATAGATGGTCTCAAAGCAACTGAGGCCTGTGTGCACAGAAGTCCGATTTGAAGAACGTTTGATACCTCTTTTGCTGGAAGCTCATGATTTTTCAAGCGGGGATCAACCACCTCGGCCAACTCGTTTGATCTGTAGTGTTTCCATACCTGAGACCAAAAGGTAACATGGTCTAATAAGCACTTGTTTCTTATATTCCAAAATATAAAGCATCAGTCTCATTTTCTATGTATAAGAGTTGCAAACTTACTTTGTGTAGGAGTGAATCAGTGTTTGAGTCCTCTTGTTTGAAGGTGCTATTCCTCATACCAGACACAATCTCGAGAACTAGCACTCCGAAGCTATAAACATCTGCTTTCTCTGTAAGTTGCCCTTGAACAAGATACTCCGGTGCCATATAACCTCTGCATAGCCAGTTTATGATTAGCAGCATTGTTAGATAGGACTAAAGAATCCTTCTAAGGTTGGTGAAGAGAACAAATTGCTCTACCTTTTACAAGCAGGCAGTTATTAGACTAACAAAAGAGTGTAGAAGCTGCTAAACTTAATCTAGTTTAGGATGAAGCTGATGAGTCCGAGACCATAAGTCAGAACTTACAGTGTTCCAGCAATGCCAGTGCTAAGATGAGACTTGTCTAAAGCAAAACATCGAGCAAGGCCAAAGTCTGCAATTTTGGGGCTGAGATTCTCATCCAGAAGTACATTGCTGCTTTTTATGTCCCTGTGGATTATTCTTACTTCAGAACCTTCATGAAGATATGCAATCCCTTCAGCTGTTCCAACAATAATATCAAACCGCTGCTTCCAGTTAAGAAACTGATCACTGTTCTTATCTGCAAAGTTTAAAGACCACCAAGTAAATTAGAAATCATTGTCATTGTCCATTGTCATCCTTGCAATCCTACTTCAAAAATGTTCTCAACCAATGTCCTAATACTACAAGTTGGAGAAAGATCTAAACCTTTCGAGTTATGTAAAGAGAGGACTATTACCGAAAAGGAATTGATCGAGGCTCCTGTTAGGCACATATTCATACACCAGCAGGCTCTCGGGGCCTTCAATGCTGCAACCCAAAAGCTTCACAAGATGCTTGTGCTGAATTCCGCTGATTAAATTCACCTCATTGAAGAACTCATCCACCCATTGCTTGGTATTGTAGAACAATCTCTTCACAGCTACTGTCTTGCCACTAGGAAGAGTCCCCTTGAACACAGTACCACCTCCCCCTTCCCCGATTTTTCTAGAGGAGTTGAAATAATCTGTGGCCTTCTCTAGCGTCTCATACTTGAAACTTAAGCTAGAATACTTGCTAATGCTTATTGACACCAAGCCTAGATTACTACACTCTGAAAAAAACGAAATCTCATTACTGAAGCCTAAAACTACATGCTAAATAAGCAACAATAACAATTTTTTTCTCAAAAGGTTCATACCTTTTCTGACTTGAACCAGTCTTGTATAGCCTGCATAAGCAGCAAAGAGGGACAGCATTGTGAACGCAACTGCTGCCAAAAAAATTGCTATGATGATTCCCCTTCTTTCTGTAAACCACCCTGCGTATATAAATTTAGATTAAAACGAATCCAAAATAATTTATATAAACTCCAAATCAACTATAAGCAATAACAATGAACGATCGACTGAAACATAACTAACCATGTTCATCATGCTCTGTTTCACCCTTATCATTATAAAACTTGTGAGTCGAATACCTCAAATAACACCCGGCATTCAAAGCCCTCCCTTCTGTCTTCACCCCACACCCTCTCACCGCGGCACCGCCCTTCTCCAAACACTCTCTACACCCCTCACCGCCCACCGTCTCCCAACACTGCCCCAAACCATAGACCTCCCCACCCACCTCCGCCACCCCAAACCCCCCATTCTCCGCCGCACTTCTCTTAACCCTCTCAACCACCTCCTTCACATTCCCCTCAAACACCGCCGCTTCCGCCGCGTCTTCTCCGCCGCACACGACGGAGTCAACTCCGGGGACGGAGGCTTCGTTGTAGAAGCTGTAGCTGTCGTAGCGGAGGAAGCAGCCGTCGAGGAAAATGGTGGCGGAGAGTGAAGGGAGGCAGCGTGGGATCTCCGTGCGGCTGGCGGCGTAGCAGAGGAGGCAGTCGGTGTGCGACAAGTCGTTGAAGCATTGTGCTAGGCCGTACATGGGCGGCGTGGAGTTAACGAAGTGAGTGCCCCAGTGGTGCTTGGTGATGAGCTCCGAGAGAGACTCCATTTCCGCGACGAAAGTGGGAATGAAGCTGCCGTTTGGCGGTGGCTTGAGAGCTCCGCAATGGAGAGCAGCTTCATAGGTTCGTGGATCACATAAACTAACGTCGAAAAGCGAGAAGAAGAAGAAGATGAAGATGAAGAAGAAGAGCCATGTTAACGTTTTGGTATGCATCGTTTTGATTAACATGGATACATACGAATGATATATGAGTGATATGAATCCTATGATGAGCAAAATGTGATGAGGTATTGCTGCATTGTCTGTATTGAAGATGATTGTGTTATTGCTTTTATGGCTTTGCTGGCGAAAAGGTGGAAGTGGTTGGGATTAGTGTGAGACAGTGAGAGCGTGAAGTTGACTTGAGAGTAGAGGAGGAGAGGAAGATGATGAAGATCGACGATGGTGAAGAATTTGACTTAGTTGGGTTGAGCTTTCACAACGGCACCGTCCTAAATAGGACCTCTGTGGACTTGTACTTGCATTATTTACAAGTCGGTCGTTACACTTGCCACGTTTCCCTCCAGATTTCATGGAGATAATATTTTATTTTTTTTTGAATCAGTATTTGTTCTAAAAAAGAAAATGAATTATGGTGATGGGTGGCTGCTATCTATTTGTAGACGAATATAGCATGAACATAGCTGAATATCAACGTAATCGGATTTGGGTTTAAGTGCATAGACTATGGTGAATTATGCTTAAATTTGAGTTTTTTAGATAATTTGAGAATGAATAGACAAGGTTGTGATTCATGAACACGAAACTTCACAACAATTTTTATGGTTATGACTCATGAGAATGAAGATTTAATTAGCTTGTGGCTTGAATGGAAAGTAGGAGGGTCTCTCGATATTTTCCAAATGAGGGGTAGATCGAGATGAAAAAAGAATTTACCTTTTACTGTTATTGTTTAATCTAACATAGAAAAACAATGAGAAAATGATATTTGTCTGCTTGACTGTGAGCCTAGCACTCCCCCTTTGGTAAGTTTTTCCAAATCATAGTACATTGCTTATTGGTGTTCTCACTTCAGCTTCCTTGGCATTGTGGCTACAAGGGCCCCTTTGGCAATCTATAGTACATTGAAAGAGTGACATTTGCATCATCAAGTTTCGACATTACAAGATCGATTTCTTCTTTTCACAGCAATATGGTCCCACTTGGGGTTGCAATTTTGTTATTCAATCAGTTAGAGAGAGAGAGATTTTACGGTCGAATTCAAAATTCTGCTTGCATGTACATATTAACCAGAACCTAATGATGATGATGTTTCATATGTAAAATATCAAGGAAAGGTGGCTTTGATGGTGCTGGCAATGCCAGGTCTCTTTGTATAAGCATTTGAATTACTGATGTCATGGTAGGACGTAAATCTGGTGATTCTTGAGTGCACAACAGACCAACTTGAACTACTCTTTTAATTTCTTCGATGTCTTCAATCTTCATACTCTTACCGATGATTTGAGAAATCGTATTATTTTGGACATGGTGCCACAGCTATGTATTAGTAAACATCGAAGTTCTTAGTAAAAGAATGCAGATAGTATTACCTGATCAAAGATAAAATGAATTGCATAGGCTATGAAAGGTTGATCAGTTTGGAACTTACATCAGTGATTAGAGTTTGAACATTGTTGTTCCAAACACCACTGACGATTTCGAGTAAAAGAATCCCAAAGCTATACAGGTGCATGTTGATGAGTATCATCTCAAATTGTGTTAAGATTATTTGCTATGTTTTGGCTGGCTTAGCCTGTCAATGAGGTTCATATTTGGGGGCCGGAGGTGGCTTAACTAATGTCGATAGTGCTTACCAGGGATGTTCTATCACTTCTATGTTGCCTCAGCTTGGCGCTTCTGTTTCCAGGTCACCAATACAACTAAGACGACTACAAAAAAAATTGTTACCAGTTTGTAAATAATCTCTATTCGAGCTGTTTTGAATCCCAAAAGTTTAGCTTTAATCTACCCAAATTAAAATCTTTTAGATCCATAGACAAACGTAGGATTGGTTTTCGTGAAGGATTACCTAAGGAGTAAGGATGAAGATATACCTATATTGATAGTCAGCAGGAGAATGGCGGAAGTTCTTCAGTGCACCAAGGTTTAAGTGAACCAATAGCCACTGACCAATCACAATCATTCATTTAATGCAGTCAATTTCATTATACTAACACCGGTGCTAACACCGTTAGATAATTAAGACAAAAAAAAATCTAATCAACATGGTAAAAATAGGTAAGGCTACAATAAATATTACATGGGCAATTAATTCCAATATCAATGGGAGAAGTAATCAATGTTTGACTTTATTATTTTTTATTTATTTGTTTTTGTTTTTTTTGGATACACAATTAAATGTTTTTTAGTGAGACTTTTTATTTCTTTTTTTAGTTTCCGGAAATGCAAAGAGGGATTATTATTCTTTTTTTGTTATTTTGTTTAAAACATAATAACTATAGAGTTTACCTATTTACCCATTTGATTAATGTGGATCTCTTAGTGCTCATATAAAGGGTAGACATGTAAAATTTGCTATCGTGATTAAGATTAGCTAGGTATGATATATTTTCATATGGATTGTTCTAATCATAAATAATTTATTTTAATTAATATATAAATAGTTTATATATCCCACCATACTATGTACCCTCAGACCGTAAATATATACCGTAATGTTTCATGTTTTAGGTAACATTGGTCGAACCATCAAGAATTAAAATGAAGTAGGAATATTTTGGGACGATGGTCATATATCGATTTTGTGACGTGTGTCATGTAAGTTTGAACCATCAGTAAGCTCTTATATATTATTGATTCGTTTTAACTAGATTCTTTCTTTTAGTGTCATTTTAATTCGTCTATGAACTTCAAAATAAGTAAGTAAACAAATTACATTTTTAAAGGGAATAAAAAAACTACACTAGTCAAATAAATTATCTCTTATAATTTTGGTTATTATTTTCAATTTGTGGGTTTGAGCCAACTCAAATGACATGTAATATATTGATACATGGGCTTGGTAAGACAAATAATTAGCTTGAGAATAAAAAAGAAATTAAAGCACCTCTTTGCCAATGAGATTAGGGCTAGAAGGTTTAGGCAAGCACCTTCACAAAACTTGGCTTCATGAGCTCTTCTTTGTTTGGCTCTGGCTTCGGCTTCGACTTTGACCATTATTGGATATGGATTCCGGACACCCAAATTCTATTGGAAAACTTCTTCATGTGCTGCACATAGATGTTCATCATAATCTTCATGTGCTGCGCATAGGTATTGTTTTTTTTTTTTTTTTAAAACCATCGAGACATTGTTGTGGACATAAGAATTTTGTGCAATCCGTAATATGAAACCAAAAGTTGATATGAATTTGAATATTCCATAATGAAATTTTTATTTATATTATAATTTCATTAATATATGGTTATATTATATTTTCATTAATATATGGTTACATATTAGTATGTCTCATCAAGACACATTGGTCGATCGCTATACTTTTCCGAATTCGTCTTAGGTATTTTTTTAAAATTTTTTTATTCAATAATTTATGCACCCTACGTATGTCAGGTTTTTTTTTTTTTTGTTTAAAGAAATTATATTTCCGTCCTTTTATTATGTGTCTTAATACGTACACATAAGATTAGTTAATCCGGTTTCTTTATTAATTAGAATAGATTACAGTTGATAAAACTTTTAGATCCTTCTATAAATAGTTTTTTTTATCAATAAATAAGTAAACCGTTATTCTCGTTATATTTTCTCCTTCAACATGTTATCATATTTTCTGCTCTAACCCTGAGTTCACACTACCAGAAGAAAGGATTTGTCATGAGTATATTTAATTAATTACATTCAAGTAAAAAGACGGTTGAATAGTTAAATTTTTGGTAGGTGAATATAAGGTTTGGTATATATATGGTGTGTGAGTCGTGACTTAGTTGGTTAAGGTGTTTAAGTGACAACTTTGAAGTCATGAGTTCAAATCTCATTGACATATATAGGGTGAGTGAGTTATTAATAAAAAGTTAAAAAAAAAAACTTTGGTATCTGCATTGGGATCGTTGTCCGTGAGTGATAGGGTATCCTAATCCTGGTTCAATTAGAATAGGGTTGGTATAAGTAGTAGCTCAGCCTGGAAGATCTTGGAAACAAAAAAGCGAGCGATGGAGATGGAAGAGGAATGTTATTTCTACACGGTAGTGAAACAACACAGCGCCCCCCCCAGCATCCGGACGTGGGCGGAGGACAAGGTGCTGATCACTCTTTATTTGTACAAGGTAAGAGCCGTCCAAACTAACCGCAGCATGCCCGTTTCTTATGAACAACATTCTCAAATAGCTCATAAATTTGTTACCATCGTTCTTTCAAGCTTCAAGCGGCCACGGAATGCGAATCGTTATGCGCAAAAATTATTAGATGTTCTTACAAGCATGGGTGTCCCTCATGTTGAACAACCAAAAGTTGTTCAAAAGCTGTTACCGGTGCTTGCGGCGGCCGTCTCCACCAACAGCATTGATGTGGTTGTGTTTGACACGACTCTCATCTATCCTCGATCTCGTTCTCGAGATGGAGATGGAGATGGAACCATTCGTTCTCGAGATGGAAACATCTATCCTCGATCCGGGGATGGGGATGGACATGGAGCACCGCCCAAATTGATTCCTGCAACTACTTCATCGATTCAGGGTTTGGAGCCGGTGACAATTGATGATAATACTGTTATCAAAGAAACGCCAGAGTGTCCCATTTGTTTGGAGGATTTTGCTGCTGCTGCTTCTGTCGGCACCATCACGGCGTTGCCCTGTACACACCATTTTCATGTACATTGCATTGTCCAGTGGATGGAGATTAGCCACCTATGTCCTTTGTGCCGATACGCAATGCCAGTCGAAGATGATCACTCCAATTGAGCGCCTTGAGGTGCTACTACTTGCTGTCTCTCTTCTTAGCTGCTGCATGTTACTAATATTTGAAACTCTATATATATTTAAATTCTATGTTGCTTCTTCTGGAGGCGTCTCCGAACTTCTCGGAGTGACATTGGTATTTCAATTTCATCTTTTTAGTTTTATTTAATTTGTAATAAAATGTCGGTACAGTTTTTAGTTGCTTGTTCTGGGTTTGAAATCATCGTCTTTTTGTTTGCTTATTGTTTGATCCTCATTTGCCATATTGCAGGAAAACCAGGTGCACTAGGTTAGGCTAGAATATTGCTGTCAAGATCATCACTTTGAATTGGCTATTGAATGTGAGTTTCAGGTTATTTTATAAAACACTAGACTGTTATGTCTATATCTTCAATCCTGTCTTTGATTCTTTTCAAATATTCATGTTACTGTTAATCTTTCGTGCACAATCATCTCTACTTCCATAGCAATTTGTTGGAGGATTGCTACATAAAGCAAAACAAAATCATTCATTTGTGATAGGTGCAACTAGACAACCTGGAAGGGTTGCTGGCTGCAGATTTTTAGCATAATAATACTTTCAGTACTTCTCAGATGGCATGGTTGCTTCTGGGTTTTTATTTTTATTTGTTTGCTAATTTGTGTCGTTTTAATGATAGTGTAGAAAGCACTTGATTGGACCAGTTTTTTGTGTTATATCTACCAAACATAAACAGCAAGAACTCAAATTTTACAAAATGTTTTTGAGTGAAGGCATGCAAAACTTCACGACGCTTTTACCGTGGCATAACTTTGTTGTGGTGTTGCATTTGAGGAAGCCATGAGGCACTTCTGACGAATTTTACAGCTACTGTAGTCTAATGAAATTCTGAGATCATATAATGTTGCAAATTTTTAAGTGATCAGAAGTGCTTCTCCTGATTTTTGGTTGAGTCCAATACATAACACTTTCTAATTTGTAAGGGAAGAAAGTATACCATGCACATATATGATCAATAGTTTATTTAGCAAAGAATAGGGAGTAAAAACTAATTAATAAAATATGGATTTCTTCCCATCTTGAAAGGTATCAAGTAAATAGGGGAAGAAATTTAATTTCTGTACTTCGAAATTTCTGTTTTGGCAGCCGCTTGATAGCTCCAAGGAGCTCAATTGCATTCCAGACGAGCATTATGTCCAGACCTTACTGGCTGTAAGGTGACTATTGTGAGCTTCAGTTATCAATATAGTTTAGTTGGTTCTTCCATATGCCTGTGCTTCACCGTTTTGTAGGTACCTTAGTAGGTTCTTCCTAGGAGTAAATAGCTAGATCAGATATATTTATGAAACTAGCAACATTAATGAGAAACCACATCTTAGCAACATTTATGGTCATATGTATGGTTTATTGGTTTCTGAAAGCAGAAATGCAGAATAGACCAGTAGCTGAGTCTTTCCATTCCTTGTAACTGAAAAGGTCTCATCTTATAAGCAGCTAGATTTTCATATTTAATGTCATTGACTGCATTTTGAAACAAACCTAAAACCAAGTCTCAGATTAAAAGCCTCCTGATTCTCTAGTTGTCTACCTTAACAATATTGGTGTTTATGAAGGAAGGTATAATAAATCTAGATGGGAATCCCATCATCTGTAATTTTTGCTGTTATATATAGTTCTCTTTTATAATGATGAGGAGGAGGGTGCCGATGAACCCGAGTTGGAGTTGTAGTGAGATCGAGGGTGAATGTTAACTCGGTCTTATGCAATCCTAGGATTCTATGTAAAAGTATTTTGACATTGAAGTGGTACTAGAGCTTCGATAATTGTGATCAGATAATAAGAAATATATTGTTATGAATCTTTGATATGTGTAAGGTGCTCTTTGGTTGCTGTCTGTTATTCTGGTAATTACTTCGCTCATACATGATTATATTATAGAATGGCTTTGAGATGACAAGTAACGAAACTGCTTTTCATAGTTTCAAGTGATAAAAGAAAAAAAAGGAGCAAAGAAGGAAGAACAATGGTTCTTACATATTCGTCATCCTTTCGTTTCACTACATATAGCAGGTTCTATAGTCAAGGTCATGAACTAATAGAATGGTCAGTTCTTCATTAGTTACTTGTAACAAACCACTTTCAGCAATGTATTGAGTGCGGTGGTGCCAAACTCAGGTGACTCACAGGAGATCTATATATATACAATGCATGCAAGTTAAAAGGTATTACAGTAATCATCTCTTGAGATGACATACGTTTGATATTTCTAACCTAAAAAAAATATTTAGGTAAACATACGTTTGATATTTCTAACCTAAAAAAACTATTTAGGTAAACATGAAGTTGTACATGCATGCACACCAAGTCATCAACAAGTAGAGTAGAGTCTATATATTTTAGTGAGCATTCTAAATCACCACTTCAGTCTTAACGCAACCTTTCTACCAACAATAAAGTATGAAAACACTTGTAATATTATCGTTTGTTCTTCTATCTATTTTTCCTCAACTAAGTGCGCAGCTAGGAGAACCCTATTACCAATACATACAACTCTCACTTCATGTCCCCAAGTCGAGGGACCCTCAATCTACTTTGCAGTATTTATCTTTGCACGGCTTTTGGCCGGTAAACACATCTCTAATTAACCCAAATTTGCCTTTGGGTTGTAACCGGTATACACCTATCGAAAGGTGTCCACAAGCCACTTCTGGGCCTTTTTTTACAAGTCAGGTAGTCTGTTTCATTAATTTTATTTCATTTGATATACGTAACACATTTCTCCATTCCTCACTCACCAATTTTTCTTCTTAATAGTTACCCCAAAACCTGAGAGCTCAACTCAAGTCATGTTGGATGAGTATAGGAGTACCAGGCCAACGCACGATGACGGATGAGCGATTTTGGCTATATGAATACAGTAAACATGGGCAATGTACTATTAACGAATATCCGACCCCTCGAGATTACTTCGCCATGGCAGTTAACCTGTGGCGTCTCTATCCTGTGGATCAGTGGTTTAAGAATAATGGATTGCAGCCAAAAAAAGATAAACCGCTCCAAGATTTTGTTGCTGCCATCTCAAAAGAATTCGGCGCTATTCCATGGCTAACGTGTTACGATAACGGGAAGAAGCTGAAGGAGGTGGGCTTGTGTTTCTTAAAATCATCCAGTGTGAATGTGAATCCTGCCCCTACAAGTTGTCCTATAAAGGCACTAGCGTATGATCTAAGATGTGATTATTTGATACAGTATGATCTAGTTCCATAGTATAATAATCTGTTATCAGGTGACCGGTCCATTGGTTGGAGTTAATAAACGTGTTATTTAACTAGAGCATATAATAACACAATCAATTATGCTTATTCAAATTTCTTCCAAGTATATAATCACACACAAATTTGAAACCTCCCATCAGACCCATAAAATATATAAATTTCTTTAGCAACAATTAGAAAAAAAAAAAAAAAAAAGAAAGAAAGAGGCTTTTGAATGCTCCTCCCACTTATGATGCAATCTTTCCCGTGCATCATAAATTCATAATACCCTTGAGGTGTTTTTGGTCTTTTAAAATATATTCTTCCAGAGATTCTAGAATTTGCATTTGTTTTTTTGTCAGGGTTCCTAAGTGTGATGGTTCACATTTGTGTAACCTTAGCAATGCATGCTTACTCATATAGTTTTATGTAGATAATATAACTCTCTTAATTAGTGTGCGCATCTAGTTTTCTATGTTTTCTTGGCAGCTCAGATTATATTTGAACAACATTTTGCTAGCTGAGCCCATGTTCAAGTTTTTCAAGTAAGTTACAATAAGGTGCTGGACTGGGTAAAGTGTGTGCACGTACTGTATATGTGAGACGTCTTACACCTGCCTTCACATAACCTAGTAAACTTCAATAATATATCATTAGCTAGTAAACTTCTGATAGATCGTTTTTGTATAATTAATAAGGGTAGTGCTAGAGGGCATTATTAAGGCCTATGATTTATGACTTTAATCTTAGGTGACATGTCAAGTCACATATTTACATCGTTAAATAAAAAAAATCATGCTATGTCATTTTTGGGTAAAAATATAATCTTATCATTTCATATCCAATGAATCTAAATTATTTTATTTTTATTTTATAAAAATATATTTTTAAAGCCATTTTTTTCATTACTCGTGCTTAAATTTAAATATGAAATATATATATATATATATATATATAATTATACTCAGTTCGAAAATATGAACTCATTTGAATATACACACACACACATACATAATTTTTCCAAGGAGAAAATTATACATATATATATATATATGTATCTATATATGTGTTTATATATAGTTCATCCAATATAAATTCGATAGAGATTTTTTTTATTTCTTTTTTAAAGTTCGACGGAGAATATATATATAAAGTAAAAAGAAAAAATAATGGTGAATTAAGAAGTCTAAAACTATTTGATTCACAAAGATAATTTTTATTAAATATCGTAACTGTGACCCTAAATCTAATGAATTGTTATAATATTTGACTCCATAAAGAAATGCATTTAATTTAGTTCATGTAAGGTAACTAAATCAACTACATAAAAATGGTAACTAAATCATTTTGATGAAAATAAACAATATTTGATATAATTATTCGTTAATTTGGTGTGATTATTAATTAGATCTTTATTAATAAACTATATTTGAGATAGGCTACCTATATAGGCATGTCTGTATTAAGAGGATATGCAAACATTCATATTAGTATACGTACTACCAAGTAGAGGAGAGGAGTATAAAAATGGTCTAAACTTGCAAAGTAGTTAATACATGAGACTTTAAAATGATGAAATTAATACAGGAGACATTTAATATGTATAATGTGTTTTGTACGTTTTAGTGCAAATATGTCATTAGGAAAGTCCCTGGTGAACTTGTACTTAACTCATTATTAACTAAATATAATTAATCTTTAAACCCTAAACCTAAACCCTGAACTCTTATCCCTAAACCTCAAACTTATTTATTTCATTTTAGTGTGAATACGACATTAAGCTAGGAAACGTTCTCAATGAACTTGCAAGTAGCACATAGTTAGCTACTTAGTACTTATTTATTTTATTTTCGTATGAATATTCCACTAAAGAAAGGTTTATAGTGAACTTTATTAGCTCACTGTCAGCTACTTAGTACTTATTTATTTAATGATCATTACGTATTAGCTCATCATTAACTGTTTATAACTTACGTTTATCATTTTAAATCTCAATGTGAATAATGACTTCTATTTGAATGTGAACTTCAATTCATCTGTATTATGACTTCTATTTTAATGTGAATATGTCATTAGGGAAATTCCAAATGAAAATTACTAGTTTATTATCCGCTACTTATAACTTATTTGTTACTATAAGACATGTTTATGACTTTGACTTTCAATGTGAAGGGCGACTTCAAATTTTAATGTAAATAATGTCTTCTATTTCAATGTGAAGTTCAATGTGAACATGCTATTTGGGAAAAGTTCCAAGTGAACATTACTAAGTTATCGATACTTGTAACTTATTTGTTACTATGTGACATGTTTATGACTTTGAATTTCAATGTGAACAATGACTTTTATTTCAATGTGAATATTCTATTAAGAAAAAATTTTAAGAGAACATTATTAGTTTATTATTGACTATTTTTACCTGTTTGTTATTATAAGAAAGACATGTTCCTGACTTAAAATTGATATATCAAAGATGGCTAGCTTCTTTTTCAATGTTATTGAAATCATTATTGGATACCTAATACGTATTTATTCGTGTAAAACAGTATGTTGTTTATGTTAATATAGATGATGATTTCTATTTTAGACATTCTTTAAATGAAGTATCACTCTTCACACTTAACATACCTATTCAATCACTATATCTCATACCTATTCAATGAAGTTCATCTTTTGACTAAAAAATTCTCATGTCTGTGGTAAACTTATTATAATTTGAACGAACAAGGAAAATAATTCAAAGTATGGTGATCAAGTTACCTAAATCAACATTTTTAAATCAAAATCATAAATGAAAATTTTAAACCTTCATAAAAAGTCAATTTAGTAGTGGGGAATTTCTTACCTCTTGAATCAGAATATTTCATGAGCTACCGAATATGAATGTTAAATTTTCTTTCCAATTTACGAATTTAATTTAAGTTTTAATTTGTCTGATTACCTTATTATAAGGAGGATTAATTTATAGATGGTAGTATGTATACTAATATGAATGTTTGCATATCCTCTTAATACGGACATGCCTATATATATAGGTAGCCTATCCCAAATATAGTTTATTAATAACGATCTAATTAATAATCACACCAAATTAACGAATAATTATACCAAATATTGTTTATTTTCATCAAAATGATTTAGTTACCATTTTTATGTAGTTGATTTAGTTACCTTACATGAACTAAATTAAATGCATTTCTTTAATTATAGAGTCAAATATTATAATAATTCATTAGATTTAGGGTCACCGTTACGATATTTAATAAAATTTATCTTTGTGAATCAAATAGTTTTAGACTTCTTAATTCACCATTATTTTTTCTTTTTACTTTATATATATATTCTCCATCGAACTTTAAAAAAGAAATAAAAAAAAAGTCTCTATCGAATTTGAATTGGATGAACTATATATAAACACATATATAGATACAGTCATCACCAAGTCCTCAACTTAAGGGTCCTCAAATGAGTCAAATGAGCAAATTTTCATATCCAACTAGAAGGACTCCCTATAGATACATATATATATATAATTTATAGATACATATATAAATTATAGATACATATATGTATAATTTTCTTCTTGGAAGAAAAATTATGTGTGTGTATATTCAAATGAGTCATATTTTCGAACTGAGTATAATATATATATATATATATTTCACATTTTATATTTAAGCACGAGTAATGAAAAAAATGGCTTCAAAAATATCTTTTTATAGAATATAAACAAAATAATTTAGAGTCATTGGATATGAAATGATAAGATTGTATTTTTACCCAAAAATAACATAGCATGATTTTTTTATTTGATGATGTGGATATGTGATTTGTCATGCCAACTAGGATCATAGTCATAAATCCTATGAACATTTTCTAATTAAAAAAGATTGCTAGAGAAAAGACGTTTCAAAGAGGCTTGTTTAGATAACACACTCATGAGATGTTTCTAACCTAACCTAACAACAAATATTTAGGTTAGGAACGGTATCGTGCGCACACCAACACCTTGTTTCTTCCTGACGCTCATCCTTGTTACCTTGATTGATGACACGTGGCCTGAAGTGAATGGCTAAAATGCTGCTATCGATCAGTGTCCAGGTATGATTTGGCTAAGGAAGCCGTATCCTACTGGGAAACAAATGAATGGGGACTTGATATAAACAGACGCAAGGCCCTTTGGGATCGACCAGAGATTAGATATATAGATCAGTTGAGGCAAAAGATAGGTCAAGCTGTACGTTGATGATGGAGAATATGCTAGAGCCATTGATGAAATCATCATCAGGTGGATCCTCATTGTTGATGAGAACTAAGAATATTGATGACCTCCCGGACGTTTTACTGGTTGAAATTCTGTGCCGCCTTCCCTGCAATAAACTCATATTCCAATGCAAGCTTGTGTCCAAGCCTTGGTACAACCTCATATCTGCTGCTTACTTTGTTAGCCGCTATCTGTGCCTCCAACGTCAAATGCAGAAACCTGTTCTTCTAACAACTCTAGTTCGATTGAATGTAGGTATCCCTGGGAAACCTCTCATCATAACGTCGGATCATCCGGTCTTCAAAACAGCAGCTTCAAGCAATTTCACTCTTAATTTCCTTCCATGCTATAGCCAAGCCAAACAAGTAGAAGAACCAGGTTCCTGGGGTGCACCTTTCGTGGTAGGGACTCATAATGACTTGGTTTTGTGCTGCGCAACCAAGGACTATCAACGTGACTACTACCTCTGTAATCCATACACCAAACAATGGGTTTCTCTCCCTCCCACCCCTCAGGTCTACCGCAACGCGCTTGTTGGCTTTGTATGTGATCCTTATTTCAAGTACTACTCCTCAGATCATCATAATGGGGAAGAAGAAAAACGTAGCACTTCTTTCATTGTTGATGCTGAGTACAAATGGAAGGTTGTGCGGGTAATATTGAATCCATCAGATCCCAACTTTCGTTTGGAAATCTTCTCTTCTGAGACCCGTCAATGGGGAGAGAGATTTGTAGAATGCTCTCAGCCATTTTCTTCATTTGCCTGTGATGACTTCTTTGATAACACCCAGAAACCTAGATCTTCGTTAGCTTCCGTGGCTTACAAAGGAATGTTGTACTGGTGGTGCGAGAAGGACCTTATTCTTGAGTTGGATGTGTCCGATTCAAACATACCTAAGTACCGTTTCATTGAACTCCTTGAGAATTTTGAAAGTACTATTGGATTAGGGGTTCTAGGAGTGAGCGGAGGGCGTTTACAGGTGTGCATGCATGAAGAATATCTCTCTAGAGATCACGATGAGGTTCAGCAGGTATTTAGAGTTAGAGAGTTGAAACAAGTTGTCACGGACAGGCAAGGCAAACTCAAATGGTTAGCCGACCGTGTTACTATTGTTTCCGAATCCAAAGCTTTTGAGGTCTACCCTCGACCGTATACAAATCCAAAGATATTAGCTTTCCACCCAAACAATGAAGACGTCGTGTATTTGACTACTGAAGCTGGCTGCAAAATTTTCACGTGCAGCCTTCGTGAAGGAATATTAAGGGAAATTTCCAAGATCGAGGTTTCCAAGCTCGAGGCTCCAATATGGGGATCAATGAAGAGATTCAGCTACTCGTTTTCTCTCCCATGGTGGCCAACCCCTGTTCCTAAGACTCTAGAGTAGATCGAGTAGAACTACTTGGACCAATTAGCTGCTATACCAGCGGGTTTGTTTGCTTTCTATTCAATAAATGTTGATTGTTTACACTTTACAAAACATTCGTATGTCATACTTATGATATTGGAATTCTAAGCAAGAATTGCTATACTGACTCTGTTTGCATTTTACTTTTTCCTTTTTCATATCAAATATCTGATTGTTTACAGTGCAACGCAATGTGATAGATTGCAAATAAATCAGATCATGAAATTAGAGTTATTATTCTATTAGATCCGAAACTTATGAGATCCAACTCATCTAACTAGGCCGGATTCACCAAATTCGAATTCAAATATAATGTCATCTTAGTTGGAATCTTACAAGAGAATCAGTATACCTTCTGTTATTGTGAGCAAAAACTGATATCCACTCTTGGCTTCGGCTACTCCTAGAGGTTGATCCTGCTACTAGAAAGGTACACCAGTTAATAAGATTGGACATTCTTTTGATCTCTCAAGTTGTTTTCAAATCTGACGTCTAATGAATGTAGATGTTTATTGAGGAAGTCATGGAGCTTGTGGAGCTAACTTCATTAAGGGAAGCCCTTGTGGGACTACCAGTTGTAACTAGTGTTTCAACCGAGCAGCGCAAAAGACTGACAATTGTCGTTGAGCTTGTTGCAAATCCATCTATAATTTTCATGGATGAGCCAACATCTTATTGAAGAAGGGGGCAGAATAATTGGGAAGGACATGGATAGGTTGGTTGCATATGAGAAGGCTCTCAGCACTTGGGCAACATGGGTAGACTCGCATGTAGACCCTGCAAAAACCAAGGTCTTCTTCTAGGTTATTTCCCCAGATCATGCTAAGTAAGTACCTAATTAATTTCGTCATGGAGATCATATGTTCAATGGTTTTACCTCAACTAAATGATTTCCTCCTTAAAGTTTCGGGGGACAAAGGTGTTCGATGAAATGTTCTTAGTTACAAGTTACAACCCCTGAAATGTTCTTAGTTACAAGTTACAAGTTACAACTTCTATTTCTTCAACTTTCATTTTCTCTAGTTTTTTCGTGAATTCAAATTTTTTTTTTTTGGATAAGCGGGTTAAGAGCTAACTCATCGCTCTTACCCGAAAAGTTATTGAAATGAAAAAGAGAGATACAAAGCAAGGGGGACTACACCAAAACCTTGCTAACAAAGAGTACAAAATTGACAAGAGTCATAATTGAAATATGGGTGCATTTTTAGTTGCCTTGTTTGTTCTCTGTTTTGATCGGAAATGTTTTATTTTTATTTTTACGTTATCATTCAAAGACAATAATCTCTCTTTAAATATGAAGAGCTTAGTGGTTACAAACAAAGGCCAAGAAGGCCCTAAGTTCTGTTGGGAATTTGGGATTACTCCCACTCAAGAGAAATTGAAAGCATTACTTAGAACCAGCTTTGCATCACGGTAAGTGTCACGAACCCTTAGTACGCAGCGGAATTTTTCTTTCTTCTCTTTTCAAAGATATATGGGATCCGTGATGGCGGCAAGGTCCTTAACACGAACCCCAGCTAGCCTATCTCCTTACAACGTCTTGGTTCAAAGGATGAGTAATTTTACATAGATAAAAAAAAACAGAGAATTCAGATGTATATTTATCCCGGAACATGCCATGAATGGAAATGCAAGACGGCCATTTTGAACCCAGACGAGCTGATGCAGAAAGAATTCAGCATGTTTCTTATTCAGCTTGGTAAGACTCAATGCACTTAAACTAAGCCCTTCAAAGCTTAGTTTCATTAGTGGAACTCTACTGATGAAACTGGCACTAGATTTTAGCTAAAACTATGTTATAGAAATGTGAGTGCAAAGAAGACTGAGAAAATCTGAGATAACTCTACCTCATATGATTGATTCAGATGACTGGTTATAGATTATAGCACTCCAAAACCTTTCAATGGTATATGTTGTACACCAACTTATTGCATTTAACATTAAACAGAGAAAGCACCCTGCTAACCAGTAACCACAGTAACAAGTATAGCATAAAATTTTAGTCGAGGTTGGCAGGTTGCTATTCAAGAAGGATATCAGAAGTCAATAATTCATTAGATAACACTCCTGCACTGAAAAATAAGCGCAAGCATTGGACAATAAATCACAGCGCAGTGCATTCAGAAAATTATGTTTCCTTTTATTTTTCATTTACCTCAAATTGGATCTCATGAACAAAAAATATAAAAAAGCTAATTCAGTTTTCAAGCAAAGAAACAAAGAATGTCCAACATTTTAAAGTGCGAATGGACAAAAAGAACTTAGATGACAATATATTGCGAATGTGGTAATGACAGTAAAGATGAGAAAATCTTTCGACAACTCCAAGAGCATGAGAAATGACAGAAAAATGAATACTCAAGTGAAACTATGCAAAGGACATGATATACAGAGCACAGAACAGTACAGGTTAACAGCATCTGAAGTTCTGAACTATACATTCAAAAAATCTGTTTATTGGTACTATCTTCATTACCTGAGGTCAGATTTCCTATAACAGAAGCAGATCTATGGGAGTTCTGCCATCTTTATTCCTTCTACTCTGAAAAACAAAAACAAAAAAATACACAACATGCAGTACTTCAAATTTTATGAGATAACGAAAAAATACACAACATGCAGTTCTGCCATCTTTACAACATTCTAATGATACTTCTAACAAATTGGCGGCCAACCTAAAACACAATCTTTACATGGTACCCTATTCTGAGCCACTGATCATTTCAAAAATGGCGAAACATACCAGAGCACCAATCACGAAGGGTCACCCTAGGTTTTCTTGCAGGCAATACCTGAAAGACCCGACAGGTACAAATTCTGGACACATAAGAGCATATTCTGGGAACTCCCATACTTGAGTAAGTTGTTGATCAGGCACTACCTAGATGTGATGCACATAGAAAAGAATGTTTGCGACAGTGTGGTGGGCACAATGCTGAACTTGGAGGGGAAGACGAAAGACGGTCCTAAGGCACGCATTGATCTAAAAAAAATGCAGTTAAGAAGACATCTGTGGTTGAAAGAAGGGAAGAAAAAAATGCCTCAAGCTCCTTACACCGTGAAACCTGACCAGAAGAACGTAATTTTCAGGTGGATGAGTTGTGTGAAGTATCCTTCAGGCTATGTAGGAAATATAGCCCGGTGTGTGAACTTCCGGGACAATAAGATGTACGGGTTGAAGAGTCATGACTGTCATATCCTGCTACAACATCTCTTCCCTGTTTTCATTCGACCGTTCCTTCCTCGTCAGGTGGTGGAGCCGTTAGTAGCGTTGGCAAGATTCTTCCAGAAGTTATGCACACGGAAAGTGACAAAATCTAACCTCCGGGAAATGCAAGAGGACATCATTTATATCATGTGTAAATTTGAGAGGATATTTCCTCCAAATTTTTTTGACATCATGCCTCACTTGATGATCCATCTTCCCGAGAAATTGTTGCTTACCGGTCCAGTACACTACACTTGGATGTATCCCATGGAAAGGTACGTTTTTTACACCTGAATTCCTTAATCCAATTTTTCTATATACATGTTCAATAATCATAACACTTTGCAACTTGATTTATAGGCAACTTGGAGACTACAAAGATTATGTGGCTAATAAATCGCGCCTGAAGGATGTATAGCTGAAGCATATATTGCGCACGAGTGCGTCACCTACATGAAGTTGTATTTAGGAGCGTTGAAGGAAACAGACGAAGCCATGCCGGTAGATGTACCGAAGTTCACTCTTTCCATACTCTCCAGTGATGTTGAAGTTTATGGAATTTTGCCAGACTCCTACCAGTTGCAACCACATGAGCTAGTCATTGCCCACTGGTGGAAAGACATCCATCTATATTGTCCAGACATTCAAGGTGATCTCGAGTACCACAACAGGGAGTTCGCAAATTATTTTGGCGGCTGGGTACGTAATTCAATATTTATGTACGTATTTATGTTTAGTGCAAAATTATCTATATTTACAATGTTAAATTGTAAATTGCAGATGAACCATATTCAATTTGATGGTCACCCAAATTGGTCACACGAACTAAGACTTCTAGCGATGAAACCGATAATGTCAAGAGTTTATCTGATGTGCAAGGTGAATGGCGTGCAATTTATATGTGAACAGAGAGACAACAGACGGAGAACACAGAATTCTGAGGTGATGGCGCATGGTGGGCGGAATGGAGTTGACTATTACGGTGTTCTTGATTCAGTGGTGGAACTCGTTTACGGTGAAGGCATGACAGTGCACCTCTTCAAGTGTAGATGGTTTGATACTAGCCCGCAGAGTATGAAGACCGATCAGTACGGAATATTATCGGTGAACACTGCTACAAGTTCTTACGAAGATGACCCGTTCGTTTTTGCCACATCGGTAAAACAAGTGTTTTATCTTGATGACCTTGCTAAGGGTGACGCGTGGAAAGTAGTCAACCTTGTGCACCCTCGAAACATTTACCGGGCGGCTACACTTGGAGAGGCCGAAGACCAGGAAGAAGATGTTGCGTATCAAGAGCCCAACGCAATAGGTATTCCTAACTCCTCTACCGTTCGCCTTAATAATTTTAAAGCGGGTCGTTCGATGCGAATTCGTGATGAAGAGCCAAGGCTTATTGATGTTGATCCAAATCAAGAAACAGACGAAGACTCTGGCGATGAGGAAAGACATAGATTACCAAAAATTAATTCTGACACCGAAGAAGACTCATCGGATGATTCCGATTACGAGCCTTAGTTTTAATTTCTTCGGATGTAATATATTAATTTGTAATAAAAAAGATTGTATTACCTTCATTTCTAGTTTACATATGTTGAATTCATATTTCTGTTATTTTATATGAATTTTGGTGATATATGAACAGGAAATTTGTATGGTTTAAACCTTCTGTTTTAGGGTTTGTATTTTTTTACTTAAGCCGACGAAATACAACATAAGTCGTCGGCCTAAACCCTCTTAGCCGACGAATTATATTAAAAGTCGTCGGCTAAAACCGTCTAAGCCGACGAAAACTACTCGAAGTCGTCGGCTAAAATAACTTATAGCCGACGAATTGAAAAGGAAGTCGTCGGCTAAAATAACTTATAGCCGACGAATTGAAAAGGAAGTCGTCGGCTAAAACCATCTTAGCCGACGAATACCCTAATATTTCGTCGGCTTTATTAATTTTTATATTTTTTTATTACATAGTATAGCCGACGATGATTTAGGGTATTCGTCGGCTAAACCCTAAACTTTTCTGTTACATACTATAGCCCTATCTTCGGTGGTTATTTTACGTAAAATTTTTATACGACTTGTTGTGTCTCATCAATTTGAAAATATTTTCAGTTGAAGGTCCGGCCAAAATACGAAATTTAAATGATCCAACGACATTTTCCGTGCATTTAGGGGTTTGACTTACGGGATTGACCGTCCGGATCGAGCACTTAACCTGGTCAGATCAAGTTGAATTTTTTCCCATACATGTATTTTATCATGATGGTCAGATCTGACCGTCGGATTTTATTTCCTCAAGTTTGATCATCACAGTCAGAACATGCCTACTAATGTTGTACAACTTGTTTACTAAGTGTTAGGTAAATGTTCCGTTTCAAAAACAAACTATACGTAGAACCTTCAAACGTGAAAAAGTCATGAAATAAGACATGACCAGAATGGTGAAATACGTCTACGGTTGAAAAATCAAGGTATTCCGGTCATGTCTCGGTGCCGATAGTTGCGGTCAATCCAATTTTCAATTCTTTCTCCCTATGGGTAGCCCTATCTTCGGTGGTTATTTTGCGTAAAATTTTTATACGACTTGTTGTGTCTCATCGATTTGAAACTATTTTCAGTTGAAGGTCCGGCCAAAATACATAATTTAGACAGTCCAATGACCTTTTCCGTGCGTTTAGGGGTTTGACTTAACGGATTGACCGTCCGGATCGAGCCCTTAACCTTGTTTGATCAAGTTGAATTTTTTCCCATACATGTATTTTATCATGATGGTCAGATCTGACGGTCGGATTTCCGTTCTCAAGTTTGATCATCACGAGCAGCAGTCACAGTTTGATGAATGTATAAAAAGTTATAAAGCCGACGAATTTAAAAGATTATAGCCGACGAATTTTGTGTTTAGCCGACGAATTTTAGCTTAGCCGACGAGATTATTATCTTTAACCGACGAAATTATTATTTCGTCGGCTAAAGTGTTCGGTTAGCCGACGAAATTATTACCTTTAGCCGACGAAATTATTATTTCGTCGGCTAAAGTCTTCGGGTATAACCCAGCTCGACTGGTTGTATGCCCTAGCCTCCATCCTTTTCCTCTCCCTCTCCGAAATTCGCCTCCTCTGCCTCCGCTCCCTCTCCCGGTCGCCGCCCTCTCCCTCTCCCTCGCCCTCTCCCGCTCCCTCTCCCTCTCCGGCCGGCCTCCGCTCCTCTCCCTCTCCGGCCGGCCTCCCCCTCTCTCTCCGGCCGGCCTCCTCCTCCTCCTCCGGCTGGCCGGCCTCCTGCTGCTCCGGCCTCCTCCTCCTGCTGCTCCGGCCGAATTCTGCTGCTGCTCCGGTCCTCCCTCCTCCTCCTCGAGTACGTTTTTTGAGCTTCGGTTATTTTTAATAAGTGTAATGTTGTGGTGTTGTTGTGTATATAATGTTGTGGTGTTGTTGTGTATATTTGTATTTAGGAAGTGTATATTGTTATTTAATAAGTGTATATTTGTATTTAATATTTAGAAAATGTATATATTTGTTTTGTATTTAGTATTTAGGAAGTGAAACTTAGTATTTAGGAAGTGAAAAATAGTATTTAGGAAGTGCATATTTTTTACATTTTTAAAATGAGTTTCCATTTTTTGATTTTGTGGCCTTGATTCAAATTAATATTTTAAATAGGATGAGCGGTAATATTAGATCGACGAAGGGTTCGAAGGGCCAAAGGTCCGTATCGTCTGAGGGAACCTCTAGCAACCCTCAGACGTCGTTTCAGGGCCTTATGACAGCTAGACATGCGAGCCTTCTGCAGACGGCGCAGAGGCAGCCGGAGGTGCCCCCTTCATCGAGGCAGCGGGGCTTCCTTTATTCCGCGAGGCAGTTGTTTGCTCAGCCTCAGACGGAGGTGTTTGCACCCCGTATGCCTGAGATACACCGGGCGCCCACTCCAGCTCCTACTTCTTCGGATAGTGGGTCATCTGGGGTACAGATGCCGCCGCCTCACCTATTCCTTCCGCGGATGATACCGGCCATACCTGTAGTCGATGACTCAGAGACGCCGATTTATCCACTGCCCCCGCCAGTGGCTCCATCAGCGGCGTACCGGTTCGTGCCTTTTGATACGCCTCTTATTTCCGCGAGGGTATCATCATCGGAGGGGGAATCCATCGCGTCCGCGTCCTCGCCCTCAGGTAATGAAAGATGAATGATTTATTTTCTTATAATTCTCCGATTCCGATTTTAATAATCAATTTGGTTTATCATGTCATAGGCACCGTCGGAGCGAAGCCGGCAAAGAAGAAGAGAGGCCCCGTCACAGGGAAGGCTCTAGAGAAGATCGTCGGTACCTCAGGAAGGATTGTCATCGGTACTGACGGGGATGGCGACGTAGTATCGGGCGGAAAGTCGAGGACGTACTCCGGCCGCGTGGGAGCGCTCATTAGGGATAGAGTCCCTATGTTGTGGTCAGACTGGGGCGAGGTCCCGCAGGAGGTTAAAGACATGGTCCATAACGCGATGTCGGTGAGTTTACAAAATGCCTGAATAATATTATGTATTACATTGTAGATTTCTGGAAAAACTAAACTAATAAACGGTTAAATGCAGGTGTGGTTTGAGGTTCCCGAACCCTTGAAGAGCAGCTGGGCGGACTTTGTGCATGGGGGAAGGTACGTTGGGAAATTAATGAAAAAAAAAAACTGTATGTCATATTAATAATATTTCTAATATTTTTGTTGTATCTGTAGGTATAAGGAGTGGAAGAACGAGTTGCGGACCCATTGGACTACGCACGGGAACGCACGTTCTGCTACCCCTGCTGAGTTTCAGTACAGAGAGTACGAGTGGCGTTGGCTTCTGACATCAGAATTCAACAACCCTCGTAAACAGGTATTTAAATAAATTAATTAGTTAATTTATCATTAAGTACGTGCGTTTTAAAATATTTTACTAATAGTTTACTTTTTTCTTTGAAGGCGGTTTCCCGGGCGAACGCTAAGAACCGGCAACGCAACACAAAGAACCATCATGCCGGTTCTAGACCGTTCGCTGTCTTCATGGACGAGGCGGCCAGGGAACATCCAGAGGTCAACCAGTACGTCTATACGTACGAGAAGACATATCCTGACTCCCAGGAGGATATAGTAAGTAATCTTTCATTTTTACGGAATTTTTAATTTTACTAATATATATGTTAAAATGTTAATTAATAATTTTTTTCCTATCCAATTAGGCAAGGGTGAGGGAGGCTAGTGACGAGGTGATGAGTGCTATAGTGAGGGAGACATGGCCGGACACGCAGGAGGAAGAGATGTCCGAAGCCATTTCCCGGATCGACACTTCAGATCCGAGGGTTGGGGCGAGGATCATGGGCACAGCCTTCCCACCGCGAGAAAAAAACTTCTACTGCCGGGGTCTAGGAAAGAAGGGCCAGGGGGTCTTGAAGACCACTCCAGGATTTCAACGAAAGGCAGCCTCGACCAGCAGCAGGACGACTCAGCTAGAGTCGGAAGTTGAGAGACTACGGAGAGAGCAAGCCGCTCAGGCTGCTCATGCTGACGCTCAGGCTGCCGCTCATGCCGCCCAGTTCGCCGAATATAGATCCTATACTAGAGCCCTACATGCCGCCCATCATGCTCAGCAGCAGCAGATGTACCAGTACTTCCAGGATTTGGCAGCTGCCCAGCTTCAGGGACTTCCACCTCCGCCCATGCCTGCGCCTATAGACACACCTCAGCTGCCGGAATCTCCTCACCAGCAGGCCCCAGATCCGGATATTGATTTAGATCATTTAGATTTTGTGTAGTTGATACCTTATATAGTTTTATGTGCTTCTTGTTGGTTATATATATAGAATTGTTTTGGTGTATTTTGCAGCTTGCTTGGAATGGTAATTTAAGAATTTTGTGTATTTTTTTTTATACTGGAATTGAGTTATAGCCGACGAAATACGCCACAATTCGTCGGCTATAGTATTTTTATTTTTATTTTTTTATAGTTTAGCCGACGAATTATGGCATGTTTCGTCGGCTATAGTGAGTTTAGCCGACGAAATAGGCTCTATTTCGTCGGCTATAATTATTTTTTAATTTTTTAATTATATACTTTAGCTCCGTCGGCTAAAGGCTTGGAGTATAGCCGACGACGTATTTTGTCGTCGGTTTAAGTCTGGGAGTATAGCCGACGACGTCCTCTATCGTCGGCTAAAGTCTGGGAGTATAGCCGACGAAGGATAGAGTCTGTTTCGTCGGCTTAAATTCATGAACAAAAGCCGACGACAAAATAGTTCGTCGGCTAAAGTCTGGACAATAGCCGACGACGGTCTCTAGGGTCGTCGGCTTAAGTCATCGCCGACGACCCTTTCCCGACGACACTATAGCCGACGAAGCCTCATCGGCTAAGACTTTAGCCGACGAGTTAGGATAACAGGCCGACGAAAATAATTCGTCGGCTAAAGTACTTCTCCTGGTAGTGTCATGACCGAAAACCCTAGAAAACTTAGGGAAAAAAAAAAACCTAAAATTTTATGCTACCGTAGCCAATCGATTTCTGCTTTAGGCACCCATATTTCTTATCTGGGCACCCACCTTCCTCGACAGCGAGCACACCAGCCTCCTCCACTGACCCCGACGCACCTCACTCTGCAGCACAAGCGCCCAGCCGCTCCGACGCGCCTTTGGTTAGAACGGAGGCACCTGGATCGGATCCCCATCACTCTCTGGTCAATCTGCTACAATCCGCTATGCTCGACTTGGACTGAGATCGGCGACATCGCCTCCAACCTAAGGACTGAACCACTGATCCGGCAACAATGCTCCATCGCTGCCGCACTGGCAACACTACCTCCGCGCGCGCGTCTCTGTCAACAAGCGGACCTGCGTCCGATCCGGGAGTATCAAACCCCACTCGACCGGCGCCGTCTAGCCCAGCCCGTGGCTGGAAAAAAAAACCGACAAACCGGCCCGAACCGGTCAGGTCGGGCCAGGCTTTTTACCGGTCCCTTTATAGCAAATGTGCGGTCCGGGCTGGTCCACTATTATACCGGTCCCGGGCCCGGTCCCTAATTTTTAAATAACACTTCGGCCCGAAAGCCCGGACTTTTGTAATTAAGCCCATTATGGGCTAGTTTTTCAAGCCCGTGTACATTTTAAGAATTCAAGTTGCAATTGTATGCTAGTGTATATACAATGACCACATGGGATTATAGCTTTTAAATAAACATCACCTTTCCATTCCTTTCTATTCCTAGAGAACAAATCGTCATACTTCAGATCTTCTCAATTATCACTTTTTCTTCTCTCTTCCTAAAACACAGAGAGAGACAGACGAAACAAATTTGATCAACAGTTTTGGCACAGATCAATCGATGAAGAAGCTCCCTCTCTTTTCTTCTCTCTTTCTCTCGTTCTTAAACAAGGTCGGTGGCCGGCACAGATCAATCGGAAATACAAAAACTGGGTCCTGAGTTTTCTCTCTCTATTTTTGTTTCAGTGTTTTGCCCAGAAATTCAACCATCGCTCATAGATCTGGTGGTGAGGGTTCTGAACGAGTTCCTCGTTGATTTGGGTGATATCGTATTGTGTGATTAGCTTGCAGTCAATCCTACTCAACCGATTGGGAGGAAATTGAGAATGAACAAAGGAGAATACAAGTTCTAGGTTACTGAGAAGGGAGCCCGAAGGCCCGGCAAGACCGGCCCGTTTGACTAGTGACCGGTCCGGGTCCGGTCCTTCAAAAATCAGTGCCGGTCTGGGAGAATGGAGAGCACTTGGTACTTCCATTATTTTTTACCCACCTAAACAAAGCTTTTATTCGGAAGGCAGCCAGCTACCACTATTATCCAACAGTGATAAATAGAAACCATAATTTACAAAAATGGTTACCACCTAACTAATGGAGACGTTGATGTCAATTTGGGAAAATTGTGGTGACTTGTTGAAAGTTGAAACAACACGGCTGTTACACTGCCAACACCTCATAAAAACTTGGGATACTACTCCTGATCTCAAAATCTCAAACTGAGAGCTGCCATTCCCACATATACCCAACTCATGCTGAAAACTTCATTCCGGCTTTATATGAAACATTCATAAGCTTAACCCTCTGCACTTCCTGGAATTTCCTCTGGCCACAGCCACCAGAGTTTGCTGAGGCAATTATCTTGAAAGTCATCATCTACGTGACAGGGTGTGAAAGAATGGATTATATACCTATTCATCATCCACCAAAGACATCACTGGAACGCCCTTGTTAGAGAAACTTACGCACT
This sequence comes from Fragaria nilgerrensis, assembly GCA_010134655.1. Lineage (NCBI taxonomy): Eukaryota > Viridiplantae > Streptophyta > Magnoliopsida > Rosales > Rosaceae > Fragaria > Fragaria nilgerrensis. Next base: position 48,776,162 of record CM020982.1, on the reverse strand, counting down.
CAACTCGCAACTCATCGTTGACATCAAAGTCCTTTTTACCATCGGCCTGCATTGAAGATAACAAGGTTAGCAAGTGGATTCTGATCACAAGTAATTGCATGTTGCTGTTTCACAATCCTCCATTTGAGGTGAGAAAGTAAGCTGATAAAGGAACTAAAAGTTTTTACTGCTTCCATATGATAAGCTGGTTGTTCCAAGTGTCAGGAGTGGAAACTAATCCATAGAAAGGATGAGTAAGGAGAATGCTAATCCTGTATATGGACTGAGAATCTGAGAGATAGATGAGTAACTGACTTGGAACTCCCAAGGAAAGCTCAGGAATTCACTGAAAGAACAAACCAGGTGAGGCTGGATAGTTAAATTTGTTACCGGACATTGAGACACTGGATTAGTGACAAGGCAACATATCAAAATGCCAGAATGATGAAGCAAACAATACAATAGACCAAGACTGATGGAGCTGGAAGACTTCTAAACCCAAGAGGCTAAGAATTGGTGGTTTGAAAACACACAAAGAAATTACGGTGTGTAAAGAGAAAATATATATTTTAAAAGAAGATGACACATACCTCAAAGCGATACATTCCTCGAAGTCCCCCACCTAGATCAAGCACCAGCCCACCCGTGCGGACCTGATAAACCTTGGCAGTAACCTTTGTTCCTAGCTTAAGACTTCTTGCTGTTACATGATCTTCCTTGCTACTCAAATCATTGCTAGAGTGGGTTTGGGACGAAATATTGTGTTCCTTCTCATCTGTTTCTCCCTTTTTAAGAAAGATTTTGATGTCTTACGAGTAGTTTGAACAGTCTTGCGCTCTGGTTTCAAACCACCAATGGGTTCAGAAGTAGTTTTAGAACTTTGAACAAAACCAGAGGATCTTTCCTTCTCGTCACACTCCTCAACACTTCTGACTAGAACTGGTGAACTAGAGGAACTAGATGATTTTATATCATTAACTTCATATTTACTAACTGGCAATTCCTCAGACAAAGGGCTATTCTTTTCTTCGGAAGTAGACACATCTCCAGCGGCTGCCCAAACACTAGGAGATTGTTTCATAGATAGAACAGGTTCCACCAGATTATTTGCCTGAGATTGTGGTCGAGGTGATGCAGCTTTTAGGGACAGCTTAATGTTACCACGAACATCCTGGCCTATGCAGATCAAAGAGAGCTGCTGGCCAACAGATACTACATCTGAAATCCGTGATACCTGATAACATAAAAGAACTATAAAAGTCAGAAACGAATCATACTAGAAAGAGAATACCTTGTCTATTGTAGATAAAGTTGATCTATTTATACACAAGAACATGACTGGAAACAAGCAAAAAACATTAGTACAAATCAATATAGAGAAGGTGCGGAAAGGAATCAGCACTGTAAAGCAAAGCATTTCTGCTACATACCGGTTCATGTGACATCTCAGAAATGTGTAAAAGGCCTTGTTGCCCACCATTAAACTCCACAAATGCACCATACTCTTTGATTGAAGCTACAGTCCCTTTATAGATCCCACCGATTTCTATTTCACGGCCAAGTATAAAATCAACCTGAAGTACAGAATAAATCCATAATATGACCTCACATCTAGCCAAAAGAAAATAAAGTAATAGAGGAAGGTTATTCACTACTTGCTCTAATACATTGTGTTGTAACGAGTGAAAGAAAGAACACAGATTTACGTGGTTCACTAACGATGCGTTAGCTACGTCCACGGACAGAAGGAGAACAGCCCTTTTATTATGTTGAGAAGAGTGCAAAAAAACCGGCTTACACAATAGGTTGTATATATATATACAACTCTAAACCCTGATATACTAGTCCTAATAGGAAACCATAACCTAGTATAACTCGATATACTAATCCTAGTATAACCCGATATACAGATAAGCCGTCAGAACAGATTTGACGGTTCAAGGCATATATCAACAAATCTCCACCTTGACTTGAATCCTCTCACAGATAACAGATGTACCAGATGCACCATAGTGATGCCAGATGAACAGATAACTCCTTCTGCCTCAGATGTCGCCCCCAAAGGGCAACTAACAGCTTGTAACATTTAGCAAGTCCAAACAATGTTGAAACTTGTTGTGTGGAACCGGCTTGGTGAACATATCAGCGGGATTGTCAGCAGTGCCCACCTTCTTCACCTTAATTCTGCTCTCATCTCTCAGAAAATGATACCTGACATCAATGTGCTTGGTCCTCTCATGATGAACTTGATCCTTTGCTAAACATATTGCACTCAAACTGTCACAGTACACTATAGCCTGATCATGATGCAAACCAAGACTACTGACCAGACCCCTTAACCAAATGCCTTCCTTTGCAGCGGCTGTCAGAGCCATGTACTCTGCTTCAGTAGTAGACAAGGTCACTGTCGGCTGCAAAGTAGCTTTCCAGCTAACAACAGAGCCACCAAGAGTAAAGACATAACCAGTCATAGACCTCCTAGTGTCAACATCTCCAGCATAATCGCTATCTGAATAGCCTGTTACCAAACAGCTTGTATCACTTCCATAAATGAGACCGACATCAGACGTACCTTTGAGGTACCGGAAAATTCTCTTCACAGCTTGCCAATGCTCCTTTCCAGGATCACCCATAAATCTGCTGACAACACTCACAGCATGTGCGAGATCAGGCCTAGTGCAAACCATAGCATACATCAAGCTTCCAACTGCACTAGCATAAGGAACTCGAGACATGTATTCCTTCTCCTCAGCAGATTTAGGTGCAAACGCAGTAGACAGATGAGTATTTGCAGCACTTGGAGTATCTAAAGATCTGGATGTAGACATACCAAACCTGGATAAAATTTTCTGGATGTAACTTTTCTGTGATAAGAAAAGCTTCTTCTGACTTCTATCCCTGTAGATCTCCATTAATGCCTTCCAGTGCTTAAAATTCTTGAAGGCGTCACTTTTATGCTTCATCATGAACACCCAAGTCATTCTTGAGTAGTCATCAATCATTGACACAAATATCTGTGACCTCCCAAAGAGTCAACGCGAGATGGACCCCAACAATCAGAATGAATATAATCAAGCGTGCCTTTAGTTCTATGAATCGCTTTAGGAAATTTACTGCGATGTAGCTTCCCAAAGATACAATGTTCACAGAAACTAAGATCCTTGACCTTGTGGCCACCAAGAAGATCATTCTTTGACAGAATTTGCATCCCTCTTTCACTCATATGACCAAGCCTCATGTGCCATAGCTTGGTCATATCATCCTTGTGAACCTCTGATGATGCAACAGCAGCCGAGCCTGACAGCGTTGAACCTTGCAGAATATACAAAGTACCTCGCTTGACACCTTTCAGAACCACATTGACACCTTTGTAGACATTCAAAATTCCACATGAGCCTGTGTACTTGAAACCTTTGCTATCTAGAAGACCCAAAGAAATCAGGTTTTTCGTCATGTGTGGAGCATGCCTAACATCATTCAATGTACAGAATTTACCATCATGTGTCCGAATTTTTATTGAGCCAATTCCAACCACCTTACTTGCAGAATCGTTTGCCATAGAAATATTTCCTCCATCTATCTGCTCATAGGTTGAAAACCACTCTCTGCGTGGACATATATGATAAGATGCCCCGGTATCCAAAATCCACACATCCCTGTGATGTTTGTGTGCATCTGCAACCAAGGCCAGGTCTTCTTCCGAAGTGGTGTCAACTTCTGCTACAACAGCAGTACCTGATGCTTTCTCAGACTGCTTCTTCTTCTTTGGACATTCGTTTTTCCAATGTCCCTTCTCTTTACAGTAGTTACAGACATCATTGGATTTGGAACCCTTTGAAACTGGATTCTTGAATTTCTTCTTCCCCGAGCCTTTCTGTCCCAAACTTCCACTGGCTACCAACCCTGTACCTGACTGTCTGAACTAGTGACGGTCGCCTTATGACGCATATCTCTAGTATGTAAAGATGATCTAACATCCTCCAGAGTCAGAGTATCTCTCCCACCAATAAAAGAATCCACAAAATTCTCATACGACGAAGGTAGAGATACCAACAGAATTAGAGCAGCATCCTCATCATCAACTTTAACATCGATATTACGCAACTCTAATAGAACAGTGTTTAACTGATCTAGGTGATCTCTTAGGGATGTACCTTCTTCCATACGCAGACCGAACAGACGTCGCTTTAGAAGCAACTTGTTGGTTAAAGACTTCGTCATGTATAGACTCTCAAGCTTCAACCACAGACCAGCCGCAGTTTCCTCCTCTGCGACCTCGGTGATTATATCATCTGCAAGGCACAACAGAATTGTCGAGTGTGTCTTCTCCTCCAGACTGGCCATCTCAGCGATTTCTTGATCCCCTGGCTTCTTAACCAGCGGCGCCCACATACCTTGTTGTTTTAACAAGGCTCGCATCTTGATCTGCCATAAACTGAAACTGTTCCTCCCTGTGAATTTATCAATCTTCACATTTAAACCAGACATCTTTCTTGGCGGAAATCACAACCTTGCTCTTGATACCAATTTGTTGTAACGAGTGAAAGAAAGAACACAGATTTACGTGGTTCACTAACGATGCGTTAGCTACGTCCACGGACAGAAGGAGAACAGCCCTTTATTATGTTGAGAAGAGTGCAAAAACCGGCTTACACAATAGGTTGTATATATATATACAACTCTAAACCCTGATATACTAGTCCTAATAGGAAACCATAACCTAGTATAACTCGATATACTAATCCTAGTATAACCCGATATACAGATAAGCCGTCAGAACAGATTTGACGGTTCAAGGCATATATCAACACATTGTTCTACAGAAATGGAATTTTCATTAGTAGCACCAATAAGTTCAACCTCTTTATTTGATCTAGCAATAAATTCAGGTCCAATAAACCCTGGGAAGCTTCCGATCTAAAAGTGTAATCTAGCTCCTTTCCCTCTTTGCTGTGGAAGTCTAGGGCAAGGAAATTGTAAGTTCTATACTACAACCAAATTATTTTGCCTTGGGCTATAGGATGGAAGGTTTGTAAGGAGGTCTATATCTATTACTTTAAGAAGAGCTAGGGGGTACTTGGGGATCCATCAGACTTCTAGACCTTTCAATAGTAATGTAGAATCCAAGCGCCACAAAAGAAAGAAATACAACCAATTAGAATGTATGTATTAGCTAATTGAATGACAAATACCTTTTCAAGTACTTTGTCCATTGCAGATTGATTCTTAGCGACTATGGTTAGTGTTCCATCACTTACAGACATCCGTGTACCTGAGGGAGGCAATATGGTGTGAACACGCATGTCAATGTTATATCATAAATTACACTGTAAAATAGTTTCAGCAGCACAGTTATTTTTTTTTGGGGGGGGGGGTGGTGCACAACCTTACAACCTTACAACCTTACAGGATATATACGTATGTGTGTGAGTGTGTGTAATTTACTTATTTTGAAGGTGAACATCAGATAGACTTGACCAAACCAACAATGCATAAAAAATCACCTTGGTACAGCAAACTAATCCTACATGACAGATCAACCAGATATGAATAAAGACACATAATCAGGACCATAACTACCAGTTGAGAAGGTTCAATAGTCTGTAATATCTGCATGCTTTCACATACTTGAATCAGACACTTATTGCATAACATATAACAAAGAAACCAACCTGTTTCATCTTCAATTTTTCTTTTAAGAGCACCCATAGGCCCAAGCAACCGGCGAAGAGCATCATTGCTGTACTTCAAGGTAGCTGAAAATCAACCATAACATTTTAAAATCAACAAAACATATATTTCAAAGCCTTGTTTGTTTCACAGATTAGAGGCTTGGGAATGGGAAATTTCCAGCAAGTGCAAAATTGGGAAAAGACTCCTGCTACAAGGGAAATGACAGCTGAATTGGACACTCCAGCCCCCTTGGGTTTCTTTTCCCTTCTCCTTTACTAGGACCGAAATGCTCCTCTTACTGTAGATTATATGGGACTCTAGGTTTCTCGTCCCCTTGGAAAAACCAAAGGAATAGATTTCCCAAGATCTCCACTCCGCAAACCAAACGAGAAGAAAACAAAAATAACCAAAGTTGAGAACTCAACCTAATCGTTGAGAATTTCTATCATCCCGAGTACGTGGTGCACTGATCTCTCTCTCCATGTGATCAAGAATTTGAATACGACCTTTACGTGCAGCCTCCAAGCTTTCACAAACAATATCTAAAGGAATTCCAGCAGGTTTTATGTCCAACTGAATTGCGGTGACTCCATCTTGAGTGCCAACAATTTTGAAGTCCATGTCCCCCAAATGGTCTTCCAGACCCTAAAAGAATCAAATATATTTAGTCAACCAAAAATATAAAATTAAACATAATTATAAATATAAATATTGAAATCGTGGATCAGAAACCACAAGCTGCCGTCGCGAGTTTCAACTACAAAGATCATGACAAGAATAGCAGTTAAAGACTTTAAGTATTTGTTCATTTTGAGAAACAGAAACTACAGACTATTTTCAGAAAGAAATCATGTGGAATAAAAACTCGACATTCAGCCCTGTAAAATCTCACCAGAATATCAGTCAATATACAGTATTCCTTTATTGTGCCAGTTATTTGATCAACTTCACTAACAAGACCCACGGAGACACCAGCTACATGTTTGTGCAGCGGAATGCCAGCATCCATCAAAGCCATACTGCCTACAGATGAGCTATTATTAGCATGTTATATGGAATATAGAATTATTTGTGCATATTCTGAGGCCTAAATGAAGAAACGTGGCATGGATGTACAAAAAACGAATCAAAAGTTATGTATTACAGAAGATATATAAGAAACAAGTTTGCTAGGGAATATATACATCGAAAGATTGGAAATAGCTACTGTAGCAGGAAGAAGAGTACCTCCACAGACAGAAGCCATAGATGTTGAACCATCAGAAGCCATTACTTCAGAATTGATACGGACAGTGTATGGAAATTCATCTTCAGGAGGTAACACAGCAAGTAGAGCTTTTTCCGCCAGAGTTCCTTCAAATCATTACGAAACCAAACTACCTTGTTTAGCAACTATTGCCTTTCTACTTCATCTATGCAATGTAATACTTTTCAGTAAATTGAGCATCTAAACAGACATCTTGGAAAATCTAATCTGAAACAAAACAATAACCAAAACCTAAATTCCTAAATAGTCTGATAAAAGGTTTTAAAACAGAATACTAAATGCTTCTTTGCTTACGGTTTACTATGCTATTAGATCGTAATGTTACTTCAATAATTTAAGATAGTTTCAAAACGAGAATGAGGTGCAAATATAGTTTTCCAGCCAACTGATCCCAAAATAGGATAGAGTTACACAATACATTAACAAAATAGGACCTAGGGATATACATATATGAAAAAATATAGTCAATCTATGACAAGCTTAAAATTTAGGAATGTGATTTCAGACTCATACCCCCAAGCAAACCACATTCAATTTATTACAAAGTATATGCAACACCAGATCCCTCTACAGCCTTTGGTATAGGCTGTAGAAAACATATGTGAAGTGAAGGCATTGAAGGGAACTAGGAATGCGTGCAGTTGGATTATCTCAAATAAATTTTTAAGAGTTTGAAGAAGTAAGCAAAATCTTGTTTGACTAATCAATGTGCTCTTATTCAAAAGGTAGGTGATAATTACCATGACCAACTTCACGCCTGTTCAAACCACCATGTTTACCGACCTCATTTATACAGAATGGGGGGAAACTATAGTGAAGCATGAAGCGCTTTGATGGAGGACCCACCACAGATTCCAACCGTTGTGCATCACCAGGTACTCCAAGTGTTACAGTACAGAGTACCTGTATATAAAGCCAAATATGTACCAATAGTTAGAAACAATTTTCAAACAAAGCAAAGTCCAGTTCTATTAATCTATACCGACCTGTGTGTCTCCACGAGAAAAAAGTGATGATCCATGCAACGTAGGCAAAATACCAGATTCACAGTACACAGGCCTAACTTCATCGAGTCGCCTCCCATCAAGTCTTGATCCTTCCGCAATTATTCTTCTACGGACAACCTAATATTTATCATTAAGTATATAAGAACTTACAATCAAAAATATCAGAAACAAAACAAAAGGTGCGTGTATATATATATATGTGTGTGTGTGTGTGTGTGTGTGTGTGTGTGTGTGTGTGTGTGTGTGAATGTATGAACGCATATTTATGAATGCATGTGTGTGAAACAATATAACAGGAACTAAAATATAAAGAAACTAAGCAGAAAGCCTAAGCAAAATCTAACTGCCGAATTCAGACAAATGTTAACCCCATAATCAGCTTCCTAAATTTCATTTTCTGTTAACCACATGAAAGGCAGTACAACTTATTTGGAAGATACAATCACAAATGTTTAGGTTTCTCTAGACAAAGATATATCTGATGTAAAATACGCACAGATGTATAACTATGAAACTAAAGCAACATGAAAAACTAAGTGTAAGTTAATAGCCTTCACATGTGAGACCTCTAATTTTGATAATTTATAACAAAATCACATATATCCAAGTGGCAATAAATTTAACCGTCATATAGATGATATTAATCATTCAGTTTAAGTTCATTTTGGCATGGATTACCTTTTTCCTCACTGTGTCTACTGCTTTCGGTAGGAGTCTCAAGCTTTCTTCATCACACTCTTCTTCAAGTGCTTTCCTCACATCTTGCGTAATATTCTCCAAGGCTTTTCCACGTTCAAACTAGATGTCAAATTATTCCACACATATGAAACTCCAGATTAGATTCCATACAGAATTGTCATGCATGCAGAAAGACATTTCTAAAATAAATGTGTCCAAAAGATGATGATATATGCACCTTTCCATACTTGGGATCAGTGAAAACTTCTTCTATAGGAGCTTCTGCCAACTGCGCGACTTTCTCCAATGTTCTCTCAGGCATCAGTGACAACTTATATTCCTTCTTATGCTTGCCAGCTTTAGCAGCCAGTCTGATTTGAGGTTCAATATATTTAACTGCCTGTATGGACAAAATCAGTTCCTTAACAAATTAACTCCATTGGAAAACAGACCTAACACTAGTTGCAGGTCTCGACACTTACTTCCGGATGAGCTAATCTCAACCCAGCTTCTAGATCTCTTTCGGAAATCTCACGAGCTTGCACATCAATCATTAACGTTTTGTCCCTTGTACAGGCATACACTAAGTTGAGATCACTTAAGCTAAGCTGCATTGTTTCAAAAAGTAATTGAATCAGATGCTGAAAGTAATGAAGTAAGATACAATTTCTGCTGCAGACGATTGAAAGGGAAGAATTAACATCAAGCATCACCTCATCCATAGTTGGGTTAACAATAAACTTCCCCTCAATCCTCCCAATGCGAATCATTCCAATGGGGCCCGCCCAAGGTATATCTGATAACATAAGAGCAGCAGACGTAGCATTAGCTGCCATTACATCTGGATCTTGCTTCCCATCAGAAGAAAGAACACTCGCAGTCACCTACATATTAATCCCACATTCAGAGACAACATTTCAACAACTATTTCAACGAGTGAGTGCCCATCAAAACAACCCCAAAAAATATCACCATACCTGAACCTCATGGAAAAAGCCTGCAGGAAACAAGGGACGAATCGGCCGATCAATTATACGAGCACACAAGAGCTCACGCTCTTTCGGTGCACCCTCCCTCCTCATGAATGTGTTTGGTATAACACCTTGCGCGAATTGCTTCTCTCGATAATCAACCTTTCAACAAGTAAAAAAGAACACCAAAATCCAGTAAGAACCACAACAATGAGTAGCAAAAAACTCAAACTTTAAACCAAAATTCAACACTTCTCACCTCACCAAAACTTTAAAGTACGAAACAATTAGATTAAAACAGAAATGCACTCGTAAATTTATAGACAAACAGTGATCAGTAAAAACCCCAAAATTCGATAAGCACAGCACTGAACTACTAAAAACTCACACTTTAAGCCCCAAAATTCAATAAGAACCACAACATTGTGTAAATGAGCTACTAAAGACTCAAACTTTAAACCCAAATCCAACACTTTTTACCTCAATGAAACTTCAAACTATCATAAAATTACAGTAACAAATATATGCACGGTAAATTGAAGACATACAGTGAGGACTAAACACCCCAAAATTCAATAACAACCCTAAAAACACAAACTTTAACCTCACTCAAAAATTAAATTACCACAGAGTTAGAGTAATTAAAGTGACATACGGTGAGGGGTAGAAAGTCCTTAACGGCGTCACCCTTGGCGGAGCAGACGGTGGAGAGAACACACGTGCCGTCCATGCCCAAGACGACGGCGCCGTTAGCGAAGCGAGCGATCTTTCCGGTCTCGAGTGTGATCAAGCATGATCCGATCTCGAATTGCTCGGTGAAGGTTTCGAGGAGCTTGGTTCCGGGTCGAGGATGGGATTCGGGTTCGGGTTCGGGTTGGGAGGAGAAGCCCATGCGGCCACTGCAGACGTTGCGGAAGCCGAGGGATCGCCATGTGAGGAAATGAGGGAGGCGGCCGAGGAGCGGGTTGGCGCGGTGGGCCGCCGCGGTGGCCATCGGCGGTGGTGGAAGTGAGAGAGAGAGAGAGTGAGGTTTAGGGTTTAAGAGTGGGAGAGAGAGAGAGAGACTGGAAATATGAGGGACTGGGGGTTTTAGGGGTGGTTTTACTTAGTTACCACGCGCTAGAATTTTACTTAGTTACCACGCGTCCATAGCATAATGATAGAGTAGCAAACATAATATTTAGTCCAACAAGTAGCAACTTGGCTAATTGCGAAAACTCAAGTATGGTAACAAATCAACACTATAGTGAAAGTAGGGTAACAAATTGTCTATTAAGCCTTATTTTTTATATAACAATTCTTATATATGTAGGTTACTTAGCTGAGAACTTTTTTGTTGCGAAAAGTTTTCTCTTTAAAGTAACTTTACGCATCAAGACTTGAGTAGCATTTAATTAGATAATAACTTAACAACGGACTCATTCTTATATTTGTTTAAAGTTGTTACAACTTCATTAACTGAAATATGTAGAGTTTCTCTAGAATATGAAAGAAATTGTATCGTCAAGTGTCATGTGTCATGTATGATTCCTTGAAAGAAGGATGATCGATCATATAATATTAGTCTTCATGCTTAGGTTATTGTATGATCGATCACATGTTAGGTCATATAATATTTACTCTTCATGCTTACGTTATTGCATGATCGATCACACCAGAAACATCGTGCACCACTAATCACTTGAATAGTTTTACAGTGCAAATTAAGCATTGGCACCCTAGCTAATCATCCCCTCAAAGATTGTAGGACCATGCCAAATAAGGTGAAAAAGAACTCACACAAGTGATTCTGAAATTCTGCTCGAGCCGAGAGACTGACAAAGGCGACGGTCTATCCGTGCATGTCGTTTAGAATATGGTCCATCCACACATGCACAACCACAAGAGCCTCTGCCCTTAAAGCCCATTTTGTAGCCGAGTCCTCTTGTCCCTATTCCCATTACACTGACTCTTCAAAACCCGTCATTGATAACTGGGATCTGATTTTCTGGGTTTCTGCAACTTCTTGGCAGCTTGGAACTTAACCTATCTCTAACTCACGAGCCCAAGAGAATGTCTGACGTCCCTAAGAACCCTAATGATCCATATATTATTGCAATCTCTGTAGGGTTAGTAGTAGGGTCACTGTCCTCTATATATCTACAGTTGGGGATAAAGCAGATGAAGATCTTCTCCAGCTGTGAAACAAAAGAGAGTTTTGAGTTTGTTCATCTGCTTTTGCATATTGGCATTTTGTTACTTAACGTCTATTTCTTCGGTTTCTCTAATCGAATTGCCCTCTCGAAGCAAGGTGACAAGTCGCTTGAGACCTGAATGAGCTAGCTAACTTTGCTTTTTGCCAGGCATTAGCATTTTCCCCAACTTTTACAGGTTTGCACAGTGCCAGCAGACTCAGCAGTACTAGTAGTGTGGGGATCTTTTATGTAAATGTGACAAGCTTTTTACTCCTATGCAAAATTACTGCCACAAATTAAAGTGCCCTTTCCTTTAGAATCTATATATTCTTTGTTCCTTTCTCAATAGTGGTAGTGAAAGATGGTTCACAGTTCACAGAGAACATCGATATCCTTAGTGATTCGATGGCTAGAATCCAAACATTAAGATCAACTGGTATTTGTGTCGCGTTTGGTCATTTAATTTGAATGTCTTAATTATTTTTGGTCCAGGCTCCCCATGTATTTGGCAACTTTTCCAGTTTGGGTTTTGAGGTAAAATGACTGTTTATTTGATTGATCTTTCTTCTTTTCAACTCGGAAAGTACTTTAAAATTGAAAATATATTTAAGTGATTAGTGTTACTTGACAGAAGGAAGTGTGCAATTGCTTTAACATCAATATGAAGAAAGGATCTACAATTACAAAGGTTGTCAAGCACAGAGATCGAAACTGCGAAATTTAAACTCGAATAAAACGCAATTATAAACCAATTATAGAATGAAGAAGATGAACCAGGATGGAAGTAACTAAAATATACATAAAAAGGGGTACAGCTAGAATGAAACAAATATTAAGCTTTTCAAGCTATGATGATTTTTACAGGCAAGTTGCCAGAAAAAAACTCATCCATTTAAGAATGACACGCAGTTGCACAAAGCTTGAACGTAGTATACTTGAACCCCAGATGTGAAGTTGCACATATTTTGGACATCCCAGATATGAAGTTGCACATAGTTTGGATATCAATGAAGTGCTCGATGATCACCGGTTGTGAAGTGGATTTGCGCCGTTTGGTGTGATTCTCTTCTGTTCTTCATCGGTCAGATGATAATGGTTCCTTGTTCTGAAACCATGGTTGCCAAATCTTCTGTGCTTCAACCTTCTACCATTCCCCTCACTGTAGTTGTAGTTGAATTTCCATACCTTGAAGAAAACAGATTTCGACGAGCTTGAACTTGAAGAATGTCTCTTCAAATCAAGATGAACATGTAGCAAGATCCCTTCCAACAGCATGAACACTACAAGAACCGCAACTAGTACTGATTTGTAATTATACCTCATAGTTTGCTAGGAGAGCTCGTAATCTTGCTTCCCAGACTCGATGAATGGATAATGTGAGATATTACAACTAGCACAGTTCATAATCTCTGTCTCTCTCACTTAGCTCTCTCGTATATACATCCACACGAGTTTAAGTGTATTTATATATGGAGGCCGGAGGGGGTGATAGGGAGAATCCAGTTGGTGCAACTGTAAAAGAGACTTGTCACTATTGTGTTGTCTTTTTCAGGAAAAGGAAGAAAAGTAATTGCCATTTTACGAATTATATGTATGATTACAGTAGGGAGGAACTGGAACTATCCTTCTGCCTGAAGTTTGAACCAAGATATCATTGCACTTCGTACCACTCCATTAAGCTTTTAGGTTAGGATGACTAATCTAATATCGAGTTTCGCACAAATTACTACACTACCATATATCCAGGCTCATTAACTTTAAGAATCCAAATTAAAAGGCCAAAGAAGAAGCTCGAGTCTCTAAAACTCGTGAAGGCGAACCCCTAATGAAATTTTAACAACCATTTCATCCAGCATCAAATTAATCTTCATCTTGAACTCAAGCTTAGACCAAGAAGTATTACGGAGCGATTAAATGGGCTAAAGATAAGTGGAGGTTTGGTTCCTTCCAACATCACAAAAAAAAAAGAGAGAAGGGGTTAAGATCACATAGCTAATAGGCACGAGGAAAGATGTAGTTAACCTTGGCAATGGCTTCATTTGTGGAATCATATTTTATTCATGTGCAAATATTCTAGAAAAAACTCCAATCTATGAATGAATTTCCTAAATTTACAATATAAAAAAAAGTTTCCACATACCACAAGTTCAAAGAACTTTCTTTAACCATTCCTAAGTTTACCATCTTATATAAGAGGCATATAATTAGACCAGCGCAGGTTCCCGAAGCTTTTGCTCAACGTTCTTTGCCACTGTGTCAATAAACTCTTGTGTGTTCAAATAGAACTCCCTTGATACCCTGGATGCAACAGAAACTTGTCAGTTCAAACGACCGAGAACCATTCCTCTAGGCTCTAGGCTAGTTTAATCACTGCTATTAGTCGAACACCCAAAAGGAAAACTAATTGACAGATGTGTCCCAAACAGCTGAGAGGAAATTCAAGGAACAAAAGCCAATGCGAATACATGCATCCCAGCTAACTATAAGTGTAAATGACCTGTCAAACAGATTTCACTTACTTGGGGCCATGGATCAATAGAGCAAGATCCTTAGTCATGTTTCCTGCCTCCACTGTCTCAATGCATGCAGCCTCCAACTTTCGAACAAAATCTAGCAACTTGTCATTTTTATCTAATTTGGCCCTGAAAACAGTAACAGTCATCAGCTGCGAGGAAAAATGTATTTAGATGATGGGTAAACCATGATAAACCGTTCTCATGAGAGTCAGACTGCAACTGGCATGTTGTAGCAGTTCACAAAATTAAAACATAGTATATATAGATGCACTCGGAAGTTTGGTTTGCAAACAGTACCTATGCTCTAGGCCTCGTGTCCAAGCAAATATTGATGCAATACTGTTTGTACTGGTTTCCTGTCCCTTCTCATGTAACCGAAAATGACGAGTTACTGTCCCATGAGCTGCTTCAGCTTCTATTGTTTTCCCATCTGAGGATAGCTGCATTGATTGTGGTTAGAATTGGAGGTATAGAAATGGATAATGTTAACATTTGATACATACCAGCACAGAAGTCATGAGGCCCAAAGAGCCAAATCCTGCAAAATAAAAGAAGAAAAAACTGACATGAGAGCTGAGCCAGAAGGCAATTCTACAAATAGATAGGAGTTGGAAACACAGTTTAACTCATTAAATAACATTCAAATACAACCATCTGATCAATTTACAGAATACCTGAGACTATCCCGAATTATACTTCTCTTTTTACATGACAGAAATTGAAGATACACCAAGAAAAATGTACAATGCAACTTATACCAGTCTGCTGTACTGAAGATAGTACAAAAATCATCTAACATAAAACAGGAAACCTGCTTGATTGTGCCATGACTATAAACTTCACAGCAAATCCAAAATCAACATGTTCTTTTTTGGCCAACATGTAATCAATATTATGTCTGGCATTCTACTAGGAAAAGGAGCTACAAGTCCATCTAAATAAATCCAAGGTGGTATGGACAGGAAAATCCATAACTTATGACATACAAGCGAATAAGATATATACACATGTATATTCAGATGGAGACAGTAATATAGAAACAAAATACTGCAAGCCAAAGTTTTTCTACAGCACCTTGAGCAAGCAAATCACTCTGAACGTCTCCATCATAGTTTTTGCATGCCCAAACATATCCACCCTCGCTTTTGAGAGCATAAGCCACCATGTCATCTATTAGCCGATGTTCATACCTATATGCCCAAAGAATCTTGAGTTAAGTCTTTTAAACTATGCCAGGAAACATTTACATGATTACATAACTCACAATTGAAGACACAAACCATATAGAGTTTTCTTCAAACTTCTGCTTCCACTTCTCCACATAAACCTCCTCAAATATGTCCTTAAACCTGTGTGTCAGTCCCAGAAATCAATATTTTGAACAAATTCTTATGAGAGACGAGAGAAGTTAAGAGCAGATATATACTTTTGGTCCTGTGCTCTAGTCCCATTGACTTCCAACAAATCCCTTTATATTTGTTAACACTTGGGCCAAACATACAATTCAGGCACATTTTTTGAAAGAGGGAACTGAAACTTTTCTCTAATTTCATCAAAACAGAAAAACCAATATGATAGAAAAGTGGAATTATAACCTGATGAAGGGAGTACATTTGTTCATGCCTTTTATCATTTTCCCTAATTAGAAGGACAAATGTGTAATATGACCATGTTAGATTAGAAAACTCTAAGAGTAAGTTTGTTGACACGCACATTGTATAAATAACAAACAGGGATGAACCTGTTACCACCAAAGGTGTTTTAGCCGAAAAGAACTGAATTATATATTGGAAACAAAGGTTATTTTTACCTGCCATCATATTTTTTAAGAATTGTGTTTTTGGTGCTCAAGTATAGCGGCCACTTCTTGGAAAATGCCATGGACATAGATGAGTCTGCAAAAGCTCGAATAGACTGACAAGAACAAAACATTTTGTTAGGAAAACTTGATCAATATATGCCTATAATTGACAAAAAGGTTCTAGCACATAGGCCAAACTGAGATAAGAGTCATAAGACAAACCTCATCAACATTATACATAGCAAGGGCCACACCAGGACCTTTGAAGTCGTAAACATCAAGCTCTGTAGGGGTGCCTCCTCCTTCTGGGACTGAACAATAAATAGAGAGATGTCAAGCAAAAAATGATAGTAAACTTCCATGAGTCTCAACCACATGAGCAAGAATGTTTAAATCTACTTACCAAATACCATTTTCAGCTTTCCTGGCCCCGTGATAACTGTATCAGTGGCTCGATACTGATCGCCAAAAGCATGCCTACCAATACATATGGGTTTCTTCCAACCTGTGAATTCAAAAAGCATTCAGCAGTTTCCACAGTAATATACCTATGTTCAATATATGAAGCGAATGCCCAAACCTTACCAGTAACTATTCTAGGAATGTTTTTGCATAAGATAGGTTCACGAAAGACAGTACCTACAAAATAAAGCATAACCTTTAACAATAAACATAGGAAACTAAGTACACATAAATAAGAAAACTGTTTCTTTGCAAAAGAGTTCGGAAGAAAGTTGACACTGGCCACTGTAAACTAGCATCTACTGTAGCAACAATCAGCAAGCACTACAAAGTTATCAATTGTCAAGGCATTTTACAAAAAGTTTGTAACCAGGGGAAAATTACAGTTGCTAACAAATTAAGTATATTTATTAGTTAAATGAATGAATTACAAAGCATTTCTAATTCTTTCCTATATCAGATGAGACAGATGCAAACCGTTTAGAATGTTTCTAATTGTGCCGTTGGGACTCCTCCACATTGATTTGAGCCCAAACTCCTTCATTCTGGTCTCATCTACAAAGTAGCATGAACATGAAAATTAGATACAATAAACTTCTCTGTCCATAAGACAACAATTAGATAGTCTTTGTTTCTTATGTAACTACGTGAACATGTTAAAAACAGCCAGCCTGTGCCTATGACATCGTCTAAGTTCCTCATGGTAAGAGAGACAAACACAGTAATGAAGAAAAACAGAAACAACTCACCAGGAGTTATTGTAGCACATTTCACAGCAACATTGTACCTGCAGCTCATAAAAGGAATCAATGAAACAAAAGAAAAGCACATTGTATACAATTCAAAACACCATTTTCCTTTTTCAAGCTACTTACTTAAGAGTGGCTTCAGCACTCTCTACCGTAACTTTGTCATCAGTAGCATCACGGTTCAAAATCCCTAAATCATAATACTTTATGTCCAAATCCACATAGGGGAAAATAAGCTGCAATGAGCAAAACACCAAAACTCCCCATTAAATCAAATCAAAACTCCACCACAAACCATAGCGAAAACGAAACTCACTTCGAAAAAGACCAAATCTTCATACCTTTTCTTTGATTGCCGTCCATATGATCCTCGTCATTTCATCACCTGAACACAAATTACACAATAAGCACATCACCAATTATCTTATGAAAAACCGAAAACTGCGAAAAATCGCATTTGCATAATCTAGAACACTCAAATTCCTCATCACTCAACTCAACTTCAACTCGTAAAGTTACCGCAACAAATACATGAAGAAATAAAGAGCTGTGCTTTTGATTACTGACCGTCCATTTCGACGATCGGATTCTGAACCCGGACTCTATCGAAGCCACCGGAAGCAGCAGCGTAGCACCGCAGCGAGGTGCGATTAGTGGTTGCGGCGAAGGAGACGCGGTTGCGGACTCCATTATTGAAGAGGCTCGGCGCGGAAGTGAAGGAGAAGCTAGGGTTTCTCGGGGCTGTTATAGAAGACGAAGAAGAAGAAGATGTTAAGGCGGCGCGCGACATGGCGCTTAATTGGAGTCTCGCTTTGAGCATTCAACTTTTTACGAGCTCCGGTGGAGTGTTTTGGTGCGTTTTGCCGTTTCTGAAATGAGGTTTTGGGGTTTATCGGCATGAGGGGTACTTCGGTATTTTTACACAGATGCGCCACTTGTCATATGATAATCCAAGATATGAAGGGGGGATTGCATGACCTATATAAAACTTGCAAGACAAGTTAGCGTCGGAATATTTGACACCATGATGAGAATATGTGGATTATGATGTGTTTTGCCTAAGAGAGAGAGAGAGAGAGGTGTTACAAATGATTTGAGGAGTTAGAAAGTGGAATGATAAGGCAAACCATGCATGCATGTAGGAAGGAGAATCTTCACGATTTGTTAACTAAAATAGTTGTGAATTTGAAAAATTGCAAGCCTTTTATATGATCCGCTTGACTGTTATTTATGGATGACAATATAAGACTGGGAGTGACAATAACATAAACTTTTTGTATATATTGGAAAGAATGAGAAACGAATATACTTCAACTTTTATTTCACTTGAACACTCATTTCACTTAGGTTACGTTTACTTACTTGAAATGAAATTTACGGAGTAATCAAATTTTTGTGTTTACAGGAATAATGATTCCTGAATACTCAGAACTTGAAAGAGGAAGATGAGAGTCTAGAATGATTCATTTATTCTCGTATTTTATTTGTCTCTAATTCATCAATATTTTACATTTCAAATAAGTAAACGGACCATAATTTTATAAACATCATTATTCTCGACCATTTCATGACATGAAAAGTATGAATTGTACTACGTAAACGTTAGCACTTACATCATGAACACGACGGTTATCTAGTCGCCGGAATCAGAATGACGGCCGTCTTGACGTCGTTTACCTTCCTTTCCTCCTCATCCACGTCAGCCGTTACCTCAAATACACCGATTCTCTTCTTGTGGTAGCGAAGCCCATCACGTACGACCCGCCACGTGGCAGGTCACCCACTCTACACGGCTATATAAACTCTCGCTGCGAAAGTCTTTCTTTCTTCTTCAAGATCGCGATATTTTGTGAGAGCCAAATTTGGAGATTTAGGGTTTTCGAAGCACCAAAAACGTCGTCGTAATGGCATTGCCAAAGGCTAAGGAGCTCGTCTCGTCCAACACGGTCGTCGTCTTCAGGTATTTTGCACCGCTCGTAATCGATTTTGTGGTTTTTGGTTGAACCGATTAAGAAAATGTGGTGATGGATCTGTGTGGAAATTTGGTTTGCAGCAAGTCGTATTGTCCCTACTGTGTGACGGTGAAGAAGCTCTTCACTCAATTGGGAGCCAATTTTAAAGCCATTGAATTGGACCAAGAGAGTCAGTACCTCTTTATCTCTTTCGAATTTATATGCTTTGTCAGAGTTTCATATGTTGTTATTTAAATGGAAGCTTGAATGATTGATTGGTTGGTTCAAATATTTTGGTTTGGTATTGGATAGAGTCGAATATATAGCTAATGAGTTTTGATTTGACTAAGATTTGTTGTGGTTTCAAAGCTTTAATCTTTTTTATTAATCAGTTTACTTGTAGTTGAAAACTTGAAATTCAATCGAGTATGAATATAATATCCACTGTAAGTAAAATTTTGGAGTTGTATAGCCTTCAAGTTTATGAAGAAAAATTACGAAACGGGGTGATTGAATCTGTTTCGAGAGTGATAGGCCTGACCTTATGCCTGAGTTATTGATTTTTTAGCTTTGTTTGAGGTGGAGTGGATAAGTGGTTGATGGTAGTTTTGTGGGTGGCGTTTTGATTTTTGAAGGTGATGGAAGTCAGCTACAAGCAGCACTGAAAGAGTGGACTGGACAACAGACTGTGCCAAATGTGTTCATTGGTGGAAACCATATTGGTGGATGTGACTGTAAGACTACAATCTTGAAATCAACTTACGATTAACTTTTGAGGTTTAATTGTGTTTTTCACATACATAAGGTTCTGTCTTGATGTAATGAAATTTGGTATTGCTCTGCAGCTACTCAGGCCCTGCACAATCAAGGAAAGCTAGTCCCTCTGCTCACTGAAGCCGGAGCTGTTGGCAAAACCTTGTAGATCCGCCCGCGCTTTGAGGGAGATGCAGTCTAGGTCGTCGACGGTTGATCCCGAAGTCATCGTCGCGGCATCGTCGGAGTCGGAGATGCAATCGAGATCGAGCCGGAAGTCGTCATCGAGGCGGCGTGGTAGCGGTGTTGGAATCGAAGGAGAGAGAGAGAGTGTGTGTTTTCTAGATCGGGGAGAGAGGAAAACTCGGTATAAAGAGAGGAGGGCAGTTTCGGTATAACAAAAATGTAAGCTGACGGAATTAAGTTTAGGAGTGGATTTATGTGAGTAAAAAATATGGAATGGACTTATGAAGGATAAAATATTAAAAAGGGAATTTTATGAAATTTTCTATCAATTTTATCGATCACAAATTAATTAATATTTCTTATTAATGGGTAATTATACATGATTGACGATTATATTATTTCCTTAGCAAAATCATAAACCTTCTAACCTAGACGTTTAAGGAATCATTTAGTAAAATAATCTTTAATACAAATTAATATATCGTTAAGAAGCAACAACTAGTATAAAAAATACTCCGTAGATAATATTTGTTTTAGATATAACATATGTTCCATTTTTTGTAATTACCCCACCTAACCTAATGTACTAATTATGGACGATTTTAACAAGTATGACAATGTTTTTATCATTAATTAAAAAATTACCACTATAACTACACATTTTACCACAACCTACAACATACAAATGATGTAAAATCAATAACTTTTGTTCAATTTGCAGTAATTATTGATCCTAAACTAACGTACTAGTTGCTTGAGCCCAGCCGCCCTTGCCCTTTACTCAACAAAAAACAAAAAAATCTAACGTAATAGTTTAAAGACAATATAACAAAGACAACAAGTTTGTTGTCAAAGTGGTAAACTATTATGTTTATATCATTAATGAAATGATTACTACAATGACTACACATTTTGTCAGAACCACAACTATTGAATATTGATGTAAAGATTGTAACATGTTTGCAATTTGTAGTAATTAATTCAAAAACTATATCAAAAACTCATTATTTGAAAGAGGTTCTCCACTTGATAATAAAGGTTCTCTATTTGATAAAAGATGTCCAAATATGATATTTACATATTTGACCACTCAATTACAATAACTACAATAAATGTTGTCATAAGTCATAATTGTAGTTCACTTAAGTGTAATTTATTGTTTAACAATATTTGCAACATGAATTTGGACAATGTTATCCATCAAGAATGAGTGCGGCTATTAGGACCTCCAAATTTGCTCAGTATACCTCTCATTCTCTCTACACCTCCATTTTACTTTTAAATATAAACATTTGCTTATTAGACCTCCTTTCAAATTCCTAAAATAGCCTTGTTTATGTAATTCACATATATATTAATATATTACTCATTATACTTCTTATTCACTCACTGTACCTCTAATTCTTTTTTTTTTTTTTTTCTTGTTGCATGCAAACATCCATTCCCGACTTCCATTCTTTAATTTTTTTTTTCTTTTGAACACAAACCTCTATTCCCGACCTTGATTTCTTGATTTTTTTTATTTTTTGTATTTTTCATTTTTTGATCAAATTGTAAGAAATAATTTTCAATGACATCAATTTTCGAGAAAAGTTAATTCGAATCATGAAGAATACTATTCTCTTAAAAATTAAAAAAAACAAGGGTTTTAAATATAAACATTTGCTTATTAGACCTCCTTTCAAATTCCTAGAATAGCCTTGTTTATGTAATTCACATATATATTAATATATTACTCATTATACTTCTTATTCACTCACTGTACCTCTAATTCTTTTTTTTTCTTTTTTTCTTGTTGCATGCAAACATCCATTCCCGACTTCCATTCTTTAATTTTTTTTTTCTTTTGAACACAAACCTCTATTCCCGACCTTGATTTCTTGATTTTTTTTATTTTTTGTATTTTTCATTTTTTGATCAAATTGTAAGAAATAATTTTCAATGACATCAATTTTCGAGAAAAGTTAATTCGAATCATGAAGAATACTATTCTCTTAAAAATTAAAAAAAACAAGGATTATGTCTCAAATTTTATTTATCGATCATCGAAAGAATGTTCTTACATGAATTATTATATATTTTTGTTACTTTTTGTATTTCTATTTTACATATACTTTTTTTTTTGTAAGTTTATATGTTTTGTTTTTATACCTCATGATGATAAATTATTTTAATAACTGATAGATTTTTGTAAAAATATTATGATACTTTTTTTTTTTTTAATAATTGATTCTTGTAAAAATATTTTTCACTTTGTATATGCATGTGATGACATGTATGATAATATAAATATATAAATGCTTTAATAAGTATGTGGTAAAACTAGAAAATAAAAATCAATAAGGAAAATAATAAAATGCATTAATCCATTAATTATTATTGAATTAGAAAGTTTAGAGAGAATAAATGTAATATTACTTTTTGTTTAATTAGTGTCCTTAATAGTCATTGTGTAAGAGGATAAATATGTCATTTAATAATTCATAATAGAGTGAGGTTAGGTGAGCAAATTTAGAAGTCTCAATAGCCGCACTCATCAAGAATGAATGTGTTGTAAACATGGTAAATTTAATTTTTTAAAATGACACATGTCGATTGTAACTCGATATGGGATACAATTAAAAGTTAAAAATAAAAATAAAAATAAAGGTATGAGATACATCAGGGTACTGTAGATAATCCCCAAAAAATATATATTAGAAGATTTTAGTATTTTTTAAGGGTTTTTATAAGTTGTAGTAATTTTTATATATACTAAAAATATATATAAATATATTAATTATTTGCCGTGTCCAAATTGTGTCGGAACTTCAGTTTTTAAGATTTGTCGTGTCGCCGTATCCGTGTCTGTGCTACATAGGTGTTTACTGTTTTAGTGGATGGAGGACATGTAAACTTAAGATTTTTGTTAAACTTTAAGTCATTGAATCAACTAACTCTTAAAGATACTCAATAGTTTAAGAATTGAAATTTGTTTAGTTCGTATGGTTTGGAGTTGATATATGTTCAGACCTTGTGGTTTCATTTTAATTTAAGTTGTCTTTAAAGTCACAATTTTTCTTTTGGATGGTTCTTTCGTCAATGATCTCTCTTAAAATACTGAAGTGGTCGTTAATAACATTGCAAATTTTAACGGCCACGTCAGCAGTTTAACTGAGAAAATTGACCGAATGACTATTTAGAAGGAAAATCTTGACTTTAAGGACCATTCGAATTAAAATGAAACCAGAAGGACCGAACAAACGTCAACTTCAAACTATAAGAACTATATAATATTTAACCCATAATTTTAAATATCCAGTACAAAGGAGTTGGCAGGCAATTAGAAAATCATATTATGAATGCATATAAGCACTTTATGTTGATGATATGTTGATGATAGACAAATTCAAGTCCGTCGGTTTTTATGAATGCATATAGGCAGCACTTTGTTAGGTTGATGATAGACAAATTCAGGTCTATCAACAGCTTTTTTGCAGACTTTCATGAATGCATATAGGCACTTATGGCTAGTTTGGAATTGATGTAACTTTTAAAAAAGTCTGCCATTGCTGCTGTGATGTGAATATAATCAGTTGTGAATAAAAATAATTTTTTGTTTGGTATATATTACAGTTAAAACAGTTTCGTGTTTGATAAATATTACTTTTAAAAGTGTTATCAAGACATAAAATATTTTTTCCCCTTGTTTTTAATTACAACAGTTTCTAAAAGGCAACTTAGCTTGAGGTTGCTCTAAAATCTTTTGTCAGATGTGACCTATAATTTTCAAAAAGATCGAGATGCTTTTCTCGAATTTACCAAATACTTTAAAATCTAAAATTTTATATAGAAGTTGAATTTTTAGAAGCAAAGCTATACCAAACGGGCCTTAATTAGGTTAATGATAGATAAATTTAAGTCCGTCGAGTCTAGAACTCTCCATACCAAGGCATAAAGCCATCTTGTGATTTCTCCACTTGACTATCCTCATCTTGTGATTTTCTTCTTAGAAATGCTGAAGAGAATGAAAATTAAGGAAGAAAAAAGATTGGAATTAAGACAGAGAAGTTATTTGTTCAAAAATTGAAGTGTGTGGAACATGTAGCTGGATAGAGAAAGGGTGCGCTGCTAGCTGCAAGAATTGTTCTTGCTGTGTGAAACCAATTACTTCAATAAAGCTAATACTTCCATGGTAGGCCTGGGGAAGAAGCTAGACTACGTACTTACCCTCATGAAAACTATTGATTAGAGAGATATGATAGCCACTGATCATAAGACCAGTAGGATCCGTTGGAGAATGCTAGCTAGATGCACATTCACCCTCACCCTACGTCTAACATACATCACAGACACAGTGTCATGTGTTATGTTGTTGCAGAAAAGACATCCTTAATCAAAAAAATTTATTTCTTGATTAATCAATTTTGGCCCTTATGCTCCGTCGTTTTTCTTTTCTTTTTTCTTATTGGCCCTTGTGCTCCATCGTTTTTCTTTTCTTTTTTCTTTCTGTCTCATGTATCTTCTGTGAAAACAATCTCTTTCTCTTTCTTTTTTCCTCTCTCTCTCTCTCAACAAACAGAAACTTGTAAAACTTATTAAATTATTGGAGATCGACAATCATATAATAGTAGGTGTTTGATCGTATATATCCTTATCTCTTACTGAGAGATAATATTGAGAAAATCCAGTAATTATTATTGTTGGAGACTCGAGAGATAACAATCCTTGCCGTTGTTGGGTTGCAGATGACCATGCATGATATATATCTTGCTCTTGGATTGAGTAATTCATTAATGTAGTCATTCCGCACGATCTCTATCCAATGGCAGACCTAAGATTTTAGGTTTGGGTGGGCTGCAATTTTTTTCTTAAAATTCTTTAATTTTTTTTCATGTATATTTTACATATCACATTTTAGATTAAAACATATCAAATAATCACGTAGTTAACTGATCATTAATAAATCAATATTATAACATTTTATAGAAATTTGATAACAAAAGTTAAAGATAAAAGAACATACATACTCAAATTAAACCCTACGCTCTTGAATAGAAGCAAAATCTAATAACTAAGCACACAATCACCACTCTAACAATACAGTAAACGAGTGTATAATCCTAAAACCTAAAAGGACAGAAAAACACAATCTAATAACTATGAATCAAACGTTGGTACTATTACAACTATATATCTATACACACACACATCATTAGCATTAGTCATCTACAATAAGTAAGCAAGCAAGCAATTGAGATTAGAATTAGAATATCAATAGAAATACAGTGCGATGAGATGATGAGATATTAAGACTATCAAGGCATTAATCAATTGTGATTTGAGATGATGGGATATTGAGACTAAATTTGATCACGGCATTAATCAATTGAGACTAAATTTGAGATGATGAGATATTGAGACTATCAAGGCATTAATCAATTGAGATTTGAGAACTAGGTCATATGACACGTACAAGACTCTAAGAGGATGACCGATATAACTAAGAATCATACCTGCAGATTAATTAAAGAGAAAAAGCTTGGCACTTGGCTTAGAATTAGTAAGCAAGCAATTGAGATTAGAATTAGAATATCAATAGAAATACAATGCGATGAGATGATGGGATATTGAGACTATCAAGACATTAATCAATTGACATTTGAGATGATGGGATATTGAGACTTGTTTAAGGAAATTATATTTCCTTCATTCTGTTATGTGTCTTGCCCTAATACACGTAGGATTGATTAATCCAGTTTCCTTATTAGAATAGATTACAGTTGATAGATCTTCTAGATCCTTCGGGAGACTCTATGTAATGCCTATAAATAGGCCTTTCTATCAATGAATGAGTAGACCGTTATTCTCGTTATCTCTCGTTATACTTTCTCCTTTAACACGTTATCAGCACTGTGCTCTAACCCGAGCTTGATAATGAAACCCTAAAACGAAACCCTAAACAGGAAAACCCCACCGTTTTTTTGCTCTGGGCACCCACTAATTTACTGTGGGCACCCTAGCTTGTCAATAGCCGCCGTACCCCCTCGTCTCGGAGCTCCACCGGCGCTCACCTTCAACCCTGCCTGCCTCCTCACCTAGGCGGCTCTACCCCAGCTAGCGACCCGGATTGCCCTCGCCCCGGATCTCCTTAGATCCCAAAGTCACCGGCAGCAACCCAGTCCTCTATTCACGACGTTGCTCTCGACTTGCATCCCAAACCGAGGATAAGGTCAGCCCAGGCGTCGTCGCTCCAGTCTCCGTAAGCGGTCGTCCCCAACGCAATGTCCGGAAGCAGCTCCGGCCCCGCCTTGCACGCCGTACCGGGCACAGCAACCCAGCGTGACGCACGTCCGTGCACGCAACGCAGCCGGCAGACCTTCTTCGACCCGACCCGCTCCATGTTTCCAGAAGCATAACTGAATACACGAGGGGCAAAAGGGTAATTTTCCCTTCCGGGTAAAAAGTTTTTACCCCACAAGTAAAAACAGTTTATTTTATTCACAGCAATAAATATTTCATTAGTTTTACTGTTTTTATATATATGGTGAATATGACTAACCATATGTTTATATTTTTCATGAAATTTTTCACGCGACGGATCGCGATGGAATTGCGAGAGTACGCAGGAAGTAAGCATGAAAATTACAAAGGCAATTTCTCTTACACGGCAAACTAGCACGTAAGGTTTTATCAAAGTTGCCGCCTTTGAATTTTAATTTCATTGTCGGGTTTCGTAGCCTTCTTCTACATCCCACCTTTCTTTATAACGTGAGACGATATTGAGGGATTGAGACCCCTCATATCAAAGTTGAAATTTGTGACGGTTTGACAAGTCACGGTATTACGACAAAATATTGTCGTTGTTAATAAAGGGACAAACATCGATTTGTGACGGAATTTGTCATGGTTTACATTGAATTGAGTTACCATAAACCTTAGTCTTGACCAAATTCAATACTTGGAATTAATTATCGTATATCGATAGTAGTTAATCTTCCATATTTTTGTTTGAAATAATTGACTGAAACATGAGCCCTGAATTTGACATAAAAAAAAAAGTGACTAATTTCGTGTCACGAATTCTGAAAAAAGGGGAGGCAACGCCTCGAACCCTATATGTCATATAAATATTGGGCTAGTGAAAGAAAAATCATGTTATTGATGTGGTTCTACATCTGCTCATTAATTGCAAAGAAAGTAATAATATGGTCAATGTACAAGAAATATATGGAGTTCTTGAAACAAGAAACTTTATATATATGGAAGAAGATGAGAATATTATTCTCACAGTTAAGGATTTTAAAAGCAAAAGTTACATTGCAAAAAATATGAAGCATATGTCTTCGGTTTAATAGTCTCAGTGACTACAAAATCCGTTTATTTTTCCAAGTTTTATGAAGGCTTACACCTCACATATTTGACTAAAGTTACTTAGTCGTTATATTTTGAATTAAATTCATGGTCAAGACCTCATTATAATTGTTGGCATATATATTCAGATTTTGTCTGGCACATATGGTTCGATCTACATAAGCTATATGTTAATGCAATATATTGCATTACAACATGACACTACATTGGACTACAAAAAACCACCAGTTACTATAAGGTGGCGTTTATAAAGGCTGAAATCGCACCAAGTATGACGCAATGCATACTTGGACGTCATAATTAAACCAAGTGTGGCGCAATGCACACTTGGTATATCATGATGTTGCACAATGCACATCGGTTTTGGATCAAAAGAGGATTTGTAATGTCAAGTGTGACACAATGCACACTTAAACAATTGCAAATGCATTACAAACAAGAGTAGTCTTCTACACTCTTGAGCGGATTCACAATTGCAAAAGAAAATTTGTGTTACGCTATATGTCATCCAAAATTGGATGTTGAAAAATCCTCCTCTTTCTCTACAAGATCCAATAGTGAGCCGTTGGCGGTGGCGCCGCCCTATGTATAGTGCTCACGATCAATTTTGCCAAGTTTTGGCATGTTTTAAGCCTTGTTTCATCCATCTTTGTAGTATTACATGTCATGGAATGCACTCTAAAGGGTTCCAATACCAATCTCCAACGAAATTATTGACATATTTCGGTTTCTATGTCTTGACATAAGACTGTTGTCTCTACATTCTAGTATATGAATGTGTTGTAGAGAGATTGAGTGCTTAGCTTATTGCAAGGAATATACAACTATTCATGGATTTAGTTCTTTATAAATCCGTTGTGACTACGATGACTAGATCATCAAAAATAACTAAAGAGCGGATTAATGCTCAAGTTTCAATGTCTAATGGCATTATGATTCAAGTCGCACATGTTTTTTATGCATAAGGAAGCAATCGAACCGTGCTATGACTTAATGATATTCACGCCAACGTTTATCACCTGGAAACACATTGTGAGAATTAATGAGAATTTCTTATGTATCACTATAATGAATGCGCAACATTCATGAGTCACTAAGATTCGGTTAATTGAATCAGTTATTGTCACTAATGATGAGAATTGAGACATCGACTCATGTAGACTTTAACATAAATCGTCCGGGACAATTTTGGACGTGTTTTGATGATCCGTATACTAAAGAGTAAAGACTCTCACTGACATCTTTTCTTTTGAACAAAGTAACCATTGAGATCAAAGATCACCAAAATACAACTTAGTGGAGCTATGAGCAATGCTTACGGCCTATAGATGGCATTAAAGCCATTTGCGTCATCTTCTATATAATGGAGGCACTACTCATGCTTTCATAAGCTAATATGACGCAAAAGAACCTCCTACGATCTCACATTGGCCATGCTCGTTACTTGTTTTGTAAAGCCTATTCTTTAGCAAAGATTAGGAGCGACACTCTCCTACGTTAAAGACAATGAAATAAAGAGACTAGCATACACAAGATGCTCAGTCGTTGTTCACTAAGTAAGACATTAATTGCCATGTCTGTGAGTGATCATACAAGAATGATACATAAGATGTTGGCCTAGATGGCTTCTCATTGTCCACTTTGAGGCATAATAATGCTATGGTGATGTTCACAATGGTTTAACTCAAGCCATAGCAATTAGATGTTATGGGGAACCTTAACAATGATTGAAAAGTTGAAAAAACCTAGAATTTTTGGTTTTTCAACCTACAGACCAGTCATTGTGAGGACCGGTTCACTAACCTTTAGACCGGTTCTTGAGGTTCTGTTTATGGCCACTGATTCCTTACATCCGAGCCTACATATTCACAAAATTTGGTGGCATTTGGAGACCTGGAAGGTGGTGAACCGCTCGATATATGTGTTGACGGATGTCCGGCGACTCCGAGGGCCGGTTCGGCATTTTTTCGGCCGGTTCTGTCGTCGAGGATGTTGGTTTCCGAATTCTAACTCCCATGTCTACCTGCTTACAAAACTTGGTAGCGTTTAAAGTTTTGGAGAATAGTGAACCGTTAAAGAAAGCGTAAAACAGAGGTCCGGTCATGCTGGTGGTCGGTTCAACCGGTCCCGGCGGTGAGGCCAGCAGTTTGTTTTTGGGCCTGTAAGACCAACGACTACGGATTGTAGCAGGGTCATAGTTTTACTTATTCATCTTTACCCACCATCATTCAAATCTTTATGTTACGGTTGTAACGGTATGCATATTTGTTAACAGATTGAGTTAACGTTCTGCAATCTATATCGTCCACATGTTGTATGTGCCAAATTGCGTCTCCACAAGCGCACAATGATGGGTTATTTGATGAATATTGTCTTTGAATAAGACATGAGCTTCCGACTATAGTCCGCTTATATCAGGACCTAAATAGGTGATCTCTTTTATGTCACTTTGATGCCAGTCTTCCCGTCGTTAGGGGGAGATAAAAACAAGAATGTTCAAGTAGAACGACTTGGAATTGTCGTGGTTTGTCCCTACTGTGTCTCATCAAGTTCCCTAAAGTGACGAGATCACATATACATGCTGCAAACATGCCTGCAAGGATTGATGTCCGGATAAGGACATGTCGTCACCCATAGATGGTGGCATGGTGACACCACAAATGTGGTAGGTGGTGTCGCTAGGCCATGGCTCCCACGGTTTAGAGGGATGCCACTTGGTTCGATACATACTCGCCAAAGAAGAATGCGAGTTTGGCACAACTTGATCATTTGATCAATGACACTCATTCGTCTGTTAATACTGGATTATGGTCATCATTGGGGGACGCCTCAATATCAATACCAATCCGTATAGAGATCTCTATACTTAGATATTACACCGGGGTACATGATGACGTGGTTTAATGAGTTTTGATATCGAACCATACTTCGTTGAGAAAAATACCAACGTCGTAGATTGGCCTAAATGGAAAGATGCGATCCAGTTTAAACAAAGAGATAGTGCTTTGGTTAGGTGACGCCGACACCCCAAGTGTAAACTCTATCAGTTATGTCTTTGTTAGAAAGCGTAGTGAGAAAAAGAGTTTAGACTCACCTTCTGGCGCAAGGTCTCTCACAAACGCACTGGAATCAACTACGATGAGATATACTCTCGTAATGGATGTCATTGCACTCCACTACCTTGTCAGTGTGGTAATTTCCGAAAAACTGAACAAGCAGCTTGTGGTCACAACTTATCTTTGTTGGGAACTAAGAGATGTACATAAATATCATGAATATATCGGTTTTCACCCAAATCAAGTGGCTCCTGACCACGGAACGCGTTTGTAAGGTATTTGCTAAGTATCTACTTGATTAGGGAAGGGATATGAAGAATTATGCCTATTTACGTGTAAATTATGGATGAATCGTGATGAACTCTTGTTAAACTAAGAGATGCCATTGATCCAAAATTATGAATGAAAGGATCCTGGGAATACTTGGTCTCGAAAGTGAGGACCGTTATTGATGATGCTTATTCATCTGTCGGCTTAAGGCAATCTAAAGGACGATGAAGTTATGCCTATATGTATCCCTTGATCGGTTGAAGTCTTGAGAATACTCGTTTTGTCTGTATGACGAAGAAGTCTTTGGAGAAATTCTCCATCTAAGTACGGTAGCACATTCATGTACTTGTTACAATATGCTCGACTCGACATCTCATTCACTATAAACTTGTAAGGCCAAGTTCTCCTTAGTCTTTCAACTCTCTTCTTAGCGGTCGAGCAGCTTCGCTCCCTCTTAGATGAGTGTGAAGAAACATCAAAGTAGTGGTCAGATGCGCCCACGCAACGCCAATGTAATGGCAGTGATTCTTTCTATGAAAGATTCAGGCTTATTCATCCCTATAGAAAGACACATTAACAACGAAATCAGAATCTGCCCAGTTTTGTAGGTCAACTTCCATAGGACCTACAAGATAGCATACTCGTTAGAAAATGATGAAATTGGTACCATTGGAAAGGTCTATGTGTCTACTTTCCAGGGACACCAACCATTTGATCACACCTATCATATTGAGTGAGTTATGGCTATTTTTATAAAATAGGATGGATCTGTCCGAGAATCTGCTTTGGCAGAACAATCAACTTCGACAGAGCTTTATGATCAGCTCAAGATGAACTAGGTTATAGACCTTGTATGGTTGGAAATCTACGTGTGTCTAATTTCCAGAAATTTATACGGTTCGTCCATACCTATTGTATCCAAGACGTTATGACTGTTTAAGTACACGAATGTCATGTCACGCGTGAATCTGATTTTCAACACAAACTTATGTTTTGAGTTGTTTGGCAACCTTCTCCTTCAAGATCAAAATAATGCTAAGTATAGCAGGTCTGATCTAAGGATAATGTGGCTGGATTTAATGACTAAATCGTTACACAAGTCTACTTTTGAAGTATGTGAAATGCATTGGCTTGCGCCATTTATCTGTACTCCGAGATTGAGTTACCAATCAGGGGGAGTCGTTGGGTAGACATCAGGGGGAGTCTACATGCATCACATATTATCTTCAATTGTAGTTGGTGCGTTGTGTTCTTTTTCCTTTCGTCCAAGTCTTTTGTTTTACCCACAAGGTTTTTGTTTTACTTGGCAAAGTTTTTATCGAGGCAACATCATAAGCACCGTGTCGTATTAGGGACGCAACACAAAGGGGAGTGTTTAAGAAAATTATATTTCCTTCATTCTGTTATGTGTCTTGCCCTAATACACGTAGGATTGATTAGTCCAGTTTCCTTATTAGAATAGATTACAGTTGATAGATCTTCTAGATCCTTCGGGAGACTCTATGTAATGCCTATAAATAGGTCTTTCTATCAATGAATGAGTAGACCGTTATTCTCGTTATCTCTCGTTATACTTTCGGACACGACCCATCATGAATTTCACCCTGAACCCGGAGTAAATCGTGCGGGGACCACCTCCAAGGAAAGATTTACCGCAAAATTCGGTACAACCCCCCTTGGAAATGGACAACCCTTCTAAACCAAAACCTGCAAACACTCCTAAAGGTTCCAACTCCAACCTTATAGACTCCTAGAGCCTTCGTGCTCCCCACAAATCAAAACATCTCCAAAAAAATAGATTTACTAATCTAACAAAGATCCTATAAGACAATCACATATTCAGAGCAACTCTATTTGAGAGGAAAGAAACTAGAAATAAATAGAAATGAGCGGAAGCTATACTATTGACTATGCCTCTTCTCCATGTACGCCCGATCTCAACTATGCAATCCTGCAGACTGGGCATTTTAAAACGAAGGGCACAGGGGAAGACATTTAATAACGTTAGAGTGAGTGGACAAAAATAATTTAATAACAAAATACTTATGCATTCCCATTTTAATTTCATAGAAAAATATACTGCATGCGGCAGCTTAAAAATGTTCAACTCATAAACTGGCAATTTCACGACTAGCATTGGCTAGTCACAAACTCAAATAAAATGGAGCCTCTCAGGCTAAACTATATATAAACATATATTCGTATGTATTTACACTCGTTAGACTTCTTGTATGAATCCTAGAAACAATTTAGAAAAATAGAAATTCATACAAGGCTACAACGCTGGCGTCTAACGCTCACGTTGCGCCATAATAGTATTTTTCCTCATTATGATCGAAAATGACGGTGTATTTACGTGTGGACTCCCTATATGAAAACCTAAATAAACCGAAAAAAGAAAGTAGTTTTCATATAGGGCTATGACGCTTGTGTCTAACACTCATGCCACGCCATAATGGTATTTTACCTCATTATGACGGACCAAGCACGTATGGCTAGCTAGCATTTATATACATACTAAACTCATAATATCCAAAATATATATATCCACCGAAAATCTCATTTTCGGGATCTCTCCAAAGGAGGAAAAATTGTCAAATAGGCGAGAAATCAATAAATCTCATCAGAAAAAATAAATGATTAATAAAATCATTCATCGCATGCTTTTTATTTAAAACAAAGGTCCACTCACAACTTTAGGCCTAAGTCTGACGACGCTCCGAGGCTTCTTCTGCTCGGGCCTCCTCACGTCATGTTCCAAATATATAATTAATTTCCCACTAAAATCCAATATTTATACAAAATAGGCAAAATTAACCAAGAGCCATAAACACGCTCATCATTGCCTAACTTCGATAATCTTAAATCGAAACGACCCAAACTTTAATATCATACTTGGCAGCCGTAAATACAACATTTCCCAGAAATTGATTTAAATTATACGGTCGGATTTTACATTATTTAACCGTCAAAATACCAAACTTCGGAAATTCCCAAACCTATTCAAAACTCATCCGAAAATTCCACAATTCACTTCATTAAATTCCTCTAATTATTACACATTTAAAATTATACAAAACCCCAAAACGGCGGCGGCCGGAGACCGATTCCGGAGACTTCCAAATTCTACCAAATTTTAACAGCATATTCCTCTTAACATCCCAAACAACTTTCATAACTATCACTAAGTCCAATTTCAAGCCTAACTAGGTCAATCGAACGAAAACATCCTAAAAGCCCTAGAATTTCAACTTCGAATTTCTCCTTACCGAGCTCAAGAGGGAGTGAGCCTTTTGGAGGGGTTGTTGCACGGGAGAAGAGCTACAAAACCGTACCAAGCTTGCCCGGATTGGTGGCCGGAGGATGGAGTTCCGGCGAAAAGCTTCCCGGCGTTTCTGACGGGTTTTCCTTCTCTCCGGCGGGTTAGAGGCTCGGGTGCTAGGTCGGGGAGGGAGAGGAGGTGGCGGGGGTCCAAACGGGACTGGTGCGGCGGCCGGTGGCTGGCCGGACGGCGGCAGACGGCCTAGAAGAATTCCGGCAGTGGGAGAGGGAGAGAGAGAGAGAGCGTCGGGAGAGAAAGAGAGAGAAGAGAGAGAAAGAGAGAAAATCGTTTGGGTCTCACCCATCCGGCCCAACTCTATATACAACCCAAATCCAAACAAAATTAACACCCCTAAAAATAATACCCTAATAAAAAATTACCTTTTACTAGCTAAAATTTACTATTTTTACCGTCATTACCTTTTTCTCCTACGAATAACTCTCCGAAATAATCGTTCCCCAAAACCCCTCTAGGGACCAATTAAACTATATCTCAATGCCGGAGACGGTAAAAATTCTTATTATAACCAAGCTAGTAAATAAGGTAAAAATTTAAGGGTCGGGATGTGACAATTTCTCTTTTAACAAGACTAAATTTGATCAATGCATTAATCAATTGAGATTTGAGAACTAGGTCATATGACACGTATAAGACCCTCC
Organism: Fragaria nilgerrensis; assembly: GCA_010134655.1. NCBI lineage: Eukaryota > Viridiplantae > Streptophyta > Magnoliopsida > Rosales > Rosaceae > Fragaria > Fragaria nilgerrensis. The sequence goes on along the minus strand of CM020982.1, from coordinate 48,741,334 downwards.
AAGAGAATTACCGATATAACTAAGAATCATACCTGCAGATTAAAGAGAGAAGCTTGGCACTTGGCTTAGCTGCTTCGGCAGAAGAGAATGGAGACGTATACAACGACAAAGAAAAAGAAATAAAGAGAAGAAAATTGACCTAAAATATACTAAAAGAACAATTGTTTTTAATAAAATGAACAATATATATGTAATCAGATAAAAAAAATCATATGGACTAATTAAGTTCAATTACATAAAGAAATTTGGGGTGGACTGGTTTTCATAATTTAACTTTTTTTAATTAAATATGCAACAAAACAATATTTTCTCAAAATCTGGGGTAGGCTAGCCCATGTGCAGGTACATCTTAGATCTCAATAATAAATTAAAGGATACAATTAACACTATCAATTCTTCTACCTAAATAGCCGGCTTGTAGTTCTGGCTAATTAATAGCTAGTTCGCACATCAGAAAGAATATACATGATGGGTTCACATACCATCGACCTATATATTTATGTTGATTAATATCTAGCTAGCATCATAGACTGCATGGTATTATATATAGTTACATACAAAGAAAGGCCAAGTACCGGCCACATGCACACACACATACCTGGCCTGCAGAGAGCGAGCTAGAATCAACGTACGTACTAAAATGGAGTTTGGCGAAGAAGGACTACTACAAGAGCCGGTGAGCCCTGGCTCTCAATTGATTAACAGCTCTGTCTTATCTCTTGCAATTCTTGCCGTTTTGGAATCACAAGTTCCCATCGACGATTCACAAATCTTTTCATTTCTGAAAAATGTCTTCCTGCCCATCAATCCACGCTTCTCTTCCATCATGGTACGTACTACTACTACTACTCTCTCTAGCTCTCTCTCGCGATTTCTTGCATGCATGTCAACACTAATTACTTAAAAATCAATACATGCAGGTTGAAGGTGTAGATAAACAGAATAAGCAGTGGAAGAGGGTCACAGTGAAACTGGAAGACCATGTACGTGCCCCCATTTTCCCCGCTGGAATGTCACTTGAATCATACGGCACTTGCTTTGACGAGTACATGACGCAGATAGCATCAGAAACATTCCCACAAAGCAAGCCATTATGGGAATTTCATCTTTTCAAGTACCCAACAAGTCACGCAGCTGGACAAATAATATTGAAGATCCACCATGCCCTTGGCGATGGCTACTCTCTCATGGGAGCTTTTATCTCTTGTCTCCAAAATGCTCAAAATCCATCTCTTCCCTTGACATTTCCTTCATTAAAGGGTGCAAACAGTGAAGCCAGTGAAGCTACTAGTCGATCTCGTGTGTTTGAGTTTGTGCCTAAGATATTTTCTGCCGTTTTCAACAGTGCTTGGGATTTCAGTTGGAGCATTTTGAAGAGCACTTGGGTTGAAGATGACCGAACACCAATAAGGTCCGGCGTCGAAGGAGTTGAGTTTCGGCCGTTGTCCGTGTCCACCTTGATTCTGTCGATTGAGGAAATTAAACTTGTCAAGAGCAAGCTCGGAGTGGTAAGCTTGTTAATTAGTTAGATTTTATATATACTTGTACGCATTTCAATCGACATCTCCTTGTCAACTTTGTGCAGTTTTGATTTGCTGTGTTCCATTAGGGTAACCGGGAATTACATTCCTTATGATATTTATGATGTAAATTATTTTGGTTGCATGCAGACGATAAATGATGTGATTACAGGAGCAATCTTCCTGGGCCTTCGAATGTACATGCAAAAGATGAATAGTGGAAAATCAAGCAGCGAGAATTGCACGGCACTGGTGTTGCTGAATACCAGACTTGCTACGGCTTACAAGTCAGCGCAGGAGATGTTGAACGAAACAAACAAGTCTTGGGGAAACCGATTTGCATTCTTGCACGTCTCTGTGCCCAAGTCCAGTCAAGTTTCAAAGCCGCTGGATTTTGTGTGGGAAGCACAGCGTATAATCAAGAGACAGAGAAGCTCTTCAGCTTGGTATCTCACCACTAGGCTTTACGGCATCTTGAAGAAACTTAGAGGCCCTGAGGTATTTAACTATCTAAAGTAGAATTACTAATTATTCTTAGCGGTTTATTTATTCCTCCATGTTTCATTCACTGACTTTCTACTTTTCTAGCTATCATCCTGAAAAGAAATTAGGCAATTAGCTTTCTATGTTTGATTTCCTTTCTTATTATCAAACCAAGACCGGGCACTGCTTCCTTTAGATAAAACATGGATGAATAATCAACATGACAATATGATAAGTTATGCTAGTAAGTGTAGTGCACATGAACAAATGATTGAATTTCAAACTATTTTTTTCATTATTAAGAACTTGATAGAAGCCTTGTGAGTATATTTTACCAGTAAAAAAATATAAGAACTAAATAATTATTGTTTCAACGTGTTAAAGCTTTAATATAATTCTAATTTGATAGTGTTGGTTTTATAGGCAGCATCTGAATATATCTACAATACACTCAAAAACTCGAGCACGGGAATCACAAATATGATTGGGCCATTGGAACAAATGAGTCTGGCCAATCACCCTATTAAAGGAATTTATTTTATGGTGACTGGTTCACCTCAGGTATATAAACTGTATCTATATTTCAAATTATTTTTATTTCCCATAGTTTTTTTTTTATCAAACAAACAACTGAAATGCTATAGCGAGTCGTGAGTCCTCCTATTTCAAAAAGGGAGACGAATGCATCTAGACCAAATAATACTGAGCTTATTTCCCATAGCTTTATGCATATCTGTTATCTCAATGAGGAAAATATATAAATTGCTAATTCATGTGTGCAACTTATCATATGATATATATTAATGGATAATCATCTTAGATTATCATAATGTTTACTTCTATATTTTTCTTTTAAACTAGCTCGATTTTTCTTTTTGGTCAATTTGTCTTGATAGGAAACATAACCCTAAGTTATTACATCGAAATGAGAAAAACAAAACAACACTACTTTATTTTTATTTTTTTAAAGAAAATATCAAGAATTTCATTCAACAAGAAAACAATATTACAACCATGGGAGATCGATACTGGTGGTGGAAATAAATTCCCCACTAGCATCGCTCCCTACCCGAAACACCAACGATTACAGTGAAGAAGAACCGAAAAAAATTCAACTGTAACTTAAACCTAATCCAAAAGCCTTGATACATCATTACAGTCAACCTCAGGAAGAACCAACACTTTCAAACATTATATGCCAAAACTGTCAGCATATATGCACATGCAACCTCTCATTATATTGACAGCACAAGATAACTGATGTTAATATAGTCTCTGCACACGACACCAACCTACCAAAACCCTAAACCCTCGCTCAAATAGAAGGGACAACTAAACACCAACAGACCAAAACAAAACAAAAATAAAATAGAAAACCAAAAAAAAAAAAAAAAAAAAAAACTAGACTTAGACCTAGCCCAAAAAGACCTAAGATCTCAAGGAACAGACCACCCATAAACCCGGCCTAAGACTATTGCAAACTGAACGTTGATCCGCCGTTTACTCCGCCAATGTCAACCGCCGCCAGTCACGACACACCAAGAGGAAGCATCGCCACAAACCCTTCAATATCTGTCACAAAACGGGGTAGGGTAACCCATCCCAGATTGGGTAAACAATCTGGCCGGGAAGAGGCCATCGCCACCGCGTTTCCCCCATCACAGCGCATCGCCTCTCTATCACTCACCCCTCTGCCGGACGGGCCAGTTGCTCTTGACAGACACCGCAATCTTCCACAGGAGCACAACGCACTACAACCCAGTCTTCCAACAGATCCTCAACCTGCACCCATAACCACCCTCTCTCGATCCACCGCAGCCGTACGACAAGGCAAAGCCACCTACCGGCCGCCCTAACCTCCAGTTCGACACCGCGTCAATGGACGTTCCTTCGGATGGAGCGAGAAGACATTTTTGTGAAACCCTATTCTATCCTAGTTTTACGGAGTCGACTTCAAAGATCATAAATTAATTTACATACATGTTAACAAAAACAAAAAAACCTTTTTAGCGTATCCCAGATCCCGATTGGTTAGGTGTCCCAGATCCGGATCTAAATCCGACCCGTATTACTTAACCAGATATGCGGATCAGGGTTCACTTTGTTCATGCGTGCCGACAACAGCCCAAAAGTTGCAAAAGTCATCGACTTCTATCGCCAGCCATTACGAAACACCGCACAAATTGATCCTTGTTGTTGGAAAGGAGCCACCAGCACTCCGAATCCGACTCGGCAACCACAAAAAGTTGCACACTATGGCCCCTCGAAGTGAACTGACCTCCGTCGACGACTCCCCTGCACAAATCTCGTCTCATGTCAGCCACCAGATCCTTATGTTTCACCACCACTTGACTAAAATTTGAATTTGTAATCCGATCCAAGCCCTTAAGTTCGGCCGCATCATTTCACAGCCTGACCTAGCTGACTTGGAACTGACATGAGAATCCACGTTTGAGTTTTTAACCTATAAATATGACAAATGAATATTCTAACGATGAAAAGAAGTAATTTTTTTTTGAAATTATACAAACCATTATGGCTTTTTCTTCGTATGTGTTCCAAATGTTTGTTTTATAAATACTAAATGTTTCTTTCTAATTGCAAATTTGTTTTGATTATTTAAAAGGAATTAAATAAATCTAATTTCATGTCATTTGCCACATCACATTTTAGAATGTTAACATCATACCCTCAATCAATCTAGACCATTAAATTTCATAAGATCTGATGGCTTCTGAGAAAAATCAAAATTTGTGTTAAAAAAAGTCTCTTTTGAACTGGACCCCTAACTATATATAGCCATAATATCGTTTTTCTTTATCGTTTGGTCTTGTAGTGTCTTACTATGACAGTGATAAGCTATATGGGAAAGCTAAGGATTGCCTTCGGAGCTGAAAAAGGCTTCATAGATTCCAAGATATTGCAGGGATGCATGAAAGATGCTTTTCAGGTGATTTGTGAAGCTGGGACTGAATTTCATATAAATTAAACACAACCCAGACTACCTAGTGATTATCATTTATAGAGTATTTACAGAGTATTTGTAATAAAAATTTGGGAATGAATAATTACGATTAATTCGTGAGAATGAACAATTGAGTTTCATCCGTGGGAATGAATAATTAATTATGGAAATGCACGTTAAACACCTTTTTTATGATCTCTTCAAGTATGAAAACTATTCAGCTATCACATTGTTGGGATTTTCTTGCTGCTAATTACTTCAACAATTCAGTTTATCTACAACTAAGTTATCACATCAAAAGTTCACAACACCGAAATAAGCTCAAGAAGGTACATAGGGTTGTAAGTTGGCTCGAGCCGCTCGTGTTTGGCTCTGGTTTTAGTTCGTTCGACTCGTGTTCGTAGGATAAATGAGCCAAGCTTGAACTCAATATTATGCCTGACGAAAAAACAAGCCGAGCTTGAACAATGAGGTATTCGGCTCGTTTAGCTCGTCTTATAAATATGTAAGCAAAATATAATTTCTTTATAAATTATTTTATTACCTTCCTATTTAATTGGAAGAGAATCTGAAAAATTTAAGTAAAATATATTACAAGCAACAATCAAATCAATTTGATTAGCCATTTTGAAATATTTACTTGATGGTTAGACATCAAATTTGGATTGTTATTTAAATTTTCTTTCTTGTCTTTTAATCTTTTTAAATTTAAAGTTAAATGAGCCAAGCCGACCCGATTTAAGCTCAAACTCGTCTAACAAAATGAGCCGAGCCGAGCCTAGCTTGGGCTTAAAAAAAAAATTCAAGTCAAGCCAAGCTTGAACATGAAAAAAAAAATCAAGGTGTAACCCGGCTCAAACTCGATAAAAAATAAATGAGCCGAACATGAACACCTTAGTATTCGGCTCGACTCAGCCCATTTACGTACCCCTAAAGGTACATAAAGATGGGCTAGAGTTATGTAACAAGATTTTAAAAGAAAAAAATAATGGTTTACAATGGGTAAACAGTAAACCCATCAGCTTAGAACCCATTAAAACTTGTGTGTCACCCGCGAAACCCGCCACTTTATTAAGCTAGCTAGCTAATGAATTGAACCTCTACAAACCTCACTCCACTAACTCAGCTGTTCTTCTTACGTGAGCTGAGGAAGACAAAATCTTCCAACTCCTAGCAAGCTTGAGTATTGATTATGAGGATATGAAGAGCTAGCTTCGTTCTAATGAATTCTGAACTTCCATCTTTCTTTAGTGTCTGTACTACAATATAAAGAGTGGAGGTTAAAAAAAGGGTGATGAATCTGGAGGTTAAAACTCATATCCGTGAAGCAAGAGCTTGTTCTGCAAATCATAAGTTTTCTGATGTAAACACCTATAAAGGCAAGAGGCCAGATATGAGGTGTAACCATTGCAAATTTCTTGGACACATTATAGATAGGTGTTGGATACTCAAACCAAAGTACTTAAAAGACAAGGATAAGAAGAACACCCCAAGGAGTTTTTCTGTTGGAAACTACAAAGCCAATTTGGCTTCATCTTCTTCTACTGTTATGTCTGATTTCACAGATCCTACTGCTCTTATCAATGACTTTGCCTAGTATCTACATCAGAAAAATATAAGAGGTGATGAAGGTTGTTCTTCCAATAATCACATTGCTCTACTTGGGAAATTTGCTGGCTTTCTGGCGGATTTAGATCATGCTACAACATTTGAAGTACCAGGTATCTTACAGTCTTTCTCCACTGCCTTATCTATATATGAATAGGAAATATGATTGTTAGATAATTGACTCTGGTGCCACAGATCACATGACAAACCATTTATCAAACCTCCATGATTTTGAGAAAATGTCTTCTAGTGTCTCAGTTGCAAATGGAAAAGGGGCAACTGTTTGTGGGAAAGGGAAAATTAAACTTCTATCTAGTAATACCAATCTTGATGCCTTGTTTGTTCCTTCCTTTCCATTTAAATTACTTTCTGTTGGCAAAATTACAAATCAATTAAAGTGTTTTGTCATTTTCACACCTCAGAAGTAGTTTTTTCAGCACATCATCACCAAAAAGATGATTGGTGAGAGATTTTTCTGAAATGGACTATATTATCTGATCTTTCCAAAAGAGTCCATTGCTCCTAAGGCTCTTCAAGACTGCTCAAAAGCTTTTCAAGACCATCTTTTTTGGCACAAAAGACTTGCTCATCCATCAGACAAAGTCCTATCTATTTTCTTCCAAATTTATGTAATGACAACTTTTAGTGTGATGCTTGTCTATTTTCAAAGTCTACTAGATTGCCTTTTGTTCTATCTATGTCTAAAGCCAATTATCCATTTGTAATCATTATGTTGCTGGTATATATACTGCAAGCATAAACAACGATCTCGTAGACTATCTTCTGGTAGACTGACATCTGGGCTACCTCGTCATGGTGAAAGATCATCAGTACCACATCGGGAAAGTGTTCTCCCAAGCTCCACAAGAAGACACCATAAGAAGACATATGTGTAGTTAGTCCCACATCAGAAACATAATATGTGAGGGAACATTCCTTAACTATAAAATGAAGGCTTCCCATATGTAGAATGCATAATGATCCCTACTCACTCTATCTTGGAGAGCTCTTGTAACACCAAAGGCCTATTGGCCATGGTAGTACGTAGAAACTTAAGTGGATGTAGTCATGTCCTCCGATGACATGATGAACCGCTATATGTCCTTGTCTCTTGTTTATGATCGTCTATTGTACATGTTCGACCGTGATTCTACATAGTCTCTGGGATTATGCAGAAACACATTCATTCAGACATTTGGGGACCTGTCTTGGAATCGTTTGATGGTTTCAAATATTTTGTAACCTTTGTCAATGACTTTACAAGGATTACTTGGATTTATATTCTGAAATTTAAGAGTGAGTTGTTTGAAATGTTTAAAGATTTTCACACACTAGTTACCACTCACTTCTCTTCGAAAATCATGTTTTTAAGGTCTGATAATAGCATTAAGTACTATCTAACAATATGAATCAAAATTTGAGCACCTATGAGATAATACATCACACTAGTTGTGTGGGAACTCCACAACAAAATGGAATTGCTGAGAGAAAGAAAAGGGACATTCTTGAGAAAACCATGGTGTAATACCCCGAAAATTCGATATTAGTTTCTAATTTTATTTGGGAATTTTTGAGTTAGAAGTTAGTGTGTTTTTGAGGTTCGAAGGAAGAGCGGAAATGTTTGGATGCATAAATTATCCGAAACGGTTCTAATTCAAGGGCCATAGAGTTGACTTTTTATTCGTTGGGTTTCTCGAGAAACTTCATTCATGAAAGTTGTAGAGCATGACGATACGAGTTCGTAGATAGACACATGACATACGTAAAATGGACTTCGTACGAGGAAGTTATGGTCAGCGGAAGTTTGTGGCTTTTTGGGAATTTTTAGTATAAATAAGAAAAGTGCTTAGGGTTTCCATTTTTTTTCATTCACTTCTCTTCCTCTCTTTCTCCTGCATGCCTCACCTTCAGAAACAAGGATTGGCGTCCGACCCGACCAGAGCCCGGCCGACCTGACCCGGCTTTTCTGGCCGACTCCGACGGACTCAAATGGCGGCACCAGTCAGGTTCTCTTTCTTTCCTCCGTCCGGGCCTCCCTGTGGTGGTGGCTTGCACCATTTCGTAGTGGTGCGTGCGAATCGAAGCCTAGAAGTTCTGGGTTGAGACCCGGTCGGGATTCTCACCTTCTGCAGCAGCGACGCGGCTTGAAACCGGTCTGGATAGGAAGTTCACATTAAATTTATTATTATTATTATTATTATTATTATTATTATTATTATTATTATTATTTTTAAGTTGAAATGCTCTTGCATGTTGAGTATTTGGAAGTTTGAAGTTTGACAAGTTTTCATGCATTCTTACAGTTATGATATCCAATATATGAAGGGGGATTGCATGACCTATATAAAACTTGCAAGACAAGTTAGCGTCGGAATATTTGAGACCATGATGAGAATATGTGGATGTTTTGCCTAAAACAGAGAGAGAGAGAGAGAGAGAGAGAGAGAGAGAGAGAGAGAGAGAGAGAGAGAGAGAGAGAGAGAGAGAGAGAGAGAGAGGTTACAAATGTTTTGAGGAGTTGGAAAGTGAAATGATAAGGCAAACCATGTAAGAATAGAGAAAGGAGAATCTTCATGATTTGTTAACTAAAATAGTTGTGAATTTAAAAAATTGCAAGCCTCTTATATGATTCGCTCGATCTGTTATTTATGGATGACAATATAAGATTGGGAGTGACAATAACATAGACTCTTTGTATATATTGGAAAGAAGGAAAAACAAATAGTTTATGTTTACACCCAAATTAATATTTTACTAGACAATAATTGTTAGGTAAATATTAGTTAAATTCATGGTATACGTCATACAGGCGAGCCCAAAATATTGGGTTTACAACTGATGGCCCGCCGACAAGGTTATGTGAGCTAGATGTATAGTTCGCATAGAAGACTAGGAGACGCAAGGTCTTCAAGTTGACTTGGTCCAATGTTTGATTGATGGTGGAGTCTATATGCATGCGAAGAATAAGGTTGCAGGCGAGATGCTTGTAGGCGGAGAAAGATGCTTGCAGGCGAAGAATTATAAACTTCGCATAGAAGTGGAGGAGTCTTAAATGTGGAGGCGAGATGCCTTCGCGCGGGCGACTTCGCCAAGAGACAAGGCGAGATGACTTCGCATACAAAGGAGACTTCGCGTAGGAGACCACGTGAGGGAACAGAGGTGGAAGACTTCGCATAGGAGAAGGAGAGAGGCGGGTTCCGCTTGGTGGTATATATATACATCTATATCAATTGAGAGAGCTAGCAAGGAAAGAGGCGGACGCCGCCTACAATACCTCTATTGGATAAGAAAGCAATATATATCCTTAGTTAAGCATAATTGTATGGGGAGGGGTTCATTAAGGATCCTTATCTTTATTCAAGCATGTTTGCATGGGGAACTTACGTCCACATCTTCATGAGTTTGGTTGTATTGGTCGTTAAGGACTCTACTCGTTAATTGTATTTGCATAGGTGAATAGTGGTGCACGTCCAGGTCTTCATGGGGTTGGTTCTACTCCTCTGCACAGAGGCAATTAGTTACGTCGCTCAAGTATAATCACATCAAATAGTGATTAACATCGCCTATGCCACATTTATCGTTGAAGACTCTTACAAGTCTTTGACATGTTTTGGGTCAATACCTGTGGCCCTAAATAGCTCTATATAAGAGAGTTCGAGGATCTGGTTTTGAACAACAACAACAACTCAACAATTCAACAAAATACAATACTACCTTTAACACAGTTGAACCTTCAGACGCTCCCCGGAGCTTTACTTTCTTTTTCCTATACGCTCCCCGGAGCTTTGTCTTTTTTCATTCCTTCCCAATTGAAGCTCTGCTCGATCCTGCGTTGAACATACAATCAAATCAAACAAAACAACTACAAATTCTCGAGCATCCTCGAAACCCTAAAGTTCTAAGTGCACCTCGCCTTAGTTCTCAGAGCCTGTCTGGACTCGCCTTTCTTTCCTAATTGTTGCTCTGCTCGCTTCGAACAGTGAGTATCGATTCACATGTGACTAAGAAGTTTGCTCGTAATTCCTCGCCCGCGAGGTGACACCGGAGCTCCCTTTCGCCTGGTTAGAAGTCAAGAACGCGCACAGTTCACGTCCTGCGTCCGCGCGGTGGCACGCCCTGCAACCCTAGTTTACTTTTGGTAGCACTAGTTACCTCTCTGCTCCCTGCTGAGGATCGTGGCCAAAACACTTTAACTTCTATTTCATTTGAACACTCATTTCACTTAGGTCACGTTTACTTATTTGAAATGAAATTTACGGGGTAATCAAATTTTTGTGTTTACACATAAAAGAACAATAATTCATGAATACTCAGAACTTGAACAATAAAGATGAGAATCCAGAATGATTCATTTATTCTCGTATTTTATTTGTCTCTAATTCATCAATATTTTACATTTCAAATAAGTAAACGGACCATAATTTTATAAACATCATTATTCTCGACCATTTCATGACATGAAAAGTATGAATTGTACTACGTAAACGTTAGCACTTACATCATGAACACGACGGTTATCTAGTCGCCGGAATCAGAATGACGGCCGTCTTGACGTCGTTTACCTTCCTTTCCTCCTCATCCACGTCAGCCGTTACCTCAAATACACCGATTCTCTTCTTGTGGTAGCGAAGCCCATCACGTACGACCCGCCACGTGGCAGGTCACCCACTCGACACGGCTATATAAACTCTCGCTGCGAAAGTCTTTCTTTCTTCTTCAAGATCGCGATATTTTGTGAGAGCCAAATTTGGAGATTTAGGGTTTTCGAAGCACCAAAAACGTCGTCGTAATGGCATTGCCAAAGGCTAAGGAGCTCGTCTCGTCCAACACGGTCGTCGTCTTCAGGTATTTTGCACCGCTCGTAATCGATTTTGTGGTTTTTGGTTGAACCGATTAAGAAAATGTGGTGATGGATCTGTGTGGAAATTTGGTTTGCAGCAAGTCGTATTGTCCCTACTGTGTGACGGTGAAGAAGCTCTTCACTCAATTGGGAGCCAATTTTAAAGCCATTGAATTGGACCAAGAGAGTCAGTACCTCTTTATCTCTTTCGAATTTATATGCTTTGTCAGAGTTTCATATGTTGTTATTTAAATGGAAGCTTGAATGATTGATTGGTTGGTTCAAATATTTTGGTTTGGTATTGGATAGAGTCGAATATATAGCTAATGAGTTTTGATTTGACTAAGATTTGTTGTGGTTTCAAAGCTTTAATCTTTTTTATTAATCAGTTTACTTGTAGTTGAAAACTTGAAATTCAATCGAGTATGAATATAATATCCACTGTAAGTAAAATTTTGGAGTTGTATAGCCTTCAAGTTTATGAAGAAAAATTACGAAACGGGGTGATTGAATCTGTTTCGAGAGTGATAGGCCTGACCTTATGCCTGAGTTATTGATTTTTTAGCTTTGTTTGAGGTGGAGTGGATAAGTGGTTGATGGTAGTTTTGTGGGTGGCGTTTTGATTTTTGAAGGTGATGGAAGTCAGCTACAAGCAGCACTGAAAGAGTGGACTGGACAACAGACTGTGCCAAATGTGTTCATTGGTGGAAACCATATTGGTGGATGTGACTGTAAGACTACAATCTTGAAATCAACTTACGATTAACTTTTGAGGTTTAATTGTGTTTTTCACATACATAAGGTTCTGTCTTGATGTAATGAAATTTGGTATTGCTCTGCAGCTACTCAGGCCCTGCACAATCAAGGAAAGCTAGTCCCTCTGCTCACTGAAGCCGGAGCTGTTGGCAAAACCTTGTAGATCCGCCCGCGCTTTGAGGGAGATGCAGTCTAGGTCGTCGACGGTTGATCCCGAAGTCATCGTCGCGGCATCGTCGGAGTCGGAGATGCAATCGAGATCGAGCCGGAAGTCGTCATCGAGGCGGCGTGTTAGCGGTGTTGGAATCGAAGGAGAGAGAGAGAGAGAGAGTGTGTGTGTTTTCTAGATCGGGAAGAGAGGAAAACTCGGTATAAAGAGAGGAGGGCAGTTTCGGTATAACAAAAATGTAAGCTGACGGAATTAAGTTTAGGAGTGGATTTATGTGGGTAAAAAATATGGAATGGACTTATGAAGGATAAAATATTCAAAAAGGGAATTTTATGAAATTTTCTATCAATTTTATCGATCACAAATTAATTAATATTTCTTATTAATGGGTAATTATACATGATTGACGATTATATTATTTCCTTAGCAAAATCATAAACCTTCTAACCTAGACGTTTAAGGAATCATTTAGTAAAATATTCTTTAATACAAATTAATATATCGTTAAGAAGCAACAACTAGTATAAAAAATACTCCTTAGATAATATTTGTTTTAGATATAGTAATTACTTTTAATCGATGTAATTTGCCACGAACTACAACAATTGAAGTAAAAAGCGGTAACATATGTTCCATTTTTTGTAATTACCCCACCTAACCTAATGTACTAATTATGGACGATTTTAACAAGTATGACAATGTTTTTATCATTAATTAAAAAATTACCACTATAACCACACATTTTACAACAACCTAGAACATGATGTAAAAGCAATAACTTTTGTTCAATTTGCAGTAATTATTGATCCTAAACTAACGTACTAGTTGCTTGAGCCCAGCCGCCCTTGCCCTTTACTCAACAAAAAAACAAAAAAATCTAACGTAATAGTTTAAAGACAATATAACAAAGACAACAAGTTTGTTGTAAAGTGGTAAACTATTATGTTTATATCATTAATGAAATGATTACTACAATGACTACACATTTTGTCAGAACCACAACTATTGAATATTGATGTAAAGATTGTAACATGTTTGCAATTTGTAGTAATTAATTCAAAAACTATATCAAAAACTCATTATTTGAAAGAGGTTCTCCACTTGATAATAAAGGTTCTCTATTTGGTGAAAGATGTCCAAATATGATATTTACATATTTGACCACTCAATTACAATAACTACAATAAATGTTGTCATAAGTCATAATTGTAGTTCAATTAAGTGTAATTTATTGTTTAACAATATTTGCAACATGAATTTGGACAATGTTATCCATCAAGAATGAGTGCGGCTATTGGAACCTCCAAATTTGCTCAGTATACCTCTCATTCTCTCTACACCTCCATTTTACTTTTAAATATAAACATTTGCTTATTAGACCTCCTTTCAAATTCCTAGAATAGCCTTGTTTATGTAATTCACATATATATTAATATATTACTCATTATACTTCTTATTCACTCACTATACTTCTAATTCTTTTTTTTTTTTTTTTCTTGTTGCATGCGAACATCCATTCCCGACTTCCATTCTTTAATTTTTTTTCTTTTTTCTTTTGAACACAAACCTCTATTCCCAACCTTGATTTCTTGATTTTCTTTATTTTTTGTATTTTTCATTTTTTGATCAAATTGTAAGAAATAATTTTCAATGACATCAATTTTCGAGAAAAGTTAATTCGAATCATGAAGAATACTATTCTCTTAAAAATTAAAAAAAACAAGGATTATGTCTCAAATTTTATTTATCGATCATCGAAATAATGTTCTTACATGAATTATTATATTTTTGTTACTTTTTGTATTTCTATTTTACGTATACTTTTTTTTTGTAAGTTTATATGTTTTGTTTTTATACCTCATGATGATAAATTATTTTAATAATTGATAGATTTTTGTAAAAATACTATGATACTTTTTTTTTTTTTAATAATTGATTTTTGAAAAATATTTTTCACTTTGTATATGCATGTGATGACATGTATGATAATATAAATATATAAATGCTTTAATAAGTATGTGGTAAAACTAGAAAATAAAAATCAATAAGGAAAATAATAAAATGCATTAATGCATTAATTATTATTGAATTAGAAAGTTTAGAGAGAATAAATGTAATATTACTTTTTGTTTAATTAGTGTCCTTAATAGTCATTGTGTAAGAGGATAAATATGTCATTTAATAATTCATAATAGAGTGAGGTTAAGTGAGCAAATTTAGAGGTCCCAATAGCCGCACTCATCAAGAATGAATGTGTTGTAAACATGGTAAATTTAATTTTTTAAAATGACACATGTCGATTGTAATTGGATATGGGATACAATTAAAAGTTAAAAATAAAAATAAAAATAAAGGTATGAGATACATCAGGGTACTGTAGATAATCCCCAAAAAATATATATTAGAAGATTTTAGTATTTTTTTAAGGGTTTTTATAAGTTTTAGTAATTTTTATATATACTAAAAATATATATAAATATATTAATTATTTGCCGTGTCCAAATTGTGTCGGAACTTCAGTTTTTAAGATTTTTCGTGTCGCCGTATCCGTGTTTGTACTACATAGGTGTTTACTGTTTTAGTGGATGGAGGACATGTAAACTTACGATTTTTGTTAAACTTTAAGTCATTGAATCAACTAACTCTTAAAGATACTCAATAGTTTAAGAATTGAAATTTGTTTAGTTCGTATGGTTTGAAGTTGACATATGTTCAGACCTTGTGGTTTCATTTTAATTTAAGTTGTCTTTAAAGTCACGATTTTTCTTTTGGATGGTTCTTTCGTCAATGATCTCTCTTAAAATACTGAAGTGGTCGTTAATAACATTGCAAATTTTAACGGCCACGTCAGCAGTTTAACTGAGAAAATTGACCGAATGACTATTTAGAAGGAAAATCTTGACTTTAAGGAACATTCGAATTAAAATGAAACCAGAAGGACCGAACAAACGTCGACTTCAAACTATAAGAACTATATAATATTTAACCCATAATTTTAAATATACAGTACAAAGGAGTTGGCAGGCAATTAGAAAATCATATTATGAATGCATATAAGAACTTTATGTTGATGATATGTTGATGACAGACAAATTCAAGTCCGTCGGCTTTTATGAATGCATATAGGCAGCACTTTGTTAGGTTGATGATAGACAAATTCAGGTCTATCAACAGCTTTTTTGCAGACTTTCATGAATGCATCTAGGCACTTATGGCTAGTTTGGAATTGATGTAACTTTTAAAAAAGTCTGCCGTTGCTGCTGTGATGTGAATATAATTAGTTGTGAATAAAAATAATTTTTTGTTTGGTATATATTACTGTTAAAACAGTTTCGTGTTTGATAAATATTACTTTTAAAAGTGTTATCAAGACATAAAATATTTTTTCCCCTTGTTTTTAATTACAACAGTTTCTAAAAGGCAACTTAGCTTGAGGTTGCTCTAAAATCTTTTGTCAGATGTGACCTATAATTTTCAAAAAGATCGAGATGGTTTTCTCGAATTTACCAAACACTTTGAAATCTAAAATTTTATATAGAAGTTGAAGTTTTAGAAGCAAAGCTATCCCAAACGGACCTTAATTAGGTTAATGATAGATAAATTTAAGTCCGTCGAGTCTAGAACTCTCCATACCAAGGCATAAAGCCATCTTGTGATTTCTCCACTTGACTATCCTCATCTTGTGATTTTCTTCTTAGAAATGCTGAAGAGAATGAAAATTAAGGAAGAAAAAAGATTGGAATTAAGACAGAGAAGTTATTTGTTCAAAAATTGAAGTGTGTGGAACAGGTAGCTGGATAGAGAAAGGGTGCGCTGCTAGCTGCAAGAATTGTTCTTGCTGTGTGAAACCAATTACTTCAATAAAGCTAATACTTCCATGGTAGGCCTGGGGAAGAAGCTAGACTACGTACTTACCCTCATGAAAACTATTGATTAGAGAGATATGATAGCCACTGATCATAAGACCAGTAGGATCCGTTGGAGAATGCTAGCTAGATGCACATTCACCCTCACCCTACGTCTAACATACATCACAGACACAGTGTCATGTGTTATGTTGTTGCAGAAAAGACATCCTTAATCAAAAAAATTTATTTCTTGATTAATCAATTTTGGCCCTTATGCTCCATCGTTTTTCTTTTCTTTTTTCTTATTGGCCCTTGTGCTCCATCGTTTTTCTTTTCTTTTTTCTTTCTGTCTCATGTATCTTCTGTGAAAACAATCTCTCTCTCTCTCTCTCTCTCTCTCTCTCTCTCTCACTCTCTCTCTCTCTCTCTCAACAAACAGAGACTTGTAAAACTTATTAAATTATTGGAGATCGACAATCATATAATAGTAGGTGTTTGATCGTATATATCCTTATCTCTTACTGAGAGATAATATTGAGAAAATCCAGTAATTATTATTGTTGGAGACTCGAGAGATAACAATCCTTGCCGTTGTTGGGTTGCAGAAGACCATGCATGATATATATCTTGCTCTTGGAGTAATTCATTAATGTAGTCATTCCGCACGATCTCTATCACCTAAGATTTTAGGTTAGGGTGGGCTGCAATTTTTTCTTAAAATTCTTTAATTTTTTTTCATGTATATTTTACATATCACATTTTAGATTAAAAACATATCAAATAATCACGTAGTTAACTGATCATTAAGAAATCAATATTATAACATTTTATAGAAATTTGATAACAAAAGTTAAAGATAAAAGAACATACATACTCAAATTAAACCCTACGCTCTTGAATAGAAGCAAAATCTAATAACTAAGCACACAATCACCACTCTAACAATACAGTAAACGAGTGTATAATCCTAAAACCTAAGAGGACAGAAAAACACAATCTAATAACTATGAATCAAACGGTACTATTACAACTATATATCTATATATACACACATCATTAGCATTAGTCATCTACAATAAGCAAGCAAGCAAGCAAGCAATTGAGATTAAAATTAGAATATCAATAGAAATACAGTGCGATGAGATGATGGGATATTAAGACTATCAAGACATTAATCAATTGAGATTTGAGATGATGGGATATTGAGACTAAATTTGATCACGACATTAATCAATTGAGACTAAATTTGAGATGATGGGATATTGAGACTATCAAGACATTAATCAATTGAGATTTGAGAACTAGGTCATATGACATGTACAAGACTCCAAGAGGATGACCGATATAACTAAGAATCATACCTGCAGATTAATTAAAGAGAAAAAGCTTGGCACTTGGCTTAGAATTAGTAAGCAAGCAATTGAGATTAGAATTAGAATATCAATAGAAATACAATGCAATGAGATGATGGGATATTGAGACTATCAAGACATTAATCAATTGAGATTTGAGATGATGGGATATTGAGACTTGTTTAAGGAAATTATATTTCCTTCATTCTGTTATGTGTCTTGCCCTAATACACGTAGGATTGATTAATCCAGTTTCCTTATTAGAATAGATTACAGTTGATAGATCTTCTAGATCATTCGGGAGACTCTATGTAATGCCTATAAATAGGCCTTTCTATCAATGAATGAGTAGACCGTTATTCTCGTTATCTCTCGTTATACTTTATCCTTTAACACGTTATCAGCACTGTGCTCTAACCCGAGCTTGATAATGAAACCCTAAAACGAAACCCTAAACAGGAAAACCCCACCGTTTTTTTGCTCTGGGCACCCACTAATTTACTGTGGGCACCCTAGCTTGTCAATAGCCGCCGTACCCCCTCGTCTCGGAGCTCCACCGGCGCTCACCTTCAACCCTGCCTGCCTCCTCACCTAGGCGGCTCTACCCCAACTAGCGACCCGGATTGCCCTCGCCCCGGATCTCCTTAGATCCCAAAGTCACCGGCAGTAACCCAGTCCTCTGTTCACGACGTTGCTCCCGACTTGCATCCCAAACCGAGGACAAGGTCAGCCCAGGCGCCGTCGCTCCAGTCTCCGTCGGCGGTCATCCCCAACGCAGTCGTCCCCAACGCAGTCGTCCGGAAGCAGCTCCGGCCCCGCCTTGCACGCCGCACCGGGCACAGCAACTCAGCGCGACGCACGTCCGTGCACGCAACGCAACCGACAGACCTTCTTTGACCCGACCCGCTCCATGTTTCCAGAAGCATAACTGAATACACGAGGGGCAAAAGGGTAATTTTCCCCTCCGGGTAAAAAGTTTTTACCCCACAAGTAAAAACAGTTTATTTTATTTACAACAATAACTATTTCATTAGTTTTACTGTTTTTATATATATGGTGAATATGACTAACCATATGTTTATATTTTTCTTGAAATTTTTCACGCGACGGATCGCGATGAAATTGCGAGAGTACGCAGGAAGTAAGCATGAAAATTACAAAGGCAACTTCTTTTATACGGCAAACTAGCACGTAAGGTTTTATCAAAGTTGCCGCCTTTGAATTTTAATTTCATAGTCGGGCTTCGTAGCCTTCTTCTACATCCCACCTTTCTTTATAACGTGGGACGATATTGAGGGATTGGGACCCCTCATATCAAAGTTGAAATTTATGACGGTTTGACAAGTCACGGTATTACGACGAAATATTGTTGTTGTTAATAAAGGGACAAACATCGATTTGCGACGGAAATTGTCGCGGTTAACATCGATTTGTGACGGAAATTGTCACGGTTATATCGATTTGTGACAGAATTTGTCACGGTTTACATTGAATTCAGTTACCATAAACTTTGGTCTTAACCAAATTCAATACTTGAAATTAATTATCGTATATCGATTATAGTTAATCTTCCATCTTTTTGTTTGAAATAATTGACTGAAACATGAGCCCTGAATTTGACATAAAAAAAAAGTGACTAATTTCGTGTCACGAATTCTGAAAAGAGGGGAGGCAACGCCTCGAACCCTATATGTCATATAAATATTGGGCTAGTGAAAGAAAAATCATGTTATTGATGTGGTTCTACATCTGTTCATTAATTGCAAAGAAAGTAATAATATGGTCAATGTACAAGAAATATATGGAGTTCTTGAAACAAGAAACTCTATATATATGGAAGAAGATGAGAATATTATTCTCACAGTTAAGGATTTTAAAAGCAAAAGTTACATTGCAAAAAATATGAAGCATATGTCTTCGGTTTAATAGTCTCAGTGACTACAAAATCCATTTATTTTTCCAAGTTTTGTGAAGGCTTACACCTCACATATTTGACTAAAGTTACTTAGTCGTTATATTTTGAATTAAATTCATGGTCAAAACCTCGTTATAATTGTTGGCATATATATTCAGATTTTGTCTGGCACATATGGTTCGATCTACATAAGCTATATG
This sequence comes from Fragaria nilgerrensis, assembly GCA_010134655.1. Lineage (NCBI taxonomy): Eukaryota > Viridiplantae > Streptophyta > Magnoliopsida > Rosales > Rosaceae > Fragaria > Fragaria nilgerrensis. The sequence continues at coordinate 48,721,678 of CM020982.1, read as the reverse complement.
TTAATGTAATATATTGCATTACAACATGACACTACATTGGACTACAAAAGACCACCAGTTACTATAAGATGGCGTTTATAAAGGCTGAAATCGCACCAAGTATGGCGCAATGCATACTTGGGCGTCATAATTAAACCAAGTGTGGCGCAATGCACACTTGGTATATCATGATGTTGCGCAATGCACATCGGTTTTGGATCAAAAGAAGATTTGTAATGTCAAGTGTGACACAATACACACAAACAATTGCAAATGCATTACAAACAAGAGTAGTCTTCTACACTCTTGAGCGGATTCACAATTGCAAAAGAAAATGTGCGTTACGCTATATGTCATCCAAAATTGGATGTTGAAAAATCCTCCTCTTTCTCTACAAGATCTAATAGTGAGCCGTTGGCGGTGGCGCCGCCCTATGTATAGTGCTCACGATCAATTTTGCCAAGTTTTGGTATGTTTTAAGCCTTGTTTCATCCATCTTTGTAGTATTACATGTCATGGAATGCACTCTAAAGGGTTCCAATACCAATCTCCAACGAAATTATTGACATATTTCGGTTTCTATGTCTTGACATAAGACTGTTGTCTCTACATTCTGGTATATGAATGTGTTGTAGAGAGATTGAGTGCTTAGCTTATTGCAAGGAATATACAACTATTCATGGATTTAGTTCTTTATAAATCCGTTGTGACTACGATGACTAGATCATCAGAAATAACCAAAGAGCGGATTAATGCTCAAGTTTCAATGTCTAATGGCATTATGATTCAAGTTACACATGTTTTTTATGCATAAGGAAGCAATCGAACCGTGCTATGACTTAATGATATTCACGCCAACGTTTATCACCTGGAAACACATTGTGAGAATTAATGAGAATTTCTTATGTATCACTATAATGAATGGGCAACATTCATGAGTCACTAAGATTAGGTTAATTGAATCAGTTATTATCACCAATGATGAGAATGGAGACATCGACTCATGTAGGCTTTAACATAAATCGTCCGGGACAATTTTGGACGTGTTTTGATGATCCGTATACTAAAGAGTAAAGACTCTCACTGACATCTTTTCTTTTGAGCAAAGTAACCATTGAGATCAAAGATCACCAAAATACAACTTAGTGGAGCTATGAGCAATGCTTACGGCCTATGGATGACATTAAAGCCATTCGCGTCATCCTCCTATATAATGGAGGCACTACTCATGCTTTCATAAGCTAATATGACGCAAAAAAACCCCCTACAATCTCACATTGGCCATGCTCGTTACTTGTTTTGTAAAGCCTATTCTTTAGCAAAGATTAGGAGCGACACTCTCCTACGGTAAAAACAATGAAATAAAGAGACTAGCATACACAAGATGCTCAGTCGTTGTTCACTAAGTAAGATATTAATTGTCATGTCTGTGAGTGATCATACAAGAATGATACATAAGATGTTGGCCTAGATGGCTTCTCATTGTCCACTTTAAGGCATAATAATGCTATGGTGATATTCACAATGGTTTAACTCAAGCCATAGCAATTAGATGTTATGGGGATGTTATTGAAAAGTTGAAAAAACCTAGAATTTTCGGTTTTTCAACCTACGGACTAGTCATTGTGAGGACCGGTTCACTAACCTTTAGACCGGTTCTTGAGGTTATGTTTATGGCCACTGATTCCTTACATCCGAGCCTACATATTCACAAAATTTGGTGGCATTTGGAGACCTGGAAGGTGGTGAACCGCTCGATATATGTGTTCACGGATGTCCGGCGACTTCGAGGGTCGGTTCGGCATTTTTTCGGCCGGTTCTGTTGTCGAGGCTGGCGGTTTCCGAATTCTAACTCCCATGTCTACCTGCTTACAAAATTTGGTAGCGTTTGGAGTTTTGGAGAATAGTGAACCGTTAAAGAAAGCGTAAAATAGAGGTCCGGTCATGCTGGCGGTCGGTTCAACCGGTCCCGGTAGTGAGGCCAGCAGTTTGTTTTTGGACCTGTAAGACCAACGACTACGGATTGTAGCAGGGTCATAGTTTTACTTATTCATCTTTACCCACCATCATTCAAATCTTTATGTTACGGTTGTAACGGTATGCATATTTGTTAACAGATTGAGTTAACGTTCTGCAATCTATATCGTCCACATGTTGTATGTGCCAAATTGCGTCTCCACAAGCGCACAATGATGGGTTATTTGATGAATATTGTCTTTGAATAAGACATGAGCTTCCGACTATAGTCCGCTTATATCAGGACCTTAATATGCGATCTCTTTTATGTCACTTTGATGCCAGTCTTCCCGTCGTTAGGGGGAGATAAGAACAAGAATGTTCAAGTAGAACGACTTGAAATTGTCGTGGTTTGTCCCTACTGTGTCTCATTAAGTTTCCTAAAGTGACGAGATCACATATACATGCTGCAAACATGCCTGCAAGGATTGATGTCCGGATAAGGACATGTTGATGTCCGGATAAGAGGACATGTCGTCACCCATAGATGGTGGCATGGTGACACCACAAATGTGGTAGATGGTGTCGCTAGGCCATGGCTCCCACGGTTTAGAGGGATGCCACTTGGTTCGATACATACTCGCTAAAGAAGAATGAGAGTTTGACACAACTTGATCATTTGATCAATGATACTCATTCGTCTGTTAATACTGGATTATGGTCATCATTGGGGGACACCTCAATGTCAATACTAATTCGTATAGAGATCTCTACACTTAGAAATTACACCGGGGTACATGATGACGTGGTTTAATGAGTTTTGATATCGAACCATACTTCGTTAAGAAAAATACCAACGTCGTAGATTGGCCTAAATGGAAAGATGCGATCCAGTTTAAACAAAGAAATAGTGCTTTGGTTAGGTGATGCTGACATCCCAAGTGTAAACTCTATCAGTTATGTCTTTTTAGAAAGCGTAGTGAGAAAAAGAGTTTAGACTCACATTCTGGCGCAAGGTCTCTCACAAACGCACTGGAATCGATTACGATGAGATATACTCTCGTAATGGATGTCATTGCACTCCACTACCTTGTCAGTGTGGTAGTTTCTGAAAAACTGAACAAGCAGCTTGTGGTCACAACTTATCTCTGTTGGAAACTAAGAGATGTACATAAAGATCTAGATCGGTTTTCACCCAAATCAAGTGGCTCCTGACCACGGAGCACGTTTGTAAGGTATTTGCTAAGTATCTACTTGATTAAGGAAGGGATATGAAGAATTATGCCTATTTGCGTGTAAATTATGGATGAATCGTGATGAACTCTTGTTAAACTAAGAGATGCCACTGATCCAAAATTATGAATGAAAGGATCCTGGGAATACTTGGTCTCGAAAGTGAGGACCGTTATTGATGATGCTTATTCATCTGTCGGCTTAAGGCAATCTAAAAGACGATGAAGTTATGCCTATATGTATCCCTTGATCAGTTGAAGTCTTGAGAAGACTCGTTTTGTCTGTATGACGAAGAAGTCTTTGGAGAAATTCTCCATCTAAGTACGGTAGCACATTCATGTACTTGTTACAATATGCTCGACTCGACATCTCATTCACTATAAACTTGTAAGGCCAAGTTCTCCTTAGTCTTTCAACTCTTTTCCTAGCGGCCGAGCAACTTCGCTCCCTCTTAGATGAGTGTAAAGGAACATCAAGTAGTGGCCGGATGCGCCCACACAACGTCAATGTAATGGCAGTGATTCTTTCTATGAAAGATTCAGGCTTATTCATCCCTATAGAAAGACACATTAACAACGAAATCAGAATCTGCCCAGTTTCGTATGTCAACTTTCACAGGACCTACAAGATAGCCCACTTGTTAGAAAATGATGAAATTGGTACCATAGGAAAGGTCTATGTGTCTACTTTCCAGGGACACCAACCATTTGTTCACACCTATCATATTGAGTGAGTTATGGCTATTTTCATAAAATAGGACGGATTTGTCCGAGAATCTGCTTTGGCAGAACAATCAACTTCGACAGAGCTTTGTGATCAGCTCAAGATGAACTAGGTTATGGACCTTGTATGCTTGGAAAGCTACATGTGTCTAATTTCTAGAACTTTATACGGTTCGTCCATACCTATTGTATCTAAGACGTTATGACTGTTTAAGTACACGAAGGTCATGCCACGCGTGAATCTGATTTTCAACGCAAACTTATGTTTTGAGTTGTTTGGCAACCTTCTCCTTCAAGATCAAAATAATGCTAAGTATAGCAGGTCTGATCTAAGGATAATGTGGCTGGATTTAATGACTAAATCGTTGCCTAAGTCTACTTTTGAAGTATGTGAAATGCATTGGCTTGCGCCATTTATCTGTACTCCGAGATTGAGTTACCAATCAGGGGGAGTAGTTGGGTAGACATCAGGGGGAGTCTACATGCATCACATGTTATCTTCAATTGTAGTTGGTGCGTTGTGCTCTTTTTCCCTTCGTCCAAGTCTTTTGTTTTACCCACGAGGTTTTTGTTTTACTTGGCAAGATTTTTACCGAGGTAACACCATAAGCACCATGTCGTATTAGAGACGCAACACAAAGGGGAGTGTTTAAGAAAATTATATTTCCTTCATTCTGTTATGTGTCTTGCCCTAATACACGTAGGATTGATTAGTCCAGTTTCCTTATTAGAATAGATTACAGTTGATAGATCTTCTAGATCATTCGGGAGACTCTATGTAATGTCTATAAATAGGCATTTCTATCAATGAATAAGTAGACCATTATTCTCGTTATCTCTCGTTATACTTTCTCCTTTAACAAGACTAAATTTGATCAATGCATTAATCAATTGAGATTTGAGAACTAGGTCATATGACACTTATAAGACCCTCCAAGAGAATTACCGATATAACTAAGAATCATACCTGCAGATTAAAGAGAGAAAACTTGGCACTTGGCTTAGCTGCTTCGGCAGAAGAGAATGGAGACGTATACAACGACAAAGAAAAAGAAATAAAGAGAAGAAAGTTGACCTAAAATATACTAAAAGAACAATTGTTTTTAATAAAATGAACAATATATATGTAATCAGATAAAAAAAATCATATGGACTAATTAAGTTCAATTACATAAAGAAATTTGGGGTGGACTAGTTTTCATAATTTAACTTTTTTTAATTATAAATATGCAACAAAACAATGTTTTCTCAAAATCTGGGGTGGGCTAGCCCGTATGTAGGTACGTCTTTGTCTCTATCGATCTCAATAATAAATTAAAGGATACAATTAACACTATCAATTCTTCTACCTAAATAGCCGGCTTGTAGTTCTGGCTAATTAATAGCTAGTTCGCACATCAGAAAGAATATACATGATGGGTTCACATACCATCGACCTATATATTTATGTTGATTAATATCTAGCTAGCATCATATACTGCATGGTATTATATATAGTTACATACAAAGAAAGGCCAAGTACCGGCCACATGCACACACACATACCTGGCCTGCAGAGAGCGAGCTAGAATCAACGTACGTACTAAAATGGAGTTTGGCGAAGAAGGACTACTACAAGAGCCGGTGAGCCCTGGCTCTCAATTGATTAACAGCTCTGTCTTATCTCTTGCAATTCTTGCCGTTTTGGAATCACAAGTTCCCATCGACGATTCACAAATGTTTTCACTTCTGAAAAATGTCTTCCTGCCCATCAATCCACGCTTCTCTTCCATCATGGTACGTACTACTACTACTACTACTCTCTCTAGCTCTCTCTCGCGATTTCTTGCATGCATGTCAACACTAATTACTTAAAAATCAATACATGCAGGTTGAAGGTGTAGATAAACAGAATAAGCAGTGGAAGAGGGTCACAGTGAAACTGGAAGACCATGTACGTGCCCCCATTTTCCCCGCTGGAATGTCACTTGAATCATACGGCACTTGCTTTGACGAGTACATGACGCAGATAGCATCAGAAACATTCCCACAAAGCAAGCCATTATGGGAATTTCATCTTTTCAAGTACCCAACAAGTCACGCAGCTGGACAAATAATATTGAAGATCCACCATGCCCTTGGCGATGGCTACTCTCTCATGGGAGCTCTTATCTCTTGTCTCCAAAATGCTCTAAATCCATCTCTTCCCTTGACATTTCCTTCATTAAAGGGTGCAAACAGTGAAGCCAGTGAAGCTACTAGTCGATCTCGTGTGTTTGAGTTTGTGCCTAAGATATTTTCTGCCGTTTTCAACAGTGCTTGGGATTTCAGTTGGAGCATTTTGAAGAGCACTTGGGTTGAAGATGACCGAACACCAATAAGGTCCGGCGTCGAAGGAGTTGAGTTTCGGCCGTTGTCCGTGTCCACCTTGATTCTGTCGATTGAGGAAATTAAACTTGTCAAGAGCAAGCTCGGAGTGGTAAGCTTGTTAATTAGTTAGATTTTATATATACTTGTACGCATCTCAATCGACATCTCCTTGTCAACTTTGTGCAGTTTTGATTTGCTGTGTTCCATTAGGGTAACTGGGAATTACATTCCTTATGATATTTATGATGTAAATTATTTTGGTTGCATGCAGACGATAAATGATGTGATTACAGGAGCAATCTTCCTGGGCCTTCGAATGTACATGCAAAAGATGAATAGTGGAAAATCAAGCAGCGAGAATTGCACGGCACTGGTGTTGCTGAATACCAGACTTGCTACGGGTTACAAGTCAGTGCAGGAGATGTTGAACGAAACAAACAAGTCTTGGGGAAACCGATTTGCATTCTTGCACGTCTCTGTGCCCAAGTCCAGTCAAGTTTCAAAGCCGCTGGATTTTGTGTGGGAAGCACAGCGTATAATCAAGAGACAGAGAAGCTCTTCAGCTTGGTATCTCACCACTAGGCTTTACGGCATTTTGAAGAAACTTAGAGGCCCTGAGGTATTTAACTATCTAAAGTAGAATTACTAATTATTCTTAGCGGTTTATTTATTCCTCCATGTTTCATTCACTGACTTTCTACTTTTCTAGCTATTTGCATCCTGAAAAGAAATTAGGCAATTAGCTTTCTATGTTTGATTTCCTTTCTTATTATCAAACCAAGACCGGGCACTGCTTCCTTTAGATAAAACATGGATGAATAATCAACATGACAATAATCAGTTATGCTAGTAAGTGTAGTGCACATGAACAAATGATTGAATTTCAAACTATTTTTTTCATTATTAAGAACTTGATAGAAGCGTTGTGAGTATATTTTACCAGTAAAAAAATATAAGAACTAAATGATTATTGTTTCAACGTGTAAAGCTTTAATATAATTCTAATTTGATAGTGTTCGTTTTATAGGTAGCATCTGAATATATCTACAGTACACTCAAAAACTCGAGCACGGTAATCACAAATATGATTGGGCCATTGGAACAAATGAGTCTGGCCAATCACCCTATTAAAGGAATTTATTTTATGGTGACCGGTTCACCTCAGGTATATAAACTGTATCTATATTTCAAATTATTTTTATTTCCCATAATATCAAACAAACAACTGAAATGCTACAGCGAGTCGTAAGTCCTCCCATTTCAAAAGGGGAGACGAATGCATCTAGACCAAATAATACTGAGCTTATTTCCCATAGCTTTATGCATATCTGTTATCTCAATGAGGAAAATATATAAATTGCTAATTCATGTGTGCAACTTATCATATGATATATATTAATGGATAATCATCTTAGATTATCATAATGTTTACTTCTATATTTTTCTTTTAAACTAGCTCGATTTTTCTTTTTGGTCAATTTGTCTTGATAGGAAACATAACCCTAAGTTATTACATCGCAATGAGAAAAACAAAACAACACTACTTTATTTTTATTTTTTTTAAAGAAAATATCAAGAATTTCATTCAACAAGAAAACAATATTACAACCATGGGAGATCGATACTGGTGGTGGAAATAAATTCCCCACTAGCATCGCTCCCTACCCGAAACACCAACGATTACAGTGAAGAAGAACCGAAAAAAATTCAACTGTAACTTAAACCTAATCCAAAAGCCTTGATACATCATTACAGTCAACCTCAGGAAGAACCAACACTTTCAAACATTATATGCCAAAACTGTCAGCATATATGCACATGCAACCTCTCATTATATTGACAGCACAAGATAACTGATGTTAATATAGTCTCTGCACACGACACCAACCTACCAAAACCCTAAACCCTCGCTCAAATAGAAGGGACAACTAAACACCAACAGACCAAAACAAAACAAAAATAAAATAGAAAACCAAAAAAAAAAAAAAAAAAACTAGACTTAGACCTAGCCCAAAAAGACCTAAGATCTCAAGGAACAGACCACCCATAAACCCGGCCTAAGACTATTGCAAACTGAACGTTGATCCGCCGTTTACTCCGCCAATGTCAACCGCCGCCAGTCACGACACACCAAGAGGAAGCATCGCCACAAACCCTTCAATATCTGTCACAAAACGGGGTAGGGTAACCCATCCCAGATTGGGTAAACAATCTGGCCGGGAAGAGGCCATCGCCACCGCGTTTCCCCCATCACAGCGCATCGCCTCTCTATCACTCACCCCTCTGCCGGACGGGCCAGTTGCTCTTGACAGACACCGCAATCTTCCACAGGAGCACAACGCACTACAACCCAGTCTTCCAACAGATCCTCAACCTGCACCCATAACCACCCTCTCTCGATCCACCGCAGCCGTACGACAAGGCAAAGCCACCTACCGGCCGCCCTAACCTCCAGTTCGACACCGCGTCAATGGACGTTCCTTCGGATGGAGCGAGAAGACATTTTTGTGAAACCCTATTCTATCCTAGTTTTACGGAGTCGACTTCAAAGATCATAAATTAATTTACATACATGTTAACAAAAACAAAAAAACCTTTTTAGCGTATCCCAGATCCCGATTGGTTAGGTGTCCCAGATCCGGATCTAAATCCGACCCGTATTACTTAACCAGATATGCGGATCAGGGTTCACTTTGTTCATGCGTGCCGACAACAGCCCAAAAGTTGCAAAAGTCATCGACTTCTATCGCCAGCCATTACGAAACACCGCACAAATTGATCCTTGTTGTTGGAAAGGAGCCACCAGCACTCCGAATCCGACTCGGCAACCACAAAAAGTTGCACACTATGGCCCCTCGAAGTGAACTGACCTCCGTCGACGACTCCCCTGCACAAATCTCGTCTCATGTCAGCCACCAGATCCTTATGTTTCACCACCACTTGACTAAAATTTGAATTTGTAATCCGATCCAAGCCCTTAAGTTCGGCCGCATCATTTCACAGCCTGACCTAGCTGACTTGGAACTGACATGAGAATCCACGTTTGAGTTTTTAACCTATAAATATGACAAATGAATATTCTAACGATGAAAAGAAGTAATTTTTTTTTGAAATTATACAAACCATTATGGCTTTTTCTTCGTATGTGTTCCAAATGTTTGTTTTATAAATACTAAATGTTTCTTTCTAATTGCAAATTTGTTTTGATTATTTAAAAGGAATTAAATAAATCTAATTTCATGTCATTTGCCACATCACATTTTAGAATGTTAACATCATACCCTCAATCAATCTAGACCATTAAATTTCATAAGATCTGATGGCTTCTGAGAAAAGTCAAAATTTGTGTTAAAAAAAGTCTCTTTTGAACCGGACCCCTAACTATATATAGCCATAATATCGTTTTTCTTTTCTTTTTTCCTAACATATCTTTGGCCTTGTAGTGTCTTACTATGACAGTGATGAGCTATATGGGAAAGCTAAGGATTGCCTTCGGAGCTGAAAAAGGCTTCATAGATTCCAAGATATTGCAGGGATGCATGAAAGATGCTTTTCAGGTGATTTGTGAAGCTGGGACTGAATTTCATATAAATTAAACACAACCCAGACTACCTAGTGATTATCATTTATAGAGTATTTACAGAGTATTTGTAATAAAAATTTGGGAATGAATAATTACGATTAATTCGTGAGATTGAACAATTGAGTTTCATCCGTGGGAATGAATAATTAATTATGGAAATGCACGTTAAACACCTTTTTTATGATCTCTTCAAGTATGAAAACTATTCAGCTATCACATTGTTGGGATTTTCTTGCTGCTAATTACTTCAACAATTCAGTTTATCTACAACTAAGTTATCACATCAAAAGTTCACAACACCGAAATAAGCTCAAGAAGGTACATAGGGTTGTAAGTTGGCTCGAGCCCCTCGTGTTTGGCTTTGTTTTTAGTTCGTTCGACTCGTGTTCGTAGGATAAATGAGCCAAGCTTGAACTCAATATTATGCCTGACGAAAAAACAAGCCGAGCTTGAACAACGAGGTATTCGGCTCGTTTAGCTCGTCTTATAAATATGTAAGCAAAATATAATTTCTTTATAAATTATTTTATTACCTTCCTATTTAATTGGAAGAGAATCTGAAAAATTTAAGTAAAATATATTACAAGCAACAATCAAATCAATTTGATTAGCCATTTTGAAATATTTACTTGATGGTTAGACATCAAATTTGGATTGTTATTTAAATTTTCTTTCTTGTCTTTTAATCTTTTTAAATTTAAAGTTAAATGAGCCAAGCCGACCCGATTTAAGCTCAAACTCGTCTAACAAAATGAGCCGAGCCGAGCCTAGCTTGGGCTTAAAAAAAAAAATTCAAGTCAAGCCAAGCTTGAACATGAAAAAAAAAATCAAGGTGTAACCCGGCTCAAACTCGATAAAAAATAAATGAGCCGAACATGAACACCTTAGTATTTGGCTCGACTCAGCCCATTTACATACCCCTAAAGGTACATAAAGACGGGCTAGAGTTATGTAACGAGATTTTAAAAGAAAAAAAATAATGGTTTACAATGGGTAAACAGTAAACCCATCAGCTTAGAACCCATTAAAACTTGTGTGTCACCCGCGAAACCCGCCACTTTATTAAGCTAGCTAGCTAATGAATTGAACCTCTACAGACCTCACTCCACTAACTCAGCTGTTCCTCTTACGTGAGCTGAGGAAGACAAAATCTTCCAACTCCTAGCAAGCTTGAGTATTGATTATGAGGATATGAGGAGCTAGCTTCGTTCTAATGAATTCTGAACTTCCATCTTTCTTTAGTGTCTGTACTACAATATAAAGAGTGGAGGTTAAAAAAAGGGTGATGAATCTGGAGGTTAAAACTCATATCCGTGAAGCAAGAGCTTGTGCTGCAAATCATAAGTTTTCTGATGTAAACACTTATAAAGGCAAGAGGCCAGATATGAGGTGTAACCATTGCAAATTTCTTGGACACACTATAGATAGGTGTTGGATACTCAAACCAAAGTACTTAAAAGACAAGGATAAGAAGAACACTCCAAAGACAAGGATAAGAAGAACACCCCAAGGAGTTTTTCTGTTGGAAACTACAAAGCCAATTTGGCTTCATCTTCTTCTACTGTTATGTCTGATTTCACAGCTAATCCTACTGCTCTTATCAATGACTTTGCCTAGTATCTACATCAGAAAAATATAAGAGGTGATGAAGGTTGTTCTTCCAATAATCACATTGCTCTACTTGGGAAATTTGCTGGCTTTCTGGCGGATTCAGATCATGCTACAACATTTGAAGTACCAGGTATCTTACAGTCTTTCTCCACTGCCTTATCTATATATGAATAGCAAATATGATTGTTAGATAATTGACTCTGGTGCCACAGATCACATGACAAACCATTTATCAAACCTCTATGATTTTGAGAAAATGTCTTCTAGTGTCTCAGTTGCAAATAGAAAAGGGGCAACTGTTTGTGGGAAAGGGAAAATTAAACTTCTATCTAGTAATACCAATCTTGATGCCTTGTTTGTTCCTTCCTTTCCATTTAAATTACTTTCTGTTAGCAAAATTACAAATCAATTAAAGTGTTTTGTCATTTTCACACCTCAGAAGGTGTTTTTTCAGGACATCATCACCAAGAAGATGATTGGTGAGAGATTTTTCTGAAATGGACTATATTATCTGATCTTTCCAAAAGAGTCCATTGCTCCTAAGGCTCTTCAAGACTGCTCAAAAGCTTTTCAAGACCATTTTTTTGGCACAAAAGACTTGCTCATCCATCAGACAAAGTCCTATCTATTTTGCTTCCAAATTTATGTAATGACAACTTTTAGTGTGATGCTTGTCTATTTTCAAAGTCTACTAGATTGCCTTTTGTTCTATCTATGTCTAGAGCCAATTATCCATTTGTAATCATTATATTGCAGGTATATATACCGCAAGCATAAACAACGATCTCGTAGACTGTCTTCTGGTAGACTGACATCTGGGCTACCTCGTCATGGTGAAAGATCATCAGTACCACATCGGGAAGGTGCTCTCCCAAGCTCCACAAGAATACACCATAAGAAGACATATGTGTAGTTAGTCCCACATCAGAAACATAATATGTGAGGGAACATTCCTTAACTATAAATGAAGGCTTCCCATATGTAGAATGCATGATGATCCCTACTCACTCCATCTTGGAGAGCTCTTGTAACACCAAAGGCCTATTGGCTCTGGTAGTACGTAGAAGCTTAAGTGGATGTAGTCATGTCCTCCGATGACATGATGAACCACTATATGTCCTTGTCTCTTGTTTATGATCGTCTATTGTACATGTTCGACCATGATTCTACATAGCCTCTGGGATTATGCAGAAACACATTCATTCAGACATTTGGGGACCTGTCTTGGAATCGTTTGATGGTTTCAAATATTTTGTAACCTTTGTCGATGACTTTACAAGGATTACTTGGATTTATATTCTGAAATTTAAGAGTGAGTTGTTTGAAATGTTTAAAGATTTTCACACACTAGTTACCACTCACGTACTTCTCTTCGAAAATCATGTTTTTAAGGTCTGATAATAGCATTAAGTACTATCTAACAATATGAATCAAAATTTGAGCACCTATGAGATAATACATCACACTAGTTGTGTGGGAACTCCACAACAAAATGGAATTGCTGAGAGAAAAAAAAGGGACATTCTTGAGAAAACCATGGTGTAATACCCCGGAAATTCAATATTAGTTTCTAATTTTATTTGAGAATTTTTGAGTTAGAAGTTAGTGTGTTTTTGAGGTTCGAAGGAAGAGCTAGCAAGGAAAGAGGCGGACGCCGTCTACAATACCTCTATTGGATAAGAAAGCAATATATATCCTTAGTTATGCATGATTGCATGGGGAGGGGTTCATTAAGGATCCTTATCTTTATTCAAGCATGTTTGCATGGGGAACTTACGTCCACATCTTCATGAGTTTGGTTGTATTGGTGGTTAAGGACTCTACTCCTTAATTGTATTTGCATAGGTGAATAGTGGTGCATGTCCAGGTCTTCATGGGGTTGGTTCTACTCCTCTGCACAGAGGCAATTAGTTACGTCGCTCAAGTATAATCACATCAAATAGTGATTAACATCGCCTACGCCACATTTATCGTTGAAGACTCCTACAAGTCTTTGACATGCTTTGGGCCAATACTGTGGCCCTAAATAGCTCTATATAAGAGAGTTCGAGGATCTGGTTTTGAACAACAACAACAACTCAACAACTCAACAAAATACAATACTACCTTCAACACAGTTGAACCTTCAGACGCTCCCCGGAGCTTTACTTTCTTTTTCCTGTACGCTCCCCGGAGCTTTGTCTTTTTTCATTCCTTCCCAATTGAAGCTCTACTCGATCCTGCGTTGAACATACAATCAAATCAAACAAAACAACTACAAATTCTCGAGCATCCTCGAAACCTTAAAGTTCTAAGTGCACCTCGCCTTAGTTCTCAGAGCCCGTCTGGACTTGTCTTTCCTTCTTAATTGTTGCTCTGCTCGCTTCGAACAGTGAGTATCGATTCACAAGTGACTAAAAAGTTTGCTCGTAATTTCTCGCCCGCGAGGTGACACCGGAGCTCCCTTTCGCCTGGTTAGAAGTCTAGAACGCGCACAGTTCACGTCCCGCGTCCGCGCGGTGGCACGCTCTGCAACCCTAGTTTACTTTTGGTAGCACTAGTTACCTCTCTGCTCCCTGCTGAGAATCGTGGCCAAAACACTTTAATTTCTATTTCATTTGAACACTCATTTCACTTAGGTCACGTTTACTTATTTAAAATGAAATTTACGGGGTAATCAAATTCTTGTGTTTACACATAAAAGAACAATAATTCCTGAATACTCAGAACTTGAACAAGAGAGATGAGAATCCAGAATGATTCATTTATTCTCGTATTTCACTTGTCTGCGATTCATCAATATTTTACATTTCAAATAAGTAAATGGACAATAATTAGATAAACATTATTATTCTCAAACATTTCGTGACATGAAAAGTGTGAATTGTACTTCGTAAACGTTAGCACTTGCATCATGAACACGACGGTTATCTGCTCGGCGGAATCAGAATGACGGCCGTCTTGACGTCGTCTACTTTCCTTTCCTCCTCATCCACGTCAGCCGTTACCTCAAATACAGCGACTCTCTTCTTGCGGTAGCGAAGCTCATCACGTAAGACCCGCCACGTGGCAGGCCACCCACTCCACCCAGCTATATAAACTCTCGCTGCGAAAGTCTTTCTTCTTCTTCAAGACCGCGATATTTTGTGAGAGCCAAATTTGGGGTTTTCGAAGCACCAAAAACGTCGTCGTAATGGCATTGCCAAAGGCTAAGGAGCTCGTCTCGTCCAACACGGTCGTCGTCTTCAGGTATTTTCCACCGCTCATAGTCGATTTTGTGGTTTTTGGTTGAACCGATTAAGAAAATGTGGTGATGGATCTGTGTGGAAATTTGGTTTGCAGCAAGTCGTATTGTCCCTACTGTGTGACGGTGAAGAAGCTCTTCACTCAATTGGGAGCCGATTTTAAAGCCATTGAATTGGACCAAGAGAGTCAGTACCTCTTTATCTCTTTCGAATTTATATGCTTTGTCAGAGTTTCATATGTTGTTATTTAAATGGAGGCTTGAATGATTGATTGGTTGGTTCAAATATTTTGGTTTCGAATTTATAATAGCTAATGAGTTTTTATTTGATTAAGATTTGTTGTGGTTTCAAAGCTTTAATCTTTTTTTATTAATCAGTTTACTTGTAGTTACTGAAAACTTGAAATTCAATCGAGTATGAATATAATATCCACTGTAACTAAAATTTTGGAGTTGTATAGCCGTCAAGTTTATTAAGAAAAATTACAAAACTGTTTCGAGAGTGACAGGCCTGAGCTTATGCATGAGTTATTGATTTTTTAGCTTTGTTTGAGGTGGAGTGGATAAGTGGTTGATGGTAGTTTTGTTGGTGGCGTTTTGATTTTTGAAGGTGATGGAAGTGAGCTACAAGCAGCACTGAAAGAGTGGACTGGACAGAAGACTGTGCCAAATGTGTTCATTGGTGGAAACCATATTGGTGGGTGTGACGGTAAGACTACAATCTTGAAATCAACTTACGATTAACTTTTGAGTTTTAATTGTGTTTCTCACATACAGAAGGTTCTTTCTTGATGTAATGAAATTTGGTATTGCTCTGCAGCTACTCAGGCCCTGCACAATCAAGGAAAGCTAGTCCCTCTGCTCACTGAAGCCGGAGCTGTTGGCAAAACCTCTGCTTAAAAGGAGCTTGGGAATATGAAGTAGAATAAAATTTCGTTTATGTTCTTCTGATCTATAAACCATACAGTCCTCTAGTCCTAAAGCACATTAAACTTGAATTGTATATTTAAGTGTCAGATGTGATAATTTCTGCAGTACTTATCTTTACCTTTACTGTTTGGAATTGATGAATCCTTGCATAAGGGAATTTGTTAGCCATGGTTCCATGCCTCTGTTTCCACTATGTGGTTGGATTTCTGGCCTTAAACAGAGCTAGCATTTTCAAAATATATTGGTTGAATCAACTTGTCTGAATTAATATTAATCAAACTAAAAGACCAGTTAACTGTCACAGGAAATATAGATTGAACCGTGAGCTTGATGCTAAAGATACCAGTACAATTTCAGGATATAAAAAAGTTAACAATTTTGGGTACAGATGGAGAAATGAGAATAACACATTTCGGCTCACTTTTCCCTGTTTATGTTTCCATCAGTGAAACACTTTTCCTTCTCCGTTTTAGTCAGAAATGTTAGTTAGCATAGAAAACCGATATATCTGTGCTTTGCATTTGCTGTATCCTATAGGGAAGGCCGGAAGGAGATGCCTGAAAATCTGAAATAAGAGAGCACACCCTCAACTTGCAAGAGGAAACACCTGATGTGTCTTTGGGAAAATTCATCAGTAGTATCCAAGGCACCATATCTTCATCAACACTGACATGACTCGGGAAACCATTTTGACAATAGGTGACGTTTTGACCCAACGATTAGTGCAAAAAAGCATAGCATGGGATATGCATCAATCCCACCATTAAGTACCTGCAATTCAGTACCACATAATCAAAACCGATCAGAGGTACATGATTCTGCTAAACATGCATGTCCTAATAGGAATATGGGGCATACATTGAGCATTAACAGGTTATACTTGTATCTTCAGGTGATTAACAACTTATTGTCTTGTTGTTTCTTGAAGTTTGCAGAAGCTTATATTGATAACATTTTGCCCCTTAACAAGTTAAACCCGCCTGACCAAATTTAGATCAAAGAATCAGGTGGCATATTCATCAGTTAAAGAATGATACTTTAGTATAAACTTGATGCACCAAGAATGAGGAGAGGTCTCATAATCAGTTGAGAAAACATACCAAACTGGGGCATATGCCGATGACAAGTCAAGGAATGGGTACGGCCACCTGCAACAAAGAGAACTTCTAATTTTTCTTCTATGGAATTAAGATGTTCCGGGATATCAAAAAGATAACCAACATTACCATATTGATACACAAGCATGAACGATCCACTGGAAAATGACGAATGCACCAGTCCACAAAACAAACAATGATATCCGAACAAAGGGGACTTGCTAACAGTGTAGATTGAAAAAGTTAAACATGTGAGAAGCTTAGAGAAAACACAATATCCAAAGTGAGAAAAACAAATGTCTGAAAGAAATTACCAAGCAATTTAACATTGCATCCCCGAGGAGTAAAACAGCATTGACTGTGTGCATGCTCACCGTCAACTGACACAAAAATGACCATCCACAGAAATTATAAATCATAGGCTATATAGGAAAGAAAGAAATTGCTGGAAAACTATATTTGATCTATTTTAAAATCAATCCTTTGGTCTCTTAGGTATAATATCATAAGGTCTGATCAAGCTACACTCGGCATTCAAATAACTATGTTACGCAACTAAGGCACACTTATAGCCAAAGGCTGGAAAAATAATCAAGCAAAGGGCAATAGCCAATAGAGGACATATTGAGAACTATGGTACTTACAAGACTCATGTTGTAGTCTTTCAGGGTGAGAAATGGAAAGATTACAAGCCAGTAAATGCAATCAGTAAGCATCACTGCTCCAGCATTTGTCTGAATATAACACATCAAAATAGAGTGGAAAGATGGAGTTAACAATGATGTACTGCAACCACATGACCAGAAAGAATAAGGTAACATGCTCAATAGCTCTCAGTCTCATAACTAAGACAATCTTGCAACAAGAGAGCTATATTGAAACTTAAGCTAATGCATTCACTAATTATTGAGGAAAAAGAAAGAAACAAGACCTGGAATATAGCTTGAAAGACATAACTGCATTTGACTGCTACTGGGAGAAAATATTTTTCTTCTCGGTTATTTAAGCCATTTCCCTCATGTTCAAGGAGAACGTATGTTCCATTCTCTGCATCTGACCCCACATGATGAACACCAGAACCCATTCCTCTCGTTTTGTTATACCAGAAACTACCATAAATGGATAGAAGAGATCCAAACTACAAAATGAGCACACAGCAAAGGTGAGAGCAAAGTTCAACTGGGAATTTCAAATACCGGGATTACAAAGGCTTTTGTATAGTCTGCTAATGGTAGCAACTAAATCGAAGACTGTTATTAGGATCTAAGGTAGAAAAAGATCAGAAAGCGTACCCCAAAATAAATGGTAAGCAAGGTAAAAGTCCACCTGTCCAGAATCCAGAAAACATCACAACCTGAAGTTGGAAGTATCACAAAATATATGATATGATATACCAAAGGCAAATTTCATAACTAACTGTTTTATAAATCCTTCCAGACCACAGTCATAGAATAGATAATCTGATTGAACAAATGAACCTCATAACAAAGTGAATATAGAGGCCACTGCTCAAAGCTATACAAGAATTGAATTCTAAACCAGGTTCACTTTTCATGTATAACTTCATTGCAGATTGTGTAAATAACCCTGGAATCTGAATGGTACCAGATGAGCTAAAACAAGTCTTACTGAGTATAGTAGAAATATATGCCGCCACCACTGACGACAACTTTGGCAATCAGTATCACCAAAAGCAGAAAGAATGCAAGCACTCTGTAAGCCAACAACCATAAAGGATGAACAATTTTCAGGCACGGTCTCCATGCTTCATCACCACAGAAATCCTTACTCCTGTCCTGCCGAGTTTCACCTCGGCGAAACTTCAAATAATCCGAATCCTCATATTTACATAACAGTAGCAAAGCTGCAACCATAGGTGTGAAAACCCAAACTGAACACAACAAGACTCTCCAGTTCAACCAATAGCTCAGGTCAGTAGTATCAGCAGTAACACTCTCTAGTTCCATCCTGCTACATAGTAACATAAATCAACATACATTGTTAATATATCGTCTACAAGTATTTGGGGCTAACTGACTACATCAAAATCACAAGCAAACAATGCTAGTCTCAGAAATGCCCAAAACTAATGAATTGACATCAAAATACGTCCCTAATTTTTCGGTCCTAGATTATTGAATCTACAATAATACTCATACACACCTCTAATCTGTACAATCATACAATCATGATCTCACAATGCTACTTGAATTAACAACCCACTGTAATGAAACAGTAACTAGTAACTAATGAGCAGGGTACAATGTACCTGAAATTCACCCACCGGAAATTCCTATCAGTCAATTCTGTATCTTCTTTTAAGCTTCATGTTTTTGGGTTGATCGGAATCCGGGAAAACGGATGCACCGAAACTTCAACATTATATAGGTTTCAGTGCCCCACCAAAAGGTCAGCAGATTAGAAACTTTGGGCCTTCTGGGCCTCGCTAAATAATATGGTCCGTTATGTCCATAGGCCCAACTTTTCGGCCCAACTTTTGCTTAAGGTTTTCCTTCCTCCTCCTCCTACTTCCAGTTTCTCACTATTCTTGCGCACCCAGTTTCTTCTTCGTTTTTCGTCTTCAAAATCTGGGTAGAGGAGAGGTTAGTCTTTTTTTACAGCTTTGGTTAAATGGCTTAAGTATATTCTATGTTTGTTAATCATATTAGAAAGTAGCTAATAACTATGTTGGGTTCTTGTATCAAATCAAAGGTCTTTCCTTTTAGCTATGTGATTGTAGTTCTTAGGGTTTAACTAACAATGCTTAACTTTTCTATGTTAATTGTATACTTGGGTATTGATATATAAGCAGTACCACTATAAAGCTCTTTGCTTTTTGTATAATGCTGAATTTGTGGTTATGATAATTTTGAGGTGTTTTGATTATGCTTAAAAAGGTGAAATTTTTGTTCAGATTTTTGAGGATGTTGCCTATTGAACCAGAAAAGAAGCTGTCTTTCGTTCGGTGTATTCAAGATGGGGATTTGGTTATTGTGTATGAGAGATATGATAACATGAAGGCTGTGAAAGTGTGTGAGGGTTCTGTGCTTGAGAATCGATTCGGTGTGTTTAAGCATTCGGATTGGATAGGGAAGCAATTTGGGTCCAAGGTTTTCAGCAGCAAGGGTGGATTTGTTTACCTGTTGGCTCCGACTCCCGAGCTTTGGACTTTGGTTCTGAGCCACAGGACTCAGATTCTCTACGTTGCTGATATTAGCTTTGTTATCATGTTCTTGGAGATTGTTCCAGGGTGTGTGGTTCTTGAGTCGGGGACTGGGAGTGGGTCTTTGACCACGTCGCTTGCAAGGGCTGTTGCTCCTAAGGGACATGTCTATACATTTGATTTCCATGAGCAAAGGGCGGCCTCAGCTAGGTGAGATATGACGATCTCCACTTTTTTACATAAGATGTCCCCTTTCGTGTAAAAATTAGATTAATAGTTGCTTTTCCTTTCAACAAGTACCTTTCAGATTGAGATAGTAAAATGAGTAATTTGTTTGTAGGCCTCTCACAAATTTCATTCTAGATGAGAACTATAACATCAAAGGAACTGTTTATCACCTCTATTTGAAGATGTGTATTGCTGAAACAATCGTTAATTTTACAGGGAGGACTTTGAAAAGACGGGGATAAGTAACATGGTCACAGTAGGAGTTAGAGATATTCAGGGTGAAGGTTTTCCAGATGAGTTTTCTGGGAGGGCAGATTCTGTCTTCCTGGACCTTCCCCAACCCTGGCTAGCTATCCCTTCAGTTGAGAAAATGTTAAAACAAGATGGGGTTGTATGCTCCTTTTCCCCGTGCATTGAGCAGGTGCAACGTGCATCAGAGACTTTGAGATCAAAGTTTACAGGTTAGTTTCAATGTAGATATTTGCTTTGTGCTGTACATTGTGTGTTTTCTTGAACTGGAATATGCTTCCCCTAACTTTTCGTAATAAATAATTTGCAACTAAGATCTTTGCCTTCTGCTTGTGTGTAGATATAAGGACATTTGAGATACTCCTTCGCACATATGAAGTTCGAGAAGGGAAAACGGATGGCTTCCAGGTTGAGGAAAGCGGTTCTGTTGGATCTTTACCATGTAAGAGGCGGCAGCGATCAAGTGAAGGAAGTAATGAGCAGGAAACTACAAGTGCTCCCGTAGTCATGGCTAGGCCGAGTAGTGAGGCCAAAGGCCACACTGGCTATTTGACTTTTGCAAGACTCAAATGCCTCTCATAAAGTATGCATTTTGATCTAGCTTATTTAGTTATGCGATATTGTGTGTTTAATCTGATTGTTCTTATGTTATGTAAGGGAAATTCCCCAAAATAGTTGGGATAACCTTTTTGTTGTTGTAAGTGGACTTGTTTTGATCATTGATCAGAAATTTTGAACGATCACTGCTTCTAATTCAAAATCTTAGTCTCTGATAATTCTTTTTAGATATAAATGGGATAAATAAACCTAAAATATAAAAATTCTGGATTGTGGAAGATTTATCTTCAGAAACTTAAGAAATCAGCCTCAAAATTAAAGCACTTAATGCCACATGTTTGTCCAAGCTATTTCAGTACACAGAATGCCAAATCCATGTCATCCATTCATTCAGCTGCTGCGTTTTGAGACTTGTTTCAAGTGGTCGTTTTCAGTTTTGTATTCATGCGACGTTAAAACTTGAAACAGCTTCTTTCACTCTTTGCTTGTTTTCCCAGTAGTAGAGATGCAGGGCAGCGCTCTTGCTCTGTCTCCTTCCACCCCATTTCTGAAACCTCCATGTCGAATCCCGAGCTATAAACTCTCTCACCTTCCAGCCTTGACTTCTTTTCCACAACTCCACTGTATCAGTTCAGTTCAGAGACTTCACTGGCAAACAGCTTTTGGCACATTTTCTTCTTCTTATTCTTCCTCTTTCAATGCTGAAATCCCTGCCTCCTTCCTTTCCTCAAATAGTAGATGCGATAGTTTTAAGGTCAGGGCCGCTCAGCCTGCTACTCCGGGGCCTGAGAGTGCCGGGGAGGCTTCAGAATCAAGTGGATTGGCTCGAACTTTGCAGCTTGGTGCCATGTTTGGAATTTGGTACCTTTTAAACATTTACTTCAACATCTACAACAAACAGGTTCATTACCTCTATCTCTTATATCTTATGATTCTTATCCCTCAGTTTGGATTGTTAAATTCTTGTTTCTAAATGCATGTCTACAGTACTTAGTTTACAATACACTGAGATGAATTTACTGCTTCACTTTTGCTCCACCTTCATTTTCTTAGAACTTTTTCTATACTTGGGACCCCATAGACAATTTTGAAACACGCATAAGGGAGCCATTGACATCAAAGTACTACGGCCATTTTCGTTACAGCTGTTTGTTCATAAAAATTTCAACTCAAATTGGTCTTTCACTTGAACTTGTAAGGCAAATCCATTTCCTAATATACACAGTAGTAGCCTACAAGATGACTGATTTTCAGCACAGTGAAGAAAGCTAGCATTTAAAGATGAGAGGTTGTTGATAGGTTCTGAAAGTCTATCCGTTTCCAGCCACGGTTACAGCCTTTCAGTTTGCCTGTGGGACTGTCATGATCATCCTGATGTGGACTCTAAACCTCTACCCCAGACCGAAGATCACTCGCTCACAGGTACCACTGCCTCTTTATACCACCATAATATGATGCAGCCATATTGTGACCACTTCTGCTCAATCAGTATATGTGACTATGTGAGTACTAATACATATCTTGACTTGGCAGATTGCAACAATTCTACCACTGGCTGTGGCGCATACGATGGGAAACCTATTGACTAACATCAGTCTCGGGAAAGTTGCCGTTTCATTCACTCACACGATCAAAGCTATGGAGCCCTTCTTCACCGTCCTATTCTCAGCCCTCTTGCTTGCAGAGGTAACCATTTAATATCCTCCATGTTAATGGTTGAATGAGATACATGCACACACTCAATTTCTTCTTATTTGTGTGATTTGTAAAGCACTAGTACTCCACACACACACTTTCAGGTGATTGGATATCCCATTCATATTTGTAGTGGATGATCTTGTGCCTTATTGATGGATGAAGTGATTTGACTTTCAGTTTTTTTGATCATGCTGTGCACACAGAGGCCAACTATCTGGGTGGTTTCTTCTCTTGTACCAATTGTAGGTGGAGTTGCATTGGCGTCCTTCACAGAGGCCTCTTTCAATTGGTAAGAGACGATTCACACTTTTCTCTTCTCAGAACTTAACAGCTTCACTATACACCTTCGACAGGAATGTTAGCTCCTGCTAAGTAAAAGAAACTACTTCTAATAGTGCCGGTTTTGCAATCTAATTACGAGATATTGGTGTAAGCAAATACGTACCACTCTTCTTCTTACAAGTGATTATGCATTCCTTTTCGAAACAGGATTGGCTTTGGTAGTGCAATGGCTTCTAATATCACTAACCAGTCACGTAATGTACTCAGCAAGAAGTTCATGGCCAAGAAAGAGGTAAAAGCATGTTATTCTTCATTTACAGAATTCTTTGAAACCGACAAAGCTCGCCCCATGAGCTCTTCGCCATTATAGATGATGTTGTTCTTCAATTTGGAAGTACTCTGAGCAACTTTTAGTAATTTTTTGTGAATTAAAAACCAGGAATATCTCAGATTATGACTTTGTTATGACATTAATTTATTTTTTGTACTAGGAGTCTCTGGACAATATCAATCTCTTTTCAGTGATAACCATCATTTCCTTCATATTGTTGCTTCCTTCTGCTATTCTCTTGGAAGGCGTTAAATTTAGTCCATACCTGCAATCTGCTGTAAGTAGCACTAGTGCACTACTATGTATATCTAACAGAAAAAGGATTACTTTTTGCCCAACACTGACGTTGCCATTATATATTCCTTGTAGGCAAACCAAGGATTGAACATCAAAGAGTTGTGTGTGAGGTCGCTTCTGACTGGTTTCTGCTTCCACACTTACCAGCAGGTGACACAATTTGTATTGTTTACACATGAAGTTGTAGCTTCTATTTTGTCCCAAGAATTGTTTCTATTTATTTCCATTTTTGTGTGTGCAGGTCTCGTATATGATACTACAGATGGTTTCACCAGTCACACACGCAGTTGGGAACTGTGTGAAGCGAGTGGTGGTCATAGTCTCCTCAATCATCTTCTTCCAAACTCCGGTCTCACCCATAAACTCCCTCGGTGAGTGCCTTACTCTTTACTTATTAACCATATACAGCTAGTACAAGCATATTTATTTAGTGTGCAGAGTTCCTTATTAGTACTGATTTTGATTTCAGGAACTGCTATCGCTCTTGCTGGAGTCTTCTTGTATTCAAGAGCCAAGAGAATTAAGCCAAAGCCCAAGGCTGCTTAAGTTGAGTTTATCACCAAAGAGGAAAATCATGAATTGATGCAGATGTATTAGTTAAGGGCTCATCAATCATCTTCTTGTATGAAAGATATGAGGAATTTGGTGCCATCATTTGCTGCATCAGTAGCAAACTTAAGGCGTTGCATGAGTCCAGAGCAAGTGTATAGCTTTCAGATTGTGTCAAAGAATAACATTGTATAGCTTCATGAGTTCAGAGAAAGAAGCTAAGTAAACTACTGACTACATAAGTGATCTGTAAAATAAGAGACATATACACAGATTACAACCAAATTCAATTTGGCTGAATTCAATCTGTGTATATGTCTCTTATGTATCACAATTTGGCTGAATACACATATTACAACCGTGGTCAATGACATAACTACTAAATCTAAGACAATCAGTAATAATCCTAATGATTTTACAGAATATTACAGACCATATATAGAATATCTACACAAATAAGAAAACATATGGCTCACACCACCAAGACTCCCTATCAAGTTGGTGTATTCAAATCACGAATGTCCAACTCATCCAATGACCCGAAACAACTCGAAAAACTTTGCTCACGCCAACACAGTAAACGTCTAAGAAATGAGTTTTGTTTAGAGTTTAGACATCTACACAAGAAGGTGAAGTTACAGGAATTTGGTCTGTTATTGAATTGCTTCCAAAGAAAATGAAAATTTGTACCAGGTCTAGTCATTGGAACAGGTTCTAAATAGCATGCTCTACACATGATGAGCTTGATCAGCTTATGGTAAGAATCCCAAGAAAAATGATGTTAACAAAAATGTTCTAACCATATATACAAGTATTTATCTCAGTGTATAGCATATCTGAATGTATCAAACCATGCCAAGCATCATTTCTATTCAGTGACAAGTGCTTGGATAATATATATACTGAATTAGTTCAATGTTATCATGTTTGTGTAAGCTTGAGACGTCTATGCTAGCGCTTCCTTTTATATGATGTATTAATTAACTGGTAATATTATACTGGATGTTATTTTGTTTACTAATAAAAATTTGTCAAATTATCATTTAATTTTACTTATGTACTAATGTAATTAGACTTTACACCGGTTATCCGTTACATTTTCAAACTTTACACCGGCCATCCGTTACTTCTTCAGACTTTACACTCGGTCATCCGTTACTTTTTCGCTTCGGTGGTAAAAGCCAAAGAAAGAACCTCGGCATGTTCGTCAATTGGCGAAGGCATTTAGAGGAATGTGGAGTGACATGGTCCCTAAGAACTTGTTCAAGTTTCTCGTGTTTTTGTATACACTCAAATTTGACGGATACAAATTTGCTCTCTACCTTAATTATTTTCCCACTTTCATCTCTACCCATCCAGATGTATGACATGTATCCATTTTTATTTAACTCGCTTAACCATAGTTAACAATTAATATGAATATAAAATTAATTTATTTATTTTAGATTTGTGAGGTTGGGCATTTAGGGTTTTAAGGTTTAGGGTTTTAAGTTTAGGGGTTAGGGGTTAGGGTTTAGGGCATATTTTTAATCATGATTAGACATAGTTAAGTTAAACCCTAAAACTCCAAAACCCTAAACTCTAAACCCTAAACCCTAAACCCTAAACCCAAACCTTATCCCTAATCCCTAAAAACCCTAAAACCCTAAACCTTAAAACCCTAAATGTCCAACCTCACAAATTTAAAATAAATTAATTAATTCTAGATTCATATTAAGTGTTAACCATAATTATGTTAGTTAAATAAAAATAGACACATGTCATGCATCTGGGTGGGTGGGAATGAAAGTGGGGAAATAAGGTGGAGAGCAAATTTGTATCCTCTTCTTACATAAATCTCTATAGTTTAAAACAATGGTATCAGATGTTATTTAGTAAAACTCAATAAATAAAGAACAATAGAAGCTAACATTTTAAGTTAAATTAGTCTTAAATTTCTCAACTCTAGTTTCAATTTCTAAATTCACCTATATATTTGTAAAAGCTAATTTGATATGAAAAATAAAACCCCAATCGGTGCTATCATCAAATGCTCAAATCCCAACAAATTAAATATCTGATCAGATAACCGAAAGTTAAATATTATCGTTCATGTAACTGCCGGTAATCCTAAATGAAACGCACACAAAAACCAACTGAAAATATATAACAAGTAACAGTTCAACTACTTACCATTACATTCAAAAGCTGAAAGCGTATACATGCTAGAAGAGTCCTCAAACGCTTCTAATTAGAAAACACTCCCTAATAATTAAGCTTACATTCATGACCAAATTAACACAAACTAAGAAAGAGAAGCCAGTTCTTGCAGATCACACACAACTCTTATTCAAGTCCCAGATCTCTAGCTACCTCTGGGACGCTGTGAACTACTTGGACCTTAAAAGAAGAAAGAAAAAACACTACCCAGTTAGCTAGGCAAACACATACACCAGACCACCTTGTCCTCACATCGCTCTCCGGAAAAAGCTTAATGGCGCTTTGCATTATTGATCATCTCGACCAAATCCACATCTGGTCTCTTTGACTGAGCCTGCTCCTGCATATAACCATTCATCTCCAAAGAGAGACGAGTATCATTGCCGTACCCGTTAAACTCAGAATACATGGAGGACAGATAAGAGCTGCTGCTCCCCATAGTTGCCTCCACACTGGAGTCATCCTGCTGCTTCTTCCTAGCAGCCGCGGCGGCTCTCAACGAAGCCAGCCATGCATTGGGGCTGGACTCGAACTGGGGACGATACACCTCGGAGTCAGGTAGATCAAACAGACCTCTTGATTGCTCATACACCTCTTCAGTAACCTTACCCTTATCCTTCTTTCTTGCTTCGGCCGAGGATTTCACCACGCTCTTGTTGTACTTGGACGAATAGACCTCGTAGTCAGGAATATCATACACTGCAGTAGACTTCTCCTTCTTCCTTTCAAACCTGCGACGATAGACCTTGGAGTCAGCTGGACTTGATGGCTCACCATAATCCATTGCAGCAACTTTGCCGTTCTTCCTTTCCTCAGATTTCTCCACACTCTTGATGTACTTGGAGAGGAGGATGCTCTCATTAACAGTGCTGGTAGAGTTGCCTTTGACGTTGAGGTTGATTTTGGTACTGGGTTTTCTCTTGATGTATCGCTTCCTCTTGGTGGCATTCCAGTGGTTCTTGATAGTGTTCTCCGTTCTACCCGGCAGTCTCTTGGCGATCTCAGCCCACCGGTTTCCCAACTCCATATGCGCTTCTATGAGGATCTTGTCCTCTTCTTCACTCCACATTTCTTTCTGCAAATATCAGGTTAACAATTAATGCCCGCAGAAATAGTAACGCACTTAGCAAGTATGTAAATTTTCGATCGCTACGTTACTTAGGCAATCAAGATCTGCATGGGCACGTTACTAGAATAACAATGCACGTACTTACGTACGTACGTACTATAATTTTCAACGTCCTAGGGTTTGCATAAAGAGATGCCAAATTTGTTCTATAACATGAAAATCAAACTAGGACATCTCGTAACATTGCAACTATATCATCTGATCAGAAAATATGAATTTATGAATTCTAAACCATAGAGTGTGTTTGTTATATAATTGTTTATTTTGATTGTATAATTAGGCTAAAGAAGAAGTACAAAACTATTTTACTTTGTTATGATTCAAGATTAAACAAATTAACAGTGAAAAACAAGAAAATTAAGGATTCACTTAATCATAATTAGGTGTTAATAGAATACTTAGGTTTTGATAATCGGATTATGATCCAAATCCGAGAGTCCGAACCCGATTTCTCGTATTTAGACATACCGATACACCGGGTGCGACAATGGTAGTTTAGTAAACTCGTGACTTGTCACGCTTAATTGTATTCCATTTTAGATTACATAAATCTAATCTGGCAAACTCTATAACGTATGTCCGTTTTTTCAGGGTGGCAGATATTTGACAAATGAATGACATGACAAGTGTTTGAATCCTTTTACAAGTTGAGTAAACGGAAAATTGAAATGGCACGGTAAGATTTCCCGAACTTTATGACACGTCAAAAGCGGTTAATTTATCAATTATTTATCATAAATATATAACCAAATAGATGAAATGGCACCAAGGAATATATTCATCTATGTTGTATGATTTATTGGCCAAGATGCAAGATCAAATCAGCCAAAATAATCTAATTGTATGTAGGAAATAAGAATGTATATCATCAGATCTATGGAGATGGAGTGGAGAGAAGGGTAAAAGAAGAAAACCCTAATGTCAGGGCGCAGGTGGTTGTGCCATCTTTCTCTGCATTGTTTTCCTACTCTCCCATTCAGCTTCGCAGCAATTAGAGACCACTTCTTCATCCCGTTCTTCTGTACTAGCTGTGTCAGCAGTCTGCAAATTGAAGAGAAATTATCAGTACTAATTACCGATTAACTAATTCTTTTTCACTCACAGAAAATTACCAGACATCAGAGTAATTCCTTCAAAGAAAACAAAGCTGATATTAGTGATCAAATTAACAAATTAAAACAAAACAAAACACACAGCAGATCGACCTGTCCTCGTCCTCGGTCCATTGGCCTTTGATAAGAGTCCCCTCATCATCCTCTTGCTGTTTGCTGGCCTTCTTCACATAATATCGTTTCTTCTTGCTGAGCTGATCATGCTCCATATAGGCCATGTTGCATGAATACTCATCAACTGCTGGCCGCATAACCCTAGGAGCAGCTGATTCGATGTCTTGGTAATTGATGAGGGGTGGAAGCTGGACACAGCTAGCCTCTTGTGCAACAGAGCGCATCTGATGGTGGTGGTTGTGGGGGTGACGATGACGAAGATCCTCATCATCGTAGTCCTCCCAACCGCCATGCATGACAGCCTTCTGGCTGTCAGCAAACGAAACAGCTGCCGCGGAGGCATACGGGAAAACATTGACATCGTTGGGATGAACAGACTGATTGTAACATGCATCAAAAGGACTGAACCCTTCGATGGTAGGGAGATCAACCCCAACCCCACCGAAGGGGTTTGACGAAGAGCCCTCAATGGTGGTACCGCCGAGGAGAGGAGAGGTGTGGTGGTATTGATCGGAGTAATTCAGATCAATCCCCCTGTCTTGGTTCTGAAAGTGAAAATGGTTGTTGTAGTGTGTTTGGCTTGTAGTTATCATGAGGTGAGGGGGGTCTGTAAAAACGTGAATTCTGGTTGAGACTCTCCGGAGGAGCCTGCGGCTTGGCACCAGAGAAGTAGGATGAAAGTAAAGGGAAACCGCTCTCATCTCTGAACTCCATGCAAGTAGAGAAAGAATTGAAGAGAGAGCAGAGAAGGGAGAAAGAAAATTAAGAGCTAGCTAGCTCTCAAGGTAGAGAGAAGAAAAGGAAGGGTGGGTTAATGTGCTTGGGGTGTAAATGACGGGGGGTTTTTATTAAGGGAGAAGAGAGGAGAGGAGAGACAAGGAACCAAAGCATAGGCTCTGGGGCATTGGGCCCACCACCTAACCCCTCTCAGGGTCCATGAGAAATCAGACGGGTAATATTTGCTGCTGATGATGACTGTTAAGCTTCACCCTTGGTAAATTTTTGTTCTCATTTTTATCTTTGTCATTTTTTCTAAAGGTAAATAAGAAAAAGAAAAGGAGAAATGTATGTAGTCTATAGGAAAACTCAGCTAGAGTTCAATGACATATGGCGGACATTTTGTGACCTTGCGTAATCGCTATGCTTCTTGGTGTGGAGATGCTCTTAGTTAGCTAACACTTTGTCTCATGGGAACTTTGTTTTTACCATGTTATAAAGAGATTAGCTTGCAAAGGAAATGTTAATTAGTCATGAATTGTTCATAGTTATTTGCAAGTATAGTAATCGATTATAAGGTTTGAATGACAGTAAATAACAAAAAAGTTACTAGCATTTGTACCCTTTTATTTACCTTTCACAATCTTAAGTTTTAAGTTTGAAAGATGGTAATAAACAATTATTTACATTTCATAACTCACAAGTTTGAGTTAGAGGATGTAATTATATGTTGCAACTTCACTCCCTTAGTTACTAAGAGCATTTCTTTGAAATTCCAACTAGAAGGAAACACATTTCCACCTCATTTTGAATTAATTAGTTCTAGCATTCAAGTTGTATCTTAACAATGAACAACTTCAATTTTGAATTTACACTTTCTAGCTTATCTGCATTTTCACAGTCAAACTAATCTCCCAGTTTTTAATTACTTCTTAGGTAAGTGCCAGATAGTTTTTATGAGACATGGCAATGAAAGATAAGCCTGCCAATTCATGTAAAAAAAATCCTTGAACTATTACATTTTACTTCTCTTTTTTTTATCACCTCTCCCTTTTTATTGTAAGAAAATTATTTTAATTTTCATTTTTTTTCCTTTAATATAATCTTACATGGAAAGTGGAATCTCTATCCCCAGGAAGGATCAAAATTCTGGCATATATTTGACCTTATTATGCAAATTCCTTTATATGCATGCATCTCTTGAATGGCCCCAACTGAATTGTAATTATTACAAACATCCAAATATTGTAATTTACATATAAATTTATGTGTTAAAATAAATTTACAGAAAAAAAAAAAAGCTCAAAATCAGGGCTTAAGGTTAGGCCAACCAAGTAATTCCATAGCTGTATTTTGTTGCAACCTGTAACCATATATTTTGTCATCTTGGCAAAAGAAGTTGAAAACCTGCATGTCATGGGATTTTGTCTCTCCTACAAGCTGTGTGCAACTAAGGCAAATGAACCTAATTGAATTTATTGCATCCTTAAATTGACATCCAATTGAATTTATGTCTATATTAGTATATATTTATTTTCTAATAATTAAAAAATTTCAAAGTTTACTTAATATCTATATTTACAGTTACAGTGTGGATCAAAAGACATTACTCTTGCATCATATATATCTACCTGCCTATTATTAGCGATTCAAAGTTACAAAAAAAAAATTGCCATTTACTCAAGTAAAATATATATGGAAAGCAATTATAGAAAAAATATATGGAACTTTGAAATGCATATATTAGTCTTAAATGAGGGTAATAATTAGTCCCCAGCTAATGTTTGCTGTGTTTTCAGTGACAACTAGTAAGATTAGTGTTAATATGGTTTACTTTGAAAATTTTACTTTTAAGATTAGCGGCTAAAAGCTAGTTTTACTTTTACTCAGTTCTGATTTTATTACCTTAAATTTGTCTGTTTGACGCCTTTAAATAAATAGACAGAACTCTATAGTTACAGATTTTTTGGAGTTAATATCATATGATGCTCCAGTCGATGAAAGCAAAAATTCAGCCAAGGAAAAGAGTTAAAAGTGAAGACACTCGACCTTGAACTTATTACTTGGCAAATGCCTCAATTGGTTAATTCTCACACCATATTTCAACACACTTCGCAGTTTCACTCTTAATCAAGCACATAGACAAACAGTTAAAAAGTGAAAATCAACCTCCATGGTAAAGAGGTAAGGTTCAACAATCATAATCCTGCTCCAAAAAGATCTATAATCACAATGGAGAAGTGTCAAAACTTTTGAAAGAAATACATCAACCACAAAAAACAGTAGAATCAGATGATAAATGTGCGAATGATTACTATAAAACTGTATTTCACAGAACTATAAGGCCATTACATTTAAACATAAGCTAAACCTACATCTTTTTGCCCTTTCTTATCTACCCACAAAAATAGAGGCCAGGAGAGGAAATACAGAGAGGGAGGGAGGGAGATAGAGAAGAGGTCCAGCAAGTTACAATAAAACTTAAAAGGGAGTTTTGTCGAGCTTTTCAGCCCACCTCAAAAATCATAGATAGTCAAACTGCCACATCCTGGTTGCTCTTGTAAAGCTTGCCCTACTTCAGTTACAACAGTCGAAACAAAAACGAAGGCACTACAGGTACGTGAAACAAGCATCCAATCCTCAGTCGTCTTGACGTATCATGCCTTCCTCAGCTTCTTCCAGTCCATAGAAAGAAGGACGGAAACCATCCACTACTCCCTTGACACGATTTGGAGGTGGCGGTGATGACCGTCCGCGTTGCTCCATCATTGCTTTGTGAAAACTCCAACCTCCAGAGCCAACAGCTGTTGGCGGAGCTTTGTTGAACCTTTCAGGACTACGACTACGCTCCCGAGTCAAACCTTTGCCATCATAACTATTATTTGGACCTCGGTCATATCTGCAGCATACAATAACATATGGCATCAGTCCTCAAAAAGTTCCAAATGGGAAATGACATCAAATGATGTGACATGAGGAATTCATACTAAAATTTTAGATAGATTATAGCTCTTTTGATAAGCAATCAGATGCACAAATATACATCAATACAAGATAGCACATGTACCTGCCAGCAGAGAAAGAAGATCCAAACCCACCGCCCCTTCCACCATCTCTTCCACCATAACTTGAATCACTTCGTCCACCATCACGACCACCAGATCCAGAGCCCCAACGTCTGAACCTATTCATCCCACCACCACGTGAAGCCAAATCACGAATTTCTGGGGGTACACGTTGGTTAGCTCCTTCCAAAACCTTAATGAGTTCTGCAGCATATTTTGCATCCTGATCACCAAAGAATGTGTATGCCAACCCAGTGGCACCTGCCCTTCCAGTTCTCCCAATCCTGTGAACATAATCCTCTACTCCAGTAGGGAAGTCGTAATTGATAACCACCCTGTAGTAGAATTGCAATTGTAACCATCAATTTCTTGAAGAAACACAAGGTAATTCAAAATTATCTATTCACATGTTTAATTGGATGTGCATGGTAAGCAGAAGCAGTCAGGTAAACTACTTTATAGAAACAGAAGCAGTTATGTAAACTATCCTCGATACAATACCGGTAAGACACACAATGCAAATGAATAAGATTTCCTACTAATATATGATATTCCAAAGACAACCATACACTTTTAACATGTACTGATATGACAAAGACTCGAACCCAACTATGCACTTTTAACATGTAATTTCACTTGACTAGCTTTATCCTTCAATAAGGGGAAGAGTTCAAACATCATGATCCACAATACTAGAAACGCTAGCCAATATTGCAACCAAAACTAAATATGCATTTGGATGAATCACAATCAAACCACAGGTGCCACCGTTTGATTACATTTCTAACAGGGGTGAGTGCAAACCTTATGTCCTTAACATCCAATCCTCGAGCTGCAACATCAGTTGCTACAAGAATTGGAGTCCTCCCTGTGCGAAATTGACTCAGGACATGATCCCTCTCAGCCTGAGATTTGTCACCGTGAATTGCAGCAGCTCCAAATTGGCGGGTTAGGTTGCGAGAAAGTTGATCACACATCTTTTTGGTTGAGCAAAATATAATTATCTTGGACCCTGGCTCTTGCGATCGCAATATCTGTTCCAACCGTCTGTGTTTCTCCATGGACGACATCACTTCAACATGCTGTAGGACATAATAACAAGGGAACATTTTAATACAATGCTAACACTTTATAATTAGACCTTAATTAATAGAGGAAAAATCAAACAAATTTGAAAGTACAACCCTCCACACACCACTACTGATATCCTTGCAAGAAAACATAGCAAACATAAGCCTATATTAAGTTATTAACTAGGAATTTGCATTGTGGCCAGAAATTCCTAGAGTACTCAAAAATACCTGTGTGATCGACTTATTCGCGACAAGTTCATCAACATTGCCAATGTTAACCTGAACGGAGTTGACCAGTAGATCTGATGCAATCTTCCTAACCTCCTTGGGCCATGTTGCTGTGTACATTAACGTCTGACGACGAGCAGGTATCTCCTTCACAATCTTCCTTATTTGAGGTTCAAAACCCATGTCCAGCATACGATCAGCCTCATCCAACACTAGGTAAGAGACCTGATGGAGACTAATTCTCTTCATTTCTAGAATGTCATTTAAGCGACCAGGAGTGGCAACCACAACATCTGCTCCTCTGTCAATATCTCTCAATTGTGGACCCTTTGGCGCTCCTCCATACAAACACTGTAAAACAAAGACAAATAAAAATTCACAGTTAACAAACATAAAAGTGTAAACTATATATTTGCAACTTCAAGAGCTTAACTTTCTAAGAAGAGCCTAAGATGGAAGACCAGATGCAACTCAGAAAAGGGAAGACATAATTATATAAATAACCAAGGACTAGAGTAAGAAATAGACTACTTAAATGGTGCTGCAAATATAACCAATAAAAGAAAATTTTCAACGAGACGAGCAAAATAATTTATTGACACAACCTAACACGTCAAGTTCCAAACGGTAGTGGAATAACATGTAATAACTATGAACACTTTAGACATGCATCATTGCTCAAAAGTGGGGACTCATAGAAAACAGGGAGAGAAAAAAGATTAGGACTGACCAATAACTGATAAAAGTACGAGGGTATAAAGAAGATAAAAGTACTGCTTCAGACTTCAGCTGTTATGGGTTGGCAGTAAGGCCAAACTTTTACGCATTTACTCCAATTTAAATAAACCTAATGGACCACATACTGAAAAAGATGGTGTGAGCTACGTGACTATAAAAGTTGTTTTAACTTGTAGAAGTTGGCTGATAAATATTGGTTCACAGCACGAATTTCACTGTGGTGCCAAGATAAAGTGCTCCCAAAAAACAAATTGTAAAATCACCAAATAGTATGGCTGGGATAAGTTCAAAAATACTATAAATACAATAACAATATAGGTTTGAAAATACTATAAATACAATAACAATATACATATACAGGCAAGGATATGCTATGCATATGTTAACAGCAAGACAGGAATATTACTGCCCACAAGTACATACCACAACAGCTATTCTTGAAGATTTCCCAAACTTCATTGCTTCATCTTGAATCTGTGTGGCCAGCTCCCTTGTTGGTGATAACACCAACACAGTTGGACCCATCTGAGAATTATTACGGGTGCGCTTGAGATGCATAAATCCAGGAAGCAAGTAACCCAAGGTCTTCCCTGATCCCGTTTTAGCAATGGCCACAATATCTCTACTTTGAAGAGCAACCGGCCATGACTGAGCTTGAATTGGAGTCGGGGCAGAAAATCCAGCATTTTGTACCTGGAAAAGGCAAAATTCAAGCATCATATAAGCATAGGCCAGGCCTCAACATTTCTGTTTTTTTTTTTGGGGGCTTATAGAAGAGTTGAATGGCAGAAGAAGCAACCCCCATATCAGGTGGCCAAAGCTTGCATCAGCAAGCTGGAGCAGGAGGAGGCCTCTTCTTTCATTCAGACAGAGTGGCAGACTGTATCATCACCAACAGCAGTCCTGGCCACAAACTTGGGTGATTCGGAAAGCCCTTCACAAAAATGGGTCCACCGTAAAAGGGCGCTCCAAATAAAATGCAAGCCCCCACAAGAGGGCAGCACAGCGTACGACATTGGCTCCTCCCAGGAGCAAATATCGCACCTGCGACAAAAAGTAAAGATGGCAAAGAATTAACATGAGTCTGAAACCCAATATTGGACCTCCAGCAATCACATAACTTTGCACAAAACACGACTCAACTAGGGTTACTTACAGCGGCTACTGACTACTGGTGTTGGATAAAAATGGAAGACAACAAAACAGAAGCAAATGTCAATACCTCTCTAAGAATCTCTGATGGGAAGCCTGTAGCTTCGAAGGTAGTAAATGGTGGGGGCACATTATCACCCTAAGACAAAACAAAAGATTTCGTCAGTTACTTTAAACAGAAACTTTAAACCATATAATTGCTGGTAGGCAACAAGGAAACAAGTGAACATCAGAAACTAGAGAATATTGAATAAACAAAGAGCTCTCTATGAAAAGAAACAAAATCAACACTTTTTCACAAATGTCTGTTTATATTGACTCCAATAACAATAAATCTAATCTAAAGGAAAGTTGGTCATACTATAAGAAGGATATTAAAAGAGGGATCATATAACTTCATTTTGAGACTATTAACACCATCACCAAAATTTCAGATATGAGGAAAATCTCATAGTGAAAACATATGCATGATAACTCCTTTTGCACCATCATTTATCAAAGAACAACCACAATTCAAATTTCACAGAAAAATCCTATAGAAATTTTCCATGTCTGCGTCAAATTGAAAGATGCTTGGGTGGGGGATGCAACGATAATGCATCACTATATACCACAGAAATTTGATAGCAAACCTAAGGAAAAATAAATAAAAGATCAATACTCACAATAGCAGTAATTTCATGCCGGCGACAATAAGCCTCAGCAGACAAACCACTTCCAGTGTCTGATGGTCCATTTCCTCTAATAAGAGATCCACCATGTGCATTAGCTGGTCCACTTGGACCATTGTTAGAAGAAACTGGTGCACTTCTTGCAGTCTAATGCATAAATAAGAATAACATATCAGTTCCCATGTGAAGATTACCAAGAAGGCTTCTGAAAAATGCTACTGAATGAGAAGACATATGAACGTTTGAGACTGTATCATACCTCAACTACGTGCACATTCCTCGGTGCTGCATCAAATTTTGAACTACCATTGCTGCCCCTGCCATACCGATCATCTCCCTCATCACGACGTTGTCCTTGTGAAGATTGTTGAACTTGAACTGAAGAACTTATATACTGCGCAGAAGGAGCCTTTGGTGGAGGAGCTGAGCCTGTAGGCCTATCATATTGGGTCACATTGGTCTCAGGGTTCCAGAAGTAGAGATACCCAGTTTTACCATCAACCAATCCTTTCCAAGGTTTTGGGAGAGTTGGGTCCTCTGGAGCATATCGAGGACCAGCAGAAGCAGTTGCAGTGGCAGCCATGGCAAGCAAACACTATCCTACAACATGCAAAGGGAAAAAAGAAAAAGAAAAAGAAAAAAAAAAGTAAGTTCACATAAGCATCCTTTACAAATACCAAAGAAACAAACTATGAACATCATCTCCACTGATGGATCAATATGGCAAACATCATGCCAAGAGAGTTTTTGAAAAAATACAGATGCTAGAGCACAAAGCTAAACCAAAATTTTTTTCTTTCCCAATTAAGTCACTTTCATCAAAATCACAGAGTTATGAGATACTTCAAGACTACAAACCGCCAAACATCTTCTAAACAGAAAACTAAAACCAAACGACATCACTAGGCTCACAAATTACAGCCGAACTAGCAATACACCAAACAATGGGTCACATTATGCACGAAGATAGCCTCCGAAAACATGCACAGCCTCCAAAGATTGGTCCTTTCAAAAAAAAAAACTCATTTTCATTAAAAACCCAAAGTCACAAGCAACAGAAAATATCCTTTAACCTTTTCCAAGCCACCGGGCTTCTTTCGGTGTAAGCCTCACAAAAACAACAAAATCAGAAACCCTAAAACACCATAAAGCAAGCAACTTTCGCCTAAAGCAAACCCCAACAACACAATCAAGCATGCAATCAGATACTAAATCTCAAGCTGAACGATAACACAATCGGACAATCGCAAACCCTAAAACCAGCTCAATCAAAACCATAGACCTAAAATACCGAAACGGAAAGCAGCGCATTCAGATCTGGGAGATCTCAGAAAAGACGGAGACGGGAAAAGTC
Source organism: Fragaria nilgerrensis (assembly GCA_010134655.1). Lineage (NCBI taxonomy): Eukaryota > Viridiplantae > Streptophyta > Magnoliopsida > Rosales > Rosaceae > Fragaria > Fragaria nilgerrensis. The sequence goes on along the minus strand of CM020982.1, from coordinate 48,684,088 downwards.
GAACCTGACGGCGCCGTTTCGGCGGAGGTTGAAAATCGCGGCGGTAGATCTGAGTGGTTACGGTGCGGTGTGTGGTGAGTCTCTCTCTCGCGCCCTAGAAAAGTAGAGCGACGCTTCCGATGGGTGAGAAGCGTAGAGAGAGAATGAGAGAGAAACAAGGAGAGAGGAGCCAATCGGTTATTTATAGTAAATGTTTAACAACTACTTTTTGGAAGAAAAAATATCTAGCTCGGGACCAAAATTTAATTAGACATGAGAAGTTGAGAACCTTCATTCCCATAAAAAAATAAAAAATAAATATGAGAACCTTCATGATGTCTTGCCCACCGCTACATTTTTTTTTGGTTACAAGTGTTAATAAATCATTTTGTTGAGTTTTCAACTTTTCAAGCAACATGAGTTTTTCAATGCTTTCTTGATTTCTCTGAACTAAAACTTGATTATTCAAGATGAAAGCTTATGTCGAGCGCTTCAATGAATTTAATGTACAGGTTTTAGTACTATGTCAAACATTTTTATGTAATGGTGTTAAAACATAAAGTGGACCAATGCCGACAACCCCGATCAGTCAACAGGGAAGCTATTGGTTCTGGTATTTCCTTCTTTTTTTCACTAATCAAAGCTCTAACGTCGAAACTCATTCTAACAGATCCGGCTTCTATGTTTGGATTCTTGTTACTTAGATTTGTTTGGAATTCATATAACTATTGAATTGGGCCAATCGGTTATTTATAGTAAATATTTAACCAACCATTTTGGGTGGGTTTGCCATTTTCACCGTGGTCTTCCTTGTGTGGAGAAAATATCTGCTTGGGACCAAAAAGTAATTAAATAGGAGAAATTTGGTATGCACCTCTCTTCCTCATTAGCTCAAACTGAAAAAAAAAATAATAATAATTGAATAAATCACACACAAAACATATAAGTTGTTACTGACTTGTCGTGTGACAATTAAATTTTTCGATGTATAAGTTCATAGATATTTCATGATGCGTTTACTTGGTTGAAAATGTAAAACGTCATCAATCATAGACAAAAAGAATAAAATAAGTCATGAATCTCCAAAAACAATGGGAATGGAGACCGACATAATCATAGTGGAGTCATAAACTTACTCTCTCCTAAAGCATCAAATTACGGATTATTCATGAATCAATTCCTTGTAATGAGATGAGACTCATCCACTATGTTAGTAAACACTAGAAACTCGTGTAAGGTGTGAGAGAAGAATCAAAGCCGGGATGCACTTAAACCACATGAATTGACTGTAAGATTATATTTCTCACAATATTTTAATTATTTAAATCAAAGTTAAGTATCTATGGGTGAGATTTCTTAATATATGTTGGGTTCAATTAAACTTTGGTACATACAAGAATTTTCAATGAGGTGCAAACATAGAAATTGAATCATATAAAATTTTGTTCTCAAGTTTCATAAATTTATATGTTTGTGTTTCTCAAAAAAAAAAAAAAAATTACATGTTTGTGCCATACATGATAAATTCAAATCTTCACAACCACGACCCTAAATTCAAATCTTCACAACCACGAAGAATATATGCAGCCCTAGGCCAACTGAGAGGATATCCTTGACACTTAGCCAATGCATGTAGAATATAAGATAAGAACTACTTTGAAAATAGACAAATGAACATACAACAACCGATTATACAAGAAGCAATACAGATATCTAAGTATACGACATCCCTTTTTACAGTCTCAGTTGAGTTCCCGACAACATCCCTCTCTCTTTGGAAGGAGCTCATCCTTCTCGCATGAGCCTGTATTTTGCTTGTGAACGTATTCTTAAAAGGATCCGGCTCTTCTAAAGTGAGCAAGGTGTGAATTTAATTAAAGTTCATAAAATCTAAGCTCTTTATTTAATCTAAGGGCTACAACATTTGACACATCACTCTTGCTTCAATTTAATGTTAACTCATATAAACCTCGGTTTACTACCGTTAACTCAAAAAAAATTATCTCGTCGTCGGTGTTTGCTTTCGGCGTCAAGTTATTTCTCTTTGCTTCCTTCTATTTCTCTATGCTATGGGTGCGCACTACCATTAGTGCCATGGATTGAATTTTCCCAGTTGTTCTGAACCACAGTATAATGGGATCAACACGAAAAGAACTACGTTACATTAGTTTGTTTAATGTTTATTTGTGTGGTTGTGAAAAACTTGAGAACTCCAGATTTCATTTGTTTAATTATTTACAAATTGACTGGTAATTGTAATAGGGATACGATTGACGATGGGGCTAGAACAATGGGACTGCAAAAAATATGTAATTGTTTGTTAATCATATGGTTGTGAAGAACCTAACGACTGTAGATTCTCTCTGTGCAAAACTATAAAAGAAAAGTATGGATTTCATTAATTTATTTTCAAAATTGACTGGTGATTTTGATGAAGATGCGATTGATAGTGGTGCTGGAAAGAATAAGACGGCAAAAGGTTTACAGAAGTCCATCCATGGTCATTATGCAGCCATTGAAGTAAAGAGAAATGAAAGTAAAGAGACCAATCGAACTTGACGCAAAGAGATCGAAACCCCAATTTTTTTTTCTTCAAGAGTTAACGGCAAGTTAACCGTGGTTTCCATGGAAAACCAAAAATTGGTGAAAATGTGATGTGTCAAATGTTGTAGCCCTTAGATTAAATAAAAAACTTAGAGTTTATAAACTTTAACTAAATTCACACCTTGCTCACTTTAGAGGAGCCGGATCCTTCTTAAAATGGTTGGGGAAACAAAAAGTTTCTTGCAATCGATCATAGAGTTGGTGAACTTGGAGAAATTTAAAATGAAACACAGTGAACTAAGAGCAAGTTATTGATGCATTAGCTATCTAAATGGTAGACTAACTACCTTGCACTATATCTCAAGGGCTATTTAGTTGTTAGGTTTGAATCTTATTACATTGATGAAGAATATATTATCTATGGTCACAATGCACCATAACCTTTCTCTCCATTCCTAGATTGCATACTAATTACATACAAAATTTTCCCATCCTGCCAATACATAGCCTCATCTTCTATGATTTTCGTTTCCATCACCAAATTAATACGTACTCACCTACATTCAACATAGAATCTCAAAAGAAAAGCTAATCCTCATTGGCAACATTTACCGATAGAGTTAAAAAAAATAATCTAATATAGATGGATATATTAGCAAGAGTAAGAAAAACAAGTACGCGATTAGATATCATTGATGAGTTGACGAAAACATACTATAGAATTTTGGTTGATAAATCGACATACAATGTATATAAACCAATGTCATATCAACTTATAAGCTCCATGTTTAATCCAATCACTAAACGGTCATATATTAATTAGATTAATACTTCACTGGTGAAGAGCATCATATAATTTTCTATCCACCAAAAACATTTGTTTTAACCCATGGAGGAACTAGCTAGGGAGTTGTTACTCTCCTCCATTTGAGCCCTTTGCTTCCTTTTTCTCTTGGAAACTGTTTATGTGGATTGACATCTGTAAAGTTTGTCGCATGTGTTGGGTATCATATTAACATGGTGTAAAAGAAATTGATTAGGTAATGGGTATCACGCTACCTATTAAGTCCCTCCCTCCTACATTGTAATTTGAAATTTGAAAAGAGAAAAAAAAAATGGCATATGCTTCATTAAGAAAAGTTTTTTTTTTTTACGTACAAACACTCCGAAATCTAGTGACTAGTGAGGTCTGAACCCTTTCAAGCCTAGACGTGTGTCCGCCCTGACATCAATTTATGGTTGATTCATGAACCAATTTCTCATAATAAGGCGAGAATCATCCGGTATCTTAGCAAACACATTCTCATATACATGGCGCCTCTTTACTCCAGTTGTTGATTTAATTCCATAAATAATAACTAAATTTATTATAAAATGGGGGTATGTTGGTCATTTCTTAAATTAACTCGCTCTCTCTGACTCTCAATCTCGTTCCTCTTCTCTTTAACTGTTCATCAACATTGAATTTTTGCCCACCAAACAAGATGTCTTCAAATCTTTCTCCATTTAGACCAACCCCTCGCTCTCTCCTCTCTCTCACTCTCTCTATGTTCCTCTTCTCTCTCAGTATTGAATCTTTGCCCAAACAGTCAAACACTGATTCAATGGATGTTCCTATTTTTGAGCGGTGGGTTCAAATTTCAAAATTTGAATCTAATACTTGTGAAATTGGGGATTAATATTTGAAATAGGCGCGTTTTAAATGTGATGTAACTTTGCATGTCTTCGATGGGGGTATCATTATAGATTTCAATCTCAATCTTTTCTTTTAGCATCTTGGTCAAAAATTCATCTTCCTCCATCAGCCTTTTCTTACTCATATCACTACAAAAAGGTTTCTAAGATCAACAACAAAAACAAAGTAGAAAATAATTGAAACTGAAATGAAATGTCGATCCAAATCCTTTTGTAGTGATCTGAGCAAGAAGAGGTTAATGAAAGAGGAGGAATTTCTGACCAAAATGTTGAAAAAGAAGATTGAGATTGAAATCGATAATGATACCACCATCGAAGACATGCAAAGCTACATCATATTTATGGAGGTTCAAGCCAAGTTGTTGAGGAGGAAGCTGATGAAGAACACTGAGGTAAATGTTCTAGAGCGTAAGATCGCAAATATGGAGATGATGACTGATATGCTGAAGAAGAAAGTGGTTATGATATCAATGCCTCTACCAAGGTAATTTCAATGTACATTTTACTTGATTTTTGTTTGTTTGCTATTTTGTAATAACATAGTTTGTGTGTTTACTACTTTGTAATAACTTGGTGTGTTTGTTTAATTTGGTAGGGTAAATGAAGAGGAGCATATGACTGGAATGTTTGAAAATCTGAAGAGGGATACCAAGATGGAGAAGAAGGTAGCTATCGTTCTTTTTTTATGTTAATCTTTGTGTGTTTTTTTTTTGGGTACCATGTCTATATTTCTTATCTAATTTTTCTTATTCTCCTTTCCAGGTTACATTCACTAAATCATCCAACTTAGAAGTGTTGAATTCGGTTGTAGGCTTGGTTGGTACTAATGAGGAAGTCTATCTTATGCATGTGAGGAGTGCGGTCAATACTAATGCTATGAGTGTGGGGTATGAGTGTGGGGAGTGAGGATTAATGCTAGGAGTAGTGCTATGAGTGTGGGGAGTGAGGGCGGTGCTGAGGCTAGGAGTTTAAGTGCCATGAGTTTGGGGAGTGAGGGTAGTGTTGGCAGTGTAATGAGCGTGGATGAGTAGCGCTACACTTGTTGATGTGTTTTAAAATGTTACTCGCAAGCGCACGAATCAATTATAGCACAGATATGCAAAAGCGAGGTCGAACCCACATGAAATGTATGAAAATAGGAAAAACTAATCAAATCCAAATTAATTTAACATTAATCTAGTTGAATGAAAGTTGATTGGGATGTAGCTAATACAAATAAAATAAATAAAGATTACCTTGATGACGAAGCAACTAAGGCATCAAATTCTACCACATACTCAATAAGTCTCTTAATATTACCTACTAATTCCCGAATTTAGGAGTAAAAATTTAGAAATCAATCTACTGTTTTCTCAAGATTTAATAATGAAGCACACATGGAATATATCTAAAGTAGACTATTTTCGCTTCTTAATTATGAACACCAAAATATCACATGTACACAAACTTATCGAAACTACAAAATATCAAAGTGTTTACAAAACATTAAATGTGAAACAAGCTCATTTGAATGACAAGAGATCAAAGGATTTCATATTAAATATTTTACAAATTCAAGCATGGATTAATAAAAGTGACTTCCAAACTACCAAAAATGCATGACATTAGAGGTGAAATGAACAAAGATTTTATTAATGCATTTTGAAGCAAGAGTCATAGGCATGAAAAACATAATTATAGGAATCGATAGATAATTAAGAGAAACTTATTTCATAATGTGGTTTCTTCCTTAACCTTAGTTAAGGAAATTAGCAAGACATAGTACAAATTGAAAATATGTTTAAATAAATACAAAACATCATACAAAAAGCAGGGCCGGCCCTGAGTATAGGCCTAGAAGGCCCAAGCCTAGTGCCCCCAAACCCATGAGCCCCAAAGTTTAGACGTCTCTTATTTGTTAAGTTTAAAACAATTTTCTTAAGACTCATTGATTATTGTTGTGCTCTGACATTGCTTGCCAGTTTTTGTTTCTTTTTCAAGACTTATGGCCTTGACTTAATAAGATTTGTTTAATTTCTTTCCTAAAAGTGACAACAATGGATTTAATTTCTTTTTGGTTAGAAAACTCTCGTATGTCTTAATATGGATCTATTTATATTTATGCAAATTTGGTAAATATATATTCCTAAAATCATGTCTTTGGTTCATCATGATTTGTTTTTTCTTTTCTTTCTAAAACTGTTTTGTTTACAAATTATGTCATACTCATGGATGGATGGCTGAGTCTTTTTTCTGTGATCACTGATGCTTGTGTTTTTCTAGTTTGGTGCCTTTATAGATGAAATATGATTTTGGTTTTCATTCGTTCTTCCATAAACTTGATCTAAATCTTGAGTTATAAATTAAAAATTATTTTGCACATGTTTATCTAGTTTTATTTTGTTTTTATTTTTTAAAGCAGTTGCTTTGCATATATAGAGAGGAGTGGTGAAGAGGAAAGAAGAAACAAAAAATATGCAGAAGTTAAGCTTTCACAATAAAAAGTCTCAAAAAAATTAAAAGAGTTTTTAACTTTTTTGGTTCGCCTAGAGCGCCGAAAATCTCAGGGCCAGCCCTGCAAAAAGTAGCTAAAGAAATGGAAGAACAAAGAGCAACAATGTGTCTCTAATTCTCCACTCTCTTCCGGCTCTCCTTATTCTCTTGAAAACAAGCTCTATTTATAGAGCAATATTGAGTTTCATTGCAACTTCATCTCCGTGTGAAAATGATTTTCCTTCTTTAAACTTCTCATGTTAGATGACAACATATTTCTTCAACCATAAATGCTTTCATACATCACTTTCTCTTCATCTACAATATCATTTGCTTCTCTCATTTTTCATACACAAGAGTATGTACACAAACTTTGAAGAATTGGAAGTGAGCTCCTAGATTCATGCAATCTTGTCTTTGGAAATTCTTCATGCTTTTTTCTATTTGTATCAATGCATATCTACGTACATATGAATCAAATGAGTAAAGTGAATCAACAATTGATGGCTAAGGTAAATATTTTCAATATAACACATACACTTAATGCAATGTGAAAACATTTCACTAATTGTAGGCACATGCTATTAGAAACAATAAGAACATATGTTGCACTTAGTTATTTAATTAAAGAAAAAATGACTCGTGTTAAAAACAATGACTCAATTTATTATAAAAATAGATAAATTGCTTCCATAACTTTAACATTTTATTTATTTAGACATAACATCTATAAGAACACAAAAACAAACTAAATAACTCAAACTAATTAAAGAGTGGTTTTAAATACACACCCTAATTACTTGATACACATCCCTATTATTTGACAATTCAAATTAGATTTTATTTGTATGTTAAATGACTAAAACAGACATGTGTAATACATTAGGAATATATAAACAAATTAAAAACATAGAATTTATATTTAGAAACTAATGATGTGATAATATAAAAAAAATTAAATTATTAAAAACGAAAAAATTTAAATTTGGAAACTTATAAAATGAATATATTTATTTTTAGAAATTAATAAAGTGAAAATACAGAACCAAATAAAGTACTAAAATTGGAAACTTATTTTGGAAAAATTGAAGTATATATATATATAGTTAATACAAATTTTGTCAAGGAAGTTTTGATGATTAATTTCTTTCTTTTTCATCCTAAAAAGTTCATGATTTTCAAGTTTAGAATGTGAAACAATGTAATTCTTATATGAACTTCTATTCATTATATATTTCATCATCATCTTCTTTTTTACCCAAACACACATGTTGAGGTATGCATTCTTCATCTTGTTATCAATTTCATGTTTAAAGATTTGAAAAGAACATTGAATCTGTGTAAGGATTTATATAGACCATACACAAATAGTATATATAAACATCTACAAAGTGTAATAAACTTATAGTAATATATACTAATCACACAATAATAGTCTTAATATAGTCAATTAATATTTCATGAAATTTTGGATTAAGGGTTTTTTGGGTACTTTAGGTTGTGTATTTAGTAAAATATTAGAATGAGAAATCAGGTAGATAGTGTATTAAGTGAGACATGTGTATTAAAAAATTAGATGTGTGTATATAATTTCTCCTAATTAAAACAAGTAACTAACACGTACATATAAATTATGGATAATAATATGATATAAAATGTGCTCATATATTTGGGTTTTATTTTGTGATCATCATCAAGTGTAATGTAGGCCTAAACATATGACAACTGGTGAATATATGGTTTACTTTTTTTTTTTTTAGAAAAAAAAAACTTTTAACTCGCACGCCTTACATATGTCAGCGATGTTTGAACTCATGACTTCAAAGTTGTTAGTTAACATTTTTAACCAACTAGGCCACGACTCACCAATTGGTGAATGGTTTACTAATCTAGTGGATTTCTTATGGTGCCCTTGATGTTTGATGAGGATTTTTATTGGTCAAGTACTTATGTTTCTGTTACCTGACTTACCTCTTTGATTGTTCCAGATTTTGAATCGTTGGTATTACTAATAGGCTACTTGAATCGTTGGTGAAACATAAGTAAAATATGGTACTTGCATTATTCACCTCTCATTCTAATTCTCTCCTAAGTCCTAACCGTCTCATGTTTTTTTCAAGGCAAGGGCACATTATGTGATACAAACTTGTTACCCACAGCTTTTGATTTTCTGAGAGGAACGTTTTCAGTGCGCAAACTCCTGCTTAACGTTCAGGAATGCCCATTTAACTCAACACTTAGCATCCAGCGACTTTAGTTGTAGTCAAGGTGTTCGTCGAAATGTTAATAGGTTTCGACTTTTGAATTCAAATGAGGGTGATTGAGTTTAGTGGGGTGCTTAAGGCCTGTCTCGGGTTATAAGGCACTGAATCACGGCAATGTGTTCATGGATGTGTTATAAGGAGAAGATCTCAAGATCATGTTACATTGTTACATGATCTACTTGTGGGAATTTCATGGACTCTCATGCTCTTGCTTGTTTTTTTATTCCATTTCCAATTGATTTCATTCTTGGCTTGTTTGTTTGATTTTTAAGTTTTCTCTAATTTTAATTAAACCCAGATCTGAATTTCCTTTTTCTTCTTTAAGCCAAAAGATCTGATTCTATGATTACTCCGTTATCTGGTTGTAGAATAATGATAAAAGGTTCGACTTTCCCAATTCTGGTAGAAACAAAGGAGAGGTTGATTTAGGGAATTGAAACGGGGTTTCCTAATCCTCTTAGAAGAAGGTTTCTATACCTATTTGATTTAGGACCTGTGAATTTATTTTATGGGTTTACAACGCTGCTATATATGCAAGAGACTAGAAGATGAAAGAATATGACTTAATTTGTGGGATAGAAAAGTTCTCTGTGAATTTCACTACTACATAGCATGTCGTCTTTGTCGATTCTTGATGAGGTTTATTATTTTTACAGCAGAATATTTCGGAGAGATGAAAGAGAACCGGTGCTCGGAAAGGAGGACCTGATTGTGGTTAGTTTTAATCTCATGAAGAAGAACATCTTTTACGTTGATGATATAAACGACTTCAGCACTGATGAGTCCACGAGTGTAAGGAAATTCTCATGCATTTCTCTAATGACTACCTCAGACAACACGTATCACTCATGGCTAGAGATCTTTCCATATTGGGTGTGCTACGAGACCAACAACCAACTATCCTTGACAAACTGTTTGAGGTGGTTAAGGTGTCCCGCCCCGAGCGGCGTATTGTTGTGTTAATAGCTCAGGTGGCTGTAAACTTGTGGGGAGGTTTTCATGATCTTAATACCGTTGAGAGAGTTATAAGGGAAGATCCTGATATTAACGTTACTTTTCGATTTGGTGATGATGATGGTGATCCGAGTGAAACATATCAATTCTGTGGTTTGGACTATCATGGGGATGGGGTCTATGATACGGTTTTACGGGAATCCTTTGAAGCTCTTACGCTCAGGTTTACTCCTGCGACTAGATCATCAATTGAGAGTTTGCCGAAAGCGAGGTTTGATAGTTTGGAACAAGCTACTATGGAACAGATATCGACATGTAGTATATGTAAGGATGAATTTGCAGAAGGCGGTGTGGATCAACTAATTAGTCCTTTGCCTTGCGCACACCATTTTCATGCTGATTGCATCTCTCTGTGGTTGGAGACAAGTCACTTATGCCCCTTGTGTCGCCATGCCCTGCCAACTGTGGAAGATGGTGATCCCTCAAACTCTTAACTGTGAGGCCAAGAGATGAACATATCATCAGGTCAATTATGCCAGTCAATGTCATCAAAATTGTTCAGTGTTCAATTAGCTTATGAGTATTGTATGGTCAGTCAATTCTATCATCAGGATTGTTCAATGTTCAATACTTGTGTCCTTTGTTCAATGTTATATTTAACAAGGATCAGAACACCTTTCTAATCTTTATTTTGTGAGAAAAGAAACGTTGTGATTAAAACAATGAGCCAAGATATATAGATAGGCGATGTAAAGATTTGTAATGAACCAAATGAACTAGTTCTTTTGTAGTGCAATGGACTCCGACACCTTGCATATCAGGAAAAAACAAACTAAAAATTCACTTGGCTAATGGATACTAATCTTTTTTCTTTTTTGAATGAAGGATACCAAGTCAAGCCTTATAATAACCAAATGTAGGTAATTACACATCACGTCTAAACGCCTAGTCTGTAAAAATGCAAAGCCTTTTGCAGTCCAAATTCATTTTGATACTCATTTTCATCTGAGTTAGGAAGGTAATCAAAATGGTTTCAAATGAAAATCAGGCATGCCATAAACAGATCGAGTATCAAGTTTCTGGATCTCAAATAACACATTGGTTAACTGTTCGTTGCCATAAGACCCTTAACTATGTCTAATATACGAAAATAATCATAAAACAGAGAAGATTCTTTTCCTTCTAGCCCATCCCTATGATGTCTGTTGCTACCGGCAAGATTGTTGCACGGGCTCCCTCCAACAACAAGATCAAAACCACCAAAGGTGTTGATATAATCCTCCAACCGGTCGGCATTCAACTCTTGCACATCAGCAAGGTGATACAAGTTTCCTTTTTGGTTGGTTTGCTCCCACCAAGTCCTTACAACGGTTCTGCTCACAGCTGATATCTCAACGGACACAACGTTCTTCATCCGTATGCCAAGCCGATGGAGGGCTATCTCAGCACCGCCAATCCCAGAGAAAAGAGAGAGGAGATTGATGCCATTGGGAAACCGATCTTTCAACACAGAGAGATGATAGGCTACAGTATCAATCTGGAATGAATTGAAATCATGAGTGAAATGTAATATCAGAGAGTAAACAAAAGTGAGAGTAGTTTGAAAATCTACTACAAAATCATAGAAAAGGTTGAAACCTAAAGTCAGATAGATACAGAAACTCAAAACATAAGTTATCATGCTTCTAGAGACAAAAGCAAAGGCAACATTTTGAAACACATAGGATTGATCAGTAGATATAAATCACTGCACAATAAGGCATTAGAAAGAGCTTCATGCCAATCAAAAATATAAAAGCCAATGAATCCATATGCAAACTGTAAGAGCCCAAAATCTCCAAGCAATAGAAGTCATTATAGTTTGAAGATGTTGGGACGTGTGTCTATTGATAGCAAGGTTGAAACATAAAATTTAATTAATAGTAAAGCTGAAACACAGATACCCACTCAAAAGTACCATGCCCGCACACGAAGAAACCAGAATAAAATCAAATATAATTTTTTTGAAGAATTCAGGAGTTATAACTAGATATGTAAAATCTTTTAGAAGTAAATGAAAGCAAATGAAAGTTTACCTGAAATGAGTTCCCGAGTGACTTATATCTATCAGTCCTACTTATCCCCCTTGTATGGTTCCTGGGGAATCCCAAAAGCATTTCCACCTCATCAGGCTCCAACGGGGCAACCTTGTTCTTTCCTACCCACAAAAGATTCCACTTGCGACATTCATGTAGAACATACCGTCGAACTCTTTCTGGTGGAACCTCATCTTCACCATAGTCTTTCAGAGCCAGTCTGATCCTCTCAGTCAACTGTGCACTAGCATAGCAAGTTTGTAGGCAGTTCAGCTGTCTGCGCTCGTCCCAACTAGGCCACCATCTCCTTGTCATGGGAAATGCATCAAATATATTCTGCGGTGGGAGAGGAATAAGAGGAAACCTATTCTCTATTGGGAGATTATGAACATAACCTCTTTTCCTAGCCGCCGCACAGAAATACTTGGAATCAACAAACTCAGGTGGAATATCATACAGAAATCTGGAAATTGTGTTCCAAACCCCTTTAGGAGTCAATGCCACATTTTCATAGTAGAAGTAAGGAGGTCCTCTGGCTGCCTCTGGTATACTCCTGTGGACTTGACAAAGATGTGTTGGAGTCCCAAATCCAATCATTGGATTTGGGAGATGAAGTGCTTCCTCATCTTCTTCAATGATCCCATTTCCAAGTCCCACCTTCTTTTTTCTTTTCGACATGGCATATTCACAGAGTTTCCTTTTCTTCTTGTCATCAATGTGAAGACGTCTAGGCTGTAAAAGTAGAACCAGCAATCACAATCTACCAAACATGGCTGAATAGATAAAATTGATTCTTTAGAAAAGTCTAGCGGTCAATAACCAGAAAGGAAATGAATACCTTCTCTTCAAGGGGAAAATGGACATCTTCTGCCTTTGAAAACTGAGCAGCTGATATGAAATCAGTCAAATCAACCAGGGATGAGTCTACACCTGTAAAGTTTGAAGGAGAGAAAACAGAGATAAGGAAGACGGAGGATATGACAACAGTATAGACGGATGGCATCAGCAAGTGACTGAACTAGCAGAAAACCAGGTTGATTGGCCTACTACATAGGCCTCAAAATCAATGGCCTTTATATGCTATGATAAACCTCCTAGTCAAATTTCCAAGAGATTCTCCTGACAATGCATATCTAGTCACATGATTACACACCCAGGAGTGTGTGTGTGTGTGTGTGTGTGTGTCTGTGTCTGTGTTTTTTTTTTTTTTTTTTTTTTTTTTTATCACTTGCCCTGAAGATGAAATCTTAGATCCTGGATGAATAAGTTCTATATATACTTGTTTTAGTTTTAAAGGATACACCTAAAGTGATTACTTAGCAGTTTACAGAATATCAACAGAATCCTCAAAAAGGAACCAAACCAAAAAGACAAAGCTGTACTGGAAAATGCTAAAAGACTGCAAAACTTGACACAAAAGTTTTACCGCATCTTTCTATTGCGATTGAAGCCTCAAATTCTGTGTACCCCATATTGACCAAGGACACAAGTTTTTTATCCTCCTCAGATGTTGGAATGAAACTTTCCTGAAAAATAAAAAGAAAGTATAATTAAATTTTCTATGAAGTATTGAAGTATTCAATGTGGAATACATATGTAGAATGGTGAGCAAATACTAGGTTTAATTAGATTGCAGAGCTATACAATGTTTTGTGGCTTGTAGGATAGAAAACAAAAGGCTTAGAAAATCCATACAAGAAAAACAAATCCTTTCAAATTAAAGACACTAGTCAGACAAGAACTACCTCATTATCAGAGCTATCTAAATCTGAAAATCCATCCAGAAAGCTCCCCTCATAATCTGAAGAAAAGGGATCAGAATCAATTTGTTGCTGTTGTGGAAGAAAACACTGTTCTGGTGGAGAATCCTGCTCTGGCGGAGAATCCTGCTCTGGAGGAGAATCCTGCTCTGAAGTTGAATTTTCAAGAGCCTGCAAATTAATTGTTAGAAAACAGCTGAATGTAAAAATCTTCTTTGCTAGATTAATATGAACACTTGATTAACGATCTAGCAAGGTAGCAATTGATTATGTCACCAAATAGAGATCTTAACAATGAATTGTGATGCCACCAGTGTACTTCAATACTGTAAACATGTTTAAACTCACATTATATAAGAGGAGGCTTTCCAGAATTGAATCTGTGTCTTCCTCACCTGGATATTTCAACAAAGTAGTGAGTTAAATACAGTAAAACTGAACCATTGCGAGTATAAAGCACAGAGAACAATATGGTACAATGCTCTTACCATGTTCCTTTACAGCTTTGGAAACCATTTTGTGAGAAAACCCCATGCTGACAAAATGACCAAAAACTTTGGTATTGGAAGGTCCTGGAGATGAGCTCCCCTGTAGGTTGAAAAAACAAAGCAATTTAATGATCAGAATCTAACATATACTATATCTCCATCTAAATACCAAGCCTGCTTCTACATGTATATTTTTGCGCTTATTCATCTTGTATCAGAATATGTTTGAAAATACATCAAAAACGTAAAAAATTGATAAGGCAAACGAGGACTATAGTGTGCACATGGGAAATCAAACTGACCAACGCATTCAACCAGACAGCAAGACACAGTAAAATTAAAGAAGAAAAGAAGTAGCCATAATGAATTCCATGAAAGAGAGCCTTCAGTTTGGTTGGAAAGTATTTCATCTAGGCTCAAATGAAACTTATCACAATATAGATTCATTTCATCAATCTCAAACATTTTCAAGTCTTAAAGCCGCATAAAATTCCTCGCACTACTTTAGTAGTAATAAGCTGATCTGAATGTTTACAATGGTCACAGAAGAAAAGATTTACCTCCCCAGAGCACAGATTAGCTGAAGAAGATAAAGTGAAATTTTCAATCTCGTCAAGCTCATCTTCAGTATCCCAGTCAACATTATTTCCGTTTACCCCAGATGTATTTCCATCCTGAAAAAGGTTATACACAAATGAGCAATAAAAACAATATATGGACCAGCCAATACTATACTATTTACCTTTTTATATAAGAAACAGAGTTATATAGTCCAATGAGGATGGGCAACCCAGACCATAAACAAAAACAAAAAACAAAAAAATAGCCGCCTCGGTGTAGCCACCTCAGTTCTACAGGGAAATCTTTAGATTTGTCAGACAAACTACAGTCTCACCATTTACAGAAACCATCCTTAAGTGCTCCACTATTGAAGAAGAACAACTAGTTTCTTTTTCTTTCTTTTTATAACCTTTTTGAATTTTTTTTGGTGAATTTCTTTAACCTATTTTAAGGAGTGCTAATCACACCAATTCACTCAATGTAGAGAAATAAAAAATAGAACAGAAAATAAATACCATGTTTTTATGATGTAATGGTCACCCGCACAAAGGTTTGCAAGCTGTCCAAGTAAAACAGAAAAGGAATAAGTGCCACAAAAAGGCAAAATTTAATCATAAAGGCAATAAAAGATTTATTCCTAATTTGCATAGAAAGCTTTATAAAAGAAACAACTAGGAATATATAATTCATGGCATCTATGCAAAGATACTACTTGAAGACTGAAGATGTATAGAAGAAGAGAGCTAAGAAAAGAATGACTAAATCACTAAATGATGCCATTCAGGCTGTGGCATACAGATATTTTCATATGTAGATTGATGACGGAAACTTACAAAGGTGCTTCAGCGAGATCAGTCTCTGGCCAGACTATCTTTCCCCGAGCAGTGTTGCTGCATATATTTTCTTCTAATAATAAGCATAGTTGAAGTGAAGGAACAATAAATAGTTATATCACTGTAAACACAAAATCCATAATTACATATCACATAACAATCTCTCAGAACAACTATCTACAGACACAGAGTAACCCAAATCCAGTGTGTGAGTTCATCAGTTGCACTGACTACCATCACAGGAAAACATTCTTGGTGTTATATGATTCATGGCCAACCAGTAAGATTACTTATAGGTTAGATCTATTACGTGTCCATCATTTCACTATCACTATCACCATCACAATCACAATCGTGTCATGCAAGAGTACAGATATATATATAATTTCCTAAACTACCTGGCGGCGACTATGGTTAGGGACTAACTTTAGACAGGCTGTAGAAAAGAATAATCTAGCTACAGGAACAATCTAGGAAGCTATCAACTGTTTCCAAAGTAAAGGGTAAAATTGATTTGCCAAATTGCTTCCCAGCAGATATGGTCTGAAATATTTTCAAGTTTTTATGTGGACTCTTTTTTGTTCTCATTTATGTAAAAATTTATGAACTACTAGTACCCAAGACAAAGTACGTGCGTCGTCACAATTGGGTCGGTTGCTACTTACAATGAAACCACAGTTGACAACTTTCTACCAAGGACATTATCAGATTAACAACCATATAACCGGTATAATAGCGGAAGCAACTACAGGAATTACTGAATTAGTTCAACTTTGGAGAAGACACTGGACGCATAATATATACTGTCAATTTCCTTTCCACATGGGCATAAAGATTTAACAATGAGTTAATAATGATGGACATATCACCCTAAGACTAAAACTACCTAGCATTTTCATTCTTATAGGATCAATAGAGAGTTAGGGTTAACTAGAACTCAGACTAACCTCACAGAAGCCAAACAGCCACCTCTACTAAACAAGGTCTCTCCTAAACCTAAACCTAAACTCAACAATTCCAAACAGGTCTTTCTACCACCATAACATGCATGAGATCAGATATTGAATCAAACTATACATCCATAACCTCATAAAATTTGCTTCCTACATTTTCACCTGCTTATATTCCACAGCCACAATTCGATTTCAATAAGCTCCGATTAAAAATTCTCCAATCTCTAAAATAACCTTTACCTCCCCGGAGTCTGGTTCCGACGCCGTCGTCGTAATGCGCTTCGCCGCCGTACAAGGTGGAGAATCAGATAGCGACGCGGTTGAGAAACCGAAACCCGAGGCAGCAGCGCTGTTGAGCAAAACCAACTACATGTGAATATAGAGAGAAAATTTACGGTCAAGTCTGTGATACAGAATCCGTGAACTATAAACTGCAACGGAAACCGAGCGCTTCAGAGAGCACAGAGCTTTCTGGTTGCGCTTTTTTAAGCCCCAGACGCACGGCGACACGCTCTGATTTCAAATACTCGCTCCTCGCTCATTTCACTTTAATATATAATTTTTCGATTTTTTACCCTTAAATTTTATGATTTAGTTTCAAAAAATATTATAATTATTTGGTCTAATAACATAGAATCCAGCCAGCGATAATGATAATTGAGTTGTGGTGCACTTAAAGATATAGACCAAAGATATAGACCACCTAACTAGAACGCACTTAAAGATAAGTGTGATCTGGTGAGGTGAGGTGGTATGAGTGGTGGAAGGAGCAAGTATGTTAGTTTCATACTCTCTGAGAGAGTATGAAGAGAAAGACAAAGAATCTTTCTCTTCTTTCAAGTGAAGTGACATAGGGAACAGAGAAGATTTTTAAATGGGAAAAATAAGAAATAGTGCTCTAGAGCATCAATACTGATATCACCATTAAATGAGTTTTGTTGACCAAATCAAAGGGTTGATGTTTGAGGAGCACTATGTGATGAAATATTATGGGATTTCCCTAAGGGAAATTGTTTATGTCAGAGCAGTAAGTGTCCTTCAATTCAACTTTTAGAGAATCACAACTTATTTCTTTGGTATTATGTAAATTTACAGTTTCAATAATAAACGGAGATTGATTTTGATTTCGATATTATCAAAACTAAAGGATATGTGATCTGGCATGAATAAGAGAGAATCATCTTTCAAGACTTTTAGAAGATTCTCACTTTATCTTTAAATATCATTTATTTATTTTCAAAACTTCATTTGAGATTAAGTTTTGACCGTTTCTTTAGAGCATCTCCAACAGTTTTCTTATAATTTTTCTATTATATGGATGTAAAAATCACATTCTCAAAAACATTTTCTCCTTCAAATTCAACAAATCCCCATTTGATTTCATCATTCTTTCCTAAATCATTTCATTTCTTAAAAGAGGAGTTGTTAAATATAACATTTTTGTTCTCTCTAATTACTATCTCTATTTTTAAGGAAAGTTATAGGGTTTCTGTTGGAGCAACATATTTAAATTTCCCCAAGTTGTTGATGTTGCTCTTTGAGGACTTGGCAGTTTGTTCTTGCCCTTGATTTTTGGCATAGAGTTGCAACTTGTAACTCCATGTCTTCTATGTATCTATGTGGCGCTAAAAGGGCCATAGCAATGGAAATGCAATAGTAATCGACTAATTGGACATCATTTCTTATACTGCAAATTATATTTCTCCGAAGCACTCATCAATCAAAAGAAAACTAAACCAGCGTGTAAGCTCAGCCTAGAAATGAACCATTGCAGCTGTTGTTGATTAGCTTTACTATCCAAACAGACCAAAAGAATCAATGACTGACATTCATAATCAAGCATTTGGCATATGCTTTCGATTTGCCAATCAAATTGCTAAGAATAGTAAAGGAGAGGAGAGGGTGGAGAGATTATATTAAGTCAACAACACTTGGTACATCAGCAGTAGTCATTAGTTCCAGTAGTTAATGTGCCACAGCCATAATCTTAAGCAATAAGTACGGGGAGCTATATCAACAGATACAAACTAGATGTCCCTAACTTGTTAACTAACACAAGAAGAAACACTACAATGATACAGTCGCCACACATGAATTTGTGCAGGTGTGCTTCATCTAGGTACCTAGAAAGGCACATTGCTTTCTGGCGTGATCAGGAATCAGTCTGGATAGAAGCTCAGAAGTTGCTCCCTTCAGCTCTGCACATGCATCATCCATCATCATTATTCCAGTCACACATTACCAGAACATATACATATAGACAAACACATGGATAGGTAGAGGAAACAAGAACAAACCTTGAGGCTTGAAGTTGAAGAGAGGAGGCAAAGGTCGTCCATTAGGGAGACGAGTAGTAGGATCACGGAGTTGGTCAAAGAACGGGTGGACACAAGCTTCAAGCTGGAAATCCAGAATTAGAAAACATTTAACCCCAGTTGATCATTTGACACACAATGCAGACAAATAATGACTAATGCTCTGGAAATCATATCATTCCCACTTGCATCCATAGAAATTCAATGGGAGGCCACATTATTCTTAACTTTATTTCAAGTACTATATTATCCATGCACATGGTTAAAGTTCTTGAAAAGTCCACTATCCTTCAACTGCCTAGAACTTAGTTCCAACACAATAGAACAGGTAGGAGACATGGTTAAAGTTCTTGAAAAGTCCACTATCCTTCAACTGCCTAGAACTTAGTTCCAACACAATAGAACAGGCAGGAGACTTACAGCAGTACACCTTAGACTGGGAGAATACTGAAGGAGTCTTGACACAAGATCTACTGCTTCTGGGGGCGTGCGCTTGTGGAATATCTGCTCACAAAGAAGATGCAATGGAATTGAAACTGAATGCCAAGTCTTCGGTGAAAGAAAGAAAAAAATGGTCAGCAAGGAACCTAGAACTCACTTTGTGCCAAGGGTGAGCCTTGATTTGTGGAAACTTGAATTCTGTATAATTCGGGTTCATGCATTTGATTTCCTCACGAGTTGGGGTGCCAAGTACCTACATATAGAGAGAAACATGTAAACTAAACTCAGTTAAAATGCCATACGCTGAGTGATCAACTTTGATTTGATAAACAGACAAATACAGGGCCAAAGAAACTTTACCTTAATAATCTCAACAAGCTGATCAACTCCACTCTCACCTGGGAAGAGAGGCTACAAAGGCCAAGACAGGGTAAAGATAAGAAATAACATATTGGAAGCACCTCACAGAACCTAAACTAAGTGAAATTTCTTATACTGAATAGAGAACCTGTCCAAGAAGCAGTTCAGCAAGCACGCAACCCACAGACCAGATGTCAATGGCAGTAGTGTATTCAGTGGCCCCAAATATTAGTTCAGGTGCTCGATAATAACGTGAACAAATATATGATATATTTGGTTCGCCTTTCACCTGCCATAAATGATGAAAGAAGTTTAGAGAAGAACAAGGAACCATCTACAAGCTTTCCATGCATGCAACAGGAAATGGGGTAAGGACTCCAGACTCGTGGTGATCAGCATGAGCATGAACTTTTGAACAGGAAAACAAGTACAATAATGCTTTTCTAGTTGTATTAGGAGTATGTAAGTTAAACGAATCATCAATGCTTCATATATTAATTTATCACCAACAAAATGTTTTACTCTAAGATTTGAAACACTGGGAGAAGGAATTACCAGGACTTTTGCACTTCCAAAATCACACAGCTTGACTTGATGAGTATGGGGATTAACCTGAAACAACACATTGTGGTGGTAAATAGAGTCCATCATATGATGAAATTGAAATATAGAGGGGACATAAACAGAAATGTGATCTGGTACAAACCAAGAGATTCTGTGGCTTAATGTCCCTGTGGCATACTCCTATGCCTCCGTGGATATATGCCAAAGCTCTACAAATCTGACAAGGAAGAAAAACAAGCAAAACAGAATTAGCAAAAGAACTTTTTGACCTAAGATTTAATGATTTAATGATATCAAAGAGATGTCAAATGAAATTTGGATGTGAGGACTTTACAATTAGAATTCTAGAATAAAGCAGATTATCACAATAAGAGACAAGGAGAAACATACCTGATAAGTATACAGTTTGACATATATCATAGGCATCCGCTGATTTGCCTTGCTGTAGTGCTTTGCCACACGATAAACAGTCTCAGGTACATATTCAAGCACCAGATTAAGATAGAGCTCATCCTTATCCGTGGTCGAAAAGAAGCAATGCTTGAGTGCAACAACATTAGGATGATCAAGAAGGCGCATTGTTTGCAACTCACGATTCTTGTATCTCTTGTCCTGCAAAACCTTCTTGATTGCAACAGTTTCTCCAGTTTCAAGGCACTTAGCCTGCAAAACAGAACAATAGAGGCTTCAATAGTGTGATACATGATAAAGGTTTGTGGTCATATTATCCAAGCTTCTATTTCTTCCGCAAAAAGCCAATAACTGTACTCAAGGCATTCATTACCTGAAAAACAATACCAAATGAGCCCTGCCCAACAACACGCTCTGCCATGTAACTTACGGTCTGCATTAAAGAGAAGATTTTAAGGCTAAGCATTCCAGTGTTATAGAAGAACAAAAGTCACTGTAACATATACATAATGGCACTTCAGCACTACAAATAGATCAGGTTTCCAGCAAGAGGTGATTAGCTTGATTTACTACCTACCATGTAATGACACAAAAAACTTAAACTCACTTTAGGTGGTAGTTATACAAAGTACTGAATACTGTATTGTGTGACTGTACTCTCTTTTCTCCTATGTCATATCACTACACTCGCTTCCCATTATTTACATGTTGAACTTATCTTAGCAACATTGATGCAGGAGCTGTAGTTAATATGTAAATGGGAGTTAAACTGCACACATTTTCTGTATCTAACACATCAGCATATTCTTTACAGGTTCAACAACTGACAACCACATCACACCAACTTAGTCTCTTCTGTAATATACTCATCATTTCTCGAAACTTTCAGTACAGTTCATTAATGTAAGAACTTAATTCATCTATTCCTTCCTTCATCATATTAACCAGTAGCAATACGAGTACGATTACACAAACACTTGTACTAAAATGTACCTGTTTAGGCTGACCATTTCGACCACCGATCGTAGTCACAATAATGTGGCCTGTTTCAGTCCCATTCCCATTCACCACAGCTGCTTCTATTTCCTAAAATCAATTTTTTCAAAAATAAAATAAAATTAAAAATAATAATCCAAAACTGTGAACAACTAAATGAAATTCAAGCAAAAATTCAAAAGAGTTAAGAGACACTGAGACAGTAAACTTCACCTTCTCATCTTTGATCTTCATCTCATTAATCTCCTCCGGTAGCTTATCAGCAAACCTAGCCTTGCTGCCATTCGGATTCTCAACACTCGAGGCCGGCGGTGCTGCCGGACCAGCTGAAGCCATTGATCCTCAACTTCCACAAACCAAAACGCCGTCGTTCGCAACCTCTGAATCAGAGCTTCAAAGCCTAAATCCAAAAAAAAAAAAAAAAATGCAGAAATCAGAACAAAAAAAAGTAAAAATGAAAATGCAAAGGTGAAACGAAACGAAAACCTGTGAGGAAGCTCCACTCACATTTCACTGGCTCGGCGATCGGAGCAGACCTGATGGCGAGAGCTCAGAGCAAACCCTAAAAGTGAAGAGAGAGAGAGAGAGGTGGGGGATGGTTTTCGCAATTTCAAGGAGGTTTGACTGAGCGAAGACCGAAGACCGTTCCTTCTTTGGATACTCTGTGCTTTTCTGATTTCCTGAGCGCGGGACCCAACGGGTTTTATCAAATCTGGTTAAGAGTTAGTTGGTGTCCGCTAGCTCCCTGGGTTTTCTTTTTTTTCCACGTGGCGCTGAGTCGGATTGCGGGGACGGTGACGTCAGCGGCTCGGAATGAGGAAATAACCCTGAATTCAGAGCAACTCTGATTTGATGTTTGCGTTCTTCTTTGGTCAAAGAACTCTTGTCTAATAGGGCGAGGTGAATCTGACCTTGTATAAAGAAGGCAACGCTGATCGATGCTAAGAGGAGATGAACTCATTTTGGATGGGTTGGACAGATTCTTAATCCGGGTTAATACACTATTTATCTAGATCAGTCTTTGGTTTTCGGCTCGACAATACAACAGTTAGATCAACCAATGACCAATATAAATTACTATATACATTGCAGAAAAAATATTTTTATATTAACATTTGTATTGTTTTGGACCAACATCATGTGCAAAATGGTGTGTGTATGGGCCTCATTTATATTGATCCGGACTAATCTGTTGATTAAAGATTACCTCATGCATTGGTCGTGTTAGATGAGCTCCACATAAGACTCACGTCTAACCGAAACTAATTCCTCACTGGTGGATAGTGTTTTTCAATCCGATATTCGATCTAACCCCCAAATTGCACAATTGCTGCATTTGCTCTTAGTTTCAAGTGGGTGTGTGTGGGTGATTGATCGTTTAGATGAGTACGTAGGAAGGAAGGAAATTTAAAGAGGTTACATTTGAGCGATGATGGAAGTATTATCACTATAATAGAGTATTGAAATTTCAAAGACGTGAGTCGTTAGATTGAATCAATATGTGATGCTCGTACACAAAAGATATGTAACTAGTGTAAGGGCTCTTATATATAAGTAAAATTCAGTATTTTAGGTAAGAGCTATAGATTCTTTAGATGTCTTGATGGTATTGTATTTGGTCAACGAAAAGTTTTGGTTACTCTCTTGTTGCGCCTAAGAGTTACGAGATTTTTATCATATATGTTATGATTGACTAGCTGTAAGGATACATAATTGACTCAAAATTAAGTACAAAATATCCGAATAACATATAGGAAATGCGCTTATTCGTACGTGTTACATTTAATTGTGACTTGGATTGAAAGGTTGCTCAAGAAGATCGAGCTGATGAAAATGTTTGTGCTAGCTAGACTTTGAATAAGGTGAGGAGGAACAACTGTAAGTCAATCAAAATCAAAATACATAATTGCAGCTAGCTAGATCCTGATGTCCAATAACTGCAAGTTTGGACCACCCGACCAACAAGAATTAACTGTGGTCTGTGGGATATATGCATGCTGGGTGCCTTTATATACTGTGTGCCTGGACGTACTGAACACCTAGAATTAATTCTGATAAGCAATAATATTGGCCAGAATTCGAAGCAAGAATTAATATTGGTCAGATTTTCCAGAAATATTGCAGGCGCGCACTGAGGTTGCTGCGGCACACATGCACTCGAGGCCTTCACAACTGAAGGGACCTGGCTTGTTTCGAATTAAGATGGGGAATATGAGGCTGCCACAATCTTAAATTCAGCTCAAGATTTTATCATGTTCACCGTTAAACTTCATTGAATCTTGCTGCGGCAACATTGAATGAAATGATTCCAGAATCGGAAATTAAGTACGTTAAGCTCCACCTGGTTCCGGCATGGACATGAAAGCTGATCAAGTAACTGATTATTTATGAGTTAGGCGCTCACTCTTTTGTACTTTGATAATGAATTCAAAACTGGGGACTGCTAGCTAGCTGGGGCAGTGAGAGACTGTTTAAACACGTACATAATAAGAAGCATTTCTATTCTTGTAGGGTTTTAAATATACATCAACTTCAACTGGTGCCAGTATGAATCATTATATGCATGGATCTCCAGACAGAGCAGCAGATTAATTACCAATAGCTAGCGCTACTCACAAACATAGCCAAGCACCATGTACTTCACTATTTCTGACTATGACATTGCCCCAGTTTAAGGCTTCTTGTTGCATGCGTGACTTGAAGTATGTTTCTCATACAAGCATGAGCTTGGAATTATATTTAGTTCAACACGTACGCCTCTTTAGATTGTGCATTACTTCGAGTTCTAATCACTTCTAAGTATGATCGAGTTGCTTAATTTCTTTTCTAGCTACCAAACTAAAACAGCATCGATCACGAAACCAGGATCTTGAGGTGAAGGAATCGTTAACAAACATGTGACTAGCTATGTACGTGATAGGAGCTAAACTGTTTTCTGATTATGACATTGTTTTTTTTTATACGTTTAAAAAGAGGGATACAAAACACTGAGACATTTTCAGAAGGTCACCCATCTTAGTTCCAGTCTGAAAGTTGATACAGGATGCATGAAGAGAAACATTGAATTCGATCTGCTTCAAATAAATCACGGTCCAATAATAAGATCCGATTTGCAGCACAAATCTTGTTGATGCTACTATCTTATTTGTCTTGTGAAATACGGCTGCATAAACATCTTAGTCGTCATACGTAATCCAGCTATTGTAAATAAAAAATTAAGCTAATAATTCCTTAATTAATAGTCAATAGATTGCTGATACCACGGCGCGATCATTGTTAAAAACCACTTTAATTTGATTCATACATGCACATGATGGATGACCATGAGAATCAATCTATTTATTTTCGATTTCAAACATTGCGTCTTATGTTGGAAATTAAGTTGTGTCTTCAGGTGACTTTGAGAAGCTACTAGTGCTTACTTAATTCTATCGTATGGAATAAGTTGGAGGAAGCAAGAACACGAATGCATATGAGAATTTGATTGATGGAGACCTCGATACTATTGTCGTTAAGAATAGACAGTGCATGCTCACAACATGGTACTCTGTAAAATATGAACTTCTCACTCAAATTTCTCGATCTTATCAATAAACATATACCATTATACCGAATTAAAATACAGTAAATCTATATATCGTGAAAAGTTAAGTTATGTATATATGGTCACTAAAGTGTTGCGGCAATCGATCGAGGAATATTGTGTTGCCAAGATGTGTGAAAAACAACCTAATTATTTAGGGTTTCACGGGAGGTAGAGTGCTAAACCTAAACATAAACATGATCACGAATTAGTTGTACGTGCTAATTAAGCGTCTATTTAAAACCATGCATCTATAAAGAGACAACTCTCGATCTTTCGTGTCTCTTTGTCTAACAAGAGAACAAGAAATTAAGAATGAAAGATGGTATATGTATCTATCCCAAATCTCATATTCATATATATTATTATCACATTATTGTACATAACGTCCTCTACAATAATGCATGAAATGTAGACATACATAACAACAGGCCAAAAGACAAGAAAGACACACACATATATACATCTAAGTACTCGAGGCCTTGAGGGGTCGATACATCATCATACACCATATATATACATACATACGTGCACAAATTAACATCAACCTAATAGGTTATGTTTGAAAATCTTATGTGCGACAACCGCACCAGGTGGCTCATGCGACCGCCTAATCGTGCACGTGACAATTTTTATCCAACTTACTTTCAAAAGCCTCCCTGGTAACTAATAGTTAAAGAGACGATGATAACTACCCGACATGGATTTGCCGATCCCAAAAGCAGAGGCACGATATCTGGGGTAACCGGTTTAACGGTTTTCTGCTGTCGTGTATGATAAGAGCAATTCATATCAAATTCCATTCACTTTCACTAAAGATTTTCAACGAGTTTTAGCTGCTTAATTAATCTAAAGGGGTATAAGCCAACAATGTCACTAGCATAATTCACTAGTTAACTATATCTTACCTCACCGTTCTTTTATTGTCGACCCTTTTGAACCGTGAAAATTAAGAAGATCGACATCGGAGTCAAAACAAGATCAAAATCTTCAATCAATAATTGTGCCATGTCCTCTGCCGCTTCTAATGGCTTCAAACAGAATAATGATGCAGTCTGTAGAAAAAAAAAACCTGCTATCAAGAATGAACTATAGTTTTTGTTAGCTTAAGTATCACTCTATATATTCAAACATAAGACAATAATATGCTTAAGTTATGGAGAGTTCATGTTTGTTATCTCTGAAAGGTAAACACATGATAAGAACATGTTAATATTATACACACTGGTTTAGCATCTGATCATTTTCTTTCGCTATAAAAAATCTACAAGAACTTGAACAAAGATGGTATCACGTCCGAGCATTGGAGTCCATGATTGTAGGACTATGCAAGCCTAACTTTCATATGAATCATATCTAATCCTCATCTAGAATTCTAGACTAATTAATCCATCTGTAATCAAGGATGATGTTAGATGACACTTGGTTCAGTTCAAGCAATTGACACATTATCCCGACTAGCTGTTCAACACGATCGTGTGATCTTCTTTCCAGTTGCATGTTCTGAACTTAAACACATAGGTCACGGTTTGATCCAAATCTTTTAAACTAATAGAAGGCTCAACTGTTTCTCACTAATGAGCTTAATTGTGGAAGTATATGAACCCTCACTGCTTTGTGTTACAAATTAAAACAAATAGACAATGTTAGCGATCTTGGGTGTGGATGTGTTAGATTTGTTAGTTTTGTTGCATATTTACTTTCGATTGTAGGGTTTTCGGCCCATAGTTTAGCGAGTTATAGGTTTTCTCTCACTCTTTCTAGTTTGATCGAGTTTGAGACTTATTCTCTTTGTTATCTGTAATTTTTCGGCCTTGCATTTACAGGTTTGTAATCAGACATATCCCTTGATTAATGAATTTATTCATTTTTCTCCCAAAAAAAAAAAAAACCAATCATCACCGATGTAATGGATGAAAATCTCATGTACGTACGTGTATAATTCGGCAATATTGGTGGGTTTAGAAGATGAATTACCAATTCATACACTACTCAAGTACTGATGATCAATCACTCGATCAATAATGCATTATATACTGCAGACCAGTGGTACGTATAAGGATACATAGCAGCAGCCAAATTCAGCAGAAAACAATGAACCAGAAATTGTTCCTAGCCTGCATGTGAATAATTATAAAGGATGTGACAAGTTGAATGTTACAGTTTAATAAATAAAAACAAAAACAAGGCAAAGTACAAAGAGATTGGCTAGATGCTCCAGGAATGTACTCACATGAAGAAATAAGTGTTTGATAATGAAGTCTAATTAGTAATTACATCAGCAAAATTACAATTCATACACATTTCTGCAGTTGGCCGGTCATGGAAGTTTTCTGTTTGAGTATTTTTGTTGTTAAGGTAAAGCTCAAAGCATGTGATATGCGGAAATAACCGTATATAAAATCATGTATGAGGAAATTGGAATGATTCTAGAGGACAAACTTTACAAGTTGAAAATAGAATAGAAAGCCTTGGAGGGTATGAACTAGCTTGTCGTTGATTAACTATAGGTTCATGTGTGCAAACAGTGCAACGAGCTCTCTAGTCTCTACCCTATATATATATGCGACTCTAGATATCTGATTCTTCAAGTCTTAAACCATAAACCAGACTCATTGCTTCTATAACCATAAACCAAAGCCTCATTGCTTCTGTTTCTGAAACTAAGATATGAGAACTTTCAAACTAAGCAGCCTGGCATGGATTATGCTCATTGCCTTTTCTATTTGGTCTTCGAGCTTGTTGGAGACTTGTGAAGCTAGAAAAGGCAAGCATCATCAATGGAGGAAACACCGATGGGCGAAAAGGAGCAACGGAGGTCGGCATCCGCATCATCATCACCCTTCAGGCCACTCTGTGTCTGCTTTGAGAAGTGACAATTACATCACAGAGGAAGATACTGAAGTCAGTGCAGCGCAGAAGAGTGGTGCCGTCTACAATGTGTTGGACTATGGTGCTAAAGGTGATGGAAAGGCAGATGACACTAAGGTGATTGATAGCTAGGTTTCAAAGTTTCAAATGCTACAATGCTATTCAAATTATACATACTGCTAGTGCTAATATCTTGCATTGCACGGCAGGCGTTCGCGGCAGCGTGGGCAGCGGCGTGCAAAGTGCAAGCATCAACTGTAACTGTTCCATCTGGGTCTGTATTCCTTGTCAAACCTATTTCTTTCTCCGGCCCTAATTGTCAAACAGACATCGTATTTCAGGTAAGTTTTCCAATATCAGGAGCAGGACAGTTTCCAAATATGAGCTAGCTAGAATCTTGCTGATATGTATATTGGTCATTTCTGATGCAGTTAGACGGAAAAATCATAGCGCCGACAGGTGCGGGAGCTTGGGGTTCAGGCC
Source organism: Fragaria nilgerrensis (assembly GCA_010134655.1). Taxonomy (NCBI): domain Eukaryota; kingdom Viridiplantae; phylum Streptophyta; class Magnoliopsida; order Rosales; family Rosaceae; genus Fragaria; species Fragaria nilgerrensis. The sequence continues at coordinate 48,655,486 of CM020982.1, read as the reverse complement.
TCCTACAATGGCTTGAGTTCACAAAGCTTCAAAGACTTACAATCAGAGGTAAAGGAGTCATTGATGGACAAGGTGCAGTGTGGTGGAATGACTCTCCCACATACAATCCTACAGATGAAACAGCAGACAACAGTACAGAAGATTCGGTAATTAACTATTCTACTTCCCTACGTCATCAAGCCATGCCAAAACAAGGCCGGCATATGCTTTTAACTAAGCTTAATATTATTCATTATTGTCACTTTTAGAGTTCTAGTTCTAAACAAAGCACTAATACCCTTTTCATCGTATTGTCTTATGCAGCAGACCGTAGACAGTTACAGTGGAAAAATGCCAAGCACAAAACCAACAGTAATACCCTTTCGCCTCCGTGACCATTATATACTGTTCCGACTCTAGATTTGGTGGCTGGGATTAATTATATTTTTCTGTGCAGGCGCTTAGGTTCTATGGAAGCAATGGCGTGACAGTCACTGGCATAACAATTCAAAACAGCCCTCAAGCTCACCTCAAGTTTGACTCCTGCACTAATGTACAAGTGTCTGCCGTAACGATTTCATCCCCCGGCGACAGCCCCAACACCGATGGAATCCACCTTCAGAACTCCCAGGATGTGGCCATTTCTGGCGCAAGCCTTGCTTGTGGTAATTTTCAACATCTAAGTATCAAGAGTACTCTTGCCACTGAGCATCACAAATCTTAAAGAACATCATGATCGCTAGCTAGCTGGCTCTAAAAGTCCTAGGGAGGAACATAGGGAAGTTGGATTTTTCAACCAAAATCATGGGGATCAAATAACAAAGAAACTCAAATACGAAGTTAAAAGAAATATAATACTCATCAACTGCTAATAATCATGGTTCAAACAGTAAACATGTTGACAAACAACAATATAATATATAGCACAGAAGACCTCCACAGACAAAGGGAATTTGACATTTTGTAATATATAACTAACTCTAACGACAAATATTTATATATATTTTGCAGGAGATGATTGCATATCAATACAAACTGGTTGCTCAAACGTATTCATACACAATGTAAACTGTGGACCTGGACATGGAGTCAGTATTGGAGGGCTAGGAAAGGATGGCACCAAAGCTTGTGTGTCAAACATCACCGTCCGAGATGTTAAACTGCAAAATACACTCAACGGAGTCAGAATAAAGACCTGGCAGGTATTATACCATCCATACCTATGTGTGAACCTCAAACTAGTTATAAGGCTCTAATGATTTTATACTGCTACAGGGAGGATCAGGGTCAGTGAAAAATGTCATGTTTGCAAACATTCAAGTCTCAGAAGTTGAATTCCCTATCATGATTGACCAATTCTACTGCGACAAGGGGCATTGCGCAAACAAAACATCAGCTGTGGCCGTTTCGGGTATAAACTATGTAAACATTCAAGGAACCTACACATCGAAACCTGCACATTTTGCATGCAGTGACAGCATACCATGTACTGGTGTATCCCTAGACACCATACACCTACAATCAGTTCAATCAGGGAAGCAATTGTATGACCCTTTTTGCTGGGAGGCGTATGGAGACCTCAAGACGAACACTGTCCCACCGATTGATTGTTTGATGAAAGGAAAGCCGTCTTCAAGCAGCAGCTCAATCCAGTCTGAAGGTGGTGGCTATTCCTGCTAAGCTTAGCCCTTATGTAATGTAGTCTAGGGAGCAATTAGTATAGATTATACTATTGTAGACACGCCTTTAGGCATTACCAGCAGTTACGTCGAATTTACTGCTGGAAACATTATGATTCATATAATCATATATAAGTGGCCCTGGAAATTAACTATCATTCTTAGAAAATCTGCTTGGGACAATCAATACAATGTTACCACATGAGAGGTGTACTTGTAATGAAATATCATTGATATTTAGTTTTCTCAAATTGTGTTTTTTATATGTTCTTATACTATTAACATAAGTATATTAATTCTGAAAAAAAAAAAAAAAAAAAGTATGTAACAAGATGAACAGGCACAGTAGCAGATGATAAAATAACAGTTTAATAGGCACCTCATAGGCTTTTACCCTCTAAGTGATGAATTCAGATTCTCAGAAGACTCCCATCTTTTGCACATCTCTGAAGTTTGAAGCTTTTCTAGTGAGCCTTTATGGCCATAGAAACAAGGATAGTTGCAGTTAGGGTTCAGGAATATCACATAGAAATTAGACTGTTTTGGTTTGAACTCAATTACTTTTACTTGGTTCTAAATTAGAAGAGAGGCAAGCGACCAACAGTGCATCATTGGTGGTATCCAGTGGTGTTATTGATGGGTGCCATGATCGTGACACTAGAAATACCAATCAGGAGACTGCCAGTTTGGGTGATGGAATTTAGTAGTGAAAACTGTAAGAATGACCAGCTAAGGTGAAGTTTGGTTTATCATTCCATCCCCATATCTAAAACTTAACTGTACTGTTTTAGTTTGTAAAACAACTCTGTATATTTATGCCTATGAGGAATTCTTCTGAATACAGCTTCTTAGTAGTGCCTAACTATAATCAAGTAAAACAATAAAATGTAAAGACTGCAGATAAACTAAATAAAAACTTACAGTGATGGCGGTTTTATAAAAACATATGAAGTGGGTTAACTGGGAATCCTTTGAGACTCATATGGTCAGGTTTGTTCATGCTAGGCTGCAACCACATCATCAATTAATAGCTTGCAGAAAGGGAGGCTTGATGGCTTGGCAGAAGCAGTGTCCCCTGTGTCGATAGTTGATACCCAATGCTAACTGTGGAAGAGGGCGAACCCTCAAATCCATAAGGGAGGCCAAAATGTACACCTACCTTTAAAATGAGTGGCTTTTGATCACTTGGTCTTCTATCTAAAATTTCAGGCTGATTCACCCTCTCATTTCGGGTGAAGAGCTTGTTTCCTGCATCCCTTCCGCAAACTATGAAGCATCTGCTGAATGATAAAAGTTACAACGAAGTTAGAGCATCTTTTACAGTAAAACAATCTTAAGGGAAACCAAGAAGACATGAGAGGGAAATCTGCTCACAAAATGAAAACATTGGTTAAATCCTACTATTTCTTCTTTGATGATAAACTGTATATAACATATTTGAACAGGTCCGGCCTTTAGAGGGAAATAGGTAGACAGCTGAGGTCTCATTGAAAATGACTTACAGGAACTTGTGATAACAAATTTCAAATACTATTGTCATTCTATAATGTTTAAGATACAAAAACCAAGTCTCTTTTTTTCTCATCTAAGATTCAATTGACTGAGTAGTATGGAGGAGATACAAAAAGAGAGAAAACTGATCGAAACCATGTATACTTGATTAGCAGTGAGAGGCAAGAGACCATCACTAGTACAAAGGAGAATACACTGGTTAGCCAAAATATACATGCAGAACTATCTCAGATACCAGATAACAGGAAGAAATCATGAAGACATAAAACAACTTTTATAGGATATTGAAAAGGTGCACCTGTTGAAGGTCCTGATCGGATGCGCTAGGATAAACAGATACTCAGATGTTTGAAATGCCATGGGTCATGCAACGCACAGGAGCCATCTAGGCATCTATCCTGGTAGAAATAAAAATTGTTTTCAGAAATCCATACTACAAATGGACTGAGGACATAGTTGACAACAATCATAAGAAGAAAGAGTAAACTAACAAAGTACAGGAAATACATAGTCCAACCAACCAATAATTCTTGAACTGTAAAAGTTATAACCATCATCTACGATGGTAATTCAAAAGATGAAAACCATAGAACCCCTTAACCTGCTTTAACCCTCAAATGTCTAGAAATTGAAAATAATGGTAACAACAATCAGAGTAACTCCTGATGTCAGAGAGAAAAAGAGCCAGCTTCCAAAACTTCATGGGTTTCTGTAAACACATAATTCTCAACAGAAATTGCATTGTAGGACTATAACAGTGAATAACTCAATACATTTAGCAGGTAAAGCTCAAACTTAATTACATTACTGAGACCAACCTAGTAAAAGTAAATCAAATTGACAAGGAAATAGTAGAGGGTCATTTCATCTTATTTCCAATCAAAGTTAATAACTTGACATCTACAGCATATACACTACAGCAACCATTCCATGCTCAGTTGAAACAAAATATTAGGACAAACAAAAAGTTCACCTCATTCAGTGGAAAATCACAACAACTGTTTGTCCAGTTGAAGATAAACTCTATACCATCAACAGAATCTGCATCCTCAAAATTTAATATTGACCAATCCAGTTGTATGAGTTGTATCAGAAACCACAGATGGAATTGTCACTGCCTGCAGATGTAGCATGTAAGGTGTAGACATAGAATTCGAGATGCTAAAGGAAGCAAAGATCAAAACTTTACCAGATGCTAAAGGTGTAGACATAGAATTCGAGCATCATGTAGATGTTATGAATCACCAAATGAATGAAAACAAAAAAGCTTTATATGAAATTATGAATGAAACACACAATACACAATACATGACAGATCACACAATTTATCATATTTACTTTCTATGAACTAAGCACAACCCTACAGCTTAAACAACATCAGTATTGTGTTTCCAAGCAGTAAAGAAACATGCTTTTACTAAAGGAATGACTGAAATGTTCATAACCCTGTTACTAAAGGAAGCAAAGGTCAAAACTTTAGAGATGTTAATCATCGTGTAGATGTTTTGAAACACCAAATGAATGAAAAAAAGCTTTGAATGAATTCAGACTCAAAATCTGTACTTTGTAAATGACTGATAAGAAGAAAGAGAGAAAACTCATATGCAATGGAGCAGAATTGCAAACCCAGAGAGTTGAAGGAACACACTACCTTGAATCAATCGGAAAGATGAAACCCAGAGAGTTTAGATTCAGAGAAAGAGAATAAAGTTAAACTCTTTAACTTTGTCTCTCTCTCAAACAGCAGACGTGGAATAGTTTTTTTATTCCAGTAAGGGTGTGGTACGTGTCAATCATCATGCGGTAGGCAATAGCCAGAATTATTATTAGTTGGGGGCATGTTGGTAATTTCACTCATTGAGTTGACAGCCTCTATATAAGTGTGTTCCCCCATCTCATTATTCCAGACCAAACCCCTCACTCTCTCTCCCTCATTTTCCTCTCTGTTATTCATCAAAGATTGAATCTTTGCCAAACACCCAACAAAAAAAGATGCAATCTTTGGCAAGTGCAAAGAGGACAATAGAGCCTCACTCTTCAATCTCTCTCCCCACCTCCCAGATCTGCTTCTTCCAAATTGCATATCTTCTATCAGATTAGGGCTACAGATGTCGTTCATCATTCAAGGAGGCTGAAGATGTGTATCACTTCCAAGTATCCACAATCAATGGCTCAAAAATTGTAAGTTTCTTACACTTTTTTGTTGTTGTTGTTGTTGTTGGCAACAAGGGTGTTTTGGGAAGGAATTTGGAAAGAGGGTTTCAGCGTAGTGTCGTAATAGTAAAGGGGCACGCGTCGAAATTAGTTTGAAAAGTAGGGGTCGAAATGCAATTAGGGAGTTTAGGGGCTCCACTAGTTTAGATCTGATGTGAATTGTTAGCGGGCAATTCAAATTTCAAATTTTGAATTCATTTTAAACCGGGCGGTGTAAGAAGAAGGGTGAGGAGTTCACTGGAGAGAGGTATAATGAAAATGATCAGGGAAGAGGGAGAATTGAAGGGTTGTATGTCCTGGCTCATGTGAATGATGTGATAGAAGTTGTTAATCTAATTCTATTAGTCAGTGGGTTATTGTTAATGCACTGTATAACTAATTGGTGATCTAAAGGTTGATGATGTTGGTTATGTGAAGCTTATGAACTCCTCCGTATATAATTGACATGGGTTTATGGTAATTGTGATGATGTGAATGTTTCCCAGAATTACTACTTGTTTCTTCTATCCAACGCTCATGGTCTTTGTCTTCTATTTTTTATTCTTTTGGGTAAAGGTAGTTCAGCAGACTTGTGGAAACTGGGTTGCTCAGCCTTCTAGTATTTGCTTGAATCTATTTGTGATATAGTAAAACTGTGGTAAATTTAAAACAAAATGGATCCATCAAATCATTTTCATTTTATGTGAATACACTTAATAGCACTAAGAACAATAGGGTAATGCTGTTAGTTTGGTGAAAACAAATCCACCCCCAATTTTTCCTGATTTTTTCTTGAGTTTTGATTCAAATGTCTAGGGATTAGAGAAAATGTTATCTTTTTAAATGAAGTTACGCAAATAATATCCTTCAAACCCATTTGAGGAGTATAATTTTCCAACACTTGCTAGGATTTCATGAGCTAGCAAATTAATTTGGCTGTTGCGTCTTAGTTTACGCCTTTACGGGTCAGTTTGAGTGTGTATTGTGTAAATTTGGTCGTGAGATACTTGCTTCAACAGTTCAACATATACAAGGCCATAAATAGACAGTGTGCAACTAAGATGAAGGATCATGACCAGAAGACGGTTGCTGACAAATGAGAATGCACTTATTGATGATCACTTCACAGGGATTTTAAACTTAGAAAAAGATCAATCTCGCTGAATTATTAGCTGCAAAGTTTAAACTAAATTTGCATCCTACTATCTGCTCCAATACACACAATGAGGGTCATTTAGAATTTAAGACAAAGCAAATGCTGGCATCAGATATAGGCCAAAATCAACGACCGATAGCCGGAATGATGATTTAGTTGCCGGAATAATGATTCCCCGGTGACAGGCTCGTAAGTCGTAACCATCTCCACCGATTACGCAGTGTGGGCCTCTTAATATGCCATGCTAACACTTGTGCTTCCGATTGTGTTGTGCCTTGTTGTTAAGGATATTTGACACGTGCTTAAAGAAATATGGCTCCCACTTGTGAATTGTGATTGGAACACGTAGTCAAAGAATTTGGATCCTCCTCACTAACCTAAGTATAAGGATAACATGATGGTCTTATATTGTACTTAATCCAATGGTTAGAAGTCATCAAAGCAAATCCAAACAACATAAATCTAAGTAGAAAAGTTAAATTCTACACAAACCTATCAATTTTGGTGTCTCTATGTTAGAAGGTGTTGGAGGGATATAGAGACTCTATAGTCCTTTAAATTTAGTAATTGGTTGTTTTCAAACATAGGATATATGGGCTTAGCTTCTCCAGTAGAATGCTTAATTCAAAGAAAAATTAAAAATTTGTTAACTTTTAGGATAAATAAGAGCTTCAACAGAATGTTTAAAAAATTACTAAATCTTATAATTGCTAAACAAAATTAATAAATTTATAAACAGAGCATCTCCAGCAGTGAGATTCAAAAATTGATATATTTAGTAATAATTTTGAAATTTAAGTATCGATTTAACAATGTTGCTCCATTAGTAATTGCTAATTTTTTATGTTTTAACAAATTGTAAAGTGACACGTAGGCAAGAGAGGAGAGAGAAAAGATTTAGCAATTGCTTTAGTTATGCATGGATCATTGACAAATTTGTCAATTTCATTTAACAATTATCAGATTTAGCAATGGTTTATGTATTTTGCTGGAGCATCAATTCACCTCAAAAATTGATAAATTTCCAGTTTAGCAATACTACTGGAGATGTTGCTAAAGAGAAACCTATGTTTTCCCTTGTATTTTTATCTACGTGTCAGTTTATGATTCGTTAAAAATATTACTTAACTTACACTTAACAATTACTACTAGAGTCATGGTTCTAAAAGACGCTAGGTGCTAGTCGGGCGGACAGCCGGTGACTAGCGCCTAGACAGGTTAATTGGGGATTTATCGGTTTTCTAGCTCTCTAGACATTGTCTATCGTTTTGGCGGGGATTAATCAGCTCTAGGCGAGAATTTTTAAAACATTGGCGCTGGAGCAGAATTGTTATTTCGATTGTTAAATATCCCAAGTTCTAACTATTGTTAAATTTAGTAACAAACTAACCTAGACTACTTTGGCTCGGACCTGAGATTTCTAGACTTGAGTCGAACTTTCAAATTTGGGCCCTCAAAGTATAGTATTCATTTAGTTTTATTTTCTCTATTTAAAAAACACACAAAAATTTTCACGAACTAAAACTATAAACTCAAAACTAACCACAAAAAACATTAGAATTCCTATTTATATTGAAAATCTTATTAATAGAACAACTGCTCATTTTTTCTAAAATAGTAACTAATAATAGTAATATAAGGGTAAGATTTTATATTCATTTTTCTCTTTTGTAATTTAACACCACCCTAATTAAATGCTCTTAATTATTTTTGATTGTTTTTAACTAAACTAATGTGATCACACAAGACGAAAAGAAAATTTGGGTTATTTAAGGCTCTAGGCCCTGAGTCTATCGACTCTTAGGATTCTATTAAGGTATGGGTCTGAGACTACTGAATATGCTCTAAGCTTTGGTCTATGTAAGATAGTCCAATCCCCGCTAGCCCCCTTAGTAAAGTTTAGTTTGTACTGCAGTTAAATGTTTTTGGTCTTTATTTTTTTACTTTTCACTAACAACGAGAACAAACGTGTTAACCCAACTGCTCAGACTAAAGTCCATTCATTTAAGATCCACTTCCTCTTCCTCTTCCGCTGCTCACTCAGTCAGGTGAGAAGCGGTCGCTTCCGGTTCGCTTGTTAATCTTTTGCCCTCTACTTGAATTGTTGATTTGTTCAATTTACATGTTTGTTCTATTCCTTAACTTTCTTTCGAATCCAGATCTGTTTCTAATTTACTCTCATTCATGTTTTTTGTCTCAACTCTCGTTCTTGTTTATATCTGGTATTTTCGTTCCCATGGATTAATGGGGATTGTTATATTTAAGAATTAAATTAAACCTTTTATTTTATTTTATTTTAATTACCTAATCCTAATCCTGGTAGAAAAGAGCTTGGGGTGGGTGTATATATAAAGGGGTACAATCGTAGTGATGATCCCTAGTTTGACATAATGCCTTCGTCGATTTCCACCGCCGAGACCCAGCAGCATCTTTATTTTAGCAAAGCATTCCTTAGAGAAGAAAGAGAAGAAGCGGAAGATGGCTGGCTTAAAATTCTTTTGTATTTCATCAAGCTAACCCGCAGTTGGTCTGAAACTCCTAATTTGAAAATCTCCGCAGACTCCACTCATGTAAATGAGTTTTTGATCCGCTACTCGTCTTCCAACCACAGACAAGGCTACACTGATTATATAAGCACGCAACTGTCCGAATTAGGTGTCCCCCTAGAGCAGCACCCGCCTATTCTCGAAAAAATATTTCAGGTGGTGCAAGCTGCTGTTCCAGAGCGGCGGATTGTTGTGCTTATTGCCGACGTGACGGTGACGGTGCGGTCTGATGATCATGAGGATGATAACATCAGTAGACTTATCAGAATGTGTTGTCCCGTTAAAATGAAGATAAATTTTAAAGTCACTGAGGATAGTGAAGTTTGTCCTGAAATGTATGCATTGAATGAGATTGATTATCATGGTGTCGACGCTGATAGGGTTACATGGGAATCCTTTGAGACTCAAAAGGTCAGGTTTGTTCCTGCAACTACGTCATCAATTAACAGCTTGAAGAATGTGAGGCTCGATGGCTTGGAAGAAGCTATTATAGAACAGAACCCTTGGTGTGTTATTTGTATGGACTACTTTGCTGAAGCCGGTGTTGATGTTCAACTGATTACACCTTTGCCTTGTGCACACATTTACCATCTTGATTGTATTGTGCCGTGGCTGAAGATTAGTCACTTGTGTCCCATGTGTCGATACCCAATGCCGACTGTAGAAGAGGCCGAGTCTTCAAATCCCTAACGGAAGCCAAAATGTACACTTGCCTTCAATTTTGAGCGGCAAATATGTTGGATAGTAATGGTGATCATATATTTTCATCAGTAATGTTGGCTTGTTTTATTTGATCCTTGTAGCACGTTAATTCATAAATGTAAGATCCCACAGGGATCATTCATTCTAATCTTTATTCACGCCCTTATGCCATTCATAGGACAACGTACATCATTTCCAGAAATATATGAAATACGAATTTAATGACAGAGAAACTAGAACAGGATTAGTGCCTTGTATACTTTTAAAGATCGAAGATGCTTGCAAAGGAGATCATATATAGATATTAGAGAATGTTTGATTTCATAAGGCTCTTAATGTTGACAGACAGAGGTAAAATAAAAAAAAAGGTGGTAAATTGTATTTGCTGCCAGTTGCATACCATATATAGAATTTGTCAAAGTCTCTATGTATTTGAGACTGTTATCATGATAAAACTTTTATACTCTTACTAGGGCTGTGTAGCTAGTTGTGTGTATATAATGTGCATGATTGATTGATCATTTCACCATAAATATCCATTGTGAACTTCACTACTACATAGCATGTTGTCGACGTTGATTCCGGAAAAGCTTTACTACTATATATCAGAGGGTTCCAGAGAGCTGTAAGAGAAAGGAGGACCGGGAGCCTTTTGGCAGTCCAAATTCATTTTGGTAGGCATCTTCATCTGAGTTGGGAAGGTAATCAGAATGGTTTGAACTGAAAATCAAGCACGCCATAAACAGATAAAATTATGGTGTTGCTGATGTTTCTGGAATCCTATCCTACCTACGATTTCCCAAAACCAGCAGCAGCCTTTAACTTCATCCTTTTACGGCTTTCTATCCTTTCAGGACTTGGAAGTCCCGTCTTATTCTGTCTTATCCTTGCTTGTGGTAATTTTCAACATGGGACAATGCTCAGTAGTCCTAATTTTAAGAATTTTATTCCCACTAACAAAATAAGATTTTAAAATTCCCAAGAGCCAACTTAAACAACAGAAAAACAAATATATCCTTAATGAATTAAATAAACTACAATACACCATTATAAAAGTCTATTATAAAATAAAATTTTTATAACCGGATTCTCACGACCAATGACGTTGACCGGACTCCGGCAACCTTTGACCGGGCTCCGGGGAAAGTTGACCGGACTCCGGGGGTCGTTGACCGGGCTCCTGGACCGTTGACCAGACTCCGGGAGTCGTTGACCGGGCTCCGGCGACCGTTAACCGGACTCCGACGACCAGTAAGGGCAGTAGGACCACCTACTGGGGTAGTATGACCTCCTACTAGGACCAGTAAGGGCAGTAGGACCACCTACTGGGGTCAGTAGCACCTCCTACTGGGGGCAGTAGCACCACCTACTAGGGGTAGTAGCACCACCTACTAGGGGCAGTAGCACCACCTACTGAGGGCAGTATGACCACCTACTGAGGGCAGTAGGACCACCTATTGGGGTCAGTATGACCTCCTACTGGGGGCAGTATGACCACCTATTGAGGCAGTATGACCTCCTATGGAGGCAGTAGGACCTCCTACTGGGAGCAGTAAGACCTCCTACTCGGGTCATTATGACCTCCTACTAGGGTCATTATGACCTCCTGTTGGGGGCAGTAGGACCTCCTACTAGGGTCATTATGACCTCCTGGTGGGGGCAGTAGAACCTCCTACTAGGGTCAGTAGGACCTCCTATTGGGGGCAGTATGACCTCCTACTAGGGTCATTATGACCTCCTACTAGGGTCATTATGACCTCCTGTTGGGGGCAGTAGAACCTCCTACTAGGGTCAGTAGGGGGTTCGTTGGGACCACCTACTGGGGGCAGTAGCACCACTTACTGGGGGCAGTCTGACCACTTACTGGGGACAGTAGGACCACCTACTGGGGTCAGTATGACCTCCTACTCGAGGCAGTATGACCACCTATTGAGGCAGTATGACCTCCTATGGAGGCAGTAGGACCTCCTACTGGGGTCATTATGACCTTCTGTTGGGGGCAGTAGAACCTCCTACTAGGGTCAGTAGGGGGTTCGTTGGGGGTTTTTTCATTGGGGGCAGTATGGGGTTTGTCGAGGGGTCTATTGGGGGCAGTAGGGGGTTCGTCGGGGGGTCTACTAGGGGTAGTATGACCTCTTATTGGGGGTAGTATGACCACCTATTGGGGTCGGTAGGACCTCCTACTAGGGGCAGTAGGACCTCCTACTGGGGGCAGTAGGACCTCCTACTGGGGGCAGTAGGACCTCCTACTGGGGTCAGTAGGGGTAGTATGACCTCCTACTGGGGGCAGTAGGACCTCCTACTAGGGGCAGTAGGACCACCTACTGGGGGCAGTATGATGAAAAAAAAAAAAAAAGAATGAACCATTCATTAGATATATTTTGCAATGCATTAGCAAGAAGTCTCATCTCAGCATCACACATACTGCCGTTTCTTGGCTCCCCTCACCTCACCTCACCTCAACAAGTCTTTTTATTGCAACTTAAACAATAAAATAAAGAAGTCTTTTTATTATTTATACCCTTAATAAAGAAGAAAAAGACTTCTTGCCTCCCCTCACCCTCACCACCTACTAGGGGCAGTAGGACTTCCTACAGGGGGCAGTATAACCTCCTACTGGGGTCAGTATGAGGTTCTCATACAGAATTTCATCATCGCAAGTTACAAGCAAATCCATCCATGCACGAACACAAACCAAGCATTGTAACTCAAATATGACCACCACTATATCTATCAAGATGATACATCAAATGCACAACCCTTGAATAGGTATCAGAACCATCTATTGGAAATATGTCATGAATAGTGAAAGTACTAGTCCAAAAGCACAAGATACTAATCCCAGATAGCTCAAATCTGCAACCCAATTCCATATCATAGAGAATCAGAGACGATGAAGTGATGAACATATAATAATTGTACAAAACCTCACCATAAACTATAATATATATCAAGCTCGAAAAAGGCTCGTATAACTCTAAAATTGACAATGCAAACCATTTTTAATGCTGTTAACTATTTCTATTCACCAAAATTGCAGAACAATTTTGATTGAGTACCAATTCCTGCTACAATTTTGATTGAGCACCAAATTAACTATTATCTCCTAGCACCAATTCCTGCACACAATTCCATCACTCAATTTCAAATTCATCTCACACACAAAAAAAAAGTTATGTACAAAATTTGATTGAGCACGAACCTCGAGGACGGAAAGAGCGATCCAAGCGGAGATCGGCTCGACGGCGGTGTCTTCGAAGAGGTTCTGGCGGAAGGAGAGGTTGGTGAGGTTGGAGAGGGTGGCAATGCGAGTGTCCAAGGAGGAAAGGCAGTTGGCGGTGAGGTCTAGCTCGGTGAGACTCGGCGGTAACTCGACCGAGTTGAGGTCGTGGAGGGGGCAGCTGATGAGATTGAGGACGGTGGAGGATGAGTCGCCGTCGTCCTTGGCCGTCAGATCGTTGTGATTCAGTGGTAGCGGTTTGGCGAGATGCAGAAAAAGATGGAGAAGCTGATCTCCGGCATGGTGGACGACGACGAGTTTGGGGACTTGATCAATGACGACGACGACCTTGGGTACCTCGACTACGGCCTTGGAAGATGATCGGACATCCGCGTCGGAAGCAGCTCCCGGAGAGAGAGAGAGGAGAGAGAGAGAGAGAGAGAAAGAGAGAGAGAGAGAGAGAGAGAGAGAGAGAGAGAGAGAGAGAGAGAGAGAGAGAGATTTGGACACAAGAGAAGAGAAAAAGAGAGTGCAAGGGTATTTTGGACATCAAAAATAGATTAAAAACTGAAAGTTTGGCTAGTGGGAATAAACTCATTATAGGGTTAGTGGGAATTTTAGATTCTTATTTTGTTAGTGGGAAAAATTTTCTAAAAAACTGGGCGGAAGGGAATTTTCCTTTTCAACATCTAAGTATCAAGAGTAGGGGAAATCTTGCCTAGTGAGCATCACAAATCTTTTAGATCGTCAAGATAGCGAGCTGGCTCTTAAAGCCCTAGGGATCGGAGGAACATAGGAAGTTGGAGTTTTCAAGCAAAATCATGGGATCAATTAACAAAGAAACTTAAACCTGAAGTTGAGAAAAATATAAAAATCAGGGTTCAAACACTACGCATGTTGACAAGCAACAATATAATATATAGCACAGAATACCTCCACAGATTGTAATATATAACCAACTCTAACGACAAATATTTATATATATTCTGCAGGAGATGATTGCATATCAATCCAAACTGGTTGTTCAAACATATTCATACACAATGTAAACTGTGGATCTGGACATGGAGTCAGTATCGGAGGGCTAGGAAAGGATGGCACCAAAGCTTGTGTGTCAAACATCACCGTCCGAGATGTTAAACTGCAAAATACACTCAACGGAGTCAGAATAAAGACCTGGCAGGTATTATACCATCCATGCCTATGTGTGAACCTCAAACTAGTTATAAGGCTCTAATGATTTTATACTGCTACAGGGAGGATCAGGGTCAGTCCCAGAAGTTGAATTCCCTATCATGATTGACCAATTCTACTGCGACAAGGGGCATTGCGCAAACAAAACCTCAGCTGTGGCCGTTTCGGGTATAAACTATGTAAACATTCAAGGAACCTACACATCGAAACCTGCACATTTTGCATGCAGTGACAGCATACCATGTACTGGTGTATCCCTAGACACCATACACCTAAAATCAATTCAATCAGGGAAGCAATTGTATGACCCTTTCTGCTGGGAGGCGTATGGAGACCTCAAGACGAACACTGTCCCACCGATTGATTGTTTGATGAAAGGAAAGCCGTCTTCAAGCAGCAGCTCAATCCAGTCTGAAGGTGGTGGCTATTCCTGCTAAGCTTAGCCCTTATGTAATGTAGTCTAGGGAGCAATTAGTATAGATTATACTATTGTAGACACGCCTTTAGGCATTACCAGCAGTTACGTCGAATTTACTGCTGGAAACATTATGATTCATATAATCATATATAAATGGCCCTGGAAATTAACTATCATTCTTAGAAAATCTGCTTGGGACAATCAATACAATGTTACCACATGAGAGGTGTACTTGTAATGAAATATCATTGATATTTAGTTTTCTCAAATTGTTCGTTAAGGATATTTGACACGTGCTTAAATAAATATGGCTCCCACTTGTGAATTGTGATTGGAACACGTAGTCAGAGAATTCGGATCCTCCTCACTAACTTAATTATCACACATCCGAATTCTCTACTTGGATTTAAGTTGTTTGGATTTGTTTAGATGTCTTATAACCATTAGATGGAGTAAGGATGACATGGTGGTCTTAGATTGTACTCAATCCAATGGTTAGAAGTCATCCAAGCAACATAAATCCAAGTAGAGAAGCCAAATTCTACACAAAACTATCAATTTTGGTGTCTCTATGTTAGAAGGTGTTGGAGGGATATAGAGACTCTATAGTCCATTAAATTTAGTCATTGGTTGTTTCCAAACATAGGATATATGGGCTTAGCTTCTCCAGCAGAATGCTTAATTCAAAGAAAAATTAAAAATTTGTTAACTTTTAGGATAAATAAAAGCTTTAACAGAATGCCTAAAAATTTGCTAAATCCTATAATTGCTAAACATAATTAATAAATTTATAAACAGAGCATCTCCAGCAGTGAGATTCAAAAATTGATATATTTAGCAATAATTTTGAAATTTAGGTATTGTTATAGGATATTTTGTATCTTTCTAGATATTCTTTATGTGTGTCTTGGCCTTATGCCAATAGGATATGTAGTTTGACTAGATCTATGTATTCATTATCCTTACCATATTGGTACTTTGTAATTCTCTATATAAAAGGCTCCTATCAATGAATAAAATGATGATTTCTTTATTCTCTTACTATCTCTCTCTGTCTTTACAGTTTATTCTTCATCACGTTATCATGCACTTTGTTCTAATCCTATAGCCAATTGCCTACTATTTGTTTTCCAAACCCCAATTTTTTTTTTCGAACTGGAAGTTCTCGGCCCCAACGCCGTCGCTACTCCCGACCGCCGCTTCCCGGCCGTTAGCTCCGCCTTCTTTTCTGGTGTCGCCGATCAAGTTTTAGATCAAGAAATTCGAGTTTTTTTTAAGAAACTTTACGGTACCAAAATTCCCGAAAATTTATTCGCGGGTCAAGAGTGTGTTTGATCATTTTTGTTTCCTTGTCCGGATTGTGTATGATCAACCCCGACCTTTCATCGGATTGTGTTTGATCAATCCGAGGCCTTTTTCTGAATTATGTTTGATCAATTCGCGGCTTTTCCGGATTGTGTGTAATTAATTCGAAGGACAAACCATTAAAAATATTGTTTGTGACCTCTATCGAGTCTCATAACAACTTGGTTTTGTATGAAAAAGCAATGCAACATTATGCTCCTTTGAGTTTTGACGTACTAGATGCCTAAGACGGATCTTCGCTTGGTATCTGTGGAACCTTTCATTGAAAAAGATTAAACCACATGTTTTGACCCCCAGACTAACAAGCCTAGATGCCGAGATTTCACATCTCATGCGCTTAAAGTCTTTGAAGTGCCACATCGACAAAAGCCTTCAATGAATCTGTGCAAAAAGTAATGACCACAAGTACTGTGAAATGCACTCATGGAGCGTTTCTTGAAACGTTCATATTAGTCAAGTTGATTGCTTACCACTTTAATTGACTACATATTGTCGATGATCTTTTGTTGCATCATGATCCATAATCTTTAGCGGATTCGATCATCATCAAGTTCTCTAGGTCCTCCAAGTTGGTTTAAAATTACCAACGAGACTTGATTATGATCATACAAATGAGAATTGTATATACGCTAATGTGATAAACTTATTTGAGATTATTCCCTAATGTGGGGACAATAATATGTGTCACGACAACGGCAGAAAACGTCGTGTCGATGTCTAAAAAAGAGGGGGAGGTGTCGCCGGCTCTAATAGCGACACTCCCGGTCTAGACACTATTTTGTCAAAACTACGCACGTCAGCTCATGACAATGTAACCGTTGTGGATCTTCAGATCACTGGTTCAAGATTGTCAAGCCCCTTCAAATTGTGAATGCATACAAAAAGGTATGGAAAATTAATATGAGGACAAAAACATCATCCTCATGTATGATCGCGGATTTTAAATATTCGGATCCTGCTCTAGCTACCCATGACTTTAACGTCATTGGCTAGACATTGATTTTCTTTCCAAGCTATATATAATAAGACGTCGTATCGATGTCCTTTGTTTATTCGAGACCTCAATATATACTCACATTGGCAATAATAAATGCCTTGAGAATTTTTTCGAAGTTATGAAACTATTCTCCTCTTATGGTTCGTATTGATTTACAAACAAGATGTAACTTCTTACATCATCCTTAGAAGCATGGCATATTTACAATATGCATGGTTAGATTGTGCCGTTTTAGTCTCTTCCAAGTGAAGGTGACGCACGGCCTTGCATCCTCAAGGAGGATCGCCATCGTGTTTCCGGTTAAGTCTTCTACCCTATAGCGGATTTTTCATCATCAGTTGTTCAACTAGGCTCATCCAAGCTCAGTATAATGTCTTAGAATTGTCTGAAATTAAGGAGATAGTGGTTTTAAGTGTGTCTCGCACTACCGACCCTCCACGGACATGCCTGGTCATACTGACTTGGAGTTACCGAAAGCTTTTGATTTTGGATCCTCCCTACGCTATTAAACCAATTGCCGTCTTACAAAAGACGTTGAAGACTTATCAAAGCCGGAAAATTATCATCATGATCGGATCCTCTAGGTCATCTAAGTTAGTTTATGTTCATGTCAAGGAGCTTTTGCTAACTTGTCATGGAGATTATGACCTTAGAACGACCGAAAGGACTTGGTTTTGATCATACACACGTCACTTTTGGCTAAGGCAAAAGCCTACACGCCACCTGCAAGCTTCACAGCTTCGCACATGCCAATTCTGCAAAAAACAGCAATATGTGTCCCTTCTAAACAGTCAACTTCGTTTGAGCTTTGTGGACAGCTCCTGACGAACCAGACAGTGAGCTTTATATCATTGGAAAGCTCTACAAGTCTAGTTTTTAGAACTTTTTGCGGTTTATCCATATCTATTTTAACGAATACGTTATGGCTGTTTTAGTATACAAAGGTTATTCTGCGCCGAAATTTTTATGCACTCTCGGGATTACAGCTTTTTGTAGCTTCTTTCAATCCTTCTAAATAGTTCAAGTGGAACTATTTACTTACTCTCCTATCTACTTTTTTTTGTAGATATGTCTCGTAGAGACAATAAGTGCTTCGCAATAGTGAAATTATCCACAACAGTCTAAGGAACGGGTAACTATCTTTGAATTTTATGCCTTTTGTAAATCTTCTGTGACTTAATAATTGAATCATACCGATCATTCAGGGACGCGGTTTAGCTTGAATCTTGATGCCTCATGGCACCATAATCAACGTCACAGATGCCCTCTATGCATTGAGTGACAACCGAACCATGTTAAGTTTTAAAGACATTCCTACTAATGGTTTTCATTTGAAAACACACTGTGAGAATGAACAAGAATTCTTTTCTGTATACCTTCTCATGAATGCGAATTGAGATACATCTTAGAGAAGTTTATGAGTCAATTTAGTGGATTGTATGTCACTACGATTCGAGTATCGAATCTTATGTTGTCGCCAAACATGATTTGCGACACCGACTCATATAGACTTTGGTTTGACCAAATCAGTCATCTTGGAAGAGATATAATGGTCCAAATTTTAAGAAATTCTTATGGACATCCATTCTTCTGCTCAAAAAGAAGATATTTGGGATCTAGGATCACCATAAAGCATGGTGGTGCCCGGGGGACATTGACGTCACCCGAACATGACTCCAACTTCCTGGAGGTCGTCCAGTCAATTCCTCAAGCAATTAAGGTGCACCGGCCTTCTCTCGATGTCTCGTTAGCCCCCTGTAATGCTCATTGCTTGTTTTGAAAGCTTATTCTTTAGCTAAATTAGAAGTGAGACCCTCCTACGCTAAATGACACAAAAGTGAACATTTCATTCTTACATCAAATTATGTAGATAAATACAACCAACTTGCGGACACTTTTTTATGTTTTATGGTGTTGGTTGAAGTGTTAACACACTAGTCATGTGTTACACTATTATCTACTACTTATGCTGCTTATACTTCTACGGCTCACTACCCATAGAAGTATCATGTACCCCATGTTCACACGCAATATGGTCTTACCGAGGCTACGACCAAGCAACTTTAGCTTGTCGCTCGAATATTATTAATGCGCACCAATCTTTCTATTGCATCTTGGGGCTATGTAATATTTGTATGCAGCTTTACTATTCATCTATGACCCACCATCATTGAATATTTTTGTACTACAGCTTATGACTATGTACGAGGATTGACACAAAATTGCAATCCTTGAGCTCTGTAGGATTGAAACAGATCTCCAACCATTGAGCTCAGCTAGATGTTATTTCTAGGTGCCAAATCACAATGCCACTACGCATAATGATGGGTCATTTGAGATGAATAAGTATTTAGGTTGGTTATGAACTTCCACCTATAATCCATATATGTAAAAACCTGGTCAGGCGATCACATTTTTTGTCACTTTGATGAGACAATATTCCCACCGTTAGGGGAAGATAAGAACATAAGTGTTCAAGTGGAATGACATGAATTGTCATGGTTTGTCCCCACTAAATCTCATTTTGATCCCAAATGCTTAAAGTGACGAGATCACATGCTGTAAATATGTCTACAAGGATTGATGTCCTATCAAGAGAACATGGTGCGACCAAAAGTTGGTCTTGGCGCCATCACCATAGATGGTGAAATGGTGACGCCATATAGTGGCAAAATTGGTGTCACAAGGCCGTGTGGCTCCCTAAAGGGAGGGAGGCCCTTAGGTTTGATACTTTCTCGCACTAGGAAGAACGCGAGATTGGCACAACCTGATTCATTGATCAGTGATACTGAAATCCATCTCATGAAGTCTGAATTGTGATTATCATTGGGGGACACCTCAATGTCAAATTCAATCTATATAGAGATCTCTACAGGTATTACACTAGTGCACATGAGGACGTGGGATAATGAGTCTACTATCGAACCACCTTTCGTTGATGGATATCAACCTAGTTGATTAGCCTAATGGAAATATACGATCCAGCATTAACAAAGAGATAGATCCTTGGGCAGGTGATGCCGACACCGCAAGCTAATCCCTATCAACTATACATTTGTTAGATAGCGTAGTGAGAACAAGAGTTTAGACTCACCATATGGCGTAAGGTGATTGACTACGATGAGATATGCTCTTGTAATGGATGTCATTCAACTTCACTACTTTGTTAGTTTGGTAGTTTCCGAATAACTGAATATGCAGCCTATGAATGTGATCATAATAACATCTCTATGGGATCAGAGATATACATGAAGGTCTTAAACGAACTTCATTCATCCAATCAAGTGCCTCCAAACCACAAGAGCATGCGTTTGCTAAATGTATTGAAACGCACATGGACTCTACTTGATTTGGAAGGGATATGGTGAATTATGTCTTTGCGTGTTCATTCCAGATTTACATAGACTCTTGATGGATCAAGAGATGCCAATATGTGTCAACATCCGAAGAAAAAGATCTTGGGAAGACACGGTCTCGATAAGGCTCTCGATGACTGTATTGATGATGATTTTCCATCAATCGGTTTAGACACTCTATAACTAGCGAGACCTACATATACTCCCATGATTAGTTAAGATCTTTGCTCTAAAGAGAGATCCGTTGTTTTGTCTAAAGCAAGATGACAAATATGTGTTAAGAGATGGAGTTCTCATCTAAGTATAATAAGACGTATCAATGTACTCAACATAATACGAAAGACTTGACATCTCATTCGCTATGAAAAGTTGTAAAGCTAAGTGCAGCTATGCGCCCACGCAACGCCAATGTAATGGCAGTAACTCCTTTTTTAATATTTAATGGTATGAAAGATTGAGGCTTATTCTAGGATATTCTGTATCTTTCTAGATATTCTTTATGTGTGCCTTGGCCTTACGCCAATATGATATGTAGTTTGACTAGATCTATGTGTTTTTGTATAATCCCGGATAGAGATGCAGAAGCTGATGGCGTGACTGTCAGATGATATTTTGTCCACTAGTTAACCTGTAAACACAAAGACGACCGGGGGCTTCTGGTCTTTCCTCCTCCGAAGATTAAGTCAGTATCTGTTGGTAGAAATGTAATTACTAGGGTAGTTAATGTAATTACTAGGTAGTTAATGATACCTGACAAGCTGGTGGCTGGGTCATATTTATGGCCTAGAGTGGGTTTTCCTTCACTTGAAGACTGATGTGGGACAACCCCCCTTTGCTGTTATTTCAAACACCCAACTCTCATATGCCTTCTGAAACTGTTCCCGGCCCATTGCTGCCACCGAGGTCAGGCCCGGCCCATCCTACTTATTTGCGGGAACCTCGGGGCGGCCTTGGTTGCGGTGGAATGCTTGCTGGTTTACGGGTTTGGGAGTTGTTTTATGCGCAACCAACTACAAGTCCCCCCAAGTTCTCGTTCAAGACACATCTTGAGTGGGGACTTACAAAAATAAGCTCGTAGACCATTCAAATGGGTCTTGCCCATAGTCCCTCCAAGTTCGGACTCATGAAGTGGGTTGAACGGGTGTTACATTTTCATGGACAAAGGGTAGCGAGCCCTTCCATATCCTGTGTTACTACTCGAGTGAAGGGTGTTAACGCCGTCTGTGGTTTATCAAACCACTTTCTCCATTTTTAAAGGGATGATATAAAATTTATGTCTTTCGGTCGATTTCTTGTCTCCCGGTCGAATGAACATATCTTGCCAAGACACAACCGAGATGGGTCATTTTCTTGGTGTTACGATCTTGGTGACTCTCACCCGAGATGAGTCTTATATTGGGTCTAACGGTCTCGGTGACTCTTATCCGAGATGGGTTTTACATTGTGTCTTACGATCTCGGTGACTCTCATCTGAGATGAGTCTTACATTGTGTCTTACGATCTCGGTGACTTTCATCCGAGATGAGTCTTACATTTTGAAGTGTGCGCACTGTTGTGGCAGGTGCATTAAATGCATGTTCGCCAGATGTCGCAAAATTTTCGGTGATAACTGCCAAGCAGTTAATGCACGTCGCTTCATTCTTTCCTTCTTCAAGAAGCTACGACGGTTTAAGCCATGTGGCACCATCCTGCGGTTTGATCGGATGGCTAGGGGTACCTCGTTTTCGTTTAATGGTTTTTAATACGTCGGCTCATGGATCGAGGCGAGACCTCTTGCTGTCGCTGAGTATAAACGCTTCCCCCCTTTTCCTTTTCGTCTTCACTCACTTACTCTACTCTTTGGTCGCTCTCTGGCTTCTCTCTGTTCTCTGCTTTCTCTCTTTTCTGCTTATTTCTCGTCAATCCTGTGATTGCGAGGTGTGTCCAGACCTTTGCGTTTTCAACGTTGCTACTGTGGCGAAAATCTAGTAAGGTTTTCTTCATTTTGCTGTGCTTTGTTCTGTTGCACTTTCAGCTTGTTTATGTTTTTGGCTCTGCTTTAGCTTTCTCTGCGTTTGTGTTGCTTGTGTGTAGTTTTTGGTAAAACTGGGAATGTTAGCGTTCTAGGGATTTCTGGGTTTAGGCTGTGTTGAACTTTGAAAAGGGGCGTTTTTCTCCCGACGGCGCATACTAATAGATCTTAGGGTTTGTTATACTAGGGTAGATGGATTCCTGAAATACGACTGAATTAAGCGGGGCGAGCGCATCCTCTCGGCCGATAGTGGATAACGACGAGAGGATGGAGGAGTACATTAGTCGACAATCCCGCCCGGGTGAATTGGCTTCTACTACGCATGAGGTAACCCATGGCGTACCCGCCCAGGGAGTGAATTGGGCAGCCGAGTTTTTCACAGTGTCTCAATTACCAACGTCATAAACTCGGCAAGACGATATATCTTGGAGGATAGCACCGTGTGCGACGAGCCCGAGAGCAGCATGTCTCCGGCCGAGATAGAACAGTTCCGCGAAGACTAGGGAATCCCGCCCACGGTTACCCTTCATGGCATATACGATGGCGAACTGGCGTGCTGTCTGAGAGACGGTTTCGTCGCAGTGCACAAACATATGTTTAGGAACGGTTTTCTCCCTCCCGCTTCCTCAGTGCGTGCAGTACCTGCTGAGCATGCTTCAGCTTGCTCCCGGGCAGATTCCCCCAAACCAATGGCGCCAGCTGCTGTCTCCTTGCTGCCTGTACTAGTCCGAGATGGGCTGGCCAACTATCAACGAGTTTTGCGCCTTGTACCGCCTCTCGTACTCGAAGAAACAGAATTACCGAGGGTGTGT
The DNA here is from genome assembly GCA_010134655.1 of Fragaria nilgerrensis. Classification (NCBI taxonomy): domain Eukaryota; kingdom Viridiplantae; phylum Streptophyta; class Magnoliopsida; order Rosales; family Rosaceae; genus Fragaria; species Fragaria nilgerrensis. The sequence continues at coordinate 48,632,346 of CM020982.1, read as the reverse complement.
TTCATTTTCTGTCCGAGAATATTTTCCTCCTGTCACCAATCTCCCGACGTCCATGAATAACAATTGGCGTTCAAATGTCGTGCTTGCTGGCGGTCGATGGCAAAAGAATTGTCCGACATATGTTGTGCCCAACCGGTTTAGATATATCCAGGATCAGTCTTTCTCGCTGTCAGAGATCAAGAAGCGACGCATTGGGCGGATATTTACAGCCTGGCCCTCGGATGAGGATCGAAGCTCGTACAACCTGACCCGTGGGCTGTCCTAGTTCACTTTGAACTCGGCCGTATGCCTGGTGGGTTCCAGATTAGTTTCGCTTGTTTTCTCTTTTCTTTGGCCTTTTTACTCGTGGTACCCGAGATCTTGACTGTTGGTTTTGTTTTCAGCTAAAGTGCCTAGGCGAAAACACCGTGACTGACACCCGCGCGACATGGAGTCCGACATGGAGTTGCTGAGCGAACTCTTGGAGGTCGGAATGTGGCCTCCCGGACTGAGGTGAACCTCGCAGACAATATTGCCCGTGTCTCGGATGAGGCTGTGCTCCAGGAGATTCCCGATGAAGGGTACGGGAAACCGTCTGACGAGGAGGGGCCCGCAAGGACCGGCGATGTGGTCAACGTCCATTTGGGCGAGAAGAAGAAAAAATCATCATCCAAAAAGTCTCAGCAGGATGAAGGTGTGACTTTGACGGGATTGAGCCTTTCTGGCGCCTCGCCACCTCGAAAGAGACAGAATTTGCTGGTTCCTCGGCCTGGAACCCAGTTTCTTTGAGTGCTCTCGCTCTGGCACTTCCTTAAATTTGGAAGACCCTCATTCGGCATATTCTGGACGAGTATAGGTGCGCAGACAAAAAATCCGTTCGTAACATGGTGGGTGATCTGAAGGGCATCGAGTTAGACAAGATCAAGATCGGGTCTAGCACTCCTCAAAAGAACCGGCAGTACGCCCGGGAGGCAATGATGAATGTAAACTTCTCCCTAGTAATTAATGCCAATTGACTACCATTGTCCGGGAGGTTGAACTAATTGTATCTTGGTTACAGGCTCTCTTTGCTGTCTACGCTATTGACGCCAGCGAGGACACCAACAAGATGAAGGAGCGTCTGGCCAGCCTGAACGACCAGATCAGCTATCTCGGGGCCGAGAAGAAGAAGATGGAGAAGGACTTAGAGGCCAAGAGGAAGGAGAAACTCTCGTTGGCCGACAAGTTTGCCAAACTTAGCCTCCACACCAAAGAGCTGGAGGGAAAGCTGAGAGGGTTGTCGCTTTGGAGTGCGACATAGACGCGCTTCAGCGGGATAACGCGAAGCTGCGGTCTAAGCTGAAGGAGAGGGACGATCAGATTGCTGATCTGCAAGGCCAGATTCCCGCCCAGAGCGAGCTTGCTGTAGCCAAATTCAAGGAGTCGGACGAGCTGAAGGCTATGCTCAAGGCTGCCTGAGAGAGTGGCATCACCGAGAAGTTCGGTGTTTGGAGCCGCCTTGGGTATCTGGACAAGGCCAAGATGACAGCCGATTTGCTCGCTGCCGGGAGGCCAAAAAAGAGAGGCTAAGTCCAAGGCAGCGGCCTACAGGCAAGCCGTCTGAGAAGGTTGCTGAGGAGGGCGTTGATGGTAATGACGACTTGGCCAAGTCGGACGGGAATGAGGAAGAGGGACCCGGCGAGGCCTAAGTTGTAATTTCCCTTTTTTTTGTTTTTGGGTTTTTGTAAGACATGGCCTCGTGCCTTACCCGGTGATAATACAACCCGGTGGCTTTTGTAAATACCCATTGGTGGTATACGCCCGGCATCCCAGGTCTTTATATATTTATGCCTAATTTTACTGCGGTCTTGAAATAACTTTCGCCTCTTGGTGGATTACCTATCATTAGAATTTGAATTGAACTTCCCCATTATGGATTCAAGTCATTCAAAACGAATGGAGGCATCCGCCGGGACTTGTTTTCCTTCCGGGGGCAGCAATGCTTACAAATGAACATTTTACAAAAATGGGATGAATCTCGGCCCTCTCACACTGGGTAAAATTTGAGGTGCTCCGTATTCTAGGGGTGCCCGATGACTATCCCATCCTGATCTCGGAGAAAGAAAGTGGCTGGGTCGACCTCTTCAATTATCTCGTATGGCCCTTCCTAGGATGGATCAAAGTCGCCGTCTTGGTCATGATCTTCCGGGTCTTGACTTTACTATTGTAATGGCGTGCAACTCTCTGCTTGTAGACTTGGTTTTGCAAGTCTGCTCTCTCCCGCCTTTCCTCGATGAGGTCAATATTCAACCGGAGTCCTTCTTCATTGGTGGTGGCATCAAAGTTCTCGACCCTTTCCGATGGTCTGGACGTATCGATTGGCAAGACAGCCTATGTGCTGAAGGCCATGCTGAAAGGGCGTTTCTCCGTTACTTCTGTTATTGTGGTCCTAATTGTCCATAATACCTCCAGCAGCTTCTGTGCCCACGACCCTTTGCATCGTCTAATTTCTTCTTCATGAGTTTTTTAATGATTTTGTTAACCGCCTCCGCCTGACCATTGGTCTGTGGGTGTGCCACCGACGCGAAGACCATCTTAGTTCTCATGTCCTTCGTGAACTCAATCAGATGGCTATTGTTGAATTGTGTTCCGTTGTCCGTGATGATTGTCTTTGGGACCCTGAATCTGCAATATATATTTTTCATCAGGAAGTTCTTCACGCACTCGGTGGTTATCTTTCCTAAAGGCTCTGCCTCCACCCACTTCGTGTAGTAGTCAACGACTACTATCACGTACTTGAACTGCCCGTTGGCAATATCCCGATGAGATCAAGCCCCATTGTGCAAAAGGTCAGGGCGACAATAATTTGAGAGAGCAATGGACGGGGAATGTATCCCGTTAGCGTGCAGATGACATTTACAGCATCTCGTTGACATCTTATCTGCCATGGCGCCCATGTTAGGCCAGAAGAACCCAGTGTAGAGTGCCTTATGTGCTAACGACCGGGATCTAGAGTGATTCTCGCACACCCCTTCATGAATTTCTCCCATGATTACCTCTCCTTCCTCTTCTGTTACGCACTTGAGGTTTGAAAAACTATAACCTCTTCGGTATAGCTTCTCGTTCATGAGTGTGTATCTGGCACATCTCGATTGTAATTTTCGTGCTTGCCGCCTGTCATCCGGCGCACCCCTTCCTTATGAACTCGATTATCGGTCCATCCATGTGGCTCTCCGGGTCCCGCTTCAATCAGGAATATCTCCGAGATGGTTTACTGATGCTTGGCTTTCCTAACACCTTAATCCTTGCCTTCTTTCTCCCTTTACCAGGTCCTCCGTGGCTGGCCGGACAAGGGCATCCGCATTACTATTTTACTTCCGTGGGATATGGGAGAGAGAGACCGACTTGAAGCGTTGCATGAAGGTTTTTGAAAGTGCTTAGTAGGAGCTCAACTGAGGCTCCTTTGCTTCGAAGCTCCCGTTGACTTGATTTATGACTAGCTGTGAATCACTGAACACCTCCATTCTATCTACGCCAATATCTCGGGTGAGTTGCAAACCACCAATCAAGGCTCCGTACTCTACTGCATTGTTTGATGCCTTAAATTGAAATGCCAGTGTGTACTCATGTTTGAATCCATCGGGGGTCTCCAATATTATTCCCGCCTCGTTTTTATCTCTCGTCACCGAGCCGTCGACAAAGAGTTTCTAGGATGGCGCCAGCGTTCCTCAGCGTGTACCTTTGTGGCCCACTCGAGATCACTTTCCTCCCGGCAGACCTCAGATGATTCTCCCATCACTTTTACGGACGTGAACTCGATCGGCTCTCCCATTAATTTCATGGGGGGTGAGCTCGGATATAAAGTCTGCCGTTGCTTGGCCCTTGATAGCCACTCTCGGTCGGTAATGTATATCAAATTCTCCAAACTCAATGACCCATTTTACCAGCCTTTCACAAATCTCTAGCTTCTGCATGATCTGCCTCAAGGGGTGGTTGTTATAAAGGGTGATCGAGTGTGCTTGGAAATAGTGCTGGAGCCTTCTGGCGGTTACAATAAGTGCTAGGGCTAGTTTCTCGATGTCCGGGTACCTGCTCTCGGTCGGTGTGAATCCATTCCCGGCATAAAACACGGCATGCTCGATGTCATACTCTTTTCTTATAAGCACCGAGCTGACCACCGACTGCGAGGCCGCTATGTACAAGTAAAGCATCTCGTCCGGTATTGGTTTTGACAAAACCGGCGCGGTTGTGAGGTATGCCTTTATCTGTTTGAATGCCTCTTCTTGCTCGGGTCCCCCCACTATCTCTTTACACCCGCTGGTCTCTCAACAGCCGAAAGAAAGGGGCACACTTATCCGTGAGTCGTGACACGAATCTGGCAAGAGCAACGATCTTCCCGGCCAATGAACTTACTTCATTCCTTTCCTTGGGTCTTTCCATGTCCAATATGGCTTGGATCTTTTCCGGGTTGGCTTCAATCCTTCTCATACTAATTATATGGCCCATGAACTTCCCTTTTATCACACTGAATATGCAGTTTTGAGGGTTCAGCCTCATCCTGAACCTCAGTATGATCTCGAAGACTTTCTCCAGATGCCCCACATGTTTTTCAGCCCTTAGACTTTTGACCAGCATGTCATCGACATACACCTCCATAATCTTCCCGAGGTACTCGACGAACATGGCATTCATCAGTCGCTGGTAGGTGGCTCCCGCGTTCTTCAGTCCCAAAGTCATTACCTTATAGCAATACAGGCCCCTGTCGGTCGTGAAAGCCGTATGCTCCTCATCCTTTGGATCCATCTGGATCTGGTTATAGCCCGCGTAGGCGTCCATGAAGCTCAATAGTTCAAACTTGGACGTGGAGTCCACCAGTTGATCTATGCGTGAGAGCGGGAAGCTATCTTTTAGGCATGCTTTGTTGAGATTTGAATAATCCACGCACATCTTCCATTGTCCTGTTGACTTCTTTGGAACCATGACCACGTTGGTCAGCCACTGGGGGTATCTAACCTCCTTTATAAACCTGATGTCTATTAAGTTTTGCACTTTCTCCCTCATTGCTTCATACTTTTTTGGCTTAAACGTCCTTCGCTTTTGCCGTACGGGAGGGAATCCCTTCTCGATTCTGAGCTGGTGTGTCACAATGTCACTTGATATCCCGGGCATGTCCTTGTATGTCCAAGCGAATGCCCCACTGTTTCTCTTTAGGAACTCTACCAGGGCCGCTCTCTCCGGGCGCCTGCCCCATCCCGATGGTCACTTGCCGACCCGGGAACTCATCTGAGATTGAAACCACTTCTGTTTCTTCCATTGATCCCGGATGCTCCTCATCTGAGTCGGTATCATCTCTTGGATATATGTAAGGATCTGAGGGGGATGCGGTGGCTTGGCTCGCTGATAGAACCTCTGACTTTTTCCTCCCGTTGTCTATCGCACAGCAACTCCTTACCGCCCCCCTGATCTCCTCGGATCGTGATGATTCTCGTTGGAGTTAGGAGCTTCATCATCAACATGTGACCAGCCACAAACGACTTTAGTTTTCACAGGGCGGGCCTTCCCAAGATCCCGTTGTAAGACGACTCATAATCCATAACGATAAATTCCACTATCACTCGGGCAATTCCCTCCCGGCCTTCCAAGCTTACTCCAAAGCTGTCTGAACCGAGGGGCTGAACAACATCGCCCGAGAAGCTGATCAATGGCTCATGGTCTTGCATCAACTTGTTGCTTCCTCGATGCAGTCCTTTCCAGGCACTCCTGAATAATATGTTGGCTGAGGCTCCCGTATCAATGAGAATTTTCTTCGTGATATAGTGATCGAGCTGCAACGTTATCAGGAACGGATCCTCATGCTGCCTTATTCCTTCCTCTTCCTCTTCCAAGAAGGTAACGGACTTCCATCCGGTGGCTACCCGCTGATTATTGTGACTTCCAAAGGCGAAGACTTTCCGGCCATTCCTCTGTCCCGTACACTGCTTTTTTGCCTTGTTGCTCCTGTTATCTATACGGGACCCGCCATGGATGGTGTTGATTATCCCATATACCTTAATTGCCCCTACGTGCCTTGACCCAGGCACATACTGTTGCAATTTACCTTCTTTCACCCGGCGCTCTACCGCTCTTTTCAATTCTATGCAGCTGTTAATGTTATGGCTTGCCTCCCCGTGGTACCCACAAAATTTTTCGGTATCATCCTTGGTGAGTCGAGATGGGGGAAACTTCCGGGCTGGGAGAGGCGGAATGGCGGATTTATTCTCGTTTCATATCGCCTCGTAGGTGGCGTTGAGCGCTGAGAAATGCTCCTTGCCTGCCGGTGCCGCTCTCGCGAACCCGGTATCTTGGTAGGGCCCTTTTGCCTTCCCTTGCACATTATGCTGCTTCCCTGCCTTCCCCCGGCTCCTTTCCTTGTGCCTCTTTCCGGCCGGGTACGTGTCCGGCTCTCGTTCTCCCTTCCAGGCTCTAACCTCTTGGATCACTTGCACCGGGGACCCGCCGTCTCTCCCTTCATCCTTCCTTTTCCCGGCCGAGGTCCCCCCATAAGTATCATGGTCCGCTTGTGCATGTCTGATCGCCATTTCCATAAGCTCGTCGTAGCCTTATGGATTTTCGATCTTTACTGTATACAAAAATTTCCTGGGCATCAATCCCTGAATGAACGCCTCCTCTGCAACCTTCTTGTCAAAGCTTCTAACTCTGGTTGTGGCACCTTGCCAACGGTTCACAAAAGTTTTCAATCCCTCTCCCCTGTCCTGCTTTATTTTGAACAATTGGGCGGTGTTCTACCTGTCCGTCGATAAAATGAATTTATTAACGAACCTGTCAGCCAGCTCCCGGAAGCAATCGACCGAGTTCGACGGGAGCTCATAGAACCAACTGAGTGCCTCCCTAGCTAAAGTTTCTTGGAACATGTTGCAGCATATGGCATCCGAGTATCCTTTAGCGTTCGTGTGGGACTTGAAGCTATCAAGGAAAAGATGGGGATCACGATCCCCATTATAGCTAAGTTTCAATGGCTTGGCTCCGTTTGGTCGGACGGACCGGGTGATCGCTCTTGTGAATGGTCTCACTCTTTCTTTGAAGCTCGCGCGGGTCGGATTACGCGCCCCCCTCCTCTCAGCGTCTGAGATTCGGTCGGCCAAACTCGCCACGCTATCCCGGATAGCTCTTAGGGTTTCTTCCATCTCTCCCTATCTTCCAACCTGGACTTCCGAGACTGGCTCGGGCAAAGGCGGCGGCCCCTCGTCTCGCATCTCATCCGGGAACAGGTTCGTCCCTATATGCATTGTCCTGCGGTTTGTTCCCACCGGAACACTTGTCGTGGCTGCCCTATCCGATTCCCCCACCCGATCTAATGCCTCCCGGTGTTCCACCCCTCGGGCTAACGCACTTATGAGCATGGCGTTATCCCTTTCCAACTTGCGTTCCCTCTCGGAGGCTTCCACTCAATCCTTGGCAATTTGCTGCTCCAGTCGAGTGATTTGGGCCCTCATATCTTCCAACATCTCCGCTACCTCTTGGAAATTGAGGTCTCGCGATACATACTCTGGTGTTTCATCCCGCGGGGTCCTCCCCGTAATTCTTGAACTTCCCCCTACTGTTTCTAGGGTCCTTCCGAATATCATCTCCCTCTGTTCTTCCCGTCCCGCCTCCTACTCTTGTTGTTCGGTTAACTCAGCCATCGAGTCACGCTGGCTTTTTGTAAGAGTTCCCACAGACGGCGCCAAATGTTTCTGTATATTCCCGGATAGGGATGCAGAAGCTGATGGCGTGACTGTCAGATGATATTATGACCACTCGTTGACCTGTAAACACAAGGACGACCGGGGGCTTCCGGTCTTTCCTCCTCCGAAGATTAAGTCAGTATTTGTTGGTAGAAATGTAATTACTAGGGTAATTAATGATACCTGACAAGCTGGTGGCTGGGCCATAAATGAGTGGGTTTTCCTTCACTTGAAGACCGATGTGGGACAACTCCCCTTTGTTGTTATTTCAAACACCTAACTCCCATATGCCTTCTGAAACCGTTCCTGGCCCATTGCTGCCATCGAGGTCAGGCCCGGCCCATCCTACTTATGGGTGGGAACCTCGGGGCGGCCTTGGTTATGGTGGAATGCTTGCTGGTTTTCGGGCTTGAGAGATTGTTTTATGCATAACCGACTACACTATGTATTCTGTATCCTTACCATATTGGTATTTTGTAATTCCCTATATAAAAAGCTCTTTTTTTTTTTAAATATAAAAAACTCTTATCAATGAATAAGATGATGATTTCTCTATTCTCTTACTATCTCTCTTTGTCTCTACACTTTATTTTTCATCAGGTATCAATTTAACAATATTGCTCCATTAGTAATTACTATTTTTTTATGTTTTAACAAATTGTAAAGTGACACGTGGGTAAGAGAGGAGAGAGAAAAAATTTAGTAATTGCTTTAATTATGCATGGATCATTGACAAATTTGTCAATTTCATTTAACAATTATCAGATTTAGCAATGATTTATGTATTCTGCTAGAGTATCAGTTCACCTCAAAAATTGATAAATTTCCAGTTTAGCAATACTATTGGAGTTGCTCTAAGAATTGCTAAAGAGAAACCTATGTTTTCCCTCCTTTTTTTATCCACGTGTCAGTTTATGATTCGTTAAAAATATTACTTAATTTACATTGAATAATTACTGCTGAGAGCCATGGTTTTAAAAAACGCTAGGTGCTAGTCGGGCAAGCAGCCGGTGACTAGCGCCTAGGCGGGTTAATTGGGGATTAATCGGCTTTTTAACTCTCTAGACGGAAAACGGTGAAACACTATCTATCGCTTTGGCGGGCATTTATTAGGTGAGAATTTTTATAACATTAACGCTAGAACACAATTGTTATTTTGATTGTTCAATAAATTTAATAACAAACTAACCTCGACGACTGTAGATGCTCTAAACCTTAGACTATGTAAGATAGTCCAATCCCCGCTAGTCCCCGTTAGTCCCACTGTCGAGAAAGTTTAGTTTATGCTGCAGTTAAATGTTTTTGGTCTTTATTTTATTACTTTTCACTAACAACGAGAACAAACGTGTTAACCCAACTGCTCAGACTAAAGTCCATTCATTTAAGATCCACTTCCTCTTCCTCTTCCGCTGCTCACTCAGTCAGGTGAGAAGCGGTCGCTTCCGGTTCGCTTGTTAATCTTTTGCCCTCTACTTGAATTGTTGATTTGTTCAATTTACATGTTTGTTCTATTCCTTAACTTTCTTTCGAATCCAGATCTGTTTCTAATTTACTCTCATTCATGTTTTTTGTCTCAACTCTCGTTCTTGTTTATATCTGGTATTTTCGTTCCCATGGATTAATGGGGATTGTTATATTTAAGAATTAAATTAAACCTTTTATTTTATTTTATTTTAATTACCTAATCCTAATCCTGGTAGAAAAGAGCTTGGGGTGGGTGTATATATAAAGGGGTACAATCGTAGTGATGATCCCTAGTTTGACATAATGCCTTCGTCGATTTCCACCGCCGAGACCCAGCAGCATCTTTATTTTAGCAAAGCATTCCTTAGAGAAGAAAGAGAAGAAGCGGAAGATGGCTGGCTTAAAATTCTTTTGTATTTCATCAAGCTAACCCGCAGTTGGTCTGAAACTCCTAATTTGAAAATCTCCGCAGACTCCACTCATGTAGAAGAGTTTTTGATCCGCTACTCGTCTTCCAACCACAGACAAGGCTACACTGATTATGTAAGCACGCAACTGTCCGAATTAGGTGTCCCCCTAGAGCAGCACCCGCCTATTCTCGAAAAAATATTTCAGGTGGTGCAAGCTGCTGTTCCAGAGCGGCGGATTGTTGTGCTTATTGCCGACGTGACGGTGACGGTGCGGTCTGATGATCATGAGGATGATAACATCAGTAGACTTATCAGAATGTGTTGTCCCGTTAAAATGAAGATAAATTTTAAAGTCACCGAGGATAGTGAAGTTTGTCCTGAAATGTATGCATTGAATGAGATTGATTATCATGGTGTCGACGCTGATAGGGTTACATGGGAATCCTTTGAGACTCAAAAGGTCAGGTTTGTTCCTGCAACTACATCATCAATTAACAGCTTGAAGAATGTGAGGCTCGATGGCTTGGAAGAAGCTATTATAGAACAGAACCCTTCGTGTGTTATTTGTATGGACTACTTTGCTGAAGCTGGTGTTGATGTTCAACTGATTACTCTGCCTTGTGCACACATTTACCATCTTGATTGCATTGTGCCGTGGCTGAAGATTAGTCACTTGTGTCCCATGTGTCGATACCCAATGCCGACTGTACAAGAGGCCGAGTCTTCAAATCCCTAACGGCCGGAAGCCAAAATGCACACTTGCCTAAAATTTTGAGTGGCAAGTAATGGTGATATATTTTCATCTGTAATGTTGGCTTGTTTTATTTGATCCTTGTAGCACGTTAATTCATAAATTTAAGATCCCACAGGGATCATTCATTCTAATCTTTATTCATGCCCTTATGCCATTCATAGGACAACGTACATCATTTCCAGAAATATATGAAATACGAATCACCTAGCGCTTTCATGTGTATGCATCTATCCTTTTATGAGTTTAATCTAATGCATCCTTGTCTACAGCATGTTATGACAAAGAAACTAGAACAGGATTAGTGCCTTGTATACTTGAAAAGATTGAAGATGCTTGCAAAGGAGATCATATATAGTTGTGTGTATATAATGTGCATGATTGATTGATCATTTCACCATAAATCTCCATTGTAAACTTCACTACTACATAGCATGTTGTCGATGTTGATTCCGGAAAAGCTTTACTACTATATATCAGAGGGTTCCAGAGAGTTGTAAGAGGAAGGAGGGCCGGGTTCTGATTAGTATTTACACTATCAGAAGGATAGCACTTTACTTTCATGAGTTGATCTGATGATATAAGCGATATTAGCATCTTCATTTTGGTAGGCATCTTCATATGAGTTGGGAAGGTAATCAGAATGGTTTCAACTGAAAATCAAGCACGCCATAAACAGATAAAATTATGGTGTTGCTGATGTTTCTGGAATCCTATCCTACCTACGATTTCCCAAAACCAGCAGCAGCCTTTAACTTCATCCTTTTACGGCTTTCTATCCTTTCAGGACTTGGAAGTCCTGTCTTATCCTCGTATTTCTTCTCTAATGCCTGCGATCATTAGACACAGTATTTAGTTTCAATCTCCAAGGCAATTAACAGCATATCAAGTTTCACGAGTATGGATTTACAACAATCCTCAATTGAACTAGCATTGTGGCCATTCATTTAATGAAATATATAGCAGTATATTCACAGACCAAACGGTGATCTTAACATTTAAATCAAGAGAAGACATATTCCTGAAATACCAAAGAAAGAAAATGAGTTCTTAAAATCAACTAGTAAAGTGGCTGTTCATTGCTCGTCCACCTTGAACTAAAAATTATTTTTCAATGGTGAGGGCGATATTTGTTAGTACGGACAAGTTTAGGCATTTCTATGTACTAACCTGTAGCTGTTCAGAGATACTTTCAAGAACTCCTTCAGTCATTCTATCAAAGAAAAGAATACCCTGCACTCAAAGGAGATGCAAAAGAAGGAGGATCAGCGTTAGAATTATAGGTCATTCAACATAAATCACAAACTTTACCACAATGAAAAGCCCAACAAACAAATAACGTACTGTCTCATAGATAGTTTTCCTCTCAAATTCAAGAAAGAATCATATACTAGATGTCTTGTGGCATTTTACTTTGTTCACCGCCAGGGCATGTATGCAGATGACTCATCTACCAGACTACCACCTGTGACATCTTATCGTCCCGCTCTGTTAGTACCCTAAGAATGCTTTACCATACCAAATACTTCTGAAACATATTCTTTGTTTCTATTTCGATATTGTACTTTAAAAAGATGTTTATATGGCAAACGTTGTGATCTTCCATACATTACTTGTGTCAAATGACGCTTCTACTGACTCATACCCACACATCATGATTCTAGCTTTTGTTGACAACATCTTCCATAAGGACTACATATAAGTGACCACCATCTTATTAAGCTCGCAAGTGAATATATACTAACTGGTCCTAAATATGCATAGCAGATTAGCAGATGGGTCCACAGTAGTGTAATCAGAGTAAGCAATAAGTTCATCTTTCCAAAGAAGTCTAGCACCAAAATCTGTAAGTTATGTTATCACTAATGTTCAATTGTTAAACTACTCATCGTAGGTTAAAAGAAATTTGAAGAAAAGAACCTGCAAATGGTCAAATTCATGCTGGAACACCCGGGCAGGAAGACCAGACAAGTTGACTGTAAACCTCGCACCACTGATGTCCCGTGCATCTATCTTCACAGACTCTGGTCTCTGCAACCACAACAAAACACTAAGACATCCAAAGCAGGAGTGTAGACTACATACTAACTACTAGGCAATAACCTTAAGCTCATTGCATCCTTTGAAAACTGCATGCAGTTGAACAACACATATAGCAACTATTACACTATTTAATTTCAAATGAGAACGCAACCGAAAAGCAACAAACAGTACCTGAACATCAGCGTAAATCCCCGGGAAGGACAAGCAACCCTCATTAAAGAGTCTCGTTTTCTGCGAATATCTACCAACTCTCGGATTCACAAGCACAATCTCTTCCCCCTCACCGCGCTCGCCAACCGGATTGAACACCATAAGCTGCACATTGATCCCAACTTGCGGCGCCGAGAGCCCAATGCCATCAGTTCTGTGGAAAAACAAAGCCAAAAACAACAACAACAACAACTACTCTCAAACAACAGCAAACCATTTCTCAAAAAGTTGGAAACTTTCCAATCCGAAAATTACGATCACAACTCATGAAACTCACCTGTACATTATATCAAACATTTCCTCCACTAGTTTCTTCAAATTATCATCAAACGTATCGATTCTCTTGTTCTTTGCTCTCAGTATAGGGTCCGGATACTCCACAATTTTCAGAGGCGTCTCAAATTCAACATCAGCAGCTATAATTTCAATTCAAAACCAATTACGAAAAAAATCAGCACATAAAAAAGAATGTATTTTGAGCTTGGGATTCGATTTTTACCAGAAGCTACTTGGTCTTCTTTGAGTGAGAAGCCTCGCTTGGCCTGCGCGCGGACCGCAGTGAACCGGTTCGCCATGGAAAGTGACCGACCGGCGGAGGAGAAGGTGCAGAAGCTGTGGAATATGGCCGGAAAAAGTGGCCGGCGGTGGCAGAGAGATGGAAAGATAGAGTGGGGTGAGGAAATTGGCTGCAGCAGCCGAGCAGCACAAGCCATGGCCACAAACACTGCGATTTGCGAAGAGCAGGAGCAGGAGCTAAAACGATACGCTAAGCTAAAAAGTCAATATTGCCCTTACAAATTGATTTATTTACAGACATGTATGCGTACTGGACCGTTTAGGTCTTATTTAGTAAAGCTTCGCTTTTAAAAAAATCAGCTTCTATCCGAACTTTTAAATTCTCTAATGTTTGGTAAATGAAAGAAAAACAGTTTTTGAAAAAAATTACAAATCACTGGTAACTTTTAGAAGCAACCTGAAGATTACTTTTACTTTTAAAAGCAACTGTTACTAAAAACACTACTAATTATTAAATTTTAGCTTAGTAACACTTTTAAAACTAATATTTACCAAACAGAAAAACTGTTTTAATTCACAGCTGATTATTTTCGCAGTACAGCAGTAACAGTTTTTTTTTGAAGTCATAACAATACCAAACTAGCCCTTAAACTCGTTGCAGGTCGTATCCGAGAACAGATTTTTAGGCCTAATTTGGTACAGCTTCGCTTTTAAATAAATCAACTTTTATCTAAACTCCTAGATCTTATTGTGTTTGATAAACTAAACAAAAACAGTTTTTTTTTGAAAATTATAGGTAAGTAAAAGCAGATTTTAGAAGCAGCTTTAAGGGTGTTTTTAGAAGCTGTTGTTAATAAAAACACAAAAAAAATAGTATTTTATGTCTCGACAACAGTTTATAAGTAACATTTATCAAACAGAAAACTATTTTAATTCAGAGCTGATTGTAGAATCAATTTTTTAAAAAAATCATAGCAATCTCAAACTACCCCTTAATCTTTAGGAAAGATGTACGCGCTGGTTATCGTCCTATATGTCCGGCTATGTTTTCGTAAATACATGAGATCGTGGGGATTATACTGACTTTTCGCTTTAACGGAGCAAAATTTCGAAAATAAAGGCTTTGAAACGACGTCGTTGGTTAACCGCGGTAATTTAACTAACTGACCAGGGTCGAGGAGAGAGAAAGAGAAACTGAAAAGGAAAGGTCGTAATAAAAATCGCGGGTGTTGCTGTGTTAGCTCCTCCTCTCATTTTTCCAGATCCTTCACACAAAAACAAAGCTTCGTTTCCTCCAGGTAAGATTCTCTCTCTCTCTCTCTCTCTCTACTATTTCGTCTCCAATTCTTCGTCACCAATTCTAGATCCGCGTGACCGATCCTGTTTGATTTCCACGTGATTCGAATCCCTCTCGTTTCTCATAGCGGATCCGATCGGAATTTGAAATCGATTCGGTTGTACTGATTTGTGTTTAGGAACCCTAATTTTGAGAAATCTGTGCTGATTTTGATTGGAATTTTGTGCGTGATAGTGAGAAAAGATGGGACTGACGTTCACGAAGCTCTTCAGCCGGCTTTTCGCCAAGAAGGAGATGCGAATTCTGATGGTCGGTCTCGACGCCGCCGGTAAGACTACGATCCTGTACAAGCTCAAGCTCGGCGAAATCGTCACCACCATCCCTACCATCGGTGAGAGCCCCAAATCCATAGCTTTTATATCAGTGATTGAAATCTATATGTTTTTCGGATCAGTTTTGTGGTTAGGTGTAAGGTTTTGTGTGTATGAAGAGTTTGTGTGCAAGTTTTTCGCTTTCGATGTGCTCTGTTAAGAGTGTTAAAGTGTTTCTGTTGAGATAGGCGATTAGTTAGTTTCGCTTTTGTAAGTTTGTGTGGATTATGAGTGTTGTTCGTTTCGGTTAATTGTGAGAGCGGTTGTTTGCAGGATTTAATGTGGAGACTGTGGAATACAAGAACATTAGCTTCACTGTGTGGGATGTCGGGGGTCAGGACAAGGTAACTACTGAGCGCTCTTGTTTGTCTGTGTCTCTCTGCAGAGTACATGCATGTTGGATAAAGGCTTGCATTAGGATTGTGTAGGCATTTTATTGTTGGTGGATATTTACCGAATTGTTTTTAAGAACTTGCACAAAGTTTTAACTACTCACTCTACTCTCTATGTATGTCTCTGCATGTGTCTCTGTGTTCTCGCATTGATAAAGGCTTGCATTATGATTTTGTAACCGTTTTATAGTTGGTGGATATTTACTGATACTTGCTTTGGTGAACACTGAATTTTTTTGTTAAGAACTACTAGGCTGTGAGATTGATGGGGAGATATGTTAAAGTTTTGTATCATTTGTGTTTTTATTTGAAAGTTTGAACTGGGAGGTCTTTGTATGGTGTCTCATCTTCTTAATGTATTCCCAGTGAGTGATACTGTTCCTTCTAATTACAGATCCGTCCATTGTGGAGGCACTACTTCCAGAACACTCAAGGGCTTATTTTTGTGGTTGATAGCAATGACAGGGATCGAGTTGTTGAGGCAAGGGATGAGTTGCACAGGATGTTGAATGAGGTAGTTACTGGTTCACTTGTCTTGTAATTTTTGCTTGTTTATGCGGATGATTCATGAGTTCCCATTTCAAAGCATCACAGGATCCTTTGACATTAAGTCCTATTGCTTCTTTCACCTAAATAATAAAAGAAAATCAAAATCAAAGTTGCTTCACTTAGTTTCTATTTGGTTCAGTACATACTTTCCTGAAGTTGCATCTGCTTACTTGCTGTAGTTATATAGCTTTATAGTTTTATGTCTAAGTTGCTTGATGAGTGATTCTTGTTGTAACTCTGTAAGTGGCTAGAATTGCAGAACCTTGTGTAGGGTGCTTGTTCTTTGTTCTTAATTGTTGTGCTTTTATAGATTGGTATAGGGTTTGAATACATACTGTCCTGTAGTTTCATCCGCTCACTTACTGTATTTATATTGCTTTATATCTTAGTTGCTTCATGAACAATTCTGGGTGCATGCCCTGTAACTGAATTACAAGATTCAGTTCTTGTCTAGGATGAATAGTTGCAAATATTGTTTATAGGTTTTTTGGTACTAGGCTTAGAAGGTAAAATTTGATCTGGTTTCAGGATGAACTGAGGGATGCTGTTTTGCTTGTATTTGCCAACAAACAAGATCTTCCCAATGCAATGAATGCTGCAGAAATAACTGATAAGCTTGGTCTTCATTCTCTCCGCCAACGTCACTGGTAATTGATATTAATATTGTTGATTTCCACTCTGCAATTTTTGGTCCATATGTGAATGGTTGTTGTATGCTGGTAAATGATCCGTCTAGCAAATATATCACTGTAAATGGCTGAACAAACTGAATAAGGTTGACATGATTGCTAAATCGAGTTACTTGGATGTGACTTTTCAAAATTAGTTCTCTTGGACAGGAACTAGAAAACTAGTGGATGAGTCGAGTCAAACTAAACAACTAGGAGCCTGATGTGATGTGTATTTAATATAATGTAAAGATCTTGGACAAAATTGTAGGACCTAAAATAGTATTGCAGATAAGAAAAGTATGGCCTGAACTATTGGTGTTATGTTGGTCTCTCTCAGGTACATTCAGAGCACATGTGCTACCTCTGGAGAGGGACTGTACGAGGGACTGGATTGGCTTTCCAACAACATTGCTAGCAAGGCAAGTTCACTATAGTCAATCTTTTACAGTAATATTAACTCATGGTGTTAGTTTATGCTACAAAAGTATCCAATCTTCTTCGAAAAGTATGCATCGTTTCACAAATATCCTATGGTGACATAAACATTGTTATTTCACCGTGATAAAATGTTATTTGCTGTTTCTGCATGATTATTTTAATACTATAATTCTGAGAACCTCCCTGCCTCGCTTTACAGGCATAAGGTAATGAAGGTCAGGGAGTTGGGTTTGCCTTGGAGATTTCTTGGGGAGGATAGTTTTCTTTGTTTCCAGTGAATGTTGTAATAGGAGAATGTTTTGGTGAGACTTTTTCTTATTTTGTGTTGTGTATCTGCTACTTTAGCTATACTATTTAGCTGTAAACAAAGTTTGCTAATTACTATGTTACAGTCTTTCTTAAACATCAGCCGATTTAATGTCCTCTGTTCAGTTTATATACCTGTGGTTCAAAAAATAGTGGTCTACAACTGAAGAGTGGGGATTTTAAAATTAGAGACCCAAGTGTGCGCAGCATATTAATCCCCGAGTAGATGGAGTTAAACAGTGTTGTAACTAGCTTGAATTAACCATCAAAGATATGGTGTTTGATTCACTCTCAACTAGCTTGAATGTTTTAGTCGAATCCGGTAGCTTTTCATTTATATCAGAGTGAACACAATCAACACATGAACGAAGAAATAACCAACTATGGACGCCGTGTAGTTGAAAATGAATCCTACACAGAGGAGTGGGATTTGAAAATTAGAGACCGAGTTTGCGCAGCATATAAACCCCCAAAACTCCAAAAGTAGAGGGAGTTCAACAGTTCTTGTATCTATCTGTATTGTAACTTGCTTGAAGGTTCTAAGGCTCTTAGATAGAAACTCATGGCTGGCGCAGCATGCGAAAGTAAGAGGAACTGATTTCCAAACCATCAAATATATGCAACTCTTGGTGTTCCATTCACTTCTAACTAGCTTGAACGTTCAAGTTGAATCCAGTAGCTTTTGATTTGTATCCGAGTGAACTCATGAGCGAAGAAAAAACCAACGATGGTGTATGAAGCTACACAACAACTATGTACGCTCTGTGTAGTTGAAAATAAATCTTACAGACTACAGTACATAGGAAATCACCATGTATGGGAAAGAACCCAAAACGAGAACTGGGAGACAAGAAGTTAGTTCTTTTTCGTCGCTAATGGAGATTAAGAGGTGTTTTGTTCTTTGAAGTAAACTAATCCATTTCTTTCACCAATAGTGAAGGACTCGATCAGTAGCTGGATCTCTTTTCTGTTTTTGTTTGTATGCGCTGTTCTTCATAATACTTCGACAATTGACAAAACAAAAACTGGTTGATTTTGAAATCTAGCTAGTTTAACGCTTTATCTTAACTAGGTGCAAACACACGATTTGGCCAGGAAAGTGATCTTACTCGCTACCATGACAAGAATTGAATGAAATGTCACAAACTTAATTTTGAAGGGTCACGTTGAGATTTTTGATAAAGAAGAAGCGCACCATTAATCCCCTAATGTGGGTTTGTCCCTATCTGTGCTCCATTCCAATTTCCATGGCTTTCAAGTTATGGACAGCTTAGCTTATTAAACCCTGAAAGGATTGAACCACAAACTGGTATGTGGTTAGAATTAGGTCTTTGATTTGGATTTGAGAAAATTATGTGGCCATAAACTGAGATAATGCTAGCTGTGCTCTCACATGCCATGCTCTAAAACCCAGGATCATAGACGTGCTTGAAAGACTTGCCAGCCATGAATCCCCCATTATTTTTTGCTTTAAGCACTTGCTTATGTCCATTTTGTCCAACCTTATAATTTTGTTTCTATAATTCTGAAACAAACAAGGTTCGTATCTCCCAATGCCAAGAACCTAGTGCATAGTTGGGATCCAATTAATCGATGAGTATGAGTATCTTCGAATTGAGAATATTATACTCAAGAACTCAAATTGGCTTTCTATTTTTCTGTTGTCTTCCGCTTCCTTTTTGGTTTGAATATCTCGACTTCTCTCTTGATGGGGTGTCATCCTTGCGCATGGGTCATATGCTACGTCCAATTTTATCGGATGTCCTCAAAGTGACTATTTCGACTTCTCTTAATTGTCACTTTTTGCTTTTGTTCTTCGACCTCGACTCGATTTGCCTCGATCTAACCTGTGAGGAAGGAAAATGGAGTTGAAGAACTACAAATTAACAAGTCTTAACAAAGTTTGGGAAAGGTTGCTAATATCGTAAACCATTTCTTACTCGAAAGGATCGATGGGTAAGTTGCTTTTATGAGATTTTATAGTAAATTTCACATCAAATAACAAAAAATGATCGAAGTACCTTCAATTCGATATTCATATTTGTTGATAATACATGTCTGAATTTTGTATGTAAGATA
Source organism: Fragaria nilgerrensis (assembly GCA_010134655.1). Taxonomy (NCBI): domain Eukaryota; kingdom Viridiplantae; phylum Streptophyta; class Magnoliopsida; order Rosales; family Rosaceae; genus Fragaria; species Fragaria nilgerrensis. The sequence goes on along the minus strand of CM020982.1, from coordinate 48,613,167 downwards.
ATAGTTGTATGGATTGTGATGGTGCTATATATTTATCAAGACGGCAATAATAATCCAAGAAACTACAAGAATTTGATTATTCATCAAGCTAGATTTCGGGGGTTTTACATTAGAATTTGATCGATCTAAATCATCTAATTGAGTGTGAGCCACATCATGGCCTTTCCAATATTAGTTTGCTTCCAAATGACTTTTGTACGAAGTGTCCAACATTAAGAACATATTTTTATGCTTTATTGTGTGGGATGGGTCCTCTTTTCTAAGAAGACGTTCTGAATTAGTACATAATGTGTGGCTAATGCTTCTATTGCACCCCTTTTGTTAGGAACTAAACCCTAATTCGTTAATTTTCACTTTCTTATTTTCGTTGTCTTATAAAATCAAGGATAATGATGCAGCACATGTAAATTTGTCCTCTCTTAGACTTTTGTATATGGATAAAGCCAAACCCAATGCTTTGTTTCCAAACGAAAACGACAAACGTAATTTCCAATTTGTTCCGTCCTTAATTTCTCGATCGTTTTTATGAGTCTGTCAAATGATATTAGGGTTTTTAGGTTTAGGAGGAGGTGCTTTCGATCATTCCCAATTAGCACCCTGATATTAATAACCACGTCGTTTCAATCTAAGCCTAAGATGAATATGTATGCTCTCGATCTCTGTAAGTTAAATCTGTTTGGTAATCGAAGCTGTATATATGAAGCTAGACCGGTGCTGATTCGATCTGTTCATCAGTTTTAGGCTTGCTGCGTTGATCGATTAGTCTGGAGTAGTCCTGGAGATCGAATAGGATTTTCCATGGTGGGAAAAGGCCAGAGTTTTATAGGACAGTACGTGGTACGTTCTATAGCGACTTGAACACAGTAGAGTCTAATAAAGATGAGACCGACATATTTACTTGGAGCTTGGCCGGTTCTGTCATATGATTAGGTCAAGATCAACTTTAGGGTTTCTTCTAAATGATGGATTCTCTATTCCTTGGTGATGACCGGGAAACAGAAGATTTAACTTTGATCTGGAGATATAACTAATATAGATCAAGTATAATCGAATCGAAGAAAGCTCGATAAATCGATCACTCACTGACTGCTACAGATGATTTTAGTTTCTGTTGAACTAGAACCGGTGGAAAGAGCTAAAATTAAGCAAAGGAAAGTTGTGATGAACTGGAACGCTATACGAGCAGTATAGCTTTTCCAAACCCCAAGTTTTGTTTCACTACTCAAAGCAACTAGCAGCAACAGTACGTAGTACTACAGATTGATGATGCTATTATGTCACCTCTGGGTTTCTTCAAGCTTTTCCAACCTGCAGGGCACATGCAAACGTACGTATAATATAGCGTTATCAATCCACACAGACCATGCCATACTCAAGTTGGCAATTCGATCTCGTCCTTTGAAGGGTTTAAATTTAGGAATTTACAAACACTATTCTAAAACTCCATCCATTCTACTAAATTTCATATTATTGAGCAGACTGAATTTTCTATCTTATTGAAAATAGAGTTTCTTCCAGTTATTCTCAGTAATGTGCACTTGACCATGCATGTGTTTTCTGGTTACGTATTTCAACTTTTTTCATAGGAGATGTTAAACATTTTATAAGCTTACGTAAGATTACATGTTATTTTCAGTAGCAGCTAGCTGCAGAAGCATGTAAGTAACATTTAGTCTATTATCGAATTTCAGATTTTCCCCAAAATAAGAAGAAATTTCGTCATGCATGAAAACATGTATTTATTTGTTCTGATATATAATATACTTCTACACACAGACACACATGGATGAATAACTCAAAAAGATAGTTAGGTCGAAAGCTCTTCACTCTCTAATTCTGATTAAGAGCAATATTTACTGAGAAAAAACCATCTTAGGCTCCCTCTATAAAAGCCCCCAGCTACCCCATTAGCTCTGATATGTCTGCCTAACTTTCTTCTCTCTTTCTATCTCTCTTTCCCTCGTTCTCTCTTTCCCTTTATCCATCTCTGTAACACAAAGAATGGATAAAAAAACATGCAATTCATCATCCCAGGATGCTGAAGTGAGAAAAGGGCCGTGGACCATGGAAGAGGATTTGATTCTGATCAACTATATTGCAAACCATGGTGAAGGTGTTTGGAACTCCCTTGCCAAATCTGCCGGTATATATACCTTTCTATATCATATTAGGTTTTCAAAATCCGAACATCTATTTGTACTTTCTCTATTTTAAAAAACGAACTAATATATAAGTGATGAGTAACCCTAGCCGACCATATTATTGTAGGTTTGAAACGTACTGGGAAGAGTTGCAGACTCCGATGGCTAAACTATCTCCGACCTGACGTTAGGAGAGGCAATATCACACCCGAGGAACAGCTCTTGATCATGGAACTGCACGCTAAGTGGGGAAACAGGTGATCCATTGATCTATATATCATTTCTGTTTAGACTTTAACTTGGTTTAAATAGACAAAATAAAGTTTATTGTACTTTTATTTCATTTGATTGATCAGTTATACCTATTTCGATTTGATTGTTTAATTTGTACCTTTTGATTTTATTTTGGATAAGTAATATAGGAGGCTTTGATCTTCTTCTTCTTCTTCTTCTTCGTCGTCTTCTTCTTCTGTGTCTGATCTCATGTATATATATAGAGATCTGATCTATCTTGTCAGCTGCCCTATTTGAGTGTGTAGTGATCGATGATACCTGGGTAGAAAGAGAGGGAGAGACAAAAGTGAGAGAGGCAAGTCAATATATTCAACTTATTATCTGGGGACTTTGAGTGTTCGATCCATACCCACGAAAAATTATTTGCTACACACAGTGTGTGATGGTGACCAATATTTAAGGATTTTTTTTTTTTTGTTTTGTTTTGTTTTGTTTTGTTTTTTGTTTAATTCAAAATTTTATAAGATATGATACGAGAATGAGTCTTGATTCTTGGAAAGTGCTTATTATGCTTTAACAAAAATTCTTAGGTGGTGTGACATAGACGATCGATAGAGTTGGAGGCATATCATTGCTGTGGACCTATATATTCTCTATCTAAATTCATACTCTGGCTAGTGTTCAGCTAATTTCTTATCTTTTGTTTTTGTTTTTGGTTTTTTTTTTTTTAGTTTTTTGTATTCCAAATTCCCCTTTTTTTCTAATTTACTTCTTGTGGAATTTGAGTTCATACAGTGACGGAGTCATAATTAGTAATTGTGCGGTGGTTTTAAGAGTACGCTTTAGGCCGTGCATGCCCAGAAGATGAATTGTGATCGATGACTTTGCCGGATAACAAGCTATTCTTACCGTCATATATCTAACTCCGGTTAGCTCCGGCGGCCGCGGATGGATGACGTTGCAGCATGTAAGGGAGTTGACAAACCGAACTGGGATATCCCATAAGCAAGTTTAACTCGGCATGTGCATGCTTACCTAGCTAGCATCGCATCAGTTTGATCAATATTTGTTAAAATTGGTAATGGTGTCCAAATTAGGATACCATCCATGATTAACAAACATTCAAAAAAGTCCAAATATTAGGAAATTGTTGTCGTAGAGAAAATAAAAACTAAAAAAAAATTACCTAATTTTAAGGGGTACTTTGGGAACGAGTGCCGGAAAAAAGTATAAAAGGTTTTCCAATTTGAGCCCAACCCTTAGCAAAATTGGTCACATGCCAAACTTCTCACTTGGGAGAAAAGAGAAAAAAAAAACCCTTCTGCCTTATTTGGCTCTGAAGTTGACATGAACCTTACTGTTTTGGCACCTTTAAGACAACGACTGGCCGGCCGGCCCCTTTCTCCATCTATAAGTTATCGTCGTAAAGCACGAATCCTCGGATTCGGATCGTCCGAGATATGCGCATGGCTGCAGCTCACAATCATGAGCTAAGCTTACCCTTTTCTTCTCTGCTATTTAGTCAGCAAAAATATCCATATATCGGTTCGTTAGGTAAGATAACTATATGCCTTCAAGATCTGGATGATCCTCACCAGTCTGGTATGGAAAAGAAAAAAAAAATGCAGCATATATATATAAACCTCTCAGGATTGGAACACCAACAACAACTACATGTAGATGAGATATATATCCCACAAGTATTTATGTATATATGAAAGCATGGACATACCTGCTATTCCGGCCATATTGTTGTCTTTGAAGCCCCAGATCTGATATCAGAGTATCAGAGGGTGTCTTCAAGTGTGATATCTAACTGGGATTCGAGTTGTTGTAATATTATTACCCTGTGATGCAAACACGCAAGGTCTCTGTTTGTTTGTTTTTTTTTTTTTTTTTCTTTCTGTTGTGGCAAACATTTGGTTTCCCAGGTCTGGTCTGTCTTATTTATATGATGAAATGTCCAACTTGGAAGACTTTAAATCTCACCCATAGAACATGTACGTGTTGATAGATTTTCTAAGATACGCTTTTACTGTAAGTAAAAACATTTATGTAAATAATAAATTAACCTTTCCATGGCATTCCCTTCCACAAACCAACAACCTTTCCTGGTTGTTCATTATTTAGGTTTTGCATCATTAGTTTTTGTAATGTCCATGATATATAGTTATATAAATGATTAAGACATACTCTTTGATGGAAATGTGAGATTAGCACAATAGGAAAGGGTTTTTTTTGTTTTTTGTTTTTTTTGAAAGAGTAGGAAAGGGTAAATTGATCTAATTATTTGTTTTGGTTAACTGTTTTATTACATTTTGATGTACTAACCCTCGTTTCTCTTCCTTGTTGTTGGCAAGTAAGCTTGATTAATTAATTAGTTTACAAAGGGGGTCCAAGCAGGTATAAGAGTTTCGGCTGGCTAAAATATGTGTTGCATGCTCACTTCTAATCGAGTGTTAGGCAACTTTATAAACATAAAACACGAATGACTACGTGGTTCATTCTAGATTGGACTGCGGCCACTGATTACCATGGTCGCTATGTTGCAAGTAGCTAGGGTGTTTTCAGTCCCACTCTTATGTCCAATCAAGGTCAATCGTATTTCTGCTGAGTTCAACCTTGTGTTTAGTCGGTTTCATACTTCTAAGTTCTAAGGCTGGCCTAATAAGTTTATTGAGCTTCAGACCCTCGGTTTCGATCGGTGAATCCCTCTTTTAAACATGGCTAGCTAGCCATATTCGGCCATAGTCACTCCCATTATAGGTGAGGATGAACCGTGAACTCTACAGGTCCGGTTTTTCCAGAGTCGAACGTTCTGTGCTCTATCCCGTATCTATGATGAGGACCGTTCTCCTTCAGCTAGGGTTCGCCCCATTATGCTCGAGAGTCGAGAGAACATCATCTAACTTTACTCGCTCATTATTTGTAATGTAACAAACTCAGGTTTCACGATTCCATATAAAGATATGTCGCAAGTTCTCATTACATCTTGACGAACTCTGAAGATGACGGAGCGCACACGAAGACTTTCAAGAATCCATCCATTCCATTACTACGTACGATCAACAAAAGTTCAATTTCCGTCGTGAAAGTTCCACGTAAAACGACATAGGATATGAGCTATGCCAATCTACGTTAGACCCCTAGAGCACTTAACTGGTCGAAGGATTTCATTTGCCAAAGATTTGTATATTTTTTCAGGATTTAACTTGTCTGTTGAAGCTAAAGACATGTTCTACGGTTTTCTTTTGCACATTTGGAGAAAAGAACTAACTATCAGAACTAGGTCACAGATTGAGTAGCAACCGAGCTTCTGGATTGATATTGAGACTGGTATTAACTTTCGGTCCGTCATGCATTTTGCATAACAAGGTGCTCGTTCTTAGTTGCGTCACAAAGCCGTAGTGAAAAGATCAAATGATCGAGCATATATAGTACGTGTTTCGTAAGTTTAGTCAATCAAGAATGAATAAGATCGATCGAGTTCACGCTCATAGTATATATGCTGCTTGGAGTAGCCTTTCAAATCTTATAATTATCTGTGTTGCATGCAAGACAATGAAACCATAGCTAGCTAGAACACAAGTATATAAGTGGCTAAACTTCCAATAGGTCATTATCGGTCTTTCTTAGTTTTTGGTTAATGTGACATTGTTTTCCTTGTATGTGTTGGATAGTATGTTTAATCATGTCAATTTCTTATCCGGTTCATGCAACTATTTATACCAGGAACTAAATTAAAGCGAGCTAGAAATTAAATATTTGTTTAACTAGCTAGGTTAAACAATTTAGTCTGATTGCTCATGCAGGTGGTCGAAAATCGCAAAGCATCTGCCAGGACGGACCGACAATGAAATCAAGAACTACTGGAGAACCCGAATCCAAAAGCACATCAAGCAAGGTGATCAGAGCAATTCACAGGGACAAAGCTCAGATGGAACTGCAGATCAGGCAAGCACGAGCCATGTGGGATCGAGCAGCACTGCTGGTCTCGACGCCATGGAAACCACCTACCCTCTATGCGCCCAGACGGCGTCGTATCCAGCAACTCTGGCTCAGCAGCCTCCTGCTCATCCTAATATTTTACCCCCTGGAGATTCGAATCAAGAGAATTACTGGAGCATGGAGGATCTCTGGTCTATGCAGTTACTAAATGGAGAGTAATATCAACAGTTAAACACCCCAACTCATCGTCTATATTATCATATAATTATATAATAATTTGAATCATTAGTTACTTATATATACTTAGGTCTGTCTATATACATAATTATTAGTACATATATAAATAATTTTTTTCTTTTTGTTTTAATATATATATTGGCCTGGTATTTAATCAATCATACGTAAACTTAGTTTGTAATAGGGTTATCCTAAAGCTTGAGATTTGCTATCCTTTTTATAGTAAATTAATGAGAGAATTTGTCATATATGTCATTCTAATTATGCTGGATAGTGTACGTAAACAACATAGTTTAGTTCCCTTTGTCTCCTTTTAGTTTCTTTGCAGATAATCATTGCTGATCAAGCAGTGATAGTGATTACAGACAATGATACTTACATTCTGTTCGTATTAGCCTAATTAGTAACTAACTTAATCTAAACAAGAGATGCCGTTTTGCTTAGTGCGATAGAAGTACGTAGAATCTTGAAACTTTTGGAGGAGATCATAGTACAGTAAATTGTCTGGGTGAGATTGAGACCTGCAGTTTCTTCCATACCACACCAGAATTAAAGCACGTGCTAGAAGTAAACATGTTCATGTAACTATACTGTGGTTGCGGCTGCATGAGATCTGGAACTGATATCAGAACTCAGATTCACATACCTAAGTCGGGGTGAGATATTTAGAAACCTATTACATCGAGATGAGCCAACGAGAAACCGACACGCACAGAGTAGTGAGAGCTACTGTTGTGAGATTCCATCGAGGCTTTTTTCCCGAAAGTATGCATGGCCATGCAAAATCTGAAGTCGAGAGTGAAAGGGACCTAACTTGCAACCCCTGCAAAGGAAGCCTTTCACATCGTATTAACTCCTCTTCATTACTATCGTATCTACATTGACATTCATAGTTCGCTTTCAAGATCTCGTATTATGTTGTACAACGTATCAGTTGAAATAAGGTTTCTTAAGTTTCATAATAACTTTCACTGTGTTCCATCATCCATGTTATCCTTCGACTAATATCACCTGTATCACAAACTATTCACAACCATCAAGGGGGTGAAGCAGCTCTTTTCTCTTATTAACGTCTCTATTGTTCTATGTTTTGCCATTTTTTGTGCGAAAGATCGAAATATTTTCACATTCTCTATAACAACTACTTGAGAATTGAGATGCCAAAATGTAAAGTTCATACAACCAACTCTATCGATCATGACCAGCAGACAAAAACAAAGTTAGGTACCGTCCTGGATGCATGAGTCACTAGCTAGCCATCATTTACAACAACTATCCTCGAAAAACCTTAGCATCCAATCCTTTATTATTCTGAGAAAAAGATTTGAGAAAATAACCTATAAGGCCCATTGCTCGCACTCTGCACAGTCAAAAATGGCAAAAGATGAACGAGGACAGTTGATATGCTGGTTGGAATTGCCAGCTTCCCGAGCTCATACGAAAAAGAAGTTCGTCATGTAGCCACTCGTTGTTTTCCATCACATGTTAATTGTGCCGAATTGAATTCATGAAGTGAATGCAAAGCATAAAATAAGGGATAACAATCACGTGGTGGATAAGGAAGATTCACATGTTGGGTCGGCCATATATGATTGCCAAGATTCGCATGTATGCATGAAAGAGCTTGATGAAGACAATATCATCTCCTCGATCGATCTAGGGTTTTATGTAAGGAAGAGCAAGAGTAAGTTGAGAAATTCCCAAAGTTTCTATGTTCATATGATAAATTTCAATGGCTTGATCAACGATGTTGGATTTATATTTCGACTCTCAGGTATCTCTTTGACACCGGCCTATTTATAATGGTTATGTTGTTTCAGTCCATGATAGAGCTTAATTAAGTGTATAGCTAGCTCAGGTTTTGTTAAAGATCGAGCTACTACACATCTGGGGAAGGCGTCTAGATGCTAAAAGATGGTATAATATATTGTTCGAATCACCCAAAAGCTAGCAGATAGAGGAGGACATGGAAGTCGAAAAAGAGCTTAATTTCTATATGGGTATAGTAACTTTTCGAGGACTAGGTTGAAGCAAAGCACAAACAGAGCCGGATAACCAACTTATGCTAAGTTGAGTTTCTACACGAGGGTAGCTAGGTCGATCGTCTCAACCTTCATATCAATCATATGTAACTTCAAACAGAGCTACAGCATCAAAGTTGAAAGCTGTATATGAAATTTCCGTTGATTAGTCCTTAATTGAGTGGTTATCCATCTCTTGCTGCTTACCTTTTGCTGCAACTATCTAGATCAATACTAAATATAGTGCATATATAAGACTACTTTAACTAGAGGATTAAGAGGTTGTTTGCACTTAATTAGTTAATTTTGGAGTTTTCAAATAACTTATCAAGGCTTATATCCCTCTTTATGTATGTAAGGACTGATAATGAAGTGCCGACACGGAAGATAGATATGAATGGAGTTATGTGATTCCATGAGTCTCATTCGCGTATGGGAAACAGAAAAAAAAGATTGATATGATATACAAACAAGGAAGGTCATTCGAGACGTAAAACTCCAAAATGGGATGTTTTTCCGATTAAGGCTAATTTCGTTGTCCATTTATGAGTGCATGTGCCATAACAAGAACCATGTCGCTTGTATGATCACGTAAAAGAGTGGTGCATTATTTGGTAACGTGGCCATGAGGTTATGAAATCAGACTTGGGTGAACTAAATTTGAATCTCTTATATATCCTAGTTTATAAGAGAGTATTGATAGAACACCTTAAAGAAAATAAAATGAAAAATATTAGGATTGAAGTAGACAAAATTTGATTTTGATCAATGTCATGTTCATGATAAATAGCGTATGAGATCAAGTGATATACATATTTATAAAACTTAAGAGTCAAAATCAATCGATTTACTTTTATGAAAGAGAGAAACACGTAAAATAGTTAACATTACATGCACAATCAACACAAACTCTTCTTCAACATTAGAGGCTTGAATATGATCGAGTAGGAGGAAACTAAACATGGAACATCCCGATACACTCTAAAAGCACACAATGGAAGACAAGGAGAATGTGGGAGAGTGGTTTTGCTACTACTTGGATCAGTTGGATGAACAAGAAGATGATAACTCACCAAATCTAATGGGGAGAAGCTCCTATTTGTTCAAAGACTTGGTGCGCGCGCACCCAAGCTTAAACATGTTGGAGACTCGTCTTTTGAAAATCACATATGTATATAACTATATATACACAACACTTTTGTTAAACCTAACCATATGATAACCAAACAAAACATCCAAAAAGCAAAGCAAACCTTTCCTCGTTAACCCTTTGTGATTAGGAGAAAGTTCCTTTCTCTAACTAAAAACAACGTGTTTCAATATCCGTCCAGCACAATGGAAAGGCCCAAGTGTTAATATGGCATATTACAAAGCCCAAACACTTCGTAATCGGTGCAGATGGTTACGAGCCCGTCACCAGGAAATCATTATCGCGGCAACTAAAACATCATTCCGGCTATCATTCACCTATCGAATTCCTCAAAATCTGATCGAGAAAGGTTGATTTTGGCCTATCTCTGCTACTCATGCCAGAATTTTCTTTGTCTAAAATTCTAAACTAACGACCCTCATTGTGCGTATCGGATTGTTACCTGGAAATTTAGTTACATGTTGTTTTTGTGATCATCATTCACTTTGAATAGGGTATGGGAGAGAGACTGAGATACTACTGTACGTGAGTAAACAAGTTACCTCTATCGATCTCTCTCTGAAGTTTGAAACCCTCTATGATATGATCATTAATCAGTGCATTATTGTCAGGTTCAATCTCACAACTAAGTAAAAGAATGCAGAGTAAATTTGAAACTCTATCTATGTACAGGAAAATTATACCTCCTCTCATATTGGTTGGAGTTTGGAAGAGATAGCTGGATAAGTTCCAAGAACACAATCGTGTGGCATAGAGACGAAACCTAATCCTATTTTCAGTTACACAAACCACCCAACTTGGTTCTGGATTCTGACAAATCAATCCCAATCCAAATCCAAATCCCCCTCCACGTTTCCCAGTACACAGAAACACTGCTTCAATCTCCACCCGTTTCACGTAACCCGCCAAAATAACCCATGCTCCGGACACGTGGCGCTACACAACTCGCCGGACCGACCCAGGTCCAAAGCCCAACCGGGCCCCACCCGTCCTCGCCCATAGACTAAAAAGGGTAGTGTGGTAATTTCGTCGTCCTGAGACAGAAATTGATGACGGTCATGTTTTCTTGGGAGTGTGTCTTCAAAGGAAGCTCTCGCTAGACTTATAATAATAATAATTTTAATTTATTATTAATGTGAATTATTCTCTTCAAATCCGAGACGAGCTAATCTTCTCAGAATCAGAAGAAGAAGAAGAAGAGGAGGAGATGGGGAGGGCATTTGTGTATGTGATACTTGGGGGAGGGGTGGCAGCTGGTTATGCAGCTCTTGAATTCACCAGGAGAGGAGTCTCCCATGGTGAGCTATGCATCATTTCCGAGGAGCCTGTAAGACTCTTATTTAATGCTTCTCCCCTTTCCCATTTCTAATCTCATTTTTCTTCTCTGTTGGGGTTCTTGCTCTTTTTTGCACCCTTGATTTGTTTTAGTGAGGAGATCACCAATTGTTACTTGGGTTTGTGTGGAGGTATGAAATTGGTTTCCATTGTTGATAAGTGGGGTGCGATGAGCTAAATTGGATTTAGCAATGTGGAATTTCCGAAATCTATGGGGTTAGGAACACTCAAAACACACGTAGCATGTGAATTCTTGCTTTGGATAAGCGAGATAGATGATGATAGAAGGATTTAGTGGGCAACCTAGTGAAGTGTTTCCTTTTACTTGTAGATATTTGGGTCTGGAAAATTAATTAATTGATTATGTTTAGTTATGTAAGGCCTTATTAAATAACTATCCTCCTGAATTGGAGAGTTTCTGTTGATGCTTTCTATATATATATATATACACACTCTATGCTGTCAATAAGGCTTTGATGGGATTAGGGATGAGAGGAGATGGATTCATATATGGTTCAAACACAATAACATAAGTGATCAAGTGTGTTAAGTAAGCCTTAAATTTGGAAATTAACAGGGTCACACTTTCATATTTTCAGGTTCCTCCTTATGAGAGGCCTGCTTTAAGCAAAGGTTTCTTACTTCCAGAAGGTATACACTCTCTTTCTCAGACATTATAGTTTGTTTGTTTTCTTTTATTTATTCCCATTCGTTCTAGGCTTCTAGCGATTCTATATAACTTTACCCATTATACCAAATAGAACATTAGTTCAAAGGGCAGAAAAGAGTGCAATAGCAATTCTTAGAATCTACAACTTTTTAACTCAGACCTTTATCATTATCATGTCTCCAAAGTTTCATTTTCCCATAGAAATATGGGTTGGACAGTAGGTTATGAAGTAATTTTGGTGCTCCAAACTTGAAAATTAGTTATATCATATTCTGTGTTCTGACATACTTCCTTCTGCACAAGTTCCTGATAAAATTTTATATGATTTTTGTTGATGTGCAGCCCCTTCACGCCTTCCATCATTTCACACATGTGTCGGTGCCAATGAGGAAAAATTGACTCCAAAATGGTACAAGGAACATGGTAATTACTTTCACGTCTTACTCATTTACTTCTGTAGTTATGAGAATTGTAGTAGGTGCCATTACATTGTGAACATATGTGTTCTGCATATGTACTATTGAAGTGTGATTCTTATTTTGTTTATTTGGCCTTTTCTTCATAGGGATTGAATTAGTTCTTGGAACTCGAGTTAAGTCTGTTGACGTTAGACGCAAGACAATATTGACAGGATCTGGAGAGACTATAACTTACAAGATTCTCGTTATTGCAACAGGTGCTCGGGTATTGAAACTGATCTTATAGTTATCTTTTACATCGTCTCTTTTTAGATGTTCTTAATGTAACGGACTCACTTCATCCAATATAAACTACAGACTTGAAATACTACGATAAACTATTAGACCTATATAAACCCTAGTAATGCTTCTAAATCTATGTAGCTGTTCTTGCATTAGAGTATTGGACATTAGTTTTATACTTTTATAGGATGTAGTCCTATCATTTTAAGTGAGACAAATAGTGAGTTCTAATGCCAATGTTAGGTAAATGTCTAGCTGGCAGTTGTAATTGCTGAAATGATATAGCTTAGATATAGGAAAAGATTCATTATTTTATTGTTTTAACGAGATTTATGTTCTTGTATGTGTGGATGCTAGGCACTCAAGCTGGAGGAGTTTGGAGTCAAAGGATCAGATTCTGAAAATGTGTGCTATTTACGAAATTTGGCTGATGCAAATAGACTTGTCAACTTGGTGCAATCTTGCCCTGGTGGGAATGCTGTTGTCATTGGTGGTGGCTACATTGGTATGGAGTGCGCTGCATCGTTGGTGATCAATAGAGTGAATGTGACAATGGTTTTTCCTGAAGAACACTGCAGTAAGTTCTTTTTCTTTGACCCTGTATAATTGTTCATTTATTTATCTCAAACCAGTTTTGCCACATATTGCTGAGGATGGTAGATATCAAAGAGTTTGTTTTCTCAGTCTTGAAAGAGTGTTAGAATAATTATGTCCTTTTGCAGTGGCTCGATTATTCACACCCAAGATTGCAAGTTATTATGAAGAGTTTTACAAGTCCAAGGGAGTGAATTTTGTTAAAGGAACCATTTTGTCCTCATTTGATATTGACCCTAATGGGAAGGTAAATATGAAGATTGCCTCTTTGATTTCTTTATTTCTTTATTTGTAATTATTTATCCTTTCATAATGAATGAAAGATGGACCAATGATTATTGACTGCTCATTCTTCTGTTGTTTGGGATGTATATATGAGTTTCATTTGTCTAAACATTTCGTAGTTTCATATAGAAAGCTGTCACGATTTTAGTAGTCATTTTCTAGTAAAGTAGAACACCTGCCTTGCTGACTTCCCCTTCCTACTATTGAATAGAGATCAAGACCGGCTATGAGCTTTGATGTGAAAAGTATATATTTTTTCTTTGAAAATAAATGCTAAATTTTGATGTGCTAATCTTGGTTCTCAACTCATGCATAGGTCACAGCCGTTAATCTCAGAGATGGAAGTCGTCTACCTGCAGACATGGTTGTGGTGGGAATTGGAATCCGTCCAAACACAAGCCTTTTTGAAGGTCAGCTGACGCAGGAGAAAGGCGGGATCAAAGTGAACGGAAAAATGCAGTCAAGCAATAGCTCAGTCTATGCAGTTGGAGATGTGGCAGCATTTCCTGTCAAACTATTTGGTGACTCCCGTAGGCTCGAACATGTTGACTCTGCAAGAAAAACTGCCAGACATGCTGTTGCTGCCATTATGGAACCAAACAAGGCTGTTGAGTTTGACTATCTACCATTCTTTTACTCCAGAGTCTTCACCTTGTCTTGGCAGTTTTATGGGGACAGTATAGGAGATGTAGTTCATTTTGGAGATTTCTCGGGAGGCACATTTGGGGCTTATTGGGTCAGCAATGGTCATCTTGTCGGGTCTTTTCTTGAAGGGGGAACCAAAGAAGAGTATGAAGCAATAGCCAAGGCCACCAGGCTGAAGCCAGCAATTGAAGACGTGGCCGAGTTGGAAAGGCAAGGTTTGGTTTTCGCATTGACTGCTAGTCAGAAACCACCACTGTCAGCTCCTCATGAAGTTGCTGGTTCTAGCATCGTTGTGGACAGACCGATATACGCTTTCCATGCAACTGCCGGTGTTCTTCTGGCTGCATCAATAGCTGCGTTTGCATATTGGTATGGAAGAAAGCGCAGACGATGGTGAAGAGTTGGTTGGGTTGGACTGTATCATACCCATGCGGCATTATAGGTTCTAGCCTTCTAGGAGATTGATCAATACTCCAATATTTGATCATATATGTATTACAAGCAGATTGTAGCTCACAATAATTAATGAACACAAAAGTTAAATACATGTTTATACAAACATCTATGTAGATCTCAATTCACTTCTCGCCTATATATCTTGCTATCCCCATGAAATAGAGTAAGAAAAATGTGTTGCTCGTAATGCCGTGTTGTTTATGCAGCATTAATAGGTCCGAGAGATTGTCCCGCAGAATCCAGCTCTATGCAACTCTTCAAAGACCATGCCGGGTCACCGTATCGGAGCATTCAATCTTTCCGATGAGTTTGGCATAGTTCAATAACTTCACTTCAGTTACCATGTCGGATATTTCTACGCACATTAATTTGCAGATATACCATGTAGACTAGTTCAACAAAGAAATAGAGCGGTATCAAACTAATATACCAAAGGCATAATTGTCAATTTGTTATCTTAACTTTTACCCTGATGTCAATATGCTACCCTAGCTTTCATTTCAGTCATTTGTTATTCTAGCTTTTCATAATTAGCCAATTTGCTACCCTAACTATTAAATCTGTCAAATTGCTACTCTAGCTTTTATTTCAGTCATTTGCTACCCTAGCTTTTCATAATTAGTCAATTTGCTACCCTAATTATTAAATCTGCCAATTTGCTACCATTTCATCAAATTTTCTATTTTGGGCTTTTAAGATTAACCAATTTACTTATCAAAATTTCAATATCGACAAACTTTAACCTTCGATTTTCAGCATTAATTCATTTTTAGATGAAGAAATAAACAAAATAAAATGACAAAAATGTAGCAAGTTGGCTAATTTTGAAAACATAAGGTAGCAAATTGGCAGATATAATAGTTAGAGTAAATTGGCTAATTATGAAAAGTTAAGGTAGCAAATTATATAAAATGAAAGATACCATAACAAATTGACATTAAGGTAAAATGTAAGGCAGTAATTTAGCTAAAAAGTCATCCAAAATACATGAAGTTGGTCCACCTCTCCATCATGGTTCCACGAGTATCGACGCAAGCTGACAAGTCAGGTTACGAAGATAGTGTTCATAAGAGGGCATTTGGTCTAGTGGTATGATTCTCGCTTTGGGTGCGAGAGGTCCGGAGTTCGATTCTCCGAATGCCCCCTCTTTTTTTACCTATTCTACCCTCCCATAAAGGACAAATTTTTCTCCATTTCCAGGTAATTTTCATCATTCGACAAGGACAAATTCGTCACAATGAGAACAAGCACCAGCTACATCTTGGACATTTGCTTCACATTTCCTCTCCTTATCCTAATCTTCTTCCACTCCTCCCTTCTTCTTCTTCTTCATCTTCTTCCTCTCACTCACTCTCAATCCCCAAAATTCAAACCAGAGAAACAATGGCAGCCTCTCTCTCTACTCTCACACTCAGCACTCCTTCTTACGCCGCAACCACCTCCTCCTTCCCCTCCCACACTCCCAAACCCTCCCTCCAATTCCCCTTCTCCCCCCAAAACCCCACCCTCTCCCACCGCGCAACCCACCTCCGCCCCGTCGCCGCCGTCGCCGCCCCGGAGAAAATCGAGAAGCTCGGCGCCGACATCTCCAGCCTCACTCTCGAGGAGGCCCGCGTCCTCGTCGACTACCTCCAGGAGAAGCTCGGCGTCTCCGCCGCCGCCCTCGCCCCCGCCGCCGCGGTCGCCGCGGCACCCGGCGCAGGCGACGCGGCGGCCGTGGTGGAGGAGAAGACGGAGTTTGATGTTGTGATTGAGGACGTGCCGAGCAATGCGAGAATCGCGGTGATTAAGGCGGTTAGGGCTTTGACGAGCTTGGCGTTGAAGGAGGCCAAGGAGCTTATTGAAGGGCTGCCCAAGAAGTTTAAGGAGGGAGTGTCTAAGGATGATGCTGAGGAAGCCAAGAAGCAGCTAGAAGCGGCTGGAGCTAAAGTTGGAATTGTCTGAGAGGATAAGTGCTTTTCTTAGCTTAACGAGCTTTTTGTGATTTGTTTGTACTATTTTGTGCGTTTTTGGAAATTTGTTTAGGGGTAAAATGTGATTGATATCTTTTGCTTCGGATTCGATTTCAAAGCATTTGGAATTGTAATTTCTAAGGAGAAGAGGAGTTGATTACTTGTGGCTGTGTGGCTTTTGGTAATGTGGTCTTGGTTGGTATGATTTTGGTTGTGTGGAAATGTAGATGATGGATAGGGTTTATGATATGAAATTGGAACTAGGAGAAGAATTGCATCATGTTTTAGCTACTTGATTGGGTGGTGCCAAATGCTTTCTATACTTCTATACACTAAAATTTTATATACACTTTTGAGGAAGGAATACTAGCAACAATGCGACTCCATTGTTTCTTAGGCATATTTATAGAGAAGCAACTTCTTTGCAGATGTTGACCGTCACATATTTCACATATTCTGGGTTCCAATACGGAACCATATGAAACAGTAACTTCTCATGAATTCCTGCAAACCTGGGTTTATACCTCCTTCCAATCAAAGAAGAAACTGAAAACAAGAAGGGCCAAAAACCATAGTAAACGTTGCTAATGCTAACCCAAAGTAGTAAGCATAAAAAAAAAAAAAAACCCGAAGTAGTTTACAAAAATTGCAAATTTCCAGAAAGAGAGCAATTTAACAGAGCCAAACGGTTGAAAATGCTGTGTTCAATATTATGAAATATATATACATACATATAATACGTTTTGAAAAACGCCGTTAACTATATATATCTAATTTTATTTCAAGGATATTAGTTCCTCCATGACTTGTATCCTAATTTGAGTGTAGCCAGCAGATTGTGGGAGTGGAACACATTTGACGGTATATCATGCATCCGTCTATGAAGGGTTACTACCGCATAGTCCCATCGCACAATCTGCATGCCCCATTAATTCAATTAGCAAAGGAGAATGCATATATGTCGATCCATATATTAAACCCATGATGAGAAGGCTAGGATATGTTTATTTACCAATAATACCAGTAGGTGTGAGATCTTTCATCACAATAGGAGATGGAACCGGGATATTTTGAGATGGTGATCTTCATCATCGTTCTCTAGTGGTGGTGGTGCAGTGTTTAAAGGTGGCGACAACGTCGGCATCGGATTTTGTGGCAGATTTGGCGTTGGATTCACTGGCGTCTCCGGCTTTGGCTTGGGCAAAATATGGTCAGTAATCCATTTAAAAAAACGATCAAAGCTACTCTCCTTCTCGTCATCATAAACCTAAAAAGACAATTACAGTATGTTAATGGACTCCGTTCAACCTCAATCACCTCATATATGTAGGGAATTCACTTAAACTAACCCTGTTTTTGTTATTCCTCACTTTCAAGTTTAACGAGGTCCTCTCTCAAGATCCACACACATCAGTGCGTATCTTATATATATGGTAATTTAGTAGTCTCTAACCTTGTTTACTGGAAGGGGTGGAGTTTGCACATCGCGGGGAGTTGATGTCTGAAATCGGACATAAATGTTTGAAACGCATGTAATATCAGCAAGCAACCGTAGTTTAAAATTACATAAAATCATATATATGAAAATGTACCTTCAGCTCCTTGACATCTTCATTCTCAAACTCACGAGTTGAAACCTATAAAGACATGCAAGATGGCATCGAGATATTATTGGATATTGAGAGAAAGGGCATATGTGTTCATATGAGTGAGTTACCTTTATAGTAACTAAGAGAATGGTGAAGAAGAGGAAGATGACTGTTTTGAGGACCATTATCGTACTCCTTCAATATCTAGAAACTGAACAGTAGCATATACAAAAGTAACATTCAGGCTGCTTCTAAAAGCTGCTGTCAGTGATCTGTAATTTTAAAAAAAAAGCTGTTTTTTTTTTCATTTACCAAACACTAAAAAATCTAAAAATTCGGAAACTGATTTTTTTAAAGCGAAGTTGTACCAAATTAGGTCTAAAAACACTAAAAACTAATAAATTTTATCTTGACAACATTTTTAAAACTAACATTTACCAAACACAAAACTGTTTTAATTCACATCTGATGTTTACGGTAGTAATTTTTTTTAAAAGTACACTATACTTTGGTATCCCAACGCCCGCGTCCACCCCGCACACCCAAACAAATTCAAATCCCTACACCTCAAACCCACTACCTGGCTCCTAAACCCCGCGAGTACACCACCCACACCCACTCGCGCGCGTCCCACCAAAACCCCACACCCCCAAACGTCACACAAACTTGGACATGGCTGCTCTGATAACGACAACAAATCCCCAAAATATAAAACCCCACCCAACACCGCCTCCAATTTCTCGCCGCGATATTTTCACCTCTCCTCAAAATTCAAATTTCCATTTTCATCTTCCTCAAGCTTTTCTGAAGCTCTCTCTTGGTTTCTCTTCCAGGTATGTAAAAGCTCTGATTAAGATTTTTCAATTGCTTTAAGTTTCGTCTGGTAGTGCTTAATTTTTTCACTATTATATTACTCAAATAGATAATTACCGAGCTTAATTTTCAACGGAAGCTAAACCCTAGAAATGAGTTTGTACTGGTTTTTCGCTTCTAGGTTTTGCTTAGGGTTTGGAATCGAGGTTTGAGCGTGATTGATTCACAGGAATGGGGACGTTGGGGAGATCTACAGCCCTAGGTAGTGGTTCGGGTGGTTCCGGGTCGGTTTCGGGTTCCGGCGCGGCTAGGTTTGAGGCCGCGGAGGAGAAGACGACGGTTGATGACTCCGGCGGGAGGGGAGGGTCCGGCGGGGAGCTGGTTAGGTCGTTTGTTGAGCTGGTTAAGACTGTGGAGGCGAAAGTCTCGGCGGGGTTGAGTTTCGGGGAGCTGGATACGTGTATGTTGAGAGGGAGTGAGAGTGTTGGAGAGATGGAGTCGGGTTTGGGGGATGAGAGGAGAGTGGTGAGTATTGGTTCGAAGACGAATTCGGATGCTAATGTTAATGGGAACTGTTGCAGCGAAACCAAGGCCAGTTCTGGTGTGGACGGCGGTGTTGAGGAGAATGGGAATTCTTGTGATGTTACCAAGGCTGATTCTGGTGTGAACAACGGGGTTGAGGAGAATGGGAAGTCGTTGGATGAAATTGGAGAAACTGAGGTGATTGAGGTTCCCGTTGCAGGGACGAGTGAGAATGGTGAAGACCGGGAAGGAGAAGAGTTGGGTGATGGGGTATATGAGTTCTGTATTGGAGATTTTGTGTGGGGTAAGATTAAGAACCACCCATGGTGGCCGGGCCAGATTTGTGATCCTTCAGATGCTTCTGAGCATGCAGCGAAATTGAAATCCAAGGACAAACTTCTTGTTGCATACTTTGGGGATGACACTTTTGCCTGGTGCCATCCGTCGCAGTTGAAACCCTTCGAGGAATATTTTGTGGAGAAGTCTAAGCTGAGTAGCTCCAGTGTTTTTGTTATTGCTGTGCAGCAGGCTGTGGATGAGATTGGTAGGCTTGTGAAGTTGAAGATGAGTTGTGCTTGCATGGGGGAAGAGTTTCTAAGCAGTTGTAACCGACCCTTCGCATCGAATGCTGGAGTTAAGGAAGGAGTTGTTGTCCCCGAAGGCCGAGTTGGGAAGTTTTTTGGTCATCTATCTCAGCCGGTTGACCTTCTTGCTGAATTGAAACATATTGCACAAGTTGCTTCCTTGACTAGTGCTCTTGAGCTCAATGTATTAAAGAGTTTGCTGTCTTCCTTCTATTTTTCGAAAGGGGGCTATCAGTTACCTGTTTACAGTGAACCCCAGCTCATTCTTGGTCTTGAAGATGAGCGGAAGATGGTGGAAGTCCCAGTGCAGTGGTCATCTGATGACATGTCGTCTTCTCCCATAGGCTCCAATACTGGAAATGCTGAACAAGTTCTGTTGCAAAGGTCACCACCAAGTATAGAAAATAGGCAGCCCCAGAAAAGGAAGGAGAAGAGCATTGCTGATCTTCTTGGAGCAGCCAATGGTGTTGAGGGTAAAAGCATGGATGTGGTTGTAGCTAAAGAAGGTGCAATCTCAGAGAAACGAGGGGTATCATCCAGTTGGAAGAAGCAGAAAAGTAGTGATATTGATGGTGAGGGTATATTGACTCTCAAATCAGGTGAGGAAAGAGGCAAATTCTCAGAGTCTCCCATAAGCACTAAGAAGGCTCCATTGGCAAGGAGAAGGAAACAAGATGAAGGTATTGGATTCAACAGTAGTGACGGTTTGGCTAAAGAAAGTGCTGGTGAAGAGGAAGAAAGTAAGAAGACTCCACTGTCAAGGAGAAGGAAGAGGGATGAATGTATTAGCACTGATGGTAAAGATAGTGATGCCCTAGAAAAAGCTGGTGGAACGGATGAAACTAAGAAGGCTCCCTTGTCAAGGAGAAGGAAGAAGAATGAAGATACTCACATCAACAGTAATGATGGTGAGGCCAATGTTGGTCTGCAAACAGACATGAAGGACCAAATTGATAAGGGCTCTTTGTCGAGGGAAAGAAAAAAAAGCAAGTACTTGTCACCACCCTTCACAATAAGTGACACAAGGAAAAGAAAACCAAACCTGGAAACAGAATCTCCAAATGCAGTCACGAGTCATGGTTTGGGGGCAGAGGGGGAAGTGCGAGACATGGAATTAGAAGTATCTCCGGAGGCTTCTAATAAACCTCAGTTTGGGGAGAGGATGACCAGGGCTGCTGCCAACCTTAAGGAGTCCCCTCAGGTTTTGAATCGTTGCAGTGAGGAATTACAAGAGGAACAATCGATAGATGGTGAGAATAACAGCACCGATGTTAAAACACCAACAGAAGATGAGAAGAAGCGTGTTGATCCAATGAGAGCTAATGCAGCAACTAATGAAGTGCTATCTGGAGTCCTCTCTGCTGCTGTTGATCCATCATATCCAGTCAAACAGAAATCCTCCTTTGAGATTGTTGGTGATTTTGTATCCATATTTAGAGACTCAGTTTACCACAATGGCTGCTACTCAAAGCTTTACAAGAAGCACCAACGTCTTGGAAAGAGAAAGAAATCAGATTCTGAACCGGGGTTATTGGTGAAAGACAATCAAACTGCTGCAAATGAAGGTGAATCTGATAAGCGTACAAAAAAGAAAGCTTCTGAGACACGAAGTGCAAAGAGAAGAAAGCTAAATTCTGTAATTAAGTCGTTGGGAAAAGACAATGAGAACGCAGAAAATCTGCCTGTTAGTGGAAGTGGGCAGAGGAACATCAACAATAACCAAGATAAGCCTAAGAAAAAGCAAGCTGTTGAGCCACCAATTTCAAAGCTGGTGAGGCGGAGATCAAAGCATGCTGAAGGTCGTGTTAAGGAGACGGAAGAAGAGGCTTCACCTACATCCCTTTTTGTAATATTTGGCCCTGGATCCTCGCTGCCCACGAAGGATGATCTTCTCAGAATATACGGCAAATTTGGGGAACTAAATGTAACTGAAACTGAGATGTTCTACACCAATTTCTGTGCCCGTGTGGCGTTTGTAATGAGCTCTGATGCGGAAGAAGCCTTCAATGATTCTCTAATCCACAGTCCCTTTGGAGCTTCCAACGTCAATTTCCGGCTCCAAAACCCCTCAGGTGTTTCTAAGACTCGTGAGCTGAGCGCATTACCTGAATCTCCTCCAGCTAAGAAGTCCGAGTCCAAGAGTGCAAGTCAGGCATCAGTAGCTTCAGAAACGCCTGCTGGTAAGCCTTCACAGGTTGGTTTCATTAGGCATAAACTTGAGATGATGATATCAATGCTGGGAGACTCGGATCACAAAGTGTCACCTGTTGTCACATCCAAATTGAAGAATGAGATAAAGGATCTACTGAAGGTGGTGAGCGCAATGGGTGAATCCTCATGTTAGATTGGATACTGTTAGATCTAGACACATTCCTGGTTAATGTCATATAGCTAATGATCCATATGTAGGGTTTAGAGATGATCTCACAATTTCCTTTCCGGATGTTTGTGGATGGAGTTATATATTCTCTGTTGTGTAGAGACTTCGTACTACTTTTTGTCTTTTGGAGTACAAATGGATGCCAATCAAGCTATACTATCGTCTTTGTTACTGGTGTCTTACCATTCAGTTTACCGATCAACGTTGAATTTTGTTTTCTGATGTAAAATATGTTCCCTTCTGGAAATCTTCCCATGAAACCCCAAAGAATGCAGAAGTTTTAGGTATGAAGCTGATCTCTGTTCTCTAGTTTTGTAGGATTTTACAGTTAATTTTTTTCCTAGAGATGCCTCAACAAGAACTAAATATTTGGGAGAAAGCACCCTGGTTTGCGGATTTCATACATTGTCTGTGGCTGAAGCTCGTATGGGTTACACCGAGCGTGTGGTCGGGTTGGTCTGGTTTTACCTGAAAGCTACATACACTCGCACAATAGTCATAGCAAGCACATTACATAGCACAAAACACATTAAACATACCAGGGAACATCCAAGCTCATTCTTACATAGCACAATACCTCAACAATACAAAGAATTCAAATTCCTAAAATGAAATCAATGTAGTTCTTTTTAGTTGGTTTCAAACTTTTAGGTACAAAGACTGGCTTCAGTCATCAACAGGATCCTGGGGTGTCTCTTCAGCACTGCGCTTGATTGTGATGACAGGGCATTCAGCATGCTTCACGCAAAATTCACTCACAGTCCCCACGAAAACCCTACACAGAAAACACAAGGAGGAATTTTGTAGTTAGCAGTGGACAAAGATTTTATACTAATCTATCTGGTAAGACTTGAAAGATGTGAAAAAACAGCAGCTGTACAAAATATAGAAGCATACCTCTGGAAAGGACCAAGACCACGGCAGCCAACAACCAGAAGATCTGGCTGCAAGCGCTTCACCTCATGGCAGATTACTTCCTTGGGATCACCTCTTTTGATCCATGCTTCACAAGCAACCTGCAAGCAGTCCAACATAGATTTGAAAACTTAAAGCTTCAATGTACTGTTCTTCCAAATGCAATTATAATATGTAATAGTTTTCAAGGATGAATCCTAGTACCCCAATTGCATGACATCTCTCAACAAAGAACTCCAGCAGATGAGCCCCTCTTGCCCGGTCTCTACGCTTCAAGCTTTTAAAATCCTCCGGTGATGCATAGATGCTATCCATGTCGTCAAAACCTGTTACAGGAAGAGATGACAGATGTTAACGAGCATGAAAATAGTTATAGTCCACATACATTGAGCAACATAGATTAAAAAATGACAGGGCCACATGGAAAATACGTAGGAAACAGCAATGAGAAGACGAAGAACTACACATCCACAATTCAGAACATCCAGGTTCATGTATTGGTAACTGCCAGCATTCTCTCAATTGAGGATGCTTAGCACTGCTTGAATGCAGAAACACATCAGCAAAAATGAGGCGCCAAGCCCCTATCGACATTTTCCATACAATCAAACTCATGACTACGAATTCTCCACGCTATACTCACCGTCGATAACAGAACTACCAGAATCAACAAGGATATCTGATTATACACCACTCAAACATATCGAAAACCAATAACATATCACAATGCACAGCCAAATTTTCAGGTTATATCTAGAATTAAAAAGTAAATAAAATCATCACCTTAACTACAGGATTAGAGATGCAAAATTACATTACTTAGAAGAACAGGATATACAAAACGAGTGATAATTAGTCAAATTCATCAAATCAACTATCATCACCTAGCTACCTAAAGCATCGATTCTCTAATTCCTTGATCAAGCTATTCGAGTATATCATTTCGGTTCGGTTTTCGATTCCGGTTTAATTTCGTAGTGAAAAAAACAGTGAGTAAATGAAATGAAATTACAGAGAGAGAGAGAGAGAGAGAGAGGCACCGTCTTCGTCAGGAACTTGGACATGGAGGAAGAAAAGCTTGAAGCCTGAGGTGTTGGAGCGGACGATCTTGTCGAGAGTCCACTCGAAGGCTTTGCGGCTGCTTATGGAGGCGTGCGGGTAACCCTTGATCGTCGACTCGTTCACTCCCATCAGCACCCGAGTTGGTGCCGCACCCGCCATCTCCAACTCACTGAGTCACTCTCACTCGTTTTCGCTCTCTTTCTTTTTTTGTGGAGACAAAAAGACTTGAAAGAGATTAATTTACTTCTTCGTTATATAAGCGGCGCTTTCGTTGGACAGGTGTCACAGAATAATAGAGGGCCGGACATGTGGCAACAGAGAGAGGGTACACAGGAAAAACGGGAACAAGGGAACAGCCGACTCGAAACAGCGGGCTAGGCGGAACTTATTTGAATTGGGCCTAGGAACGTTGTTGGCCCATCTTTAAAAAAAAATATTATTAGAAAAAACTAAAATGACTAATATGTAATTTGCTTAGAAAGAAAATACAAAACGATGGTACTTCCCACATCTCCTGTCCTATAAGGCCTTCCCTGTGTTTCTAGCCTACCGAGTTGTGTACTGTTTTCATTATATGAAGGTTCTAACCATGTAATGGAGCTTAACTATTAGTAAGAAGAACAATTTATGTAACAATAGCTATGTTTTGTGTTTCTCATCTGTTGCATCTGCAGCTCATCGTAGCTTCTGGTTGTTTAATTTTCAATCAGTGTCAATATCAACATGTTACAGATATACAGTTATATCCCCAGACATTCATAACTCGTTTGTTTGTCTATAATCAGAGGACATTTTTGAGTTTAATGTATAATTTAACCTCCTCAAGATAGAGTTTAATAATCCCATTGTTATTGAGGCATCGGCTCACTCGGCGTCATTGTGACTACAAAGCACAATGGCTGGTGGTTCTTTCATTGTCCACAAGGGATGTCAAAGGTGTGCAGCTTGGCAGGGGAACAAACATCACCTCCTTTTAGGATTCTGCATATTGAAAAATCCTAGTCGACAGTGTGGTGTGTAAAAATGATGTCAATTTCACCTCAATTCTTTACTCTTTATGATTTAAAGAAACAACCATTACACCTTTGTTGAATTGACGAAACCTGATAATAGTCATAATACCATCCCAAAGTCCTGACCATCAAAATAATATGAACGATAAACGAGTTGATCCAGAACAAACTGATCAAATAGCTCGCAAGTGATTTTCTTAACTATTTAACATACACACCCCATTAAATTTAATTGTGTCAATTTAGAATTTGTTACGACATGCTTAATTCTTCAGATATAAGTACAATTCGACACGACAACGTTAACAAACCCGACCTAAATCACATCGGCAACAAAACAACTCATGCGCGGGTACCGGTGCAAAGTTTTCTCTTGGCAGCATGCTGCCTTCTGCCACTGCCATAAACACTCTTCAAACACCACTGTACAAATCCCCATATTTTAACTGCAAGAACATATGGAACTACAAATTGGAAGAAAAAAAAATTTAAAAAAAAATCTGGAGGAATTGCTATATTATAAATCATCAATGTTTAATTTGACAAACAATCCCATTATAATTCATGTTCCCAAATTGCCCTTACCTTGCACAGACTGAACAACCCCACCACTGAAGGAAACCCTCCCAAAACCCAAATGTCCTACCTGGTACAATTCCAGCCATACCCTCTCTGCACTACTCACACAGTCCTCCTCTTCCTCTTCCCGATCATCAAAACCGAACACGTAGCCCGATATCTGCGCCGGCAACTCCTCCTCCGCCGCGCACCGTCGCTGCCTTTGACTACTACTGCCACCACTACAATGCTTCATCTTCTTCTTACCCTTGCATTTTTGCTTGGATTTCCGATTCTGCCCCTGGCTCTCTCTCAGCTTCTTCTTCTTGCCTAGCCCCAAACACCTCCTCCCCACCATCCACGGCACCTTGACCAGCGCCAAAGTCAACAGGTTGAACAGCGCGCAGGGGCAGCAGCACAGCGCCACGCAGTCGGCGATCATGCCGGCGCTGCATGACCGGCAGTACTTGCCGGAGCACTCCACCCGGTCGCCGTCGCCGTCGTCGTCCACGGGGTATCGGCTCTTCTTGGCTCTGCTGATTGCGGTGGCTGCACCGTCGGAGGAAGTCGAGTCCGGTGGCGCCGGAGGAGGACTCGGGCTATCGTGATGACCCATTTCGGGTCGAGCGGATTACTTGACCCGTTTTTTTTAACCTGGAAGAAGAGAAAGAGGAAGAGAGTGAGTCTGAATCTTCCAGAGTTTCTAGGAAAGGCAAGGCATTGAAGGCATTTCTGATTCTGTGGGACTTTATACGACGTTTTTCTTTTCATGCATTTTTTTTGTCCATCAATATGAATTAGATTATAGCACGGAACACATAGGTATGTAGTAATCACGATCTTAATCACCAAAGTTTACTTGGATCCGAGTGATTAACTCAGATATCATGGTCAGCGCGGGTAAGCATCTAATAAGATAATTCTAGGGCTGCCCTTTGTAGAGGGTAAGGATAAGCAAGTAAATTTGACTGATAGCTGTTAAAGTGAATGTGAGTGGGTAACAATCATTTTCGTATAATGCAAAAGGTAATGTTGAAAATGGTAATGGGAGTAATACGAGACAGACTAGGGCAGAGACCAAAACTATGAATGAGTTTTTATTTTTTCTGGTTGTAATTTTTCTGAGATAAGTTGATATATAACTTCATGTCCCATCCCTAATTTGGCTTTGCAAAATTTCCATGTTCAGTCCTATCCACCGACCCTACCCTCTTTTCTATTTTTTCTTGTCAAATGAATAATTACTATAACTCTTTCTCCATTTTTTGAATCTAAAGTGCTATGTCATTGATAATTTTGCTAGCATATATAGTTTACATATCAAATTTACCAGGCATTTATAAACTTCTAAATATGCGTCTTTGAAAATAAGCAAGATTCAAAGTGAATTTAAATTTCAAAGATGCACACAATCAATTAAAAGATAAAATCAAAATGTAAACTAATTGAACTAATCGATGTGGGTTTTGTGTTTCACATTCTTAAAAGAAGAAAGTTGAACCCACTTATGCTTATGGATGGCAAAGTGATTTCATTTCACGGGTTATCCTAGTGGTTTTTCACGGGTTAATCCTAGTTCTTTTAGTGCATGTCAATATTAGGTCGGATTTATTAAAGGAAGTTTTGTTTACCTTCAAAACTAAAACATGGAAAAGGCCAACAGCTAAAGGAGGGAAAGTTTCAAAATATTTGTAGATTTGGTATGTAAATTCGAAATGACATACCATATAAGTGTGACAATGAGAAAAGGTAAGATGTTATCCGGTTTCCAATTTGCTGAAAGGTCTCATATATATAACATCTACTCGAGTTTTCAAGACATTGCTGCCAACATCAAGACGTGCAATTATACAAGTTAGAACTAGATCAGGTTTGAAGACAAGGACAATGGTTTTTTTTCTTTTTTCTTCTTCTAGCTTCTTCTTTGGGTCTGAAAATTTTTAATATGGAGATGGAGGAAAATAATAATGTTACTCAAGTAAGTTAGAGCAATAATGTACTGCTCATGTTTTTGATCTAATGAAATAGGGTTACCTAGCTAAAGTTTCAATCTCAGATAGTAATGTCATTAAGCAACACCTCTACAAGAAAGCAGCAGAAATTTAATCAAATTGTTACGCAAAGAACGTGACATTTGTTCTTAGATCGAAAAAATAAGCAACACGTAACGTAATTGGAAAATGTCATCTTGAGAAATGTCATATGTCATATATTAAATGTTTAAACCTCAAAATCTACAAAGTTCATAACCATTACTCGTCACTGAAAGCTCAAAATGCCATCTTAGTTGTGATGCACACTCCGATCCCTTCATTTCAGTGCCATTCTTCATCAGGGTTAGTTTAGAAAATAGCCACTCAACTAAAATTAGTAAAATGTAATTACTAGAATATTGCTTTAGAAATTTAGAACCATTGAATTTTGAGTTTTGACTATTATCTTAGATTTAAAACTCTGTCCTTGCCATGTTAGGAACAGCTGAAAAAGAAAACAATAATAATTTCAGGTTGGCAGATTCTCTGAACACGAAAACCAAAACTCATGAGGTGGGGGGTGTTTTCAGATTTGGTAAAAAACCAAAAACTAATGCAAAAAACCAATTAAATTTGGGTCCCTTAAATTTGTTAATTTTGTTAAAAATGGAGAACTATGATGTCATTGCATTCACAACACAGTGATCAGATTTCATTTGCTGGGTAGGATCTGAGGTGAGAATCTCAACCAGACGAGACTGGATAAGAATCAAAGGAAAAAGAAGAGGTAGCCATGTTCCATAGTCCTGTACTGCTACTACTAGTTAGGAAGTGGCCAATAGAACAAAAAGCTACATTGGTGTTTTTTTTTATGCAAATGGTTTTTCTGACTGAAAATCGATGAACAGTGAAAGACTACTCCTAAAAGATCAGAGAGACAATGACTTTCTACTCGAGCAGGATAGTGTTACAAGGAAAAGGCTAAACAGTGAGCAGTAGTAGTGGGGTAGATCCACAGTGAATCGGCCAATCATCAGCAAAAGGTTAAATTTAGAGTATCGTTCACGATCATTGATCGAGCATTATCAGCTTTTCTGGTATTGCATGGAATAATATGACAACAGTGAGACTCGTCCTAGCTAACTGAGTAACTGATGCACATTCTTGATTCGCAGAGGTAAATGCGGAAGAAATGAAAATTGAACTATACCCCTGGAATGCAAATGGAAAATGTATATGACATGAAGAGGAAGATCGAAGAAGAAGAAGTGGAAGAACTCACTTTGATTGGAGCTGGAACTAATGTTGATGGTTCTAACTTCTGAGAAAGCTTGATCACTGTGTGTAGTAATTGAAAAACCAAGAAGAGAAGAAGAAGAAGAAGTGACTTCTGAGAAAGCTTAATCTCTGTGTGTAGTAATGTGTCGATCTGATCTGAAAGAGCTTTTCTTCAAGTCTTCTCTTGTGCTGATTGTTTATAATGTGGGATTGTTTTCTGCTGCAAAAGCAGAATCAGCACTCAACTTCTTTTCTCTCTCTCTCTCTCTCTCTGATGATCGAGGTGAGGTCTCTGGTTTGCTTTTTATTGATGATTTGTTTAGTACTGTAGCTACTGACTTGCAAGCTTTATTTTTTGATGATATTAAAAGCAAAAGATTTTCTTATATTTATAACCCTGTGGAGGCAGAATAAAGAAATGGGAAAATTAATTAGTAGTCGTCACAAAAACAAAGAGAGAAATGCGAGATGGGGCATTGGTTTTGGTTTTCATGAGTGAGTGAGTGAGTACCGATGAGCTTGGTAGAGAGCATAGAGCGAATATAGGGAACTGTTCCCATCTTACCAAGATCCTTTTCCACTCTTTGGACTTTTATTTACAGATTTCGGATCTTCTTGCTTTCTTTGATGTCAATGCGTAGTAATGTAGAGTCCCAAATTTTTAATTGTTTTTTATTAGAGAATCTTGAGTAAATTTTGAGTTTGATTTTCGTAAATTAAATTGTATGTAGAGTTTCAAATCTTTAATTGTTTTTTATTAGAGAATCTTGAGTAAATTTTGAATTTAATTTACGAAAATCAAACTCAAAATTTACTACTCAAGCAATTAAAGATTTGAGACTCTACATAAATTAAATTCAAAATTTATTCAAGATTTTCTAATAAAAAACAATTAAATATTTGGGACTCTACAAGTAATGCCCGCAACTAGATAGGGTTCTTGTGCTTGCAAAATGAAACTCAAAATCTAAAGTTAAATTGACTTCATTTTGTTGAATTTGGATCTCCATTTTGGACCGAAATGAATCGAGTTTCTTATATATCGAAATCAAAACTCGAAGCAAAAAATCGGAGCGAATTCCCACATCCAAGTACACTTGAACCATCATTGCAAGTCACGTGCGCTGTTAGGTTTCATATGTTAGTTGGACCGATAATGAAGAACAGTCAAACGAAAACCAAAGTGCAGTAGCAATCCGAACCTCTAAATCTAAGCCAAGTTGAATTCATTTGATTAAAATCGGATCTCCATCCATAACTGACAGTCCCCTTCCAGAGTGGGATCCCACTTTGAAATTAAAGTGTGGACTCCTTATTTCGCTCACTTTCATGTCGTATTTACACATCTCAACCGTACAATGTCTAAAACACAGTGTGTAGATCATTCCTGCAAAGTTTCATCAAATTTGAAGATCATTTGGGTACCGAATTAGATTAAATAAATCAACAGAACAAAAGTTGTCCAAACAGAACCGTTCGTGTAAATTACGATTACGGAAGCTCAATTGATCTTCAAATTTGATGAAACTTTGCATGAATGATCTACACACTGTGTTTTAGACATTGTACGGTTGGGATGTGGAAATACGACCTGAAAGTGAGCAAAATAAAAAGTCTCGCACTTTAATTTCAAAGCGGGATCTCACTCTGGAAGGGGACTGCCATAACCGAAATGAATCAAGATTCTTAACTATAAATCGAAATAGAAACTTGAAGCGCAAAATAAAAATCCTACCCGGTCTCAATTTGGCCATAAACATAACGGAATGAACCAAGCTCTACCTTTCTTTTAACTTCTAACCCATGTCCAACCCAACGCCTATACAAGGATTACGTATGGGAAATATTAAAAGGCCATATACATGATTTCATTAAACAAATAGAGGTAGATAGGATAAGGAGTGTTGTTATATTGTGTATGTATGACCAGCTAGCACAATGTCACTATGTGCATGTCATTGTTCGTTCTCAAGTTTCGACCAAACCTAGGGCCTAGCTACCTTTCTGTCACACACACACTCTTTCACAATATTCAACTGCATTCAACATCAACAATAAACAAACACCAATCATGACCACCACTATGCATGTCCATCAAGGTTGTTCATGAATATAGATCTAAGCCAGGGTTTGCATGTCCCATTGAGTTGGGGTCTGTTTCTGGAGCATATATACTTCTCGATCAATCTATGGCCGGCCGCTTAGTTCATGATTATGGTGTTTTTGAATATATAACAATCATATCTAAACATATCTAAACTTCCCTTTGATATATATTCAATAGGTGTTTAATCTAATTAGAAAAGCTGACGGGTAACCGACTAACGACCGGCCTAAATCGGAAAAAAGATTTTGTTGTTGGCAGAAAAGATGCATACAAGAAGAAACTTGCATATATCATAACCACGGGCGAGAGAATTACCTATTCAATATCACCGGTGCCGACGACATACTGTCGATAATGTTTCCAATAGACATTGACTATCATATCAGTGACGAGTAAGTTATTTTATTTTTACCAAATCAGATAACGATCCATTGTAAATTTTTAAAAAATCGATCTAAATACAAGAGAGCTCTTCTAATGAGGACCCTTAAGTTGAGGACTTTTCGGCTTATCCCATATTTCGATCTTATATCCACATTTAACTGTTTAGTTTATAAGTATTTATGAGTAGATTATTTATCCAAATTTTAGCTATATTGAAAATTGTTAAGACATTCATAAATGTGATTTATCAATTATGAACTTGAACGGTTCATATTTAACAGATTTGGTTTGTCCATTAATTTGATCTAGTTTGTTATCTTAACTGAAAAATTTCAATTTTTAACTGAAAATTTATAAAAATTATCTACTCATATAAACCTAAAAAATGAACAATGAACGGATGAATGTCAAAATGTGATCGAAAAATAGATCTTTTAAACCATAAACCAAAAAGTCTTCAACTAATCCTCAACTTAAGAAATCTTAATCCTCGCTAGAAATCTTTCCCTAAATACAATACAAATCCATGAATCGTATCACTTTGAGTCCTGACCAACGCTGATTGGTCAAATAACACTTGGAGATTCGTCGCCATGGGGTTCCGACTTCCCAAGTCCCAACTTATTCATAGCTTTTGCGACGAAGTATTTTCGCCGCCAATGGTGTCCAGTGTTCCAAAACATCAGTTAAGTGGGCTTGTAAAATCTATTATTTGGTAAGTAAACTGTGGGCTCATACTGGTTTGTTAAACCCTAAAAGCCCGAAAAAAAGCTATATATAACAGCGCGCAAGCAGCCTCCTCTCACGCTCATTCTTTAAACCCTATTGTAGTCCAAGAGAGAGCTCTGCCTCTGGTGCTAGCAGCAGCTGCTTCTTCGTTTTCTCTTTTATGTTTTTTGTTTTGTTTTGAAATCGATTGGGCAAAGATGATGAGTGCTTAAATTTCTGACACCTCTTGTATGAGAAGTGCCTGTAAAAGGGCTCTTCGTTGAGCACAGTTAGCAACTCTCTGAGCCTTTTTCTTAATAATCTCCTTACTTAAGTTCATAGTTTCTGACCCTGTGATATAATGGAATTATTGATTTGGAAACTTGGGTTTTAGTGTCTTTGTTTTGCTGATTGCTGAAGAATCTACCCGGAACCGTTTGGTTTATATTTCCTCAATCTTGTTTTTGCTTACAGAACTTGAACTTTTGGATCCTTTGAAGTCAATTTGCTTGATTTACAATCTTATTATGGATTTTGTCTTTGCACAATCCTTATCTTGTTCTTAACCTCTGTTTGTAATGGTCGTCCTTTCAATATTCTAAGGGATCCATGGATTCAAAATTTATTTGATCTGATTTCTGAAAGAGCTGCTGCTACTGATGATATTGGGTTCTGAATAAAACTCTCTTCGATTTTCTTGGAGAGGATCAGAGACTCTTTGATTTGCTCATCTCAAAGATTAATTTCTGAATTTTGGGGTAAAAAGAAAAAATTGACCATAAAAATAAACGGCGGGCGGTGGCCCAGTTGACGCGGCCCAAATAGATCCCGTCCATCAATACAAAAAAAATTATCTGATGTAAAAAAGAAAAAATAGAACGTAAAAATGAAGAAATAATAGAACGTAAAAAAAAGAAACGGGTTAGGTGGATTTCTTGGCGGTAACCACGTAGACCTGGACCAAACACCTCGTGGGGTTCACTTTTTATTTTTTATAAATAAGTATGTGCATGAGTTCGTAACGGTTTATACGTTTGATTATCATGTTTTCATATTATTTTTTTTTCGTTCTGAGGATTTATATATGTATGTGAAGATATACACCATATACTAAATATGTTCTCGTAATCTAGGTGTAAAAAGAAAACGTAGAATGTAAAAATTACATGAAGTCGAATCAGTAACCAGAATGCTTACAAAGTCGGATCAATAAACCAAAACCAAGAGGGCTACATATCTCAGGGTGGTACTTAATAGTATTCTTGGTTTTGGTTGTAGCAACTCCTCAGTGTTCTTGACAAGAGATTTGTAAGTTT
This sequence comes from Fragaria nilgerrensis, assembly GCA_010134655.1. NCBI lineage: Eukaryota > Viridiplantae > Streptophyta > Magnoliopsida > Rosales > Rosaceae > Fragaria > Fragaria nilgerrensis. The sequence goes on along the minus strand of CM020982.1, from coordinate 48,579,596 downwards.
CTTATTGGACAATTCATATCTAAGATGATGAACAATGCTAGAGCCTTCTTCATTTCCACATATCTTGTTCCTTGACATACTCGTCTCCCCTGCTAGCTTCTCTGCCTGCTTCTCTGTTTCAATGACTTGATCAAAGCAAATGTATCTACCAAATGCCGATTTGTTTATTTCCTCATACACACTTACATGTGCTTCTGCTAGTCTCATCACGTCCACGGTTGCTAGCACGCCACTTCGGTACATTTCTTGCGCTCCTGAATAATGATGCATTCACAACAAAGTGATTCGAATTTGGTACGTTTAGTCTTCAAAAACAAAAGGGTGTTGGTGAATAATGAGAAACTTCCGGTATAAGGGTTCAATAAGTACCTTTGAGATATGCAATTGTCGCTGTGGGGTTTCTTGAGCAAAATTCAGGACCAGTAACGAGACCTGGGCAGATTGTAGTGAGCTTCAACCCAGTTTCTTTTGCTAATGTCCATGCAGCTTTCTCTGCTCTAAGCTTGCCCAAAGCATACCACAGCTGCCAATTTTTGAAGGTTGAGATCAATAAGCTAAACAACAGAATATAAACACCAGTTGCCTAGTTTTGGGGTGAATTTCCAACCTTGTTGTGTATGCAGAGTGACTCATTGCTCCAGGAGTCATGGTTGATCACAGGGATTGAGGAGAGGTCATTTTGCTCTTGCCAAACACAGGCTAAAAGTGAAGAAGTGAGCACACATTTTCTTACTGTCGCTGTCACGCATGCCCTCATCACATTCTCACTTGCCTTCACTTCTATCTCAGCCATGGATTTCTATCCCATACAATTCAAAAATCCAAGTTACTACATGAAAAAAGCCATAATGTAACACTGTAACAAGCACGCCATAAACATACTGATGTCATTGATGTGCCATTTTAACAATAATATGATGACTATACTCCAATAATAAGATAGATGAATTGCATCATCGCAATAGCTACTGTGCTCAAATTGAGAAGATATGAACCAAGATTTGCTTAAGACGTGATTATTAAGCATTATTAGATCATTTAGATGACTTCCTCACTCACTCAAGTAATATTGGTAACAGGTATGCATCACTAAACATTAAACTAGAGAAACTTGGTGACCGACAGAAATGGACTCACTGTGTACCCCGAGAGGCCAGCAGGGTCGGTATATCCAGAGGTGTGGAAGACGCCACGACATCCCTGAAATGCTTGTGATAAGCTTTCAACTTCTGCTAGCTTCGCCATAACTACAGTGACGTTAACATTTGCCGTCGTCATCTCCCTCAGTTTCTCAACGTCCACTGCCATTTCCGGCCGGCACAAATAGTCAAACAAACATTATAGTCATACGTACACAACAAACTTAACTAATTAAACATGCAAATGATCGAGATAACGTTGTATTATTAAACAACGGTTTGAGTAAGTTCGTATGAATTAATTACCGGAGTTGTCAACGATGATGCGGACGGAGTAGCCGCGAAGGAGGAGGCGGTTGACGACGGCGAGACCCAAGAAGGAAACGCCGCTTGTGACGCATACCAGCTTGTCATCCGAGTCATGATCAGTAGAAGCGCTTTTGACTGAGAAGCGTTTTTGTGGAAGATGTGGTTTGTCTTGGCCGGCGGAAGCGACCAACATGCGGCGGAGCTCTTGGAGAAGCTCGTGATCTTCTTCCCTCCCCATTTTACGTGATCAAAGAGAAAACCGAAAGAGCTGATCGATGATACGTTAAGTTTGCTGCTTCTTCTTCTTTGCTGTTTTATTTAGAGATGAGGGAGGAAAAGAGTTGTGAGGTTTAGATGAAGAAGAAGTTTTCTGTTCTTCTTCTATAAATTGAGTCTAGTCTAGTGGGAACTCATGCAAAGATCGCGTTTACTTTCAGCCCGTGAAAAACTGTCAACTGAGTACCCGCGGCTTATTTTGCGACTTGGCTTGAGCTGTTATTGGCGTTTGCAAATTCCAACCTAAATAATGGAGAAACGATTTGTTTTGCTATCAATATACGCTAAATGGATGTCAATTGATACTTTAGAAGAGGCGCATCCAAAGGCAACATTTCATCCGGTAATGGTTCAAATACATGCGTCACAGTTTGAAGCGATATAGTTTGTTGTCCACCGCTCTTAATACATATTCAGGCCTAGTAATCTTAAACACTTGGGATTTGGGTTCGGATCTTGGATCATGCCGTAGCTAGAAATCATAATTAGAAGGGTCAAGAGTTTAAACAATAATGTCATACAAAATAAAAATATGATCTTCATTAATGGTAGGACGATATAACTTTTCATCAAATAATGTATTTGTCCTCGATCTCGAACATTAGGATCGTAGTTTAAAATTGGAGTCTGAAGTCCCAAATCTCCAGGAAGCTAGGTTCTCTATGTTAAACTAGTTGACATAATGGTTTGACGTACCAATATCTTCAAATGCATTACTTGTACCAATATCTTCATATGCATTACTTGTTAGGTGAGTTTGATATGGTGATGATGGATTTATCAAGTTTGCTTCTTCTGGACCATGTTCCGAAGTACCTTTGTTAGATCTATTTTTTTTTAGAGGAGCTTTAGATTATGTCAATTGATCAGCTGCTTTTCTCTTACCATATTTTTCGAATAAAACTAAAGCTTCCATAATTAGGTCGACGAAGAAATATGATATGGACATAGACATAGCCATAGAATAAAACTTACACCAGTAAAATGCTTAGTAGCATCCACTATGAGAACTGGTGTACCATTAACATCCAGAAAGTCATGCACATAAGCTTTTCCAGTTTCAGCAATGCTGATCTTCACCGAATCTTGAGACAACACTCCAATTCTTGACGCCATTTCTACTAGAGGTTAAGCTGAAAACCCAATACATAATACCTTAGCCTTTTCTTTTTTTTGAAGGATTATATCTTTGAAGCAGTTTGAAATGTACAGTCATTGAGTGAAAATTACACATTAGCACACACAAAATCCAAGTTGTTGAAAGCAACAGCTAATGCAGCTAAGCTAAAATCTCCCTAAACCCCATAACAAATCACAAAAAGGAGTTTAACGTGTTTGGGTCAAGTTGATTAATATCTCTGGGCTTCACTTCAAATACTCAGGCCCAAATAATGATGCATACATATATATGTGAATAGAAAAGCCGAAGGGTTCTTCTCTTGCAAGTCATCAACAAGCAAGTCATGGACTCCAGTAGCTTCCCTGTTCCTCACAAACAGTTCTCTTTGGAAATCAAGGTAAAACCCTCTATTTTTCTCATAGAAATAGTTTGGTTTTGGTAACTTTTTTGCCGTTTGGTGCTTCTTTGTATCGCTTGGTTGTTGCCCACAACCTGTTCGATGTAATGCCTCTGAGAGTTTCTGCATTATCAGAACTAGTGGTTATTAGCTTCAATTTCCTTGGTTTTGGGGACCCAGAATTCATGTTTGACTTGGGTTATGTAATCAAGCAGTTATGGTTTGGCAGGGGATCAAAACAGATGTGGTGATTTGCTGTTATGATGATCACTTCCTCGTGAGTTTTTCGGGTTCCTGTTTCACTTTAGTTGGACTTGATGTGGTCTGTGTGGTCAGTTCTGATGTTATGGAATACCTTTCAGGTTATTGCAACTCAAATAGGAGCTATGGGAACTATACTGCAAGCCAGGTTTGCATTAACAGTTCTCTGAGCTGGAGTTGCTACAAGTCATAAACATTATTTCATAAGTCATAACCATTATTTTACAATTGCATCTGTTATGCCTTTCCATAATATCCCCTCAGAACTGCTATGTGAAAGGGCGAAAATAATGATAGTGCGAGTGAGGAACTGATGTGGTGTATATTTTGTTGATCCAGTAAGGAGGAAGGGGCGACATTCAACCCAACGTACAGCGTGTCTGTAATATTTGGCAAGCGAGATGAGGTAATCATGCCAATGACATAGCTCTTAGTTTTTTCATTGACTTGTGTACTCATCTCGATCTATTGTCATGTGTGCAGCCAATGCTAGAGGCATGTGCTCGTCAACTTGTGGAACACATCAGGTACATCTTATAGATTGTACAGACTGCTGTCTTTTCTTTTCTTTCCTCCTCTTACATGTTCATTTGATAGGCTAAGAAATATGTAGCCAATTGATTGCTTGCTCTCCATGTACTCCATTTGGCATACATATCTAATAGCATCTTTCTTTGGATCAGATTAGCTGAAGTTCTAGTGTTCTGATGCATTGAGTTGGTTTTGCAGTAATTCACGCTCTTCCAGGCCATTAATGCTTTCTCTTGGTCTCAAAGACCATTCAGCGGTACAAACTGGTATTTTGATTATTGTTTGTTATGAACTTGTTAGAAGCTGTAAATTGAATTCCTGTTTTATCATGCAGGAGACTTTGAAAGGCATTGTTGCTGCTGTTATCGAGAATCGCCTGTGGTAAATTGGTGTTGCTGGACTAATGAAGTTTGCCATTGAAGTCTCCAGTTCTTGTAGCTGGACTAAACTCTCACCACATGTAATCCAGTTGTTACGTTTGGAGCATTATCAAAGTCGTCATGTTATTTTAGTTCAGCAAATTCCAGACCAGAATTTGAAAACTGTAACTTAAAAACAAAAGCAGGGTTGTTTACTTGTCCTGCTTATAAAATGGTTGTACACTTGTTCTTGTGAGGACATGGGAATACCGTGTGAATACCTTTGATTTTGGTCTCTTTGTTGTCGTTTTTTTGTGTCCTTAAATTGTTCTGTGTTTTGATCAAAAGAATTCATTCATAAAGCACAGGATTGCATCAAGGATTACCCTAAAAATGTTTCGTTCTAGTTTAGGTAGCAAATGAGGATTTTACCCTAAAAAGTAAGAACTAGTATTTACTGTGTTGATGTTATCATTGTTATGTTTGCAGGTGAACATGAAAACGATCACTGAGTTACCAGATGAGGTTCTATCTTACATAGTTTCAAGATGCTGTGGATACTAGCATGATATCCCGCCGGTGGAGGCACATCTGGAAGCATCCAATATTGACAAAGCAGAATCTTGTATTCGATATTCAAAACATATTTGGAAATCAATGCGAGCAACTATTTGATGAATATAATGTTGGCATGTTCGATATGAATTATTTGATGGATGAGATCAAACAAGAATATGTTGTACGTCGTGTGAATGAGTATCTCAAGCTCCACTGTGGTAACAAGGAGAGTCTTTGAAAGTAGCATTCGTTTTTGATGAAGAGTTGGATAGTTGGATTCATTTTGCAACCACAATGGGAGCTCAAGTTGTCGATCTCCAATTGTACCAAGGCTATGGTGGTTCAGACGACTTGTATGTTTTCCCTCACGAATTGTTACCGTGCGGTTCAAGTGGTCTAAAACATTTTTCCTTGCTGAGTTGTGTTCTGAGTCCTCCATCTGATCATTTTGACAGATTCAAGCAGCTAAAAACTCTTCATCTGCGAGATGTTCAAGTAGATGAGAATTTTATGGCATCTCTCTTCTCTGTTTGTTTGTTCCTTGAGAGCTTGAGCTTAGAGTTGTGCACATTGTTTTATTCTCTGACTATCAATGGTCCTCCTTGTCAAACTGACTTGAAAGTGCTCTAGAAAAAACAGAGATTTGTGCAGCTAATCCTGCCTCCTTCGAATACGATCGGAAACTTGCCAACATTTCTTGCATCGAAACTCCACGGTTAGCAGGACTTGTTTTAGTGCAAGCTTTACCAAGAGACTAGACCAATTCCCCTCATGTCCTCTGCTTGAAGAGTTGTATCTGCAGCTCCGGGAATCATGTGCAAGTGATCATCTATTTCTAACGCATGTATGTTTGTGTGAATGCAGGAACAAGTACCCCAAAGCGTATCAATGTTTAGAAATCTTAAGAAATGAAGTTGGTTCTGAGGTCGCCTAAGCGTCATGATTTGTTCAAGAAGATGCCACAGGTGGCATAAGAGAAGATGGGCATTGAGATGCTTTGTAACAAAGACCAACTACAGAGGCCAAAATCTGATTTTATTAACATTTTCCAACAAAGGATTTATTGTTTCTGTGTTGTGTGCAGAGATAATTGAGAACTGAAACGCAAAATAATTTACAAGATTGGGTCAATAAATTATGTTACACAATGAGATTCAAGAGATAGGATATTAGGATTCTCAAAATTTGAATGTCTGCACTAACACACATTCACACATATGTTACACTAGAATACAACCCACCAAAAAATAATAGAAATTGCTCCTATTTGCTCCTATAATTCAGAAGAATCTTGCTGACTCCACGTACCATCATTGGCACCAACGAAATCATCCCGCTAATGGCCACAACAACGCTGTCACGCTCCATTTCCTTTCTGTAACAGTTTCTATCTGTTGGCGGAAACAACTATTTGATTGGCAGCTGTGAACTTTGCCCGTGACATGACATGCCCCATCACTTCACTTCCATTTCTCATATCTTGTCTTTGTTGGCCAAGGCCAATTTTCTTTCTAACTGCAACCATAAAATGATGTAAGAACAATGCAATTGACTTATATTTGAATGGACAAAAAAAAAACACTTCATGTTGAATACACAAACCTGGGCATTTTTCATCTTCTGTCTTTGTAATTCTTCAAGAATATTCCTATAACTGACAACGAAGATGGTATAAGCAGAATGTCATCATTTGATCATCAAGAATAATTTGATTTACTTTCTTACCTTTGTTGCATATTAATTAACACAGATTGCAACTCTCTCTCCCTATGGGAAGCAGGAGGTATCTGCATCCATAACATATATATAGCATTGTCAAAATCTAGTGCAAGCTTGGCATCAACAATAATAAAGGTTCACAAAAATGCAAAATTTGGCACAATATGAGATGGCAGCCTATAAGTAACTTTATAATCAAGAATCCCGTAGCTCCAACGGTGAAACACCCTAGTAGCTTCCGTCTATAAAGTAACTTATTCTGCTAGCTACAACTCTAACTATAAACCTCATCAAGCAAAAATATTATAAAATAACATAAAAAACCAACATGTTTAGAACCGAAAAATTCCGTAGTGCAGCGATGCATAAATGTGGATTCATCAAGTGGTAAAGTGGTTCACTGGTCTGCTACTACATGGAATAATCTACATTGATGCACCAGAGGGGACCCTTCAAAATTACTCTATATACAACACTGCATAGGGACTCATAGTCTCAAATTGAATGGAAATATGACTCAGTAATCGTGAGTCCTCTGTTGGAAGGTGGACAAGCATACAGGCAGGGACCCACCTGGAGGTGGGACCAGTTACAACACGGCCATCAGATGGTCTATTTAGAAAGAAAGTCACAATCCCATGCCATACAGGAATTTGGTGATTCGGTGAGTAATGAAGCATATTAGATACGTTTTTTGTTTGAAGGGTAATATTCAGCCCAACTTAAAATGGCTAAAGTATGTTGAATACATTAGAAGGGTTGCATTTACCTGCAAAAGGTCACTGGTGCTTAGATCGGCTGACTCTCCTTGCGTACCTGTGTAAAACTAGAACTATTAAACCCAAATAACATTGCTAAACACAGTTAAATACCAAAAGTGTTGCATGAAAAGTTGGAAGCATTACCAATGATCTGTTCAAGATATTTGATCAATTTTATTAATTCCTCCTGAGAAAAAAAAAAAGAAGAAGAAGAAGGAAAAAACATGAGGATTTTAGAAATTATTTCTTTGAGCATCAGGGTAAGCCATAAAGCTGACACATACCCTTTGCGAGGTGTTCTGCAGCAGCATGTCTTGTAGTGCTGAGAGAATTGAAACAGCTTGAACATTAGAGGTTGGTGGACTAGTTGAACCTCCAGAAGGATTAAAGAAGCTATTTGAAGAACCCTGGAAAAGAGATGACAATGGCAATGGTTAAATAGCCATTACCTAATTGGTTGCATCATTACTATTTTTATCAAATATCCAAGAAAAAGAAGTGAATACATAAATTACAATTGTTTACTGCAGTTTGAACATATTATAAATTGTGGAGATGATATAATAATAATATATATAAAAAAAAACACATTCAAAGTAGACAACTAGACATAAAAACCAGCAGAAATTGGGCAAGAATGAAACAAAAACTGAAACAAGTGGGATGCCTCGCTCTAAGAAACAAAGGCTTTTGAAGTGTGCATAACAATATAAAATGCAACATTATTCCAAAACTGAAGCATAACAAGTGCGTCTATTACAACTTACAAAAACCACAACCATTTGCATTTTGCAAATAAGTGTCAGCAAGCTGGATAATAAGGATACAACACCCCAAGTGGTAACTATAGCACAAGCATACACTAAGATATCAGATTAATGTACTTTCGTTTAATCGTTTCTGAGCTTAGCAATGATATTTTACCTTTGGACTGAGGTCTGCTGAAGTGACCTTGAAGCGCCCCTTACGCTGCACAACTGCTCCTTCAGACATATCTTCAGCTGGAAAAAACATATGCAGAAAAACCATAACAGAGGACAATCAGTAATTAGATATAGAGATAAACACATCGTCAGCATAAAACTACAAGCGACATACCAGATGTAGGGTTATTGGCATCTCTCTTTTGACGATACAACAATGGACCACTATAGTTCCGTTCAGGTTGATGTTTTGATTGTAGATGATCCCTTCAAAATAAATTCAACATTTTCAATAACATGCGGCAGGTAGAACCAAATACTTAATACAATTTAGATTATTCTAAAAAAGACCGAATATTGTGTCTTATGACTAGCAGGTTTTCATTTGGTCAGAGATAGAACAGTATGCAACAATGCTTGATGCATGGGAAGGGGTTCGATTCTTTGGGTTGAGAAAAGGAAAAATATAGATCATTTATTCATAAAGTTATTTAATAGATCATAGCAAAAATAAACTAAACCAAACTATTATCTTGAAGAAAGAGATAATATTATCTTGACGAAAGCTACCTCTCCCCTTCACCAATAACCTTTTTAGAAGGCACATTATCTGGGAGTAATGAACCACTCATGAATTTTTTAGGTCCAGGGATATCATGGCGTGGTAAATAACTACTTTTCCCTGAAGTCTCACCCCCACTTCTTCCATTTTCATGAACAATGGTTGTGGGACTAGTGGCACTCACATCCTCCTCAAAAACATCAAAACAGCCTCTGCATCAGAAAACATGAAAGAATTAAATAAATATAGAACTTGATACAGTATGTCAAAGAAGCTACCAAAGAATGATAACTCTGGAGTTTATAAAGAGTGTTAAAGTTACATCCAAAAAGCTCAAAATAAACGGTTTCATGAAAAGGGACTTGCATGTTCCTTAAAAACGATTAAATGCAGTAACTTGCAGCTAACATCATCAGATGATAACAATAATTAGACAGACTCAACACAATCTGTTGCAGAATGAGAACTCTAAACAAACGATTTGCCCGCAATATTATTAGTTTTTTACTCTGAGAAGAGAAGTAAAATTGCCATACTTGAGTGCTTGAAGAGGTTTAATAGGAAATGAAGCAAGTGAGCCGTCCAAATCATGAAGGTCATCAAAGCCATCCTAAAAAGGCAGATGCCAAACCCATGAGAAAATGATCACAACTTCCATAATATACTATCTAAGAGACAAGATAGATTAGCTAAAGCAACAACGAGATCATTTTTCATGGTGGCTACTGTACCTCCTCATTGGATGCAGCATTTGACTGGTTTTCCATTTCAACGGTCGACCTCTCTGCTGGAAAGTTAACATCTTCGTAGCTGTCACTTTGCTCCTTATTCCCTTCATGTGGCGTGCCATCATCCTGAATCTGCAATTATTCAGTGACTATTATATTTCGAAACAAATTGCTATAATGATGGTAAAATAAATATTCCATAAATTATGAATTAATTTTCATGGTTAATGATGACTAGAAATAGACTGATATCACTTACAAGGGCAGCCTGATTTTTCAAATCTTCAAGGTTAAAATTCCAGGCACTGATTCCTCGGATATACTCTTGCTGCAAATAAGATAACTGTTATTCAGCATGCGTACACAGACAATATAATTGTTCATGAGGGTACAAACATAAACACATGTCCTAACATGGAGGGGATGCATACCCATAGTTAACACCTAAGCCAGCTGTCAATGAAATGGGCCATAAACAGCTCATTCTTTTGACAATTTATAAATGTGGAAAAAGATGGAGTCTTTTTTGACTTCTTTACAAGCTACTAAATAATATTCTTCCATCTAGACATAATAAATACAAAACTAGTAAGAATAAAACTTTGAGAGCAACACTATTAAGTGCGATGGGAGAAGAAAGTTGAAACTGTAAAGCCCAAAGCACAGCAGACCGTTGCAACGAAACAACTAAGATGTACGTAGCATAACTACTTTTGGAGATTGAAACTCAGACTCCTGTAATTTTTTTGGTTGAAATTCTTACAAATAGGCAAAATGTAAGTTACTAAAAAAGGAAACATAGAGTATTTGATTGTAAAATGGGAGTGTAAATTTCAGTCCCCCTAATTTTATTAATTGTTTTAAACAACTCTCACCTGTGATAAATGTTCCTTATCCCCATAGAGAGCCTTATTCTGCACAAGAAGATCAGCTTCTTTTGCCTATAACAATTAAAAAACAAGAAAAGTGTAGCTTAAGTTATGCGACATATCCATAACAGAATTTACAAGCGCAAAAGATAGTCTGGGTGTGGCAGTAAGACACCTTCAGAGTCCTAAAACGATCTCCTAATGGAGAGAGGCCATCAAGGATGGTACGAGATAGATATTCAACTGGTCGTGCATGTTTGAAAAAATGGTGCTTCAAAAGCTTTTCGGAGGTTGGACGTTTCTTCGGATCCTTCACTAAGCAAGCAGCTACCAGCTCTTTGAAAGACTGGAAAATGTAGCACTTCAGGAATTAAATTTCAGAATGGAAGATGTGAGTTTCAACTGGCCAACACAAACCTTAGAAAATCTTTTGTCTCTTTCATAGTCGAGGCCCGGCGGTGCATTTTGTAAAGTCATCAGCAAAACCTACAGTAAGTGGGCAAAAGCGAGTGTGAATTAAACTATAAGCACCTGTGAAAACTTTCTTGTAGGAAGCTCCCACATGAATATCAGAAATTCAAGAGATTTACTTTCATTGGTGGATACTTGGAAAATGGGGCATGTCCATGGGCAAGTTCAAGTGCTGTTATTCCGAATGACCAGATGTCTGCTCTGTTCAAGCAGCAAAAGAAAAGGTATGATATAAGCCACTTCAAAAATACAGTATGTTGACACAGCAGATAACAATAGAAGAATTAGAGAATAATAGGAACCACTCACTTGAAGTCGTATCCATGCAATTGCTGCATAACTTCAGGAGCCATCCTGAGAGAAAAGATAGTATTTGAACCAATATAGAGCCTCATTTAGACAAATATAGAACTCCATGACTTAAAAGTGAATCAACAGAAGCACTATGTTTTTTAATGTTAGCACATCATATGTAAGGTTCAAGGATATTAACATGGTACCAGCAAGGAGTTCCAACAAAAGTATTTCTGGAACGTTGTCTATCTCCAGTGTCAAACATGCATGCTGATACTCCAAAGTCAGCTAACTTGACGGCACCATTAGAATCAATCAATATATTCCCAGCCTGCAAATAAGGGCTAAGAACATCAATAAGAAACTCAATGCATACCCTTCAACATGTTAACACATGCATAATCTTGTGCTATGCATATGAAGCAAAAAGCTTATCATATACATGGACACACTCATACAGATCTGTTTGTCAATGTATCAGGTATAGGACAAAGATTCAAAGAAAATGTAATACAATCATATGATTAATCTTGTCAAAAGCAACAAAAAGAAAATCTCTCATGCATAAGGTAGTAATTGTAATTGGTTTATAGTTAAATGGAAGGCAGGGTTGCATTATTTGATAATAAAACAATCAATAAATGAGAAGTACTAACTTATAACAAGCATCACTAATTGTTCTATACAATGATAAGATTATCAGACCTTCACATCTCTATGGATATGGCCATGAGCATGAAGATAAACAAGAGCTTTGAGGACCTCATGCAATAGAGTTGCAATAACAGGCTCTTCAAAACCTTCAGGAAACGAAGACTTCATTATATGAAGGCAGGACCCCCCAGCCATATATGGCATAACAACCCAAAGGCTGTGGCCAGCTGTGAACGAACAATGTGCTCGTAATAGATTTTGATGACTGATCAAAGTCATTGTATGCACCTCCCGTCGGATACCATCCTGCATAATTTGGCAAACAGTAGTAAACGATCATTTAACTTTTTACATTCAAATCAGACCATTGACGGTTTCCACCAAGGAATCAGTCGGTTATGCAGACAGGTTCTTACAACTACAGAATCTCCAATGCATCGAAGAGCGATCCTAACTCAAAAAATTTAAAGATATCCTCTCAGGTAAACTCTGTTATAAATGCCTCATTATTGTGCGCAAATTTCAATTAAAACTACCTGACATACCACTTTCCAATAACTACTCAAGTCAGCCCAACTTTAGTGGATGGGTGGAAAAAATTATGATATCAATTCTCCATATATGTTAAGAAAAAAGACTTAAAAACCAAAACATTGGACTCAAAAGGATAAAATAAAGAAACAACCAATGTATGTTCAGCCAAATATAAATGTCCATATATGTTAGGACAAGTTGAGCCAAATGTAAGCAGTTAATAATCAATGTATTGGACTTAAAAGGATAAAAATCATAAAATGAAGAAACAACTTTGGCTTACAAAGAGATTAGTCACGTACCAGGTCATTATTGCATTTTTCAAGATCAAGAACCTTGATGGCAACTATCTCATTAAGTGGAACGCATAGTGCTCTGTACACGCTAGCACTAACACCTTCACCCACTTCTTCATATAACTTATACTCTTTAGCATCCAAAGGAAATTTTTTGTCTTGCTCCATGATTTGTTCTTATATCACACTGTTTAAACCCTCTCTATTTCTGGATTCCTCAAAGAAGACAAATAGACTGAACCCCAAAGAGATTAGCCTCAAACTAGAATGGGGCTTCTTCCAATTTGGTAGCATTTTCCCTTCGGTCAACACAAAGTAGTGGACACATTCAGCAAGTTCATTGGTGACCTTTTTCACCAGAAGTTTCAAAACCGTACACCAACACTAGCAATACAGCATTGACAACCACCTCTAATTGGCAACAATGACGATCCTTGAAAACGAGACCCTAAGCAAATAAACAAGTATCACTCTCAACCACTTCCAGAAGACTAGTCACTTGAAACTCGCAACACTCTATCTGCTAACTTTGGCAATAAGTGCAGACTAACAGTGCCCAACTATTCTCACAAAACCAGCTCAAAGTGCACCCTGATGACGATGAACGACGTCTCAGTACCAAAACAAGCCAAAATAACCTACAAAATTAAAAGATGTAGTTGTTAGCCACAGTAAAGCAGGAAGAGAAAACAACAATGGCAGCTGTAATGATTCTAATCGCGCATTGTTCTCATCAGTATTGAATATCCTGAAAGGCCTAGTTATCGAAGCAATAAAATTCACAAACATAAATCTCTAATTCCGCAATTAGGTACTGGTTCTTGCTTCCTGGATCTCAAAGCATGATCAGCATTACCGAAACGGCACGACTCTCCTCAACATTGCTTCAATTAAACAAACCTTCCTGCTATAAATATCGTTTTGATTCCTGATGCAACTTCCTAATACTCATACTTCCACGCCTCAATTCATCATTACTTCAATTCTAACTATACAGAATAGAATTCTTAAATCTCCAGAATCTTCTAAATCGTCGAAGCTCAAAATCCTAGTTCCTATTCGATTATCAAATCACACAAACCAGAAGACGACTTCAATCCGAAGCAAAAACGAAGCACCTTTTCTATTGGAATAAAGCTAACAAACCTATACGAACAAAATCGAGCCAAATTTCAAAAGCGAACCTGGAAACCTGATGATCAGGCTTAGCCAGTAGAGCTCGTTTTGGATTCGATTCGTCTAGTCTGGCTGTGAAGGTGAGAGACGAAGGAGGAGGTGCAGAAGTGAATCTGAGTTGTGGACTCTGTGGGGCGAGATAAAACGACGTCGTTGATTCAGCTCTGAAATTTCGTCGATTCAAGTCCCCTCGATTCTCTTCTCGCTCTCTTTATTCTATCTATCTGTTTTGCTCTCTATTATCCAACTGTCCTCAGATCGAATCTTTCGCCGTTTTTTCCCCTTTTTTCGATTTTCTTTTTACCAAAAAGTTATTGATTTTATTTAAAGCGAAACTCCTTTTGTGTGTCTCTTACTCTCTCTTATTGCATTTTATAGGGATTTTTAATTTAGAACATTATTTTAGGAAATAATAATACGACTAAAATGTGTAGTTTCAGAGAGAGGATAACGGCGATGAAAATGGATTGTGTCCCGTGATTTTGATCTGATATCGGTCAATTTCACAATCGAGAGTTGATTACGTCACTAATATGTAGAGATGCCTAGATCAAGGTCAATTAGTGAGTTAATTACTTCACTGATATGGGAAGATGCTTAGATTAAGGTCAACTAATCACAAATGGAGGATGGGCCTGCGTGTGAACAAAGAAATCAAATATTCATCTCCCCTGCCTTCAAATTCAGGTCATTTTCTGATCGAATCATATAATATTACAGACCGAGCCAGCTTGAGCATATTGACGAAAGGTTAGTTATATTTATGTTTTATTTAGATTTAAGTTTGTAGGCTTAAACAAGTGAGCGAATTATCTAAATATTATGGTAAGGTTCTCCTTATAACATATCTTATAACGTGTCATTATAGCTTCCGACTCTATATGAATGAAATTCATATTTTCCTCAAAAATAAATCATAGTGGCGGGTTTTCAACTATAACTATATCCCCATATTGAAAGTTGCAACAAAGTATGTCATGATCTTTCTTGTGAAGGCTTATTTTGTCTAATCTATGATAAGAAACTCGTTAGAGGCATGTGACAGGTTTTTACCTATATTAACAATTTGTATACTCACCAGCCACAGCTCTTTATTCGAAAATTCAAGTGTTCAAATAGTTCAACTAGTTCAACTAGTATGGTACAACAAGTTAAAAATTCACTCTTACAATACTCTACTACCGTGTGATTGATGAGCTCGAGGTGTTATAGTCACGCCACTATAAAATCACATATGTTCTCTCGATATGTTAGTTTATTTATATTGTAGTTACGTGGTCTATTTTGGATAGTGAAGAACCTTCTTTTGAAGTTCATCCCCGTTTTGAATCAAATTCTAACATTTTCATTGCTTAATTCCATTGTCTTGCATACAAATAAGAAATAAGAAATTAGTGTATGCATATAGATAACAGTCTGTATTACATCAATCCATGCTTACTAAAGTGACCATATAACTATAAACACTTCATGGTATATAGGCATACAAATGCATAAGAATTAAAGTAAATACAAAAGCTTCATCCTCGTGGTTGATTGGGTTGCTTAAAAATGATCATATTCTTTCGGGCGTTTGAATGATTATCTCCTGAACAAAAAGGTCTGAAAAATGTGAGATGGGATTAGTGTGAGCACTTTTCTTTTTGTTTGTTTTAAGAGTATCTTCAACCTTTATCTTATAACCTAAATCCAAATTCAAATTTTGACTCTCTCATATCCATTTATATTCTTATAGGTTGTGCATCTCAAACTTCTAGAATCAAAACTCAAACCATTATGAATCATAACAATTCCACATTGTTTGACCATAGTATAAAGTTATACTACATCATAAGTAAAACACAATTATCAAATCTTTGAATTCAATTTTTGAAAACCCTGACAAGAACTCTTGAAATGCATTGACTACATTGATGATTTTGGGAATAAGTACATGAAGCCTCTCTAAGTATACGAACTCGACGATTTTCTCTGACAACGAGATGTATAGACTATTCATGAGAAACCAATCCAAACTTGCCATCAATATTTGCATTTCGAATATGTTACGATTTTAATTGACTATGAAATTTCTCTTTATAGTAAGGAAGCTTTTCACTCATGCACATTAACTCTTCAGTCTCAATTTACAAATGTCTATTTTCACGTGTAGCGCGCTTCATGTCATTCATCAACCTATGTGCATCATCCCGTATACAAATCTAAAATGCATGGGTCACACACACTCACACCTGACATTATAAGTTTCATATTAAATGCTGAGAACATTTTTAGTACACGGCGTGTTTTTTTCACCTACATACATAGATGATAAATATTAGATAAAATAATATAGAAACATGATAGTCAAACATATAAATTGTTAAGTTAAAATTATATCGTATAAATACACGGAATTATACAAGAATTCCCAACTAAATACTTCAGTAAAAGTATGATTCAGTTTAGGCTAAACCTACTTTGACTGAAGTTGGATCGGGAATGCGCCGGGTCACACGGCGGTGACTCTGCCCTTGCCACGCGGTATGCTATCTTACAAAAGATTGGGCGTGGGCCGACAAGAATGGCATGAAACGGGCCCCGCAGTGCACGTGGCACAGTGCCAGTGTACCTTTTGATGGATTTCTACGTACTAAATTTTAGGGCCCATGCCACAGCATGTGACTCTTTCTTGTCCACCTGGGTCAACCGGAGGTAACATTTTCTCCACCAGCCATGACCTTAATTAAGACTGCCTAACCACCAAATTAATATTTGATTACGTTATAATTAGGCGTAGTATTAATATTAATTGGTTTTCTTTTTTTGAATGAAAACGAGTGGGGGGCGACCTCTACTTTTCTTGACCAGCTTTTAATGACATGGGGAGTCGTGCTAAGCACACTCTTCTATTCAAAGTAAGGAGAAGAAAACCCGTGTCCAGCTCTAAATTGTGTGCAGTACTGGGCAGGTGAAACGCTTGGAAGTTATGAATGGAATAAAACACAAGTTATGTGGTGAAATAATCGACGTTGAATGCTTGGAAAATGACTATAATGCCCCTATCGGAGTTTGATGGTCCTGGTACATACAAAATACTATTAAATGAACGACGATTTAACTACTGAACGGTGATTTACATGTCATTCATTATGTCACAAATGGGTCGTGTGGTTATTATATTGAATGTTTAGGCTTTAACAACCTCCTCCTTGTGTATACGATATGACTAAACAAAAATCGTATTTCATATAATTAGTATGGATAATGCAATACTTGTGGAAGTTGTGCTATTATGAATGATCATGGTTTTTAAAAGACGAAATCAATCACTTTGATTTCATAGCAAATATAGGAAAATGTGTGCTCGATTCAATTCCTTTAGTAAAACATATAAAACCGGGTGCTGGATTTCAAATTCTACAAGTTCTATTAAACAGATTTCAAATTCTGCAAGTTGTATTAAAACATTCAAATTCTGCAGAGGATCACAAGCAGTAAATTATTTCCTTTTAAACAAATATTCGTTTCCATAATTCTTCAGTTCAAAAAAGGAAAGAACTAGAAAAAGGTTTTTCGTGTCACCACGTACACCGTAGCCGTAACACGAAAAGGGCAATTCAGACAACCAAAAAAAGAAAGAAAGAAAAAAAAAAAAAAAAAACTTAGTCTCCCCCAAGTAGGGTAGCCGTCGCTCAAATCCGCCACGTGTGCGGCAAAGATTGCGACTCCTCTCGTCGTCTCTGTTGACGTCGTCTTTCCTACTCTACAGAGACTCTCTCACTCTCTCTCTTTCTCTCTCTACATGATCACCTGCTTCGCTTCGCCTTCCCCACTCTCTCTCTGCTCCTTTTTTTTTTTTTGCTTATTAAAGCGTCAAGGCTAACCACTCCTCTCCTATTCCTACAGAGCTAGCTTCCCTTTCTCTCTCTATTCACTTTCTCTCTCTACATTTCCGAACTGAGGCGGCAAGAAAGAGATCTCTGGAAACCTCGAAATCGAAGCAAGGTATACTCTCGCAGCTAGGGTTTCCGTATATTCTACACTCCTCGCTTCTTTGTTGCTTTTAGCTCTTATACTAAGCTCTCAATTCTCCAGGTTTTGCTTTCGCCTCAGCTTCAATTGAGAGCTGTGAGGCTTCGTGTTCATATTGCTGTAGATTTGGTACCGGATTTGTTCTTGTGTTGTTTGGTGAAGCTTAGTTGTTGAGAAGTTGAGATTCTGTGTTGTGTAGAAGTAGGTGTGACTTTTTTTTTTGGCTCGGTTGGTGGTTTTTGTGAGCAATGTGGGTGGGAAATTGAGGGGAGATTGGTTTAGGGATTGGATTTTTGAGAGTTTGAGGTTGCGAAAATGCCGAGGGGGAGAAGGAGGACGATACATTTTAGTAAATTGTACTCGTTTTCGTGTTTTAAGCCGACTTACGAAGATGATCATGCTAGGATTGGGAATAGGGGGTACTCTAGAGTTGTGCAGTGTAACGAACCGGAGAATGCGGAGGCGCCACAGTTGAAGTACAGGGGGAATTATGTCTCGACTACTAAGTATTCGGCGGCAAATTTCATTCCGAAGTCTTTGTTTGAGCAGTTTAGGAGGGTGGCGAATATTACTTTCTTGTTGTGGCTTGTGTTTCGTTCAGTCCGTTGGCGCCTTTTAAGGCTGTTAGTGTTCTTGTACCGTTGTTGGTGGTGATTGGAGCTACTATGGTTAAGGAAGCTATAGAAGATTGGAGGCGAAGGAAACAGGTAATGCTACAACACTTTTCTTTGTGTTTGGGTTATCGAGGTGTTCTTATAATTTTGCACTGTTGATTGAATGTTTACTTCAACTATGGCTCATGCTTAGTTAGTCATGCTTGAAGTACTCAGTAAAGAATCTGGAGTTTAATTTATATTTTTTCTGTTGCTGTTCATAATCTCAAAATGTCAAGCACATTATATAGTCACTTTTGTTGTAGATGTTTATTTTTCTTGAGAATTTGCACTGACAGAGGATTTCTGTATATATAGTTTGTACTGATTGGTGATTACCCTCCATATTCACACGGGATGCAGTAGTAATGGAAAGAACAACATTTCTGTCATTACTTCCAATTGATATTTTGATGTCATCTATCTTTTTGCTCTGTGCGAAAGAGTTGGCTAATATCTGAAATGGTTTCAGGATGTGGAGGCAAACAATCGAAAGGTGGAAGTGTACAGTAGGAATTATTCATTCATAGAGACCAGGTGGAAGAAACTTAGAGTTGGTGATCTTGTGAAGGTGCGCAAGGATGAGTACTTTCCTGCTGATCTGCTTTTGCTTCATCAAGCTATGAGGATGGCATATGCTACGTGGAAACTATGAACCTTGATGGAGAAACAAATTTAAAATTGAAGCGAGCACTGGAGGTGACTTCCCATCTTAATGATGAAAATTCCTTACAAAGATTTAGGGCAAAGATCATGTGTGAGGATCCAAATGAAAATCTATATTCATTTGTTGGGACTTTGTTCTATAACGGGGAAGAATACCCACTATCCTTGCAACAGATGCTCCTGAGAGACTCTAAGCTGAAAAATACAGAATTTGTGTACGGTGTTGTTGTTTTCACTGGGCATGACACAAAAGTTATGCAAAATGCCACAGATCCTCCTTCAAAGAGAAGTAAAATCGAGAGGAAAATGGATAAGATAATCTACATCCTTTTCAGTACTCTATTTGTGATAGCTTTCGTTGGATCTGTCTTTTTTGGTATTTATACCAAAAATGATGATAGTGGTGGAAAGATCACAAGGTGGTATCTTCGTCCAGGCCCAGATGTAGCCGTTGTGTATTATGATCCCCAAAGGCCAGCACTTGCAGCTCTCCTCCATTTTCTGACAGCTCTTATGTTGTATGGATATCTGATACCAATATCTTTATATGTTTCAATTGAAATGGTGAAGGTATTACAGAGCATATTCATTAACCGGGATCAGGATATGTACTATGAGGAAACAGATAGGCCAGCTCATGCACGCACCTCTAATCTGAATGAGGAACTTGGTCAGATTGATATGATACTTTCTGATAAAACTGGTACACTGACATGCAACTCCATGGAGTTTATTAAATGTTCAATAGCAGGCACCGCTTATGGCCATGGTATGACAGAAGTGGAAATGGCACTGGCAAAAAGAAGGGATGGAGTGCCTGAAAATGGTCATATATCATCTGATGTGGTAGAGCATAGTACTGGTGTTGCTGATAGCTCTCGAAAGTCAATTAAGGGATTCAACTTCAGGGATGAGCGCATCATGAATGGGCACTGGGTTAATGAACCTCATTCAGATACCATCCAGAAATTCTTTCGGGTTTTAGCAATCTGTCATACAGCCATACCTGTTGTGGATAAAGAATCAGGAGAAATATCTTACGAAGCTGAGTCACCAGATGAAGCAGCTTTTGTCATAGCTGCCAGGGAGCTCGGCTTTGAGTTTTTTGAAAGGAAACAAACGAGCATATCATTGCATGAGTTAGATTACAAGACTGGAAAAAAGGATGACAGGTGAGCTCCTTTTGTACTGTCGCTGGTTTGCGTTTTTCATTTGAGCACCTTATAACAATTACAGTTATTAGAGTTTTGATAAAACTGAGAATATGCTCTATTATTTAGTTCTGAGATCTGGCCCAAACTTTTCTTTCTGCTGCATTATTTCTTAGGAAACCGGTCTGTCAAAGTTCATGCGATAAGTAAACACTTCTTTTCTGAAACAACAGAGGCTTAAAAGTTCAATATGTCTGGAATATTTGAACAAGTATTGTAGTTTCATTTAATCAGCTCATCTGATGCCCCTACTTGGAGTAAGACACAGGGAAAGCGGACATGTCGGTTTGAGTCAAAATATTGGTAGGATCACTTTCATGATGCTTGGGTTCTGCCAATCAAAGGAAGTTGCATCTTAATACAATAGCGAGACAGCAGCCTTGAATATGCTTTAGATACTGACATCTTATTTGCACATCTATGTGTATCTCTCTCTGTCTCTATGTTCTCGCCAAGAAATTCTTTAATACCTGGCTAAATAAGGAGTAGAAATGAAAACCTAATTGTTACATTGATTGATTTAGTTCTGATTGTATAAATAGAATCATTGTCCCATGTTGACCACTTATTTTTGTTACTTTACCGATGCCTTTAAGTGCATACTTGTATACTTACGTAATTCATGCATGTGTACATGCACAAACATATATAACAATCACTTTGTATAATTTATTGACCATTTATTTATTTTTGATATCCTAGAGAATATGAGCTTCTTCATGTCTTGGAGTTCAATAGTTCTCGCAAAAGAATGTCAGTAATTGTCAGGAGTCCGGAAAACAAACTGTTGCTTCTTTGCAAAGGTGCAGACAGGTTAGACTCTTGACTCCTCTTGCCTTAGGCTTTCCATTTAAAGTTGCAAGTTGGGTCACTTCATTCCTTAACTTTCATTTATCCGTATATATACAGTGCAATTTTGGAAAGGCTGGCAAAAGATGGGCGCCAGTTTGAGGATCAAACTAAGGAGCACATTCACAAATATGCTGAAGCAGGTTTACGAACTTTGGTGGTTGCATACCGTGAGCTTGGTCTAGAAGAATATAAAGAATGGGAACAAAAGTTTCTAAAGGCCAAAGCTTCTCTCACTGAAGGCCGAGATGTATTAATGGATGAGCTTGCTGATAAGATTGAAAGCGAATTAGTTCTACTTGGCGTGACAGCTGTTGAGGACAAACTGCAAAAGGGGGTGAGCATGAAATTTTATATTTTCCTACAACATTTTCCACACATTTTTTTTCCGGTAGGATTGTTTGAACTTTTCTTTTAGATTATCTATTTGATGGCAACTGCTTTTCAGAACCCCAAAAAAAAAAAAAAAAAAAAACAGAACCCAGTCATCCAAGAAAATCTTGTTTGCCCGCCTGGATAATTGATTACATACTGATGCTGTCCTCTGGAATGCAGGTTCCTGAGTGTATCAACAAGCTTGCTCTGGCTGGAATTAAAATATGGGTATTGACTGGTGATAAAATGGAAACTGCAGTTAACATAGGGTATGATATTAGTGTTACATTATTGGTTCTATTTCTTTTTACTGGATGCTTCAGTTTACTTAGATAAGATATGTTTGCAGGTATGCTTGCAGTTTACTTCGACAAGATATGAAACGGATTGTCATCAGTCTTGATTCACCAGATATAAATGCATTGGAAAAACAGGGGGACAAAGACGCTATTCAGAAGGTATAGAATCCTAAAGCAAAATCCATGGCATAGTTTTTGTTTCTTTTGGGTTTTACCCTCTTGGATTATTTTCTGAAATGTGGATTGTTCTAAGGCCTGTCGTGCAAGCACAAAGAAGCAGATTGGAGAAGGTTTTTCGCTAATTAATGAAGCTAGAAAAGGTTCCAGCTCTGCTAAAGCATTTGGCTTAATAATTGATGGCAAGTCCTTGGAATATTCACTGAAGGAGGATTTGGAAAAGTCATTTTTTGAGCTTGCAATTAATTGTGCTTCAGTTATATGCTGCCGCTCTACTCCCAAACAGAAAGCTCTTGTAAGTGCTCATGACTGATTCGAATCATCTATGTTTATATCTATGGCCAGTTGCTGACACCTACATGATCTGATAGTACTATAAAATTCGTGCAGGTTACGAGATTGGTAAAAAATGAGACAGGTAGAATAACACTTGCTATTGGTGATGGGGCGAATGATGTTGGCATGCTTCAAGAGGCAGACATTGGAGTCGGCATTAGTGGTGTTGAAGGGATGCAGGTGAATTTACTTTTCATTTGTGTTAATATCTTCATGATGTTCAGTCATGATCAACACAACATTCCTTCATTGTCAGCTCCTTTCGAGCTGCTGAGGAGTTATATTTCACATGCATATTAGCATTTCTTCAACATCTTGACTGCACAATTCTTTAGTATTGTACTTGACCATATTCCCATGTTTTATATTTTCCTACCACCCCATTCTTTTTTATTCAACCTGTATATCTGTTTCCAAGTCCAAGTGTTTAGTGATCTATATTTGGTCTGCCACTGGTCAATTTGGCATCTTTTTGAAACCACATTGAATAACAGTGTGAGTAACCGATAATCAGTAAATTGTGAAGGACAGTGTATTTGTATAACACTCTTTAGTCTTTACCAATATTTCCTTTTTGGTGACGGACATCTCCCAAACATTTAAGGTGAATAATAGATTGCAAGTCCCCGCTGCTGATTCCTTCTAATTTTTGAATGCAGGCAGTGATGGCAAGTGATTTTTCAATTGCTCAATTTCGTTTTCTGGAGCGTCTCTTGCTTGTACACGGGCATTGGTGTTACAGGCGTATATCAATGATGGTAAATCATATTCTTAGAATTGCTAGACAAACAAGTTTATTTCCTCAATCAATTTAGGCAGCAGAGCTACACTGTTTCTTTCTAAATCTCCTCTATGTGATCCATCATGTAATTATGGTTCTCCTGGTTCTGATTTTCCATGCTATGAGTCTGATTAATTTGCCGACATTAATACTATAGATTTTAGGGTCTGGATATTTAGGTTACAGATGGTTCATCCCCTGTTGATCTGTGTTTGCTCATTTTGATTGATGCAGATATGCTACTTCTTCTACAAGAACATAACATTTGGGTTTACTCTGTTTTGGTTTGAGGCCCATAATTCTTTCTCTGGTCTGCCTGCGTATAATGATTGGTACATGTCATGCTACAATGTCTTCTTCACATCACTTCCTGTAATTGCTCTAGGTGTCTTCGATCAGGATGTTTCTGCACGACTATGCCTGAAGGTATGGGATTAGTTCATTTGAAAGAGTTTTCACACAAACAAAAGAAACAGAAAATTTATCAACATTATAAATTCATTGAAATATACTGACTGTCGATATAATATCTAAGGTGATAATTGACTGCATAATATGATATACATTCATGGTATTGTTATAGCTTAGCATGTGCTAAATCCCAATCAAGAGAAATAGCAATTACCAATTCGAGTACCATGTGTTTTAGACTGAGTGAGTATGAAAAGTTGTTGCACAATGTCATTATTCTTGAAACCAAATCTAGTATAATTTACTTGATCACTTGCCATATTGAAAGTTGTATTATATGATTTATATCTTTGTTCATAATCCTTGAAGCTTATTCTGGAGCTAGAAGAGTTAATTTGTTGGTCATTGATGTTCTGTTCACAGTACCCATCCTTATATCTAGAGGGGGTGGAGAACATCCTCTTCAGTTGGACCCGCATACTCGGCTGGATGTTTAATGGATTGTTGAGCTCCATAATAATCTTCTTCTTCACCACCAATTCTATGATTCCGCAGCCGTTTCGGAAAGATGGTCAAGTAGCTGACTATCAAATCCTAGGTGTCACAATGTACACTTGCGTAGTGTGGGCTGTAAACTGCCAAATGGCGATCTCCATCAACTACTTCACTTGGATCCAGCACTTATTCATCTGGGGCAGTATCGCCTTCTGGTACATATTTTTAGTCGTATATGGTTTTATCTCACCTAGTAAATCCACAACAGCATACAAAGTGTTTGTGGAAGAGTGTGCTCCCAGTCCTCTCTATTGGCTAGTCACCCTTCTTGTTGTCATCTGCACTCTGTTGCCATATTTCTCATACCGCGCTTTCCAGACACGGTTTAAACCAATGCGTCACGATGTAATACAGCAGAAACGATTACTGAGTTGTGACAATGATCAGATTGACGCTTCTGGTGAATTGCCCGTAAGAGTCAGAGGCAAGCTACAGCATCTGAGGCAGAGACTAAAAGAAAGAGAGTCGTGAAACTAGGTGTGTTAGTGTCGTTTGATTAGGAATGCTTGGTTTTCTGTATATGTTTTTACAGTTTGAGAGGCATTTAGTGTGTTGGGCAGTTTCTGTTTTAAGTTGGGCAGTGGCCAATGAGAGAACGAAACTATGTAGAGTGGGCATACAACACTCACCCTCCTTTGTAGGTTAACCTTGTAAAGCTGATATATATCACATTATAGAAACAAAAAGCAGTTCTATGCCCATGTTTTTAAGCTGTTGTACTCTTAACAGGAATACCAATTTTCAAGTCTGCAAGTAGCATCCTTTAAAGTAAAAAGGCAGCAAACTGGGGGCTTGCTGGGTTTGCACAATTGTGTTATTTATATGAAGAATGGCATATGGTGATTATTGCAAATCTTATCTACACTACGCACTAAACTTCGAGATCAACATGAGTATCAAGATGTAATATATACAAATGGTGTGGAGGATCCACCAGGATATCAGAAGCTGAGTACGTAGAAGATTGTAAATATCCACATGTGGGATTTGTAATCCTTAGAAGATTGGCATGCATTATTAATAAAATTAAGATCGTCTATGTTCGACTCCCAATCTCCCATTTGTTGATGACAATTGGCATGCATATCATTTATCGTCGTAACATTCGTCGGAAGAAAGAACTACACATTTTAGCCACCCTTTGCCTTGTCCTGTCCATGGACGTGGAAGTGAGGCTATCGATGTCGTGAGTCGTGACTCCTCAGTCCTCAAGCAAGGGCTGCAAGGCTATCGATTTTATAAATTTGGTCATGTACTATGTAATTTTCTCAATGTTTTTCCAGTTTTTTCCAAACCCGTGCATGGAAACCAACTTTGAAACATACTACCCCAAACAAATAAAATTTGAAATTTTTGACCAAAAATGCATATTCTTATATTCCCTCTAAAAAATTTCACCAATAAAATCGTGATTTTTTAGTAACTTTTGAACCGACATAAGCCAAATATCTCGATCCGATTATATTCTTTTCACCATTTTCATGAATACCGTGAAAGTTATAAACATAATTCAATATTTTTTTGTGTGTAGTCACTTGGAACATATGATCTGAAATTATTCTGATCCGTCTTCTAAAGAAGAAGATGGCGAGGTTGACAAGAGAGAATTATAGTATCTTTGAAAGTAAAGTGAAAATCTCATGAAAGCAAAGGATTTGGAAATGGATTGACAAGAGGGCATGCAGAAACGTGCAACACGCATTGCAAATGGTTCAACTCCAGGCTAACTCTATCTTTATATGGAAAGCAAAGGCTGGCTAGCTATGTGATATGCCATTGTTTAATCTGAAAAGTCCTAAAGAACTCATCTGGAATAAGAATGTCAAGTTGGATTTGCTACCACTTTTCAAGTACTTGGGCACTTTAACACAAAATTTTCTTCCAGTTATATCTGGCTTTTTGAATGGGTTGGTATGGCTGGAGATCCTTTCTTAGGCTCCTTTTGAATTCTTCACGTTATATAACGGATTCTGTGATTATCTAACTCCATAGTTTATTTCCTTGAAGGACTGCAGACCTTGACATCCATGACCCAATGGCTGCTTCTAATTGACTTCGATCAAGAGGCTTCGTCATGTTTGCTTAACAAGTATACTTTGGAGGATATTTCTGCAGCCGTTCTCTTTGATGCTTTAGTGATGTTGGTCTTTTGGACTTAATTATTTTCTGCTTGGACGTATGAAATTAGGTAGTATACCAATAGGCAATGGATGCTTCTACTCCCTTTTCCTCTCTAATTCTTGGGGTTCCAAAGTTAATTCCTGAGTTTAATATTCATAAAAGAAGATGACGGCAAAAATTAGTCACATACATACTAAACCATTTTTGAACCGATTATTTGTATTATTTTGCATAATACTTTGGAAAATTTATAAAAATGACCTTAACAGTGAAATACCCAAATCTTATGCATCTTGGCCTTTTGGGTAAGGCTAGGCGTGTTGATACATGTGATGCATCAACTTTATCTTCAAGTTGTAAAATGAGTCATCAAAGTAGTAATATTGGTCCTCAAAGTTGTAATACGAGTTGTTAAAGTTGTAAAAAAATTAGTTACAACATTAGTCATCATTTGTCCTTAAAGTTGTAATTGAATCCTCAAAGTTGTAATATGAGTCCTCAAAGTTGTAACAACTTTTTTTAATCACTTTGAGGACTCAATTACCACTTTAAGCACACATTAGTCCTCATTTGTCCTTAAAGTGGTAATTAAATCCTAAAGTTGTAATATGAGTCCTCAAAGTTGTAACAACTTTTTTTTAATCACTTTGAGAACTCAATTACCACTTTAAACACACATTTTATCATTTTAAGGACATATGATCACTAATGTTGTAACTAGAAACTTTTACAACTTTAAGGACTCATATTACAACTTCGAAGACTCAATTTACAAAGTTGATGCATCACATCATTCACATGCATTAACAAATTGTAGAATTTTCCAAGCATCTTATTTGTATTATTTTGCATAATACTTTGGAAAATTTATAAAAATAAGGGTCAATGATAAAATGGTCACTTTAGAAGTAACAAATGATAAAACTGTTAATAAATGTTCACTGATGATAAAATAGTACACCCATTTAAATGCCTTAAACTATTGCCCATGAAAATAAAAAAAATTACGATCTATGCCACTAAAATCTCTTAAAGCGTTGCCCTTAAGAATGAAAATAATTACGAATTCTGCCACTGACGCCGTTACCCGGCCCCATCTCTCTCCATCGATTCTCATTTCTTAAATCATTCATTCTCTCCCTCAAAACTATCGAAACCGCTCTTTTCTCTTAATCTGCGAAAACCAAAACAAACAACGACTGAGGACGAAATCAAGTTTCAGAGCCGATTCTTTAACTCAGGTAAAATCTCGAACTACAGATCTAGGGTTTAGATATATTTATGCTGATTTTATGCACATCTAGGGTTCATAGAGCAATTTAGGGCTTAGAAATCTGACCGGTGGGTTCATAAACTCCATGATCTCTTTCGCTCACCGATAAGAACCAGCGCCGGAGACGCCCTGTAGCAGATGGATAACCGTTGGGGCCGCCACCGCCGTGCTGCACAAAACCTAAGGAACCTAGGTTTCGGTATAAGGCTATTCGAGCTAGTGATCGGTGAAAATCTATCTGACTATTCGATTGAAAGTTCGGCATTGTTAGTATTTGTTCTTCATTGGTTTTTGCTTCCTCTGATTTGTGTGTAAATATTGGATTCTAATGTTCGATTGAAGTTCAGCGTTGTTAGTATTTGTTATTCATTAGTTTTTGCTTCATTTTTTTGTTTGATTATTGTTTGTTATTCATTACTTTTGTTCTATTTAGTTTGGGATTATGAAGATAGCTATTGGTGTGTTTTTTGTTCGAATTCTACAAGTTCATATGTATGCATCTGTGATGTAGGGATTTGAGTTGTATTAGTCGTTTTGTAGTTATCAATCTCTAGTTATATGGGTAGTTTCATTGATAGATACATGTCTCAGTGTTTGTCATTCTCTGCTTAATTTATGATACATAAACTCTAGTTATATGGGTAGATACATTGATAGATACATGTCTCAGTGTTTGTCATTCTCTGCTTAATTTATGATACATAAACTCTAGTTATATAGGTAGATACGTATCTCAGTATTTAGGATTTAAAGGTTTGAGATTTTGAACTTTTGATATTGTTGTGGATTTGTTGTTGGGATTCTAGAATTTATCGGTATCCATGTATGCTTTATTTGGAGGGATTTGAGTCGTTTTAGTCTCCGATGAAATGATTTGAAACTTGAACTAACTATCACTGTAACTAGGAATTTGAAAAAGTGATATGTCATGTGTTTCTTTGTGATGATAGGTGGTCTTTGCTTTTGTTTCTGTTTGCACTGTTTTGAAAACCTGTATGTAACTACCAATCTTTTAGTTACATGGGTAGTTATAGTGGTAGATACATATGTAGTTTTTTTGTTTTAATGTCCACAGATAGTATCAGTTTTCTTTTAAATATGAATGTGGGTAGTAGTGTATCAGCTAGATATGGTGAGAGATTTGTTATTGTGGATGATATGTTTGTTTTTACACAGCAAAAGTTTCTTAATGTTTATATGCTGTTTATGTGATGAAGGTAAATGGATAAACGAAAAATGAACACAGTTGATGAAGAAGCAAATAAGAGAAAGAGGACAGTTGATGAAGAGGATGATGGTGTACTGTTGTTCAAACTAATTATGGGACATGAAATAAGAAAGAGAAACAAGAGAAGAAATCTAAGATAGCCGAGCCAAAGAAGAAGAAGGCTAAGATAGAAGAGGCGGAGAAGAAGACATATGAAATAGAGGAGGAAGAAGAAGATGAGACAGAGAAGAAGAAATCAAATCAATTTAGATCAACATGGCTTGAAATAGACAGTTTTAGAGATGTATTAGATGAAGAAGCACTGAATGAGCTGAGAAATGACCCGTTTGGTTTAATTTTTGAAAGATTTTATGAGCATGTCAACAAAAACATTTTAAGAAGTCAAACAAGCTCATTGAAATAATAGCCGATACTTACAGTAAAAAGCATGACGCATTTGTGATCGGGGAAGGAAGATACAGAATCTCAAGCATAGATGTATTTGAGATTCTAAGAATTCAATTCCTAGAAAAGGTGGCTCCTTTGACACAATACAAGTGGAAGAGAATACGGCGGAGACATTGTTTGGGACAAGCAAAAGAGTGACAAAAAAGTGTATGATGGATGCTTTAAGAAAGCTGAAGGATCAGCAACCAACAAATGAAGAAGAAGAAGAAAGAAGAGAAAAAAATTGGTTAGGTTGGTAATTTTAGAAATTTGCATAAAGTTTTATATTTGTAAATGGGGGAGGGATGATATCAAACAAGCTGAAATGCAATATGAGGGAATATAGTGAGCTGTGGATGAGCTAAAGAGGTTGGAAAATTTTGTCGGGTTGTTTAAGACAACGACAAAAATCAAAGGGTAAGGGGTCGAGCGGTTGAAACAAGAGGTGGCGCGCACTTAATTCTGGTATTATTTGTGTTTGTAATTAGTTATCTTAGGCTATTTTTTGTTTAAGAAATCATTTGGTAACTAACTTTTTATTTTATTTTATGTGTGTTAGTATTGGCTCTGTGAGAAAACAAACGTCATAAAGCTGATTGAAGGTACAGAGGATGAAGAACATAAGATGAGGAAATGGGACCTCACAAAGCTAACAAAGAAAGTTGAATTCAAAACGTGACGGTATGGGTTCCTGATAAAATATATGGACTTTGTTCAATCATTTGACATAAAAAGAAAGAGAAAACAGTTGAGATTAAGATAGGACAAAGAATCAATCAATCTGCTTTAGAAACAAGAGACATATGAAAACACTCTAGGAAAAAAATAACTTAAAAGAAATAAAATCAAAGATCTTACTGCTTCCACAAAGACAGTTTTAATATGTTTGTTAAGAGTAATAGATAAAAATGACCTTTTATTTTGAAAGATATGACATGCAACAAAAATTTTGTTAGTAAACAACATTAAATAATACCATACACAAAAAAAGGATTGATCGGGCCGGAAGATAGAATCTCAAGCATAATATATTTAAGGAAGAATTAGAAAAGAAAATACCGTGGGAGTCGGGGAGCGGGTGGAAACGAGTGCCCAATATTGGTTAAGAACTGTGGATCGAACCAACAACACAAGAACGACTGGAGTAATTTTCTTTCAGCAAAGTTTCAACTTTGGGAGGTTTCCTCACGGCATGTGCTTATGCCGGGTATCGTCTGTGGTTTTGGTGATGGAAATTTGACGGGTTGTTTCAGACAAATAAAAAAAAACTGTCAGAAAAGAGGGCGTTTCAGAAGAAAAGAAGCTTTCAGAATTTTCCCAAATCAGGTATGCTTTTAATTACGATCCCTGTTTTTGGCCGGAGATTTTATCAGTAAAGGTACAGAGGATGAAGAACATAAGATGAGGAAATGGGACCTCACAAAGCTAACAAGAAAGTTGAATTCAAAACGTTGACGGTATGGGTTCCTAGACGACTTAATCAATATATGGACATTTCATAGTAATCAATCAATCTTTGCTTACATATACCTCTTCATTATGGTAAAAGATAACCTTAACAGTTGATGATTTTATATGGGGGAATATATGGACATTTCATAGTAATCAATCAATCTTTGCTTTCATGAAACAATTGATGATTCTTTTTATCATCTGTACCTTCAAATTACACTCTAGTGTTATTTTCCCTAAAAATAACCTTAACAATGAAATACCCAATCAAAAGCATCTTACTCTGACGTTCCACAAACGGAAACAAGTTCCTAATATTGTTCTGTTAAGAGTAATAGATAAAGTAGTGAACACTTTTATTTTTTGCAACCAAGATAAAGAAGTGAACAACTTTTTTTTTTTTTTTGCAACCAATAACCATTTTGTTTAGTACCATGAACAACATATATACTATATATAAACATGAACACAAAAAAAGGATTCGAACTCGGGCCGGTAAGATATGAAGTGCACCGTCCCACATAAGCGAATCAATAAAAATATTTTAAGTGAAAGAATTAAGAAAGAAAATAACCGCTAGGGAGTCGGGTTGCTAGCGGGTCAGGAAATCCGACCCGCTGGCCCAATATTGGTATAACGAACTACTTGTGGATTCTCGAATTCCCAGTACAACACAAGAACGACTGGAGTAACCACTCTCTCCTCTCTCAGCAAAGATTTCAACTTTGGTGAAGGTTTCCTCACCGGCATTGTGGCTTACTCGCCGGTATCGTTCTTGATAGGTTTTCCGTGCGATCGGAAATTCTGACTGAGGAAATTGCAGGCCAATTTCAGAATCAAATAAAGAAAAAATGTCCAAAAAGAAGGGCGTTTCAGAAGAACCAAGAAGCTCTTCAGAATTTCTACCAGAACGTGCAAGGTATGCTTCTTGAATTCACGATCCCTGTTTTCCGATGCCGGAGATTTTATCAGTAAAACGCTGTCATTTTTTTGGTATAACGAACTACCTGTGGATTCTCGAATTCCAGTGCAAACACAAGAACGACTAGAGTAACCACTCTTCTCTCTCTCTCTCCCTCAACAAAGATTTCAACTTTGTGAAGGTTTCATCACCGGCATTGTGGCTTACTCGCCGGTATCGTTCTTGATAGGTTTCCGGTGATCGGGAAATTCTGACGGAGGAAATTGCAGGCCAATTTCATAATCAAATAAAAGAAAAACTGTTCAGAAAGAAGGGCGTTTCAGAAGAACCAAGAAGCTCTTCAGAATTTCCCCAGAACGTGCAAGGTATGCTTCTTGATTTCACGATCCCCGTTTTCCGATGCCGGAGATTTTATCAGTAAACGTTGTCGTTTTTTGTTGTTTCGTTAATTTCATTTCGGTTTATTGAAACGCCGTCGTGTCTTCTATCTTTTGTTTTGATTCAGTTTTATAAAACGCCACCCTTCTTGATTCGTGGTTAGTAGGAGGTCCTACTGGGGTCATAAAGCCGATTGAAGGTACAGAGGATGAAGAGCATAAGATGAGGAAATGGGACCTCACAAAGCTAACAAAGAAAGTTGAATTCAAAACGTTGACGGTATGGGTTCCTGACGACTTAATCAATATATGGACATTTCATAGTAATTAATCAATCTTTGCTTATATATACCTCTTCAATTATGGTAAAGATAACCTTAACAGTTGATGATTTTATATGAGGGCATATATGGACATTTTATAGTAATCAATCAATCTTTGCTTTCATGAAAAATTGATGATTTTTTTTTATCATTTGTACCTTCAAATTAGACTTTACTGTTATTTTCCCTAAAAATAACCTTAACAATGAAATACCCAAATCATAGAATCTTACTCTGACGTTCCACAAACGGAAACAAGTCCTTAATATTGTTCTGTAAGAGTAATAGATAAAAGTAGTGAACAACTTTTATTTTTTTGCAACCAAGATAAAGAAGTGAACACTTTTTTTTTTTTGCAACCAATAACCATTCATGTTTAGTACCATGAACAACATATATACTATATATACACATGATATGTTTTTGTACTCTTAGTCTGCTCGTACTTATATACTTCAGCATATGATATGAAAGCAAAGACTAAAATATCGACGATTACGGAATATCAGTGGTTGAAAAACGGAAAATCTCGATGGATACATCGAGATAATATCGAATGTCGATGAAATTTTACCAAAATTTATATACAAATTTGTATATTTGACAAAAAAAATAGACTAGATCTAAAATATCAGAAAACAATGAAATTAATATCGATACTTGTAAAAAATAGAAGAGCATGTTCGCTAAATATTACCAAACAAAGTTTAGAACGAGCTCTTTTCCGGTTTCAATATATGGTTGGTAAAACTATAGAACATTGTTAGCACATGTGAAACACATGAACAATCTCCTAGGAGTAGATCCGGATTCACGAAACTTTGAAGCTGCGTCCTCCACCTTTAGGGACTTTCTCTTTGTCTGGCTACAATAAGTGCTTCTTTTCTTCTCCAGCCTTGTGAATTTCAGCCACTTTATTCTTCATTTCTCAACATATCAGCCTTCTTTCTTTCAAACTTCTCCTATGGTTAGAATAAACAAAAATATGAGTTATGAGTTTTACCTTGTAAGATCCATGGTTCCTATCACTAATGATATAACATGTACCTCAATTTTATGGGACATGAAATAAGAAAGAGAAAACAAGAGAACAAATCTAAGATAGCAGAGCCAAAGAAGAAGAAGGCTAAGATAGAAGAGGAGAGAGAAGAAGACATCTGAAATAGAGGAGGAAGAAGAAGATGAGACAGAGAAGAAGAAATCAAATCAGTTCAGATCAACATGACCTGAAATGGACAGTTTTAGAGATGTGTTAGATGAAGAAGCACTAAATGAGCTGAGAAATGACCCGTTTGGTTTAATTTTTGAAGGATTTTATGAGCATGTCAACAAAAAGCATTTTAAGAAGTCGAACAAGTTTATTGAAATAATAGCTGATACTTATAGTAAAAAGCATGACGCATTTGTGATCGAGGAAGGAAGATACATAATCTCAAGCAGACATGTATATGAGATTCTAGGAATTCTTAGAAAAGGGGCTCCTTTGACACAATACAAGTGGAAGAGAATAGCGGCGGAGACATTGTTTGGGACAAGCAAAAGAGTGAACAAAAAAGTGTATGAACACAGGAGGTTGCGCGCACTTTAATTCTGTTATGTATCTGTGTTTGTAACTAGTTATCTTATGCGAATTTTTTTTTTTAAGAAAATCATTTGGTAACTAACTGTTTTTTTGTTTTGTTTTTGTTTATGTGTGTTAGTATTGGCTCTGTGAGAAAACAAACGTCATAAAGCGATTGAAGATACAGAGGATGAGGAACA
This sequence comes from Fragaria nilgerrensis, assembly GCA_010134655.1. NCBI lineage: Eukaryota > Viridiplantae > Streptophyta > Magnoliopsida > Rosales > Rosaceae > Fragaria > Fragaria nilgerrensis. The sequence goes on along the minus strand of CM020982.1, from coordinate 48,545,449 downwards.
TAAGATGAAGAAATGGGACCTCACAAAGCTAACAAAGAAAGTAAATTCAAAACGTTGACGGTATGAGTCTTATACGACTTAATCAATATATGGACATTTCATAGTAATCAATCAATCTTTCCTTATATATACCTCTTCAATTATGGTAAAGATAACCTTAACAGTTGATGATTTTATATGGGGGGAATATATGAACATTTCATAGTAATCAATCAATCTTTGCTTTCATGAAACAAGTGAAATACCCAAATCATAAGCATCTTACTCTGACGTTCCACAAACGGAAACAAGTTCCTTAATGTTCTGTTAAGAGTAATAGATAAAAGTAGTGAACGACTTTAATTTTTTTGCAACCAATAACCATTTTTGCGCGCACTTAATTCTGATATGTATCTGTGTTTGTAACTAGTTATCTTATGCGAATTTTTTTTTTTTAAGAAAATCATTTGGTAACTAACTGGATTTTTTTTGTTTTGTTTTTGTTTATTGTGTTAGTATTGGCTCTGTGAGAAACAACGTCATAAAGCCCGATTGAAGATACAGAGGATGAGGAACATAAGACGAGGAAATGGGACCTCACAAAGCTAACAAAGAAATTAAATTCAAAACGTTTACGGTAAATGAGTTCTTATACGCTTAATCATATGGACATTTCATAGTAATCAATCAATCTTTCCTTATATTACCTCTTCAATTATGGTAAGATAACCTTAATAGTTGATGATTTTTTTATATGGGGGAATATATGAACATTTCTAGTAATCAATCATCTTTGCTTTCATGAAACAAGTGAAATACCCAAATCATAAGCATCTTACTCTGACGTTCCACAAACGGAAACAAGTTCCCTTAATGTTCTGTTAAGAGTAATAGATAAAGTAGTGAACGACTTTTAATTTTTTTGCAACCAATAACCATTTTGTTTAGTACCATGAACAACATATTACTATATATACACATGATATGTTTGTACTCTTAGTCTGCTCGTACGTATATACTTCAGCATATGACATGAAAGCAAGGACTAAAATATCGACGATTACAAAAATATCGGTGGTTTGAAAAACGGAAAATCTCAAAGGATATATTGAGAAAATATCCAAGTCGATAGAAATTTTACCAAAATTTATACAAAATTTGTATATTTGACAAAAGATAGACTAAATCTAAGATATCAAAAAAATGAAAATTAATATCGTACTTATAAAACACAGAATTTCGAGAAATATCGAGAATATTATGGATATTTTTGTCCTTCCATGAAAGCGTCTCATACCTACAATACATTTGATCTATATATACCATCACTGCATTTTATGACTCGTGAGGTCGACATTGTAACATACATTGTTCATTAAATATGAAGTGAGCAAAGGCATTGGACTTCTGGTTTTTTTAGTTAAGTTTTCACGATATGCTGCCTAAACCTCATTATGAACATTCTCCGGGAGCTAACACTAGGTCATTATAATGAGAGCAAGTTGGCCATCGAAGAGACTTGACTTTCTACACACGTATCTTTCCTACTAACTATATGGCAAACCCCAATAAGGATACCCCCATATATAATTGAGTTGTTGCCGAACCTAAATCTACGTACATTATTGCAAGTTTTGGAACAGAAGTAGATGAAGTGTGCACATACGTATATGCCTACGTACATAAGGGGCATCTTCAACAATGATAGAAAAGGCACATCCTATGCATGTACATATGTCACAAGTCACTTTAATTAGGTATAATATAACACTGCTGCCCCATATATACAACAATATTAGGGTTTAATTTGATAGCAACTTCATACTACTCTATTATATTTCGAGCTCCAAGTCTACGAGTCCTCGCATTCAACTCATACAATAACATAACACAGGGCTTCTGGCTTCTTGTGCTTCAAGAGCAAGGTTGTGTTGTTCTTCGATCTCTTTTGTTTTTATTTCCTTGATATTTAGGCCAATTTGCATTAGCTTCCGGGCCAAGTTCTACTATTCTATTACGACGGTATCTACGGCTGTGTTGGTTTTCCGGTATATCTGTGATTTTCCTTCTAGAAATGCTATTCCCACATGGCCCCACGAGGTTGGCAATTCGCATTACTCAGCAAAAATATTTCTAGAACATCACCAATAAACGTCCATGACTTCTCCATCATCGGAAGAAAATAAATTCGAGAACACCATGATTTCTATTTGTTTGGATTTTCGTGGTACATCATCTCTGTTACGAAGGAATGAATGAGAATGATCCAACTTATCTTATCCTCTTTAGTGGCGCACGAGTTCAATTTCTTCAAGTATGCATAGAATTTACAATATGATCTTGCACTTTTGCACTCTCAATTCATCTATCACTCTACATTTTATGCTCATAAATACATGTAAAGAATTTGTAAATAAGATATTTAATAACTTATCAAATTAGAACTCTCGTCGATGACATTGTCTATGTCGACTCACGTTCCAATCCGTCATATATGATTTCACATAATAAGAATTAACGTTGAGTTAGATTTTTTATCATCGTTATTCTTTAATGACATAAATGAAGCTAGCTAGGAACTAATTTAGACCTAACAGATAATGTTATTATATTTATATTGAAACGGTAGTTGTTGTTTGATGTATTTATTCACATATCTAGTTAGATCCAAGCTTTAGCTTCTCATTTAAAATCTTAAATTTACGATTTTTAAGTGTAGTATATAGTATTCAGACACGCGGGAGAGAGTTATGAGTACATCTGGTTGATGGGGGAAGTTGGATATACAATGTGCGTAACCTAAACGCGTAAACAAACAAGAATGAAGCAAAGTGTATGATCTTTTGTGTGTATCTCGATCACTTCCCACTTAGAAACCCAGCAAAGTTAATTACACCACCTGTAATTCGTGAAAAGCCGAAAGCCTCCCACCAAACTAAACCCTATTTATTAGAATAATAATTTACACCTTCCTCGCCTCCCTTCTACCTTTCTAACTTCCTCTCTCCCACCAGACACCCATATATAAATACAATCAAACCAAACCTGAAGAGTCACACAACTCACAACTCACAACAGCTCCCTCATCTTCCCCTCATTTTAACGCTCCAAGAAAACATGCAAAACGAATATTCCGACCAGGGTTTGGTCTGCCCTAGCTTCGACACCTATTCCTCCCCCTCCACACCGACCACCGCCGCCAAGGTTTGCCGCGAATTCAGAGGCCTCGGCTTAGTCGACGAGGACGAGTACGAGTATGATCGAGCCGTTGAGGAACAAGAAGAGGACGATGACTTCGAGTTCGTTTCGTTTCAGAAATCTGCGGATGAGGTTTTCTTCGGCGACAACACACGATCGGTCCGGTTTTCCCCGTCTTCAATCGTGATCTTATAAGTCAACGGGATCCAAACGACGCCGCGTCGTCGTCGGCTTCATCCGACGTGGACGAGCTGGAGGGCGTTCCGGCGGGAAGCTACTGCGTTTGGATGCCGAAAACGACGCCGGCATCGTCTCCTTCTCATTGCAAGAAGAGCAAGTCGACCGGAACGTCGTCGTCTCGGAAATGGAGGCTGAGGGACTTGCTGCGGCGGAGCAACAGCGAAGGCGGGAAGGATTCCTTCGTGCTGCTGACGCCTGCACTGACGTCACCACCGAGCTCGAAGAAGCTAACTGGTAACGATCATCATCATCACCCTAATGAGAAAATGGTAATGACGAAAGGGAAGAGAGCTTTGATGGGCGGCCGAGACCCAATGCGGTGTCGATGGCGCACGAGGTGTTTCTATGCCAAGAGTAAAGAAAAAGAAGGGTACAATAAGAGACAGTCGTATCTTCCTTACAGGAAAGAGCTGGTGGGATTCTTTGCTAGTGTGAATGCCATGGGAAGGACCTTTCCTACTTTCTAATTAGATTCCAATAGTAGTAACTTGATCATTATTCTCTCTGATGATCATAGTTTTGTGACTTTTGTCCTTGTTATAAAGCTTGAGTATCAAATTTTTTTGGTTTTTATAGCTAGGAGAAGCAACATGTAAATATTAATTTTGTTTTGTTCTTGTTCAATGATCAATATATGCAAGCACATGGATCTGCAAGCAAATCCGAGTTATTTTTTTGAGATGCTTAATTAATTATAGTGCAGAAAGATTGTGCTTCTATTTTTTTTTCATTTTAACACTAATTAATTGTTTGATTCTTGGGTCTGAATTATTCATTTTTTGTTGATTTGGTGATATACAGTCACATTCTGTGTTGTTGGAGTTATCAATTTTGTGTCTTTTCGAATACAATGGGATTAATACAAACCACTCCTTTTTTTAAAAGGAAAATTGAACTTGTAGTCATGTGTAGTCTAGGTAGCATACATTATTAATTGTTGGCGACCTGGCCTGGTTTTGGGGTTACGATTTTTTTGAGATATGATGAAAATTGTGTTGAAGAGTTTAGCTACGTCTGAACTAATTTTTTAAGGTTGGCTTGTATTAACGATTCAAAACTGATTATGCTCGCGTAATCTTATACCTGGAATTTGGTGGGTCTGAAATTTATACAATTCATACACATCAAGGATCGATTGTATTTCGTTTGTTTATTAATACTTGGGGCTACTCACACAATATTTAGACAGTTTATCGATTTATACATGTCATGTTTGTACAAGGATTAAACTATCTTGGTCACGAGGCTGCCACTTGATATGTAAGCACTTGGAAACTTTGACATTCAAACTGTTACATTATAGTTTTCCAATTAGTTAGCTCCCAAATAATCATGAGCCCCATAAAGGTTTGAGTATGAGCGAGGGAGTTAACCGCTAGAAAATAAACTTATAAAAGGAATGCTAAACTGACCATGAAATGAGAAGAGCATGAGGAATGGAGTTTGAAGCCAGGTGATATATGGATCGATTCTGGCATGGAAAGGTGTTACAGTTCAATTTGTAAAAGAATCATACCAAGTTAAATGATCGGGGTAGTACATACAAAAATGATACGAAGACTCAAATCAATTTTGTCGTAAAGGACACAAAGAAGAAAGTAGGAAACTTATACAATCTAATTATAAAGAGAGAGAGTATATTCTCATCTTAAAGTTGATACGTGTGAACGATTTAAAAATAATTATGATCGCGTAATCTTATGGTTGGTGTGTGTGAAACTTATACAATCTAAATATATCTATGAATGGCTTGAATGCTAATATTTTATATGAATTATATGAATTTTGCATTTGTCATTCTTTTATATTTGTAATTAAGCTAGTTGCAAGTCAAATGATGGCTTCATGTCTAACAGTTTTTGTTTTTCAGTACTAACTGAGCTAGTTGAATTTCTAATTGGTGAAATTGTCTTTTCAGGTAAGGTTCAGGGGATGTTTTACTTCTTTTACAATAGTCAATCATTGATGGAACAAATATTATATAGTTTCTAAATCCCAAAATCGTGTCTTTTGAAGGTAACAAGTTACCAACTTATTTTGTTTTTACTGGAAAACAACCAGAAATTTGAGAAAATTCTGAAGTTTTCAATTCAATGCTTGACTACTGTTACACTTAGGAAATTGTATATGTAAGGAAATAATACAACCACGATATATTTCTCAACGTTCATATAATTAAGCGTATCCATCTTCCATAAAGATGCTAATTGGTGGAGATGTTGTTTGGTCTTTACAATCATGGCGAAGCTGGAGTTTCTTCTTCCCGAGGTGTGCTTGTGGGTTTAGAGAACAAGGCGGTGGCGTCTCATGGCGGCGACGTCTCACGGCGGCGACGTCTCACGGAGGCAACTTTATCTCACGGCGGCAACGGCTACAGTGTTCTTTTTCTATGTCCTTCCTGCAACTGTGAAAGAAAGTTGGGCTAGGTCAACTGTTTTGGGTTTGGGTTTAGGTTTAGATTTAATTTCTTTTTGGGCTTTAGACTGCTTTTTTAGTTTATGGTTTTCTAGGACAATAAGTTCATTTCATTAAGACTTTAAACACTTTTTGTGCCTCATGGCGTCTTGGCGTTATGAGTCTATTTTTTTTTTTTTTTTTATAGTTTTCTAGGTGGGATCTTAGCCTATAATCTATTTTCTGTTAGATTGTAGCCGAAATGTAAATGAGAATACAACCCTCATACGAATCTTATGATCTTGATTGTCTTTTGTGTGCATGGCAACATATTAATTTGTATTGTACCATCTACTTGAATACTGATAACAAAATTGTCTTTTAAGTTAAAAAAAAATGCTAAATGGTGTCTGTTGTTGAAGATGATACAAATCACTTAATTGGAAAATATTGATAAAGCTAGCCATCCATATATGGCACTTTCGAAGAAACTACTAAATGGAGATAGTGATCGAACTTTATATCCAAGTTTAAACATGTTGCTCAACTTGGACCACTGATTACAACTAAACGAGCATCATATTCCTATATATTAGTTCGTCACTTTGCACTAGAAAATATGAAAAGGTGAAAGTAGGACTTTTATCTTCACAACGTACTTCATGATCCTCCAATTCTACCATTTCCCACTTCAAAGAAGAAGGAAATGAAAGATAAAAGATTGGTGTTAGTCAAAAGAAAAATGATGATAAATACGTGTTTGGCGTGGTCGAAAGCAATTAATCGATCGGGTCGTCTCCATCTCCATGCTACTGATTTTCAAGAGAGCTGAGGCCCGATCGAGGGCGGCCTTAATTAAGTTTTGACTAATTATCGATCTCCGACTAATGCAACAGGCTTTGAGAATCGACTACTGGTATATAAAATCATACCATGAAGGCGATACTTGGCCGAGTGCCTTGCATATATATTCTTCTGTCAACCCTCTACTTAATCCGATCGATGTTTCTGATCACAAATGTTAAGGAAAATGACACGGTTCGATCTGTCTTATTGCTCGTATGCATGTTAGAGCTACGCCCAACCAGATACTACTCTACCAAATACGAATCACAACATCAAGACTTACAGACCGGGAACCATTTCTGCCTAATTTTTCCTCTCATTTTGAATTTAATTGGGAGATAATATCTGTGTCTCATTCAAGCTTTATCACTGATTGACATCTTCAAACTTTTCTCCACTAAGGATTGGAATCTTTGAATGCCCATGGAAAACATTAACTTGGATCGATGACATAAAGAAGAAACAAAATGTGAACAAGCTGTGTAGAAGTCTATGAGTATGAGTGAGCATCAAGTTAAATTTGGTCATATATATGTGGAACTTGCGTGGAGTTTAACTAACAAAACATAATAATACTACTAGCACATGGAAACATAATTATTTGGGATCCGATAGCTAAATTGGAAGCTGTGCTTTTGCAATACATAATTAAGCTAGCGTTTCTTCCGGTTGAACAATTCTAACATATAAATGGTCGATGACTTCCTGTGTAGCTGTATTGCATTTTCATTACCCCTTATTTAAAAGATGATCAACTAATCACATTTACGCTACTAATCTAAGGTGATTTCATCGGTTGCTTCTGTTTTCTTCTTTCTTTTTTTGCTTGTGAAGTTATATATTAAGAGGTACGTACTTTCTTCTGTATCATGTATGAAGTATATGTGAAGACGAGGATGAAGTACCTTCCTCACCGAACAAGTCTTTTTTAATAACCTTCATAGTGTAATTCCAAATTATTTGCCGAATGAGAGAAAATTAAGTTTCAGATCGAATTAGAAAGTCTCCGATCGACATTTAGGTTCAGTGTGATTAATCCAGAAAAAATTGCTCATTTCCAATTGCTGAACTGATCGATAAAGTTTCCACGTACATATATATGGTGCAGATATTGAATACAGTAACAGAGTCATAGGTATAATTTGAGCAACGATCACTCACATGGCCTTAACTGCAGGGGCACGTACAGCAAAAACTATTTCACTTTCCAATCTCGGGCACCCACGCTCTCAATCTGCAGATTCTGCTGGCCTTTTGCAGTGACCCTAAAACTGCGCAATGTCCCTTATTCATCGATGAAAATGACTTCTTCCTACCATAGTTACTACTGCTAGATTCAGTCCAACGATCTGTCCCTTGTACCTTCGAATTTCAAAACGCACCGGTTTAAACCACACAGTACATTGATATTAATGACTTCTACTCTCCCAAGCTTTGCTAGCTTTGCTTTCTTCTGTTTAAAGAAGCACTTCATTATTTCCCATGCCCCTCACATTCACTTGAACTCTGAACAAAACCCTCTACATTCTTAGAGGCTCTACCATTGCCGCCAACAGCTTTTATATACTTTAGTCAACGATTAAAGCTCCCGCATTAGCTCTCATGTCAACACCTCCTAGCTAGGGTTTGTTACAGAATGGCCACCATGGCTGTTTCCCTATTATTAGTGGTGATACTTAGGGGCGTAGCTAGCCTAGGACGAGAGAAGTTTAGGGTTTATGCATTAGGTACTACAAACTGAACGAGAGAAGTTTAGGGACGAGAGAAGTCAATTCAATGAAACTTGACATGAGTGATTTATGCATTAGGTACTACAAACTGAACGGTGAAGATGTGAAAATATGACCGAAAAGTGAGTCAAACAAGGAACTTCATACTTTAATTTTAAAGTGAAGCTTCATTCTGGATAAGAACTATATATATATATATTCACACAGAATGATTACAGAAAGAAAGACTAGTGTTGGCAGGGGTCCGGACCCCTTCTAGCCCAATGGTAGTTCCGCTCCTGTTCATGTCAACACCTCCTAGGGTTTGTTCCAGAATGGCTACCATGGCTGTTTCCCTATTATTAGTGGTGATACTCGGACCTTCTCAAGCCGAGGCAGCTCGCGCCTTCTTTGTGTTTGGAGAGTGAGTCTGGAGACTCCTAATTGGCCTTGGCCATAAATTGTCGATTCAATGGAATTGCATTATCTAGCTAGGAATCCTAACTTGATAAGCGCGCAAATTCTATTTTCGATCGGTATGATGTTTGGGCAAGACGCAGCATATGCTAGCTTGATCTCACTACAACGCACGCACTTGAAATATGTTGAAAACAACGCAAAAACACTGTGGAAGATTTAATAGGTATACCGCCATGAACAGTTTATCCACTGACAACTATATACAGGAGATTGAGTCAAGAGAGGACTTTCTGCAATGTACGTACTATATTGTTGCACTCGAATAATAATTTATCGAGTAAAAAACAAAAGTAATGATGAACTCTCCCTAACCATGACAAGTAATGATGAAAGTAATAAATAAAAGTAGGAAGGATTATTTGAAAGCAACTAATATAAAAGTGCAAATGTTGAACTATATAAAATCAGATGCATGACATGATCGAAAAAGAAGTATTCAACTCACCATGGTTCAATCGAACAAGAAGTATGCACCTCACCATGATACAATCCTCCACATTCATCCATTCTTTTCCTATTTCCTACATTTTAAGGCAATTTCGATTTGATTTTAACACCATTTCTATACACAATCGGATTTAAATAAGTCACCCAAATTCTTTGACAACATTAACTAGTTTGTTATATATGTTAGAAAACAGTCCACATTGATCTTATTTCATGATCGCAAATATTCTCACAATCTACTTATTGGCTGCTTCATTTCACTATTTGTGTTGAAACATTGTTTTGATTTCAAAGAAATTAATAATTAATTTAGAAAAATAGCCCCAAACATTATAGAATACCATGAAAGTCATTAACATAGCATGTCATAACAATCAAAACATGGAAACATAAAAAAGTCAAACTATTTTTTTTAAGTATGTGTAAAAAAAAAAAAAAAAAAACTCGCGGGAACCAAATAACTGACAGCTGGACCTCATCTTGTGTGGCGGGCACTGAGTGGCCACAACCCGTCCGACGTGGCACCAAAAAGGTCAAGAGAAAAACGATGGGAAGCTCGTGAGCCGTGATCACAGGCACGTGATCCGAAACGAGAGTGATGATAATCCCACACCATTTCTCTCTGTAACAAACTCTTGAAATTCTCACAGTCCAAATTCTCGTAGAAGAAGAAGAAGAACAAGGACGATGTTCACTCTGCAACTTCTTCTTCCGAGTTGCAGAGCTCCCGATCGCTCGCCGCCGCCGCCATTGCTCTGCGGCGGCGGCGCCTCCTCGTTTTTGGGGACGACGACGACGACGACGACGGCCGTCGATTTCAGAGGCGGATCCAGAGAGGAGAAGAAGAAGCTCCGTTTGGGCCGACGGACGGTCAGGATCGTCGCGATGTCTTCGTCGTCGTCCAATACTTTCAAGATGAACTTGAACGAGTACATGGTCACGCTCGAGAAGCCGCTCGGGATCCGCTTCGCGCTCTCCGTCGACGGCAAAATCTTCGTCCACGCACTCAAGAAAGGGGTAATTTCGTCATTTCATTAGCTTAAAGGTTCTCAGTCTTTGACTGTGTTTGTTTTCCGGTGAGTGATTTGGTCCGATTTTGATTTTGATAGGGGAATGCGGAGAAGTCCAGGATAGTAATGGTGGGCGACACTCTGAAAAAGGCCGGTAGTTCTTCTGACGAGAGGCTTAGTGAGATCAAGGACTTCGGTGATACACAGTAAGACATTGCCGTTTTAACTTTTTACTTTGATTACTTAGTGATTGATAGCTATTTGTGCGAGAGCTAAAACTTACTCCAGTGGTAATTCCAAATTTGAACAATTTACCGTCTAAAGGTACCTTACTTGGCACACTCATCGGATTATCTTGCTATCGCAATGAACAATTTGTATTTGAATCGAGTTAAGGAAGTTCTATTGAGCAGTTTTAATCCAAAGTCTTGAGTTTATGAAGAAGTATCGGTAGGTTGAGGATAGTCTTATTTATTGAATGAAATTTATGGCAGTGGACAAACATTTTGTTCTTCGCTGTGCATGTGATCAAGTATCGGCATTTGCCTCTCCTAGTTGTTGGATTTAGTGTTTTTTAAGCCATGACACACTTCTTGGTCTATCTTGCTATCGCAATGAACAATTTGTATTAGATTCGACTTATGGAAGTTCTGTTGTGTAGATTTTACTTCGAATCTGAAGTCTTGAGAGTTTTGAAGAAGTATTAGTAAGTTGAATGTACTAATGCTGGATTTGGAGCATAGCATTGTTTATTGAAGGGAATTTATAGCAGTGTGACAATCATTTTGTTCCTCGCTGTTCACTTTTGATCAAGTTTCTGCATTTGCCTTTCCAAGCTGTTGAATCGGTCTTCTTTATACTCACATAAGCGGTGATACACTTCTTGGATTAGTTTGCTATTGCCACGAACAAATTGTATTTGATTCAACTAGGAACCCTCTGTTCTGTATTGGCATTCTGTTTAGTAGATTTGACTACATATGTCCATTGATCTGAAGGTTAGAGTTTATGGGGTAGGTTAACTGTACTACATGCTGGTTTTGGAGCAAACATTTTCTTTTTACTGTGCATGCGATCAAGTGTTTGCATTAGCCTATTCAGAATTTTGAATTTGTAATTTAACTGTGAAGGTTGTCTGTTCATTGTGGTTTTTGTTTTTATTTTTTCAGTCTTTGGTTTCTTCAGGAAGATGCTGAAGGAGAAGGCAGGATCTTATAGTCTTGTTCTTGAGAGGCCATTTTCTCCATTCCCAATTCAACAACTGCTTCTTATGAATGATCTTGACAATCTATTCAATAGAGGTCAAGTTCCTTTTGCAACTTGGAACAATTCTGTATTGGCTTCAAATTTACAATCAACTGCCGGAAGCAGTGGCAGTTCTGGTTTTGTCACGTTCTCATCAAAGTTTCTGAAACCACAAGGATGGAATTCCTTGATCGGAAATGGTCATGTTCAAGCAAAAGTGCAGAGGAACACTACTGCCCAACCCATAAGCCAACTGGTTTGTATTTTGTCCGAAGAGGAGCCTGGAGATGGAGAATGGGCTTACGGAAATTTTCCACTAGAAGAATATATTAAAGCACTTGATCGATCAAAGGGCGAGTTATACTATGATCACTCTCTTGGTATGCGCTATAGTAAGGTGTGATCTTCATCAAATTCTTCTTGCCACTTTTTAAGAACTAGAGAATGGATAGCATTATAATCTTTTCATAGGATATAGTTTATATCTGATTTCTGAAAATTCTAATTAAACCGCTCTTTATTTCTGTTGTTCATTGTCAGATAACAGAGCAAATATATGTTGGGTCATGTATACAAACAGAAGACGATGTGAAGGCATTGTCAAATGCTGCGGTGAGTGGTTATATACCTTCTATTCAAAGCAAACTGAAATCTCTGTGATGAATGTGAGGGGAAATTTGAAATCAACACAATATGCATATTCACATTCCACACTATCAGCTTCTATCAAAAAAGATCTGTGAACATTCATGGTCACAAAGGAAATATCTTCTGAAGCATTTGCAACTTAACGTGTTTATTAATTTATTTTGTTCTTTCTTTAACTGCTATGGATTTTTTCATACAGGGAATTACTGCTGTACTAAATTTTCAAACTGGAACCGAGACACAAAATTGGGGAATCAATTCTAATTCAATAAATGAGTCATGTCAGAAGTTTGATATTCTGATGATCAACTATCCTATAAGGTAAATTAGTAAAAGTTTCTATGCAGTGTTCTATTTATTGCTGAAACACACTAACCACTTCTTTCTTCTGAGGTCATCTCTATCTTTGGAGCAGTTTTCCAGGCTTGCCAGCATCTGTTGCATTTCTTTTTCTACAATCATTCCATCACATAGTACACAATGTCAGCTCTTTGGGGATTTTTTATTTTTATTTATTTATTTTTTTTTATATTTCACTTATGGGACATTTTCTGGTTTTGGTTGAAATGTGCTTTTGATATCATTTACTCTTCATTAGAGGGGGAATAGATTCTAGATGTTATTGTCTTGTAACAATGCAGAATGCAATGCTTTAATCGGTTAGAAGATTGCTAGTGTGACCTCCTAAAATGTGTGCTTCTTTTGCAGGGATGGAGATTCTTTTGATTTGAGGAAGAAACTACCTTTTTGCGTGGGGTTATTATTACGTCTATTGAAAAAGAATCATCGTGTTTATGTCACTTGTACCAGTGGTTTTGATCGATCTCCTACTTGCGTGATAGCATACTTGCATTGGATGACTGATACTTCTCTTCATGCAGCGTATAACTTTGTAACTGGGTTGCATTTATGTAGGCCAGACAGGTTCGTCTCACCAACCACCTTGTTTGTTCGGTGTTTAACTATGATTTTGAATTGTGAAAGACTGAAAGTTTACTTGAAATCTAAATGCAGGCCGGCAATTGCTTGGGCAACATGGGATCTTATAGCTATGGTGGAAAATGGCAAACATGATGGACCTGCAACGCATGCTGTGACCTTTGTATGGAATGGACAAGAGGTAAGTGACAACTTTCAGTATTCTTTAAGGCATATCTCTGTGTTTCTGTTGGTGCTTACTGTCTCCTTCATGTCTTGCAACAGGGGGAGAATGTAAATTTGGTTGGAGATTTTACAAATAATTGGAAAGAACCAATTCAGTTAAATCACAAAGGTGGATCACGATGGGAATTGGAAGTTAGACTTTCACAAGGAAAGTAAGTGTAGAGCATTCTAACGCTGGTCACCTAATTGTCCCAAGGAACAAATAGGATATCTAATGTATCATGTTCTCTCCAGGTATTACTATAAGTTCATTGTCAATGACCAATGGCGACATTCAACATCCTCCCCAGCTGAAAGGGATGACAGCAGGAATGTCAACAATGTAATCATAATTGGTGATACAGCCAGCGTGAGACCTTCTGTTCAACAACAACAAAAAGTTAGTGCATCTTACATATTTCTCTTGGTTTCCTACTTTCCTTTTATATAAACTTGAATGAGTGCATGATTTTGTGCACATGTTTTCTCTTTCATTTAACACGATTACTGGACTGCTTTAGTTGCTTTCAGTTCTTACAAGAACTCTTCATATTTCTAATAGAACAAAAAGAACTTCTGCATATATAATGTCAATATCACAACATAGCTACTGCTTGTACTCCGACAGAAGAACTAAGTTTTAGTATATAAGAAATCTTTGTTTAGATACTGATTGTGGAGTATATTGTTCTTTCTATATGATTCCCGTCACTTATGGAGCGGGTTTGTATCTCATTGTTTCAGGATGCCAATATTATCAAGGTGATTGAGAGACCGTTGACAGAAAATGAGCGCTTCATGTTGGCAAAAGCAGCTCGTTGTGTTGCATTTTCTATATGCCCCATTAGACTGGCCCCAAAGTAAGGTATTATTTCCTCGGCACCCACCGTGAGTACACAATTTTTGAGACTGGAAAGTACCATGCCAGTTAGTTCCTGCTGAGTCGTAAAAATAAGGCATTCTGTTAATGTAGGCATTCCTATAATTGTCTGTACAACAAAATTACACAAGTCGTTTGATGCAGAATATCTATGGACGCCAGTTAACAGGTAGGACAGATGTTGTAAGGATGTCAACACTATGTTTGAAATGTCGACATGTTAAGTAATCACTATATTGTTTGGCAGAGCTTATAATAGTTTACATTTGCTGAACTTGAACACACACCCTCCCCCTCTCTAGCTCACCTTAGTATTCCTAACAATCACTCCGAGCTTCATTCCTTGAATTCCAGTTCAAGGCAATGACCAAAGAGGGATCCTATTTCCCTAGGTTTCGATACGATACACTGCCTACCTTGCTAAAAAACCGATCCTCATTTACCAACCCACATTGGCCAACCAATTCTATATCAAATCTGAGGGCCAAGCTCGTCATACTACATTGCCATTCCCAGGCTTACTTCTATCCGTCGTTGGCCTAGATGTGATCGAAATGTAGAGCGACTAGGCATCATGGGCAGGAAAACGTTTTTTTTTTGTTTTGTTCGGATAACAATGAGCAGGAAAACGTTAGGTAAAACCACTTGATGTATTTCCCTGTATTTTATTTAGCTATGCACAAGGCAATTCCCAGCTAGAACAATAGGACTTGCATTTCAAACTTTCTATCCTTGTTTGTTGGGCAACTTGTGCATCCAAATTGTGTCGATTAATGATTATTACTCTTGAGTGGTTAAAAGTGCTTATCTATACAACAAGAACTTTCAAGTTTGAACCTCTTGAGGGTTACGAAGCCGACACCCAATTTCAAGGTCGAAACTCTTGAGCACTTTCATCACAATCCCGACGGGAGGGCACTCAATGACTCAAAACTTGAAAACCACACAATTGAGACGTCAGAATTCGAAGTCGAATCCACAGTACTCAGTAGCTAGCATCCACAAGAACCATGCTTAAGGATAGGACGTTATCTCTGAAATGCATCACCCATTGGGTCTCTACTGTCACATGTGACATGTCAGCCATTTATTCCCCTAAATTTCACATGTTTCTCGATCCTTTTAACTCCAAGTTTTGGCTCTTGTGGTGTATATGCAAAGCTCACAAGCTCACTTTATCTACATTGTAAGCTACGAGAAGTCGAAGAATATGTGGACTCCTGCATTTGCAATATCAACCATCTACAAGTACCTCATATCCTTGAAGAAATATGGATAAGATTCTGACCAAGCACCAAGTAAAAAAGCAAATTTGAGTGGGTATAACCTAGAAGCGAAGCCCCATGATTGAGAATGGTTGGTCACATTATAAATTTTCTGTCTACTTAATCGACCAGTCACCAACTATGGAGACCAAGTTTAATGAAGAATTGGAATGTATCCACCTCGTTATTGAACTAACAAGTATGAACGGAATGCGTCTAACTCATCTATACACTCATTATACAAATTTTCACGATTAATTTGGATCCATCGATCATAGGAACCAATGGCATGATGCATATATGAACTCGTGAGACGGCCAATGCCGAAACTCCACGCGTTAAAACTGCCCCTTTCCCTCTGCAAGTAGGTCGAGCAATATACGAAGATAATGGATGAGACGACGATTGATCTATGACCATGCAAGTGGCAATGAAGGAGAAATTGAGTGATCTACAACGTCCAAACCTCATCCATGGAGGTTAGAAGCTCTCATTCACCAAGCTTTCACTTTCGTTACCATTTTCCGGAACGGGCAGTCAATATATGTGGGAATTGGTTCGATGAGTTTGTAGTAGTATAAAGCCAAGGCAAGACCAAGGTCCGTTGCTCACAATGTCTGCGACTTCGATTATCAACAGCGTTCGCGTCACCACATCCGCCTCCTCCTCTTCCGGCCTCTCTCCTTCTTCCCAACCTAACTCATTCAACCCCAGGAAACCTACATTGTTGCGTGTTGCCTCTTCCAGATCTCCTCCTAACCTCATTCAAAACAAGCCCGTTTTCACCGTTCCGTCTCCGGTTCCGGTAACTTTACACTCTTCCCCTTCCTTGCTTGCTCGCTCTGGTTTACATTTTGAGCCATGCATGTAATGTACAAAAAAAAAACTGTTACTACCCTAACCCTAGTAGGCATTGAAGCTGTTCTTATCAGTGAAGTGTTCCCATATATGATTCCGCTTTACACTTGTTTGATTATCATCTGCTTGATCATTTTGGCATTGGATTAGTGTCACGCGGCTAGTTTCATACGTGGCCACTAGACATTAATTCACGATCTCTTTGTTACCTCACGACTCAACCATTACACATGAGTTGATCACACGTGTGTGGTTTGGATTCAAGATACAAATTATACTTGTACAAACTGTGAACACTTGATTAGTAATTGTGGTAAAATGAAAGACGATAGCTTATATTATATATAAGATCGAGCTAAGCTAAATGCATGAAAGGAGTCACTAGCTAGATTGGTCTTGGTAGTCCTTACTATTCAGTTTCATATAGAAATTGAAGGTAGGTTATGTTCTGCATGGACGTTAATTTTGAAACGTTCTTGTCCAACATTAAATCTCTTGCATATTTCGGTTACCGAAAACGGCTCGCATATATCATATACGTTTCGGGATCATATTGTTATGAGCATCCTGTATATTGTTTGGTGAAATATTAAGTCCTTTGTTTACAATTTGGCAACATTTGTAGGCTGAAGATATGGGAAAGAACTACGAGGAGGCCATTGCAGCTCTTCAGAAACTTCTCAGGTCTTTTTCATCTCTGCAATTCAAGCTTATATATATCCTACTTCTCAAACACATGCATGATACATGTATGACAAATTGTGTGAACCTTGTTAATTATAAGAAGCTTAACCCAATTGGATTAAATGTTGCAGTGAGAAGGATGGCCTGAAAACTGTGGCAGCTTCGAAAGTGGAGCAGATTACTGCTCAGTTGGCAACCGCCGACGCCGGCAGCAATCCCTTTGATCCCGTGGAGAGAATCAAAACCGGCTTCATTCATTTCAAGAAAGAGAAATATGAGTATGCACCATCTCCTTTTATCTCTTATATATTCTAAGTCACTTGGACGACCAAGCCTTTTGTTTTGATCACAATGTTTATTTCCAAATAATTCGCAGCACAAACCCAGCACTATATGGTGAACTTGCCAAAGGTCAAGCTCCCAAGGTATGGATAATTTCCCCAAAAAATGTATTTTGAGCATCCGGATAATCCATATTTAATAATCAATAACATAATTTGACTATTGTTATTGTAGTTTATGTTGTTTGCATGCTCGGATTCTCGGGTTTGCCCATCCCACATTTTGGATATGCAGCCTGGTGAGGCTTTTGTTGTTCGTAATGTTGCAAATATGGTCCCTCCATATGATCAGGTATACCTACAAATCTATCCACCACAAACTCATTCCCATCACCCAAATTTTTCTCTCCCAATTCTTATCTAAATCATGATCTCCGATTTCCTCGGTTAAACAGGTCAAGTACGCCGGAACCGGATCGGCCATTGAGTATGCTGTCTTGCATCTGAAGGTACTATACTCTCTAGAGGTCTTCTCTCTTCTTTTGCTTAAATTTTTCGGTTCTTATATGATTAAGCTTGTGATCATGTATGTAAACATAGGTTTCATATATTGTGGTGATCGGGCACAGCGCTTGTGGTGGAATTAAGGGACTCCTGTCATTTCCAGATGATGGACCAACTTCCACGTAAGCCCTTGTTAACGTCTTGTTGAACCTCTACTGCTTATTAACTTGTTTTCGACTGAGAGATATATGCATGGACATTTATATGTGCAGTGACTTCATTGAAGACTGGGTCAAAATTGGCAAAGCTGCCAAGACCAAGGTGAAGGCACTACATGAAGGTGCTTCCTTTCCTGAACTATGCACTCACTGTGAAAAAGTAAGTAATCATAGCTGATTGATTCACTCCTTCATAAACTTTTTGACGTGCCACTCTGATTGATTCGTTTGACGTTGCTTTTGCAAATGCCAAAAGCATTTCAAACTATTAATAAATGCACAATTTTGATAAGAACAAATAAAATGCTTTTGTAGTTGTATCATGAGCAGTTTTATGCAGTAATCTTTAAATGTTATTTTGGAGTTTGAATGTGTGCGTGGATTGTATGAAATTTCGCAGGAGGCTGTGAATGTTTCTATTGGAAATCTGCTGAGCTACCCATTTGTAAGAGACGGGTTGGTGAACAAGACCCTCGGATTAAAAGGGGGCTACTATGACTTTGTCAAAGGAAATTTTGAGTTGTGGGATGTTGATTTTGGCCTTTCTCCAGACTTTTCCGTATGAACACTACATTCATATATAGTCGGTTTCAATTTTCATCTACAATTGTATTTTCTACTTTAACTTTCATGTTAAGTACAAGTTTGTCAATAAATACAACGGAGGTGATCACTGTGTTTCTCCTTGTATTACTACATCAAGTTTCTTTTCGTTGGGAATAAATTCACATAAAAGTTTAGTCATATTGAATGTTGCAATTTTTTTCTTTGTTTCTTTCCTTGTGTTAGGTCAAAGATGTGGCTACGGTACTGCATTGGAAGCTCTAGAGAAATGGCTTAGAGCCTAGAGGTGATTGATCAAATGTTGCAAAGATGTCATGTGGCTAGAGCTCTCAATTCATGCCGATCTTATACATTGTGCATATAATTAATTTCACGCATGGATTGGATTATATAAACAGACCAATTAAGGCATCCAAATTCTTATTGTTTCTAGCTCCGATCTAGGTTGAAGTTATAATAGTATATTGTCAAGACTCGCCCCGAATTTCATCATGAAACCCGAAGTAAGTCTTGCGGGGTCCACCTCTAAGGAAAATTTACCGAAAAATTCGGTATAACCTCCCTTGAAAATGGACAACCCTACCTGAAAAATTCAAAGATAACACTCCTATAACAACCGACCATCCTCAACTCCTGGAGCCACCCGCTCCTCACAAAACAACCACCGCAACACAATAATAAAACCATCTTCTAATCCATCATATAAATATCCAAATAAAATAATAAACTTCAACTTTCAAATATTCCAAATTTAACTCTAAAACTTAGCACACGACCCAACTAATATACAATATCCTCAAGGTAATCAGAGCCGCTAGAACTAGAGAAAAAAAAATATGCTGGTAGGTTAACATGTAACCTACTGATGAAAGGTGATGAAAAATTGGGTGACTATATATGCCTCGCCTCCTACTAGATCCAACCCGCATTCTACAGACTGGGCATTTTAAAACTAAGGGCCCAAAGGAAAACATTCGAAAAAATGTTATAGTGAGTGGACAAAATAAATAAATTTAAAATAAATCAATAAGTAGAAAATATTTATCATTTCCCAATTTAATTTCCAAAGAAATTGAATGCATAGCGATAAAACTTTCAACTCTTAAATATTAAGCCTCTCAAACTCAATATATACATTCATCAATATATATATGTATGTATCTACACATGTCCATACTCCTTGTATGCATTCTTACGAAAATATAAGAAAATAGAAATTCATACAGGCTACTACGCTTGCGTCTAACGCTCACGTCACGACTTAATGCGGTGCTACACTACGCCATTAAGGTGGACGGACGGGTATATAAATATATGCGCATACCCCCTATATGAATTAGATACTCATATAGGGCTACTACGCTCGCGTCTAATGCTCACGTCACACCATAATGCGGTTATATACTACGCCATTAAGGTGGACAGACACATATGGTTAGTTAGCATTTATATACATACTCTCCTCATAAATAAACATATATGTTCACCGAAAAATCCCATTTTCAGTAATTCTTCAAAAGAAATAAAATCATCAAATTAAAATGACGTCAAATGCTCTAACAAAGAAATTGTTCAACAATAATTTAGTGCATGCATATTATTTAAAAAAAAAGTGCACACACAAAATAGGCCTAAGCCTGATGTCGATCTGGGACCTCTTCTGCTCGAGCCTCCTCACGTCTTGTTCCAAATATATAATTAATTTCCCAACTAAAAATCCAATATCTATACAAAATAGGCAGAATTAAACGTGAGTCTTAATCACACTCATCATTGCCCAACTTCGCCATTCTTAATGCAATATGGTCCAAACTTCACCGAACATACCGGCAGCCTTAATTCAACCTTCTACAGATTATACGACTTTAATCCAACGACCAGATTCTACCTTAAATAACCGCCAAAATTACCAAACTTTAAAAATTTCCAAACTTATCCAAACTCCTCCAAAAATTCCAAAATTCACATCAATAGACTCCCCTTAACAACACACATTTAAAACCATGAAAATCCCCCAAACAACAGTGGCGCCGCCGCCTGCTCCGCCAGTAGTGGTGGCCGAAGGCCGACTCCGGTGACCTTCAATGCCTACCAAATTTTGATAGCAACTTCCTCTCAACCTACTCTATGACTTCCCTAACTAGCACAAACACAAATTTCAAGCCTAGATAGGGTAATCTAACACAAACGTCAAATGAGCCCTAGAATTTCAATCAAGGATTTCTTCTTACGAAGCACGAACCGGACCAAAACCTTTCAAGGGATTACTACCCTAGAAGAAAGCTTCAAGATGAGCCATAAATTGCTAGCTATGGCGGCCGGAAGAGGAAGTTCCGACGATGGGACTCCACACGCAGTCAGAGCTTCCGGACGATCGCTCTCCCACACGGCGACGCTAGGGCGGCTCTTACCGGTCCAGAGAGAGAGCTGGGTGGACGGCCGACCGTTTGGGACCGGTGCGGCGGCGTACGGTGGCCAGACGGCGGCAAACGGACGGCTGGAAGTTCCGACAGCAAGAGAGAGAGAGGGAGAAAGTCGGGAGGAATAGAGAAGGAGGAGAGAGAAATGGTTTGGGATTCTACTCCCAACCGGTCCAATACCAGCAAATAAAACCCAAATCCACAAATAACACCACCAAAAAAATAAAGCCATAATAAAAATTACCTTTTACTAGCTAAAATTTACCATTTTTTACCGTCGTCACATTTTTCTCCTACGAATAATTCCACCGAAATAGTCGTCCCCCAAAACCCCTCTAGGGCCAATTTAACTAATAACTCATTGACGAAGACGGTAAAATTTTTATTAATACCAAGTTAGTAAATAAGGTAAAAATTTAAGAGTCGAGATGTGACATACATACTACTAGAATTGATGAATAGACTAAAAGAGCTAGAGCAACATTTAGTAACATATACAAAAACAAAAGTCATAGCTCGTAATATATATATATATATATATATATATATATATATATATATATATATATACAGTTCCTATCCAGAGCGAAGCTTCACTTTAAAATTAAAGTGTGAAGTTCCTTATTTGACTCACTTTTCGGTCATATTTCCATATCTCTGCCTTTCAGTTTGTAGAACCTAATACATAGATCACTCTTACCAAGTTTCATCCAAATTGGTAATCGTTAAGATACGGAATTATATTAAATCAACGAACGGACCATAAATCTGTCTATTCAGAACTGTTTGTGTAAATAACGATTATGAAAACTCAAACGATCATCAAATTCAATGAAACTTGGCAAGAGTAAAATAAAAAACTTCACATTTTAATATTAAAGTGAAGCTTCGCTCTGGATATGAACTATATATACGTACTTGTTCAAACAATCCCACTGTCCCAGCTAGCAGTCTCCAGTTCATTTGAATTCATTATCAAAGTAATCGTTCTTGGCCAACTGCACGATTTGATGATATATATGAGTAGCTAGCTAGCCTCATTCCCCATCTTCGAAACAAGCTAGTGAAGAGAAACGTCAGCGCCTGCAGTATTTCTGGGAATTCTGGTCAACATTATTGCTCATCAGTAATGTCCAGGCACAATAAAGGCACCAAGCATGCATATATCCCTAGCTACAATATTAATTCTTGCTTGCTTGTTGGTCAGTTAGTCCAAACTTGCAGTTATAACCTCAGGAGCTAGCTCTGCAATTATATATAGTTTGATTTAGTTTAATTACATACTTACCATTGTTCTTTCTCACCTGGCCTTATTCAAAGTTCAGCTAGCACACAAATTTTCATAAGCTCGCTCTTCTTGAGCAACCTTGCAATCCAAGTCACAAACTCACAATTCAATGTAACATGAACAATCGCGTTAGCTAGGTTATGTGTTTAAGGCAAGAAGAGGGCACACACTTATTCGGATTTAATACTTTTATTATTTGATCATGACATATATGATAAATATCTCGTAACGCTTAAGAGTTCAATGTAACTTTTCGTTGATTAGGTTCGAAACATCAAGAAAAATTCATAGCTCTCACCTATAGTACTAAAATTTTAGACATATATAAGAGTTCTTACACCAATTACATCTTAATTTTGTGTAACTGCATCACATATTGATTCAATATAACGAGTCACGTCTTCAGAATCTTATTACTCTATAATAGTGATGTGAAACAATAGAACAAGCCATAAAATACACTTTGATCATCACTCAAGTTTAACCTCTTTTCCCTCTTTCATTCTCATCCGAATGATCAACACCCACACACAAACCCACAAGTATCATGATCTTTGTTCCATTTCTCTTCTTTCTGTGGCTTTTTCAACACTGTCTTCTTATATATGCAGGGTCAGATTCACCCTCGCCATATTTGACAAGATTATTTCACCAAAGAAGAACGCAGACATCAACTGCAGAGTTGCTCCGAATTTCCTTTTTAAGGTTGTTTCCCCCTCGTCACCTCGACGAATCATTCAGCCCCGCTGACGTCACCGTCCCCCCCCCCCCACACAATCCGACTCAGCGCCACGTTGGAAAAAAAGAACCCAGGAGAACGGACACCAACTCTAAACCAGATTTGATAAAACCTGTTGGGTCCCGCGCTCAGGAAATCAGAAAAACAGAGTATCCAAAGGAGGGGTCTTCATTCATCCCCCACCTCTCTCTCTCTCTCTCTCTCTCTCACTTTTGTTAAATCGCATCAACAAGGTTTCTCAGGTCCGCTCCGATCGCCGAGCTAGTGAAATGTGAGTGGAGCTTTCTCACAGGTTTTCGTTACAGCTATGCATTTCCATTTTTACTTTTTCTGATCTCTGCAACTTTTTCTGATTTAGAGGTTGCGAAACGACGGCGTTTTGGTTTAGTGAAGTTTAGGATCAATGGCTTCAGCTGGTCCGGCGGCACCGCCGGCCTCGAGCGTTGAGAATCAGAATGGCAGCAAGGCTAGGTTTGCTAATAAGCTACCGGAGGAGATTAACGAGATGAAGATCAAAGACGAGAAGGTGAAGTTTACTGTCTCTAACTCTGCTCTGAATTTTCGCTTTGAATTTCATTTAGTTTTTCACAGTTTTGGATTTATTAATTAATTCATTTTTTATTTTTTTTTTGAAAAAATTGATCTTAGGAAATAGAAGCAGCTGTGGTGAATGGGAATGGGACTGAAACTGGCCACATTATTGTGACTACGATCGGTGGCCGAAATGGTCAGCCTAAACAGGTACATTTTGGTTAAGTGTTTGTGTAATTGGACTCGTATTGCTACTGGTTAATATGATGAAGGAAGGAATAGATGAGTTAAGTTCTTCCGTAAATGATCTGTAGTGAACGTTTCGGAAAATGATGAGTATATTACAGAAGGGACTAAGTTGGTGTGATGTGGTTGTCAGTTGTTGAGCCCGTAAAGAAAATGCTGGTGTGTTAGATACAGAAAATGTGTGCATTTTAACTCCCAATTGAATAACTACAGCTCCTGGCTTAAGTGTTACTGATATAAGTTCAACGTGTAAATAATGGGAAGAGAGTGTAGTTATATGACATAGAAGGACAAGAGATAACAGTCTCACAACACAGTATTCAGTATTTTGTATAAGGACCACCTAAAGTGAGTATTTAGATTTTTGGTGTCATTACATGGTAGGTACTAAATCAAGCTAATCACATCTTGCTAGAAACCTGATCTATTGGTAGTGCTGAGCTGCTGTTTTGCATATGTTACAGTGGATTTTGTTTTTCTATAACACACTGGAATGCGTAGCCTTAAAATCTTCTCTGATTCTTAATGCAGACCGTAACTTACATGGCAGAGCGTGTTGTTGGGCAGGGCTCATTTGGTATTGTCTTTCAGGTAATGAATGCCTTGAGTGCAGTATTGTCTTTTTGCAGAAGAAATAGAAGCTTGATTAATAGGAACACTGACCTTTATCACTTATCACACTATTGAAGCCTCAATTGTTCTGTTTTGCAGGCTAAGTGCCTTGAAACTGGAGAAACGGTTGCAATCAAGAAGGTTTTACTGGACAAGAGATACAAGAATCGTGAGTTGCAAACAACGCGCCTTCTTGATCATCCTAATGTTGTTGCACTCAAGCATTGCTTCTTTTTGACCATGGATAAGGATGAGCTCTATCTTAATCTGGTACTTGAATATGTACCTGAGACTGTTTATCGTGTGGCAAAGAACTACAGCAAGGCAAATCAGTGGATGCCTATGATATATGTCAAACTCTATATATATCAGGTATGTTTTTCCTCGTCTCTTCTTGTGATAATCCGCTTCATTCTAGAGTTCTAATTGTAAAGTCCTCACAACCAGATTTCTTTTGACATGTCTTTGATATCATTAAATCTTAAGTCTAGAAGTTCTTTTGCTAACTCTCTTTTGCTTGTTTTTCTTCGTTGTCAGATTTTGTAGAGCTTTGGCATATATCCACGGAAGCATAGGAGTATGCCACAGGGACATTAAGCCACAGAATCTCTTGGTTTGTACCAGATCATCTTCCTGTTTTTTCCCCTCTATATTTCAATTTCATCACATGATGGATATTTACCACTACAATGCGTTGTTTCAGGTTAATCCCCATACTCATCAAGTCAAGCTGTGTGATTTTGGAAGTGCAAAAGTCCTGGTAACCCCCTCTTCCAGTGTTTCATATCTTAGAGTAAAACATTGTTGGTGTTAGAATAATATATACAAAGTGTGGATGATTCGTTCATCTTACAGACTCCCCAATACAATTGTAAATGCATTATTTTACTTGTGTTCATGTTCAAGTGTTCATGCTCATGCTGATCACCACGAGTCTGAAGTCTTTACCCCAATTCTTGTTGCATCCATGGAAAGCATGTAGATATGTCTGGTTCCTTGTTCTTCTCTGAACTTCTTTTATCAATTATGGCAGGTGAAAGGCGAACCAAATATATCATATATTTGTTCACGTTATTATCACCTGAACTGATATTCGGGGCAACTGAATACACTACTGCCATTGACATCTGGTCTGTGGGTTGCGTGCTTGCTGAACTGCTTCTTGGACAGGTTCTCTATGCAGTTTAAGAAATTCACTTTGTTTGTTTAGGTTTAATCAGAGGTGATTCCAATTTTTTATTTCTTATCTTTACCTGTTTTTACCTTTGTAGCCTCTCTTCCCAGGTGAGAGTGGAGTTGATCAG
Source organism: Fragaria nilgerrensis (assembly GCA_010134655.1). Lineage (NCBI taxonomy): Eukaryota > Viridiplantae > Streptophyta > Magnoliopsida > Rosales > Rosaceae > Fragaria > Fragaria nilgerrensis. The sequence goes on along the minus strand of CM020982.1, from coordinate 48,519,716 downwards.
CTTGTTGAGATTATTAAGGTAGAGTTTCTTTGGCCCTGTATTTGTCTATTTATCAACTCAAAGTTGATCACCCAGCGTATGGCATTTTGACTGAGTTTACATGTTTCTCTCTATATGTAGGTACTTGGCACCCCAACTCGTGAGGAAATCAAATGCATGAACCCAAATTATACAGAATTCAAATTTCCGCAAATCAAGGCTCACCCTTGGCACAAAGTGAGTTTCTAGATTCCTTGCTGACCGTTGTTGTTGTTGTTTTTTTTTTTTTCACCAGAGACTTGGCATTCAGTTTTCATTCCATCCCATCTTCTTTGTGAGCAGATATTCCACAAGCGCACGCCCCCCAGAAGCAGTAGATCTTGTGTCAAGACTCCTTCAATATTCTCCCAGCCTAAGGTGTACTGCTGTGAGTATCCTACCTGTTCTATTGTGTTGGAACTAAGTTCTAGGAAGTTGAAGGATAGTGGACTCTTCAAGAACTTTATAAAACCATACGCATGCATAAAATAGTACTGGAAAAAAAGCTAACAAAAATGTGGCCTCCCATTGAATTTCTATGGATGGCAAGTGGGAATGATGTGATTTCCAGAGCATTAGTCATTATTGGTCTGCATTGTGTGTCAAATTATCAAGGGGTTAATCGTTTTCTACTTCTGAATATCCAGCTTGAGGCTTGTGTCCACCCATTCTTTGATCAACTTTGTGATCCTACTACTCGTCTCCCTAATGGACGACCCTTGCCTCCTCTCTTCAACTTCAAGCCTCAAGGTTTGTTCTGGTTTCCTCTAACTTCATATCCATGTGTTTGTCTATATGTATAAGAGAACAAATTAGATTTAGATTCTCTACCAACCTTAAACCCGGATCCTCTCCTAATCAAGGATTATAGATCATTATTCATAATTGCGGACCTTATAAAATACACTTACTTTGTCAATGACATGAAAATGGTGGCATTTTTTCTCACGCACGTACGTAGTTCTACATCATATGCATTGACTAACATATAAAGCATCAATTACATCAGATAAATTATGTACAAGATAACAAATGGCAATGCATCTGACATTCAAGATGCGAATCCATTTCTCATGCATATTGTAAAAGATTGTGCCTGATGTATTTGGGAAAATCTCGGGAGTTGTCTTAAGAACATATCAACTGCTGTTTTGCCTTGGGTGATTAGGATCAGTGGAGATAACTTGCCCCGAGTTAATATACTTTCAGCTGCAATTTTGGCCTGGGTCCTGAGCGATTTCTTGTCAATGTTAGGAGTGTTTAGAGAACTCTTGTTTCTGATAGCTTTGCGCGGTTTTCTTAGAATACAATTAGAAATGCATCATGTGACATCAAGTTCTTAGTAAAGCCTTGCTTTGGATCTGTTGATTTGAACCGTTGGAGAATCTATACCTACTCACTACATTCAAGATGCGAATCCATTTCTCATGCATATTGTAAAAGATTGTGCCTGATGTATTTGGTTGGATTTCTTATTTCTAGATGTGAAGTGATTCCTAAGTTTATGGATTTGTGGATGTGAACTGTGAAGTCATTCCTATTGGTTGGATTTGAGGATGTGAAGTCATTCTCTTGGTTGGTAGCCTTCCGAGATTGAGCGTCTCTAACTCGCTATGTAATCATCCGATTATGTAATTTTCACCTAATGTCAAGTTACTAGTACGGTTAGATTTAACTATGCTTGAACTATGAAGGGTTGAATGGAAAACATTGTTGAAATATGGTTGTGAACTTGTATTAAAGGAAGAAATCAGGTACATGGTCACTGGTCCCTGAAATCAGGAGCGATGAATAATGAGATTCAGGCTCTTGAAGATAATAGAACATGGTCACTGGTCCCTTTGCCTCAAGGTCAGCGTCCAATCGGCTGTAAATGGGTCTTCAAGATCAAGTACAATTTTGACGGCACAGTTGAACGATACAAGGCGCGGCTTGTTGCCAAGGGATTCAATCAGAGAGAAGGGATCGATTACAAGGACACTTTTGCTCCGGTGGCCAAATTGATTACTGTACGTTGTTTGTTCGCTATTGCTGCTGTTCGGCACTGGCCCTTACACCAGATGGACGTCCAAATGCATTCTTACATGGAGAACTCGTTGAGGAGGTGTATATGATGCCACCACCCGGTTATCGTCAACAGGGGGAGAAGTTAGTTCGTCAACTGCACAAGTACTTATACGGCCTTAAACAAGCATCTTGCAACTGGTTTCAAAGGTTCTCATCCTCTATTCAAGAATGTGGCTTCCAACAGTCTTGTGCTGACTATTCGTTGTTCACTCAGGTTCGTGGCAATTCAATTACTGTGGTGTTGCTTTATGTGGATGACATGATTATCACAGGAAACAATGAAGAGGCCATTTTAAATCTCAAGCAATTCCTTAATAGCCGTTTCAAAATTAAAGACCTTGGACCTTTGAAATATTTTTTGGGCATAGAGGTTGCACGTTCCAAGGCAGGGATTACAATATGTCAACGGAAATACACATTAGACATTTTGGAGGAAGCCGGATTGTTGGGAGTGAAGCCTGCGACAATACCTACGGAGCCTGACTTGGTATTAACGACAAAGGGAAGTGATGCTCTCAAAGATCCAACTGGATTTTGACATTTGATTGGGAAACAAATTTATTTGACAATCATCAGGCCATATATCACATTTGCAGTTAACACACTCAGTCAATTCATGCAAGAACCAAAGTTACATCATCATAAGGCAGCCCTTCGTCTTCTCCATTATCTAAAATCTGTTCCTGGCCAAGGGTTATTCTTTTCATCACATAATTCACTTCGTTTGATTGGGTACTACGATGCAGATTGGGCTAGATGTCCACTCACACATCGCTCTGTGACAGGTTTTTGCATATTTCTTGGACAATCACTCATCTCATGGAAAAGTAAGAAACATGTCACTGTTTCTAGATCCTCAGCTGAAGCTGAATACCGTTCGATGGCTGCATCTACTTGTGAGCTTTCTTGGCTTAGATACTTGTTGACTGACTTGCATGTGATTCATCCTCAACCAGCAATATTATTCTGCGATAATCAAGCTGCTTTACACATAACAGCGAATCCAGTTTATCATGAGAGAACAAAGCATATTGAGTTGGATTGCCATACTGTTCGGGAAAGAATTCAAAATGGAGAACTCAAAACGGCTTATGTACCTACTGGGAATCAAATAGCTGATATGTTTACTAAGCCGTTACGTGCACTTGCCTTCCACGCACATCTTAGCAAGTTGAGTGTCATTGATATCCACACTCTAACTTTAAGGGGAGTATTAAAGGAAGAAATCAGGTACATGATCTCTTGTATCAATGGAATGATTCCAGCGGTTATTCTAGAGTAATTGATGGATCATGGAGTTATTCTAGCAATCATATTGGAGTAACTCATGGATCGTGAGTATATGTAATTAGTTGATAGTTGATAGTTGATTGCACTTTTATAGCTTTCCTAGAATAGCTCTACATTCTCTTTGTATATAAAAGTTGTATCATTTGAAGATGATTAATACAGAAACACATTACATTCACAATTTCTTAACTTGTGATTGTGAGTTGTGACAAGAACAAGTTGCCACCTTTGCCCCATCTAGTCTGTAGATGATCGAGATATGATTTTCATTGTTTTCACCTTTGCCCCAACATGTAAATCACATTGTTTTCTGACGTAATACTAGATACAGAATAAGTGAACATTGTTTTCATTGGGACTTCTTGATATATACAAACATCTTAGGTTTATCTTCTGCTAAGTATAGTTCTGTAAGAATCACTTAGGTTATTTCCAAATGGGACGTCTTGATATATACAAACACATCTGGGCAACTATTTCAAAATATATATATACAGGCCTTCTTAAGCACAGCTGATACCGGCTTTCTCAATATCCTTTCCCGCTTCCTAACACCATTGCTGTCATAAGCATTACAATGTGATAACAACGCATTGTTGCTAGATGATGACCATGACTTGCAGGGAGCTACTGTGTCGCACACATAGCAGTAACACTGCACACAAATCACAATTCACGAATTCAAGTTAAACCCCAAGTCAAACAAAAGTAATGGGATACACTTATTAACAGAACTGTATTAAACTGCATTACCAGCTCAGTGTTTCTCATGCGCCGTTGTCTCAAAATGGAAACTTAATGCACAGATGCCTCGAATGTGGATAATCTCTGCAAGCCACCTACACCATTATCAACTCAAATCAAGACTGTGCCTTATCAATTCAAAAGACCACTGAAACCAACCCAATGCAAATGCAATCCATTGCCCTCTTTTCAATGTTTCGCTTCCAAAAAAGTCATTAACACTTCATAATTAAATGCTTATGTGACAACAACAGCATACTAGTTTTGAACCAAGGAACTGTTCAATCACTTTGACAGTTCCTGTGGCTTTGAAAAAAAGAAAAGAGTTGCATATTTATGGGCAAATTAGGCTTCCCATTCAACAATCAAGCATGTGTATGTTTTCTTCCTTTGAGATCTCAATATGTATTGAAGTACTGAGAAGTTTCATGTCTTATCACAACACAAATGAATATGACACTAGTCCTATTTTTGCAATGGGATGATGTACACTTTTCCTTGTTTAAGCTAACAGGAAATCTGATATATCCAAAAAATCTGCAAATGTAGACTACCAGAAAGAACAAATATACATTACTCCAGACAGACTCAATCATAGGAACTCCTGACTAGTAACTCAATCATATGATTCACATCCCAAGACTAACTATTATCCCGGGTGGAATTGAACACAAGCATGAAAAGCAATGAAGAAGCACCTCGTTTCAATCTTGAAGAAACAATTCAAGAATTAAACACAAGCAAAAGATCAAAGGGGAAAGCACTAACCTTCATGCCATCAAAGTGGTTACTGTATAGAACATGAACTTCTGAAAATTGCAGAAAGCATGAAACTCATATCAACTCAAAACTGAATCTGATCTTTAATTTCCAGATTGTAAGAGCGTAATCTCATAATAGGCATCCCCAGTTCTGAACAAATACTGTTCTCATTCTGGGTAGCACTCAAATCAGTTAAATCCATAACACACCTGTGCACAAATATTCTGTAAATAAGGAAAGAGGATACCATTGAGCGAACCCAATCTGGACATGGTAATTTCAAAACAACATCGATATTCAATCCAAATCGAATAATGATATCTATTCACAAACTTAAGACGATTCAGATTACTGGTGCAGGGAATAATTTTCGGTTTTAATGGGGTGGGATTAGGTTCTCCCTAAACAGCAAGATATCTCATATTCAATGGTATTTACTGCTAAAGATTTCTTTATGGGCAACAAAAGGATTTAATCGATTCACTGCATTGCCTTATAAAAGGGTTTGGAAATCCTAACCCTAGCGTCTCTGTCGAAAGGGTTTCTAGAAGTATATTTGCAATGGCTTGGTGTGGACGGCGGTGCATAGCGATGCTGCGTGGTTTTGCATCGAAAAAAACATCGGCGACGTCAACGGCGACAGCCTTAGCAAGCAACAGGGAGACGGGGCCGAAGAAAATTAGCATGTTGTCTGGATTAATCAGAAGAAATTGTGCTACTTTAGCACCGCTTGTGGGAGAGGAGAAAGACAAGAAAGAAACCATGAAAGAAGAAAGCTTGAAGAGTAAGTCCCTCTATTTATGTTTTGAGGAGAAGATACATCGTTGTGACAACGCTCACGTTATTAAAACCATTGAATTGAGCAAATTGGTGGCAGCACCTACTGATGGTGATCATGGCGCCGAACTTAAATTAGAGGAAGTTGCTTATAGATGCGGACCAGACACGGATTTTCCCTTCATGATGAGTACTAGTCTCATAGGCTCTAAAATTATTTTCTCCGGTGGTGTCGTAATGAACAGAAAGGAATTACCCTTTAATCCTTTCCTTTTAAGTACAGAAGTCTGTGAGTTTGAGACGGATCCAAGCATAGATGTGAACCCCACATTGCAGCCCTCGCAAGTGTATAAGACTAGCATACCCGGTCCCTTCCTCGAAGAGGTGGCTGGCCAAGTATATTGTCTCGATGGCCCGAGTTATTCCAACTCATTCGAGGTGTTTGACAGGACACATGAGAAATGGTTGCCTCTGGATGTGCCTCCTAGGAAATATCCCCGTCCTGCAACTGTTTGTCATGCAACTATGGGAAACAAGATGTTAGTGTGGTGGAAAGATAAGACTGGAGTACTAGGGTTTGACGTCACCCGACCGGAAAAAGGATGGACAGAGTTGGACTCTTCTTTGGGAAGCTGCATTCCCTATGTTGTTGATGGTAGGGGTAATGATCCACTGTTTGTCAAGTTGAAGTCTCATCGTGGTGATGGTGATGGTTTTCTAATGTTCTCATTTGACTTGAAACAAACTCTTACTGTTAGAGTTTTTCATGTTTCGCATGAATGTGATTCTATGAAACCTATGGAACCTCTACCACTGCCAAAATTGCCTCGTACGTTTCCTGTACCAGAACAATGTAAGTTCTTTCATATAGAAGATAAAAAATTCGGTCTTGTTTTATACCATGACCGTCGTGAGTTTCGTTGTGATGTTTATGATTCTTATTTGGATGATCATGATCATCATTATGATTCTGATAATGATGATGATGATGATGATGATGATGATGATGATGATGATGATGAGGTGGAGGTGAAGGTGAGGGAGGAGGAGGAGGAGTGGAAGGCGTATGATTATAGCAGGGAGAGAATTCATGTGATAATATTTGAATACGAAATAGCGGAGAAATCCATGGACGTCAAGTATAAATTGCTCACTACTCGTTGCCTGGAATACTCCACCCGCAACCCTCCTCAAGGAATTAGGAAACTTAGTTCAAATCTGACGGGCGCCTATGTTATTTAAGTATTGTTGCTAGAGTTGATAATATATGGTTTTAAATTTTAATGTTTTATGTAATATTAGCATTCCTGCACGCACTCACGCGTGTGTATAATTGTTTTTAAATTGATATTTGTAGACAAAGTATAGTTTGATATGAAGATCATTTTATTGAATCTTATCTTCAATGTTTACGTGAGCACAAAGAAAACATATTTGGTCGAACGTCTTTCTTTAACATTTTTCTGATTCAGATGTTTTTCATCCCAACATGCTAAAGGGTATTTGGTCGCAGATCTTTCTTCTGAACAAATCACATAGTAGTCTTCCAGGCTATGAATATTTACAAAATCTTAAACAAATATGAGAAGGCCTTATTGAAACTGAAATTGCAAGACTTGATAAGACCATGGTCTTTGTCAAAAATCATGAAGACCACTACTTGTCCACTCTCCTTTGTACTACTCCATATTCTCCGTTACAACAATTTCCCCCTAGCAACGATCTCATCAAAGGAACATCTTCTCTCCCTGAAAACATATAATCTCACTGACACACCTCTCCATCAAACCACGACAACAACCGGAAGCCGGCCAAAATTCCGACCAAGATCAAAAACTTTGGCAGAATTTCCAGTCAAATATTGAAACTTTGATATGAAGCGGAGTTGGGATGAGCAACAAGAGGTGCGCCTATGAAGTCAGCTTCCGGCTCTGAGTCAAAAGATAATCCTCATGAAATTCTCCAAGAGCAGTATCAGAGTCCTCGGCCGTCCAAAGCCCAGTTCAATCACTCCTCATAGACTTCACTTGGGTCCTCCAGGTAATGCAGAAGCAATTTTGATGGTAACGGTTGAAGCTTTCTATAGGTGCTTGATGATATGACTAAGCTTAAAGGTGAAGCTTTTTGTGTGTGTGTGTGTGTGTGTGATGTTGCAGGTGAGGCGTTTAGGGTTGTACTAGACTGCAAAGCAATGGAAGGTTGGGTTATTGTTGCTCTGGTTATCCGTTAAAGGCGGCGGCACGCACTTGTTCTATTCAAGCTGATGAGGGATTTCGAGGTTTGTCATGTTTTCAGTTTCTCAATTTTGAAGTATTGCACTATGATTATGTTTGATTTTGTGATTAAATTAGAGTTTTTGGTGCAGGTGAGACATTTACTGTTCTGTATTATTCCCCATAGAAAGTGGCAGCACGCTCTTGTTCTTCCCAAACCCCACCTACTTCTGTTGCTCGTGTACAACTTGAGAAGAGGTTTTAAGGTCTCTCATGCCTAGAGTACATCCTTTTTCAACACCAATGCCTAGAGTACAAACGGTTGGCTTTTACGAAAATTCTTCTATGCGCCAGCACCAGCACCAGCACTGCAGTATAAGTGAACCGAGCAACTAACCAAAATTCGTGTATGTATGCATCAGCATTAAGGTGTAAGTGAACCGAGAAATTAATATACAGTATTTTGATCTGGCCATTTCTGTCGCACTACATGCATATATACTAAAACCGTTAACAAAATTAAAAAAAACTAATAGTCTCAAGTGTTTCCAACTAAGGAGGTGAGAGCACTAGGTCGAAGAAGATGTACACTTATTATAGACGTTTAATTATCATCGGATCAAAAATGAAATTGAAAGGTAGGAATTTAAAGTATATAATCTTCATTCGATCTTCTCATACGGCGATTTAAGCCCTGAATACCTTGATTCAAGCCCAAAGAATTTCATGCCGCTATCATATAGTATTCATCTTTACTTGGTGATAAATAGAGCATCCGTACTTTTTTTGATCTCTCAAAAATTTCATAAAACCGACTTTCTAGAGACCCCCAATAACCAATCTTCGCATGAATTGCTAAGGATCCAATAAGTCCAACATTGATTCCTTCAGACGTGTCAATAGGGCAAATGTGTCCGTAGTGACTGGGGTGAATATCTCGTATCCGAAAACTAGCAGTTCACCCTGTCAATCCTCTAGGGCCCAGATAACTTGATTTTCTCCCATGAATTATTTGGGTCAATGGATTAGTTCGATCCAAAACTTGAGATAATGGGTGTAATCCAAAAAAAGATTCATTAGTGGTTGTTAATGGAGTTGAAGTTACCAAATTCTGAGGAGTGGGTATCAATTTATGCTTAATTGCTCCGCATATAGTCCCTCTAACCATATTTTCTAAACGAACCAGGGACAATCCAAATTGGTCTTGTAAAAGATCAGCGATAGACCGAATACGTTTATTTTTCAAATGATTCATATCGTCAAGTGTACCTTTACACATTAACGATGTAAGTGCACTTTGGTGTGTAGAATCCACTTCCATGTTTCCTAGCGTTGTTGACACTTTAAAGTTCTTGATATCATCCCGTCTTTAATGAGGAATATAAGATTTTTATAAGATGTTTCCTTGATTATGTAGAATATTTGGGATCAATATTTTCCTAGATTTATTACAGAGTTACTTTCCTATTGCATGGATCTAGTGTCACTATAAATAAACCCCTTTTGAAGAGAAAATTTCTACAAAATCACCTGAAAATTTCTACGGCATTAACCGTTTAGCATACAAAGATGTCTTTGCAAGGGAGATTGTTTAGTTGTTTTCGGGGAAGCCGTTCAAGACCTGCACCCAGTTCTTTAAAACTCATCCGTTCTTATTCTACAAGTGATTCTTCTATACTCACTGTAGAGAAGCTACAATACTCTGATGATATAGACCTAAAAAAGGATGCAACAAGAAATGTTATACAAAGCGTCGATCAGAGAATAAAGGCCGGTGTCCCGGGCGGTTCCTTGGCTCTGCATGAGATTCATATGATCGGTCCTAAAATTACAGTACCGCAACATTACAATCCTTTGATGCACAATTCTTATCCTGAAGAATTCAAGAACTTCTTTGCAAAATTGTTTGGAACTCGCTATGAACCACTCGACGACTGGCAGTATTTAGACATCCAGAAATACCTTGCTAAAAAGATTGAAGAGTACTACTTTTTTTAGCCTTTTTATTTTCTTTTTCTTTTTCACAATTAACATCTACTGTTGTTTTAATCAGTTTTATTTACTTTTTGCAGGAAGTATTTTATATTATTGCGTATGCACCCGTTTCTGTTACCTCTCGATGCTGCTAAGAGATTTGTTCCCCTCGCACTTAACAGACTACGAAACTTAAATCATAAACTAATCCGATATCCTCTTGAATCAAAATATAAGAAGCGTTATGGCACGTGGGAAGATATATATAGGGCAATATTTTGTGAAAGAGAAGTTGACATCCGAGCGTCTATCAATAGACTTGATGGTGTTTACAAAGATGTACATGTTAGTATTTTGTGTAAGAACATGCATGGTTTTAATATATTCAATTAATTGTTCCAACAAATATTTATTTTATTTTTTTTCTAACATGTATTGTTTGCAAATAGATACATGTAGGTGAAGCTGTAGGTGAAGATTTCTATCCAGTCGTATGCAAAGCGTTTCGAGAGGTGCCTACCGAAATGTTTTTCTGATATTGGTTGTATCGAGAACCTCCAAGTGAAGACTTTCCGAGTCATGTGATTAACTTAGAGTTTGTTGAAACCTTGAGGTACATATATAATCGATTTCTATTGTCTTTGTTTTCTTTTGGTTTTAATTTCGATTGTTATACTATGAACGTACTTATCATTACAAAGAGCATAACCATAATCATGTACTTATGTATGCTTGCTGTTTTGACATTCATAGGGTTATCTACGTTCATAATTTGATAGATATATTCCTTCAACTTACAAAAGCTTAAATCGTTATGTTTTATTAATTTTTACATTCAAATTTGTTTTAAACATTAATTGACTCTGCACTCTAAAAATTTATCAAGCTAATTGTTTTTGTTATTCATGTTGATGTTTAACAAATGGCTTTTTGCAGGGAAGTAATCTTGGATTATGAAGGCTTGTAGACAAGTTTGAAGCTCGGCTTGCAGCATATTATGTACTAGTTAGCTAGGTGATCTTATTCATCATGATTATTTTGTCTTTTTCTTTTCAATCTCTAGTATGATGCAGGTCTTCCCTATTGGGGTTAAGATCAGAACTTAATTTCAAATTATGATGGAAAAATTAAGTATTTTTTATTTTATTATTATTGTTAGTTTGTTACGGCAATTACTCATGAAGAACGAAATTTAGTTTTTCTTTTTTCACGTTATGAAGTAAAACATACGAGAGAAAATTATCTCTGCTCTCTGTTCTATATATTTTGTTGGGTAAGAATAAGGAAATAGTAATACTACATGTAATTATAATGGTACCGGTGCATCATTTTCTGCTTTCGTTTCCGTTAAGCTAGAAAGTAAATTCCTATCAACCAGTAAGCTATGATGCATAACGCGTACGCCCTAGCTCTTCAAAGGGACTTCTCAGTTGTACATAGCAAGAATGATATGTGTATGTGCCTCACCGAAAGTAGATCATTAAAAAAACAACAGAAATAGTTTGTTTGTTTAAGTTTTTTTTTTTGTAGCTTCTCTACAGTGAGTATAGAAGATATGTGTAAGAACAAGCCACTCCACTGAAAAACTCATTTGAGGTGAGACACACCAAATCCCTCACAATTTCCCAGTACTTATGATAAAACAGTCCCGGAAACCCATCTGGACCCGGAGCCTTTAGTGCTCCCATTTGATGCACGGCCTCACTAACCTCATCCATAGTAATATCAACTAGCAGCTCCTCATTCATCTCTCTAGAGACCAAAGGAGTGACTCTAGAAAGTGCCATCCCCCAATCTCGGTACCCACCGGAAGAAAAGACAGCCTTGAATTGAGACTCAAATTCCTTACGAATCAAACCTTCACCACAAACCCATTGACCTTGTTCATTCTGAATTTTCAGGATACGGTTTCGTTGTCTTCTTTGAATCGTGGAGAGGTGAAAAAATCTGGTGTTTGAGTCTCCTGACTTGAGCCACTTCACCCTAGACTTCTGATGCCAGTATCGTTCCTCCCTTATCCATAGAGTGCTCACTGAAGATTCCAACTCATGTTGACGCTCAGTACTGGAAATAGCCTGATTGGCTTGTAGGTCATCCAATTCCAGTAAACAATCTCTAATGAGATCCTTATTGCACTTTGGAAACTTTTTCTTGCTCCATCTAATAAAACTGGATCTGCAAGTTTTAAGATTGGCCACCCAATTAGATAAGCCAGAGAGGGAGCCTTGCTCCATCCAATAAGATTGGTCACCCAATTATTGCACATCCATCAATTTGATACGAATAAGTTGCAATTGCAAATTAACTTCTTCTATTTTGCCCGACTAATGGTCTTAGCAATAACAATCTAGAGCAGCAACCTTGTTAAGTTGAGGTTCAACAAATTACTTGGTCACCAGCATTTAAAAGTTGGAGTTTCTCTTTACCATTCTTATTCACATCCTACTCGAAGCAATTTCAGAAAGATTTATTTAGACTACAAAGTAGGAAAATATTCAGCAAATAAGAAGCCTAATGATAACTAGAATGTGAAGGTAATACAACCCAAAGCTGCACCTTGGTCCAAACATAGTCGTCAAGAATGATCTGAACAGAACATCTTCAAATGGTCAGATGGACTCCTAAAGTTGAAGCTTCAATCCAAGGTTCACTTGGTTTGTAACACTCCAGTAGTTGAAGTAATACCAGATTGGTACACTAATGAGAACTAAATGCTTTACATAGATGGCCATCAGAACATGAATATCCCCAAAGTGAAAACCCCGATGATACCTGTACACTTGTACCTTCCCAAACAGTTGTTCATTTGATTCAACCTTGACAAGTGACCAATCTACTTTCAAGCTCGTTGTCTTGGACAAAATGACTGAAAACCTGGATCCCCAACAAGGATAATACTTTAAAAAATAGCGAATATTGCTTCTGATTTGCTTACTTTAAAGTTTGTGCAAATCAATATATATATTCTCCTTTTCCTAACAGGTATGCCTAGTTTAAGGTGTAGTGACTTTAGTGTTTAGGGTTTAGCCACATCTTATGCCCAAGCTATGAACCAGTGATTCCAGAGACCTAACCCGTGAAAACAAATACTCAGAATAACAACTAAATAAATGTGTGTGAAGGACCTCAACTGATCTATTATTTCATAATTTCATGAGGTAAATATATATTATGAAAATAGTGAAAAATAATACAGTATAGACAATCTGAAAACTGGTTTGGGAAGTAAGAATCTCAAAACTCAAAAGTAAAATTAACCATCTGACCGCATAAAAAGCTTACCAAGAAACAATATCGCCTCAAACCAACAAGAACCCCTTCTCTTGACCTTCATATACGTAGAATAATTCTGATTAAAACATTACATCTCCTAATTCTTTCGGTAGGAGCATCCTTCTTATTTTGTATAGATATGGACCCTGGATTCAACGTCAAGAAAACGCATCACTTATACAATATCTGCAAGTAGCCAGCAATGGTGACAGCGTCATGAAATCATTACTGAAAAGAAAATGAATGCATGGAACTCAGTGGAAATTGCTCCATTATATACTATGAAGTGCGCCATGTTGCTGAGGGATATGAAAAAGACATAAACAAGTAATGAAGAATATGAAAAAGAATTGTGGGGTGGCTAATTACCCATGGCCAAAGGGATCTTTTTCCTTGGATAGAATGGAATTAAATTCATCTATTACATATGTATCAAAATGAATAATGACTAATGCCATGGTTGAAGAGCTTACTTCATGGCATGGGTAAGATTCAAACTTGAAGCCTCCATAATATCTAACAGAATAACCGGATCAAACCTGATTCCTTCAGTAGATCCACAATGCTACTGAAACCACATTTCATGATATACAATCTACATTACTGCTATTCTCTTAATCAACTTCTGCTCCTCTTCTGTATTCCTTTGCAAACATGTAAAAGCATTAACCTTAAAACAGTGAGGAAAAACGTATGTACAAACCTTGAATCTGTAACGCCCATCCACGTTGATGTAACAATGATAGACGTATGTGCTTCCAGAGTCCCAATCAATATTCTACAATACATCAAATTAATATATAACAGGGTAGATATAATAAATGGATATGAAGGTAGGCTCCTGTGCTTGTATTGAAGAACTTAAAACTGATTCTTCAGAAAATGGAAATAGAAAGAAGTCAACAATTTTGGGGTGAATTATGAAGTTAACAATAAACATTTTTGACCTCTGAAGTAACTGAGGAAAGTTTAAACTAATCAATGAGATTTGCACCAAAAAATAGATGCTTATTTAAAAATTACGGCTAGGGCTCAAAAATGATCGGTTTGATGCAAGGACACAGCCAATGGCTTTCCAACCTACCTGTATCTAATGCACTTATAAGATGTTAATAATGTTTATACCTTGAAAGATTTTTTAATTGTCGACTATACCTATAATTTCAATATTCTTTCATGAGAGTTGTATACAGTAATTAGAGAATGGAGTTACCATTGGCAAACCTTTTCAATGCTTAATCTCCTCTGCCGCTATAAGATCTCAACTTCGTTCTGACAAATAAAAGCAAACTGAGCACTCAAAAGCAGGTAAACAATTTAACCAAGACTAGCTGCCAAATAAGCAAAAAAAAAAACACAAAGGGGAAAATGTTCCTTGCCGTCCAGCGTAACTCAATGTGAGAAATTGTCTTCTACAGGTTTGTCGATACCTGAGGACCTACTGATACCCTGATCACCTGCAGCAGCAAACACTTACACTGAGCCAGTAATGACTTAATATGACATTATAAACATAATATCTACTAAGCACAAGGAAATGCATGAAACTGAGAAAGAAAGTGAAAGTATGACGGACCTTGAAACCTCTGATGAAGTTGTACAGGATGAACATCAGCAGACGGCCGGTCTCTGATACGGAGAAATGCAGACGGCTCTCGAAGGAGAATCAGAGGCATATTGTGAATACCCCAACAAAATGCATGAAACTGAGAAAATGAAAGCATGAGAGACCTTAAAACCTCTTCTCAAGTTGTACACGAGCAACAGAAGCAGGTGGGGTTTGGGAAGAACAAGAGCGTGCTGCCACTTTCTATGGGGAATAATACAGAACAGTAAATGTCTCACCTGCACCAAAAACTCTAATTTAATCACAAAATCAAACATAATCACAGTGCAATACTTCAAAATTGAGAAACTGAAAACATGACAAACCTCGAAATCCCTCATCAGCTTGAATAGAACAAGTGCGTGCCGCCGCCTTTAACGGATAACCAGAGCAACAATAACCCAACCTTCCATTGCTTTGCAGTCTAGTACAACCCTAAACGCCTCACCTGCAACATCACACACACACACACACACAAAAAGCTTCACCTTTAAGCTTAGTCATATCATCAAGCACCTATAGAAAGCTTCAACCGTTACCATCAAAATTGCTTCTGCATTACCTGGAGGACCCAAGTGAAGTCTATGAGGAGTGATTGAACTGGGCTTTGGACGGCCGAGGACTCTGATACTGCTCTTGGAGAATTTCATGAGGATTATCTTTTGACTCAGAGCCGGAAGCTGACTTCATAGGCGCACCTCTTGTTGCTCATCCCAACTCCGCTTCATATCAAAGTTTCAATATTTGACTGGAAATTCTGCCAAAGTTTTTGATCTTGATCGGAATTTTGGCCGGCTTCCGGTTGTTGTCGTGGTTTGATGGAGAGGTGTGTCAGTGAGATTATATGTTTTCAGGGAGAGAAGATGTTCCTTTGATGAGATCGTTGCTAGGGGGAAATTGTTGTAAAGGAGAATATGGAGTAGTACAAAGGAGAGTGGACAAGTAGTGGTCTTCATGATTTTTGACCAAGACCATGGTCTTATCAAGTCTTGCAATTTCAGTTTCAATAAGGGCTTCTCATATTTGTTTAAGATTTTGTAAATATTCATAGTCCGGAAGACTACTATGTGATTTGTGTTCGGAAGAAAGATCTGCGACCAAATACCTTTTAGCATGTTGGGATGAAAAACATCTGAATCAGAAAAATGTTAAAGAAAGACGTTCGACCAAATATGTTTTTTTGTGCTCACGTAAATATTTATGATAAAATTCAAGAAAATGATCTTCATATCAAACTATACTTTGTCTACAAATGTCAATTTAAAAACAATTATACACACACGTGAGCGGGTACAGGAATGCTAATATTATATAAAACATTAAAATTTAAAACCATATATTATCGACTCTAGCAACAATACTTAGATAACATAGGCGCCCGTCAGATTTGAACTAAGTTTCCTAATTCCTTGAGGAGGGTTGCGGGTGGAGTATTCCAAGCAACGAGTAGTGAGCAATTTATACTTGACGTCCATGGATTTCTCCGCTATTTCGTATTCAAATATTATCACATGAATTCTCTCCCTGCTATAATCATACGCCTTCCACTCCTCCTCCTCCTCCTCCCTCACCTTCACCTCCACCTCATCATCATCATCATTATCAGAATCATAATGATGATCATGATCATGATCATCAAAATAAGAATCATAATCATCATAACGAAATTCACGACGGTCATGGTATAAAACAAGACCGACTTTTTTATCTTCTATATGAAAGAACTCACATTGTTCTGGTACAGGAAACGTACGAGGCAATTTTGGCAGTGGTAGAGGTTCCATAGGTTTCATAGAATCACATTCATGCGAAACATGAAAGACTCTAACAGTAAGAGTTTCTTTCAAGTCACATGAGAACATTAGAAAACCATCACCATCACCACGATCAGACTTTAACTTGACAAATAGTGGATTATTACCACTACCATCAACAACATAGGGAATGCAGCTTCCCAAAGAAGAGTCCAACTCTGTCCATCCTTTTTCCGGTCGGGTGACGTCAAACCCTAATACTCCGGTCTCATCTTTCACCCACACTAACATCTTGTTTCCCACAGTTGCATGACAAACAATTGCAGTACGGGGATATTTCCCAGGAGGCACATCCAGAGGCAACCATTTCTCCTGTGTCCTGTCAAACACCTCGAATGAGTTGGAATAAGTCGGGCCATCGAGACAATATACTTGGCCAGCCACCTCTTCGAGGAAGGGACCGGGTGTGCTAGTCTTATACACTTGCGAGGGCTGCAATGTGGGGTTCGCATCTATGCTTGGATCCGTCTCAAACTCACAGACTTCTGTACTTAAAATGAAAGGATTAAAGGGTAATTCCTTTCTGTTCATTACAACGCCACCGGAGAAAATAATTTTGGAGCCTATGAGACTAGTACTCATCATGAAGGGAAAATCCGTGTCTGGTCCGCATCTATAAGCAACTTCCTCTAATTTAAGTTCGGCGCCATGATCACCATCAGTAGGTGCTGCCAACAATTTGCTCAATTCAATGGTTTTAATAACGTGAGCGTTGTCACAACGATGTATCTTCTCCTCAAAACATAAGTAGAGGGACTTACTCTTCAAGCTTTCTTCTTTCATGGTTTCTTTCTTGTCTTTCTCCTCTCCCACAAGCGGTGCTAAAATAGCACAATTTCTTCTGATTAATCCAGACAACATGCTAATTTTCTTTGGCCCCGTCTCCCTGTTGCTTGCTAAGGCTGTCGCTGATGTTTTTTTCGATGCAAAACCACGCAGCATCGCTATACACCGCCGTCCACACCAAGCCATTGCAAATATACTTCTAGAAACCGTTTCGATCGACAGGGTAGGTACCTAGGGTTAGGATTTCCAAACGTTTTACTTGTATAAAGGCAGGGAAGTATGAACGCACACTAATTGTTGTTGTCAAGCATTGGTCGATATAGCAAATATATACCATTCAACTTTAGATGATTTCTTGCTGCATAGGAACTAGAATGGGAATATCTTACCCGCTTAATTTGGGATCTTGATATATATCTTTTCCTTTTCTTTAGGGTTAGGATACCTTATTTTGGAAGAATTAGAAAAAGAAATATTTATTCCTAGTTGATCAATAATTTTTTTTTTCAGGGGAAAAATGAGTCAAACTCCGTTGATTTCAATCATACGACCGTACTAGATCAAGCTAGGAGAAAGTCTAAAGATCAAACTCCATATCACAATGTAATGAACATATTCATGCTAGAAGCATGTCTACAAAACAAACCCTTTTCATATTCATGCTAGAAATATTATAAATATTATGCAATCTCTTAGCTTTAAAGAGAAAATCAATTTTATCAACAAAATTTACTTTGATCGCCCTAGTAATGGAGTGATGGCCATACATGGTAGTTTATTCTAAAAAGAATAATATTCATAAGTCATGGATTCTCTTCCAACGTTTTTATCTCCTTTCTGATCAGAAATCATGGACCCAAATGTGGTAGGAAACTGAAAATTAATTATGGTAAACTCGGCCATGATTATAGCACCCCCAATACCCCGTGAACTTCGATCACTACGGCTTTAACTTTGTTCGTTCTGCTATTGATTGCATTTGATTTAGAACTAATCGAGAGGTCACTGAAAAAGAGAATATTTGGCTAGAATGCTATTCATTGATAATTGGCACAACATATATACAAGAGGTTTTCTTTACCTATAAGAAAAGGGAAAATGCCCATTTGCACAAAAACACTATAATAAGAGCCCATTCCAATGAAAATTGTTTCCAACAGCCTATTTAAACAAATCTCATAAAATTGACTATATTGCCCTCCCATCACCATAACTCTCTCTGTCTTAATCTGAAACAAACTCTCTCTCTCTCTAACTGAGTTGCTCCACCAGAAACCCAAAACCGCCGACCGACGCCGACAACTGACGACCGACACCGGCGACTGACGACCGACGCCTCGATCTCACCCTCCTCATCCGAATCCAGCCTCCTCAAACCTCTCTCTCTCTCTCTCTCTCTCTCCAACTCTAGATCGGAGCTCGACTCTCTCTCTCCCTCCCTCGTCTCTGCCGCCGTCTTGTCCTTCCTCCACAAGCTCGCAGTCTGCTGCCCCGGCCTCCTCCACTCCGACGTCCTCATCGACCACCAGACCACGCGGAGGATTTCGATCTCGCGGTAGATCTGGTGCCGCGCCGACTCATCATGCGTGCCG
This sequence comes from Fragaria nilgerrensis, assembly GCA_010134655.1. NCBI lineage: Eukaryota > Viridiplantae > Streptophyta > Magnoliopsida > Rosales > Rosaceae > Fragaria > Fragaria nilgerrensis. The sequence goes on along the minus strand of CM020982.1, from coordinate 48,500,800 downwards.
TAGATCACTTTCAGCGCGTAGACCCGCCCCGTCGGCTTGTGAATCACCTTGTAGACCGTGTCGCCGGCGCCGCTCTCAATCCGGATGGCCCGATCCAGGTTGGCGAAGTTGATCATCACTGCCTCTGAGTCAGACGGCGTCGAGCTCGGCCCCGGCGGCAGAGGCAATGGCACCGCCAGAGATGTGTCGCGCCTTGGGCAATTTCAAACCTTAGTTTTGTATGGTTGAGGAGTGTTGGCTCCTTAGTTTAGGTTAGTCAATGTGATATTCTATTTTCAATTATTCTGTGTTTGGTTGTTGTGGTATTGAGAAACTCTTAGGTTTGAAATTGCTGAGTTTATTGCCGAAATGAGCTTTCTTCATTAAACATAGATACTTGCTGTGGTATCTGATATCAACTAATTGTAGGGTGCTAAATGAAATAGCAAGTGACAAAGTGCACAGACAGCTTGTCATTTATCTCGGGAGGTGTACTTTTTTAATATTGGGGTCAATAATCGATTATTGACTGTCAGTAATCGATTATTGGGGGTCAGTAACTCAATTTTTTCTGATATTTCTTCCTTTCTGGTATTATTAAGTTGAAATAAGTTGATTATTGGGGGTCAGTAACTGATTATTAGAGGTTAGTAACACGATTATTAAGGGTCAGTAACTAGTTACTGGGTGTCAGTAACTGGTTACTGAGTGTCAATAATTGGTCAATAACTGGTTACTAGGTGTCAATAACTGGTCAGTAACCGATTACTGGGGGTCAGTAATCGATTACTGACAGTCAATAACTGGTCAGTATCTGGTTATTGGGTGTCAGTAACTGGTCAGTAACTGAAAACAACATGATTATTGGGTGATTACTGGGTGTCAGTAACTGAAAACAAAATGATTATTGGGTGATTACTGGGTGTCAGTAACTGAAAACAAAGTGATTCAGTAACTGGTTACTTGGTGTCAATAACTGGTCAGTAACCGATTACTGGGGGTCAGTAATTGGTTACTGGGTGTCAGTAACTGGTCAGTAACTGGTTACTGGGTGTTAGTATCTGGTCAGTAACTGGTTACTGGGTGTCAGTAACTGATTACTGGGTATCAGTAACTGAATACTGGGGGTTAATAACTGGTTATTAGGGGTCGTTAACTAGTCAGTAACTGGTTATTGGGGGTCAGTAACTAGTTACAGGAGAAATTCCGGTGACCGGAGTCCGACGGTCGGGAACATTCCGGTGACCGGAGTCCGGCGGCCGGTGACCGGAGTCGGAGTCCGGTGAGATTCCGACCAAGTATTCTCTCTTTCATTTTCTCTCTTTATGCATGTTTAAAGGATGATGGCAAAATAGTCTTAAAATAATATGGTTTATTAAGACTTTAATAAAGATTTGTGCATTTGGGCATAAAAAAATGTTACCTTATATTAGAATGGGCTAATGAAAAAGATTGTCATTGGAATGGGGAATGAGGGGTTCAAATTAGTACTAAATGGGCATTTTCCCTTTAAATTACCAAAAGAGAAAAATGAGAATGTGGATTGTAAAATTAGGAGTGTAAATTTTAGTTTTCTTTGTTTATGGCATTTTACTACAAAGTCAATTTAATGACGTTAGGATATGAAAATGTCATGAATAATCCCTAGGAAATAATATGGCATTTTTTAAATAGTAAATTACTATAAAGTTACTAACCAAATTTCAGTTTACAAATGCATCATTTACACAATATCTTACATATTTAAGGACAAAAATTAACAAATTAGGACAAATTAATATCCACATGTCATATGTCACTCCAATTTTACCAGAATACCTTTCATTACATATCAACTACTATTGTTGACGAGTAGCACAATAGCACACTACTGAGTAGCACAGTAACACATTGGGTGTTACTGCCAAGTTGCATAGTAGCACCTGATAAAAGGGTGCTATTGCAATTTTTTCATGCAATTCTCCGTAATCAAACAAAGCTGCTACTGTCGACTATGATGCTAGCGTGTTGCTACTGCCGACTTTGATGGTAGTGCGCTGCTACTACTGCCCACTCTTGTGATAGCGCTGATGCTACTGTATGTATCACTGCTAATGAACTTTAAAACTGCATCTACCATAGCAAACAATTGTTTAACCTAATAAACAAACCTCATTCAGATTGACAGATTTTATTCATGTCCTCAAAACAAACCTCATTCATATATGAAATCACCTACTAATCAATCCAAAACCAAACCAATCAACCTTATTTATATCACTGCTACTGAGTGAGACAAATGAGAGATAGTGAGGAATTAGATCACCAAGCATCTCATACCAACTAAAGATCAAATCCATGAACATCTCATACAAATTGAAGATCAAATCACCTTCAAATTCAAACTAAAGATTTGACCGAATCATGACAAGGTGCTAGCCTATGAATATGACGACCAGATCATATCACCTTCAAATTCAAAGTAAAGACTTGAACAAGTTAATGTAATGCTACTGCACGTAGCTTGAGGCTCCTCTTGAAGGCGACGACGACGCTCCTCTTGAAGGCGACAACGACGCTCCCCTTGAAGGCGACGACGGCGCTGAACCCTCAGCTGCCTATAATGACGGCAGTCACGGCTCTGAGCCCTAGCATCTCCACTTCCAAGCACAACCTCTCTTTCATGTCCCAATCCTTCCCGATGTGGATCTTGAACTCGATTCCGACCTCCACAAGTAGCTGCGCTAGCTCTATCACCCTTTGTTGTCGTCAACGCATCGAAGTCGTCCTCAGATTTCTGGTCGCCGGCGACAGGGAGGGTGTAGTCAACAGGGACCCAACCCCAATCGACTTCGAAGAGCACGGTCGTGGGGCGCACATGGTGAGGCGGCGACGATGAGGCAGTAGAGTATGAAGAGGAGGGGCGGCGATGATGGTAAGGAGGTTGAGAGAGAGATAGAAAGAGAGAGAGAGAGAGAACCAGATCAATGGGTGGTGGAGAAAGAAGATAACTCGGTAGGTATTTTAGTCATTTAATTATAAAAGTGTGGATCAGATCTAGTATCATTAATTTTAGGCTTAAGCTGATGTTTTAATTTATAAAAAAAAATATTAAAAATGAGTTTTCAGTGTTTTTAAATTTTATCACGTGTTATTACGTAGTTTTCTATTTTAATTTGCTGTACCCACTAGGCCACTAACCTATTTTTCGTTGGCACGTAATGAACTTCAATTTTTTCTCCCTCCTCCCTCTTTCTCCCCGATCTGGAGCAAATTCTCAAAAACCCAAGATTAGCTATGTGTAATTCATTTGGTTGTGTATTCGATTTCCACGCTTGAAAGAGGAGGCTCAGATCTACTTCCTTTTCCTCGCTCACTCGCCGCCACTTCGTCTCTGATACGGCGACGCTGTCTCTCGCCCTCACCGTGCTGTTTCTCGGCTACCCACAACCGTCCAAGCCCTCTCCGAGTGGGAGAAAGTCTCCCTTCCTATTGACCCCGGCGTCGTCCTCCTCGACATCGCTTTCGTCCCCGACGACCCCAAACACGGTACCCCAAACTTCACCTTCTCTTTTTGTATTGTGGTTCTGAGGAATTTGAGTTTTTTTTTTTTTTTTAAGGGTTAGGTTTTCTATTGGGGACGAGGCAAACACTTTTGGACGAAGGACATTAGGACAGAGCCAGAAGAACGAGCCGAAAAGAGTTGGAAGGCCTTTTTTGCAGGTATATATGCTCTTGATTTTATTTCTTTTCATGTTGGTAATTTTATTTGACCATGTAGCTCATCGAAATAACTGCAAGTTGATTAGGCTTCTGTGTTTGTGTTTTCTATGGGGAATCAACACAATACAATTTGTACTATTGATCATTGATTGATTACATATAAAAACACTTCCTAGCTCTAAAGAAACTACCCGTCTCCATCAACCAAGACAAGAGGCGAGTGAAGTCCCTCCAAATTAAGAAAATGGGTGCACAATTCATCAGAGTGAACAAAACAAACCAAAGAATGGTTGCAGAAGGCAAAGACAACATTAAGCAGTCGCATACAAAATATATAGAGATAAAAACAAACAACAAAGCTTATAGTTAAGTTTAAAGCACCTATTCAGAGATTTTTTTTTTTTTTTTTAAATAAAGTTTACAACACATGGGCACCTATCAAGATTGAGAATTCGGTTAGAGATTCTTCTTCTGGATCTTTGGCAGAGTATTCAAGGCAATGAGAAGCAAGCGACTTGTATATGATGTCCATAGATTCCTCAACAAATTCATATTCAAAGATTATGACAAGAACGCTTGTCTTGTTACTATCATAAGGGTCTGAATTAATAAAATTACAAGAGCTACCGTTTTCATTATTATTGAGGCAATCGTCTTTGTTCTCTTCATCACCATCTTTGTTCTCTCCATCGTTGTCGTAATCAGAAGAAAATACATCATTATTGTAGCAATCGTCTTTGTTCTCTTCATCACCATCTTCTTTCACTCCATCGCTGTCGTAATCAGAACTATATACATAATAATCAGCATAACTAGCCTTATCATAATCATTTAAACAATCATTGGAGAAAACAAGGCCAACTTTTTGACCCCCTAGATGGAAAAACCGACATCGATCACGCTTGATTTTTGAAGGCCTATTTGTCTCTGCTGGCAGCTGCAGAGGTTCCAAAGGTTTCAATGAATCACATGTTTGTGACATGTGGGAGACTAGTACTGTATGAGATTGTTTCAAGTTAATGGAGAACATAAGGAAACCCCCACCATCACCATGACCGGATTTCAACTTGACAAATAGTTGATCATAACCATCGATAGATTGAATGTACCTTCCCATACAAGGGTCCAATTGTGTCCATCCTTTTTTCGAGTGGGTCACGTCAAACATGTACACTCCGTTCTGATTTCTCCCCCAGAGTAAGATATTGGTACCTGCAATTGCATGAATGAAGCCACAGGGATACTTCCGAGGAGGCACATCCAGAGGCAACCAGTCATCCTGTATTGCTTCAAATACCTCGAATGACTCACAGTCACACTGACTATCGAAACGATACAGTTTATTATCCACCTCCACTAAAACAGGTCCAGCTCTACTGATCTTGAAAACTTGCGAAGGCTGTAATTTCGGATTTGGATCTATGCTTAGATCTGTCTCAAACAGAGAAACTTCTTTACTTAGTGAAAAATCGTTACTTTTCTCCATTTCAACAACAACAAAACCACCAGGAAAAATAATTTTGGAGCCGATGACACCAGTGCTTCCAGGTTGGGGAACAACCGTATCCGGTCCACATCTAGAAGCAACTTTCTGTAATTTCAGATCATCATCGCCGCCATGTACCGGTGGTTCTAGCAAATGACTTAATTTGATGGATCGGATAACTTGAATATGCTTGCGGTCGCAAGTGCTGTCCACGAAGCATAAGTATAGGGACTTGTGCTTTAAACTTTCTTCTTCCATGATTCCTTTCTTCTTTATCTCCTCTGCCGCACTTGATGCTAGAGTAGAAGAATTCCTTCTTATAAATTCTGAAAATATGCTAATATTCTTCGTCTCCTTCTTCCAATTTCTTGTCAACATTGACGTTGCTACCGCGGTCACTGCTTTTCTGGCTGCTAAACCTTCCAAGAGTGCAAGACAATGCCGCTTACACCACGCCATTATTTACGATTTCTCAACGTTAGTATGCACACTAATTTGCCGATATAGCTAATATATAGCTATATATATACCATTAACCTTTTTTTGATAGGAATATATACCATTAACGTTAGTTGATTTCTTGCCACATAGGGACTACAACATAATCTTACCCGCTGAATTTGGGATATGAATCCTTTTTCTTTCCCTTTTAGGTTGGGATACCTTCTTCTGAAAGAATTAGAAAAAGGAATATTTATTCCTAATTCTCTCATAATTAAGTAATTACCTTCTTCTCTAATTAAGAATTTGGAATATCCTTGACAGGGATATCAAAAGATACAGAAATCCCATGATTTTAGAAAAGTTCAATTTTACTGAATATCCTTGACAGGGATATCAAAAGATACAGAAATCCCATGATTTTAGAAAAGTTCAATTTTACTTTCTTCCATAATTTACTTTGATCGCCCTAAGAGCCGAACATGGTAGTTTATTATTAACTTCTTTTTGTTATGATATATTAGGCAAAGCGATCCAAACCCATGTATTTGCTTGTCTAGCAATCGTAAGTCGTAACAAAAAAATATGATATTTTCCTTGAAACAAAGAATATAATATTCATAATGCATCCATCTAGATCTCTTCTAACGATTTTATCAAAAATCATGGATCCAAATGTGGGAAATCCTCGTTAGGAAACTGAAAACAAAGAATATGATATTTTCCTTGAAACAAATAATATAACATTCATAATGCATCCATCTAGATCTTTTCCAACGATTTTATCAAAAATCATGGATCCAAATGTGGGAATTCCTTGTTAGGAAACTGAATATTTAGTAAACCCATGATTGTAGCATCACTGCCCACTAGGGTATCAACTTTGATATCATTCTAGTGATTCTACCACTACGGCTTCAACTTTGGGCAAGAATATAAATGACTCTTCTTGTGCTATCTTAGAGTGTTGACAAGGAAACTGATCCCTTTGATTCATTGATTGGGATGATATAGTAAAGATTACCCTTGGTGCAGCTCGGGGTTTAGCAAGGAGACTGTCTTCAGGGAACAGATGTGCAATTCTACAAGTAGGTCATGGCATCAGCCTATTGTTTCTACCTATTGATGTTGTGGCTTGTTGACAATTTGAAGTGAAATTGGCTGAAGGTAAAACCAATATTGGCTTGTTAATATGTATACGTCAGTTCCTGTCCGTAATTATAAAACGATATTATATAGATGAAATGAAGGAGGCCATCAGAATAACGATGTCTATAGACAAGTGATTAAGCAATAAATGAGGCTACAGAGATAACAGAGCAAAATCCAAAACCACTCAAGTTCTTCATACTGTATCATCAGCGCTTGCACACTCCTTATATGAACTTTCAAAACCACGACGACTACTACTTTGCAATATAATTACTGATGTTTAATCTCTCTCTCATAAGAGTAGCTAGGAAACGTACTCATGTTATTTCGCTGCTCTATTTAAAATCCCGACTTATGTGGTATTTGTGAACTGTTGAGCAATTGTTGCTTCCGCGTGAACTTTCTTTTCCTCTTGGATTTGTATCACTAGACATAATTATTTTTCAAAAATGGCATTATAAAACAAATACGACGTTGTGTAAAATTGTAAATGTTATTTTTAGAATTGTAAAGTTTATTTATAATAATCTGCTCTATGATTTAGACTTCAGCATGATTGTGATGGTCTGGATTGTAACTTTCTTATCTTTATCTGAAATATGACACTCATCAGTAACCATACTATTTGAAATTTGAAGCAATATATGACCACGAAGGAAGGGCCAACTATACGATCCTCTAGATTGGATTGGCTTTTCTTATGTGCTTTCTTTTCTCCTAAGTTGCATAGTCGAAAAGGTCATGTAACATTTGGCTTATACAATACTTAGTTCATCCCAACTCCCAATTAACTCGGACCATATGTACACTACTCAACTTGGACCAGTAGTTTATATAATATAATGAGTTTTCTTGTGGGAAGCTTATGGGATTGCGATTTGTGAAGACCCTTTGCATATTACTAGGTGGAATCTTTGAGGAGATATATTTGAGTCTTCCATATATTGTTTGGTAATTAAGTTGGAGTTCTTATGAAACATTGAATATATACGACTCATCAAGAAGAATTAATTTCAAGCTAGTGAGCATGTTTTGCAGGCCCTTAGAGATTTTGACAAGTGAGTACGTGAGGTCTTCTTCTTCTTTTGCTTCAATGTTTCGTTTCTTATATAGTATAGGTTTCATATATTGTGGTGATCGGGCACAACGCTTGTGGTGGAATTAAGGGACTACTGTCATTTCCAGATGATGGACCGACCTCCACGTAAGCTCTTTTTAACTTCTTGTTGAACCTCTACTGCGAATTAACTTGTTCTCGACTAAGAGATGCATGAATATTTATACATATTGATACAAATTACTAGGCAGATACTAATAGTACTAAAACACACAAGTAATGTAGTTCGAAGAAAACGTATTCCTTTCTTATTATTGTGCAAAAGGGTACAATGATTATTGTTTAATGTCTTCTCTCACAATAACACTCTAAACAGATATCTCTCTAACTGTTTCGCTCTCTGATGTCTAGAACTAAGCTAGGCACCTCTATTTATAGAGTTGATAACTCTATAAATCCTTATCTAACTTGGAAACTACTCGTTAACTAAGTTAGACAGCTATTCCCAAACTAAGTTAGGACAACTATTCCCAAACTAAGTTGGAAAACTATTCTTCTAACAAGCTAGAAAAACTATTTCATTAACTAACTTGGAGAAAGAATCGGCTAATCTCTAAAAGACTAGGATACACCCGTATCACATATGCAGTGACTTCATTGAAGACTGTCGAAATTGGCAAAACCAAGACCAAAGTGAAGGCACTACATGAAGGTGCTTCCTTCCCTGAACCATGCACTCACTGTGAAAAGGTACGTGTACATAACTAAACAAAGCTCGATTGATTCACTTCTTGATAAATTTCCTAATGTGCCACTGCAAATCGATTCGTTTGACATTGTTTCTACAACTTCCAAAAGCATTTCAAACGATTAGCTGCACAATTTTGATAGGAACAAAAAAAAGTGTTTTCATATATAGTTGTATCATGAGCAGTTTTTTTTATATGTGAATGTGTGCGTGGATGTTGTAGGAGGCTGTGAATGTTTCTATTGGAAATATGCTGAGTTATCCTTTTGTAAGAGACGGGTTGGTGAACAAGATCCTCGGATTAAAGGAGGGCTACTATATGACTTTGTCAAAAGAAATTTTAAGTTGTGGGATGTTGATTTTGGCATTTCTCCAGACTTCTTCGTATGAACACTACATTCATGTATAGTCGGTTCCAATTTTCATCTACAATTGTACTCTTTGTTGTAAAACAAAAGTAAAAGAGATTAAGAAATGAGAGAAACAACCAAGAGAATGAGGGAATATGTTGTCTATATCATTGAGGTGAGAACTCTCTCTTATATAGAGATGAGATCATGATATAAATTACAATAACAACTATATATGACTAATTACAAGAATGTCCATTAAATAAACTATTTACAACACTCTTTACTTTAACTTTCATGTTTTTTGAATGAATATCAACATTAACTTTCATGTTAAGTACATAGTTTGCCAATAAATATATATATATATATAATAGAGGTGATCACTGTGGTTCTCCTTGTATTACTATATCAAGTTTCTTTTGGTTGAGAATAAATTCACATAAAAGTTTAGTCATATTGAATACTAAAATTTTCTTCATCGTCTTCTCTTGTGTTAAGTCAAAGATGTGGCTACGATACTGCATTTGAAGCTCTAGAGAAATGACTTAGAGCCTAGAGATGATTGATCAAATGTTGCAAAAATGTCATGTGGCTAGAGAAATGGGTTGAAGATTATTATTAGCGTATTCAAGGCATTGAGAAGTAAGCAACTTGTATATGATGTCTATGGATTCCTCAACAATTTCATATTCAAAGATTATGACAAGAACGCTTGCCTTCTCACCATCATCAACGCCTTCATTCTTTACATTATAAAAGCTACTGTTTTCATCATTATAGTGGAAATCGCCTTTGTTCTCTTCATCGCCATCTTCGTTCTCTCCATCACTATCATCATTAGAAGGAAATACATAATGATTTTCATACCATGCTGAAAGATTAAACTAGTATTTTTCTCAAATTACGTTGAAAGATTAAACTAGTAATAAACATTTTCAATAACGTTTTTTGCTAGAACCTTATTTAAATCTATCTGGGAAGAGAATTTTAGATCCTCTAAAGTGATTTTAGAAGAAACAACTGTAGAATAAGCACGGTTGGGTTTAAAAGAATTGAGAGCAGGTCTTGTACGGCTTTTAACTGATTGCCGTAGAAATTTTTAGATGATTTTGTTAAAATTTTCTCTTCAATGAGGATTTATTTATAGTGACGCAAGATCCATGCAATAGGAAAGTAACTCTAGGAAAATATTGATACAAAATATTCTACATAATTAAGGAAACATCTAATATTCCTGATTTGAGAGAGGATGATATCAAGAAATTTAAAGTGTCAATAAGCACTCAAGCAGATGGTTTAGGAAACAAAAACATCTGAGACACAAATTTTGACGTGCTTAATCAAAAAATTAACCACACAACAATATAACTACACTGACTTTTCCTAATCAAGAAAGAGAAAAGCGAATAAGCTCAAATAGACTTCATGATCAAGAAAGGGAGTCATGGCTTGGTTGGTTAAGGTGTTTAACTAACAACTTTGAGGTCATGGGTTCAAACCTCATTAACATATGTAGGGTGTGTGAGTTATTAATAAAAAGTTTTTTTTTAAAAAAAAAAGAAAAAAAAGAAGCTCAAATAGACTTCATGATCAAGAAAGGGAGTGACTAAGCGGAATACGGGTGTGGAAAGGTAAACTTTCATAGGCAAGCATGGACAATCCACATAAGCAGCAGCAATATGAGGAATTGTGCGAAGAGAGGCAATCCACGTAAGATCAACTTCTTTCTTAGGACTAGTGTTGCTTTCACATATTTTGCTAATTTTATGTAGTTAACTTTTGAGCTATGCATACATTTTCCTCTTTGATTCTCCTTCAGGAAAACAAAGACCAATTGACATCCGAAGTGTCAATGTCATAAAAGGGGCGGCACTGCTTTTGTGCATGTTCTTGTTTTACATCATATGCATTGAACTACATACAAAGCATAATGGGTAATTACAATAGTTCAATTATGTACAAGAGAACACTTTTCATCAAGCTAGTATACATTAAGAAAAAATGACAATCCATCTTATGTATGGAAATACGCAAGCCCAACCATTTGGTAAGTCATGACTCGTCGGCCTTTGGTTCAAGAACAACATGGATTTTTTCTTTCTGATTACCACGCAACACCTCAACAATCACCTGATCAAGTTCAAAGCAGTACATTATTGAAAGATGCGGTTTTCTAGAATAGATCTAAATGTTTGCAGGGTATTTAATTTGGAAACAGTAAGGAACAAGGCCATGAAACATAAGACTATACCTTATCCCCTACGTTACATTGGTCAAGAATTCTATACAGGTCGCTGCCATTTGTGACTTTTTTCCATTCATAGAAGTTATGATGTCACCCAATATGAGTCGGTCATAAGAATCACGCTTTGTCGGTAGGAGTCTCTTCATATTAGAGGCTCGTGAGTTCTACTTCAATGGAAGCACAATAGCTTATTTTCATACCATTATTCTATAATCATGTTAACTCGAAAGTGGAAATCAATTTCTTTAGTACATGAAACTCAAGGAAAAAGAGACGGGGCAAGAAGTACCGCTTTTCCAGCTGTACATTTGCTAGTGCATCTAGGAAAAGCACTCCACTGACCCCCAACTGCTCAACAGATTGATCGGGTGCAAACTTATTTCCTAAAATAAGTCTAGTGACTTTCCCGAATTTGACTAACTAGTCAACAATGCCATTTACATGTGCAAGGAATTTGTACATGTAAATTTTACATCATCATCGGGAGTTCATGACTACATGATCCGAAATAACTTTGTGTCATAATCACACACAAATAGAGTAGACATAGACATTCATAATCACACACAAGTAAATATACATAGACATTAGTTAAACTGTCATACTACATCTCTCTGAAGTTGAACATTGTTTCCTCGAGGAGGAGTATATGAATGAGCCAAACATTTAACTCAACAAAATAATCCACTCATTTAAAATTATGAATAAAGAAAACCTATCTCCAAAAAATCTTTTGACTCCATAACTGAGCAGATTAATCTAGCTGCCAGTTCATCTGCACAATCCATATTAAAGCGGTTACAGATCTTCCCGTTTATAGATCCACTTGTGTAAAGTCACTTATTAGAGATTCATGTAATAAAAAAAAGATTTTCTACGTCTTTTGCTTATGATCGTAGAATATACTAAGAAATACATGCATATATTATATAGGATAATATTACTATATTGTAACATGTATGTTGTATCTATCATCTTTAATATGAGTGAAGCTCCCACAACTTGCACAATATATCATATTCCTAATGAACATCATCAACAACCATCTTCAAGTAAGTAGATCTCCACAATAAATTGCAAGACAGTTAGATCTTGACAATAACAAAAAGACTTCCAGTTTTTTGCTTTTCTAGTTTTTCAATGATCTAAGAATGTTTGTTATGAGCTAATTATGTACATCTCCAACATGGACCGACACAACATATTAGCTACACCATTTTTTAAAGAAGTAGATTGTAATTTATGGTTATTAGCTTATGGAATGCAAAAAAAATATATTGATTTTTATGGAATGCAAAAAATATATATATAAAATCGTTACAGTAAATAGAAAAATGTAGAAATGTGTATTACTTGGTATTGTAAATGAAGTTGAGATCAATGGCTACCCTGTGATGACCATCATAACACTAGTAAAATTGAAACATCTCTGTAGAAATTATAGGAGTCGATATCCTCAACTTCTTGAGCACCTCCGTATCTACAACTATCTGCTTATTTTTACAACCAAAACAAGCAAAATCAAATTTCCACACAACAATTATATTCATGCATGATTATGAATTTTCAATTTCAATCAGTATCGTATCATTTTCTTGAGAAATCGCTTATGAATGTGCTTGAGTGTGTTGCGGAAGTAACATAGTTCATCCACTGGATTAGGTTTCTTGTATTTGCGTTTTTCCAATCCTTTGTAGTTCAAACTCAATGGGAAGATGAGAGATGAAACTCTTAATGTGCACTTTCCTAGCATTCCTTCATACCATCTTCATGTAAGTTATTTCCTATTTCATCATATGTGCATTTGGATCATTGATTGTTGGAGCTAGATCAACCAGACTGTTATGATGGTCTCCATTGAGATTGTTTTCTACAGATATAGAGTGAAATTCTGGTAGATGTGTAGTTGAAGCGGAGTCATTCGCGCAACGTCTGCTTGTTAAATATCATTGATGAAATCTTGGACGTAGTTCAAATATCTTGGATATTTTCCGATTATGTACGGTTCATCATGCATGTATGTTTTCTTGTCAACGATCGGCATCCTTTTCGGATCCAAACAGCCACACTCTCGATGTCATTGGTTATCCTGCATATAATCTTATCTAGAATATCTCCTAAATAAGACTTTTTCTCCTCGATTGAGCCGGTGTTCTTCACGTCCTCAAGGTAACGTATGTTTCCAACGGATTAGGTATGAAGCAGTAACATGAATATCTTTCTCAAATTTAATTTTGAGAAAGCTCGGTTCGCGCATCTTCCAGATCGGTGACGTGAAGCAATGAGTCAACTCTTCTTTTCTATAAATTTAAGTCGGGGAGAGAGAATCCTAAGTTAACAACAATAGCGGATCTCCGCCTCATATTTGAAGAATTACATGAAAAAATGTCATCTACAAGATCCCATCACATTATATATATATATATATATATATATATATATATATATATATATATATATATATAAGAAAGCCCTAAACAGTGCCCTCTACATCTTTGTGGAGATTGAAAAACAAAAGAGAATAATCATGATGAACGATTTCAAAAATACAACAAAATCATGATGAATAAAATCACCTAACTAGCTAGTACTTAATCCGCTGCAAGCCGAGCTTCAATTTGTCTACAAGCCTTTTTAATTCTAGACTACCTCCCGCAAAAAGTCATTTGTTAAACATCAATTGAATAACAATAATAGTTAGGTTAAAATCTTTAGAGTGCGCATAAAACGTTTAAACAAATTTGAGCGTAAAAATTAATAAAGCCGAACTATTTAAGCTTAATTAAATCGAATGCAAACAAGCATTCAATGAACGAATTCAATGAAAACAAGCAAATAAGGAAGTAATGTATTTATCAAATTATGAACGTGGATAACCCATGAATGTCAAAATAAACATGCATATGTGTATGATTATGCTCTTTGTAATGATCAGTACGTTCATAAGTATAATAGTCGAAATTAAAACCAAAAGAAAACAAAGACAATAAGAATCAATTATGTACCTCAGGGTCTCAACAAACTCTAAGTTAATCACATCACTCGGGAAATCTTCACTTGGAGGTTCTCAATACATCTAATAACACAAAAACATTTCGGTAGCCGGTAGGCACTTTTTGAAACGCTTGGCATACGACTGGATTAAAATCTTCACATACAAGTATCTATTTGCACACAATACAAAAAAGTTCAAATATTTGTTGGATCAATTAATTGAATATATTACAACCATGCATGTTCTTACCTTGAATACCTTCATATACTTTTTTATGTATGTACACACATTTGAGAAAAAAATTATCTCATCTACGACATCGTCATTCTCTATTGTACACCAGTTTCTATTTGGCATGACCTTTGCTTGATAGTCTTTATACATAGACATAATCGCATCCTTGTAAACACCATCATCAAGTCTATGAATCAACTTTTCAATGTCAACTTTTCTTATACAAATTACTGTCATGTATATATCTTTCCACGTGTCATAGTGGTCTCTATAATGTGTTTCAACAGGGGATATCAAATTGGTTTAAAATTTAAGTTATGTAATATGTTAAGCGCGAAATGAACAAATCTCCTAGCAGCTTCATGATGTAAGAAAAATGGGTGCAAACCCAATAAGATAAGATGCTCCCTACAAAAAGTAAATAACACTGACTAAAATTATAATAGATGTTAACTGTGAAAAAAATAAAGGTTGAAAAAATAATACGTACCTTGTGATCTTTTTAGAAGTAAATTAAAGTACTTCTTGAGGTCTAAATATTGCCAGTGGTGGAGTAGTTCATTGCACTTCCAAATAATGCTGCAAAGAACTGTTTGTATTCTTCAATATAAGTATTGTGCACTAAAATATTGTAAGCATGTTGCGGTAATATAGCTTTATAACCGATCATATTAATCTCATGCAAAGCCAAGAAACCTGTAGGGACGCCATCTTTCATTCTCCAATAGACATTTTCCATACGTTTTTTGCTAGAACCTTTTTTAAATCTATCCGGGAAGAGTATTTTAGATCCTCTAAAGTGAGTTTAGAAGAAACAACTGTAGAATAAGCAAGGTTGGTTTAAAAGAATTGAGAGCAGGTCTTAGACGGCTTTTAATTGATTGCCGTAGAAACTTTTAGATGATTTCGTTAAAATTTTCTCTTCAATGAGAATTTATTTATAGTGACACAAGATTCATGTAATAGGAAAGTAACTCTAGGAAAATATTGATACAAAATATTCTACATAATTAAGGAAACATCTTATATTCCTGATATCAAGAAATTTAAAGTGTCAATAAGCACACAAGCAAATGGTTTAGTAAAAAAAAACATCTGAGACATAAATTATGTCGTGCTTAATCAAAAAATTAGCCACACAACAATATAACTACACCGACTTTTCCTAATCAAGAAAGGAAAAAACGAATGAGCTCAAATAGACTTCATGATCAAGAAAGGGAGTGACCAAGAGGAATACGGGTGTGAGAAGGTAGATTTTCATTGGCAAACATGGACAATCCACATAAGCAACAACAATAGGAGGAATTGTGCAAAGAGAGGCAATCCACGTAAGATCAACTTCTTCGTAGGACCAATGTTGCTTTCACATATTTTGCTAATTTTATGTAGTCGACTTTTGAGCTATGCATACATTTTCCTTTGGGATTCTCCTTAAGGAAAACAAAGACTAATCCACATGTAATTTTTTGACATCCGAAGTGTCAATGTCATAAAAGGGGCAGCACTGCTTTTGTGCACGTTCATGTTCTACATCATATGCATTGAACTACATACAAAGCATAATGGGTAATTACAACAGTTCAATTATGTACAAGAGAACACTTATCATCAAGCTAGTATACATTAAGAACAAATAACAATCCATCTGATGTATGGCAATACGCAAGCCCAACCATTTGGTAAGTCATGACTCGTCGGCCTTCGGTTCAAGAACAACAGGGATTTTTTCTTTCTGATCACCACGCAACACCTCAACAATCACCTGATCAAGTTCAAAGCAGCACATTATTGAAAGATGCGGTTTACTAGAATAGATCCAAATGTTTGCAGGGTATTTAATTTGGAAACAATAAAGAACAAGGCCATGAAACAGAAAACTATACCTTATCCCCTACATTACATTGGTCAAGAATTCTATACAGGTCGCTGCCATTTGTGACTTTTTTTCCATTCACAGAAGTTATGATGTCACCCAATATGAGTCTGCCATAAGAATCACGTTTTGTCGGTAGGAGTCCCTGCATATTGGAGGCTCATGAGTTCTATTTCAATGGAAACACAATAGCTCATTTTCATACCATTATTCTATAATCATGTTAACTCGAAAGTGGAAATTAATTTCTTTAGTACATGAAACTCAAGGAAAAAGAGACGGGGCAAGAAGTACCGCTTTTCCAGCTGGACCATTTGCTGGTGCATCTAGGACAAGCACTCCACTGACCCCCAACTGCTCAACAGATTGATCGGGTGCAAACTTAATTCCTAAAATAGGTCTAGTGACCTTCCCGAATTTGACCAATTGGTCAACAATGCCATTTACCTGAATATTTTTGTTAAAAAATAAAGGAAAGAGAGTGTCAGAAGAGTTATCTCCCACATGAAAAAATTGAAGGACTATTAGTGAGAAATCTCATTGATGTCTACTCACAGTATCAACTGGAATAGAAAACCCAACACCAGATGATGCACCAGATGGAGAATATATTGCAGTATTTATCCCAATAAGGCTCCCTGAACTGTCTAAAAGTGGCCCTCCACTATTACCGGGGTTAATGGCAGCGTCTGTCTGTATAACATCTTGAATTGGACGGCCAGTTGCAGCCGAACTGATTTCTCTGCGTAGTCCACTATTTTATAGGAAAGGAACTATGTTAAGCAAATACATAATGTGGACAGAAAGTTCATAGAAAAGAAAACAAAAATCACAAGAGCTAAAACGATACAAAGCAATCATCTAAGAAAAACTAGCTGCCTTCTAAATATGAAGCTTAAATTTCATTTAGTTGTGCATGACTCAAGAGTGAAAGAATCAAATACTGATAGAAAAATGGTCTTCTTTCTAATAGAAATAGATATCAAACTTTGTACCTGATAACACCAGTTGTAAGGGTATGGTCAAGTCCAAACTGCAAGTTACACACAAGGAAATAAACGTCTCAGTTGAGTAAAACTGTGTAACCATCTAGTAAGATGTAATGATCAGGGCTTCAAAACCAGTTAAAGAGTGCAGTAGGATCACGCAATTATAATGCTTGTTCAAGTCAACAACATTTCATACCCAACTATAAAGCCTGGCAAAACCGTGCTATATAGCAAAAGAAATTCTAGAGGGATGGTCTTCTTTGCTTCTAACAGAAAAGATGTATACAAATAATACATTCAACTTCCCATACATTCTCCAGAGATAAGGAATCAATACATTATGAGTTTGAAATGAATAGGTTAGCAAGTCACTTGGTATGAATATGTAATTCGTGGACAATTTTGTGATATACTGTTCTAGTATCTTACAGCATGCATCAAGTGATATACATTTGGAACTTAGTAAATCACAGATTTGGTCACGTAAGATATGTCTAATGTATTAAGAAGTAACAGCAATAATGCAAGGATGAAGCAATTATGAAGTAATATCAAACTTACAGGATTGCCAATAGCAAAAACTTTCTGACCAACTAGCAAGTCTGCAGAGACACCAATCGGTATAGGCCTTAGTTTTTCCTTGGGTGCATCAACATGTAAAACCGCAACATCCTTATCTTGGTCAAATCCCACGACTTTTGCATCAAACGTTGACTGGTCAGCAAGAGTGACCCTGGAAACAACTAGCATATCTTTAGATGCAAACCATGAGAGGTGCCATTTCACAGCAAAAGAAGAGGACTACAAAATGAAATCCCCACCAAATAGAAAGCTTTGCTCAATTAGCAAAGGAAAGACGTCCCACACATGACAGGAGAAACATAAAATTGCACTCAAACAGCCTTTAAGAAGAGTTGCATAGTACCATTTTGGGATGATGAAACTACCAAATACAAAGAAACCTAAAAATTAGTATAACATAGAGTTCCTAAGCACCACACACTTCAACTGGATTCCACAGATGGCAAACAAAATAACCATGTATCTGAGTGTTACAATGATATATTCTACACTGCAGCCTCTTTTAAGTATACTAAAATGAAGTGTACGTTTACTTATCACATGAACTACATTTCCTACAATTCACAATCCTAGCTAACCTGTAGCCTACAGATCGCAACAAACTTATTCAAACAGAAGTACAAAAGCATAGATAACTCATACATCTTTGCCACACTTTTTCACCACTTAGCAATACATAAATTTCAGAATGTATCAGAATGTGAAATTCCAATGGGTTAAAGGAACAAGAATTGGAACCAAACCAACCTGAGATCAGAAGCGCCGCGAATCACATGATAATTGGTGACAACGTTGCCTTGTTTATCCCACACAAACCCCGAACCGGACCCCTGCGGCACCTCAAACACGTCCAAAGTAAACGCATCCTGCCTACAAAACACACTCACCCCATTCAAAACCACTCCACTAAACTGTCAAGTAATCAGAAACCAAATCAGACACCATTTAGTTACTTGGCGGCGAGATTGGTGATGTAAACCACAGAGGGAGTGTTCTCCTGGAACAGCCGCACCGTAGCGAGCTCATCCGTCTGGAGCTTCTTCTGCGGCGTGACTACAAACGCAGACGCCGAGTCAACGTCGGTGACGAACAAGGACAAGGCCAGAGCTAGAGAAGTGCAGAGAATGAGCAACGAGTCGAGAGCAAGCGAGAATGGATTGTTCTTGGTGGTGGTGGTGGTGGTGGTGAGGAGAAGCTTGTTGAGACATGGAGGGCAGTAGGGGAACACAGACCGTTTGTGGGTTTTGAGATTTGAAGAAGATGGGGTTGGGAGTTTGTGGAGGGAAAGAATGGTGAGCTTTCGGATTGGGGAGGGGCGAGGAGGGAACAATGGAGAAGAGAAGTGGTAGGTTGTGGAGATCAGAGAAGAAGCAGCCATGGCATGGATGAGCTGCTGCACAGTTGGGATTGACTAGTTTTGATTACTTATATCCATACAAGAAAGCAATGGTGCATTCTAGATTGTATTGTAGCCAAGAGTTGGGGTATATATACCTTTCTAATTATTATAAATAAATAAATAAATATTAAGTTTCTTTCACAGTTAACCGTTATGTCCTTTGTAACTAACTACTATAGTACTATTTGAAAAGGAACTTCTCCCTAGAGCCAAAGAACTGACAAGTCCAATGCTGCACTCCCTTCACAGGAAATTTCATGCTGCTTATAAAAACCAACACCAGAAGTCTTATCCTAATCGACAATTCTAAATCGGATTTGGTACATAATGTAATGATGTAAAAAGGAAAATTACACTGGGTGAAAACTGAACGATTTTTCACCTGTGAAAGCTACCGATGCAGTTAAAAGAACAATTTCATTAGATTAGACTCCTGAGAGTAATCCAGAAGGATCACCATATTCACAAAACTCATGATTGAGACTCCCATTTTATATCCCTATAAATTGAGAACATGGCTTTAAAATGCTCGGTGGAAATTTCCATTTGTGAAAAAAATCCTGTCTTTGAGCATTTGATTAGTTGCAACTCCATAGACTTCTGTGAATAAGCCATTCATGAGGCGAAGTTACAGAATCTTTCGCAAGGGTCTTAATTCCCTTGGTACGCCGTCAAAGTTTCCGGCATTTATATTTGACTCTAGCATCGGTCGTTTCCCAGCTTCCCAAGCAATGCCTTGTGCCAGGTGCTCCTTAGTTGGTGTCAACATTACAAAATTTGGATCGGCTCTTTCATAGCTGAAAATCGATCAAAAAGAACAAATGGACCATCAGAAGAATGACCTCAAAATGAAGTCCACTGAAATAAATCATTCATCTCTGAAAGAAAAAGAGAGAAGGAAAGAAAACACAGAACTGAACAATAAGAAAAAATATGTGAACCTGGCTTGTCTGATATTCTCAACACGAATGCCAAAACCATAAGCTGTATTTCCAAAAATGTGATCTCGGTCAGCTGCACGCATACACAAAAGGATCATATGTCAAAAAGGATCCAGAACTTAGCAGAAAAATAGAAGCGTCATTCAGACCCAAATCCAAGTCATATACAATGGTCCTTCAGATGTCAAAGAGGGTCAAAAAGGGTGTGCACGGAAACTGCATATTCCCTATAGCTAAATATGAAATATCATTGGAACCCCAGATATAATTACTTGAGAAACTTCGCACCATTTAGAATATGTATGGGTATTAAAGCTAGAGAGTGGCCCAAAATAGATGAATTTGTTCTCGCTGTCACTGCCTTAGAACCCATGGCATGGCAGACAAACAATATCCATATTTATGCTCATAGATCTGTTTGTATAGCATAGCAATCCTGGTACTCAATTAAGTGAATTAACTCTTCACTTAGGTGATAATAGGTCTGATGAATCTCACAAATTCTAACATATAAACATACCTGAAATGCTGAACGTGAAAGAGGTTTCCACCATGATTTGAATGCGAATGCTAGCGATGAGCTGAGAGGGCCCACCTTTCCCTGCAGGAATGAATAGGAAATGAGCACAGGTTTCATGATCTTGATATGCTCCAATATCACAAGCATAAGATTGAATCAGATAGGGTACCTTCAGCAAACAGTTCTTATTGGCTTGCCAAGATGCAGCTACTTGAAAGGTGGAATCTGGTATATTCTTAGGATCTGGTACTCTGTTTGAGTTTGATTCATCGTCTG
This sequence comes from Fragaria nilgerrensis, assembly GCA_010134655.1. Classification (NCBI taxonomy): domain Eukaryota; kingdom Viridiplantae; phylum Streptophyta; class Magnoliopsida; order Rosales; family Rosaceae; genus Fragaria; species Fragaria nilgerrensis. The sequence continues at coordinate 48,479,825 of CM020982.1, read as the reverse complement.
ATGATTTGGTATCATCAAACCTATCAAGCCTACAAACCAGCATCATAAAATAATCAGTCACCCACGATTTCTATTAGCTTTTGAATATGTATCTAATGATATACCTTGATTGTAATTCAAAGCCAAAATCGATATAATTCGTAATCCCAACAATTTGATTCTCTTCGAGGGGGTTTTTCACCTGTAGCATTCGTGCAGTACAAAGCTAATAAATGCCATAGATGTTAACTAAAAGAATTTCAAAAAACCATTGTTGATAGACTCATACCCGTCTTTGGACCACCACATGTTGATAGAATGAGGCAATGAACTACAGTTAAAAAAGTAAGTGTTTGAGATCCACCGAATAGTGTATAACACATGAATGTGTAATAATTAGCTTGAACTTTTAAAGGTGCTACAGTTACAATTGTATGCAGGCTAGGATATGCAAATATATTGGACTTGAATCGGTCTGAATGGATAAAACTAAACAGAAACAAACCTGATTACTTCTCGAAAGCTCGAGACCAAAATTGAATGATGGACTCAAAGGACTACCTGATCCCACTCCATACCCAATTGCACCACTCCAATTCTTCACGTCTTTGTATTTTTGACCATCTTTGCTCCCAACTTGAAAATTTTAAAAAAAAATTATATATATATTAATAACAAATAGTTTCATCTTCAATTAAATTGCATTAAGAATTTAAGATCCTTATCTATTACTTGAAGAAAACAACTCGTGGCACTGAATAATTGAAAACTAGTTCTAGATTAAACATCACACCATTCATGGTCTTATTATCTGCTAATATTTTCTACTGAAAAGGGTTGTCATATCGCAAAACCGCAATTCATTTCCAGAACACTCATGTGCAGCCAGTCTCAAACTCTAGCATTATAGTCGTGGGATTTTCAGAAAATGCAGGATAACCATTAGTTTCAGAATAGAAGATTGATACATAGCATCACAAAGAATGTGAAAAATCATAAAACATGTCCATTGCAGAGATCTAACGTGCACCCCATGCTAATTGCATCATAACATGATTTGCAGGTTAAGCTTATCCAGCCAGTTTTTACTGGTAAGACTGAAACTAGTTAATCTGGCCATAGCCAAGATCTTTTGAAGAATTGAATAAGCAACACAACTGACAAAACTGAACTCCATAACAAAAAGTAACTTGGTGACTTACATTCTGGCTCATACTGCACACCTGCAGTTAGACTACCCATCTTCATCACCAACCACGCCTTTCTTGGCAAATCATCTTTCACTGTGAAACAGAATAATTAATACATAGTAATGCAAAATGCTACCATAGAGTTCCCTCCTATCTAAAAGCCAGATGATGCAAAAACAAAAGATGATTATACAATAGAGGTTAACCACAATGTTCACAACCCAAAAAAGAATTTACCAACAAAGTTTCACTTTTCTAATGTTTTCTCATGTACATTCATAGCTACTAACTGTAAAGACGAACCAGAAAAATTGAATTGCTACATTCACAGCTACATTCATAACCACAATGTTCACACCCAAAAAAGAGTTTACCAACAAAGTTTCAATTTTCCAATGTTTTCCCATGTACATTCATAGCTACTAACTGTAAGGACGAACCAGCAACATTGATAAAATAAGCTGTTCTAAAGCTGTTTTACTCGGAAGTCAGAGAAAATAAAGGATTCAACTCCTTCCAGCCCCACCCCAAGAAGGAATCACTTCCATGTCAGACCACTAAGTATTTGTGTGCTTGTGTGTGTGAGAATACAACAATGTAGGAAACTATAACTCACATGGGAAGAAACCTCATAAAATGGAAGGTTAGGTTACATACCAGAGAAAGGCATGATTGTGGCTCCAATAGATAAGTTTGCTGACCCGTATCTCAATCCCATAAGACCAAAGTCCTCAGATGTTATTCTACTGGAGTATTGAGATTTGTCAATATACAATTCATTAGGGAGTACACCCAAGATCACTTAGAATATTTACAAGTTGGTTTTCCAGTATGAATGAACCTTTGTTTTAGCAGCAGTGGGAAAACACCAAACGCTCCAAATCCATATTTTGGGTAGTAAGCACATGCCCTCGTCTGCAAAACCCTGAAATTGACATAAAAGTATGACAGTGTGTCAATGAACAACAATTGCTCAACCATAAAAACAATGTAGCAAAATGATACTCTTTTACTTCAAAAAAAAAATATGGTCCTTACGGATCTGAGTTTGATACGAAGAGGTCCACGAATGTGTGAGGATCATGAACATCACTGGTCAACAAAATAAACATTAAGAAACTTTTAGCTACGACATAACAGTCTAAAAAGAGCAACTTGATGTAATAATTGGGAACATTAACTAATACAACAGTACCTTTGCCAGCGGAAAAATGCATTCCCATTAATGGTCTCCTCAGGTTTGTGATCAAGCGGACCAGAGAGCTAAACATGTTAACCAAAAAAAAAAAAAAAAAAGAAGACTTAGAACTATTAAAGTGCTGGAAAGGTGCGATGATAAGTATACACAACAGTAAAGACAGTTTCTTAAAGATACCGTTGCAACTAAATCCACATGAGGGTCATCAATCGGCTTTAACATGATCATTGTGTTGAAATGCCTTGCTTGTTCAAAGTAATCCTGAAACAGACCTTTCAAAGCAAGCTTCCCAAACAACAAGTCATATGAAGACTCCAACATCCTGCATCGAAATAAAGTTACTCATTAACTTTACTTTGATCAACAATGCATATGTCAACTGACCGTATACAATATCATCTTCACCTCCATTACTTACTCTCACTCGACTCTATCGTTTTGATTATACTTTACACACATTCAAGCCGGCCAATGAAGCCTTCACTTTCTCAATTATGCGACTGTCGCTTCTTCGTTTATCATAAATCAGTAACTACTAAATTTCATGAGTTTTTCGTACATTTACATAGCTAATTATTACAGTTCTCCAATTTCGATATTATTCATCTAATTACCTAACATAGCTAATCCATAATCTAGATTAACAATGAAATCACTAAGAGAATCATCACGAATCTAATTCAAAATTCAACGACGAACAGCCTCATTCTAGCTTCATCCAATTGAGCAATGTAGAATTTGATACGGCAAACAGTACAGCGCATACGATTAAGAAAGAATGAGGTTCAAGTTAGGGCAAAACCTGGTGCGAGCGGCGAGAGGAGGATAATCGAAGAGCGGCGGGACGAGCACCATAGGCGGCGGCTCCTTGCCGAAGAAATGCCCCAAGAAATTCCCCATGGTTCTGTATCGCTCTGAACTCTCCGGCGTGAAAATTTCTAGGGTTTCTAAGGGAAGAGAGAGAGAGAGAGTGAGACGGAGTGGAGAAGAATAGGAGGAAGCGAAAACCGCGCCTGAATGTTTTATACAGGCCGAGACGATTTCAACACTCTCCCGAAAGGTGTGCCTACGTGGCGGGTCTAGGTGGCACACTCTCATCCATCTTCGGGGCCACGAGACTTTTACATGAGCCCATTTTAATTATTTTTATCAAAAAGACAACATCATCTTTAACTTAATATCTACAACCCAACCCAGCTTCCCAGCTTCCCGATCTACTCTCTCTCTCTCTCTCTCTCTCTCTCTCTCTCTCTCTCTCTCTCTCTCTCAAACACACATCTTCAACGAGGACGCCGACGAAGCCTCGACATCGAGGATGCCGACGCCGATAAAGCCCCGACGCCAATGCTTCAATTCAGATGATGAAGATCTGGACGACGACCATCGGCGTCTCTCTTGCTCCGATCTCCGGGATCTGGTTCAGCTCCATCACCGCGCCGGCCATATTCTTCTCCTCTAGCTCGATCTAGCTCGTCGTGAAGTCAACATCGGCATCGATAGGGTACTTAATATTCTTCAGAGATCTGGTTCAGCTCCATCATCACACCGGCCATATTCTTCTCTTGCTCCAATCTCCGGGATTTGGTTCAGCTCCATCACTGCACCAGCCGAGTGTGACTGATGCTCCATCACTGCGCCGGCCATATTCTTCTCTTGCTCCGATCTCCGAGATCTGGTTTAGCTCCATCACCGCGCTGGCCATATTCTTCTCTTCTAGCTGAGTTATGGATTTGCTTCAGAGAAAATTCTTCTTTGTTGTTGGTACTTCATATATGATTTTACCAAGCTTTAGTTCTTTTTGTTGTCTTGTTGTTTTTGCTATTCTTGTTGCCTTTTTCGCTAAAGTCATTTATTAGAAACCTGCAGTAACAGTATGTCTTGAGGAAGAAAATGTTTGATTATTGGGGTCTATAACTAAGTTACTAGGGGTCAGTAACTGGTTACTGGGTGTCAATAACTGGTTACTGGGTGTCAGTAACGGGTTACTGCTGGGAGTCAGTAACTGGTTACTGGGAAAATTCCGGTGACCGGAGTCCAGCGATCGGGGAAATTCCGGTGACCGGAGTCCGGCGGTCGGGAGAATTCCTGTGACCGGAGTCCGACTGCCGGTGACCAGAGTCTGGTGAGATTCCGGCCAAGTATTCTCTCTTTCATTTTCTCTCTCTATGCATGTTTAAGGGGTGAGGGTAAAATAGTCTTAAAATAATATGATTTGTTAAGACTTTAGTAAATATTTGTGTATTTGGGCATAAAAAAGGTTACCTTATATTAAAATGGGCTAATAAAAAAAATTATCATTGAAAAGGGAAATGAGAGGCTTAAATTAGTATTAAATTGACATTTTCTCTAGTATTAAACACAATTTAGATTAACACACGTCAGTTATAAATACTCGGACAACAATTGTGGCACATACTCGATCCAAACACGAAAAGTAGAGAATAAAAAAACGGTTCTAACTAACAAACGCAAGACGTTGCATGATTACATTTTGGTGGGCGAAGTTCTTCGTACTTAGAAATAAAGAGATGAAACATATTCCTCATCTCTCATAATAACATATTTTCTACATACCAATCATACTTGTCCCTAGCCATACCAATGTCAACAATCAAGGCATCAAACTCGAGAGCAAGATGAGGACTGAAAACTGGAATTAGAAAGCACTTGTAGACTTGTAAATATACAACATAAATCTTCTTTTTTCTTTGTTTGAGAAGAAATCTGTAACATAAATCTCAATAACCTTTGCAGTAAATCTACCATGTACACTTTTGGAAGCTGCCAACAAACAATACAAAGATCTTGGTTTACTACATGATTACATGTAGTTGTGTCGTGTTAAGTTGGAGTTAATCTACCATGAACTACGTATTTTCATACTCGACTTTTGATAATGATCGATATATTTGCATGATGATATAAAGAAAAATTAACATTCTACCCTACTAATTTTTTGGATGGTCAAATTTCTACATCCAAAGAATGAACTGAAACGTTTGTTCTTCCACTCCCGTTCAATTGTCGCTTTGTCGCGACAGCGATGTCCCTAACAAAACATTTTACTAGTTCGAAACGAGAACCCCTAACATTCCTCCCTACAACCTCAAAGAAGGTGCCTTAAAACTCTTGGACATGTCTTGCCCGTGAAGTCATAGCAAGCTAGGAGAACGTACTAGAGACTTCATACGCATGTAGTATTTCAATTTGACTTGGTTTCCTCACAACTCGATCATATCTCAAGTCTCACCAGTAATGCTATTCAAGAACCTATTTGGCCAGTTGGACTAAGGTTCTCTTTGCGAATGCATCGATCAGTCTCAACCAGAATCAGAGAATGAGACCCTACCCCAGATTGGTTTTATTCCATTTTTGGACTCTGGGTGGCCAATCCATGATCACTTTTTCAAGATTATGCTCTAGTGGCTCAAAATTCTCATGAATATACCACGAAAATGTGTACTCCTGTCCTAGCTATAGCCCCTTTTGACCAGCTTGGAAGTTGGAACTGCCTCCTCAGCTTTTGAATGGACAAGTCCATTCCAATCAGCCATCATAAATCAGTCAAGCAATAACAAACTTTACCTACTTATGGGATTATTTTCATCACCAAACATGCAAAACAATGCGTACTGTCTACTATGGACAATTATTTGGTGTTTGTGTGAACTTCTTACTCTTGTAATGGAATGTTCTTAGACCTAAATACTTCGATTACCAAATGAGTAATGAATAGATGAACAATGTAATGTGTGAGACATGTGAACTTGAAATCAAAAAACAGAGAACGATCATTTTAGTGAAGTTATGAAATGTATGAAGAAGACCATGTAAAACAACTTTTCAAGATCAATGTTCATATAAACTATGACTAATCCGACACATTTTTGAAGTTGGGAGATAAATGAAAGAACCACTTGCTCGATTAAAGCAAAGACTTGTAATAGAATGGGAGGTCAATCTCTCGCATAAAAATCACCTATTTTTCTAATGGTCATCAAGATTACCGTTGAAAATAAAGACAAAAAAAAGTATTAAAAGAAAATAAAAAAGAAAATGAGGGATGGCTGCCTATAAGGCAAGTATGGCGCGAAGTTCCACGATGGTTCTGTAGCAGCAGCAGCAGCAAAGGCTTGGTTGGCTTTGTGTCTTGTGAATCAAATTAATCAATGAATGACGTGATTCTTTTCCTTCTTTCCATTTCTCCCCGTCACATATTCTACCTATAAAACTCTCCTATATTTTTAATCTCTTTCTCTTCTTCTTCTTCTTCTTCTTCTTCTTCTTCTTCTTCATCATTTGGGTTAGGTTCATTGAACCCAAATTCAGATACTTGTTCAGCATAGTCTATGTAAGTATACTGAGATTCCTCAACTGTTTGATTCTGTGTTTCATTGGGTTCTTGAATTTGGTTTGTTTTATGTTGAGAATGTTCTAGCGGGTTTTTGAATATGGGTTTTGTTTTGCAGTAGTTGCTCATATGTTCAGTTTCTTAGTTTGTTTTTATCTGTCTCTCATTTTGGGTGAAACTAACTTAATTGGATGTGGGCGTTCTTTATCAGTCTCTCATTCTGCTCAATAAAGATTGTAACTTTAGCTTGATAGAGATGCTGGGTGTTCTTTTCTACTAGTTGTTTTGGCAAAGTTTGGTTTTTGATAGATTCTTGAATACAATTGGTAATTCTTTTTGTGTGGAAATGACATTTGAATTGTTCTGTATGGTTTTTTCGATCATGGGATGGCCTTATTCGATTGAAATGGATCATATACTGAAATGGGTTGAAAAAGAAAGAAACTTCATGGATGAAATGAGTGTAAGTGCATAGATACAAAAAGGGATTATAAAGAAAGTTTCACTCTTGGTGAATCAGTATTGGATCTCATTCGTTTAGTAGGTTTAGTTTACACTGTTTACTTCTTTCCTGTTATCAGAGTTCTATAATGGCGATTTTGTTTAAAACAACAAGGTTCTGATTCCTAGTTGACAGTCTTGACACTGCTGATATAACTTCACACCCGTTCTTGTAAATCTACAGAAGGAGCAATGACAACTTGTATACCAGCAGGAACTGGTAAACTTCATTTCAGAGCAAGGGACTTCAATGCACAAGGCTGCAGAAAGGCTTCTTGGGTCACATTTAGTGAGCTTTCATGGTACCTTATCACCTCCTTAGTAATGCAGCATTTTACGTTTGCCTGAAGTTAATTATGCACATGTGGAATCATTAAGTGCCATATCGAAGAACTCATAAAACTCAAATATGTTACATAGAAGTTTTTATTGCATGCATTTTGATGATACAAGGCAACATTCATCCACTCACTCATAAATTCCAACCTTATTTAAGTTTTTGATGTTAGTAGTGAGATTGCTTAATTTATTTTTCTTGCTTTACTGTATAACCATCCAGGTCGCGTGGGGTTTCAAAGTTTCTGCAAATTCAGAGATGTAACTCCTCCCAATCTCCAATCAATGAGAGCTCAAAGCCCTTCAGAACCGTCACTTTATCAAGCTTGAGTGATGGTTCCACTAAATATTTTGATTTTACTGTTATTGGTAGTGGAGTTGCTGGCCTCCGCTATGCCCTGGAAGTGTCAAAATATGGATCTGTTGCTGTCATTACCAAGGCTGAGCCTCATGAAAGTAATACAAATTATGCTCAAGGTGGTGTTAGTGCTGTACTGTGCCCTTCGGATTCTGTGGAGAGTCATGTCCAGGACACCATTGTAGCAGGAGCTTATCTATGTGATGAGGAGACTGTCAGAGTATGTTATAGAACCAATAACTTCAATATACATTGTCAACTTTGATCTGTGCCTCTGTGGATGTTGCAGTTTCATATGCCATGGCTCTTGGGTTTAATCTCCTAAAACTATATTTTAGGGTATCTTTTTTTATGTATACAGCAGCAAAATGCTTTGTTATTTGGTAATTAACAGCAGTAAATAGTTGAAGAAAATATTGGGATACATTCTACGAGTCCAAGTAAAGCATAATGCTTGTTCATGTTCAGTATTGGTACTGTGTATATAACACATGGCCAAAATTTGCATTTGGTAAATATAGATGGGAAGCCAGATAATATGAGAGTATCATGGATTATGGGTTGTACTTGTTTGTGCGTTTTCTCAGGTTTTTTCTTTCATTCCAGGTTGTTTGTACAGAGGGGCCTGAAAGAATTAGGGAATTAATTGCAATGGGTGCATCATTCGATCATGGGGAGGATGGAAACTTGCACCTAGCAAGAGAGGGGGGTCACTCTCATCACAGAATTGTTCATGCTGCTGACATGACTGGAAGGGAGATTGAACGGGCACTGTTAGAGGCAGTTGTTAAGGATCCTAATATATTCATGTTTCAACACCATTTCGCTATAGATTTGCTAACATCTCAGGTATACTTTCTTCTCATGGCTTGTTTATCAAAACTATGTGTCACTTTCTCCTATACAAATTAGCTCTAAGGATTGACTTTCATAAAGGCAACTTTATCATTTTGCGGAACTTTAACACTCACCTACAAAATAAATGAATGTTGATTAGTGTTAAAACTTAAAACTGGTTGGTGCAATTTTGTGATTGCTTTCTAGGTGTTCTCTAACATAAAATGTGTTACAATGCAGGATGGTTCTGAGACAGTTTGCCTGGGTGTTGACACTTTGAATACGAAGACACTTGAGGTGACTGCAACTGACACCTATTCTCTTTAAATTTTTTTACGGCAATGTTTTTCTGAAAGACATATTTACCATCTTCTTCATCCTCATGCCTGCCTTCAACCCTGACCGGAGATCTTATTCTGGTATTAAATATGAGCTTCCCATTTCGTACTTTCAGGTGATACGATTTATTTCAAAGGTGACTTTACTTGCATCAGGTGGGGCTGGACAAATCTATCCGACCACAACAAATCCTCCGGTACTTAGGTTTCTGAAGTATTCATGTTATCTTTGTTTTGCTTTGTGTATTCTAATCAATAGGTGTAGTTCCTATCTTAAAGTAGTTAATTGGCTGAAATTGGGTGGTAGTAGACTTTAGTTAGAAAATGGATGTTTCCTATATCACAACTAGAATGCTGTATCTGATTGTTCACGATACTCTGACAGGTAGCCACTGGAGATGGAATTGCCATGGCCCATCGAGCTCAAGCTGTAGTTTCCAACATGGAGTAAGTTTCACTATTTAGAAGCACTTTTGGTGAAAATATGTAGATCTTGTGGTCTCGACTAATCAGTACTTACTGCTATGCTATATGGGTTATTGATCATGTCAGATGGGTCATTTTTAAATTTGTATAAAATAACTATAACTTGGTTACTTTACTTCATAAGGTATTTTTCTGGAATGGTGTGAATGGAAAATACTTTCCTGTTTCCTAAGCTAACAAACAAGGGTGTAACTGGATTGGATTAGCTATATCTGTATCTTAAGTATAATCTTAAAGGCTTTTAACAGTTTCACTGTTGTCATTTTCTTCGGCAGATTTGTTCAGTTCCACCCTACGGCTTTAGCTGATGAAGGCCTTCCTGTCAAACCTTCCAAGCCTCGAGAAAATGCATTTCTCATCACTGAAGCTGTCAGAGGTGATGGTGGCATTCTATACAATTTAGACATGGAAAGGTTCATGCCACTCTATGATGAACGAGCAGAACTTGCCCCCAGAGATGTGGTCGCTAGAAGCATAGATGACCAACTTAAGAAACGTAACGAGAAGTATGTGCTGCTTGATATAAGTCACAAGCCGAGGGACAAAATTCTATCACACTTCCCAAATATTGCAGCTGAGTGCCTTCGAGGTGGCTTGGATATAACTCGCCAGCCAATTCCTGTGGTTCCTGCAGCTCATTATATGTGTGGGGGTGTCCGTGCTGGACTCCATGGAGAAACAAATGTGCAGGGCCTTTATGTGGCAGGTGAAGTTGCTTGCACAGGTTTGCATGGAGCTAACCGTCTTGCTAGTAACTCATTGCTTGAAGCTCTGGTTTTTGCTCGAAGAGCAGTCCAGCCCTCCATTGATCACATGAAGAGCTCTAGCCTTGACTTCAGTGCGTCAACTTGGTGGTCCAGACCAGTTGTGCCTATGTCACTTGAGCGCAATGTCATCAACAAAATCTTGACCATAACCAGGGAAGTAAGAAAAGAACTGCAATCGATCATGTGGAACTATGTTGGAATTGTTCGATCAACAACAAGGCTTGAAGCAGCAGAGCAAAAGATTCATGATCTTGAGGCGAAATGGGAGGACTACTTATTCCGGTTGGGATGGGAACCCACAATGGTGGGGCTTGAAGCTTGTGAAATGAGAAACTTCTTTTGTTGTGCAAAGATGGTGGTGAGCAGTGCCCTTGCTAGGCATGAGAGCCGTGGACTTCACTACACAATTGATTTTCCACATGTTGAAGAAAGTGAGAGGCTGCCAACAATAATATTCCCTTGTTCATCTGTAAAGAGTACATGGAGTTCACGGCAACTACACAATCAGCCAATCTGTTAGGAAATGCAGTTTTCCTGGATCTGTTTCACTCAGTCATGCTTATAGGTATAGAAATTACAGGTTCTCAGCATCATTAATAGTTCATTTTAGCTTCCAGAACTGTTTTAGTTCGAGTTGAAGCATCAGCGATTTGGGCAGCTTCTGGTGAAAACCACTACAGGTTGCACTTTTACCTCCGGTTTCTTTACTTCTTTTACCAATATGCTGATTAACTGATTCTTTTGTTTAAGTAAAAGAAAGAAAAATTACCCCAATATGTTCCAATCAGGTATGCTCAAGTTCAATGCAAATATGTATCTGGGGCTGAAAGAACCATGTGAAATGTAATTTATGTCAACTGCAATTACCGTAGTTGGTTTAGTCATCCTATTCTTTCTCTGGCATTAGTTTTCCTACTATACAATGACATGAAGTGATGTATATCTTCATTTTTTGCATTGCCTAATCTCTTGATGAAGCAATTTCTGTTAAACAATCCTTAGTGGTAGGTCTGTACACTAAGAAAACTAAGTAAACAATTGCTTGGTACCAAGCACAAATTAATTCTGCAGATTTGGTCACCTCCGTCCGTGCCCTTAGCTATCATCTCTTCTTTATCATGAAACTTTATATAAAGATCATAATCCTGTGCAATTGTCTATCCACCACAGAATATGGACCATATAAACACCACATCCTGTATCTACTATAGAGCATGGACCATAAACCCTCTAAATCGATGCAAATAATAATTATGAAATTCAATGTTGGTTAATTATTGTGTTTGATACCATATTGACCATAATAAATCAGACGATATAAAACAATCTATGAACACATAATGAATTATTTGATATTACGGTTAAAAGGGTGGAATTGCATGTCAAAAGTGACCAATGAAAAACAATCTATGACAAAGAATGAACCTCTCAGTTCGACTGTTAAAAAGGGTGAAATTGTATGTCATATTTACCCGTATATGGTAGAATTAGTTTTTGTTACTTGGATGGATCAGTTGAGCTGTGCTTTTGATGATCATGAAAGATTTGGTGAGGTTACAAATGTGATATCACAAGTATCTTCCTTCAAAATTGTTGATAAGTAGGTCCACCGTCCACCAAAGAAACAGACATGGTTGATGTCACAGTCTGTTAGTATTTATGGGAAACTATGGAGGCAGATAGTGGACATGAGTCGGTTTCTCTTTGTACACTGTTGATAAACTCCAAATGCTGATGTCTCAAAGTTTAAAGTACACTTCATAGTTGATAAGTCTAAGCTTATCATGGATCTTGTGAGGCTACTCTGTGCACTACTTGGCATTCTAGCTTTGGGAGTGAATGCTGGTGGTTCTGGGAGTTGTAGGTTTCCAGCCATATACAACTTCGGCGACTCAAACTCCGATACCGGTGCTATTTCAGCTGCCATAGCTGAGGTTCCTCCTCCCAATGGTGAAAGTTTCTTTGGGCATTCTTCTGGACGCTTTTGTGATGGTCGACTTATAATAGATTTCATAGGTGAGGTAGCTATGCTAAGAGCCTGAGCTAAGCAAGTTGTGTATCTCATTAGTCTGTGCTTACTTTGAAACTTTGTTGTACAGCTGAGAAGTTACAGCTACCATATCTCAATCCATACTTGGACTCGGTTGGGACTAATTTCAGACATGGTGCGAATTTTGCAACCGGCGGTTCATCCATTAGGCCAGGCGGTTACAGCCCTTTTCATCTCGGCATTCAACTTTCACAGTTCATAAGATTCAAGTCTCAATCCATAGCCCTCTACAAGCAACAAAGTCCAGATAGTCAGTTTCTCACTCTTATACATAGTCCTAGACTCCTAGTAGTGATAGAATTAGCACTAGGCATAATGTGCGCTGGTTCCATATATTTTGTCATTTTGATCGAGCATAGTCTAGCTTAAGATATCTCAACTACTATGATGCACACTCATTCTAATGAAATTGGTATACTTTGGCACCAGCTCAAAGACTTCCTAGGCCGGAGGACTTCTCGAAAGCTCTATACACAATTGATATTGGTCAGAATGATCTTGCCTATGGTTTTCAACACGGGACAATAGAGCAAATTCGAGCCTCCATTCCTGATATTCTCTCTCAGTTAGACCAAGCCATCAATGTATGTACGTAGCAGCACTGATTACTTGGAAATGAGTCAAATGACTAGAACATTGATGGGCATAATGGATTTGTACTAATTTGAATGTATTTTCAGAAACTATATAAAGAAGGGGCAAGGTTTTTTTGGGTGCATAACACAGGCCCTCATGGGTGCTTACCCTATAATGTTATCTACGACAAATCAAAGCCTGGAAATCTGGACAAGAGTGGTTGTGTGAAGCCTACCAACGAGGTGGCTCAGGAGTTCAATCGGCAGCTTAAGAACAGCGTATCACACTTGAGGAAGCAGCTCCCTCTTGCAGTATTCACTTATGTTGATGTGTATTCAGCTAAATATACAGTAATCAGCAAGGCAAAAAATGAAGGTGAATTCAATGATCATTCACAAACATGTATGCAGCATCATATAACTGGTTTTGTCTAAACTCATAATGTATGGTAATGGCAGGTTTTGTGGATCCATTCGACTTCTGCTGTGGCAGTTACGAGGGCTTTCACATTGACTGTGGAAAGAAGGCCATAGTGAATGGAACAGTATATGGCAACCCTTGTCATAATCCATCAAAACATATTAGTTGGGACGGTATACACTACTCTCAGGCAGCAAACATATTGCTTGCAAATCAAATCATCAACGGCCCACTATCTGATCCACGGTTTCAATCACGGACGCTTGTCATGGGTGAGCACCATGCAATGAATCAATAATCATCGTTTGCTTGATTAGTAGGATATTTATTTGCTAGACAAGTAATTAGTAATTGTTAACTTTATTTATCTACGATAATCGTTGTTTTAGCCTTCTATCATCACAGCTATCTCTTACTGCTTGACATGTTTGTGTGAAGTGTATCTCAATCATTAATAAATTAGGTTCTATAAAACAAAGAAGTATATGTCTGAGCTGGTACAATTCAATATCAGAGGTTAGTGTTTTGCTCTCATACGTGATAAGAAATCGAAGTTGTATAGCAGCATTTTGGTGCACCAACAAGAGAAAATGATGCTCCAACACTTCTTTATTGAGTATTGACAGTGAGGCATACAAAAACAGAATCTGACAATGGAATATTATCACACGTCTATAAACAATTAAAGAAAGAAGCAATCTTTTCTTTGACACAAGTCACAACCTTTACTGATGTTTCAATAAACAAATTCATACCAGAATCCTCTAGCTTCATGATGTTCTTCTTGTTATATGCTTATTTTTTTACCAAAGAATCACAATGACAACCTAACAAACACAAACCAACTAATATTCTACTAAGACATGCTTTACATATGAAGCCTATACACATATAATTACATCACAGTACCTCAATAATGTCACTGCTTCTTGTAATCTGGGGGTTGGCAGTGTCGAGGAGTGTCTCTAGTGATCTGGTTTTCCTGCTCCTCACCCTGCCTGCTTCTTTCAACAACACAGCCAACCTCTGCTTCTCATCGGTCACATCAGGATTTGCCGTTCCAAGCTTCTCTTCTCTCATCCCAACAACATATTCCAAAATTTCAATGGCATCATCCACCCTGTGCAAGTCACCAAAAAGCATTAATGACACTGAAGAATAAAGGTTAACTGAAGTTGCAAAGCTTGCTAAATACTTCATCTAATGGGATAAGATACTGAAATAAAGCAAATGAATGCAAAGAATAGAGAAAAGCATAGTACCTGCCCATTGCATCATATGTGCCAGCCAAATTACTATACACACCCAACGTATCAGGGTGGTATGGCCCGTATTCCTTTTCTAAAATGTTCCTGGCTTCTTCAAACAGGTCTGCAGCCTCGTTTATTGAATAGCGCTGCACACAGGCTAGACCCATTTGGTTTAGAGCAATCCCAAACAAGGCTGATTTCTTTTCTCCACTGGCCCTGAACTTGGTTGTGGAACTCTTGAAGGTGTTGTATGAGTCTGAATAATTTCCCATCATATAGTACATGACCCCCATCTGAGCCTCAATTCCTGCAATTGTACTTTGTTGACCTGGGGAATCACCAAACATCTTCAAAGCCTTCTTGAGTAACTTGAGGGCCTGCTCCAAATCATTCATAGACTGATAGATAGCAGAAACATCAATAAGACCGCTAGCAATCTCTTCTGCGGGGATTCCAGGATTTGGCTTCCCATAGATTTTGTGTGCATTTTCACAGTACGACTTGGACTCCTTAAACTTCCCTATCTTGTTGTAAAGATCAGCTAACCGAACATAAACAGATGCTACTGCTGGATGTGTTTCTCCTTTAGTGCTCTTGAATACTGTCAGTGCTTTCTGGAAAGCAAAGACTGCCTCATCATACCGAGCCAAGGACAGATAAGCATCTCCAATGCTGCAATCAATTGAAGCTGCATCTGTTTCGTGGTCATTGGCAGACATGGACATGCCTGCTAAAACATAATGCTCAAGAGCAGCTTCATAATCTCCCTTTGAGTCACAGATAAGTCCCATAAGTCTTCTATCTGCCGCCTCCTCAAGTGAAGCAGGAGTACCATTCTCCCTGTGGATTTCAAGGGCCATTAGACACAGCTTCTCAGCCTCATCAAACTGCAATGCTTGGACATGAGCCTCAGCTACATATCGACATGTCTCACCTAATCGAGGGTCTGTTTCTCCCAAGACTTGCCTTTGTATCTCCATACCTGCAGTGTAGAACAGTATCGAATTCTCAATCTGACCAGTCATTGCATAAATATCACCCAATTGCATGCACCCTGCAAACTTGGCTAGTGCGTGGTCATTGCCATCCTCTATAGCTGGAATGTCAATAGCGCGCTCAAGAACTGGAATTGCCTCATTGTACTGGCCTAAGCTGCAATAGATTGATGCCAAAACATGCAAACACATGACCAACTCTAAACTGGGTTTCTCGGTTGTACATTTCTCAAACGATTTCACTGCCCGACGAGCTAACTCAAGTGCCTTGTGGGCACTTTCACCAGCAGAAATCATATCCCGTGCTTGCTTAAGCAAGAAGGGTCCAAGGTCAGGGTTATCTAATCCCTCCACAGAGGGATCCTCAACTCCATTCTGAAGCTTCATTCCTCGTAAAGCTAAACTTCTCAGCTTGTTCTTCGACATCACTGAACTTGCATTTCTTGGACTCTTCTTGTCAAGCGGGGGCCTCTGATTGGGAGACTTGCTCTTAGGACTCATCTTAGGAGACTGAGCCTTCACCTTTGTCTCCACAGACACATTTTCCTTTTCAGGAGTAAAGGTACTCTCTTTGGTTTCCATAACAACCTCTTTCCTTACCTCCACATCTGCACGAACATACCCAACAAGATGGTTCAATTCTGAATCAATCCTCGACTCAGCGCCAAATGATCCAAAACTAGCCCTGGATGGAGACTGATCAGAGCTCTGCATTTCACATACATTGTGATACAGCTGCTCAATTGATGTGTCAATCGGGCCATCCATAGGCATACCAATGGAGTCACTATGAGGACTTTGAGGACTCAATGGACTCCTAGGAGAGCCTTGCTGGTTATACCCCTCCTTGTGAGGTGTATACCCTCCACTGTGCTCATCTACCACACCATTCCCATTCACTTCATCCATAGCTAATCCAGGCATTCCCTAATTTAGCTTCACTATAATACAACAAATACACCTATACCCAAAAAACTAAAATCAGCAAAAATAAAAATACACACACATAGTGACTTATCATAGATTCATAGTGATCATGACCTTAACAAACCAATCCAAAAAAGTCAGACAAACAAAATAGTACAACCCAAACAGTCAAATACATATTCAAGCTTACATAACCGAATCATCTGACAACATAAAAACCCAGAAACAGATTGAAACTCAAAAGTTAAAAGAACCTATCTTTGTCTCTATAAATCACTAAAGCCATGCTCTTTATATCAAAAACACACAAAACAACCACAACCCATTAAATCCAAACAATACCACATATAGAAAAAAGCGACCATGTTCAATAAATGAAGCGTACCTGAGTATAAGAAGAAGAAGAAGCAAATAAGAGAATGGCAAGGCAAAGCTGGTATTATTATGTAACAGAGACAGAGAGAAAGAAACACAGAGAATGAGTCTACAATATGTCTCTTCTTTTTTTGGTCTGAAGAGTCTACAATATGTCTCTGTTGTTCATAAAAACTTATATATATGTGTGGAGTAGACGAAGAGGGCAATTTGGGCAATGGAGAAATACTGGTGTGGTTTGCAGAGAAGGTTGGAATGTCGAAGCAATGAGGAAGGCGACCTCTCTCCCACTTCTCTATTCTCTCTACACTCTTGAACATTTCTTTTTTAATTATATTTTGATTTTTTAAATTAAAAATGTTAATAATTTTTGGGTGTGACGTCGCAAGTTGGCGGGATTAACGGCATTTCAACGCCAGAAGCTCCGACGGTGGAAGTGTTCAGCTGTGACACCGCTGGAGTTTGCATACTTTTAGTTCTGCTTTTCCCACGTGGCGGTCCAGGAAAAGGGAGAAGCCTCGGCTTTTCCGGGCTGTGACTTCATCATTGCCTCATCGGTGGCTTTGTATGGGATTACACTTCGGATATTCTCGACAGAATTACGAGCTTATGTACACTAATCAAAAAGTTTCTATAGTGTTTTCGAGTATTAAGATTTATAAGTTATTGATACGATGTATATCTCGTATAATAAGTAAATATAATCGAAATTTTAATACTCGTAAGTTGTAGGCGTAGATCACTTATCTAACACAATGTACATATTTAGTTATGTAACTGTTAGAAGTACGGATACTCATAAGCCCTTGTGATGTTAAAATTATGATGCTAGTCCATTATACTTTCGAGTCTAAAGAGTGATAGTTTAAATTTGAGTGATAGTTTAACATATGTCTCAAACTCTCAAAGAAAGCCATATCACTAGGCCAATTATGCAATATACTCCAGAAGACTAGGCCTTGTGAGAAGTAGTAAACATTGTTGACTAGTAGTCTTAAGAGATTTGATCTTATTCTTAGAAATTTTTTTTAAAATCCTTCTCTTATAATTAAGGAAAGAATCTTATAAATGTCGGGTCATAGAACAACCTTTAGCTAAACAAAATCAAATTATTGATGTTGTTGGGGGACATCAACTTTTCGTTCATATTAGCACAATATTCTGATGGTACAACCACACTAGACATATATAACTAAAGTTTGAATCAATATAATTAAAGATCATAGTCTATTTTGTTTTTGATCTCTAACTCATGATAAATATATATGGGCTTGATCTCTAACTCTTTACGTCGATGTAAAGAGTTATGTATGTCGACTTGATACACTGTTGTTCGAACCTCGAAAGAAAGTTAAGAAAACGTTCTAATAATCTAAACTCCAACTAGGTTTTTTTCTGACAAGAAAAACTCCAACTATGCTTGGCCAAACTAATTCTTAGAAAAATGCTTAATCAAGTTGAGTAGGTGATCCACCAATTCCATGACAAGGAATCTAAACAAGATGCATATATATCAACAAGAGAGATATTTAAACTAAACTTCAACTAATAAAGGTGGAACTTTCTCATCATAACAGCAACAAAATGACAAATCCCACATTAGCTAGAGACTTGATCCCTAACACTTCATGGTTTGGTAATCGTAACAGATGAGGGAAAAGTCTAAAACGCCCTAATTTTTCAAATTTAAAAAGAAAAAGAGAATATATGTTTTCAGTTTTCGTAATCCTTGTAGGAGTCGAGGCTTAATTCCTAATCGTTGTAGAAGTAGAGGCGCAATTCCTAGGTGGGCTGAGAGGTGTGTATAAACGTGGTCATCGGATATCACTACTTGAATTGAAGCGTTGTCTTCGTCCACCACCGAGAAGAATTATATTTCAGCCGAGTGTTATTTAAAGAAACTGGAAACGAGACGGAGGACGGTATTATGATCACTATGCATCTATGGAAGCAAAGTCGCTGTTGGTATGATCATCCAAACCGACTATATATACTTCTGAAACGATTGCGGCTGCACACGGAGAACTGTTTGTCCCCTCTAACGACGAATACGGGTGTTGGATAGATGATGTGGAGCAGCATCTTAGAAGAATGGCGCCGGGCTTCACACTAAATCACATCCGGATCATGCTTTTCAAGGTATACGAGGACTTGAGGAGTATTAATTCGCTCGCTGCCGGCCGCCGTGGCTGCCTTTATTGTGTTAATAGCCGACCTAACTGTTCGATTACTGGGTAGTTTTGATGATCATGAATTCATGATGCCATTGATAACTGCGTGACCGCAATCCCTAATGTCAACTTTAACTTCAACTTAAATGTTGAGGCTGAAGGAGGCCTTCAAACATTTACAGTTCGTGATGTTGACTATATCATGGTACCTTTCGTGATGCTGAGTATCATGATACGGCTGGTACCTTGGCTGGTACGATTCGAATTCGGCAAAATGATGAGGGGTTGTGGTCGGAAATTGATAGGCTTATCAGGTTTGTTCCAGCGACTACATCATCAGTTGAGAAATTGCAGGATTTGCAGAAAGTGAGACTGGATAGTTTGGAAGAATCTACTGTGAAGCTGAACTCGTCATGTAGTATATGCTAGGATGACTTTGCTGAAGGCGGTGTTGATCAACTGGTTATTCCTTTGCCTTGCACGCCCTGTTATTATGTAGATTGCATTATGTCGTGGCTGGAGGTGAGTCATGTGTGCCCTTTGTGCCGATATGCCCTGCCGACTGTGCCAACCGAGGTAGATAGCGAGTCATCTAATTCTTAATGGGGGACTAAGAAATATACTTGTCTGTTTGATCACAAATTGCTTATTGCATCATTTTAATTACGTTACTAGATGACTGTTCATGCCGTGGAAGATCATCATTCTCATTTTTATTTGGTCATTCATTTCAATTCAATCTCATTGCATTGCAAGTGGAAACCCCAAAACTAGTACAGGTTGCCTTAGAATTTAGTTTAAGAATGCAATGTGTCTAACATGCATGTTTCAGGGTCAGGACGACATTGCAGTGTTTCACACAGATTTCTATCCTTGTGAAAATCTTTGTGGACAGTATCTGTGTGTTATGGACACTTTTCCTAGTAGTGCATGTTTCAGGACGAGGATGACAGAACTTAGGTATGATTTTTTCAGAGTTTTCGGTCCTAGAGTTGCATGATTTTGTTGTATGTTGCCGTCGTCTATTGTGCACTTGTGAATTGAAATAGCATTAGTCTAGTCGCACTGTTCTATACCGGTGGGAATCTATAATGAGTCACAGTATAAATCAACTAGAAAGGACAGAGCGAGAGATCAAAACAAATATATATACATGGCATTGTAAATCGAATTGTTTACAGAAAAAAAAAAAATCATCCAAAATCTTTGGCTTCAAAAATGAATTGTAATCAGAGGAATGAATTACATCATCGATCAAAAAGAAAACTGCAAGACGGCCGAAACCTAGCTACAAGGGGGCATAAGGCCTCCTGTCTTATTTTTACATATCATAACTTATATCATACTTATATAGTCCTTAGCATATGATTCTCTCGTGTTCCTATCATTCAACACCCAAACTATATTGTTTCTCAATTCTGTTAGGCTATGATAATACATCCGAAGTTGTTTAGGATCAATAGGCTCCTTTTCATCCCACCAAAACTTCATTAGGCTCCTCCCATCTCTTTCTTTATTGATATGACTAATGATAGGGTTAATAAGCTCCTTCTCCTCGCCGGCCTTGTGGGATAAGCCTATCGAGCCTATATCGATAGGCTCATCGACCTCATAGGTACTAACCTCTAATTCCCTCTCTTGCTCGCCTTCTAAATCTTCTTCTTCTTCGTCATTTTCGTCATTTTCGTCACTAACACAATCATGATTTTCATTGACTGTAACTGAAGTCTCATCACCACAATACCGAGCTATGATGGGGTCAGCGTCAGGGTGGCCAAAATTTCTGAACTTTCCACCGGGTGAAATAGTAAGAATGGCGATTTCGGCACCACACATATCACAAAGCTCAGCAGCTTTTCGAAACAAACCTTGTCGTCGCTTCGTATATGTGACCTTAACCTTGTTTTTGTTGTTGATTTTCTTGATTTCGATCTTTCTTCGCCCCATGATTTATACCAATCGGATGTAATCTTATGATTCTGCTTCCCCCTTCTTCTTCTTGTGGACCGTAACACACAATTTACCTAGTGCGGCGGCGTAAATACCAACTGACACTAGAAGATGCATTGATAGATATATATAGAATAAGAGACCATGAATTCTAGGTTTCCATATTAGATATGTTAGCTTATGAAATACCGTAAGTGTCATGCAAGTCAATATGAACTATTATGGGATAGATACAAAAGTGATTGTATCATAATTGGAAACTAATTGACTATATTAGTTATTGACCAAAAAGAAAACAAAATGCTATAAGTATATATATAGTAGAAAATTAAAAAATTTCGGCCTTGATTCTCGTTACAAATAAGGAAACGATATCCAGAATATATTCTCAGATATTTGAAACTTTATTTAGCATAGTAATTTGACTAATTTCATATTTCGATACCAAAGTTTAAATCCAAAACAAAAAAATTGATAAAAGAAACAGTACAATACCGTAACAAGAAAATAATCAGCTAGCTAGCTTTACAGAACAACAAAACCCACTTATATACTGATGTTAGAAACTGCAGGTTATGGAGAAACGAATTCCCAGGGCCTGCAAAACAAGCTCACTAGCTTGAAAATCTATTTGATGAGTCGTATTCAGTGTTTCATAAGATCGAATTCCAACATACCAAGCAATGGAAAACCCAAATATATCTCACCTACGTTGTAATATGCAAAGGATCTTCAAAGCTCAATATAATTAATTGAGTGTTTATTCGCAATCCCAGAAGCTTTCCGCAAGATAATTCATATCAGCCAAACTCATAATTTTGACTAGGCACAAAGTGTAAAGCAAACGATCGATGAGAGAAAATACTTTATGCTACAAAAAAATTTGTACGCATGCATGGGTTTTTTTAGTCTAAAACGTAATTCTCAATTCTCATTCATTGGCTATAACAACTCTTGTAAAAAAAAATTGAAATTGAAAACTTGTGCTACAACGAGACATTTTTACTTAAAGAACTTAGAACAAGTTCATCCGTTGGATCTTAGAGGATCACGTAGATGATAGATATAACTTGGGTCACTTTAAATAATTGTTATCGGACAACAGCTTCCACTCGTTTTTTTCATGAGTGAAAACAAGAATTTTTGGGCTAGGTCATTGTGCCTATGTGTGTGGCTCATGACTTGGGTCATTAAAAATGGAATGAGTGGATTTGCTCCTAGTACTTGTTTTGTGTACGTGGTCAAAGCATCAGGCATCACTTGGTTAGATTTAGAATAAGGCAGTGATCGATCGCATAGAACTGCTTTGCATGCATCATGTACGTGTGCACGAGTGATGTGACATAAAATAATTGAAGAGAATTGAACCATGTTTGTATATTCCTTCTTGGATCAGAGGATTCAGAAGAAAAGCATTCTATCAATTTATCTTTAGCTTTACAAAAGCAAAGCTTCATCGATCCCCTTTTGGCTACCTTGGATCGGGTTTGACTATGTTCTTAAATCAAGTGGATGCATTTCATGGACTAATTATACACACATGAATATTCACATAATTTGTCGAAATATATATATGAGCAGGTTGGTCGATAATCCATGATCATGTATCTAATATCTCTAGGTACGTATATAAATCCTCTAGTTCCTATGTAGAACTATGATCCTCATCTATTCCCACGAATGATGAAATGAAACCAAATCAAATTGAACGTTTATTTCACGTATCAATCATCCAATCATCATCATCGTCACATTTCAGTTGATCAGACTTAAACAATGTGCTGCAATGCGTTTCGAATATTTCAAAACAACGTTAATTATTATGTCCTCATTCTCTTGAAACCAGATAGGATATACTTTGAAGCATATATGTTGCTCGTATGCAACATTTGGCCGGCATATATGTGTTTGTTCCAATGGTACGTTTGACATTCGAATTACAGATGGGGATTGATATGTGAACAATAATACAATAAGCCTACCCTGGTAGGAGACGTAAATGAAACTAGAAACTCAAAAAGAGTGGCAATTCTGTTCTCTCAATTGGTGTAACAAAAGGTGAATATGGGCGAGAGAGACGTAAATGCATGATGGTAGTGATGGTAAAGCTAGGAATTCCATGTAAAGCATTACATTGCTATCCCTATCTGTATGGGCGATCGATTAGTGGACCAAGATCGAATCTCTCCCCAAGTTAAATAATGGTCGACGTGCATCTTTGTCCTTCATTTTGGATTTGTTACGAAGCATCTTTTAGTCTTTGGGGTATCTCTGCAAAGCACGAATGAATGAAGAATCTAGGAGGGGCTCATTTCCTGGTCAAAAAAGAGTCTTTTGCATGCTGACATTCCCCCCATCTTCTTATGAAGTCAATAACTTCTGCTTGCACTAGCTAGTACCATGAACAAAAGAAAACTGAGAGATCGATCGAAGACGTCGTGGTGGCATGGTCCTGTGGGACGTACGTAGATACCTTGTTATGCTTGCGCGCCCTAGAACTTAAACCGGCCCTAAACTCTAAACTACAATGATCTCATATATATGATCATTCCTAGATAGATTTTGAATCCTAAATTCTCGATGCTTTGCTATGACTTTATAGTCGTATATAATCGGAGCAGATAGATTACACACCAAGCTGAACTACTGCAGGTCGCAAAAACCTTATCTGCAGCTACGTTAGTGCATAAACCATTCCTTTGCGGAAAGTAAAAAAGATTAACCTTGTCTTATCAGGCCACTAGCACTTTATATTACAGATAAAAAGTTTCCACTGATTATTTACTAGTATATCAACCATACCTATACGGATCTCTATCATTTCTAACAGCTTGATCGATGCAAAGGAAAAACGACAAACATATATGCAGAATTTCGTTTGACGATAATATATGAAATATGAAAGGTTAATCTTATCTGATCGACGATGCTCGACCTCACGTACTGCGTATATGAGGCGTATATGAGGCTCCTAGCTTTATCACCTCGTTCCAGACCTGTACGTATATATTACCTCCATGGTTTGATGGGTGAAAACTCCATCACCACAAAAGGGTAATATGCCTTGCGATTTATTTATCCTGATGTAATAAGCATTTCTAAGTAGAATATTTTCTCCTAACGGTACCTCCATTCTGAAAGCTCTCTACGGTGATCATGTTAGCAATTCTAGCTGGAAAAATATTCTGGTTTGAATATGGGGGGCCCAACCTAGATTTTGGATTACTACGAATGTTCTTAAATCTTGAGGAAGGTAAAACGAGCTAGAGAAGTTGGTACTACTGCTACATTATTACACAATTACCTTTTACTGATTAAGGAATCATCCTTACACGTACTTATGCAACTCCCGGAAGCTATATATTCTCTCTAATTCCTATAAATACCTTCCAGGCTTCCACCTCCAGTCCTCACTCCTCACAACTCATAGCTAGCTTTCCATTTGAGTAAAACAACAAGTTGATTACTACTAGTGTCCAACCATCATGGACTACAGCAGACTTGAATCATCTGAAACTCTGAGGTTTTTCTCAATTACTAGTCTCTTTTCTTGAGTATCTACATGATCCGATCACTTATCAATCAGTTTCTAGAATATTAATCGCCATTAACTTAATATATGTTACAATTGCGTTTCAGGAACAAGTGTGCTGCATGCTACAGGCAGTTCAACAAGATCGAGCACCTGGTGGAGCACATGAGAACCTCATACCACTCTTCTCATGAACCCTCGTGCGGAATCTGCAAGAAGCACTGCAGATCCTTTGAATCTCTCAGGGAACATGTCATAGGTATATTTTCTCTATTCACAAACTTTCCAGATACATAAACACTTGAATTGTTGTACATTAACTTGGCTGGAGATAAATTCGAATATTATTCAATAAATTTATTGGTCTCAACAGGAGTGTTAGCATCGTTTATATATTCTCTATTGGCTTTATTTATTTATTAACAATTTTTTTATTTGCCTTTTATTTTTGAAACCAGGGCCATTGCCAAAACAAGAATGCAAGAACATATTTAGCAGCAGAGGATGCAAATACTGCTTATCTGTCTTTGATAGCCCTTATACTCTCAGGCTTCACCAGGACAGGTGCCAACTCTCCGGTGCAGCTGTACGTGTTAATTAGTCCTCATCCCATCAACTTAACTAGCTTAAGTGTGAGATACATTTTCTTTCTATTAAGCAGCAGTATAACCAAATGAATTCGTCACATATATGCAGGGATTAATTGGTCGGTTTGGTAACTTGGGCATTCGTGACAATCTGGATCATGGTAACTACACAAGAGGCAGTAGTGGTCAAACTGTTGCCCTTGCTTGCAAGATGGTTGGTGGGGGAAGTGATGGCTCCCTAGATCTCTGCGCTAGGGTTTGTCTCACTGATGAATATGATAACATCATCTTCCACACTTATGTAAAGCCACCCATGCCAGTCACAAACTATAGGTATAATTTTCATATAGAGACGATCATACACACAGCCTCTGATCGATACACATACAATTATACATGCCAGTCCATATGTACCAAGCAAGAAATGCTCTTAACCATCCTTACTGATATATAATATTCTGTTCTGCTTAAAAATACAGGTATGAAACAACTGGGATTCGTCCTGAATACTTGAGGGATGCAATGCCACAGAGGCAAGTGCAAAGAAAGATTCAAGACTTTTTGTGCAATGGGGAACCGATGTGGAAGATTCGACCTAGAGCAGGAAAAGCTAGAATTCTCGTGGGTCATGGTTTGGATCATGATCTCGACTCTCTGCAAATTGAATACCCAGCAGTCATGATGCGGTGAGTATTTCTTTTGAGGTTATCTAATGTAGGATACTTTCCAATAATATTTCAATGTGTTTCGAGTAATATCCCAATTATTCGTGACTATATTTAGGGATACGGCAAAATATCCTCCACTGATGAAAACAAGCAAGCTCAGCAACTCACTGAAGTATCTAACACAAGCATATCTTGGGTAATAATGGAGTTTCAATGAATTCCTTCGTCAATTTCTGAATGAAAAATAATGAATTGAAATTTATTTAGTCCTTATGGTTTGAAGTCGACATCTGTTTAATTCTTATGGTTTTATTTTAATCTGAATAGTCCTTAAAGTCACAATTTTTCATTTAAATAGTCCTTATGGTTTTATTTTAATCTGAATAGTCCTTAAAGTCATGATTTTTCATCCAAAAAGTCATTCCGACAATTTTCTCAGTTGAATCTTAATTAAAGGCCATAAGGACTATTTGGATGAAAAATCATGACTTTAAAGACTATTCAGATTAAAATAAAACTATAAGGACTATTTGGATGAAAAATCTTGACTTTAAAGACTATTCAGATTAAAATAAAACCATAAAGACCAAACATATGTCGACTTTAAACCACAAGAACTATACAATATTTTACCTAAAAATAATCATAAACATTTGTTATCTTTGAGTAGTAAGTAATTAATGGAACTAATATGTAAATACCAATCATGCATGTAGGTATGACATTCAAAGTGGGATTCAAGACCCGTATGAGGATTGTGTTGCAACAATGAAGCTCTACATGCGAATGAGATCCCAAGCTCACAAGATAGAGGCCTATCCCCTTGCTACTGATCCGCAAAACCGGAATAATTTCGCATCGTGGCGGCAAGGTGAGCTTGAGAGGATGAGCCCTGAACAAATGTTGGACATTTCCAGGTCTGATTTCTACTGCTGGTGCTTGGACTGCCGGGATACATAGTCCCAGTGCCTCAAATTAAGGGGAGGCGCATCATAAAATTAAGAATACGTTGAGTAATTCTAGTACTATATACACTATTTTGAAGATTAATTTGAAATAACTTCCAAGATTGATGGACTTCGATCTCATCCTACTTTTACGAGGCACCTGGTGTTAGTTATGCATTAATGTATAATGCTAGGTTGCTAGCTTGATTAATCAGGGATTTCCCCTCTACATGTAAACCACGATCCTCTATTATCATGAGGGACAATAATTAATATATGATATTTGAAAGTCATTTAGAAAAAGAAATTTACGCAAGGTGGGGATGTGACTTACCCTCTATGCACGGCTACATATACATAATATGTATAATAATACATATGTAGATCTATTGGATAATCTAAAAACGATCATGATGGGAATTAATCCAGTGGGAAACAATGTATATACTGGAGATGGCTTTCTCAGAACGACTAAATTCTCGAAAAGAAGCTCTCTTAGCCTCTTTGTGTGTGCCTTGTGATTAGATGGACTGATTTGCATGCACGCCAATTGAAGAGAGGAAACAATTGAAGAGAGGAGAGGTTTCTCACCTTTCCTAATTGAAATTCGAGTGATGCTGTTTTTAGAAGCTGTAAGGGTAGTGCTAGAAGGCTTTATTAAGGTTCAGGATTTATGGCCTTAATCATAGGTGACATGTCAAGTCACATATCCATATTATTAAATAAAATAATTATACTATGTCATTTTTTGGTAAAAATACAATCTTATCCTTTCATATCAAATGACTTTAGATTATTTTATTTTTATTCTATAAAAAGATGTTTTAAAGCCATTTTTTTCATTACTTGTGCTTAAATTTAAATGTGAAATATACACACACACATAATTTTTCCAAGGAGAAAATTATATATATTTGTTTATATATAGTTCATCCAATATAAATTCGATAGAAATTTTCTTTTCTTTTTTTAATTTCTTTTTTAAAGTTCGATGGAATATATATATATATATAGTAAAAAGAAAAAATAATGGTGAATTAAGAAGTCTAAAACTATTTGATTCACAAAGATAATTTTTTATATATTAAATATCGTAATTGTGACTATAAATCTAATGAATTATTATAATATTTGACTCTATAAAGAAATATATTTAATTTAGTTCATGTAAGGTAACTAAATCAACTACATAAAAATGGTAACTAAATCATCTTGATGAAAATAAACAATATTTGGTATAATTATTCGTTAATTTGGTGTGATTATTAATTAGATCGTTATTAATAAACTATATTTGGTATAGGGTACCTATATAGGCATGTTCGTATTAAGAAGATATGCAAACATTCATATTAGTATACGTACTGCCAAGTAGAGGGGAGGAGTCTAAAAATGACATAAACTTGCAAAGTAGTTAATACATGAGACTTTAAAATGATGGAATTAATACAAGAGACATATAATACGTATAATGTATTTTGTACGTACGTTTTAGTGCGAATATGTCATTAGGGAAAGTCCCCGGTGAACTTGTACTTAATTCATTATTATTAACTACTTAATATATTTAATTTTTAAACCCTAAACTCTTATCCCTAAACCCTAAACTTATTTATTCTATTTTAGTGTGAATACGACATTAACACTACCAGAAGAAAGACTTTAGCCGACGAAAAATATAATTTCGTCGGCTAAAGTGCCTTATATTTGCAGATCTGGACAACAACTCATCTGGAAAAAAAAAACTATACGTAGAACCTTCAAACGCAAAAAAGTCGTGAAATAAGATATGACCAGAATGGTTAAATACGTCTACGGTTGAAAAATCACGGTATTCCGGTAAAGTCTCGATGCCGATAGTTGACTTACCCTTATTATTCACTATGCTGCAGATTTGGCGTTTGGTGTCTGATTGACTATTGTGATACCTTTCCGGAAGCGTAGCGGCGCTACGAGTCAAACTCATTGCTACTGCCATAATGTATAGGCCTTTTTGGCCATCCGAGTCTGTTTAGGGCTTCAAAATGCAGTTTTCTTATTTCCGATTAGAGTTACCGTTTCGATCGAGCCTTTAACGTTGTCGAATCCAGTTGAATTTTTTACCATAGACATCTTTCGTCATAATGATCATATCTGAAGGTCGAATTTTGGTTTGTGAATTTTAGTCATCGGAATCACGTGTCTACTATTTACCGTTATTATTCCCTATGGGGAGCCCTATCATCAGAAGGTAAATGTCTCAAAAATTTTACATGGGCAGTTGCGTCTCATCTACGTGAGAGTTTTTTGTGTGGAAGGTTTGACCAAACTACGTAATATAGAGGGAGATATGAGCGTTTTCATGTGATAAGTGACGATGGATTATGGTTGACCGTTTCGATCGAGCTCTTAACGTTGTCAGATTCAGTTGAATTTTTTACCATAGATATCTTTCGTCATAATGATCATATATGACGGTCGAATTTTGGTTTGTGAATTTTAGTCATCGGAATCACAACGTGTCTACTAATGTTGTATTACTTGTTTAGTAGGTTATACAACTTTATGAACCAACTCTATGTAGGAAGTAAAATTATCAAAAATCTCGTGAAATAAGATGTGTTCAGAATGGTGAAATACGACTATGGTTCAAAAATCACGTAAATCGGGTAAATTCTCGGTGCCGATAGTAGCGGTCAACCCTATTTACCGTTATTATTCCCTATGGGGAGCCCTATCGTCGGAAAGTAAATGTCTCAAAATTTTTATATAGGCGGTTGCGTCTCATCTACGTGAGAGTTTTTTGTGTGGAAGGTTTGACCAAACTACGTAATATAGGGGGAGATATGAGCGTTTTCGTGAATTTATAGACTTTAGCCGACGAAATATTAAAAAAGTCGTCGGCTAAGGTCAAAAAATTTCAAAATTTTTGGGCGGTAAACCAAAGTTGGAGGAATATTTGCAAAGGATTTTAGCCGACGAAAATATATGAAAAGTCGTCGGCTAAAGTCGAAAAATTTTCAAAATTTTCAACCAAAATTTTTTAGCGGTCAATCAAAATTTTCAAAAGAGTTTAGCGACGAAAATAAAGAATTTCGTCGGCTAAAGTTCTTTATATAGGCGAAGATGGATGGTAAGAAGTCTATTATCTGCTAGATTTTCTTCTCGGCCTAGCTCCGCCGTCAAGCCACCGGAGACCGCCACACTTGTCCCAAAAGCTTCGCCGTCGTCTCTACTTCATTGCTGGATAGGTGGTGCATTGAGTGACGCCGTCGTGAGGGATAAATCGAGCTGCAAAACTCCGCCGGTTCGGATTCGGTGTCGATCGAATTTCTCCTTCCTTAGGTCACCATTTGGTGAGTTTTATATATGGATAAGTTGAGTTTGATTAGTACTACATTCTCTTAGAATTTGGTAGCTCGATTCGGTGTGTGTGAAGAGAATTGAAGATTTGAAGTTTTTAGGGTTTAAAATTGGGGATTTTTATATTTTCAGTCGATTGACCTGTTTAGGCTTAGAATTGAGCTTCGACTTCTTCTAGAAAGTTGTTCGAAATGTTGAGAGGAAGATTCTGTCAAATTTTGGTCGTGATTGGAGGTGGCCGAAAGTTTCTGCAGTTTTTTTTTTTCAAAACCCAGCAACTTTAGCCGACGATATTTAAATACTATATTCGTCGGCTATAGTATTTTTTAATTTTTTTTATAAGGTTTAGCCGACGAAATATACTAAATTTCGTCGGCTATAGTTATTTTTTAATTATTTATTACACACTTTAGCTGATGAATATCTTAATTGTTTCGTCGGTTAAAGTCTGGGAAAAAAACCGACGACATGTTTTTCGTCGGCTAACTGTGGGACTATAGCCGACGAAAATTTCGTCGGCTAAAGTCATCGCCGACGACCTTTTACCGACGAATTAAGCTAACAGGCCGACGAAACTTTTCGTCGGCTAAAGTGCTTGTCCTGGTAGTGTAAGCTAGGAAACGTTCTCAGTGAATTTGCAGGTAGCACATAGTTAACTACTTAGTACTTATTTCTTTTATTTTAGTGTGAGTATTCCACTAAAGAAAATTTTATAGTGAACTTTACTAGCTCACTGTCAGTTATTTAGTACTTATTTATTTAGTGATTATTACGTACTAGCTCATCATTGGCTACTTATAACTTATGTTTATCACTTTAAATCTCAATGTGAATAATGACTTCTATTTGAATGTCAACTTCAATGTACGTGTATAATGACTTCTATTTCAATGTGAGTATGTCATTAGGGAAATGTTTCAAATGAAAATTACTAACTTATTATCCGTTACTTATAACTTATTTGTTCCTATAAGACATGTTTATAACTTTAAATTTCAATGTCAATGGCGACTGTTCTCCTTGGTGTAATCAATGGCTAAATCAGCACCTAAGCTTCTCAACAAATCTAGTTTTTTAGTGCTTGCAATAGCTGCTACTCTAGAAGCACCAAAAACATGTTTTGCTAGCTGCATCTCATAAAAGTATACATTTTTAGTTACAACTGTTGAAGCAAAATCGGAATGTAATTACATGTGTCCCAACACCGCAACACCCCAGCGCCTCCAAAAATAAGGACGGATTGACCAGCTGAAAGCTCTGCTCTTTCAAGCGCTCCATACGCAGTCTCAATAGCTAAGGGAAGGCTAGCAGCTTCAATAATGCTCAGGTTTCTAGGTTTGAGAGCCAATACTCTTTCTCCAACAACAGTGTACTCTGCCAAAGACCCCAACCTGTTTGGTTTCGCCATTGCTTTTTCATTGAGATCCCCATGGCTAATCTTAGCATGATATTGGGGAATCTCAATGCTACGTACCGCTCAAACAAGCATACACTTCAAACAAGCATAAACTTCTGCACTCGGCTTCCTACCTTCACTACCACACCAGCCACATCATACCCTGGAACTGTCTGCAAACCAAATTGAAAATGATCATATAAACAAACAAGGTAACTTCTTTTGATTCAATAAAAAAATATCAAGTTACAGAAAACAAAAAGTTGGAACTGTCTACAAACCAAATTGAGAAAAGTTAACGTTTGACAAGCATAGGTCCAATTAAATATGGTCTTTTACGAAAATAGACAACTACATAAAACAACAATATCTATCTCATCCTGTAAAGAAAGACATATTATACCATCTTTTACTTCAATTCCTAAATGAATAAAAATACGACCCCCCAAACAAATAAAGGCAATGAAAAATGGAAGGAGAAAGATTAAGATGGCTCACAGGTAAGGGAGAGTCACCCTCTATGTTCTTCAAGTAACCAAGAGCCCTTTTGAAATCAACTGGGTTAAGAGAAGCAGCCACTACCTTGATCAACACCTGGTCCTCTTTAATTTCTCGAACAACCACACTTGGATCAAAGCTCAGAACATCTGCAGTTTTTCCACCCTCCGAATAGACCCAAACGCCATATACAGAAGGTATGGACTCAGTTGGAGCTGCAGCCATTGATGATTGATGTAGAGCAAATAGTAAAGCTTGCAGTGACACATCAGGTTTCTAATTTGTGAGTGCACTTTATAGAATTTATAGGGTGAATGATAGTTGAGAAATCTGTAAGCTGCTAACTTAATATTGGAGGTAAGCCTCTAGATGGATCAGTATCCAAAGAAAATTCAAAGTTGGTGAACGTAAGCAGTGACAATTGTGAAAAAATGAAACAAAACGTAATGTAATGACAATTTATTGAGGACTCAATCTTATTCATTATTACAAGGCTTCAAGATTAAAATATACTGCTACACACATACAAGAGGAAGGAAATGGACTCTACACAATCATAGTCTCATAGATCATTCACACATACACTCTCAACCTCATGGGATGGGATACACAACCACCTTTCCGGTAGCTCTGGAACTCTCAAGGTAACCAAATGCTTCAACAACTTTAGTAAAGGGATATGGACTTGTGGGATCAAGAACTGGCTTCACCTTCCCACTCTCCAAGTAAGGCTTCAGTTTCTCCAACACAGACCCTTTAGAGGTAAGCACAAAAAGGATAGCCGGTGGCGTTGCTGGACCTACTATTGTTACCACCTTCCCGCCTTCTTTCACCGCCTTCACAGCCTTATCTGTCTCCCCTATTTTTGTTTTACAAATACAACATCAGTCGCTAAAGTCTTCTAATTCATTCATTGCTAATTTGCTATAGATACATTCAAATGTTTGATCAGTTTGATTATATCCATATAAGATTATCCATGCATGATAATTCTACACCCTCTCCATCATCAGTTGTTCTATTTAGGTTTCCAGTGATAAACGAAAGATCAACACAGAAAAGATAACTGTACTAGCTACAGAAAAAGCTCATGCAGACAACAAGAGGGAGCAGAAGATTCTTACCAACTGCATCATACACTACATCAAATTTCTCTGGCAGGTCCTCGATGTTCTCCTTGGTGTAATCGATAGCCAAATCAGCACCCAAGGTTCTCAACAAATCCAGTTTCTTAGTGCTTGCAGTAGCTGCTACTTTGGAAGCACCAAAAACATGCTTTGCAAGCTGCATCACATAAAAGTACACATCCTTAATTTAAATGTTTGGAGCCAAAAATAGTATTACATGTTGAAATTTAACCAAGTAGGAAGATAATGAAATCAGAATGTACCTGAATAATATGTGTTCCAACACCCCCAGCGCCTCCCAAAACAAGGACGGATTTACCAGCAGAAAGTTCAGCTCTTTCAAGCCCTTCATAGGCAGTTTCAATAGCCAAGGGAAGGCTAGCAGCTTCAATAAAGCTCAGGTTTTTGGGTTTGTGAGCCAATACTCTTTCATCTGCAGCAGTGTACTCTGCCAAAGACCCAAACCTTGTTGGGTTCACCAATGCTGTCTCATTGAGATCCCCATACACTTCATCCCCCACCTTAAACTTGGTTACTTGGCTTCCTACCTTTACCACCACACCAGCTACATCATACCCTGGAATTGTCTGCAAACCAGAATGAAAATAAATGAATACACATACTAATACAGGTACCTTCTTTTGAAACAATAAGACAATAGAAAGGTTCCTAGTTCCTACAAGAAAATATAAGATGAAATGTGATCATACCTGGAACTGTCTGCAAATTGGAAACCAAATTAAACTAAATAAACATGCATATTGCACATGTATCATCCTTTCACACTTTCTGATGTCTTTGTTTATTAAACAATGGAGGATGTAAAAATTTAACTTCATCGGTGGTAATAATAAATGATCGTTAATTTGGCGTTTTTGTTCTATAGAAAGATCAAACAGCACCGAACAATATTTCACACTGCCTGAAAGAGAAATTAAGATACCATCTTCGGATTGAATTTCGGAAGGTTCAACAATATACATAAATCACAACCCAATTAACAAAGAAAGGCAGTGAGGAAAATCAAAGAAGAAAGAGGGGGGAACTCACAGGTAGGGGAGAGTCAGTGTCCTTGAAGTAACCAAGAGCCCTCTTAAAATCAACCGGGTTAAGAGACGCAGCAACAACCTTGATCAGCACCTGATCCTCTTTAATTTCAGGAACAGCCACACTTGGATCAAACTTGAGAACATCAGAAGTTTTTCCATACTCTGAATAGACCCAGGCCTTATTTACAGAGGGTATGGGCTCACTTGGAGCTGCAGCCATTGTTAGATGGTGTATTGCAAAAGTAGAGCTTACAAGGGCAGAGGTTTCTAGACAGGGAGCAACTTGGTGAATGACTCACAATGAGGTGAGTGCAATTTATAGAGTTGGGTGGGTAATGGTTGAGAATAGTGTGGAAGCTTTATCATAAAAGGCAAGCTTGGAGATATGCATGTAGATGGATTATCATCCAAAACTGGTGAAACTGCATTTGGATAGGTTTTCTACTAAAGGTTCATTCGCAACTTCATATCCAAAGAGAATTCAAAATTGTTTTCTGGAAAATGAGAATTCGGACTTGTTGTATGAACATAAGTAGTGATAATTGTGAAAAAAAAATAAAATATATAACGTAAGCTGTGACCATACACTACAACACACATAGGCAACATCCACATTTGTGTTGCCACGTACTTCAGAGAATGTGCTAATTGGGTAGCTGATGGCCATTTTCCTTCGTACAGACACAAAACTGGGTATATTGATGTGTGGGTTCAGGCTTTAGTTAAAACTTATATATTTAATTGGTTTTTTCTATGAGTATTATATATTTTATTGATTAATTGATGAGTGAGTGTTTTATTTTTTAGAAAAGACGAGTCGGTGCTTATTTATATTGAATATTGATAAAAAGTAAAGCCTTAATCAGTTTTCTATTCTAACTCATCGAAATAAATCAATTTTAATTCTATCTCACATCTCTCTCTTCTCTATCTTCTATGTCCTACTCAGACCTAAAGAAGAGAGAATCTCTCTGCTCTCTCTCTACTTCTATCGTCTCCTTCGAATCTTTATCACTATTCTCTCTCAATCTCAATTTTCATTCTCTTTGTTTTTTGTTTTGCAGATCAGGTCGATTCAATTGAGAAGGTCTCTTCGTCGTGATTGGAAGCAAGTCCTTGTCCCTTTTTACATTGTTGACTGAATATATATGCAAATGGATATCTGGTTTTTCAGGGTTTAATCTTTTCATTTTCCTCTTGTTTTTGGTTAATTTACAAGAATAGATTAAACTGGACTGAAAAGAAGATTCTGACTTGTCGATAATTAATGGCGGTGTGAAGCCCAACAACGTGTTGTTAGATGTGGATTTAAAGATCAAGTTGTTGGTGGTGTGGCCGTTGGAGAAGAGGAGAGCCGGAGTATGAGTGTGCTGAATAGTTGATTGTGAAAGTCGGTCGCCGGATTATTGTGCGGTTTCGATCGGATTGCTGGACTCAATACTGGACATTGAATATATAAAAGTAATTAAAATAATATTAATTTCTACGCACAATTCACAATTGTATCAACTGTATTAGATGGCTCCCACTATGTCAGAGTAAGTCACACACACAACTAAATGTGACAATGAATGGGATTGCAAGGGCTCTATACACCATGTACTTAAGAAATGTTGTTGCTGTGTTGCAAAGGGTGTTTTGAGCATAATTGTAGTAGTGATATCATTTAAGGTTTTGAATAGTGAATACTCTATCTAAGATTAGATTTCGAGTCTGATGTCCTTTTAGGCCAACTTTGACTGCATTTAGCACATTTATCTCTTGAAGCTCATTATGAAGAATTTCTGGGGTTCAATTGTCTGTACCAAAATCTTCAATTGTCTGTACCAAAATCTTTATTGCCGCGCGACTCAGAATCCTCCCATATGTCATTGGATGTCATTCGCATTTTTGACAACTCCACATAATATGCCTAGATTTTTTTTTTTTTTGGGCCCTCACCAAGAATGCTTCTAGCTAGATTAGTAGATTTCATCAATCGAAATCCTCTGTAAGCAAGAGGGACTTACCCCTAACCAATAATGGTTCCATTACCTTGTGATATCGACATCTTCATCTGTGGCGACTAGATACTTATGATTTCATCTCTAAACACTAAAACAAGTGTCCAATTTCACCGTTACGTACACTTTGAGTTAACATATCTTATCAGTGATTTCAGCTGATTAAAAACCTCATTCACTCCCCAAAGCTTAGTCCCTGCTTTAGTTTCCTTGCCTAGGGTTATGTCTAAGAGATTGAGTGCTAACCAAAGGCGTACCTACACACATAGCCCACCCTATATTTTGAGAAAACATTGATTTGTTACATATTTGTAATTAAAAAAAAAAAGGTTAAATTATGAAAACCAGCCCACCCTAAATTTCTTTATGTAATTGAACTTAGTCTATACGATTTTTTTTATCTAATTACATATATATTGTTTATTTTATTAAAAACAGTTGCCCCTTTAGTATATTTTAAGTCAACTTTTTTCTCTTTATTTCTTTTTCTTTGTCGTTGTATACGTCCTCGCTCTCTTCTGCCGAAGCAACTAAGTCAAGTTCTAAGTTTTCTCTCTTTAATCTGCAGATATGATTCTTAGTTATATCGGTCATCTTCTTGGAGGATCTTGTACGTGTCATATGACCTAGTTCTCAAATCTCAATTGATTAATGCCTTGATCAAATTTAGTCCCAATATCCCATCATCTCAAATCTCAATTGATTAATGTCTTGATAGTCTCAATATCTCATCATCCCATCGCACTATATTTCTATTGATATTCTAATTCTAATCTCAATTGTTTGCTTACTAATTCTTAACCAAGTGCCAAGCTTTCTTTCTTTAATCTGCATGTATAATTCTTAGTTATATCGGTCATCCTCTTGGAGTCTTGTACGTGTCATATGACCTAGTTCTCAAATCTCAATTGATTAATGCCTTGATCAAATTTAGTCCTAATATCCCATCATCTCAAATCTCAATTGATTAATGCCTTGATAATCTCAATATCCCATAATCTCATTGCACTGTATTTCTATTGATATTTTAATTCTAATCTCAATTGCTTGCTTATTAATTCTAAGCCAAATGTCAAGTTTTCTCTCTTTAATCTGCATGTATGATTCTTAGTTATATCGGTCATCCTCTTGAAGTCTTGTACGTGTCATATGACCTAGTTCTCAAATCTCAATTGATTAATGTCTTGATCAAATTTAGTCATAATATCCCATCATCCCAAATCTCAATTGATTAATGCCTTGCTAGTCTCAATATCCCATCATCCTATCGCACTATATTTCTATTGATATTCTAATTCTAATCTCAATTGCTTGCTTACTTTATTGTAGATGACTAATGCTAATGATGTGTATATATATAGATATATAGTTGTAATAGTATCAACGTTTGATTCATAGTTATTAGATTGTGTTTTTCCGTCCTGTTAGGTTTAAGGATTGATTATATACTCGTTTACTGTATTGTTAGAGCGGTGATTGTGTGCTTAGTTATTAGATTTTGCTTCTATTCAAGAGCGTAGAGTTCAATTTGAGTAGGTATGTTCTTTTATCTTTAACTTTTGTTATCGAGTTTCTATAAAATGTTATAATACTGATTTCTTAATGATCAGTTAACTACGTGATTATTTGATGTGTTTTTAGTCTAAAATGTGATATGTAAAATATAGAAGAAAAAAATTAAAAGGAGTAAATCATCCATAACGAGCTAACATTCATACAATTTATAATGAAACAGTTCGTATAATATATCATTTTATTCACAAGTACTCATCAAAATTGAGAAGAAAGAATGATGGTAGCTAGTTCACAAATTTTATGATTTACACGTTGAAATTTTATAAAGTTAAAAGTTGATCGTGAATGATCTACATAGATCTCAGAGTACAGAGGGTGTAACCAGAAATGAGAGAGCTAGAGGCAAATGCAAAAAAGGCAAGGAAGGACAATGCCACAGACGCTCGTGCCATATCAGGGAACTTGTCTTTGCCCCAATTCGATTCCCAATCTTCCACCCGAGTTGCCGCCGATGAAGATGCCGATATCACAAGGTAGGTCAAAATCTGCCAAATACATCACAAATGTTATCAGAATGCTTCAAACATTTGGGTACTGTCCTTTTGATGACCAAGATATTGTTTTAAGGTAAAACTATGTCAGCGATCAAGCTAAATGTAATTCCAAATGAGTCATTTACTTCCAATACGAATGAACACTAAGCGATAAGCGATGACCATTTTTGGTGGTGAAGAACTAGCGCTTCATAGATAGTGGACCATTTGACAAGAGAATATAGAGAGAAGAGACAAGGACCTGTGGTATGCCCATGCCCTCATGGGGCTAAGGTTAGGTGAAATGATTGATAAAAATAATTATAGCAATAAGATAAGAGGTCGTCTCTGCTTGTTAATTTACACAGACAAAGACTAGTTGTGACTTGCCTGATCCATCAAGAAATCGAAGTAGTAACGGAGATGGTGCTGCACTACATGTTTTCCGGTGGTGAAGTAATACACTAAATCATAGGTTTGAATCCCTGAATACACAAAACCTAGCACATTCACTGCCAAGCAGTACCTACAACATACAATTTGATTCACATAAGAATTACAATTCCCATAATCAGAATTCAGAAATACCTAATATAAAGAATCAATCTTAGTGAAGTGAAGTTTTTTTTTTTGATACTATTAGTAAAGTTAAGTGGAACGCTTACGTTGTTGTTCTTTTCGTGAAAGAAAACTCTAAACAACATTATTAGATTGAGTGTCTATAGTTTGTTCAACTAAGATTAAAAGTAAAAATCTGTCGATTATTGAGATCTAGAATGAATGATTTCCGGTAACAAAACTATGGTGAATTTTTATCCTCGGTCATTCTTTAATAACCACACAACACTTTACCGTACCTTTCTACCTGCAATGATTAATCACTGAAACATAAGACAATACAACAGTAACCCGTAACCATTACTTTTCTGGGGGAACAAGACTGTGATCAAAGTAACTGACAAACCTGAACTCCTTGTAGTTGGAGAAAGAATCTGAAGCCCAACCCTGCTTCTTGTCCGCCGCCATAACCGAGAAAGAGATCATACAAAACAAAACCCCTGAAATCCTTAACCCCAACATAGCCCTCCTCACCAAGCTTTGCCATCTCGCCCTCTTCAATATCGACAAAGAGGGTCTCAAAGTTGGATCCCTCAAAGTTTTCCTATCTACTCCTTCCTCTTGAGCCTCTCCCCCCTCTTGGTCTTTGGTTTGGGCCGCCACAGCCGGCGGCGGCGCAAACTTAGAGTGGTGGTGGGTCTGCTCCTCCGGTGGTGTGAGTCTGAACTCATTGGTGTGGTAGATTTCTTCATGAGTTGGAGATGAATCGTGTAGTGGTGATGAAGATAGAGATGGAGATGGAGATGGAGATGGAGATGGGGAGTGCTTGTTATGGGTTTGGGGGAATATTAGAGGACTGAGAGAAGGTGAATATGACTTTTCTGAGATGCCATGCTTTTCTTCTCCGTCTTTGTCTTTAGATGATTCTTGTTGGGTTTCTCTTTTCATTTTCTGGGTTTACAGTGATCGTGTGATGATGGAGAAGAAGTTGAAGAATGGGAGGTTTTGACTGTTTTTCATTTCTAAGTATTTCAACTTTGTAACCTCCATAGCAATGAGAATAAAAGACTAGGCATAAGATAAAACTGACTTGTTGTGTCCGTCATTGTCGTCCCAAATTATGTTTTGTCAAGGTCACGAGGGTAGTAGAAAAAAGGTTCAGGGCGGTGGCCAGTTGGCAATAAAACCGGGCTTACATAGTTGAAAAATAGGTTCAGGGCGGTGGCCAGTTGGCAATAAAACCAGGCTTACATAGTTGAAAAATTAAGGGTCTAAATGATATTTATGCCTTTGTCATTCACATCCATACACGCGAGGTTAAGCTCCAGGCAAGGAAGGCTAACGAACTTCATGTCAAATATTGTTGATGCTCACGCAAATGCCATTGTGTATTGATCTAAATTGATCCATTGTGGATATTTATTCCTAATTCTTCTCGCTAAACAGATATCCCTAATGCTGCAAGATATCCCACATTCAATAGATTTCCCTTGTGTAATCGAGAATCTGTTTTTCCTACATTAGTTAGGGATTTACCTTCCTATTACATCACTATAAATACCACCCATATGGAAGAAAGAAAAAATCTACATTGTTTTCCAAAGTATGGCTTCTCATTTTCTTCAAAGAACGTGTACTTCTAAACCCGACCATTATAGTGCTACCAGACCCAATAACTATCCTTCTAGATTCGTCAGCCATGCCCCTCGTTTTCTTCTGAGTTATACTCTAGCGGAGTTTAAACAAAATCCAACATAGTATACACCGCAAAACGGTCCAGACCGAAGAAAGTACTTTGCAATGGATGTCATTGAAGACATTCGTTATGAAAAGGAGATGGGAAATCATCGTGGATCCCTAGCTTTACATCACATTACAGTGATGGATTCTAAAGCCAGTATTCCATGTGCTACCAAGATTTACAACCTCATGGTGCACAAGGACTATATTGATCGAGGGCTACAAAGATTTCTTAACGATTTATATAGTGGCAATGAACCGTTGGACGATCCTAATTATATAGACCTCAAGTCATATGTGATGGAGATGAAGACATTGTAAGCAGTACATTTAATTTTCTTTCTTTTTACATAACACTCAATTCATATATTCATACATGTTTTTGTTTACAGGGACCGACTGTTACTGTTACTTCGCCACCCTTATTTTCAACATATTTCTCAAGCTTTGACATTCATTCTGTCGGCCCTTAGAGAACTTAAAGGCTTAAGGGGTAAAATGTTTCCGCTTCGAAGAACTGGGACCGGTCAAGAAACCCTTGATCAGGGAGCATGACATACACGATTGGCAAGATGTATACAAGATTGTATGCTGCAAGGAGAAAGTAAACATTTCAAAATCAATTGACAACCTTGCTTCTAAAGATTACAAGCTTGGATTTACGTCTCTATATCATGCCAAAAAGAATAATGGCGTAGCTTATGATGATACCGACGAAATAGATGAGCTGAAATTCGTGACTACA
Source organism: Fragaria nilgerrensis (assembly GCA_010134655.1). Taxonomy (NCBI): domain Eukaryota; kingdom Viridiplantae; phylum Streptophyta; class Magnoliopsida; order Rosales; family Rosaceae; genus Fragaria; species Fragaria nilgerrensis. The sequence goes on along the minus strand of CM020982.1, from coordinate 48,438,530 downwards.
ACATTTTGTGAAGATAAGATAATATTTTAATCGTGTTTGTTTCAAAAAAAATAATATTGATTTAAATTGTTTCCTCTTCGATCTTTTGTTTTCAACAAAATTAACATGTAATATTTGCAAGAGAAATTTTATATTGGGCCAATGATAAAAATGTACATTTAGAAATAACAAATGATAAAACTGTTAATAAATATTCATTGATGATAAATTAGTACACTCATTTAAATTTCTTAAAATGTTGCCCCTAAGAATGAAAAGAGTTACGAACACTGCCACTGAGCAAAATGCTCTCTCCATCACAACGCCTCTCTCTTTCTCTTCCAAATCCCAAATCCCAAATCCATTTCAGATCACCACCTCCTTCTTCTCTCTCTCTCTCTCTCTCTCTCTCTCTCTCTCTCTCTCTCTCTCTCTCTCTCTCAACCCCTGCCACCACCACTTCTCTTTTCATCCTCATTGTCACTGGTACAACTTCATCACCAAACCGACACTCGTCGCTCTCCGGCGACTACATCGTACGTGTTTGGGAAGTCTCCATCGAAGGCCTCTTGTGGAACGCAGACCCGAGTCTCTGAACTCGCCAACGAGATCTCCACCAACCTCTCTGAACCTCTCGTCATTGTCAGAGTCGCCACTGGCACCTTTCTCTTCCTCGCCGTATTGGCCCGTCGTCGTCGATTTCTTTGTTTCCGAATTGACATGAGCTCGTCTATGTTTGGCAGCAAGGTATCGAAATTGCGTAGAAATGCACAAGTTGTTTTGTTGATTAGGCACTGATATGTGATGCTTATGAATTGGTTTTACGAGAAGGATCACAGTGAATTTTGTTATGCACACCAGGTGCTTGATGAAATGTTTGTGAATGAATTATGGTGCCCTACTGGATTCAAGTGTGGTATCAACTACCAGCCACCCACTGTTGTTCCAGGCGGTGACCTTGCTAAGGTGTAGAGGGATGTGTGCATGATCTCCAACTCCACCAGTGTGGCTGAGGTGTTCTCTCGCATTGATCACAAGTTTGATTTGATGTATGCCAAGCGTGCTTTTGTGCATTGGTATGTGGGTGAGGGAATGGAGGAAGAAGAGTTCCCTGAGGCTCGTGAGGAGGTGAGGCGAGGCTTTGAGGTAGCGAAACCAGATCGCACTCAGCTTTGACTACAATGAATTCGGGCTCACTGTGTTCTTCGGTAAGGTATTCTTCGTTGGTTTTAAGTTAGTTTGGGTTCAATTTGAGTATTGGATGTTGAGGTGTGAAAGATTAACATGTATATGATACACAAATGCAGGTATGTACTCGTATGTTGCCCGGTTAAAAAACCAAAAAAGGGTGGCAAAAAAGGACGACATATATTGGTGGGGGGATGTGAAGAAAAAAGGGAAGAAAAAAAAGGCGAAAAACCAAGAAGAGCAAAGAAAGGAGACACTAAAGAAGAAGGGTGAGAAGAACAGTGAGGGAAACACTAAGGGGGAGATGGTGATGGAAACCAGGGTTTTATTGGTGGACCTTGAAAAAATTGAGGAGAAAACCAAATGCATTGATGTCAATGTGGAGAAATCGACAAATTACAGTCTTCAATCTTATGGATGCCACCCACCAAGAGGAGTTTTCAGAAGTTCTAGAATATGGCAGACTCAAGGTAAAACTCTAAAACCTCAATTTTATATAAATATTTGACTGTTTCCCTTGTTATAAATATGTTGGTGTAACTGGAAATATAATGTGACTATGCATGTAACTATAAATAGCTGAGTAACTATGCATGTGGCCATACATGTAACTATATCTTGTTACATGTAACTATGTATGTATCTATAACTATATAAGTACCTATACATGTAACTAACTGTGAAAAAACATGTGCAGGATATTTTTATGGGAAAGCCCGATGATGACTGGAGCTTAAGTAACCAAAAAAGATTTGGAAGACTTGATCAAGGATTATGCAGTTTCATCAAATTTGATAGATTCCTACGGTGCACTTTTAAAAGGAGAACTGAATGACCGAGAACTACAAGTCTGAGATTGGTATTAAACCATACCCCTCAGCACAAGGCCTCCCTCAACAAATCCCTGGCTCGTAAGTACAAAGTCTATTTCTAATTTCATATTACCATTTACATGGCAATGCAATTATCAATGTACTTGTGAATATAAATGAACATGGCACCATTTTTTTACTTTGCTGATTTTTTGTGACAAACAGACTAGATTGCAGAATTCTGGTCATGTATTACATGGAGAAACTCTGCAAGCAGAAGAACATGAAGAAGACGCTAACCAAGGGTGAAGTTTTGAAGTATAGAGCTTAATTGGTCAAGTCGTTTATTAACAATAGGCACAGTTAGAACAATATCCATAAATAGTTATAGTTTAGTTTCAAATAGGAAAGCTTGACAGATCATACATTGAGCTAAGGTGCAGTATGTTAAGGAAGTTTCAGATTGTTTCATCTATTCTTTTTGAATAGTACATGAAAGATTCTTTGTTTTGTAACCGGTAATGTAATTGACAATGCAACTATCCACAAAACAAAACGGTATTGTAATTGGCTAAGTAACTATTTATGTAACTTATTTAGTTAGTGGCAATTGAAGTAACTGGCAATGTAACTAAGCAGTCATGTAAATTTTCATATAAATGATCATGTAACTAGATGAGTAACTAGTCATGTAACTGACCATGTAACTACTCAAGTAACTTGATAAGTAACTGATTATTTGCAGCGCGCCGCTGCACCGCAACAATAGATCAACTATGTAACTACCTACTTAGGTAAATAACTACCATATGTAACTACTTAAGTAATTGGTTATGTGATTCGCTATATATGTAACTACTTAAGTAACTGGTAATGTAACTATCTATGTATATGACAACGTAACTAACAATTTGTTTAGTCTCGCTCTGGTATTGTTCTTCACAACCTTTATCTTCCTCTTTGGCATTTCTTCTCCTTATGTCCTTACTATGTAATTGACAATGTAACTATCTATGTATCTAGTAATGTAACTATCTATGTAACTATGTAACTATGTAACTAGCAATGTAAATATCTATGTAACTATCAATGTAACTATCCATGTAACTATACATGTAACTATCCATGTAACTATGCATATAACTATCCATCCATGTAACTATGCATGTACCTTTCCATCCATGTACATATCCATGTAACTACAGATTGATAGTTACCTGGGTAGTTACATACATGACGGGCACAAGAAGGTAATTATCAATGTAACTATTCATGTAATTATTCATCTATGTAACTGTCACATACCGACCCGAAATTTTTTATCTTATTTACTAGCTTGATTATAATAAGAATTTTACCGTCTCCGACATTGAGTTATAGTTTAATTGGTCCCTAGAGAGGTTTTGAGGGACGATTATTTCGGAGAGTTATTCGTAGGAAAAAAAAAATGTAACGACGGTAAAATAGTAAAATTTAGCTAGTGAAAGATAATTTTTATTAGGGTATTATTTTTTGGGGGTGTTAAATTTTGGATTTGGGTATTTTTAAGAAGTGTTGGGCCGGGTTGGTGTAAGGCCCAAAACCCTTTTTCTTTTCTTTTCTCTTCTCTCTTTCTCTCTCTCTTTTCTCTCTTTCTCTCCCGTGCGCTCTCTCTCCCTCTTCCCGCTGCCGGAAGTTCATCTCCGCCGTCCGGCCAAGCCAGGCCGCCGCACCACTCCCGTTCGGACCCCCGCCGTCCCCTCTCTCTTTCTGGGCCGGTGACCGGCCGTGTAACGCCGCCGTTCAAAGGAAAACCCGCCGAAGACGCCGGGAAGTTTTTCGCCGGAACTCCCTCCTCCGGCCACCAATCCGGGCAAGCTTGGTACGGTTTTGTAGCTCTCCTCCCGTGCAACAACCCCTCCAAAAGGCTCGATCCCTCTTGAGCTCGGTAAGGAGAAATTCGAAGTTAAAATTCTAGGGCTTTTAGGATGTTTTCGTTCGATTGACCTAGTTAGGCTTGAAATTGGACTTAGTGATAGTTATGAAAGTTGTTTGGGATGATGAGAGGAAGATTCTGTTAAAATTTGGTAGAATTTGGACGTCGCCGGAATCGGCCTCCGGCCGCCGCCGCCGTTTTGGGGTTTTGTATAATTTTAAATGTGTAATAATTAGAGGAGTATAATGAAGTGAATTGTGGAATTTTCGGACGAGTTTTGAATAGGTTTGTGAATTTCCGAAGTTTGGTATTTTGGCGGTTAAATAATGTAAAATCCGACCGTAGGATTTAAATCAATTTCTGGGAAAGGTTGTTTATACGACTGCCGAGTATGATATAAAAGTTTGGATCATTTCGATTTAAGAATATCGAAGTTAGGCAATGATGAGCTTATTTATGGCTCTCGATTAATTTTGCCTATTTTATAAATATTGGATTTTAGTTGGTAAATTACATATATTTGGAACAAGACGTGATGAGACTCAATTGGAGAGACCTCGGATCGACGTCAGGTTTAGGCCTAAAGTTGTGAGTGGACCTTTGTTTTAAATAAAAAGCATGCGATGAATGATTTTATTAATCATTTATTTCTTGTGATGAGATTTATTGATTTCTCGCCTATTTGACAATTTTTCCTCCTTTGGAGAGATCCCGAAAATGAGATTTTCGGTGGATATATATGTTTTGGATTTTATGAGAATAGTATGTATATAAATGCTAGCTAGCCATACGTGCTTGGTCCGTCATAATGAGGTAAAATATCATTATGGCGTGTCGTGCGTGTTAGACACAAGCGTCATAGCCCTATATGAAAACTTCTTTCTTTTTCGGTTTATTTAGGTTTTCATATAGGGAGTCCACACGTATATATACACCGTCCCTTTTCGGTCATAATGAGGAAAAATATAATTATGGCGCAACGTGAGCGTTAGACGCCAGCGTTGTAGCCTTGTATGAATTTCTATTTTTTCTGAATTGTTTCTAGGATTCATACAAGGAGTCTGACGAGTGTAGATACATACGAATATATAATTATATATGGTTTAGCCTGAGAGGCTCCATTTTATTTGAGTTTGTGACTAGCCAGTGCTAGTCGTGAAATTGTCAGATTATGAATTGAGCGCTTTTAAGCTGCCGCATGCAATATATTTTCTTTGAAATTAAAATGGGAATACATAAATAGTTTGTTATTAAATTATTTTTGTCCACTCACTCTAACATTATTAAATGTCTTCCCTTGGGTCCTTCGTTTTAAAATGCCCAGTCTGCAGGATTGCATAGTTGAGATCGGGCTTACATGGAGAAGAGGCATAGTCAATAGTATAGCTTCCGCTCTTTTCTATTTATTTATAGTTCATTTCCTCTCAAATAGAGTTACTCTGAATATATGGTTGTTTATTATATGATCTTTGTTAGATTAGTAAATTTATATTGGGAGAGGTTGTGATTTGTGGGGAGCACGAAGGCTCCAGGAGTCTATAAGGTCGGATTTGGAACCTTTAGACGTGTTTGCAAGTTTCTATTAGAAGGGTTTTCATTTTCAAGGGAGGTTGTACTGAATTTTAGCGGTAAATCTTTTCTTAGAGGTGGTCCCCGCACGATTTACTCCGGGTTTATGGTGAAATTCGGGGTGGGTCGTGTCAGTAACTATCCATCTATGTAAGTATCCATGTAACTATCCATCTATGTAAGTATCCATGTAACTATCCATCTATGTAATTATCAATGTAACTATCCATTTATGTAACTATCAATGTAACTATCCATCTATGTAACTATCCATGTAATTATCCATGTAACTATCCATGTAACTATGCATTTAGCTATCATCATTGTAACTATCCATGTAACTATCTATCTATGTAACTATCCATCCATGTAACTATCAATGTAACTATCTATGTAACTACGTAACTAGCAATGTAACTATAATGTAACTATCCATGTAACTATGTATGTAACTGTCCATGTAACTATCCATGTAACTATGTATGTAACTATTCATGTAACTATTCATGTAACTATCCATGTAACTATCCATTTATGTAAATATCCATCCATATAACTACATATTGATAGTTACCTGGATAGTTACATACATGCTACACTTGTGTACCTACATTATCCTGCCATGAGCACAAGAAAGTAACTATCAATGTAACTACCTATGTAACTGGCAATATAACAGCAATGTAACTACCCTTTATATTCCATGACTATTTTGTTGATATTTGCAATATGTCGCTACACCATGGCGCATCATTCTAATGTAACTGTTAAAATGGATATGTAACTATCCATGTAACACTAGCGCAACATATATAAAAGATTTATCACTGGACATCAATCTTATTTATGTTATAGCAACTTCAACTGGGCTGCTGGGGAACATGAGGAAGGAGATATGCTGGGGAACATGAGGAAGGAGATATGCAACAACTTCAACTTGGCTGCTAGATGTCGCAGCTGTCAGAGCAAGGCACAACTCCATGTCTCGACAACCTCTTTTAACAAACCACTCAACTCCCTGCATACAGCCCTTCTCTGTAGCTTTCATCAGAGGGCCCAAGAAGGCTATGGCATTATCCTCTTCCACAAGACATTCCATGGTACCAATCTTGCAGTAGTGGGATGGAAAACCCAATGCTAGGTCAACATCAACATCCAAACTGTTCCGTTGGGCGATCTACCAAAACAAAACCCAGATACCAAGATGAGACAAAACATGCCATTGATGAGATGTCATAAAGCAAATTTTCAACCAAGATCTTCTTATTAAATTTTCCCAAAAGCTGATACATATGCAGTTCATAGTACAAATACACTTCAACATAATGCGAGCAATAATAAAACAATGTCTTTGTGGATGAATGTTTCAATAGTCCAGGTCTATAGAAATATTGGTAGAAACACAAAACAAGGAAAATAATAGACCTGGAACTTGTTAAATAAAATCAAGGAAATGCCAAACCAAACAATAAGGAGTATATATTTTTAAGGTAAAAACATTTGCACAACTAACCATACAACAACATAAACAATAACAATTATAAGCATTTTAATAGAAACTATAGGATATTTCAGACATTTATATGAGCATTATAGAATCTAATATTATTATATAATTAAGATCTATACAAGGCATTAGTGAGTTCTACCAGTGGATATGAGATAAGATAATTCATTAATTACAGAAAGACTATAACTCTATAAGACTATCATGTCTAGCAACAAATGTGTTTCTACTTGAAAACTGATAAAAAAAAATCACACACATGCATAAAGAAACAACTTCACTGGGAATGACTATAACCAATATATAATGGAGGTTAAGGGAAAGAAGCTGATAAGGTGTCTAGATCACAAAGTTTCATAAACACTTTTTGTCATAAGACTGTGCAAATAAAAGGAAACACCTACCGTTGCTAATCTAGACTAAGCCTATTATTCATCTTCATGCAGATAAAAAGATTCTGCAGTGAACCCTTACTTTCATTTTTCGCTTGTGCGGAATTGGCAATCTCATGAACTAGCTCATGATAATGCCAACTTTATCTCTAAGGTCACCCAATGGTGTGTTATAGTGATATACTATACAACCATTTTTAGCTCGTGCGGAATTGACAATCTCATGAACTAGCCCATGATAATGCCAACCTTTTCTCTAAGGTCACCCGATGGTGTGTTATAGTGATATACTGTACAGCTTTCTGGGTTCAAAAAGATTAATATGACAACCGTAACATCAAAGCACACGAGGAATAAATAAGATCCAAAAGCTTAGACAACTTAAAATATCATGATGTTTAGATGAAATACTAATATCACCTGCAATAAGATGCGCGCACAAGCTCTGTACTCCCAAAACGAGAGGCTTCAAGGAAACACTGATTTACATTGTCTGCACCCCCTTCTACCAGCATACCCAGAAGACCTTGAATTGCAGTTGCTGATATCCCAGATGCCCAGCCAGGGTAGAATGAAGTAGAGATGAGAATCAAAGTAAAGCTGGAAACCATCAAAAAATGAAACTGATCAGCAAGCTTACAAATGCATTGATCATTATCACTTAGCAAAATTATAGAGATGTAAGCAAGAATTACAAATGCAAATTACTTAAAGTATTAAGAAACTCACAAGCCCATGATGAGTCTTCAAACCTCGGTCTTCCACTCTACAATTTCAATCAATCAACATCTTGATCAGAACCTAACCAATCACAACTCCAAAATACCTCCTAAAATCTTACATAAATGAATGGAAGACCGATCGATCAATAAAATTCAAAAAGCTAATTCCAGATCTAACTCCAAGCACTACACACACAGTAGAATCATCACAAAATCTTCTAGATCAAACAACATATACTTCAATCGCTCTCAAATTCAAAACAGAAACTTCAATCTCTAGCAGAATTACACAACAGAAAAGATGCTTAAACATAAAAGAAGCTATTAGATCCTCTCTGATAACCTTGAAAAGAAGAAGACGATCGAAGACTTGGATGACGATGAAGAAGAAGGACCAAGCCGGAGATGGAGAGGGAGAGAGAGATGTGGCGGCTGAGCGCAGCGGAGAGGAGGTATCAGTTGAGGGGGAGTCGTGTTTGCCGAAACTTCGTTCACGATCCATGTCGACGATCGTCGGCGATAGGAGAGAGTGTGTGAGAGAGAGAGAGAGATGAGGAAACTGAGATGATCAAAAACAGGTTAAATGAGAGAGGAGGGTAGAATGGTCATGTAAAAAGAGTGAAAATAAACTTTTTATCATTTAAGATGTTTTAAGGTGATCATATTATCATGTAACATGTTTTAATGGTGACATTTTTATCGTATAGAACATTTAAAGACTATTTTATCATTTATACCTTCAAATGGTAGTTTTATGTTAATTGCCCTTTTATATACACACCCCTAATTTCTTAATACACATGCCTTATTTAATACACCATCTACCTAATTTCTCATTATAATATTTTACTAAATACACAACCCAAAGTACCCAAAAAACCCTTAATCTAAAATTCATGAAATATTAATTGACTATATTAACTATTATTGTGTGATTAGTATATATTACTATACGTTTATTACACTTTGTAGATGTTCATATATACTATTTGTGTATGGTCTATATAAATTCTTACACAGATTCAATGTTCTTCTCAAATCTTTAAATATGAAATTAATAACAAGATGAAGAATGCATACCTCAACATATGTGTTTGGGTAAAAAAGAAGAAGATGATGGAATGTATAATGAATAGAAGTTCATATAAGAATTACATTTTTTTGACGTAAAAGCCATACGGCAAATTCATTGATGCTCAAGCTAGAATGACACGGATACATGCCTTCCCTTGCCAAACATTTAGGCAAGTTAAGGACGTGGTATGCTAGCACCATTCATTACAAAGATTCCGTTCACTTATTTCTAGACAACAGAAAAGAAATATTTGAAAACAAAACAAAACTATGTCTCCTAAGAAATTAGAGACATGGCTATTGAATGTAGAAGGATGGTTATTGGCTCCGGTAACACAGTGCTATAATGGCGGGGTTTAGAAGAAAATAATCTTCCAAAAAAACGAGCTACAGAACTCATATTGTAGAAAATAATAGATCAGTCAAGTAGATGTTTACTTTCTTCAATGGGTGGTGGTACTTATAGTGATACAGAAGACATGTAAAAGGAAGGTAACAAATCTATATACTAAATCTAGGAAACATAAGGATCAGGAATATAATCTGTACTCTACTGCATAATCATGAAATATAATCTATCACATAATCGGGAAATATACTATAATCCTAAATTAATACAGGGTAGACTAATCATTCCTAATAAGGAAAGAGATGTCAACTCTCAAAAACGTTGACCCAAAAGGTGTAAAAGATATAATTGCCTGATTGGTTCTCTTGGGGTTCGAGGTCTCGAGGAGCTCTTAGGGTCGCACTTTTTAGGCTTAATGTTTACTTACTTTTTCATCAAATATTTTTGGACGAAACAGTAGAGAATCAATCAACAACGGTGAACACACTTCAGTTGATAGACAAATTAAACTTCCTCCCTTCCTTATCTCTTTGAGTTTCATGTACTTCAGAAATTGGGTTTCCGGTTAACATGATTATCTAAAATAGTGGTATGAAAAATGCCGTTGTGCTACTGGCAATTTTAGAGACTCGTATTGGGTAACATTATAACTTCTTTACCCATATAGAATTCTTGACCAAATGTAACGCGGGTGAGAAGTCTTCCATTTCATCATGACCTTGTTCCTTAGTATTTCCAAATTAATCAGTACTTGCAAACATTTTGACCTAATATACACTACCACAGATGTGGCCAGCAGATACAATTCTTTACCCTCTTTTACAGTAATGGTGACCACCACTGCCAAACCACTACTACAAAATCAAACAATATATATAGGAATTGCTTTCACGTTTGATTAATAGTGACTGATGTTTTAATTATAGGCATAGTTATCAATTTGTTACCCTAATTTTTATCTTGTGTCAATTTACTACCTTAACTTTCATTTCAGTCAATTTGCTACCTTATTTTTTTTATAATTAGCTAATTTGCTATCCTAACTATTAAATCTGCCAATTTGCTACCATTCCATTAATTTTTTGCTACTTTAGGCTTTTAAAATTAACCAATTTATTTATCAAAATTTTAATATCGACAAACTTTAACCATCGATTTTCAAAATTAATTCATGTTTGGATAAAAAAATGAACAAAATAAAATAACAAAAAGGTAACAAGTTGATTAATTTTGAAAACAGAGGGTAGTAAATTGACAGAAATAATAGTTAAGATAGCAAATTACTAAAGTGGTTGAAATAAAGTTAAGGTAACAAATTGGTTTAAAAAGTCTTAATTATATGTTTTTTATTCTAATAGTAAAGAGCCTGATCCACATTGTTTGACACCAAATGATCTAACGGTGGAGGAGTGGAGCTCTGGAGCATATAGGACACTAATGATGGTGCCTGTTGAGTTCTTTAGATACAAAAATATAATTTTGGTGGCTGAGATCGACGTTTGCCGGTTGTAAGACAATCGCACTGGTCTCTTAGAAACTTGATCTCTAGTAATCGAGAAAAAAAACTTGATCTCTCTCGCTCTATGAAGCCATCGGCAGACGCCTGTCCATGCTGCAAGGATTTCAAGAATATCGGCCATGATCTGTTAATAAAGGTGTTGTGCTTGGCTCATCCCGCTTAGATGGCGAGACTGAAATCTCAGATCTATACGAAAGGTAAAACGATTTGGTTTTCTTTGTTAATTTTAGGGAATTGTTTCTTCTCCTTATGCACATTTGTTTGTTTCTTGATTTTGTTTTAGACTCTTGCATGTGGGGTAGATCTAAAGTTTTCGTTTTTTTTTTGTTACATGGAGGATAGATCTAAACTTTGAAGATTGAATGCATGAACTGTTATTCTGCAGAAATCCTAAATATAAATAGATATATTGTTAACATGGGGCTATCTTGCCATTTGGCCACCTATATAGTCTTGTTGTAGTTCCTGGATCACCTAGGCCTATTGGTGGTGTTTTGCCATTGCAGGTTTTGAGCTTTTTATCTTCAATTTTCTGTAGTAGTAATGTGCTCCGTGATATTTTCCTTAAGGGTGTCTGATATGAGTTTCACCTCTCTAACCTGGGTTTTGGTTAGCTTCCTTCCATCCTTAAGGTTATTGTAGTTTGGTAAAGTCATCTCTTTAATGGGCGTCACATCCTGAAAATGAGCCTCACTTCCATTTCTTTCTTGATGAAATTGTAGCTTGTCTTTCTAGTAACAATTAGTCTTGGCTTTTATGCTGGTATTGAGCAACTTATTGAACTATTAGATTATAAATGACATTATGTTGATTCAGTTTGTTATCCTTCCTTTCTTTTTTAATTTTGGTAACTTGGTTTCAGGTGGTAGAGCTATTAGAAACACATTTGACTTTGGAAGAACCTATGTAATCCGACCTAAAGGTAAACACCAGGCCTTGTTGATAATGGCTCAAGGTGGTTCTTGTCCCCATTGCTTCTATAAACTATTCCTGAGAAACTCGACAACATTGAATTCACATTCAATTACTATATTTTATTTTATTTTTTTCAGTTCATACTAGATTCATCTATTTTTGACCTTTTTTATGCAATTCATAGTTGTATTTTAATTCTAAGCAGGTCTTTTTTTTTTCTTTTTTTTGAAGACTCGCAGCTCTTGGAAACACTCCATCTTACAAATGTGAGTTTGAATACTTCTACCCTGGCTATTAGAAGTAGAATGTTCTCATTGTCAGCCATACTTATAATATTGTGAATTTGTGATTCATTATCGCCACTCATAAGAAAATATTTATTGAAGAAAATTTTTGTTCTCATAGTCAGCCATACTTAATATTTGTGATTCATTACCGTAGACAACCCCCAACACAAAAAGAAAATTTCTAATTAAGTGAAGTCATCACAGCTTCACAAGTTTCCTGGATTGCTTATCTGATATAACACAGGGTTTGACGTTGGAGAACTATGGAAGATGCACTTGATGATATGGAGGGATTGGATGCTTCAGCAACACATGCATGTAGAACTTTTGTTGTCATCAGAGTTTGATGACAGTAGGTACCTCTTGCTAAAATTTAGAATTTGAGTTGTATTAGATATCATTTCTAGCCTGTTTGAGTTTTTATGTTGTGAACATATAGAAATATTTCAGACTCCTTGAGATCATATTAAGGGCATGTTTACTAACTTGGAATTGAAATTATCATGAATCGGTATCAACAAGAATCGGTATGAGAATATTTCATACCATTCTACTATTTACTTACCATAAGGAATCTAAACAGGAATAAAACTAATTACGATTGATATTGTTTACTTATTATATATAATCGGAATTAAAACTATTTTGATTACTAAAATACCCTTATAATAAATGAATTTATAATACCTCTAAAATACAATATATATTTTTATGGTTGGGTAATTTAGAAATATTATAATTATATGAGGATATTTTAGGGAGAAAAAATTTATTCTATTACCTTGATTCTAATACCCATCTCTCCCCTTGGGTATCATATAAGGGGTTTCGTCAGGAATTGATTCCTGATGAGCAAGTGGGACCCACATCCATTCTAATACCTTGACATGTTAGTAAAATTCAGAATTCACCTATTCCGAAATCAATTACACCACTCTCAATTCCATTCCAGATTAGTAAACATGTCCTAAATGTTGGTATAACTTAGACTTGGTATAGCTTTACCTTCATTGAATCCTAATATTAAATCAAGATTCTTCCTGCTACATTTGAAGTTTTGAACTCAAAGTTATATATTTTTTTTATGATTTGCCGTAGGTGCTGATGTGGTTCCTTGTAAGTGTGGTGAGAAATCCTATAATGGGTATGTGCATCCTCGTACGTTCGGTGAGAGATCCTATAATGGGTATGTGCTTCCTTATTTTGTTTTTAGGCTCTCGCAGGTATAAATATTGAGGTATAAATATTGTTTTTGTACTTCTACGACCTTCTCTTCTATAGTTATGATTCATGTTCTGTTCACAAGCCAAAGAAGTATTCCTTTATATCAGTTGGGATGACTTTGCATGTGAATGCTAGAAATGTAAAAGCATGCTTTGATATAAATTCACTCTTGTCTGGTGTAGTGATCCATGAAGATGCATTGATCCTATGATAGGAGAAGAAAGGAGAAGATCAAGGCTGGAATTATGGACATCAACTAGTAGATCGTTTTTATGTGGATGTCAGGATATCATGTGGTTTGAAGGATTGTAAAGTAGTTCGCAGCTTATAGTATTGTTACTATTGTATATTTGACGGGAAAGAGAAATTTTAATTCTGGGTTTTATATATATATATATATATACAGTCCAAAGGTCCTTATTTGACTCTTTTTTCGGTCATATTTTTCGATCATACCCGGTCAGTGTCTAGATACATATCGTATGATCATCCTTACAAAGTTTCATCCAGTTTGGTGATCGTTTGCATACCGAATCAGATAAAATAAATCAATAGAACAAAATCTGTCCAAGTACAACCGTTGAAGTAAATCATGATTATGGAGGCTTAAACGGTCACCAATTGGATGAAACTTTGTAAGAATGATCATACGATATGTATCTAGACATTGACCGGGTATGATCGAAAAATATGACCGAAAAGTGAGTCAAATAAGGACCTTCGCACGTTAATTCCAGAGCGAAGCTTCGCTCTGGAATTAACGTGCGAAATTCCTTATTTGACTCACTTTTCGGTCATATTTTTCGATCATATCCGGTTAGTGTCTAGATATATATTGTATGATCATCCTTACAAAGTTTCATCCAGTTTGGTGATTGTTTGCACATCAAATCAAATAAAATAAATTAATAGAACAAAATCTGTCCAAGTAGAACCGTTGGAGTAAATCATGATTATGGAGGCTTAAACGGTCACCAAACTAGATGAAATTTTGTAAGAATGATCATACGATATATATCTAGACACTGACCGGGTATGATCGAAAAATATGACCGAAAAGTGAGTCAAATAAAGACTTTCGCACGTTAATTCCAGAGCGAAGCTTCGCTCTGGATAAGGACTGTATATATAGGGCCATTCCACTAAGGGATCTCTTTTTTTTACATATATGGGGGATTACACCAACTTTTCGATCACAAAATCACATCTTCACCGTTCAATATGTAGTTCTATATGAGTAGATCATTTCTGTAAATTTTCAAAAATTTTGGTGATCGTTAAAGCATTCAAAACTACGATTTATAATTATAAGCATGAACGGTTCAGGTTTGGCAGATTTGGTTCATTCATTGATTTAATCTTGTTCAACACCTTAACGATCACCAAATTGGCTGAAAATTTGCAGAATTGATCTATATATAATGACCAACAACTGAATGGTGGAGATTCAAAATATAATCGAAAAGTTGGTGTAATCCCTCGTCGCTCATATAAGTCAAAAAAGGACCCCTTAGTGGAAGGACTCTGTATATATATATATATATTTTTTTTTTTTTTTTTTGAAAAATATGGAGTCAATAATAAAAAAAAAACTGGAATCAAAATTAAGATTATGCATGGTTGAGACTTTCACTCACTTTTTATATTAAACATGTTGGTTCCGAGAAGGTTTCATTGCACCAGAACTTTTGTGTATGAATAAACTTAGCTAATGGTATGATCGTAAACTACCGGATCGGAGGATCAGAGTTGGATCAAAAGCCGGCCAAAACTGAAGCCCTAGGTCAATAACTGGATAAAATCATTATGCATAGTCTATGATAGAAGTCATAGAACTGACAAAAAAAAGAGAGTATAATAGAAAATAGAGACAAAACTTAACAACAAAATGCATGATTAATTTTACAACACATAGGCACCTATCAAGAAGGAACTATAGGTCTGGTATTCTCCATGATTCTTGGTAGAGTATTCAAGACAACGAGAACTAAGCAACTTGTATTTAATGTCCATGGATTCCTCAGCAATTTCGTATTCAAAGATTATAACAAGAACTCTCGCCTTATCACTACCATCAGGGCCATAACAACCACCATTATCATCATTATTGTGGTCATCGTCGTCGTCGTTGTCGTCGTCGTTGTCGTTGTCGTCGTCGTCGTCGTCGTTGTCGTTGTCATCATCATCATCATCATCATCATCATGAGGGATAAAATAATCACAAATTTCATAATTATGTTTACGGTTATCACAAGAGAAAACGATGCCAACTTTTTGACCCCCCAAATAGAAAAACTTACATCGGTCTGGACGATTAGATTTTGGAGGCCTGACTTTTGGCAGCTGCAGTTGGAAAGGTTCCATAAGTTTCAAGGAATCACATGTATGAGACATGTGGGAGACTAGAACTTTATCAGGTTCTTCCAAACTAATGGAGAACATTAGGAAACCTTCATCATGACCATGGCCAAACTTCAACTTGACAAATAATTGATCGTAAGCATTAATAGAGGGAATATAGCTTCCCAAACAAGGGTCTAATTCTTTCCATCCTTTTTTCGGGTTGGTCACATCAAACATGTATGCTCCGGTCTGATCTCTGCCCCATACAAGAATTTTGGTGCCTGCAATTGCATGATTGAAGCCGTGGGGATACTTTAGAGGAGGCACGTCTAGAGGCAACCATTCATCTTGTAATGGTTCAAATACCTTGAATGACTCACAGACGTCACAACGAACATTGAATTCGAAGCGATATAGTTTGTTGTCCACCTCTCTTAGAACATATTCCGGCCTAGTAATCTTAAACACTTGGGAGGGCAGCAAACTCGGATTCGGATCTATGCTTGGATTTGTCTCAAATAAACATACTTCTTTACTTAAAGAGTATTGTACAATATGAGCAGTAGTGTCTATCGGAACAAAACCACGAACGAACATAACTTTGGAGCCGACGACACCAGTGCTCATAAATTTAGGAACAATCATTCTTGGTCCACATCTATAAGCAATTTTCTGTAATTTATTCAGATCATCGCTGCCATGTACCGATGGTGCCAACAAATGGTTTAATCTGATGGATTGAATAACATGAACATTGCTGGTTGTATACCACTCCTCAAAACATAAGTAGAGAGACATAGACTTGAAGCTTACTTCTTCCATGATTTCTTTTTGCTTCTTCTCCTCGCCCTTAAATGGTGCTATGGTAGAAGCGTTTCTTCTTATGAATTCTGAAAAAATGCTAATTTTCTTCGTCTCCTTCTTCCAGCTTCTTGTCAACGTTGACGTAGCCACTGCGGCTGCTGCTGCTTTTCTGGTGGACAAACCTTGCAAGATTGTATGACATTGCCGCTTACACCATTCCATTATGTATACCTCTCGCTTAAACTCTAGTTTCTAGGGAGAGGACGTAGATTTACGACTCTGCAACGATTTACTTTATAAGGGCAATACTTGTTGGCAAGCACAAGCATATAAGGTCGATATTGCAAATATATATATCATTCAAAGTTAGTTGATTTCTTCTGTATAGGGACTACAATATCTTTCCCGCTTAATTTGGGATATACATATCATTTTCTTTTCCTTTTAGGGTTTTGTTTTCTTTTTCTTTTCCTTAACCTATTAATCTCTTAGCTTTATCCTTGCGAATCCTTGACGTACGTGGGATATCAAAGTATACAAAAAACCTCATGATTTTAGGAAAGTACGTTCACTTTTATTAACAGAATCCTAGTAATGATGGCCAAACATGGTAGTTATATTATTAATTTGGAAGAAGAATTCTAGAAAGAATAATATTCATAAGAGTCATGGATTTTCTTCCAACGTTTTTATCTCCTAATCAGAAATTATGGACCTAATTAATGTGGGATTATCTTCGTTAGGAAACGGAAAATTAAATATGGTAAATCCATGATTGTAGCACCAATATTGATTGTTGGTTGCGTGTATCAACTTTGATCCCTGCTTCGGCTTAAACTTTGTTCGTTTAACTATTGAATTTGATTTAGAACCAATAAATCAGCAGAAATTGAAGACTACTATTCCCTCTCCCAATATGTACGTCTGTGTGTCTATTCCCTCTCATAGAGTTGAATCCCCTCTATGAGGTCATGACCAGTATAGTTGAATCCCCACTATGATGGTCAAAGTCGACATTCGAAAATAGTTGCCCAGATATGTTTGTATATATCAAGACGTCCCATTTGGAAATAACCCAAGTGATTCTTACAG
This sequence comes from Fragaria nilgerrensis, assembly GCA_010134655.1. Classification (NCBI taxonomy): domain Eukaryota; kingdom Viridiplantae; phylum Streptophyta; class Magnoliopsida; order Rosales; family Rosaceae; genus Fragaria; species Fragaria nilgerrensis. The sequence continues at coordinate 48,420,839 of CM020982.1, read as the reverse complement.
AACTATACTTAGCAGAAGATAAACCTAAGATGTTTGTATATATCAAGACGTCCCAATGAAAATTTCGTCATTCATTTCTGCCTTTTCTGTTTCTGATTCTTGAGGCAGTTCGAAATTCCACCAAACTAGGTTGTGGAGAAGAAAGAAGAGAGGTGAGGGTGCATGTGACGGGCTGTTCTTGCGATGTGCAATAGAGATGGTTCGCCATTTGCCTTTCTTGACCAGCAGGTGATAATTTAGCCAAGTAATTCGAGGATGCATGTCGATCTGCAACAGCGTAACGACTATCTATCATAGGGCTACGCTTCTATTGACATTGATCTTATGATAATGTTTTTTTGTTTGATTTTGAAGTGATCTTATGAAGATATTAATAATGGTTGATATTTGACGAGTGAGGACCATATGATAATACTTGGAAGGCCATAATAATAATAATAATAATAATAATAATAATAATAATAATAATAGCAACCATTTTAATTATGTCAAAATGTATTATACCCTTGTTATAGCAGTGGTAGAAAGTAATCAGCACCTTAAGAACATGGAAAAAATTGAGGGTCAATTTTGAGAGGAAACGGAAACATGGTAATTCTGTCAAAAATTCTACCAAGACGGTACCTCGGGGCAATCGGTAGAGAAGTCTACAATTTGATTATTCTCGCAGCATTCAACGATATATAGGAGGCAAATAAAGTGAGAAAAAGCAGAATACCACAACAGTTCTCCAAGTAAACCTCTAGGTTCTGGAAGGAAGACCACAACAGTCGGTACTCCAAGTAGAGGTGGAGCTTCTGTAAAGAAAACACCTTTGTTATGATGATTTGCGATATCGAAGAGAGCCAAAGAATTTGACACAGCTTAATCTGATTTCTCATCAACCAATTGTAGCCTTTCAACTTTTGTATGCAACTAACTGTGTGTATTATGATGTCATGATTTACGCATTTAGTATTACCCAAACTTATCGACACACCTTATGGTAATGTTATTTCAAGAAGTATAAGATTGTCCCCTTTCTAATCTTGTTTTCATTTTGATATGTACCAGTTATACATTAGCAGGCTGCAGCCATAGCTTGCCATGTTTATACGTCATAAACAAGCAAGCTATACATAAGGACGCGTAGTTGCCTTGTTTGTACGTCATAAACAAGCAACTTATCCTTCATACGCAGTTAAGTTTCACCAGAATAATCAAGTGTGTTATCCTTGACAACAAATATCTACACATTTCCAGGTTTGATATTTCCTCCAATTTGGAACCAACTCCAGCATTTGAGTTGATGAACAGAAGGATCTCGATCGTCATAATATACAACATGCTCTCTTTCTAAGAGTGTGGCTGTGCATGCTCGGGCTTGTGACTGAACTCGTAGTCTAGATGGACAAAGGCATGCTCGATTTCAGGCAGGAGCTCGAGCTTTTACTGCAACGCTTGCCATATGTCATGACCCTCTTTTAAGAATATATATACGGACTGTGTCGATACGCATTGTTGATGGCAGGTCAATATCAACCTCGACAAAGTAGTGTGAGCCAAAGGTGTATGTACGGACTGTGTCGATACGGCATAACGCCTTGTGATGGTTCCAGTACAAGTATGTCAGTTTTTGTAGGTATTCTGGAGCAGCTGATTTTCCAACTAGGTAGTTCACATTTTCCAAGACAGTTAATGATCAGGTGTGAATAGTGTACAAGGCCAGCTGCAGAAAACCCAAGTGATACATGCAAGTATTAATACCAAAAATGCCAAGGACAATGAGTCCAAACTATGGAAGTAGCAATCACGAAAGGTCAGGTTAATAGTCCGATATGATATTGATCGTCATCACATAACCATGATCATGAAATCCCATAGAAGGAACACAAGATCTGCAAGGAGTATGACATAGGAACGGTTGACCTCAGTTGATAAAATGTATAGCAACCTGTTATATAATATCTGATGTCATATCACTCAATTTATATGCAGAGCATAAGATGCACTAACAGGTATAGACTATTTAATAGTAGTCTCTGATACCATCATGCAAGACTCTACGACCTAACAATACATATGAGTTCAGTCTGTAAAACTATTTAATTTGGGGGAACAAAGAGTGAGAAATAGGATTGAAAGGAAAACCACTTACAATAGTAGCTCCAACACAGGGTCCATCCATTCATCAAAGTAATTAGCAAGGAGCACAGCACCCAGACCAATGATGTTGGTGATAACATCAAAGAAATATCCTGGGAATAGGCTTTGACTATTTTGTTGGAGAAAGCGCGGCACTAAAGCATCAGAAGCAATTTCACCAGAGTGACACCGAGCATAGTACCCACAACCCATGGCTTTAGATCCTTGGTTAAGTTGAACTCATACTCCTGGTAAGCGATACAAATTGGAAAGCAACATGATGCGAGTGTTTTACTTTAGGAAAAGGCAAGAAGAAACTGTATATTGTAATAAAGACCCAACTATTTAGATGCTCCACATATCAGGTCATAGTCACTTACGTCAGAAAATAGGGTGCGCATAGACTCTAAGATGACCTGCAGTCCCAGATTTTCCATGACAGAAGCAAAAACAAGGATTCCCTGCATTTTTTATTTCAAGTTTCAGAGGTGAAACATCATTAAGACAAATATCATAACTGTGCAGAAAAAAAAGAAGACATGCAATGAAATGATTCAAACAAATTACTTCCTGACCCTGTTCCATGTCTACTCAGTTCAAGGCTAAGCAGCAAAGCTTGCTCAGCCTCACAAACCATAAGCAGGTTCATTTGGCAAACCACATGGATGGAGGCATATAAAACAGTATGCATCACAAGGAAGATCAATATAAAGGATTCAATCCAAGGTGCCGGCAAAAAATTTAAAGATAATTACTACTATAAGCACGAGAAGAACAAGCCAAAAAGATATGAAAATCATAATGCTATAGATGAGTTATATTACTATAGTAATATGAACAAGCATGCCTGTGAATATGGGGATGCCAAGGTAAGAATTTTTTTGAAAGTTTCTATTATTTGATATAGACACATGTTGTTATTACATTGCTGAATTTTTTGTTTCCTGTAAAAACAAAACAGATAGTGGACACCTTGCATGACAAGTTTCCCTTTAACACAACAGAGATGTTCAAGTTTCATTGGACATATGATAAGCATGATATGGGAATAGTTGACCTCGAAGACCTCATGTGCATCATGACCAGGTATAATACCATCCACTGAATTTTTCATTCATAAGTACAAAATCTATATTTGAAACACAACCAAGTTAAAGAATTATGCCTAGTTGAGCTGCATTAAAATATGAAAATATGAATATTGACTTCTCAGTATATGCCCTGCAATCAATCTTGAAGTGTGAGTCAACTGTTATGGCAGACAATTAGAGGAAACAAATTGATGTCTAATAATTGACACTACAAATGCTATCAACTTTGAGTAGAACTTCAGATACTGAACAATGAACTGATTAATGTAGAAAGCATAGCATTAGATGGATCAAGCTAGTTATATATTTATATACATATAAGTTCACTGGTAGCACACTGTGGGGGTCAAACTTTGACTCAAATTCTACGTGCATAGTAAATTTACAACAGATTGGTTCCACCTCTACAGAAATAGAGGACATGAACTGTTCACCCATTATGATTTTATTCACATTAAGCCATTAGCAAAGTGGAATTAACCAGAAACAATTTACAGTACACTCATTATTTCTTGAAATTGCAAGTAAATCTGAAACAAGAAGCTGAGAACAGAACAGAAACAATTCTGAAATATGTTTGTTTGATAAAATTACTTTCTTTGTTCAAGAGAATTGTTTGTCTTAAAAGCTAACTACGCAAACACTCAAAAAAGAAAAACTAACAAGTGAGCTCTGAGAAGCATAGATGTATCAGGAGAGAAATGTTTGTCACAAAAGAATACAAAATTAATTTGCATGAGTTTTCTGATGAAATTGATATTCACAATTGTAAGCTAATGATAAGAGATCACCTTTCTCTCTGTTGCTGGGAGTTGAAAGATGGCTCTGCAAGTATCACTGGACGCTCTTTGGGATCAACCAATATGCAGTCACTGAAAAGAATAGCCAGCAGTTAGTTATATGATAATGTATTGGAAACTAGGCGAGATGAACGAAACCCGGGAATTCAGGTGAAGCTAGGTCCTTCCGATTATATGCAAACATAGAATTAGAATTTTGAAGACACGTAGTGAAGGTAAACTTTTACACAAATCTGTTATATCAGGGACACAAGGCTAGTAGAAGAAAGAAGCTAACCTTCAGCATGCCATTATCTTACATATATTTATATCAAATTATTAATCAACATTATAAACACAACACTACAGCGGTTACCTGAAACCATGGTCCCATATACCCTCCACAGCATCCCAGTCAACAATAACTCCATTCTTTATAGATGGCAGCACCTGATAGAACAGCAATACATAATCAAAGTCTTATAGTAAAATATCCGATCTGTACTCCAATGAGAAAATGTTAGTATTAAGATACTAACCTCCATATGATCACAACGATTTCCTAAAGCCTGAGATCCTACATATAATTTCCGCTTTCCCTTGGTTCTGTCAGAATCACTTTTTGGATCAGCAGATCCAGAGTTTTCAGTCTCATCAACTTTCATTTGATCAATTGACCCAACAACCTTAACAAAGAAACATACACCATCAGACTGAGTTTAATTTTACATATCCACCAGTAACAATAATCAATTAACAGATTATACCATCGTACATATTTGACTTTTGCAGTCTAACAAAATACAACAGCGGAAGCAAGGATAGTGTACAAGAAGAGCAACCACAAGTATGGTATCTGGAAACAAAGAATACGGTTCTTTCCCGAAATGCATAATATGTATATATATATCCATGATAAATTGTATATCATTCAAAATGATAGATTGTACATCATTCAAAACTCGCTACCAGAATAACGCTACAAGCTCATCTTGCATTACTATTAGATTCTTTCATCAGGAGTTACGTACACGTTTTAAAGGAATTTCTATTTGTCTGCCTACACTTTCCTAATCTGGTTAGTCATCTGGTGCTGACTTGTGCAACTATTACACATCTCTTATCGTCGGAACTCTCGGAGCAGAACAACCACAAGTCTGGGAATAGTTTACAGTTTGCATATCCTACTGTAACTAATCGTCATCTAACATATATAAGTTCATGTTATACAACTAATAAATCGATAAATCCAACTAGCTCATCAAGAAAATTACATCCTAAGGGTTTCGAAATCTTCGAAACAATAATCGAACTAAATGTGTCTATTAGGACTAGCAAAAACAGTTAATCCGTGACCCTAAATCTTCAACGATGCTCAAATTGAAGAGTTAAGAGCAAAAACAAACACATCGACTATGTATGCACTTACCGATGGGAAAACTTTGGGCGCGTTATCGCAGGCGAAGCCCACCTTGCAAGTGTGGGAGGTTTTGAGACCCTCCAGTATTAGAAAACCTGCTAAAATGCCATAGTTTGTTACATATTACACACACGATAAACTGCGTAAGATGGACAAAAAAAATATGATATGCATGGACATAGACATAGCCATAGAATAAAACTTACAGCAGTAAAATGCTTAATAGCATCCACTATGAGCACTGGTGTACCATTAACATCCAGAAAGTCAGGCACATGAGCTTTTCCAGTTTCAGCAATGCTGATCTTCACTGAATCTTGAGACAACTCGGACACTCCAAATTCTTGACGCCATTTCTAGTACTAGAGGTTAAGCTGAAAACCCAATGCATAATACCTAGGCCTTTTCGTTTTTTTGAAGTATTATATCTTTGAAGCAGTTTGAAATGTACAGTCATTGAGTGAAAATTACACATTACCACACACAAAATTGATAGGAGCATAAAATGCGACGATTTTATAGTTTAACCTTTGCATTTAACTTGGTTATTTTCCTTTAAAAAGATCATTTTAACTTTGTTATTTTCTTAGGTACTTCGTGGAGCATGATAATGCAAATATGTGCTCAAGTGATGCAAGCAAGGCTTCCAATACGAAGTAGAGATGTCAAGGATGGAGATTGATCACTCACATGGTCAAAAATATCAAGGAAAGGCGATGGAACCACTTCACCAAAACAGAAGCTGCAAACACAAAAAGCTGAAAACTGGTTTCTGCTTATTTTCTTCGGTTTTCAAGGCTTATTTCCATGCAGTTCCGAGAATTTTTTCACCAAGATAACTGCCCAGATTTGTAGAGGAGCATTTGTAGATCAATTTGGACTCAAGAATTATCCAAATCGGTGATGTCATCTGGGAGTTATGAAGCTCCAAAGTTGGACAGAAAATCAGCAGTTCCGGGAAAGCTGTGCAGCAGTCAAGTTCGAGGCAGTGTTTGGGCTGGTTTATGAGAATATTTCTTGGGGGTTTTTGCACGATTTTGAAGAGTGGCATTATTAATATAATTTGCCCAAAAGCTAAGTCCAGATTATATGTGGAAGACATTCAAAAGATAGCCCAAACATTGATTCTAGTCAAAGAAGGAAACATAGTCTGAAAATGAAGCTTTAAAGACTTTGAAGACTTTGAGACTATTTAAAGCAAAACCCTAATACTAGAAGGGCAGAAGCCGTCATACTGCAAGAGAGTCTTCACGTTGCTGCATTGCACAAGAATTCATCAAGGAGAAGTCGCCAAGATCACGTCATTCCTTCCATTCACAGTTTTCTTCTTCCCTTTGTAATCTTTAACTTTCGAATTATTTTCTTTGTGTGATTTCTACAACGATGTGTGGCTAGTTTATCTTAGTTAGGGGTGGAGGTTTGAAGCCCCGAATTATGCAATAAACTTTGTTCTACAACCTTGATTTCGTAATTACTTAGTTGGATTGTCTGTTTGGTTTTGGTTTATAGCGAACTCTTTCTTGTTTATGTTCATGGATGCATACATAGAACATTATGAACTTGTGAGTGGGGCTAGAATTAGGTTGTTTAATCTCCTAAACGGTTAATACGGCTTAATTCAAGGTAGTAAAACCTATAGGACAATAGGTGAAACCAAATAGAGAGACTTGCATACTAGGTAGGCGTTCCACACTAGTTTTGCATACTTGTTCAATCACTTCCATTGATCTTAATGCTTAGAATAATTTGTTGATAGGATAGCGTCTATACCTTGATTGGTTCTTCTAAAAGCTTAGTAATGGTGCGTTCATCTTACTTAAGTAGATAAGGGAATTCAGTAGTAAGAATTTACGCAGTGCGTTCACGGTTTATTCTTGATTGAACATTTTCATAACTTGGTAATTGAAATCTTGGTTGTGTGGACTTTGTTTTGAAGCATATTCGGTGGTGAATTTCCTAAATCCCTAACCTCTTCTCTATCATATTTCTCAAACAATAAAATCAAAACTGTTTTCTTATTCTTCTGTCTTCTGTTTTTCGTGATTTATTTAGTATAGTAAACAAACTCCAAATCCCCTCAAATTTTGTGTGCGTGTTCTTCTGTGTGTAGAGTTTAGTTTTATAAATTTTCATAATTTTCTGAGTAGTGTAGATTAGGTAGTTAATTATATTTTAGTCTGCTGTTTGTCAGGAACAGTAGACACTTTGTGACATTATTTGTGTTGTGCAAAATTAAATACCCTCAATCTCTGGCAATGAACGATCCTTGCTTCTTTATACTACAATTGACAATCTTTTGCAGGGTTAAATTGTGAGGCTATTTTAGCCGTATCAAAAATCCAAGTTGTTGAAAGCAACAGCTAACGCAGCTAAGCTAAAATCTACCTAAAACCAATAACAGAGCACAAAAAGGAGTTTAACGTGTTTTGGTCAAGTTGATTAATATCTCTGGGCTTCACTTGAAATACTTGGGCCCAAATAATGATGCATAGTAAGGCCTCATCATTTGGCCCTTCGGCCCTAGCCCGTCCTAAAACCCGTCCTACCCTATAAGGCTGAAGCCCTTCCCGGCCCTCCGTTAGGGCGGCCCGGCCCTAGCCCTTTTCAATTAAGATAGGACAAGAGTCAAGCAAATGAAATCTGGCCCTACCCTACGGCCCTACCCTATTGAGCCCTTTAGGACTAAGCCCGGCCCTATCCCGACCCTAAAAGTCCGCCCTTTAGGACCTAATAATTACTTATTTTATATTGTTTTTAATATGTTTCTTATTTTTTATACAATACAACTAATCTTGTAATGTTGTAAATATTATAAATATATGTAGATGTTCTTGTAAATACTCATTAGTTATGTCCTTAAGATGTAAATCATACTTATATATAAAATAGCCTAATGAGAATGAAAGTGACACTTCTTCCTCCTCTTACATTTTGCTCTTCTCTTTTCTCTCTACATATCTTTTAGTTTGTAACACGTTATCAGCACGTTTTCGCTCATTCGTTCTATGAACTCCATGATGATTCTATGAGATGTTGGTGCAACTTTTGTTGCTTATTATCCATACTCAAGATCTATGAGTTCACTTTTATTTTGATTATATCTTGTCTACATCTATACTTTGTTTATATTACTCAAGTCTATGTTTACAATTGTTTATATTAGTGAGCCTGAAGTTTCACGAATAATACTCAAATATGAAATTTTTGAGATTATATATGAACCTGAAGTTCAAATATTACAGTAGACTTGCAATTCTAATTGTTTGCATAAACCTGCAATTTTGTGCATGTACATGTGATCCATTGTTCATAAGATTCGAACATGAAGTTTCGATATTAATATTTCTTTCTTATGAACATGAAGTTCTAAACAACATAATTAGATCCATGATGATCGATGTGGTCTTGAAAAAGAGTCTGAAAGACATGTATCTAACGGTGAAAGATCCGCTTGAGTTTTGGCAAACATTGGTTGATGGGTTACTAAGAGCACGATATGAATGAACGCATTTGCGCCTTCTAATATGGATAATGATATGGCTATAGTTATGGCTATGGTAACCATTTTCAGCGCATTTGACACATGCCTTAACATTTAGTGGCTCTCTACGAAGCCCTCTGACAAAGACAGTAAAACTAAGTTCAATCATACGTACTAATCAGTCTTATTGAGATTCATCTGAACAATTTGTGGACAATGAGAAACATGTTGATGTGATCAACAAATGATGATATTTGATAGCTATTATTGCTGTAGTAATGAACATTAGTTGCAAGTTGCAACCATGTTAATGAGACTATTACCATTCTTTTATTTGCATTATGTGGGATTTATTGAATTGATGTGTGAGTTATTGATTTAATGTGGGAGTTACTGAAATAATTAACTCGGTTTACTACCATCATGTGATCAGTTATTTTTTAATGACTTTTCATATTACCATTTTTATTATTCAGTGTTGCTTTCAATAATTTTTTTTATTACCATGATTTCTATCACCATTATCTCACTATTGTGTAAGTTACCGTTATTAATGACGGTTCTTAATTTCACTTTTGTTATGTGATAATAAAACAAAATTTTATCTTCCGTCATGACCGGGCATCTTCCTCTCTTTCCAACGCGTAGCATGCTTTGCATCTAGTAATTTCCTCATTATTGGCTTTGGTCTAGTAACTGACGATCAGGTAAAATGTACATACAAAAGTTTGTTTTCCACTAAGTTTCTGGCGAAGCTTATCGTATCCTTACGAGTCAATTAGTTATCTTCTTCATCTCACTCTATTTTGATCGGAAATGTATAAAAATGGATCATGAACACGCTCAACTTAAAAATGGAGAAAATATTTGTATGTATTACGTGCATATACTCTCTTCCAACATATGATGGGTAAATAGTAGAGAGAGGAAAACCTATAATGCTCGGTTTAAACCGACCTAAGAGGAAGTGAAAAATAATAATTAAAAAGATTTTCGGGAGTTCTCTAGAGAGGCTCCTCTCTCTCACCGACGTAGATTCTTTAAAGGAAGGAGAGAGAACCTTCAGGGCTCTTTCTTTCACAAACGACTGAAGGGGGGTGGCCTCTCTAGAACCTTTTGGGCAAGGCATTATCTTTTGTGGGAGCTGGGAAGAGGCGGAGCCAGAAAATTTTGTTAAGGGGGGCCAAAATATAATGTACTTGAAAATACTTCAGAAAAGTAGAAATATTGAATAAGGTGATTGAACCTAAAACAAGAGGTACGCTAATACATTGAATAAAGTGATTAGACATAATCATGTATTAGAAATGTTTTTGCACGTCTAATACAAAATAAAAATCAAGTCATGTACATACTTTATCATATATAAGTCAAGGTAATACTTTACCATATAACGTAATTATACAATTTATTGTATTGGTTGGAAACTAGATTAGCTAGGAAATATTGTATGTTGTATTTATAATTGTTTTGGGTAATATTTCTTGATAATACGTTAAGGAATGTTTTGGTTTTATTGTATAGATGACACTATGCATTACAACTTTGCCAAATTCACTCAGTAATAACCGCATGCATTGTCTACTTGTTCGATCAGTCACCAACTGTGGAGACTAGGTTTAATGAAGAATTGAAATGAATCCACCTCGTTATTGAACCAACTCACCTATACAATTTCTGGTATACCCGGTTACTAGCTTGAATATACTAGTATTAAAATTTCAAAATCAAAATTTCCTCAACATCAAAATTTCACCATTAATTTGGCATGAGACGACGATATTGATCTGAAAACTGTTGCAGCTTCGAAAGTGATTTACTATAAAGACTCTGTTCAAAGTAAAGACTCTGTTCCAGAGCTAGAAGGACTGGTTTTTGCTGTAATGTCTAGCTGTTAGTTGTTTTTTTCTTTTTTGTTTGGGGCATTTAGGTCCCTTATGTAACAAAAAAAGAAGTAAAGACTCTGTTTTGAGACCTAATATATTTTTATTTTTTTTTAAGATTTTGATACCTAGTTTGGGAGAAATTTTAAATACACACTTCTAATCTCTTAATACACACCCCTATTATTTTATATTTCACAACAGATTTTATAGGTATGTATAATTACAAAAATATCCATCAATTATTAGAGGAAAAAAAAAAAACTTATCTTCCCTAAAACCTAACTCTTCTCCACTACTACTACGCAAAAAAGAAATAAAAACCTCTTTTCCAAAATTCATCACCTGAATTTCGACTAATGTCGTAATTACATGTACTATTTACTGATTCATTTAGTTTTTTTTTATCAACTTTAGTTTTTATGCTATTGTACTTCTACATGCTTCTTAACTTTGAAAAAATTATGTATGTTCAATATTTTTTTTTTTCAAATTTTAGCCGATTGATGTTTTATTGAAAATTTGGAGTTCAAATATAATATTATTCTTTTGATTATAAATTGAAAAATATGAAGAAAAAATTTCTAACCCGATCAAAAAAATCTAACAGAAAATAAAAAAGAATACGTAAAGAGAGTTGTGAAATAGTAAATATATAATAATTATATTAAATAAGAGATTATTATTAGTTTTAGATATTAAGGGTATTTTAGGCAATTTAAGATGTGTATTTAGTATAATATTGAAATGAAAAACTAAATAGGTAGTGTATTAAGTAAATAGTATGTATTTAGAGATTAGAGGTGTGTATTTAAAATTACTCTTAGTTTAGGTGACTAAGAAAAAGTTATGGTTGGTGCATGCGTCCATTTTTGTTTTTTTTTTCTTTTGGAAAATAGAGATACGTTTATTTTTGTTTTCGGGCGGGGGTAAAAGAAGGGTAGACATAGAAAAATGGTGGACGCAGGGCCCTGAACCACATGTCTCCCGCGCCAACTGGTCCACATGCATGATGGACGCCTCGTCTTTATCTTTTCTATCTTGGAATCGATCAACTTTGATTCCAATTCAATTACCATGTAGAGGTGCGCGTATTATTGGTGTTATAATAAGTATGATTAAATTCAGTTTGTCTTCTCGTACTTTAGGTCAATAATCAGTTTAGTCTCATATCTTTTTTTTAATAACGTTGGTCCTTATACTCTAAAATATCATCAACTAAGTCCAAAATTTTAATATGGCTTCAAAAATAATATTATTTGTTTGTCTCGGTAATATGGATTGAATAGTTAAGATCAACTGAGTACCCGCGGCTTATTTTTTGACTTGGCTTGTGTTATCGGCGTTTGCAAATTCCAACCTAAATTATGGAGAAACGATTTGTTTTGTTTATCAATATACGCTAAATGGATGTCAATTGATACTTTAGAAGAGGCGCATCCAAAGGCAATGGTTCAAAGTTGAAACCCTACAGGTGGATGCTACAATCATGGGTTTACTATATTTTCAGTTTCCTAACAAGGATTTCCCACATTTGGATCCATGATTTTTGATAAAACAAAAAACAAAACAAAAAAACGTTGAAAGAGAATCTAGATGGATGCATTATGAGTATTATATTTGTTGTAATTTTTAAGGAAAATATCATATTCTTTGTTAAGACTTACGATTGCTAGACAAGCAATATTTGGATTCCTTTGCCTATAATATATCATAACAAAAAATAGTTAATAATAAACTACCATGTTTGGCCCTCATTACTATACCAGGGCGATCAAAGTAAATTGTGTTAATACAATTGAACTTTTCTAATATCATGGGTTTTCTGTATTCGATATCCCACGTCAAGGATTCGTTAGGATAAAGCTAAGAGATTAACAAGTTAATTATGAATCTAATCAATTAGGAATAAGTATTCCTTTTCTAATTCTTCCAAAAGAAGGTATCCCAAACCTAAAAGGGAAAGAATATACAATTAAGGATACGTATCCCAAATTAAGCGGGAAAGATTATGTTCTATCCCTATGCAGCAAGAAATCAACCAACGTTAATTGGTGTATATATTAGCTATATCGGCGGTATATGTTTTGCAGAATTCTTAACAAGGTTTTCTTTAGCTCTAGCATCAAGTGCGGCAGAGAAGATAGGAAAGGAATCATGGAAGTAGAAAGCTCAAAGCATAAGTCCCTATACTTATGTTTCATGGACAAGACTGGCAACAGCAAGAATGTTCAAGTTATCCAATCCATCAGATTAAGTCATCTGTTAGCACCTCCAGTACATGGCGGCGATGATCTGAAATTAAAGAAAGTTGCTTCTAGATGTGGACCGTATACGGTCGTTCCCATAACTGTAAGAACTTGTGTCATCGGCTCCAAAATTATTTTTCCTGGTGGTTCTGTTGAACTGGAGAAAAAAGACACTTCTTTTTGTGCAGAATTTTCACTAAGTAAAGAAGTTTCTGTGTTTGAGACAGATCCAAGCATAGATCCAAACCCGAAATTACAGCCTTCGCATGTTTTCAAGATTAGTAGAGCTGAACCTGTTTTAGTGGAGGTGGACAACAAACTTTATCGTTTCAATAGTCGGTGTGATTGTGAGTCATTCGAGGTATTTGAAGATGACGACTGGTTGCCTTTGGATGTGCCTCCTCGGAAGTATTATCTCATTCATGCAATTGTAGGCACCAAAATCTTACTCTGGGGCAGAAATCAGAACGGACTGTATATGTTTGACGTGATCCACCCGGAAAAAGGCTGGACAGAATTGGACCCTAATATGGGGAGCTATATACAGTCTATCGATGGTGATGATGAACTATTTGTCAAGTTGAAATCTGGCCATGGTGATGGTGAGGGTGAGGGTTTCCTAATGTTCTCCATTAATTTGGAAGAACCTGATAAAGTACTAGTCTCCCACATGTCGCATACATGTGATTCCTTGAAACCTTTGAAACCTCTGCATCTGCCAGCAAAGAGGCCTCCAAAATTCAACTGTTACCGTGGGCTTCGATATCGATTTTTCCATCTAGGGGGTCAAAAAGTTGGCCTTGTTTTCTCCATCGACTGCTTACGTGATTATGAGAAAGTTGGTTATGTTAATCATTATATATTTCCTTCTCATGACGATAGCGATGGAGAGACCGAAGATGAAGATGGCGATGAAGAGAACAAATACGACAACGATGGAGAGAACGAAGATGGTGATGAAGAGAACAAAGACGATGAAGATGGCGATGACGATAACAAATACGACAACGATGGAGAGAACGAAGATGGTGATGAAGAGAACAAAGACGATTTCCACAATAATAATGGTTACGATAGCTCTTATAATGTTAAGAAGGAAGACGCTGATGATAATGAGAAGGCGAGCGTTCTTGTCATAATCTTTGAATATGAATTTGTTGAGAAATCCATGAACATCAGATACAAGTCGTTTACTTCTCAATGCCTTGAATACTCTACCAATGATCCTGAAGAAGAATCTTGGACCCATTTCTCTATCTTGATAGGTGCCCATGTGTTGTAAACTCTACTTTAATTTATTTATTTTTATTTTTTTTTGAATTGGTGCTTCATTTTTTAATCCTATTTAATCAAGTTTGAGCAAACTCTGCCAACTCCAAATTGATTTTAGTGTTACCGACTTGCTGATATTTAAAATACGGCATTTCGTTTGGAAAGTCGATGTGCAAAAAACCACCAAATTTCAGTTAGAAAGATATGATAGTTTGATTTTCAAAAGGTAATCTCAAATGAACTTTACCCGTATCTTACTGCTAATCTCGTCAATCTTTCATTAATCCGCCGGTAAACATGTTTGGGTCAAATACCTTATAGCTCTTAACCTAACTTCAAATATTTAAGCCCAGATAGTCTAGGTCAAATACTTCTGCTGCAACTCCTGTAGCCGTCGAGAAGTCATTACCAAACCCTAGTAATTTTTTTTTTTCTGCAAAATAAATTGGCCGGGCCATATAACGATCTATATATGCAAACAAATGTTCTGAAATTAAAGAAAAGCCATACCGATCTAGTTATTATTCTGCCGCCTCCCAGCTAATAGAAAAGCACCTTCATGTTCCTCAAGAAGTCCTAGCCTTGTCGGAAATCAAGGTGACCCTCTGTTCCTTCCATGGAAATACCTTCGATTATAGTATATCTCTGTAGGTATTTACTGTGTTGATGTTATGTTTGCTGCAGGCACAGTGCATGAACATGGATCGGATCAATGAGTTACCGGATGACGTTCTGTGTTACATAGTTTCATTCTTAGGACTAAAAGATGCTGTGGAAACTAGCTTGATCTCCCACAGGTGGAGGCACCTTTGGAAGCCTCTAATACTCACAAGACCGAATCTCGAATTCGACTTTGCAAACATGTTTGGAGCCAAACATGCTCAACTCGCAAACAACTTTTGGGTGATCGAGTCTCGGTTTGAAAGACAAGTCTTTATAAGACGTGTGCATGAGCTTTTGTCTTTTTGAGGCTCTACTCTTGTAAGAAGGTTGACACTCTCAAAGTGTCGTTCCATTTGGATGGAGAACATGCTGCCGATCTAGATGAATGGATTCGTTTTGCAATTGAAAAGGGAGCCCAAGTGCTTGATCTTTATTTAACCCGTTCTTGGGTCGTGGCTATCCTCATCATGACTATGATTTTCCTCACCAATTGCTACAACTTTCAAACTCATCAAGTCTAAAGCATTTATCGTTGCGGCGATGTGTTCTGAAATCTCTCCCTTATCATTTTGACAAGTTCAATCAGCTGACAACTCTTGAACTACGTCAAGTCATTTTAGATGAAAACTTTATAGCATTCATGTCTCTTCTCTAATTGTTTGTTACTCGAAAGATTGACCTTGTCGAATTGCGAAGTCGGCCGGCGGTCTCTGATAATTACTGATCATCGTCGTCTGACTGATTTGAGAGTGTTACACAATCTATACTCTTGGGGTTGGGGGCCTAAACTAGAGATATCTGCAGCTAATCTTGTCTCCTTAGAACACGCCGGCTATGATATTTCCTGCATCAAAGCTCCATGGTTAGCAAGACTTTATCTCTCTGACGGTTTTGAAGGACTAGCTCATTTTGCCTCATGTCCTAGGTTCGAGTCTCTTTATATGTTAATCCGCGACGGGGAATCTGTGAGTGACGAAAATCTCTATTTATGTGGCATGGCAATTACAGTTTTCGTAATTTTTAACCTATGTATTTTATTGTTCATGTAATTGCTGTGTGCAGGCTGAAATACCCCAAACCATATCAACATTTAGAAACCTCAGAAACCTTAAGCAACTGAGCTTGATTCTCCAACCAGCGTACTTTCAACTTGGCAGCGTTGTTAATATTCTCAAGGCTACACCTATTTTGGAAGAACTTGAAATAATGGTTAGTTTCAAAAAAAATTGCATCTGTTTGTTTACGCCTTTAGGTTTTACACCAACAAGGCTACACCCCTTTATATCTCACAACAATGTTGCTTACTTATCTTATTTGCAATTACAATTATAAGTTTATAACTACAAGTCTTTGGTTTTATACTAGGTATTCGCAACAAGCATTCATCTAGGGATAGACATGAATTCTGAATTCCCACATAGTCATTTGAGAAGCGTTCAGATTCGTAACTGCCACGGTACATTGTATGAGATTGAGTTTGCCATTTTAATTCTGAAAATGGCCACCAAGCTAGAGAAGATGGTAATCGATCCGCTTGGAAAATTCTACAAGGGTGATGGTAGCTGGGTGGTTGAGGAGCCTTATTGCATGTTGCTATGATAAAAGTTACGAACTTAGGAACGGGGACGTGGATGGAGTTCCTCATCTTTAGAAGCGAAGAGTTAGAGCACACATCCGAGAAAAACTAAAGGTTGTGATGACTGATGCTCAAGTTATAATCCTATAATTGCTGTAGCCTATGGACATATTTTGATCGATTTGTCATGTATCTAAAACATAAAACCAAGAGAGCAGAACCTGGTATAAGTAAACTCTGCCAACTTCAAATTGATTGCAGCGTCGCCAATGCTGATATTTTATAATACAGCACTTCAATTTGGAAAATTGATCTGACAAACCACCAAATTTTTGTTTTCATTTATGCGTCGTCTGATTCAAATGTCATGACGTTTTTTTGCTTTCATTTTCTTAAACTTTGGCTTTGGAGAAATTGTGAAAGAACAAAAAGAAATAGTTAGACATTTTTGAGTTTCGTCACCTGCAGGAACACCTTTCATAATCATGTTTTAATGTTTTATAAATAAGAATCTTAACAAATAGGCTGTCTGTAGATTAACAAATGGGAGGTTTTTGAGACCCTCCAGTATTAGAAAACCTGCTAAAATGCCATAGTTTGTTACATATTACACACACGATAAACTGCGTAAGATGGACAAAAAAAATATGATATGCATGGACATAGACATAGCCATAGAATAAAACTTACAGCAGTAAAATGCTTAATAGCATCCACTATGAGCACTGGTGTACCATTAACATCCAGAAAGTCAGGCACATGAGCTTTTCCAGTTTCAGCAATGCTGATCTTCACTGAATCTTGAGACAACTCGGACACTCCAAATTCTTGACGCCATTTCTACTAGAGGTTAAGCTGAAAACCCAATACATAATACCTAGGCCTTTTCGTTTTTTTGAAGTATTATATCTTTGAAGCAGTTTGAAATGTACAGTCATTCAGTGAAAACTACACATTACCACACACAAAATCCAAGTTGTTGAAAGCAACAGCTAACGCAGCTAAGCTAAAATCTCCCTAAAACCAATAACAGACCACAAAAAGGAGTTTAACGTGTTTTGGGTCAAGTTGATTAATATCTCTGGGCTTCACTTGAAATACTTAGGCCCAAATAATGATGCATAGTAAGGCCTCATCATTTGGCCCTTCGGCCCTAGCCCGTCTTAAAACCCGTCCTACCCTATAGGGCCGAAGCCCTTCCCAGCCCTCCGTTAGGGCGGGCCGGCCCTAGCCCTTTTTAATTAAGATAGGGCAAGAGTCAAGTGAAATCTGGCCCTACCCTATTGAGCCCTTTAGGGCCAAGCCCGGCCCTATCCCGACCATAAAAGTCCACCCTTTAGGACCTAATAATTACTTATTTTATATTGTTTTTAATATGTTTCTTATTTTTTATACAATACAACTAATCTTGTAATGTTGTAAATATTATAAATATATGTAGATATTCTTGTAAATACTCATTAGTTATGTCCTTAAGATGTAAATCATACTCATATATAAAATAGCCTAATGAGAATGAAAGTGACACTTCTTCCTCCTCTTACATTTTGCTCTTCTCTTTTCTCTCTACATATCTTTTAGTTTGTAACACGTTATCAGCACGTTTTCGCTCATTCGTTCTATGAACTCCATGATGATTCTATAAGATGTTGGTGCAACTTTTGTTGCTTATTATCCATATTCACGATCTATGAGTTCACTTCTATTTTGATTATATCTTGTCTACATATATACTTTGTTTATATTACTCAAGTCTATGTTTACAATTGTTTATATTAGTGAGCCTGAAGTTTCACGAATAATACTCAAATATGAAATTTTTGAGATTATATATGAACCTGAAGTTCAAATATTACAGTAGACTTGCAATTCTAATTGTTTGCATAAACCTGCAATTTTGTGCATGTACATGTGATCCATTGTTCATAAGATTCGAACATGAAGTTTCGATATTAATATTTCTTTCTTATGAACATGAAGTTCTAAACAACATAATTAGATCCATGATGATAGATGTGGTCTTGAAAAAGAGTATGAAAGACATGTATCTAACGGTGAAAGATCCGCTTGAGTTTTGGCAAACATTGGTTGATGGGTTACTAAGAGCACGATATGAATGAACGCATTTGCGCCTTCTAATATGGATCATGATATGGCTATAGTTATGGCTATGGTAACCATTTTCAGCGCATTTGACGCATGCCTTAACATTTAGTGGCTCTCTACAAAGCCTTCTGATAAAGACAGTAAAACTAAGTTCAATCATACGTACTAATCAGTCTTATTGAGATTCATCTGAACAATTTGTGGACAATGAGAAACATGTTGATGTGATCAACAAATGATGATATTTGATAGCTATTATTGCTGTAGTAATGAACATTAGTTGCAAGTTGCAACCATGTTAATGAGACTATTACCATTCTTTTACTTGCATTATGTGGGATTTATTAAATTGATGTGTGAGTTATTGATTTAATGTGGGAGTTACTGAAATAATTAACTCGGTTTACTACCATCATGTGATCAGTTATTTTTTAATGACTTTTTATATTACCATTTTTATTATTCGGTGTTGCTTTCAATAATTTTTTTTATTACCATGATTTCTATCACCATTATCTCACTATTGTGTAAGTTACCGTTATTAATGACGGTTCTTAATTTCACTTTTGTTATGTGATAGTAAAACAAAATTTTATCTTCCGTCATGGCCGGGCATCTTCCTCTCTTTCCAACGCGTAACATGCTTTGCATCTAGTAATTTCCTCATTATTGGCTTTGGTCTAGTAACTGACGATCAGGGAAAATGTACATACAAAAGTTTGTTTTCCACTAAGTTTCTGGCGAAGCTTATCGTATCCTTACGAGTCAATTAGTTATCTTCTTCATCTCACTCTATTTTGATCGGAAATGTATGAAAATGGATCATGAACACGCTCAACTTAAAAATGGAGAAGATATTTGTATGTATTACGTGCATATACTCTCTTCCAACATATGATGGGTAAATAGTAAGAGAGAGGAAAACCTATAATGCTCGGTTTAAACCGACCTAAGAGGAAGTGAAAAATAATAATTAAAAAGATTTTCGGGAGTTCTCTAGAGAGGCTCCTCTCTCTCACCGACGTAGATTCTTTAAAGGAAGGAGAGAGAACCTTCGGGGCTCTTTCTTTCACAAACGACTGAAGGGGGGGTGGCCTCTCTAGAACCTTTTGGGCAAGGCATTATCTTTTGTGGGAGCTGGGAAGAGGCGGAGCCAGAAAATTTTGTTAAGGGGGGCCAAAATATAATGTACTTGAAAATACTTCAGAAAAGTAGAAATATTGAATAAGGTGATTGAACCTAAAACAAGAGGTACGCTAATACATTGAATAAAGTGATTAGACATAATCATGTATTAGAAATGTTTTTGCACGTCTAATACAAAATAAAAATCAAGTCATGTACATACTTTATCATATATAAGTCAAGATTATACTTTACCATATAACTGATTAAGTATAAAGTGTATAGACAAAGAGATAGCAAGAGAATCATCATCTTATTCATTGATAAGAGCCATTTATATAGGGAATTACACAATACCAATATGGTAAGGATATGAATACATAGATCTAGTCTAACTACATATCCTATTGGCATAAGGCCAAGGCACACATAGAGAATATCCTAGAACACTCCCCCTTGTGCCGCGCGCTGATATGCCGATGGTGCTGATCTGTTGCCTCGTCAAAAACCTCGTCAAGTCACAAAAACCCTGTGGGAGAAAAACTGAACCTTGATCATAGGAGAAAAAGAGTACAACGCACCATTCACATTTGATAGTGACATGTATGTATGTGCTAGACTCCCCCTGAAGTTCGCACCTCCCCTTGATCTTTACATCAATCATAGGGCTCTTCCTGATTCTTACTAATCACGGAAGTTTCAACAACTTAGCATGTCAATGCTTTTTAACATGTCTTCAAATGTGGCATTGGGCAATGATTAACTAAATCATGCCGTATTGTCCTCAAATGATCTTTTACACTTAGATCTTGAGGAGAAGGCCGCTTGTGAACTCAAAACATAAGTTCGTGCAAGAAATCAGATTTCCGCGCAGCATGACCTTCAATTACTAGAACAGTCGTAACTTCCTCTAGGAAATACATATGAATGAACCGTAAACGGTTTTGGAAACTAGACTCATTTACCTTTCCAACCGTATATTACACACATTCTGGTTCATCAGGAGCTGTTCACAAAATCCTGTCGAAGTTGACTGTTTTGCCAAAATCAGATTCTCGGACAGATTCGTCCTACTTTACGAAAACGGCCATAACTCACTCAATATGATAGGTATGATCAAATGGTTGGTGTTTCTGGAAATTAGACACATAGACCTTTCCAATGGTACCAATTTCACTATTTTCAAGTGAGTGAGATTTCTTGTAGGTCCCGTGGAAGTTGACCTACAAAACTTGGCAGATTCTGATTTCGCTTTTGATGTGTCTTTCTTATGTAGGGATAGAATAAGCCTCAACCTTTCATACCATAAAATATTGAAAAAGGAGTTACTGCCATTACGTTGGCGTTGCGTGGGCATATAGCTACACTTAGTTTTACAACTTTTCATAACGATAGAGATGTCAAGTCTTTCGTATTGTGTTGAGTACATTGATGCGTCTTATTGTACTTAGATGGGAACTCCATCTCTTAACACATATTTGTCATCTTGCTTTAGACAAAACAACGGATCTCTCTTTAGAGCAAAGACTTTGACTAATCATGGGAGTATATGTAGGCCTCACTAGTTATAGAGCGCCTAAGCCGATTGATCATCAATATAGTCATCGAGTGCCTTATCAAGACTGTGTCTTCCCAAGATCTTTTTCTTCGGATGTTGATACATATTGGCATCTCTTGATCCATCAAGAGTCCATGTAAATCCGGAATGAACACGCAAAGGCATAATTCACCATATCCCTTCCAAATCAAGTAGAGTCCATGTGCGTTTCAATACATTTAGCAAACGCGTGCTCTTGTGGTCTAGAGCCACTTGATTCAGATGAATGAAGTCTGTTTAGGATCTTCATGTATATCTCTGATCCCATAGAGATGTTATTATGACCACATTCATAGGCTGCATGTTCAGTTATTCGGAAACTACCAAACTGATAAAGTAGTGGAGTTCAATAACATCTGTTACGAGAGCATATCTCATCATAGTCGATCCTAGTGCGTGTTAGTGAGAGACCTTGCGCCATAAGGTGAGTCTAAGCTCTTGTTCTCACTACGCTATCTAACAAAGGCATAGTTGATAGGGTTTAGCTTGCGGTGTCGGCATCACCTGCCCAAAGACCTATCTCTTTGTTAATGCTGGATCGCATCTTTCTATTAGGCCAATCAACTAAGTTGATATCCATCAACGAAGGGTGGTTCGATAGTAGACTCATTATCTCACGTCCTCATGTACACTAGTGTAATACTTGTAGAGATCTCTATATGGATTGGATTTTACATTGAGGCGTCCCCCAACGATAATCACAATTCAGACTTCATGAGATGGATTTGAGTATCACTGATCAATGGATCAGGTTGTGCCAAGCTCGCTTTCTTTCTAGTGCGAGACAATATCGAACCTAAGGGACTCCCTCCTTTTAGGGAGCCACACGGCCTTGTGACACCAATTTTGCCACTATATGGCGTCACCATATCACCATCCATGGTGATGGCGTTAAGACCAACACATTTTGGTCGCGCCATGTCTTTTTGTAGGACATCAATCCTTGCAGACATATTTGCAGCATGTGATCTCGTCACTTTAACACTTTAAGCATTTGAGATCAAGATAAGACTTAGTGGGGACAAACCACGACAATGCACGTCGTTCTACTTGAACACTTGTGTTCTTATCTCCCCATAACGGTGGAAATATTGTCTCATCAAAGTGACAATCCGTAACTTAGCGGTGAATGAGATCGCCTGACAATGTTTCTACATATGCGGATTATAGGTGGAGGTTTATATCCAACCTAAACTTATTCATCTCAAATAACCCATCATTGTACGCAGTGACAATGCGATTTGGCACCTAGAAATAACATCTAGCCGAGCTCAAGGATTGGAGATCCGTTTCAATCTTGCCGAGCTCAAGGATTGCAATTTCGTGTCAATCCTGGTACACAGTCAAGAGATGTAGTACAACAAAATTCAATGATGGTGGGTCGTAGATGAATACTAAAGCTGCATGCAAATATTGCATAGCCCCAAGACGCAATAGAAAGATTGGTGCGCATCAATAATGTTCGAGCGACAAGCTAAAGTTGTTTGGTCGTAGCCTCGGTGAGACCGTATTGCGTGTGAACATGGGGTACAGGACACTTCAACTTACATCCCGATAAACTTCTTTAAGGAATGGGTAGTGAGCCCGTAGAAGTATAAGCAGCATAAGCAGTAGATAATAGTGTAATACGTGACCAGTGTGTTAACACTTTAACCAACACCATAAAGCATAAAAGGTGTCCGCAAGTTGGTTGTATCTATCTACATAGTTTGATGTAAGAATAGAATGTTCACTTTTGTGTTATTTAGCGTAGGAGGGTCTCACTCCTTATTTAGCTAAAGAATAGGCTTTCAATACGAGCAATGAGCATTGCAGGGGGCCAATGCGACATCGAGGAAAGGCCGGTGCACCTCAATTGCTTGAGGAATTGACCGGACGACCTCCAGGAAGTTGGAGTCATGTTCGGGTGACGTCAATGTCCCCCGGGTCACCACCATGCTTCATGGTGATGCTAGATCTCGAATGTCTTCGTTTTGAGCGGAAGAATGGATGTCCATGAGAATTTCTTAAAATTTGGACCATTATATCTCTTCCAGGTTGACCAATTTGCTCAAACCAAAGCTTATATGAGTCGGTGTCCCAAATATCATGTTTGGCGACAACATGAGATTCGATATTCGAATCGTAGTGACATACAGTTCACTAGATTGACTCATGAATTTCTCCAAGATGCGCTTCAGTTCGCATTCATGAGGAGGTATACACAAAAAAATTCTTGTTCATTCTCACAATGTGTTTTCAAATGAAAACCATTAGCAGGAATGTCTTTAAAACTTAACATGGTTCCTTAGAATGTTGTGGATAGTTCCACTATCTACGAAGCACTCAATGTCTCTATGAGACATATCTACAAGGAGTAGATAGGCGAGTAAATAGTTCCACTTGAACCATTTAGAAGGATTGAAAGAAGCTACGAAAAGCTGCAATCCCGAGAGTGCATAAAATTTCCGTGCAGAATGACCTTTGCGTACTAAAACAGCCATAACTTCTTCGTTAAAATAGATATAGACAAACCGTAAAAATTTCTGAAAACTAGACTCATAGAGCTTTCCAATGATATAAAGCTCACTGTCTGGTTCGTCCGAAACTGTTCACAAAGCTCAAACGAAGTTGACTGTCCAGAAGGGACAGATTGCTGTTTTTCGCAAAATTGGCATGTGCGAAGCTGTGAAGCTTGCAGGTGGCGTGTAGGCTTTTGCCTTAGCCAAAAGTGACGTGTGTATGATCAAAACCAAGTCCTTTCGGTCGTTCTAAGGTCGTAAACTCCATGACTAGTTAGCAAAAGCTCCCTGACATGAACATAAACTAACTCAGAGGACCTAGAGGATCCGATCATGATGATAATTTTCCAGCTTTGATAAGTCTTCAACGTCTTTTGCAAGACGGCAATTGATTTAATAGCATAGGGGGATCCAAAATCAAAAGCTTTCGGTAACTCCAAGTCAGTATGACCAGGCATGTCCGTGGAGGGTCGGTAGTGCGAGGCACACTTAAAACCACTATCTCCTTAATTTCGGACAATTCTAAGACATCACACTGAGCTTGGATGAGCCTAGTTGAACAATTGATGATGAAAAATCCGCTATAGGGTAGAAGACTTAACCGGAAACACGTGGGCTATCCTCCTTGAGGATGTAGTGCCATGAGTCACCTTCAAAGGAAGGGACCAAAATCGGCACAATATGTCATGTTTCTAAGGACGATGTAAGTGTACATCTTGATTGCTAATGTGAGTACATCGAGGTCTCAAATAGACGAAGGACGCTGATACAACGCCTTAGTACATATAGCTTGGAATGAAAATCAATGTCTAGCCGATGACATCAAAGTCATGGGTAGCTAGAGCAGGATCCGAATCTTTAAAATTCGCGATCATGAGGATGACGTTCTTGTCCTCATATTGATTTCCCATAACTTCCGGCGGCCAGAGATTGTGGTACGAGCGTAGACAGCTGTAAGAAAACAGTTTACCGAATCAAACATAACTTGTAAAGAAACCTGCTGATCCGAGGTAGACAACACCCGAATCCATAGAGCCAGAGAAGTCTTACAAAAAACCCATAGATTAGGTAATGCAGAACGTCCCCGGTCATTTGCACCAACAAATCGCATGCCTAACGAACGCCAAAAGGATAGAGGAATTGAGGTCAAGGCAACGAAAGGCTCGGCTATACATAAAACTTCCGGGTTGTGAACCCGTACAAACTGTTTCAAAGCATCTTGAGTGGGGACATTAGCAATGCCCCGTAGGTTCCAATACAGAACCCTCATTTAGGAGTGTCTTTGGAGCGACGGAGATAGGCTTCCCTATTCTCCTTCGAAGCAGCCTTCCTCTTTTGAGACCTAGACATAACAACAGTAAAACCATCATCAATGTCAACCCGTTCTGTCTCCTCATACCAGCTATCAATTCGAGTTACTGAATTTGCAGCAACAACAACCCCAATGTCAGAAGACTGCTCATGCATACTACCACTGGCAGAGTCATCTTCACTATTCTGCTCGTTCTGATCAATTGAATACCTAGTATCATCTTCCTGCTCAACCACATTACCATGGATAGCTACTGGTACCAAAACCACATTCACCCCGGCTCAACCACTTCTTGGACAGGTGTCACCACTTCTTGGGGTTCCACTAGCGGTTCCGGCACAACACTAGATATCACTAGTTGGCCGACCTGTGCTGGAGACTTCTGCACAAAGGAAGGACCCTCACCAAAATCTTCCCTGGGGTTTGGAGTTGAATCAATAATCATGCTCTTACCTCGATCTACTGGATTAGATGGGTTTTTAGGCACATACACTTTGGAGACTCGTTGCTGATCACGGTTCCTGCGAGACCGTCTACTACGCTTGCGCGATCGACCTCTGCCTTTCTCAGTCTCATTATCCATTGGAACCGGGTCAGAAGATCTATGCACATACTTGCAAGCTGTGACAAGGTGCCCAACGTTGCCACAATGAGCACAGATATCTAGAAGCTTTTCGTAATCCACAGTCTGAACAAAAGACGAACCGCACTTACGCTTGACAACCAATTCATGCGGTGGATCAACAGAGAGATCAATATCAACCAATATTCTAGCAAAGAGACCCACCCTTCTCTCCCTTGTGTTGGCGTCAACTTTAACAGGAACTCCAATACCATTAGCAATTTCAAATAGGGTTCTAGGTTCCCAAAACTCAAGCCCTAGATCCCAAAACCTCACCCACACCTGAGCATTAGTATTACGTTGATTCGTTGGGGAGAAATTTGGAACCCATCGCATGAAACGCAAGAAGCCAGGCTTGAGAGAAATTGCACCCTTTACCCAGACTGTAGAGAGATCCTCATCCGTAGAGAAGCTAAACGTGAAATAACCTTTTCCCATGGGAATAATCTTCCAAGCCCCCAGACTTCCCCAGAGAAGAGAAAGCTTATGAGACAGATCTGATGCAGAGTAAGGTTTATCCTTGAAACCCAATTGCGCCCTTCCGATTAACATATGTTTACAATTATCCAAACCCGATTGATAGCCCTCTTCTGAAATAGTAACAGTTGTCTTGCCATCTAAAATCTCCGGAATAGGCAGATCATCAATTGGGATGGAAGCTTGCGCCGCCGCCGCCGCATAAGATTTCGTCGGCTTCGCAGCCCCCTCGTCGAGAAAAGACCACGGGCAGATGGGACGATGCTGAACAGCCATGACGTCGTGAAGCAAACGGAACTCGAATTCAAGGTTTTACTGCAGGGAGGCTCCAACACGGGGAAACCCTAGCAGAGCCATACTTCAACGTATGGGAAGGTACATTCAATCTATCGATGGTTATGATCAACTATTTGTCAAGTTGAAATCCGGTCATGGTGATGGTGGGGGTTTCCTTATGCTCTCCATTAACTTGAAACAATCTCATACAGTACTAGTCTCCCACATGTCACAAACATGTGATTCATTAAAACCTTTGGAACCTCTGCAACTGCCAGCAGAGACAAAGAGGCCTCCAAAAATCAAGCGTGATCGATGTCGGTTTTTCCATCTAGGGGGTCAAAAAGTTGGCCTTGTTTTCTCCAATGATTGTTTAAATGATTATGATAAGGCTAGTTATGTTGATTATTATGTATATAGTTCTGATTACGACAGCGATGGAGAGAAGGAAGATGGTGATGAAGAGAACAAAGACGATTGCCACAATAATGATGTATTTTCTTCTGATTACGACAACGATGGAGAGAACAAAGATGGTGATGAAGAGAACAAAGACGATTACCTCAATAATAATGAAAATGGTAGCTCTTGTAATGTTATTAATCAAGACCCTTATGATAGTGACAAGACGAGCGTTCTTGTCATAATCTTTGAATATGAATTTGTTGAGGAATCCATAAACATCATATACAAGTCGCTTACTTCTCATTGCCTTGAATACTCTGCCAAAGATCTAGAAGAAGAATCTCCAACCGAATTCTCAATCTTGATAGGTGCTCATGTGTTGTAAACTTTATTTTAAAAAATATATATTTTGAACACGTGCTTTAAACTTAACTATAAGCTTTGTTGTTTGTTTTTATCTCTATATATTTTCTATGTGACTGCTTAATGTTGTCTTAGCCTTCTACAACCATTCTTTGGTTTGTTTTGTTCACTCTGATGAATTGTGCACCCATTTTCTTAATTTGGAGGGACTTCACTCGCCTTGTCTTGATTGATGAATTGTTTATGCTGATCAGAAGTAGAAGAAGATGAATTGTTTTAACAGTGGGGGCACAAATAAGATCAGCCAACAAAATTCAATATTTCTCTGGGGGCACAGGCCCTCACTGGTCCTTCATTGGCTCTGCCAATGCGTACTCATACTTCTCTTTCAGACTTCTGTAAAGACCCTGAGGTCGTCTGGAAGATGCTTCCATATTTCTGGCAAGCCTCACCGACAGTTGGAGTATATACAATCGGGAGAAATTCCTCTCATTCCTTTCCTGTTGATCCTCTGCACCATTGTTTCAGCATAAAGCATATTTGCCTAAACTTGTAACACATTACAAAAGTTCGAAGATTCTTGTAAATGAACAAACAAAAGTTCGAAGATTCTTGTAAATGAACAACTACCTGGCCGGAGTTCGGTCAGTGCCACAACGGCACTTGGTATTGTGTGAGATTGTGCATCAACTTCTTTTCCTGATTAGTTTGGCAAAAGAAAGAGAAACATCAAGATGTCAACCATTTACCTAAGCTTGAAACAATATTATCAATGCAAAACCCCCAAAAGCTGAAATTAGGAAACTGATCCACAATTGTAACACAAGTATCTTGCCATGCTTAACTACCCAAAAAAACTTAGTCAGGAACGGTAATGAACAACTGCAAGTTAAACACTAACGGGATGGACATCATATAGTCCAAAACCTTTGCAAGTTATGAGAGATTAAAAGAATATCAAACCATATATCATATGGAGTGCAGGCACTCTGCACACATATTCCTTGATACCACTAGCAATTATCCTCTGCCAAAAGAGATCATTCTTAATAAAGGGAAGCATAACATGGAATCTCAATAAAAACTATTATGGTCATCAATCACAAACCTTGGAATAGAGCTTGTAACTGTCTGTGGTGTTTGGAAAATCAACGTCTTCAACCTACAACATTGAAATGAATAACATATGTCAGACAGTAAGATGAAGCAACAAAGCAAACCAATTTTGAGACTGGAAGCATGCTGATGGTCCCTAAGGTATAAAACTAGGTTTTTTTGTTTGATTTACTCTAACTTCCCAAGGCAATTGTAAGGGAATGCCAGTTACAATTAGACTTGAATCAGAAGATTCTGGAAGAACATTTTCTAGGTTATAGTGCCTTTCACGAAGGCAATAATGTTCTTGGAACCATAAAACTCGGTAAAACCAAATGCGTTAGCTAATATAGGCCAGAATGTATGATAGTATTCTCAGTTCCTTGTTTCATGTTATATGATCTGTTTTAATATAGGCTCAAATCTTTAATTGAAAACTGAGATCCCATAAGGATCGCTGATTTAATCATTATGGCTGTGCCGAAACTGGATGTGATTATTTTAAAACTTGTCAAGAGATTCAGAGACCCAAGCACGCTGTTCAGATTTATGCTAATATGTTTCTCATTCTTTCAGTTCCTTGTATCATGCTACCTTTATCCTCGCCTCCATCCCTCGCTGGCTTCATTCCTTTGAATTAATTTCATAAGGTCA
The DNA here is from genome assembly GCA_010134655.1 of Fragaria nilgerrensis. Classification (NCBI taxonomy): domain Eukaryota; kingdom Viridiplantae; phylum Streptophyta; class Magnoliopsida; order Rosales; family Rosaceae; genus Fragaria; species Fragaria nilgerrensis. The sequence continues at coordinate 48,391,768 of CM020982.1, read as the reverse complement.
GTTTTTAAGTTGTTAGTTAGCTTCAGTTTTTATTCTGATTAATTTTGATCAGTTCTCCATTTTAGTTTAGTAATTTGTATCTGTGTCTGGAATCCTTGTCGATTTAGGGCTAGCTAGTTCCATGGAGGGTTCATTTCCCAATCCTTGTAGAAGAGACTCTTCTTCTCTTTAAATTAAGGGAAATGTCCTAATACCCAAATATTTAAAAACTAAACCCCATTCCAATGATAATAAGATTTTTGACCCCAATTAAATGAAAAAGAGACTTATTTGTGCCCAAATACACAAATCTTTATTAAATTCATAATAAAATAATATTTTAAAGACATTTTTACCCTTGGTCCTTATATATATACTTAGAAGAGAAAGTGTAAGAGAGAGAGAAAAGACTTTGCCGGCAGCTCATCGGATCTCCGGCCGCCGGATTCTAGTCACCGGTCGCCGTCCGGTCATTAGACACCGGTTGTCGAACTCCGGTTGCCGGACTTGGTTACTGACTCTCAGTAACTCAGTTACTCTGGCGACCGATCGCCGGAACTCGGTTACTGACTCCCAGTAACTTGGTTACTGGCCCCCAATAACTCGGTTACTGACCCCAGAACTCGGTTACTGACCCCAGTAACTCCGTTACTCGGGCGACCGATCGCCAGAACTTGGTTACTGACCCCCAGTAACTCGGTTACTGACCCCAGAAATTCAGTTACTAACCCAATAAACTCAGTTACTGACCCCCAATAACTCCGTTACTTCGGCGACTGATAGCCAGAACTCGGTTACTGGCCCCAGAAATTCAGTTACTGACCCAATAAACTCAGTTACTGACCCCCAGTAACTCCGTTACTCCGGCGACCGATCGCCAGAACTCGGTTACTGACCCCCAGTAACTCCGTTACTGACCCTAGAAATTCAGTTACTGGTCCAATAAACTCAGTTACTGACCCCTAGTAACTCGGTTACTCCGGCAACCGATCGCCGGAACTCGGTTACTGACCTCAAGTAACTCGGTTACGGACCCTAGAAATTAAGTTACTGACCCAATAAACTCGGTTACTGACCCCCAATAATCGGTTACTGACCCCCAGTAATCCCTAGTAACTCAGTTACTGATTCCTAATAATCCCCAGTAATCGACTTATTGACTCCAAATGTTGTAAAAACTCGGTTTCTAACCCTTAAAAACTAAGTTTCTGACTCCAGAAACCCCATTAGTGACCCCAAAATGCATAAAAGCCCACCGACAAATATCATGCTTCCATTTCATCTTCGCCATTGCCCCACATTCAATATTCAACATAATATAACTACCACAATAATGATTCTTCTCAATAATACAAGAAAAAAAAGCCACAGTAACCAATACATTCAACAAATAAAACATAGAAATCCAACCAAAATTCACAATAACAGAAAAAAAAAAAGAAGAGAAAAGTGAAAAACGAGAGAGAGAGAGAGAGAGAGAATTCAAAGCTGGAGTCGATTGTCGTTGAACTACGCCACCACCGCCAAGTCATTCCTGATGAACGGCAGGACCTTCTCTTCGTACTCAAGTCTCTTCGTACTCAAGCCCTAGGGTCTCGCAAATCTGGGAGAGGCGGTTGAAATGAACAAATGGTGAAAACAGATTAATCAACCGGTGATGGTTACGGTACTCGCCGGCGACGGTTGCGGAACTCGGGACAGCTAAACGACGTCGTCGGTGGATCGGTGGTTGTATTATTGGCTGGAGGAGTCGATCGGCGGCGGGACAGCTTCATGGATCCAAGGAGATCTTTCTCCTTCTTCTCCTAGCGTAGATCGTCGAGGATCACGACAGCTACGTAGATCTAGGCGAACTCTGTGGCTGGATCGGAGAAGAAGCAAAACGGCGGAGCTTGAGAAAGAGATTGTGGCCGGATCGGAGAAGAAGCAAAACAGCCGAGCTTGAGAGAGAGAGAGAGAGAGAGAGAGAGAGAGAGAGAGAGAGAGAGAGAGATGAATATAGATTTGATCGGTGAGAGGTGAGAGGGTTATTAATAAGGTTAAGGATATTTTAGTCTTTTTCTTTAAGATTTGTGTAATTAGGCACAATAAACAGATTTTCATTGGAATGAACAATAAGTCCTTACAATTAGTATTAAATAGGCATTTTCCCTTAAATTGAAACCTAGCCTGATCCTAGATTAGAGGCTCTTTCTCCTTCTTGATACCAGCTACAATAGACATAAGCATGTCCGAGAACGAGAAGCATTATTTCTTTAGCAGAGTGTTGCAAAGAGAGAAAAGAGAACTGATAGCAGATAAAGTGAACTGGCTTCACATCGGATTTTACTATCTGAAGGTTAGGCGCTGCTGGTATGATGATCCAACATGCATTAATGCTGAAAGCTCGGTAGCTGCAAGAAGCACTTCAATCCCTTACTCCTGTAGTGACCACAGACGATGGTATGCGGAACTTAAGGCTGAACACCTTTCGATAATGGGCGTCCCACAAGAAGAGCAGCCAACTGTCCTTGAAAAATTATTTCAGGTGCTCCGAGTGGCACGCCCCGTGCGCATTATCAATGTCGTAATAGCTGACATTACTGCGAGCTTGTTGGGTGGTTTCCGTGATGATGCTACCGTTCATAGACTTATAACGGAGGGTCCTGAGGGTCCTGATCTTCAACTTAAGATAAATTATCAGCATGAATCGTGCTTTGAATTGCTTCCATTGCGTGATGTTGACTATCATCCTATCACCTCCGATAGGATTACATGGGGATCCTTTGATACTGGCAGGCTCAGGTTTGTTCCTGCGACTAGATCATTAATTGAGAGTTTGCAAAAAGTGAGACTCGATAGTTTGGGAGAGGCTACTATAAAACAGAACCCGACATGTACGTAGTATATGTACGGATGAACTTGCCGAAGGAGACCGAGTTGATAAACTGATTGTTCGTTTGCCTTGCGCACACTATTATCATGTAGATTGCATTGTCCAATGGCTGGAGGTGAATCACCACCTCTGCCCCTTGTGCCGATATGCAATGCCAACCGTGGAAGAGGGGGAGCCATCGAATTCCTAAAGGATTTTAGGCCAAAAAAGATTCATGGTTCAGCTAAATGTGTTAGCTTATATAAGGCCAAATTGTTCTTAGAATCGTAAATTGTATGATAGTATTCTCAATTCCTTGTTTCATGTTGTGTGATCTGTAAAATCTTTAATTGAGTATTGAGATCACTGTTTTAATCATTGTGGCTGTGCCGAAACTGGATGTGATTATTTTGAAACTTTTTAGAGGTTCGCAGACCCTGTCATGCTGGCTAGTGTGTTCAGAATATCTACCATATATATATAACCTTATAACTGTCAACCTCATGCAGACATGATAAACATTTACCCTATCTATATATGACTTAAAAAAGAGTTAATTGAGCTTCGCAGTTCGCACACTGTCTAGAAAGAATTCTGTGAAATTTGCTCTAGTCTGTCTTCGATGAAAAAAGTAAATTAGGAAAAGAGTGAGAAAAAATTGAGGAGAAAGAACATTGGAGATATACTCTTACTACTATGATATGTGCTTTGTTGTTAAGTATTTCAAATTAAATATATATAGATCTTGCACTTTGATACATTAGAAATGAGAAGAAAAGAAGAAAAATTATGAACACAAATCTCGCAAATCCCGCGAAAAAGCGCGGGTCATAATTCTAGTTTTCCAACTATAGCACATGGTGCAGCTAAAAAATTTCTTAACCAATACAGCATGTATAAGTACAGAGTTTGTTATATGCAGTCAAGTAATTGAGCATTATCACAGAAGCCAAAGGATGATCACTTTTCAAGTCTTGCGATTTCAGTTTCAATAAGGCTTTCTCATATTTGTTTAAGATTTTGTAAATATTCATAGTATGGAAGATTACTATGTGTTTGTTTGGAAGAAAGATCTGCGACCAAATACTCTTTAGCATGTTAAAACATGTGAATCAGTAAAATGTTAAAGACAGACGTTCGACCAAATAGGTTTTCTTTGTGCTCACGTAAACATTGAAGATAAGATTCAAGAAAATGATCTTCATATCAAACTATACTTTGTCTACATATGTCAATTTAAGAACGATTATACACACGCGTGAGCGCGTGAAGGTTACTATTACATAAAACATTAAAATTTAAAACCATATATTATCAACTCTAACAACTATACTTAGATAACATAGGCGCCCTTCAGAATTGAACTAAATTTCTTAATTCCATGAGGAGGGTTGCGGGTGGAGTATTCCAGGCAACGAGTAGTGAGCAATTTATACTTCACGTCCATGGATTTCTATTTCGTATTCAAATATTATCACATGAATTCTCTCTCTGCTACAATCATACGCCTTCCACTCCTTCTCCTCCTCATCCTCCCTCACCTTCACCTTCACCTTCACCTTCACCTCCACCTCATCATCATCAGAATCATAATGATGATCATGATCATCCAAATAAGAATCATAAACATCATAACGAAACTCACGACGGTCATGGTATAAAACAAGACCGACTTTTTTATCTTCTATATGAAAGAACTTACATTGTTCTGGTACAGGAAACGTACGAGGCAATTTTGGCAATGGTAGAGGTTCCATAGGTTTCATAGAATCACATTCATGCGAAACATGAAAAACTCTAACAGTAAGAGTTTGTTTCAAGTCACATGAGAACATTAGAAAACCATCACCATCACCATCACCACGATCAGACTTCAACTTGACAAACAGTGGATCATTACCCCTACCATCAACAACATAGGGAATGCAGCTTCCCAAAGAAGAGTCCAACTCTGTCCATCCTTTTTCCGGTCGGGTGACGTCAAACCCTAGTACTCCAGTCTTATCTTTCCACCACACTAACATCTTGTTTCCCATAGTTGCATGACAAACAGTTGCAGGACGGGGATATTTCCTAGGAGGCACATCCAGAGGCAACCATTTCTCATGTGTCCTGTCAAACACCTCGAATGAGTTGGAATAACTCGGGCCATCGAGACAATATACTTGGCCAGCCACCTCTTCGAGGAAGGGACCGGGTATGCTAGTCTTATACACTTGCGAGGGCTGCAATGTGGGGTTCGCATCTAAGAGGTAGATTGAAATTTTACTGATTTTATAGTAACTGAATGTTTTATTTTTTTACCAACTGAAACTTTACTTTTCACCATTTGGTATCTTACGTTTAACTTTTCACCATTTGTTCACAGGCCTGAGTTTCCTCCCATCTTAGTTATGCAATCTCAATTTATGAATGTAAAAGGCCTATATGAATGTAACAGTTTCTACCAAGATGCAATGGTTGATCATGATACATATCTAGCAGTTTCTACCATAAAAGTAATGTACGACCTTAGTCCACCATTCTCTGCCTGTCCTAAAATTGATCAGATTCTATGTATCAAAGGCCTGAAACTATCAACTGTAAAAATAGCACACAACATGCGTTTTCAAGTTAATGGAGAACCTTGAAGTTGGATAGCGCCTAGTGTGTTGTGAAGAATTCTCGCGCTTCATTGTACTGATCTAAGACAACGTTGAAGAGGGGATGAATTGGGATCAACAGATTGGAAGAGGGACCTTTAATTGCTCGAGGCATAACTGGAGATCCAGCGTCTGAGCAGATATGTTGACATACCGAGAGACCACTTAGGCAATAACATGTGTGATAAAAATCTTTATTTTTGCCAGGTTTGTCTATCAGTCCACCATTCTCTGCCTGTATTCACCAAATCAATTTAGAATATCAACACCAAGAACGTAATAAATATACAAAAATGATAGATGAAACTCCACATTAATGATTAACAATAGAAAGTATCACTACTGTTTTCTCCTACTGAAGCAAATCGTAAAGTTTAATGTTCGATCCACCAAGCATCTACATTTGCAGATCACAGCGCACAACTAATAATCCAATAATTTGGAAATCCAGTATCGATTCAGCAATCAAAAATTTCTTTTAACTTTAGACTTTGGTTCATGTATACGTTTCTGTTGCAGATGTGTACCCATACAGATACAGCTAAGCTAAATGTGTGTGCGTGTGAATATGTGGTAGGTATATCTGTCTTCAGCTAGGTACACAGCAGCTTCTATCACAACTTAACAAATGATATAGTATGAAATAGGTACTCATTTAGACCTTATTAGAGTGTTATTCAGGCTTTCGGGTTCAAGTTGTTCAACCGAAGCTTTAATCTTATGCTTAGCACACTCCTAATCCAACAGTCAATACATGCCACCTAATCATGGCTAATGCCCGTACAACAATTTTCAAAAAGCTGCCTCTCCCAATACACAAATGTAAAAGGGTAGCAGAATGTATTATGGTTTAAACTAATCAGGAAAAATGAGACTTCCATTTGCAAAACCCATCCAGATACAAACTAACCTGTGTGCACAAGAGTATGTACTGCTGCAATGCAACGGCATCGAAAAGCGGCTTCGTTTCTACGCTTCTGTTGATAAAATCATATGCAATATCACTGTAATTCACTGGAAAGGGAACATTCAACCCTGCATTACAAAAAGGGGAAAACTAAATTAAACCTCACAGCAGGTAAAACTAGAAAAATATAAACAAACATATGGGTATCAAAACCAATTTGTTACTGTATCAAACATATATAGCCATACATCTGAAACTTGTCTAACTTCGCATACCTTCCTGCCTAAAAGGCCCAGTGTCATCAACCTGAGATGAAGTGCCTTTAGAAATTTTGCCCACTTCAGATGTATGAGCTGTTGTAGAAGTGTGTGATGTATCCAAACTGCAGTGTCCCACATCTGGGAGCACAATTTGCTCCTCACTAACTGAAGGTAGTCTTTGTAACAATGCAAAAGCACCTCCCTGGTCATATATCTTAGTTAATTCAACTATGATGCAGAAAATCCCTAGGACCAAGAATTAAAAAGAAAAAAGAACAAATTAATAAAGACAATCACCTGCCAGAAAGAGTAGCAACCATCAACCAACTTATTAGTCCTCCCCTGAAATCCAAATTCGACCCCATGTCGAAAGACCAACCAATCCTAATATAAGAAAAAGTTATATGTAAGAAACTACAGAGCATGTTCATAGAAACCATAATAAGAGGAAAGCTACAGTGAATATTACACACAGCAGAGTACAAACAAATGAAGAAATTACTTGAATAGACATCAATATTTATATTAAATTATATAGTGAATTATCATCCAATCTGAATCATACAACAAATAAAGAAATCTTACTATTAGTCTAGGCAAGTCCAAACGATTGACCTCATTAATCAGAATCATTGTTGCCAGCCCACAATAGGTGTACCTGATGAAAATGTGGTCAGTTCTATGTAAATGTTGTGCTACATAATACAACATAACTGTCACATGACACATTCATCTTGACTGGTGAGCAGATCTAGGAAGGAAGCTAAATACATTTCCTCTAAACGTTCACTGAGATAATTGACATCACTGAGTTTGCCACTTTGCATATCCTTCTTAAGTAATTTGCCAGACGTTAAAACAGGTAGAAGGTGAGTGAACGGAAGACAGGAAGCCAAAAAGACAATACATATTCAACTTTGGCAGAGGAGGCCACCCTAAGAGTTTACATAGATAATTTTATTAGCAAGTGTTATTCATAATAAGGCATATCTTATGTCATGTTATTACTCGGCAACATTCAAAAATAATGCACAAGGACTTTCAAGCTCATGATCAGGAGTCACTCTCCTCAACATTATCAGACAAAGGTAAGAGAACATTCATGTGAATCCCATTTATAGTCTTTAAATGTTGCTTTGCATAAATTTTTGTGGTCTATAAACAGATGCAAGTCTGATACATACCCACCATGAGCTTCAGAGCCAGGTTCCCCAGATATACCACCTTCATAAGTCTGACAACTGCAAGGAAACACAAATCTCAGTTTAAAAAAGCCATCCACAACGCGTACACAATGCAAGAATAATGCAAGTATGTCAATATATCTCAACCAAGGATGAACTCACTATACCAAGTCTATGACTGTCTAAAACAGAAAAGAAAAGAAAATATGACAACTTAGTAACGTCCAGTGCCACTAAAGATTCATGCTTTGGAAGCTCACCTTAAAATGTAATTACCAACATTATCAACCAGTTCATGATCCAGAATGTTCAAAACACTTGCTACCTGCAAAAATGAGTTAATTGAACATGTAAATAACTTGTAACTATGTAATATAGAACATGATAGTAAATAATACAAGCATATGTTCGCACGGAGCCCAATTTTAGAAATCTTTCTAAGGATGGTACTAGCAAAAGGATTAGACAGACCTGTAAGATTTAGGGAGTAGATAGAGGAAGCCTTTAGTCAATGGTTTATTTTGCAGATGAGTGTACACTCTTAGCACTTCAAAAATGGGTATGGACACCAGGACCATACACACACACATACAGAGAGAGAGAGAGAGAGAGAGAGAGAGAGAGAGAGAGAGAGAGAGAGAGAGAGAGACTTACAGAAATGGCAGTGTAGCAAGCCCGAATATCAATTTCTCCAGCATCATGCATCCTGAGGAAAAGTGATATACAAAAGTGCTGAGAATCACATTGTACACATATATATCCTCAGCTCACTAAACTCGTAAACACCAGTACATTGTTTGCTAACTTCTAAGAGTGTAGATCAAAACAACAATCATAATACTGTAGGAAATTGAGAGAGACAGGGATTATACCTGAAGCCCCCGCTTGGTTGTTTCATTCGCTGCAGAAACTTGTATAGTTCGCGTCTGAGTAAAACAAATCATGTCAGAGAATGGCAGTACTGTTAAATTCATTAAGTTTAATAAGCAGTATCAACAAACCACCTATTAATTGATGAAAGAGCTCTACGACCTCCCAGAGTAATCAGTGCACTGACTGCAGCATAAGTTGTTGCAAGATGTGGCATCTGATCAAATAGTGAATATAACCGTAAGTAAGGAAATCTGCAACAGACACTCCAAGCACTGGTATCTCAATCTAGTGTTCAGTAGAATCAAATTTCACGTTGGGATAAAAGCAGGACTATTAAAGCAAATCAACATAGATCAAACATCAACTAAGCAACTGAGGCAAATAGCTGGACTAATTACTCGCCTGTCCAGGTCCGCCGCCAAATCCACCATTCTTGTCCTGCAACAAGACACAACTTCATTTGAGAATTAACGTCAAACATATCATTCTAAAACTAGTTTTAGACCTAAGCAATGTACAAATCTACACAATGTGGGTCTGTGAATTGCGATACCTGGCAACGGCGGAGGAAGTCAATGATTATATTCTTCAATCCATCCTCAACAGGCGCCCCAAGTAAAGCCAACGAGTGCAAAATCCAGTAACACATCCATGGTCGACTGACAAAACAATCACAACCCAATTCAACAAAAAGTCATAAAAATCAAAACTTTGATCCAAATTTACAGATACTCATCAAATTCAGGTAATGAGTTACTTACTTAGCATCCAAAGATGAGAACGAGGCCGGCAGTATTCCGAGACCTCTCATCAAGTAGTTTATGTGATCATCCCGCTTAAGTTTCAACCTTTCATATCAAAATCAACCCAATTTAGAAAGATTCAAACTTCCTGAAACCCTAGAATTGATTTTAGGGTTTTTTAATTTGGGGGGTTTTGGAATTTCACTTACTTTCGGGTTTGGTCGCTGAGGGGTTGGCCCTCGAAGTGATTGTATATCCGGAGTACCTCACTCTCGACCATCCATTGCTCGTGCTGAGTCCTCGTTGCGACTGGAAACGCCATCTTCGTCTACCTCTGAGCTCCCTCCCACCAAAACGCACCGTTTTGCAGGTAGTATAGTTCTAACTCTTCCTACTCCCTAGTAAAGAAGCGGCGCCAATTTGAGTGTGCTGCATAAATAGTAAAGCTCTGACGTACTTGTGTCTTTATTATATAAAAAATAAAAAATACTTGTGCGTCTTGGACTTTTTTTTCTTTTTTTTTTAACAAAAACGTTAACCAAGAGTAACAAGGCACAAATGCCTTGAAGAACAGAAGGGGTACTACCGACCCAGCGAACATCACTCTAGCAGTAAGGGCCAATTTGGCTAACTTATGAGCTGTTGTATTAGATTCTCTATAAACATGAGTAAAGAAAGAAGAAGGGAGACTAGAAAGACTAATTTTGATATCTTCCACAATCATACCAAAACCTGAATTCACTACTTGTTCCGCAAGCAATCCTCCCCGCTATTACTTCAACTAAGTTTGGAGCATTGACATTCTTAATTCTAAAACAACACCCCTCCTACTACTTGAGCATCAGAATTTCTAAACACCACTCCAATGCCTCCTCTACTAGCACATATCTCAAACGCTCCATCCAAATTGGTTTTTAACCAACCAATTGGAGGAGCAGTCCAAAGTTGATACTAGCGGTTACTTCTTTGCTTCTTGACTATAACCGATTTCAATAATATGGCATAAGTACGAATCTGGTAGAAAAGATGGTTGTGGGATCGTACCTTATTCTCCCATAACCTTAGATTACGCTCCTTCCAACTTGACCACAATATCACCAGCAAAAGACATAAATCCTCTTTTTTCAATGTTTCAAAGCAGATAATCAACCAATCCATTATAGACATAAGTTGCACTATATATGGTTCAAAAAATTTCACGCAATTCCAGGAATAGCTTGTTGAAATCTCTGATAAAACAACAATCCCGGGAAATATGTTTTATGGACTCATACTCAGCATTGCAAAAATAGCAGCCAGCCTTCAAGAACACTTTTTTCGATCTTAACATGGAAATGGTAGGCAAAATAAATGAACATACACGCCAAATGTGCCTTTAATTTTACCTGGTAGACTTGAGAACCAAAGTTTCTTCCAAAAAAGAGACTGCCTCATTAGCATTAGATGATGATTGATTCGGATGAACCAACTAACTAGCAAGTTGATAGGCCGATTTTGTTGAAAATCTCCCTTTCGCATTATAGTGCCAGATGAGCTTGTCGAGAAGTACCTGATGTCTAAGAGGAATATTGAGAATCACCTCTACATCTAATTGTTCAAAGTGTTCTTCCAGAATCGGTTTAACCCAACAACGATCTTCGTAAATAAACTCATTAACCTGGGAACACCGATTGCTTAACCGGCTCAGTGGACGAAAGTCTCTCAGTCTAGGTAACCAAGGATCCTCCCATGCATAAACATAAGCACCATCACCTATCTGCCATCTAGTTCCATTGACCAATAAATCCCTTTCTTCAAAGATGTTTTTCCAACAAACAGAAGCATTAGTATCAACCAAAGCTGACCATAAACTGACATTGGGGAAGTACCTTGCTTTAAACAATCTACTGAGCAAAGAAGCTGATGACTTAACAATTCGCCACCCTTGTTTGGCCAGGAGAGCCAAAGTATGAGCATAAAGGTCTTTGAAACCCATCCCTCCTTCGTTTTTTGGACGACAAAGTCTCTCCCCCGACATCCAATGGATTTTCCTCTCATTGGGCTTACTTCCCACCAAAACTTAGACATATCTGGTGGAGTGAATTACAAAAACTTTTCAGAAGCAGTATACAACTCATAGAATAAGATGGGAGAGCTTGAGCTACCACTCTAATCATAATATCTTTCCCAACACCACTCAATATCTTACCTTGCCACCCTTCTAGCAGCTTGTTGCTCAACTGCTCCTTAACATAGTCAAAAGTAGCAGTTTTATTTATTCCCACAACAGTTGATAACCCAAGGTACTTATCATGTTTTTGTGTCTTGGACTCTTAGTGTTTGTTAGACTAGCTAACAAATGAGTAATGATCTAATTCTAATATGACAAGAATCATGATCACTTGCTTTATAATTCTACGATATCTGTACTTTTGTCTTTCAAAGTACAGATTACAAAATGAAATTATAGGATCACTGAGATGATTTGGACTTCCTATGAAATACAAATAGTCAAGTAACAAAGAAAAAAAAAAACTTTTCTGGTAGGTTTTACTTATACGACTCACAACTATACGATTAAACATACTGATTGACTGAATTGATAGACATACTGATTGACTGAACTGAGGTTCGTTCCACAAATGTGTGATATTGACCTGACTTGGTAAATTTTTGTTTGTAACTTTAGTCTCCCGCTCCACTGATCACGGAAACTACTCCTTATTCCTTAACACAAGATTCTTATGACAAGACAGAAATACCACCTCCCCGCAATAAAAGAGTTCACTCGCATAAGGTGTTATAATGGTTATTAACTATTTGGAATTTGCTTTAAGAATTCAAATTCAAGTTAAGTGAAGTAGTGTTAGCTAGTTAGGGTAAGATTAGTGGAAGCAGGCCGCCCACTTGGGATGCTACATGTCGGGTAAAGTTCTTGATCATATCCAAAATGTGTTGAAAGAAAAGCCTTCACTTAGATGTGACACTACTGCCATGCCTTAGGCGGCTCAATTCACCCAAAAACAGAATTATGATCAACAAATCCAATTTTTCTAAGGATAAGCCCACCAAAGATCACCAAAATCAAAGATTCTCCTCTCTCCTTTTTTGCACATTTTACAAAAGAAAATGGTAGACTTTATATTCTTAACCTTAGACTAACCTTAGACTATGTTAATCTTTAAGTACCTAATTAGATCTTTGGAGTTTAAGACAAGAGGTTATTATAAATAAAATTATATATAAATCCTTACTGGTAGGAGTGTAAAAGGTTGGAGCACATTAAAAAATAAAAATCAATGTAGTAACACTTTACCGCTTGCAAAGGATAATCTTTTTAACCATGCTTATAATAAGATAAAACTTCACATCACATCTCACATGAACTATTTTAAAAATCAAGATATATGTACTTACATCTCAATATACCGTTTGGTTGACAGTAATGTAAAAATAAAAATAAAATTTATTTTTCTTTCAAAATAGATATGTAATAGAATATGTTTTGGTATTTTTATGTGAGTGTTTGGTAGATATTAAAAATTTATCAACAAAAGGAGCCAAATTAATCTCTTTAATTTGAGGATAAAGAGTGTGATTAATTTCCTACATATTTAAGACACTAATATCACATATTTTACCCTAATATAGATGCAAATTGTGAAAAATCGACATAACGGTTCTTTTCTTGAAAATTGCCAGAAGAGGAAGAAGCTTTCTCCAGACAAGTACACTGTACACGTGTGTATCATGCATCTGGGAAAAAAAGCCATCAGTTTACGGTGTTTACCCAAATCGAAAAGACAAGTAACCAGTAAACCAGGTATCCAAAATTGACCCAAAAAAAAAAATAGGTATCCAAAAACAAAGAAAAAGACAGGTAAACCAGAAGGGAAGAACCAACGCCGAGGGCTTTTTCGTCAAACACTTCTTCTGTTTGGTGTTCTTGGACTAGCAGACTGGAGCTAGATTGTAGCCTATAAATAAAGCCGAGGACTCTGATCATAAACAACACAGAACCTTCTCACTTCTTATCTGATATCTCACTTTCGCACTTTATACTCCTCAATCTCCGGTCCTTGGTCTGTTTCCAAACATGGCTATGAAGGGTGCGATTGTCTCGGCTGCTAAGGCTCTTGCCACACCACGCTCATCCTCCACTATCCTCTCCAGGCACCTCCACGTAATTTAGCTTCTAAATATATTTCCTTTATATAGTTTTAGTGCTTATATATATAGGTGTTGATTTATGGGATCGTTTTTGTTGTAACTGGGTCCTGAGTAAGTGAAATTTACAGGCATCTCCGGGGAGCAAGAAGATTGTTGGGGTGTTCTACAAGGCGAATGAGTATGCCAAACTCAACCCTGATTTTTTGGGTTGTGAGGAAAACGCTTTGGGCATTAGGGACTGGCTGGAATCGCAGGGACACAAATATATTGTTACTGATGACAAGGAGGGACCAAATTGTGGTTAGTGCTACTTTTGTATAATGTGATCAGATTTCGTATTGCATGTAGATGAATTTGTCTGATCATTGACCTCAAGCTTGTTTATTTAATTGTGCCAATTGCTTCGGACGAGGTTGTTTATGGTTGAATTGTTTGTTGTGATGTTGTTAATGCAGAGCTTGAGAAACACATTGAGGATATGCATGTTCTGATCACAACCCCTTTCCACCCTGCCTATGTCACGGCGGAGAGGATTAAAAAGGCCAAGAATTTGCAGCTTCTTTTGACTGCCGGAATTGGTTCTGACCACATTGACCTCAAGGCTGCCGCGGCGGCTGGACTGACGGTTGCTGAGATCACCGGGAGCAATACTGTGTCGGTTGCGGAAGATGAACTCATGAGAATCCTCATTCTTGTGAGGAACTTTGTTCCGGGGTATCAGCAGGTTGTTAATGGGGAGTGGAAGGTTGCAGCCATTTCCTACAGGGCTTATGATTTGGAAGGGAAGACAGTTGGTACTGTTGGAGCTGGAAGAATTGGGAAGCTTTTGATGCAAAGGTTGAAGCCTTTCAACTGTAATATCCTCTATCATGACAGAATTAAGGCTGATGCCGAGTTTGAGAAAGAGACCGGGGCTAAGTTTGAGGAGGATCTTGATAAGATGCTTCCGAAATGTGATGTTGTTGTTGTCAACACCCCCCTAACAGAAAAGACAAGGTACAAATCTCCAGCCTAATCTTATTTTTTTCTAACATAATTGAGTGTCTAGACATTATTAATCAGTTCTTTAGTAGGTTCTCTCTTGTGTGGAAGTAGTTATCTGCTGTTAAACCTTATCTTGATATTCTATTGTTGAGATGTGTTCAAACTTAATGAATTATTAATATTGTGACTCAGAGCTATGTAGATAAGATGAGGTTACACTAAGATAATGAGTTTGAACTTTGTAAAAGATTGATGATTGGACCCAGGACCCAGTGGCATGTCTGATAAAAGACTAATCTTGGTCAGCATGTATGCGATTCAAACTTAATTAATACTATCTGTAATTTTTGACTCAGGGGGATGTTTGATAAAGAGAGAATTTCCAAGCTCAAGAAGGGAGTCCTGATCGTGAACAATGCCCGTGGGGCAATTATGGACACACAAGCAGTTGTTGATGCTTGCAACAGTGGACACATAGCAGGTATTACAGAATTTAATGAATTTCAAGAATGGAGAAACCTGCTGATGATACAAAATTTAAAGTTCATTGTACTCAGCATCTTTCTAGTGGATAAATTGTCTTTTATAACCAGAGTAACTTGAGAAGATGATTTGGAAGACAGTAGGCTCTTAATGTGGAGGATGAGTATGGAAGGGAAATGTTTTTAACCAAGGCCTACTTTTTTGATCTAAAGGCTCATGGTTTTATGTTATTCTGTAATTTTCCAGGATACAGTGGCGATGTCTGGAACCCCCAACCAGCTCCCAAAGATCATCCATGGCGTTACATGCCAAACCATGCCATGACCCCTCATACATCTGGCACCACAATTGATGGACAGGTACATAAAAATGATCCTTACAAAATGTTTTCTCCTGTAAATGCTTGTGATATCACTTCATCTGTTCCTACAATTCACACTGTAAATGAAACCTGTGCAGTTACGTTATGCTGCTGGTACCAAGGATATGCTTGACAGGTACTTCAAGGGCGAAGAATTTCCAGCACAGAACTACATTGTCAAGGAGGGCAAGCTAGCAAGCCAGTACCAGTGAGGAAGAGTACTTCTGAAAAACTGTTGCCAAAAGCTTTCTTTGGAAGAATAATGTTACTGATATAGTGATCTTAGCCTCCTTAGGGTCTGTGCACCCAGTACCAGTGAGGAGGAGTACTTCTGAAAAACTGTTGCCAAGAGCTTTCTTTGGAAGAATAATGTTACTGATACAGTGATCTTTTCCTCCTTAGAGTCTGTGCACCCACTGTTTCTCTCTCTCTCTCTCCCTCCTTAGTGACCCAAGCATGCTGTACCATGTCTATGTGAGACTCTTAACTTGGAATATGCTGTGTGGAAAACTTCCCTTGTCAATAATAAGAACTTGTTAGTGGTTACTATTTTCCATAATTCCATCAAGCCAAATTTGAGATTGGATTTTCTGCATAACATGGAACAAAGGACTGTCACTTAACAAAATGGCCATTAAACACCTAAAATTTCAAGTAAAAAATGTATAAAATGAGGAGAACAACAAATTTCAAGTCATGACTGATGCAAATCTGGACCGGAAGTGCAGTTGTTTTGGAGAGGTGTAGGGATGAGATTTGTTCATAAAAAGTGGAAGATCAACGGCCCTTCGTCCATTAAACTTTCGTTTCAAAAGGCGAGTTCGTCGGTCACCAAATTCTCATTATATTCCACGACTGCATGTTAGTGTGAAACATAAGCCACAACTTGGCATCCATTTCTATCTGTATCTATCTCTGAATCTGCAATAACAATTTGTCATCTCTCTCTCAGTAAAAGGTAATTTCCAAAGCTTGTAGCTTCGACTATCTTTCTTTGTTTTGTTCATTAACATTGGTGGTGATCTGCGTACTAAATGAGACCATGTAAAGGGTGATCTGATATTGCATTTGTTTATGTGTTTGTATTTTGTTGTCTATGTAACAGTTTGGTTAGAAATGGCGGATACAAAACCAGAAAAGAGGAAACCTGTTTTTAAAAAGGTTATGCAGCTGCAGCCGGACACCAAGGGGCACACTCTGATTGTAAAAGTGGTAAAGTTCGAAGATGGTGTTGCAGAAGGC
Organism: Fragaria nilgerrensis; assembly: GCA_010134655.1. Classification (NCBI taxonomy): domain Eukaryota; kingdom Viridiplantae; phylum Streptophyta; class Magnoliopsida; order Rosales; family Rosaceae; genus Fragaria; species Fragaria nilgerrensis. The sequence continues at coordinate 48,375,107 of CM020982.1, read as the reverse complement.
CCGTCCTGATGGGATCCAAGTTCGTCAGATGAAAATTGCTGAATGCTTGGTTGGAGACGAAACCGGAACCATCGTTTTCACCGCTAGAAATGAACATGGTATCCATTTTTGTTTTCTGCATTTTGATCAATTATGTATAAAATGATAGAGAAATTGTTGATGTATTGGGTTTCTTGAATCACAAGCAACTTTTTGAGGTTGGAGTGCATCTTTTGGTTGAGTTTTGTTCTTACTGTAACATGAACTTTGGTATGTGACAGTGGACATGATGAACCCTGGTGCTACCGTGATTTTGAGGAATGCGAAAATTGACATGTCCAAGGGATCTATGAGGCTTGCTGTGGACAAATGGGGTCGAGTAGAAGTGGCTGAACCGGCTAGCTTCAATGTCAAGGAAGATAACAATATGTCTTCGGTTGAATATGAACTGGTTAGTGTTGTCGATAAGTAGTAACGTTTAGATGAAGGTGCCTTCACATACCTTGCAATTCTTAAAGGTTTGGATACATTAAAGGTTCAGTTTTCTGGATTGGTCGTAAAATGAGGCCTAAGAACATGTAAAGTAAGAGCAGAAATGTTGAAGCTATTTCTAGGGTAGTCTAATTTACAAGGGAGCTAGGCTGTTTATGCTGCTTGATTGTTTTAACTCCGGCATGCTGCTCAGTTAGTATGCCATTCACGTATTGTAAGAGGAGCTTGCTTGGTTTTAACTTTCTCATTGTAATGAGATAATCTTATGCCTACAGGAGTTACAGCTAATATGCAAGTGAGTTTCTGCTCAATTCTTATTGCTATTTTGTTTCTGCTCTATTCTTATTGCTAATCATGTACCTTTGTGTCACTATGGTTCAAAAATACAAATAAAACAGGTAAATCCATAATAAAGAGCACTCTTTGTTTTGTTCGATCATGGATAATACAATTTCTGAGACCAATTTCGTTCTATTTTAGTGAGATTCTGTAGCGAAAATGCTGCAGTTTCTCATTCTAGAATTCGCTTACTACGTTCAGTTGTCTCTATTTTGTTGGAGGAACTCGAGGTCCTTCATTTGCATCTTAACAGCCTCTTTCGACAAGGGCCTTGGCTCCGGGAATCTGCCATCATCACCGCCTTCAGCTACCTTCTGTGCCTTTTCCTTGATAATCCGCTGTATCTCGGACTTTTCAACGGATGGAAACACAGCCTTGAGCATCACATTTAGCAGATTCTCATCTTGCTCTTCTACTGGATCCCTCCCAAAGCAACATATGTAAATCGCCTCAAGCGCTTTCTCAACCCGATTCTCCATTGGAATAACTTGTGTGTCAGCCTTTATCTTTGCCCTTCTCTACATACAATCACACATCCATTTCAGTAACAAACAACTAAACCATTGCACCATAACAAGTACCTTAGCTCAACTCAAATAAAATGCACACATGTGACGTAACTAACTAACCTCTTTTGCCTCATTCATCAAGGCAATGAAATTTTGCTCCTCAAACTCAATATCATTCGAAACCCTCAGCCTCGCGGCGCCTTCTAGAATCTCTTCAGACTTGAGAAGACCAGCGCCAACCGCAGCTACATAGCAGCACATTAGCACATACAGAGGATCCCCTGCCTGCAGCCACCACATTTCAACACTCAACTTTACAGTTCCTCACATTTTCATTTTCATACAAGCATAACAAGAAGAGTTTCATCTTCATACTTACCCGGCCTCGTCGTTCTTGGAACTCATAAAAAGCTCTAGAGTCAGTAACGGTGCACTTCTTCCCAACCCTTCTCCGAAACTCAGCAAAGTCAATAATCTCACCACCAATGCCTCCCTCATCGCTTAGAATGCGAGCTATTAATCCAACTACGGGAAGAGAGCCGATGACTTTGCTGGCGAAGCTGGAGATGGAGTTGGGGTTGTCGACGTAAGCTTTGACGGAGAAGAAGCCAGTGGAGGACCTGTTGGGTTTGCTAGTGTGATCGCCATAGATTTGGCCAATGTAAAGCAGAGAAGGTGAGGTGGGTTTGCCGGTGGTGTTGCACAGATGGCTTTTGGTGACGAAGATTTGGGGAGTGGGGTTGGGTTTGAGTCTGAGAGATGAAGAGGGAAGTGTGGATGCTACAACCTCCATGGTTGAGCTGTGCAAGAGTGGAAGGTAATCTCGTCGATCATTGATTGGCCTATCGTTTATATACGTTATCTTATCCAGCTTGGGAGACGCCGTCCCATTTTACAATCTACATTCACTCTGTTCATTTTCAAGATTTACGGAAAAATGGGAAAATAATGAGCGTGTAAATTGTGGAACGAAGAGTTCAAATTTTAATTCTTTTTATATTGTAATTATACGACACTAACATAAAATAAATGTCCGTATTATATGACACAAATATAAAATAAGCTCTACTGAACTTAAGACAACACAATACAATAACAGCACACGATGATATTGGTAGTAGTCATGAGAAACATAAACATAGAGTAAACACATACATGCATTTAAAAGATCTGCATAAAATGTTAGTTCAAACTGAATCAAGATTGACCTACATACCAATTTGTGCCGGAAGATCTTATTAAAATGCTTATTTTATCATAGATTAGATTCAATATGTATAACCTAATAATTATATATTTTAACGAGAATTCCATTGCAAATGTTACAACTGTTACACAATAAAAACATGATTCAATCACCTTGAATCCGTTGTTACATGATTCAATCACATTGAATCCGTTGTTACAAAATATTGTTACAAAATCTAGAATTGAAAAGGTGTGTGAAAAATTGGTGGTGGGGTGAGTTATTTGCACGTGTAGGGCTTATGATCTGGAATATTTACACATGCTTGTAGAAAGTGCAGGACACGACGATATAATATTTACACATGCACCTTTGACTCTCCCTCTACAACTCTCTCTCTCTCTCTCTCTCTCTCTCTCTCTTCTCTTTCTCTCCTTCACTGCAACAACCTGCGTCAAACCAAAAGCCCTAGAGAGAGGACCAGCGGTAATAAATAAATCAAACCAAGTAAAAATCAATATTCTCTGTCATCAATTAACAACCTCTTGCTTTTGGCGGCACAACTTCTTCTGTCTTTCCATTTTCTTGGAACCGGTGAGTTATGTCTCTCTCTAATCTTAATCATTGTCTTTCCTTTACTACTACTGTTGTTTGTTGTTGTGTGTTTCATCTCTGACCTTGTTCTCTTCACCCACTAGCAATGGGGGCTTACAACAACGACGGCGTTTTGTTGTCTCCGATATACTGTTCCGGCCAAGACCTCCGGTTCTCCAAGCACGTCCACGACAATGTCCACGGCAACATTTATCTCGATCCGGTACTCTTTCTATTTCACCCCATTGAGATTTTGTGAACAAAGTTGATAGCTTTGTTAATTTAGATATGGGTTTTTATAGTACAGTGGTTTTTGACTTGGTTGGTTTGGAAAAGATTGAAACTTTGGAAATTTTTAATGGTTGGCAATTGTCAAAGTTATGTACTTTTCTTTTTTGATTTGTGGGTGCAGCTTTCTTTGAAATTTATTGATACTGAGGAGTTTCAGAGGTGAGTTTTTGTATCAATTTTTGTATTGGTTTGATGACATTGTTGTGGTGTTTTGCCATTTGCTAACGGTTTCAATTTTCTGCTTTGGCTTGTGTCCCATTTTGCAGGCTTAGAGACCTGAAACAACTTGGTGAGTTTTATGCCCTTTCCTTGGTCTGTTATCGTATATGTCGTGTGTCCAAGTGTTTTTGATGAACAGTTAGTGCTCGTGTAGTTAATGTCTACAAGTTATGTTCACTGGCATACTTGTTGTTGTTCCAAGTATGTGCGGCATGCACAATTCTGATGTGCATATGCCTTCAGGATGTTTTTGATTAGGATTAAGTATTTAAGTTGTATATGAACTTCTACCAAATACAGTGTGTTGGCTTTGTGTGATTATTGAAGATTTCTATGTCATTGCATTGAACTTGCTATGTGCTTACATCAGTTACATGTATGTTTTGAAATGTGTCAGGAGTGACGAACTCAGTTTTTCCTGGTGCTGTGCATTCCCGGTTTGAGCATTCGCTCGGGGTCTATTGGCTTGCTGGTGAAGCTGTTCAGGGGCTCAAAAATTATCAGGTATGAAGCTGTACTTTATGTTACTTGGGTATTGTGAAGCAAGAATTACAAAATGCCAGAACTTTCTTTAAAGTCTTATATATGTTTGCATGTTTACAGGGTCTTGAACTGGATATCGACCGCTTTGATCTCCAGACGGTAAAAATTGCAGGTGAATACATCTGTTTTCTAAATGTTGTGTCCGCTGTTTTTTAGTCATCTGATAACTGTTGTTCACTTAAATTGTAGGTCTATTGCATGATGTTGGCCATGGACCTTTCAGTCACTTGTTTGAACGTGAGTTTCTTCCACGGGTTCAGAGTGGCTGCCATTGGTATGTTATACACTATCATCCTATATGGGAAAGTTCTGTTGTGCTGTTTCTCATCATAAAATGACAAAGGGAAAACTAACCTGTCATTGGGACATGCTTTAGCATTATATGTCTATGTGGTTTTGTGAAACAAATTTTTGTATGTTGAATCTCATACATGTACTTTCTGTTGTTCTAGGTCTCATGAGGATATGTCAGTTAAGATGATTGACCACATTGTTAATCAGCATCATATTGATATCGGCCCTGAGATGATTAAAAGAGTTAAGGTATGTAAATTAATGCCCCCAAACTGAGGAATCATTAATTATAGAATATATTATTGAAGTTCTTTGTGATTTTTAAAACCTAATACACAAGGATGTTTAGTTGAAAAGTCTGCTTATGAGTCTATGACAAGGAAACTTAGATTTACTTTTTTGAAATCAATGATTTTTCTTTTCCCTCTGCAGGAGATGATACTTGCTTCTGGAACTGCTATGCCAATAGTAAGATGTGTCGAAATAAGTATTATTATGATTTTGCTCATTTGATGCAACTCTTTGTCATCATGTTGGTAACATTTGTCTCTTTTTGTTTTATTTGATGTAGACATCCAGGGAGAAGCCTTTTCTGTATGAAATTGTGGCAAATGGCCGTAATGGTATTGATGTGGACAAGTAAGTAACTGTTGAAGGTTTCATCCCTTGTATTGCTCATCTGAACTCTAATTTATGTCGGTTTATGTGTCTTTCTTCATGGAATCTAATGCTATGGATATATTAATGATTCACAGGTTTGATTATATTATCCGTGACAGCCGAGCTTGTGGGCTTGGATGCAACTTTGAGTTTAAAAGGTTGGATGAACTAAAGTTAAACTTTTCTACTATTGGTGTAATATCAACTGAATGTAAAGTAATATAGGGACAATCTTCTCTAGCTTCATGTATTTTACTGCTCTTGCAGATTAATGGAAACAATGCGTGTTTTGGATGGTGAGATCTGCTACCGTGCTAAGGAGTGTAAGTGGTTTGTCAAATTAATCACATTTATATTATACTTCCTTATTCTGCTGCTGATGGTTGCTCAATATTCTAGATCTCACTGTCCACAAATTATTTGTCACTCGAGCGGATTTGTATCGAACAGTTTATACACATCCAAAAGTAAAGGTATAAAACAGAGTTCTTCACTCATATGTTTCTCTTTAGCTCCCATACATCTCCCATTTTTGTTTTTGCATTCTATTTCTTTCATTGACCTTGTTTGATGTAATTAGGATTTCAAAATTTTCTGACATTTTTCCATTTGTAGGCCATAGAGCTTATGGTGGTGGATGCCCTGGTGAAAGCAAATGATTATCTACAGATATCATCTCACATTGAGGATCCAGCTGAATATTGGAAGGTTTCATGAATCCAAAAACTAAGTTTTATTTTAGGTATAGTTCAGTGCTTTCACATAGAATTGTGACTTGGAGTTGTTCAAATGCAGTTAGATGACTCAATAATCAAAACTATTGAGACAGCTCCGAATGAAGAGCTGAAGGAAGCTAGGGACTTAATCCTGCGCATTAGGAGGAGAAATCTCTATCAGGTTAGCTGATTAAAATTCTCAGTTTAGTTCTTTCCTGTACACTGAAAAATCATAGGTCTTAACTTTTTGTGGGTTGATATAACATGATGGCAGTTCTGCAATGAGTATGCCGTACCCAAGGAGCAAATGGAACATTTCAAAAACATCACTGCTCAAGATATTGTTTGTTCTCAGGTCCCAACTTAAGCTTGCTTAATTATGACTGGCCGCTATCATTTCATTGCTGTTTTTCCTTTATCTCCTCTTACTTTTGTAACAGAAAAATGGAGGTGTTATGTTGAAAGAGGAGGATGTTGCTGTTACCAACATCAAGATTGATTTGACTCGTGGAAGTCAAAATCCCCTTCAAAGGTAACCTGATATTCTTTAACAAGCTATTTGTTCTGCACTTTGGTGTTCATCATTTAACTCTTCTTCTCTCCTGTTTCTGCATGCATCTCTTCCAGTATCAGCTTTTTCCAGGTACCCCACTTACCCTTCTGAGTTTATTTTTTCTTTTTTGTACTATTGGATGTGTTTTACCTTTACTGAGTAAAAATGAACTATTTCTGAGTTCCGAGTTTTATGGAACTGATAGCTGTAGGAAGCACATAGGTGGTTTGAATAAGTTGTATGTTTCTTTGCATCATCAAATCAAGTTTGATTTCTGTTCAGGACTATGAAAGTAAGGAGAAATTCCCAATACGTGATGATCGCATTAGTCACTTGCTTCCTACATCGTATCAAGATTTGATAGTGAGGGTCTATTCGAAAAAGCCTGAGCTGGTATATCAATTTATATGTTGCCTTGATTTGATCAGTTTCTTTTCACTATTGTTTCCTTCCAGTGACAAATCTCAATATAATGTACAGGTTGGGCCAATCTCTGAGGCTTTTGAAAACTTCCAGCTGAAAACATATGGGATCAAGGCACAAGTATGTCCCACTCCAGAGAAAAAGAAACGCCCTCGTTGTTTCTAACCATGGAAGCATCGTTGGTTGGATGATATTTCTTTTCTCACAACTTATCATGACAAATATTACTCGACCAGGTTAGATATATATATATTTTGTATAGGTGATGACCAGTCCCTAACTCTGGATATGGGATTATACCCCAAAGGCGCAAGTATGTTTTGGTTACAAGGCGCTATTTTGTAAACTTGTTTATGCCAGAATGAAGTGAAAGGGCTTTTGGTCCCTGTTACAAAGGATTCGGATCCTTAGTTGATGCTCTATTTCCTGGACAGATGTTCATGTCGGCATGAAATGTAGTCTGAAAATAGTTGTAACTCACAGTGGCTATCTGGTAAAGATGAATTTGGACCTGGAATCACGGGTCATTCAATCTCTAATCCTTCTCTTGCCTCCTCGTGACTATATTACCAGTGATCTCTCCTTTTGATGCTCATTTAAGTCAAAAAGTGTAGGGTTTCACATGCATGGTGATGCTATGTTCAACAATAGCAACCAGCAACTGATCTATTGGAAAGCTAGCACTGAACTGTATTACAGATAAAGGATGAAATATCTTTTGTTTGTAACAACTCGATACTCTTCTTGTTCATACTTCAAAAGCGCTTCATTTTGTGAAATCTTACCACTCTGTCAAGCGCATTGTTGATGTTGAGCCCAGGATATCGCAATATCAAGTGAAACTATTACTGATGGAACATGAGGATGAACTAGAATCAAGCATTGTGCATTTTCCTGATTGATTGCCATTGCATATAGCCTTACTACTTTTGGGGTCAGTCACAGCAAAGAAGCTACAACCTTGAGGGATCATGTTTCCTTTGTTAGATTTGAAACTACGCACCCAAAAATGGAACCTTTCTTATATGAGCCACATATGTTGCTCAATCATGAAACCGAACATACCCGAACTGGTATAGACAAAGCATTACTAGCTCGACCCAGGTTCTATTTTCTTCCATGCCAACCACAGATTCCACATTTGACCATAAATATCTCTGCCAACCCTAACTGATTCTGAGAGTTGGGACTTGCTTGGGAGGTAATATTTTGGGATTGAGGATTACACACTCTTGCCCTCTAAGCTTTTTGTATAAAAATGGAGAAGCAGAATAAGTAGTTGCTATTTCTGAAAATGGGTTTTGCAGTCACCAAATAAGAAAGAATATCATTGTGGCATTACATCCACCATGTGACTTGTATGCTGACCATAAAGTGAGCAACACAATCACCCAAAAAAAATATACATGTCTATTACATTATCACTTTATTATTTTAAATATTTATAATTCATCACACGTCAAAATTTTTAAAGAAAACAAAATAATTGTTTCAAGGTTATAAATTATGATGATCGATCCTAATGTAAACATATTCCGTTAAAATCGTATCATGACAAGCTAGACTTTTCAAATATATCTAACTCTCGTGTTCTCTAGCAAGAATAACACATCTCTCATTTTATACATGTACATTGATTGTAGAGGTCATAATCGAAAATGGTAGAAAATCTTTAAATTTATGAAAAATAGAAAATGAAGAAGAAAGAGATGCATGTTGACTGTCAAAATGTGAAAACAATAATAATGGAGATAGAGAGAGAGTGAGGAGTGAGAGAGGAGAGAGTGAGGTGGGTCAGAAACACACGTCGTCTTCAGGCAAAATCCATGTGCCCACATGGAAGATAGTGAGAGAACCGGAGCAGAGCAGTTGTAGTAGTATTTCTACTTCTTCTTCTTCTTCATCTAGTCTCAGTGACACCATCAATAGACACAAGCACGACACAAGTACACAGACACACTTCTCTCTAGTCTCCACAGAACACACATAAAACAAACCAAAGCAGAAACCCTTTCAAGTCTAAGGGGTCTGTCTCTGTGTTTGGATGTCAATAGCCTGAAACAAAAATGAAGGAGAAGAACGACACCGGCGGCGGCGGCGGAGGAGGCGGCGGCGCGTACGTGAGGGCGGACCAGATAGATCTGAAGAGCTTGGACGAGCAGCTGCAGAAGCATCTGAGCAGGGCTTGGACTATGGAGAAGAACAAGAACAGAGAAGAGCAAGAACAGGAAACAGAAGCAGCTAGGAGGGTGACGGTGGGGCCTACCAGGAGGCAGGAGTGGGAGATTGATCCTTCCAAGCTCACCGTCAAGGGAGCTATAGCCAGAGGCACGTTCGGCACCGTCCACCGCGGCATGTACGACGGCTTAGACGTCGCCGGTAAAGTTGATTAGTTTGACTAGTTTCCACTCTTTTCATTATTCTTGGAGTGTAAAGCATGAACTTTGTTGGCACCCATTTTCGATCTTTCTTGCGAAAGCTATGTGGTTTTGATGATGAATGATTTGCATGTATCAGCCTTTGTTTTCTAGAGGTGTCATTTGTGATGAAGTTTCAAGCTTTTAAAAGTTTCTTTGATGGAGTCTCTTTGAGATTGAAATTTCTTGTTTTTGAAGCATTTTGCTGTAGAGGAATTAGAGTTTATTGTCTTTTGGGTGGTAAATGACTTATAAGTCCTCCTGAATTGGAGTCTTTCTTGATCCAACAAAGGCTATTATTTGGTATTCATATAAGCTTCAAGGATGGTTGGTGTCTTGGTGAAGGGTTGGACTGCATTTAGTAGTGCTAGTTAGTTATGTTCTCTGTTCTTTGATGTGGAAAGTGTTGAACACTTGCAAAGATTGTGTCTTTCTTCCTTCTTCTTCTGCATATATCTGACTTTAATTGTCTAGAACTAAAAGGGAAAATGTTCTTTTGTGCTTTTCTCACTCATCATAGAGTGGCTGGCTTGTGATAGACCCTTTGCCTCACCAGGTCCGTGATTCACGGACTGGGAGCACTGGGCAGTTGGTTGTATTAATTGCACTTTGTCTATTTGTTATAGATGTGCACTTGGTATACACCGGTCTGTGGAGACAAAAAGTTGGAGACTTGAAACCAGTTGCATAAAAGATTTTGACTTACCGCAGTGTCTATTTATTTAACGGTTGAATAAATTGTCATCTTAATAACTCAGAAAACTGTTGTTTCAAGTGATTATACCCAAAACACCAGTTAACAGTCCAGGTCTGCTGGGAAAGCTATATTATAACTATGTTTGCATGAATGGTTGATGTTTTATATGGTAACTGTCACATCAGCTTCAGCATCATGTACCATATTTTATTTATTGATTGTTGATTGTTTTAGAAACTGAGAGCTGTTCTTTTGGTGAGTTCATAAGTAGGCCTGTATCATAGAAGTATATGTTTTAACTTGAAGTTTGTTTCTTTCAAATCTTAGTTAAACTTCTGGATTGGGGAGAAGAGGGCCATAGATCTGATGCTGAAATAGCTTCTCTAAGAGCAGCTTTTACTCAAGAAGTTGCTGTCTGGCATAAGCTTGATCATCCTAATGTAACCAAGGTAACGTTTCCATGTCTTCACTCTCAAACAATGCAAGCTTCAATGCTGCACTCAGTTGAAAAGTCATAATCGGGAAACTTTCATAAGTTATTGTTGTTCACACTTAGTTAGGCCTCAGTATGATGAAATTTTATTTTCCTGTTGTAGTTCTACATAATATTAGATGGCTAAAGATGTGTTGAAACAAGATGAAATTTAAATGTGGATCTTAGTTCTCAAAATGGGTCCAGCACCTACAAACTTGCGGGGGGTTGATTCTTATAATACGAATTGGGATGCTTATGCTGACATTGCTAGTGAATTCATGCCCAATTATTTGCAGTTTATAGGAGCGACAATGGGAACATCAGAGCTCAACATACAAACAGACAATGGCCAGGTTGGCATGCCAAGTAATGTTTGTTGTGTTGTTGTCGAGTATTGTCCTGGTGGTGCACTGAAATCTTACCTCATAAAGAACCGCAGAAAGAAGTTGGCTTTCAAAGTAGTTGTCCAACTGGCACTAGATCTTGCACGAGGGTTATATTCGCAGACTCTATCTATATATTATATGTTTCCTTCTCTGGACTTTGGGTGTAGTTAGAATCTTCCATTTATCGGCTGCTGTATATCAGTTACTGATTTGCTATTATATTATTAACTCATTTGGCCATTCTTTCTATTTCTGCAGTTTAGGCTATCTTCATTCACAGAAGATTGTTCACAGAGATGTTAAAACAGAAAACATGCTTCTGGACAAGACACGTACTGTGAAAATAGCTGACTTTGGGGTTGCTCGTGTGGAGGCCTCAAATCCTAATGACATGACAGGCGAGACTGGAACCCTTGGTTACATGGCTCCCGAGGTATATTACTTAGATCAACTTTATTATGAAATTTTCCATGAACCTCAGCACTCTATCATGCATCTCATGTATACATGCTAAATTGTGTGGGGAGTTTGCCCCTCTCATATTTATGGGTATAGCATGTAACCAGGCACTTGAAATTTCGCTTGCTGCATTTTTTGTTTCATCTCTCATGATTCATGGCTCTTCATTCCAAAACTCATAGTTGCTCGATTCAGATTTCAGTGCTTCACATTCATTTATTGATCAATAAGCTCCTTTGCAGATAATATGTTACATTCAAAAAATAGTTTCCTTCAATTCCTCAACACTTCTGTTTCTGATTTGTTGTCATTGACTTGGGTTGGGGCAGGTTCTCAACGGCAACCCATATAATAGGAAATGCGATGTGTACAGTTTTGGCATATGCTTGTGGGAAATATACTGCTGTGACATGCCGTATCCTGATCTTAGTTTCTCGGAGGTGACATCAGCTGTTGTCCGCCAGGTAGATATTTTATACTTGTTGAGATTTAACTGATGCATGAAAACTTTGAACACCTTTTTGAATGATTATCAACTCGTAGCCACTTATAGTAACATCATTATAACGAGTCATTAGTATAAGTCCAAAGCTAAAATAGATCTCACACTTCTATATGGAACTACAGAATCTGAGGCCCGAGATACCTCGTTGTTGCCCAAGCGCTCTTGCGAATGTTATGAAGCGATGTTGGGATGCTAACCCTGACAAGCGGCCCGAGATGGATGAGGTGGTGGCATTGTTGGAGGCAGTCGACACAACTAAAGGTGGAGGTATGCTCCCTCATGATCATCCTCAGGGTTGTCTCTGCTTCCGCAGGTACCGAGGACCCTGAAAGATCTTCTCCTTCATTGTGGTGCAAGAGAGATTATGGGGAGTGGAATTATTCTGCAAATTATTGAATTGGATAGATCTGAGTATTGAGAAGAGTCAAGTGAATACAAATTGTGGAGGCTGTAGGCTAAGAGGAGCTCTGCACTATCTGTTGCTTTGTTGGACTATAGATTTGTAAAGCTTTTCTTTCTTTTTGTCAAGTTAATCTCCTATCTATGGAAATGCATGTAATTTCACTAGATGTTTACTTGAGAGTAAATTGACCCATTATCGGAGCTTCCATACATGAATTAATAGGATCACGAGGATGTTCTTCTGATTATGACTAACAGACTAAGAGCTTTACATGTCTCGTTCTCGCACAATGCACTAATCCATACCCTTTGATGGGCAAATGGTTTCAAACTTTCAATTTCAGTGGATCTCTACTTCTCTGTTCTGTCATTAAAAATGAGCTTTGAACCAGAGGCTAAGAAATACATGAATCAATTGCTTTGAAGGTTGGTTCCATATGCGAGATCCCTTTTGGTAGTGCAATATATGTAATCACAACATCTGGAAAACAATAAAGAAAATTATTTCTGCTTATATCGAAAAAAAAAACCTGCTGATGAAATGTTTCATGTAATGATACAAATCGTAAAAGCTGTTACATATAGGCATAACCTGGACATGATTTCCGTCAATGAATACACTCAAAATGGTACAATTCTCTAGAGATGGACTTATAAATGGTTGCCTCGTATTAACTTGCACTTGCAAATGGAAGACATTAACAGAAGGAATCCTCGAAGAAATTTGTTGAAATGACCTTATGAGGGATATCACCAAAGTAGACCAAGGCTTTTGGCTAGCCAGCAATCTTGTAGCTTGGATTCACTAGATTTTCCAGGCCAGAAACAACTTGGATAGACTCAATAACATCACCAACCTTGAGATCTGCCAAAAAGTCCTCGTTTTCTGTAATGTAGCCGAACACTGCATATCGACCATCCAATATATTGGCATTACTGGGAGTTAGCTCACTTTCCTTTAGTAACCAAAATACCTGGCTTGAAGCAGAATTGTTCTCAAATTCCTGTCAACAAAAATAATGAGCAACTCTAGGTTAGCAATCAAATCAATCTGAGAAAAGATAAACACTTGAAGAAGAGAAATGGTTCTTACATCTCTGGCCATTGCCATTGTTCCAAATGCGTTAAATGGAAGCTTTGTCTGAGCCTTGTATAGCCCGAGTTCCTGGCAAATATATCAATGTCAAAACCACTGAGATCATTTCCAGTTATACTGCTTGATAAAGATCAGTCACACAGACAATTAGGGTTGATGTCTTCTACTTTGACTTTTTATATTGGGTTTGGTTCTTATTGTTTCCAGCTTTCATCCATAACACATATGCAATCAATCAACATAAACACACATACACAAAGGGAGAGAGGGAGTGACTAGAGAGGAGGAATCTTACTTCCAAAGTTGCTCCGTAAAAGGGTGCTTTCTCTCCATCCACAGAGATTTCTAAGGGTATGGTCCTGGTTTTCTCAGTACTTGGGTCAATGAAACCCTCTGCAGGTCCTTCAGGATCACCAGTTTGAACGACAAATCCGTCCGCTGCAATCAAGACAATGAAAATCTATAAGATAAGCCAGCAAGTACCAAGGAAAGACACTTAAACTAATATATATATATATATATATATATATATATATATATATTTGTGTGTGTGTATTTGTGCTGTGAGATTTACCTCTTTGGATTTCCATGCCATCATAAAAGTGTCTTTCCACCAAGTCTACAAAGTTCCCAGAAGTTACAGGAGCATTGTAACCATCGAGGACGATACGAAAGACACAGTCAGTAAGGTTAGGATTATCCTTAACCTTGACCTTCATATCCACAGTTGCTCTCCCCTTCAATAGAGGCATGCTCTGGTATTCTTCAGGAATCTCATAAGGGAATCTGTCCACCATGTCCTCTTCAACACTGCAGAAATCCAATTCCCCAGGAAGAGCTCAGCTGCAGTCAATGACAAGGGTATATATGAGACTACACATGTCATAACTACAATCTCATGCACTTAAACATCTCTGAGCTGCTCTTCATCAGGGCATAGATGGTGCTTTTCCTAATAAATTGCAATACCAGCTCCTAAGCCTGAGGGTCAGTAATCGTGCTATATCACTCCAAGTACTAAAAGTACTCATCACCAGTAATGTCTTGTGGTCACACTATCAGTCTTAGAGACTCATTTTTAACGCAAACGTTTTGGAACTCAAGACTTCTATAAATGAAATCTGAAATATGGACTTCTATTGACAGTGAAAATGCAGATTTTGGAAACCCTCTCGATGACATATATGGAAAGTGAGACAGTGAATTATGCTACAGCCCAAAATCAATTACATGGTTGAAACCAGACATGCATAAAGTTTGCAAGTTCTTCTTTCCATATGAATTGAGCTTCTTTAGAGGTCACATACTTATCTCGCTCTAGCCTATTAGTTTCACCTAAAGAAATAAGATAGTAAACCTTCACCATGCCATAAGAAATGCTTCTACCATGTACTCACCCTCCAACGTAGAGTAATAGTTCTTTTTGTTTCTTAGCAATCCCATCTCTATTTTTATCCTCCACAATCTGTTGGAGCTCATCCATTCCAACTTCCAACTTGCCAAGCAATTCAGCACCATGATCCTTCTTTGATTCAGCTAATCCAGACACAATTAAAGCCTTCCCCTGCTTCAGTGCTCGAGAGGCCTGCCTCAAATTCTACATACAAAGTAAAGTCTCGGTTACCATCTAATTCCTTCAACAAACCAAAAACAAACACAAAGAAAGATCAAGTTTGATGTATTACCCTCTCAGTTGAATCTAGTGCCTTGGCCCCAGCTATCTTGAGACTCTCTGTGATATCTTCAAGCGGCTTTTGCACCTCCCTGATAGCCTTGTTATTAATAGGCAGAGCATATCTCAACAACGCCCCAGGGTCCTTTATTGGAGGCCCCGATATCAGTACGGCAAGATCAGGCAGCACTGGGGTAGCTGCATATGATTCCAATGCAGGAACTCCTGTTATTAGCCCTACAGTCAAAGCTATCGAAATCGCACACTCCTTTATCGAAAATGAACTCCCTTTCTGCTGAAACAAGCAAACACTATCAATGTGTGTGTCTTAGCTACACACAACCATTGCACAACACACCCAACAGTAAAGACTAAAGACAAGAGTTCATGAATTCATCCATACAATCTACACATTTCCTCAATTTATTGCATTGAGCACAAATGATGAGAACACATCAAAATCAAGGGAAAGTTCAATGTAGGCACAAATTAGAACACACCCAAAATTACTAAACACTACAGTTCATGAACTCCACTTCCAATTTAGTGAGCTAAACATTACATTTTACTATGAACAAGTCCACACATTCTACAGATTCCTTAAATTCCCATACTTTGATTGAACAAAATGCAGAGCATACATGAAAATCAAAACCAAACTCAAGGGTATTCAAATCACATATACATTTCAATATTGCCAATGAAAAGATTAGAACTTGAAGAAGACCAGAACCCAAAAACGTCACCTGTTTGTTGTTCTGAATCCGACATTGAATAGAAGCAGGGGAAGAATGGTTGCGGGAAACAGGGAAGCGAGTGCCAACGTTAAAGGGTATGTTGGGTCCTAAGAATTTGGAGTGGCAGGAGATAATGGCTGCCATTGGGGGTGCTTACACTAGTGAAACAGAAGGTCTGTTTTTGTGTATAAAAGGAGGATAAGGAAATGAAGCACACAGATAAGGTGAGGATATCAGTCAGTTGGGTTTGGTCACTTGTTTACTTGCTCTGTTGGATATGACAATAATATAATTTTGGTGGGAAGCTAATGGCAGCCTGGCACAATGGGTCATCGTCAACCTCAGTCCTCATGATCTGGATAAGATTTTAGATTTTTGGTGAAACTCTTTTACTTGTTGATATTTTTAACATGATCCTCGTTTACTTTTCGGAAATACACTTTGATCAAAACCAATTTGACATAATTACATTGATACTATTATTTGCCAAGAACCATGTGTCGTGGTACAGAACGCGTCTCCAATTTAAATAACAATATTACATTTTATCGGTTGTGATAATTTTATATTATATAATAACAATATAAATATTGCGAACATGATGATTCACGATTAAGGTTTAATTTGGTATTGCTGTGACTTAAAAAAAAAACTACTACTGCTGCTATACTGCGAAAATAATCAGCTGTGAATTAAAACAGTTTTATGTTCGGTAAATATTAGTTTTAAAAGTGCTGCCAAGATAAAATTTATTAATTTATAGCGTTTTAGTGACAACTGCTTTTAAAAATAACCTTCAAGTTATTTCTAAAAGCAGTGACCTGTAATTTTTTTAAAAAAAAACTATTTTTTTTCATTTACCAAACACTATAAAATCTAAAAGCTCGACTAGAAACTGGTTTTTTTAAAAACAAAGTTGTATCAAACTAGACCTAAGCTCATTTATAAATACATCTTGGACTGTTGTTTGTTGAGGACTACAATTGGAATTTACCATGCCTCGAGAGAACCTATAGAAGTAGAGGTTGGAAAATTGTTAGGTGCATAATATAGTTGGAGACTCGGATGATTACATGATGTGAACTAAAATGTCACTCATAGGCTTATTAGGCTAGGTAGAGGTTTATCATTGTCTGCATGAGGTAGACAGTTAAGGTTATATAGTAGATACTCTTGGTTTAATTTCAAGTAAACATTAGATTAAGAGAAAATTTTAAAAATGGTACACCAACTTTTCGTCACTAAAAATTTTAGTTTATTAACTTTTTGAACAACACATTAGTACATGAAATAATAAACCCGTCATCGTTTCTGTACACGTTGTTAATATCTCTGTCGAGTGATCTGTTATGTGCTTTACACGAATATTTGGTTCCAGCAAAGATTCATTGTCTTGAGAAAGTCCAGTAGCCTCCCCCTCATCTTGAGATTCAACATTGACTGAGAAATTGACATTGCGGTTGTCAGTATTGTCATGGACATTGTTCAAGTTTGAAGCTTGAAAGTTTGATTCTTGGTTTGGCACTAGGACTTCATTTGCGAGCTGCTGTTGATCAGGTACTTGAGGCTCAAAATTAGCTTCGTGCACAGGTGGCTCAACATTTTCACTGATAATTTCTGAGGGTTCGATATCAACCTCTTTTGGTATTGCATATCGACAAAGGGGGCACACACGATTCACCTCCAGCCATTGGGAAATGCAGTGTGCATGAAAAAGGTTTGCACAGGGCAAACGAATAACCAGTTGATCGGCACTTCCATCTGCGAAGTCATCCATACAAATAACACATGTTGGATAATGTTTGATAGTAGCTTCTTCCAAACTACCAAGTCTCACTTTCTGCAATCTAAATGCAGGAATGAACTTTCCCCTATGATTTTGAAAGGATTCCCATGTAACCCTATCATGGATATCATGATAATCAGCCTCACTCAATCCATAGGTTTCCTCAATGCCTAACTGGTGAACAAACTTAAATTGTTTTGAAATGGGATGTTCCCTTGTAAGTCTATCGATGGTGTCCTGATCATCAAAACTTCCCAATAAGCGCACAGTCACATCAGCTACCAAAACAAAGACGCGACGCATGGGGATGGCCACTTCAACCACTTGAAACAGTTTCTCCAGGATAGTTGGCTGCTCCTCTTGTGGCACTCCCATTCTCGAAAGGTGCCTGCCCAAAATCTCTGCATATCCATTTCTGTGGTTGACACCAGTGATCAGGATTGAAGTTCTTCTTGTTGCAGCTATCAAACTCTCATAAGTGACGTCTGTTGGATCATCATGCCAACTGTGGATCTCCTTGATCAGAAAAAAGTTGATCGGAAGAAACTGCGGTCCAAGCGCAAATGCTTCTGTGGTATCTCTTTGGAACGCTCTACTGCAAAAATAATGCTTCAGTGGAGATTGACGACATGGTTGAATCAAGTAGTAGCATTCGTAATGTAGATTTTGCAAGCTATATATAAGTTATAACCCTAAATCAACAAGGAGAAAAGTCTCTCTTCCACCAAGATTAGGAAAATAGGAGGTTCTTTTATTATAACGGACTTATCACCCTAAATCAGTTTCCTACCAGGATTAGGAAAACGAATCAATTATTTTTCCTCTATCAAAAATCAACAATATTATATTCCAATCAGTTACCGAATAATAGAAGCAAATCATAGGTATAAATTACAAACAACAGAAAACTATTGAACTGCTTGTGATGATAATTCCAAAAGACGAGAACCTGAGAACACCCTCTGAGTCACCTGCATTAACACTCCAAAGCCTAGAAATAGATCGATACTAATGGTAACAGTAATTAATAATCAGAGAAATTCCTGATGTTAGAAAAAGAGCAAGCTTGCCTAACTTCAGGGCCGGGGTTTAGAACCACAGAAACTAAAACGGAATTGTGTCATAGATGACCAATCCAGGATGGAAGTAAATCATATCTTAAAGAGCAGGTGCCTTAAGATGGAAGCTGAAACTTAATGACCAATCCAGCAGAAGTAAATCAAATGAGAAACTGTGCTTGAGGACAACTTAATCAGGCATTACTGCAGGTCCTCAAAACTTCCAATAAGAATTATAATTAATAACCAAATTTAGTCAGACACTAAAGCTAGCAGCGTGACTGAATGTACAGCTTGACAAGACAAGTTTCAAAATGACATATCACATACACATGTCCTACATGTAATCACATCCAGTTTCAACTTGAAACAGGTAATAACTATTAATAGCTGTTTGTATCTAATACGTACCTCCAATGCCATCTAATACCTTGTCCTAGTCATGAAACCAGCCTCACTCCGACCCCGACATTAAATACCAGCTGCTGCCGGTGTACACTCATTTAACCACTTTAACTATCCATGCAATACAATAAACTTATAACCCTCATCATCCATATTTCATACAAATACCCAGCAATCAAATTGGTACTTTAAAGTTTTAAACTAAAGCAAAAACTCATAGGTGTGTAACTGAAGTTTGTTTAGGGTACAAATGAGTGAGAGGAAGAGAAAAGGAGAGAGGCAGTTGCCTACTCCAAAGACGAAAAAATCTAATACATCTAAAACAACGAGAGACAAAAATATCTCAAAAAGATGAATGTTTAACGTTGTTGAAAACGACATGTATTGATAGTATGTCGAATTTTGATGTTGGGATACTAATCTAATAGATTTTAAAGTTGATAATAAATAACTTGTAACTAGAGTATTATTTATAAAGTTTGCTCAGGTTCTCATTTGAAACCAGGGAGGAGTCATCATCTTTCTTCTTCTCCTTTTTTTTTTTTTGGTTACATTCTTCTTCTCCCTTTTTCGAGGAGAGAGGCTTCCCTCGTGGCATTTTCATTTAAGGCTGGGGTACGTGTCAAACATAGAATGGTAGAGGATAACCACACCTATAAAAATTCAGGGCTATTTTCGTCCATTACTTCTAGGGTCGACAACCTCGTCCGGTCGTCCCTATATATTCACATTGAAGATCTCGCTCTCTCTCTCTCTCTCTCTCTGTCTTCTTCTTCTTCTTGTGTAAAGATTGGATCTTTATCTATCTCTCACACACACCAGCACACAAATCCCTAACTATGAACCAGATTGGATCTTTGATTTCTCATCTTTGCTCAAATCAAATCCTTGTTTCATCTGCACAGAAACAAACATTCCCCAAATCAAATCCCTCTTTCATCTCCACAAAAACATGCCCCCATCAGTGTTCACCCCCAAAACACAATTCGTTTTTCCCAAAGGATTATCAAAGATGATAAACTGGTGTTCTTCTTCAGTTTCTACAGCAAGATGTGATCTGCTTTGGAAAACGCTCAATGATGCAACAAAAACTGTAAGTAACCCAATTCATTCACTGTTAAAGATTCAATCTTTGGATTTTGGTCGTGTTTTCAAAACAAAATTAAAAAAAAACCCTACTTTTCCTTGATTTCCGGCTTTTTCGCCGATCGGAATCTAACGGGGGCAGAAACGGAATTCCGAACGAGCCCGCTCGTTTTTCGGCCCAAAATTTCAAACAGCCCGCCTCCAAGTGTTTTGGTTCAAAATTTGAATGACACCGCCCCTTTGTGTTCACCTCACCAGCTCACTATTTAAACCCCCAAATCTTTTCTCTTCAACTTTTCACCTCAAATCTTCTCTCTTTTTCTCTGCAGATCTATTTGTTTTCACTGTCACCATGGTTATGGTTCCGATTTACTGTTCAATTTTCTGATCAGAGTTTTTCTTTTCAATTTTGTCAGAGACACTACTGAGAAGAATGGAAACAATGAGATGAGGATGATTGTGGTGAATGAAGATGAAGACACTACTGTGAGGTAATTTCCACGTTTTTTACTTTTTACTCCTACCGTCAGTTCTGATTTACCTGTTAGTTTTTGTTAGAGACACTTCTGAGAAGAATGATAACAAGAAGATGGCGGACAATGCTAAGATGAAGATGAAAACACTACTGTGAGGTAAATTCCACTTCTTCTTTTTTACGTTTTTCACTTTTACTGTCAGTTCTGATTTATCTGTTAGTGTTTGTTCACTTATCCCTGTAGCTGTGAGAACAAGATGAAGGAGAAGAGTGCCTACTCTCTGGCTGCCTCTGTTATCGAATCTTCCGATGCTGCTACTATCAAGTAAACTTTAATTTACGTCAGTCGGATTGTCTTTTTACCTAAGTAATAGTTATTATAGTCAGTTTCTTGTTTAAATTTGATTAGAGGCGCTGAGAAGGAGAAGAAGGGTGCGGCCACTGAGGTTCCGTACCTTGACCTTGCCACATTTGATTGGAGGTAGTTCCGCTTCTTCTTTCTTATTTTTTACTTCTACACTCTATTTTGATTTTACCTTAACGTTTTTGTCGAATTTTCACACTAGATCTGATAAGAAGCTGATCAAGAAGATGATGCAGAAGAAGAAGCCAAAGATGAGGACGATGACCATCAATCTGGTTCCCTGGACCCCGAGGGCACTCTTCTGTGAGGTAATTTCCATTTCTTTATACTTTTTTTACATTCAACTTCTATTTAACTGATCACATATTTAATTTGATTCACCTCGTCACATATTATAATGCAATGTCTTTGTTCATTTATCTCTGTAGACCTAGGAAGAAGAATATGTTTAGATGGCTCGATTTGGCTGCCTCTGATGTTCAAATCTCCAATGCTTATACGAGGTTATTAAGTCTTCACTTTTACACTTATTTTACCATTACTTCAGTTTTCCGGTTTTTACCGAGTAATCGTTATTATAGGTTGGATAATGGCTCAATGTGGGAATATCAGAAAGAGAATTGGGAGAAATTCAGGTATTTGTATTTATTCCTCTTCTCTCTGATTGAATTTGAACTGTGATTTGCAATTGAATCTTTATAAGTGATGGTTTATAATGTACTATACTTTCTTATTAGAACTGTGTTATAATTCTGTTTTACCATCATGATTATGATTAAAATTGGAATGAGATACTGAAGTATTTGATCGCTAAAGCCGAATTAATTTGATTAATTGTGATTGATTCAGTGCTGAGGCAATGTTGAAGGATGATCACGCTCTTGTGGTTCCGCAAGTTCCAGAGGAAAGGGAGATCCAGAACATGGCAAGTTGTTTTCCCCTTTGCTCCTACCTCCCCTGTTCCGTCCTTTGATCCTGAAAAGGTGAGAGAGCTCGCTGCCATGGCAATGGTAAAGAACATATGTAGGCAAAAGAAAGTGATGGTAGTTGTAAGCAAAACCAAAAGTGAAGGAAAATATAATGAAACAACTCTTGTGTTTCCTGCTATCTTAGATTTTGGTTTAAACATTACTTGTGTCATGGTGAAGGTTTACATTCAACTTTATGCTAGACTGAGACAAACAAATTATCTGTGAATATTATGGATCGTCACTTTAAAGTAGTTTTTGGTGTTGAAGAATAGCTTGACATTATCATAGTCTAGACTGATCAAGCTTAATCTCTTTTTTAGAGGTCTAAGCCTGTTTTCAAAGTAAAAACATTGCATTCAGCTGGATCATGTTCTTTGCTTTGAGATTTTCAGATGGTTTGGAACTCAAAAGCACCTGTCAAAAATTGTATATGTTCTTTGCTTCAAAAATGGTTTGGATCATGTTCTTTGCTTCTATCGAAATACCTTTCCTCCAATCTCCCACATCATATTGCACGTACCACTGGTTATTTGAAACCTTTGTAAGATGAAAAAAAAAGTTGATTAGGAACCATATGCGGATCAATATGCACCTTCTTTCCTTTCCGCAAATCAGAACGATTTTATTCCACACACTGAAAACAAAATACAAATTAGGGACTGCTGCTACTTATTATGAGTGCAGGTCTTATCCGTCAACTCTCCCGTCATGCTGTCAGGGATTCGATGTGCTCGAACTCTTCCATGGGTGCACGAGGCATTTGGTATCGGCACAAGGGACAAGTGCTATCTCTCTTCAGCCACTGGACAATGCATTCTACATTTCTACATGGTAATGGTGACAACAGGGTAAACTAGTAAACCAGTTTGTCGACACGTTCTACAAATTCCTGGATGCAACTAATACATGTTGAAATTGATTACATTTAGTTCCAAACTATCAGATCCACTTTCTTCAAACCTTAAATCCAGGATCTAGATGCAGGAACAGTACGAAGTGACAGATATAGTCTTGAGGTACCCTCGAGGGTCAAGAGCTCCCCTAAACTGTCAGGACAAGCCTTCTAAACCCCTAATCCCTTTAGTAATGACCCAATTAGCTGCATAGTTTAGCTTTCACTGTAGCTTCCTTGCCATATTTTGTAACTGAATAACGATTATGAAAGGAATGATGAATATTTCTTAATCTCCTCCTTTCCCCTAGTTTAGTACTGTGTACCAAATATCTGGTATCAGAGACGGGAATGGCCCGGCGAGAATCGTTCAGACTTCCGATCCCTCCACCGCCCCTCCATCCTCCGCTGTGGTACCTCCAATCCCACCCTATCACCAATGTCACCCACATAGCTTCATCCTCCTATATCTAGTAAGAGTAAAAGTTTGATCATGATAACAGTCTCAGATACATTGACTGACAATATCTACATATGATCTCCTTTGCAAGCATCTTAGTTTCTTATAACATGCTCTAGACAAGGATGCATTAGGTTAAACTCGTAAAAGGATAGATGCAATGCGTACACATGAAAGCACTAGGTGATCAGATTTCTGGAAATAATGTTTGGTTTCCTATGAATCACATAAGGGGCATGAATAAACGTTAGAATAATTGATCCCTGTGGGATCTTACATTTATGGCTTAAGAAAACATGATACAGGGATCAAATAACACAAGGAACTGAGATAATGTATTAGTACAATTCCGATGATCATCATTACCAGCCAACATATTCGCCACTCAAAATTAAAGGTAAGTGTGCATTTTGGCATCCGTTAGGGATTTGAAGACTCGGTCTCTTCAACAGTCGGCATTGGGTATCGACACATAGGACACAAGTGACTCGTCTTCAGCCACGGGACGATGCAATTCAAGAAGATAAATGTGTGCGCAAGGCAAAGGAGTAATCAACTGATCAACACCGGCTTCAGCAAAGTAGTCCATACAAATAAGGCACGACGGGTTCTGTTTGATAGTAGCTTCTTCCAAGCCATCAAGCATCACTTTCTTCAAGCTGTTGATGATGTAGTTGCAGGAACAAACCTGACCCTGTGAGTTTGAAAGGATTCCAAGGTAAACATAAGACGACGCAGTAACAAGGCAAACGTATGACGGTGATAGTCAACCTCACTCAATGCATATATTTCAGAACAGACTTCACTATCCTCACTGGTGCTATCACGATAATCTACTCTTATTTCGATGGGACACAGTCGACTCAAGTCAGCATCATCATGATCATCAGACCGCACCTTCACATCCGCAATAAACACAATAATGCGGCGCTCTGGAACAGCAGCTTGCGCCACCCGAAACAGTTTTGCGAGCATAGGCGGGTGCTGCTCTAGGGGGACACCTAATTCCGACAGTTCGCTGCTCATAGAATCATAGAAGTCTCGCCTGTGGTAGGCACAGGAGTAGGGGATGGATATCCTTTCTTTATGAGTGGAGCCTGTGAAAATTTCACAATTAGAAGCTTGTGAAAAACTACGGGTTTGCTTGAAGAGATAAAAATCAATACGAAGACAGTCATCTCCCGCTTCTGGTTCTCTTATTTCTCCAAGGAATGCTTTGCTAAAATAATGATACTTCACCGTCTCGGTAGCAGGTAAACTAGAACTCAACTAAACAGAGCCGTTTAGTGTAATCGATAAATGAGAGGTCGTGAGTTCGAGTCACAGTATTGTAGCACAATTGTGCATTTGATCAAAAAAAAAGAAAAAGTAAGTCTACCAACCAAATGTGTGTCACGAAACAACAAACATACTCTTATCTCTTTTCAGCAAGTCAGATTACTGGATCAATGATCCATGGATGATCATATATACATTCATGCAGGTCTAAGATTGTGGTAATACTAACGAGTGCTAGAGACTTGTGAATGACTCAATAGCAATTAATTGGAAAAATAATGAAGTGAACATCGCCAAAAAAAAGCTTCAAATTCCCAATATCAATATATGCAGCTCAATTACTTGACTGCACAAAACCAATTCTATACTTACAAAAACCAGAAACTTGATCTCAAAAACATACAGAAACTAAAAAGGACAAAATTTTTGAAGCGATTGGATGGATAAGAGATAATTATACATTAGAGAGTTGCACTTCATTAGTAGCCTTGTTGGAATGGTCATCATCTTTTGGTGTAGTTTTGCGGTATTTTCCGTAGACTATCAATTGAACTAGTCCAAAAAATGCACCAAGACCGTTGCTTATCTGCATTAGTAATTAGATACACACGCGTTAGTTAATAAGGTCAATCACCCCATCATCATAAAAATTGATCACTAAGAGCGAAATAGTTACCAAGATGAAGTAGTCAATTTTCCCAATAAGAGCATATGCGGTCCAGCAACAACCATTCATGAAGTTGGCCAATAAGATATGGAATGGCATGTACTTCACACTCTTAGTTCTAATGACATCTCTCTGTTAAAAGTTAAAACCAAGTCAGTGAGCTAAATTGTGAGGTATTACACAATAACAAATATATTTACATTATAAAGTATGACATACCACAGTGAACAGAGGAGAGCTATACATGATGACATTGAAGACATCACATATAATACCAATCACGACAGCCCGGTAAGGTCTATTCATCGCCATCTTATGCTCGGATATTGTCAACATAGTTATAACCACAATAACGGCAAACAAAACAATTTCACCTACTAACAATAGGATAACCTTCACCTGCAAGAATAAAAGTGAAAGATTAAATATTTGAAAAATAAATAAACGCAACCCGGTTGTCAAATTGTGTAAATGAATGATGTATATATGCGTACCCGTCCTCTTTTTGGAGCATAAAATAAGAATATTCCAATATATATAAGCTCTATTACTAGCCCAGCTCCGTTAATGGTGACTACAAGAATGCTGTTTGGATTAACAAACGGCATTCCGTAATAACACCAAAACAAACAGTTCAACACTGTTACAATGTAAATCTTTGGATCGAATGATTCAACATCTTTCTTTTTACATATCTTGATGAACGTAGGGCTGTCAAAAAAGAAGAATATTGTATCCAAAGCATTAGATGTGATGAAAACCAAATCTGATTCAACTGATAATCAACAATTGAGCAACCAAATCACAAGTCCAAATTTAACATATATTTTAACAAATAAGAGATCAAGCATAATCCCAATATATATCTCATGCCCTAAACGAGAAGCTTTGATACAATCTTACTACCCGAGTAAGAGATAAAGCATATAAACCATAGGTAAGTGGAACATATGTAATCACCAATCATATAGGAAAACAAGTTAGACAATCACATAAGTTCATATCAATAACGATTAAGTGCGATATGAAGAGGCTTACATTGGGGAAAGGAACAGAAATGCAGATATGACGTTTCCTGCACGCAGAAAATTTAAACAAACAAAATCAACAAACGCCTTCAAGCCATTATATTAATCTATTCTAGCTATTTTAACAGATCGAGAGTGTAAGAGAGAAATGAGAACTACGGGTTTAGAAGCAGAGAAGAGCATCAAGAACGTACCAATAATACCAACCACAAACCTAATAGCATTTGCGTTCACCATCTTTGTAAGAAGAATGTAAAAGAAAATATGATTGAAATAACAGGGATATCGAGAATGAAATTTTGAAGAAGTAAATGCTCATATATATAGTGGGACTTATCAGTGTCCAAATGGAATTTCAGTATCTGGGAGATTATCTCACTCTTTCATATGATTAATTACTTGTTCTAGTAATAACGAGATTCTCATGTCTTTGGTGTACGTGTATGAGGTTATTGGCGGATATATTAGATCAAGTATTTATCCTGGAGGCACTATCCACAATTACCTCTTAATCTGGCATTTATCCTGGAGGCACTATCCATATTTACCTATTAATCAGGTCATACAAATCAACATATAATTACAAAGATTTTTTTGGTCAAAATAGTTACGAAGATTAGACTTGGTGCATAATCTAGCCTTATTTTGGTATGAATCAACGTACAGATCGATATTATATTCATGGCACATTATCAAAGTTGGGATTGGTTACCATTTAGCTAATCAATTTCTATATGCGCTGCAATACGCATCCATATATATATCCATTCATGTCAAAAAAAAGAAAGGAGGAGGATAAAACCCTAGCTACGCAGTCCCCGTCAACTTCTAGAAATTGCAGACAGGTGCCTACAGATTATGGTCTTTACCATCGACCCACATTTTGTTATTTCTTCCGATGATGCAAGTCGTAGTACGTACTTCTGCAAATAAGCAGGTGTTGCATTTAACATATTAGTCGTCTGGAGAGAATTTAACAAGAATCAGGATCAGCTTAGTAATATGTTCTTGGCCTTGTTATGTAACAACCAAGTCCAGTCCATTGAGATATTGTCCGCTTTGAAGCCAAAAGCCCTCACGGTTTTATTCTTGAGGCTTTAAGCCAAAACGCGTTTCAATATAAGGTGTTAGTTCTGCATATATAAGCACAACAACTTATCTCCACCGGGCGATGTGGGACGGGTGCACCTACTAGCCTGCCTGCCTAGTTAGGTCACCACAATCCACCTCCCTTAGGGAACCGACGTCCGCGTCGGCACACTTTCAGCCAGGGACAAGCTCTGATACCATTTGTAATTGCCCAATCTATGTTTGGTGTTACTGGGTACTAAAATAAATAAGCTTACGTAACACATTGTTTTCATTTTGGCCTCCTTAGATGATGTTATTGTGGGTACTCAAATAGATTATCCTTAAATAGCACCATCATTCTAAACCATAAACCAAAGTTACCAAACAAACTACCATCTAATCTCATGCAACACCAAACATGGGTTAATATTAGTACAACTTAAGACACCCCACATAAGTACATGATAGTCTTAAAAAATAAAGAGGTCTAATGTAGTCTCAAGTACCAAACGTGGACATACAGTATAATTTTTTCTGTGACAGCTTTCTAGTCTATAAGAGTTGATGGCTGACACCGCGGACATTCTCAATGTCGAGCAGGCTCCTTAATTTATTGTATGTTCGGAGTAGATGATACACCGTATGTTGTTGTCCATATATACTCGTCTTCTGGAGCTTCTCACGCTACGAGAGTTGCAGGTTATCATTGATCTCTTTAGTGCGATTGTTCTCATATGTAAATTATCTGTTATCCATATTCGATCAGTTCTTGGTAAAACTTAGATCGAGATTGGCACATAGCTAGCTATATATGCACACTTCACCATTGTAGCTATGTAACTCAATTCACTTTTTCAACATTATGATATCGAGAATGGTCAAGAAGCAATTAAGGAGTACAAAACTAACTCTTCTACGCTTTGCAACATAACAATTCTGTAAGGAAGTTGATGTATAGAGAAAAGATGAACAAAAAGATTAACTGATTATGGATGATTTAGAAAAGATTATGGATCGAGAAGTACCCGTGCAGAAAAGCCTATGAAGCAAGTAGTTGATGCTGAAAGGATTATGGAGCAAGTTGATGTAAAACAGGTTGCAGCAAAGTTTCTGGAGCAATTGTAGAGGTCCAAGAGTTCCCCCAGGATATAGAGATGGACTTATTAAGTTATACCTTATCTATTTTGATCCTTTTTGCTGTTACATGGTGTGTTCATATCAGTATGAGGTGCACAATACTGTAGGTTGTTTTTTGAAATTGATTACCTAATACTTAAGAGAAAACTTTAAGGAATGCTAGTAAAATATATAGTTGAAATGGCCATGGTCGACGACCATTATCAACCATGCATTCACAAATCACAAGGTCGACGATGACACAAAACATATCTCAAAAGCATTGTTCCTTCTCAGGTGCCTGGTGCCCTTCTCCTTTATACGTAGCTTTCTGACTACTCTCTATCAATTCCCATTGATTAAGTTCACCAAGCTAACTTATTCACCAAATTCATTCTCCTCGATATCGATCCCCACTTTCTGTTAAAGCCAAGTAGCTAGCAGATGGAGGTGGACGATTATTAATTGGACCAACTTAAAGTCCAAATCTCCAATATATATCCATGATCGATTCTAGTGAAAAGATACCACGTACCCCATTCATTTTAGTGTATTGCCTTACCAACGAAGCAAATTATACTACAAAAGCAAACCACCCAAAAACCCCCGTCCCAGGAAAGAAAGAGAGATAAAGAATATTGATACTTTTTTAACGTGTGGAAGTGAATCATTAACATATAGATAATTTTCTTTGATCGTATACGTACATATACATATACATATGAGTATATGTATATAGCCAAGTCCATTACAGAAGGAGAAATGTAGTGATCGATAACGGGCTGTTTCCTTGATTCCATTACGTACGTGAAGAGAATAAAAGCTGATCAAATCGAACTTCCAAATGTTTCGTTCATATATAATTCGATGATTCCGTTAATCGTTTCCCATGCATCTTATCTTTTTTGCATATATAAGAAAACTACTGCAGGCTCTTAGTTAGTTAAGACTTGTTATCTTCTGGGAAGAAGTGAATCACATTCCTTATCTGTGGGGGATCGAAGTGTTTTCTATAATCTCTTCTGTTTTGATTCCCTTTCTTCTTCTTCTTATTCAAATGGGAGACTACAGATATTCCCACATTGCAAGCCATTGGTAGACAACTGGCCAACACATGGAAAGAGGGCATTTCTCTAAGTCTCTGATGAATAATCAATCTGTTTAATTTCTTAAAATCAATAGTACTTCAAACTGTTCGATTCAATTAATATTGAAATTATATATGTTAATTAGATCGATCTGTAAACAGGATTAATGATATAAAATCGATGGAAGATGCCGCTGACACATGCACCTCCATCATTTTCTCAATACACATCACAGGCATGCCTAGATCGATCTAGATAATCTCAACTCAATGTTGTTCAAAATAATGGACATTTCTTGCAATTTGATCAAATGGTAACTAAACAAAATGCCCATGCATGAATATCTCTTATCATTTTGTTTATGTTCTAAAGATCACGTTTAACGTAGTAGAATTAAAGGCCTTGAATCATTAAACTGTGAGTATGTATGTAAGTGATCTGTCACTTTAAACGACTCCTAAAGACATTAAAAATGTTTCGTAATTAAACACTAACTTAACGGAGAAATAACTAACCAAAAGTATGTATGTTTTCTAAAAAATGTTGTTTTGTGCTTAGCTTTTTCTAGCTAGCTAGCTTCCTATTTCCTTTATCTTCCACTCGAAAATTAAAGGAAAGCTTTTGATTCTTCGGGTCCCATAACCGAAGTGCAGTTGCTAAAGGCCATGAAAACGATACCTGAGAAAGAGAAGAGTCGATCTAGGGTTTACTATTCCCTGCAACTACGTATACATATCCATACTTAATAGTATTCATCTTATTCTCAAGGGTTTACTTTGTTCTACATATATTTAAACACATACAGAAGACTAGTCTTATATTATTATACATTTATATGTTACAATCAATCAGAGAAAGGAAAAAGAAAAGAAGAGAATGGGGTACTGCATGTGGCACCATGGAACTAATTCAGAACTTCTTAATCAAGTGCTTCATGAGTGCGTGGCACAAGCACTAAAATATGTATGGTGTGGTCACCTTGTATTGTATATGTTATATTTGTGTGAGTGTGACTGCGTCACTTAGAGAAGAGAATAGTAGCTAAGCCGTATTTATATAACTTTTTAGTAGTGTTTGAGATTACAAGTCATGTCTACATGAACCCCACCATTTTGAGTATAATCCATGCGACTCTATTCCACTCCACTCATCCCCAAGATACCTTTGGTTTTCCTGGCCTCCCCTTCTGTTTCTTCGTTTTGGACATTATTGGTTACAGCCTTACAGCTACTTAGCACAACACTAAAGACTTTGTTTTGTTGATCTGCAACCACATCACTCTAAACAAAAACAAAAGGTTTTGATCAAACTTTTATTTGTATATATACTTAACAATAACATATCTATTAGTTAAACAACTTTAAAACAACAACAACAACAACAAAAACCCACTACTAACAGTCGATGGCTCAGAGCGAAGAATTCCGGCCAACCAGGAAGGCCATAGGCATAGGCTTCGTGAGACTTTATCATCTCAACGGACCATTGATCTTATATATGTTAGTTCTTAGTTCTTACCCACAAACATTCCTTACGAAGAAGACAACCAAACCTTGCTAGCTGAGCCCGACTTCCCTAGTTATATATGTCCACGTCCTTAGTTATATAATAAAAACCAGCAGGTGAATGAGGTTAGAAACCAAACCTATCTCCTTCCTTTGTTAATGTACTAGAGACTCTCAACGATTTAATTACTTTGATCACATTCATGGTAGCAGATCAACTCTCAGCTTTTCTAGCTTTTGAACCAGTATAGTTTTAGAGTTTCTGAATCATAAAACAAACTTCCAATAGAAAAAAGAAACAGTCCAAGAAATGAAAGGTAATATTGAGATGCTCCATGATGAGCAACTAGATGTGCAAATTGGAGTTGCAGAGACATATATATCTGGCAGGATGAAAATCAATTTCAAGAAGAAAGAAAAAACACAGATAGAGAGAATCAGAACCATTTATCACAACGCAGCAATTCCGGTGATCTGGATCCGACAATTCCTCGACCACCAAGCATGGGCACATATTATATACTGCCTGGCAGCTATCCTCATCTCCATCGCCCCCCATATGAACACATGAACAATTGGCCCCTCTGTAAACCCTAAACAATTTCCATTTCACTAATTAATCTCTAATAATCTTTAGTGCTAATTAATTATTCTCTCCTCCATTTTCAATAAAACTTTTCTTTGTAGTTTTTGTTATGTGACAAAGCTGAAACAGACGTTTTGTCATCTAAAGATATAGAAATAGTTTTACAATCAAAATAATATTTGGCAATCGTTATCTACACCCGCAGTACGTGTACGTCCAAACCCTAAGAGAAATTCTACTTGAATTACCTAACGGTCCCAAGAAAAGCTGTAGCTGATGTCGATTTCAGAGGATTGTTTGGTCATTTAAGACGCATGGCACCAATATAAATCGCGCTGGAGTCACCTCTCTCAACTTTAGCTGCAAAAAAAACCTTGAAAAACACTCTTTTTTTCCAACTCTCTTTCTCGCTAGCCGGATATATAAGCTCCGGTGAACTTCATATATCCAGATTTCCCTGTCTCTCATTGAGGTTTGGTGCGTGAGGTTCAAAAAAGTACAAGCCTAGTAATCAAAGAAACCATCTTCTAAACTCAATTTTCAGTATATATACATCCGGCGAACTTGACGTTGCTTTCACCGGAGCTGAAAAGATCGGTGGTGGTATGATGGGATTTTGTATCTGTCCGTTGGAGACTCCGGCGAGGTTACTTTGGAGCACCAGTTTCTTCCGCCACAAGATTATGATCTTCTAATAGATTTCATTTCCACACCCCAAAATATTACGTATTGTGTAAGAAACCTCCCGCCCCCTAGCACTTTTCAAACCAGTACCGACGGCGAGTGACTTCACGCGACCGCTGGCCCAGCAGAATTTTTCAAGAGGAGATCAAGGTAAGTAGAAGAGTCCTTTGTGAAGATGATGGAGCCGGGCCGTCTTTTCTTTGATCCTCAGCAAGGTGGCGGTGGCAACATGTTGTTCCTTGGGAGTGGTGACCAAGTTTTCCGAGGTAAGTAAGAATATTATGGTTTTTTCATGTTGAATTTGGCTTGTCTGCTTCCATTCATGTTGCTCGGATTTTCTCTGTTCGAGTCAGCTATGAAATTCAACGATGAAAAAAAAAAGACTAATCTGTGAATTAATTTTTGGAATTGATTAGGGTCGAGATCGATGATGGGGATGGATGAAACTTCGAGGAGGCGATCGTTTTTCAGCACGCAAGATGACTTGTACGAGGAGGAATATTACGACGAGCAGATGCCGGAGAAGAAGCGCCGCCTCACTGCCGAGCAGGTCTCCGGCCACCACCCTATTCTCCTTTCTGAGATATATGGAACTTCACTGTCGAACTATTTGTATAAAATTCTATTCCTTCACGCTAAGCTTAAACATGCATGTTTGTGTCTTGGTCTAATCGAATATGCATATGGACTTTTGGTTCTAAGTTTGAAGAATATTCCCATGTGAATTGTGCTACATATGGCATATTTACCTGATCAGGAGCATAAATTCATTTCATTTTCCTTATCACTATAATCTTTTTGGCTTTATCCTAGTGGGAATCTGATTGTAGTAGTAGTAGTTTTCACATCATTTTAGCTTACTGGAACTCAACTTTGTTCGATTTGTCTTCCTTTTTGTAGTCAGATCAGATCAGAGTATTGATTCTGATTTTGTGATATTTCGTTTATTAGGTGCATCTGCTGGAGAAGAGCTTTGAGACAGAGAACAAACTGGAGCCTGATCGGAAGACGCAGCTGGCCAAGAAGCTAGGGCTGCAGCCAAGGCAGGTGGCTGTGTGGTTCCAGAACCGTAGGGCTCGATGGAAGACAAAGCAGCTCGAGCGCGATTATGATGTTCTAAAAGCCTCTTATGACTCCCTTTTGGCCAACTATGATTCTATCCTCAAGGAGAATCAGAAGCTCAAATCTGAGGTATATATTACACAGTAGTCACCAATTTTCCTACTCATACTTGCTAATTGTTGATCATGATTTTCTTAACTATGATTTTAACAAAGCTTTTCATTTTAGCTACTCCTCTATGCTTTTATCTTGGTACCTTAGCTAGTCTAGGCTTGGCATAGCAAGTAACTTGAGAAAGAACCTTGTTTTGACGAACATGTCATCCACAAAAGGTTAATTCTTCATAATAGAAATAATCAGAAAGCAGTTCTTGAGATGAATATTTGGTTGGCAAAGTGTCTTCTTAGCAAAGGTTAATTTTTATAGAAATAATTATACAATTTTCATATGTAAATTGAGTTGCTGTGACACTTTGTCTTACATGCTAATGTTGGTCTCAGATTCACAATCACTTGGTAATTTGATTCAATCAAACTCTTTGTAGATATTATAGTACTGTAGTAGACAGAGGTGGTGTTTATGGTCCTATTTCCATCTAAATACATAGCTTCGATCTGTTCTGAAAAACCCCACCTTGAATTTTAATAAACACTCTCGGAGTCACAGAAGGAATATACTCGTCATATTATAAATCCCTTGACTCTTTCTCTTGTTTGGTTTGTTTAGAAAAATATGATATGGAAATCATTAGTTTAGATTATCAGGAAGTGACTTCTCTAGCTATGTTTATGCCTCATTGGATACATTAATTTAGCGTAAGCATGAATACAGGTGGTCACCATAACTGAGAAACTTGAAGCTAAAGATCAGGAGGCTAAAGGAGCAGCATTTGCAGGTGATCATGATTATGGTGAGAAGTGTGAGTGTGACCCTGTTCATCTTCTTCCAAGTGAGAAAGAGATGATCACGGATGTTAATGTTCCAATGAGTCTCCAGTTTAGTGTCAAGGTTGAGGATCGCCTGAGCTCCGGGAGCGGCGGAAGTGCCGTGGTGGACGAGAAAAGCCCTCAGCTCGTGGACAGCGGTGACTCTTATTTCCCAAGTAGCTGTGACGTTCACAATTATGATCACCCTCATCTTCCTCATGATGATCATCACTGCATGGGGCTAGTAGATGGAGTCCACTCGGAGGAGGATGATGGCAGCGATGACGGCCGGAATTACTTCTCCGACGTGTTTGCCGCCGCTGCAGTGCAGCAGCAGCCGGAGGATGGAGTGTCTATGGGCTGGTGGACTGGTTACCATCTATATTTCAGAGAATGAAGTTGCTATTTCCTTCCCTGATGTACCTATATATAGTTGCTTAATCCAAGCAGTTAAGCTGATTGTTCAGCAATTACGAACACAAATGTAAAGGGCATGCAGCTTAGTCCAGTGCCTCGGACACTAATAAATCTGAGCGCTAAATAAGAATCAATGTATTTTGTTCAGAAGGATTTGTGGCTATAATCCAAGATCCTGAGTTTCCTGTACAAAAATTGCAGACCTGAATCTTTTAGGGATAGACCAGACGATCTTCTCGAGGCTTGAGCTATCCTATCGTCTTGAGATTTGGCCAACCCTCATTTCTATGTTCCTTTCTCTAGTTGTGTAGATTTTGCACCATTCCGCTATTACTATGTCTAAGACCAATGATCATACAATCACTATATGAAACAATAGGCATTTCATCAACCTCTTCCAAAGCATATCTAGATGAATCTGACCTCAAATGTTTCATAAACCCAAAGTGACAACACTGCACCATTCGACCTCATACTCCCCAATAGTTAAGGAAGAAGCAAACTGAAACCCCCAAATATTACAATAACCTAAGAAAATAAGTAACAAATTATTACCATCATGTATCACTTGCGTGCAGGTGTAAACAGAACAACATTAGTCTGGGAGAAATTAGCAGTAAAACTGATCAAATTTGCAACAATGCATTACCAAAACAACACACCATGCGACTGAAGAGCTAAAAGAGAAAAGGCCCAACTGGATACACTAAAAAGTACTGCTATTTCATGAGAAAATCACAGAGTACACAAGGTTACATATCGACAGACATTGCCAATGATGAGGCAGAAGCTGAAAGAATCTAAACTATGATACAATTCTTCATATGAAGATTGCACATCAAGCTAATGGACTTGTAATGCATCTAACACCTGCTACTTTGCTACAAAATGGAAGGCAGACCATGGGATACTGCACTAAAAAGAAACAAAAAAAAAAAAGAAGACATTGATCCCAGAAAGCCCCCAAAAAGATGAACTAAAAATTCTGAGAGAATTGGCCTAGACAGAGATAGAGAAAGAGAGACAAAAAGAGAGATGTATCCAAAGAATGAGATATTGACTAAACCTGCTCAGCTTCAGCTATTTGCCAATTTCTCCTTGTTAACATTAGTTCCCTCTGTAACTATATATGATATATTTTTTTTTTCTTTCTTATAAAGAATGTCATCTCCCACTTCTAGGCCGCAGCGTTCTCATTCCAAAATTGGGCTCATCTGCATATGTTATCAATTTTGTCCCGGTGCCCGAATTCACTGAAGCAGATACCACATAAACACTGCTTCTCATCATCCGCATATCCGCATCCAAGTTAGCATGTCAGCTTTACCTTTATGTACAGATAAATGGTTCGGCAGCAGCATTCAGTAGCAGGGACCACTTTCATTCTTCAAAAATAGTTGTCATGGTCCACTCTGATCCAACACAACCTCAGAATGTGATTCAGTGATCAGAATCCACTGTTACCTGATATGCACACTGCTGCTTCATGCCTGCTGGGTACGACCCATCCAGGTTGGGATCCACAGCACAAATCTAGAATCATATTTCCCACCATCAACCCTCTGGTTCTTTCCTTTTCTTGTTGACTTTCCTACTTATCTTTAACT
Source organism: Fragaria nilgerrensis (assembly GCA_010134655.1). Taxonomy (NCBI): domain Eukaryota; kingdom Viridiplantae; phylum Streptophyta; class Magnoliopsida; order Rosales; family Rosaceae; genus Fragaria; species Fragaria nilgerrensis. The sequence continues at coordinate 48,338,931 of CM020982.1, read as the reverse complement.
TCTCTGTTGAATCCACAACAGGCTGCATATTCTGGTCATGTACGCTGCTAGGCTCCAATTCATCAGTTATGTCGGAATTCAGAAGCAATTTCTCATACAGGATAGCAGCATCGAGGGAGTAAATACGCAGAGAAAGGGATGACATAGTAGAAGTTTGGGCGGCAGCTGCGTATGATGACCAATACCACCACTCATTCCTTAGGTACTTGGTCTTAATCATGTCCTCCAGCACAATTGTTGCTTGAACCATCTGTATAAAACAAGTATACTTGTTGGTTATCTTTCAAATCTATGGACTTGGAAGTACAGAATTACATAGCAGCATAAGATAATAACAAAATTTTGAAAAAAAAAAAGAAGGTAAAAGGATAATCCTACTATTCTGCCGAAGGCAGCATTAAAAATAAGAATACATTATACAATTATAAGTCCAGGTCTGCAGAAAAGCTTTAGATGATAACATGCTAATATCAAACATCCAACTAAGCTCTGCTGAAACGCTGACATGTACAATTGGGTGGAAAAACAAATTGACATATATGATACTATTATTTCTTTGAAACCATTGAGTACACAAATAAAAAATAGATAGTAAGTGTGACAATCGACTTTTGTTACACCTTCCTATCAAACAGTGCTCCACCATGGAATATATGAATTAATGACAGAACATTTCAAAATCCACGACAACATAGCCATCATTTAGTGATTAGGAAAGTAGTACCTAGCAAGAGAAGACTAACCTCATATATTGTGGATGCGGACTTAACAAACCCACGCCATGCCCATCTCCTTTCCGAGTGCGCCTTTGATGGTCTTAAAGCTTCTTCAGGTAGTGCAGCTTCCATGTCAAGTAGATTAATCTTCAAATGTCTCAAGATCTGCGTAACTTTTCCAACTAAAGGCCGCAAAGAGGACTGGGGGACGACATAGTAGTGACCAGCCCCCACAATTGAATGACTACCCGAGGGTCTCATATTTCTTCGTTCCAGACATCTGAAGTTGGCCTCTGGCACTTCTACCCCATCAGCTGACCCAAAATGACTGTTACGCCCTGCAGTGTTGGCACCAGCGTTTCCTACTGAATTTGGGGGTTCAGCAGCTTTTTCATTTCCTAGTTCACATACATCTTCCTGAGGAGTAATCAATGCAACTGCAGAATCACTGAGGTAAGGAGATAAGGATGGAACAAAAGATGGAATTCCATTGGAACCTATAAGACCTATATCCCGTATCAAATCCTTATTAGAGTCTTTTGTCGCAAACTTGGCACAGATATTTTCCAGATCATACGGGCAATTCAGCTGCCCTTTGCTCTCTTCCCTATTTATCACACAATTCAGACTTCCCTTAACCATAGTAGAGCCAAGTACTTCCTTTCCCTTATCACCGGCTGCAGCACCTGAGGTGCACCTACCATCATTATGCCCCTCCAGTTCAAAATCAGTCAAATAGGTTCTGTGACAAGAGAAGCAGTGATGTCTAGATTGCCAAATTGGCTCCAAACAATCACACCTGTACATTTTCTCATCATTAGTTAGTCTAGCTTGTTTCCCCTGCTTTTTGGAGATATCAGCAGTTTCCAACTCAAAGCAAGGACCATATAACTTCTCCAGAAACATGGCTGCCCTAGTAACAAGATGGTTAGAAATTGCAGCTCTTTCACCATTACAAGCCACTGACAAAGCACTAGGGAGATCATCCTGAACTCGACTTCCGGTTTGCTGATATTTATGGAACCTAGACTTCTGCCAGTGCAATATTGATTCTCTCAACTCCTTTTCCTTCGGATCATGAGGCTTTAACCAACCTATCAGTTCATCAATTTCTGCATCAGTTTGATATGAACTCCAATGTGATCTTGAGGCAACAGCTTTGTTTGGTTCAAATGATGCAGCAAAGTTCTGGAAGATGGATTTCCTCCATACTGGGTCTCTGCCTTCTGCCATGCTTCTATCAACAACAACTTGCGATACTTCACCCGGCATGGCTGAAGCCCAGTACAGGCCACCCCAAGAATCCACTCCTAAAAACTCCCTGCGCACAGAAAGCTTTGCAAGGTCCGACTCTACGGCAGTAATAGAGTCAGACAAAAGTGACAAGTCACTTCTTAGAGCTTTGAGCTCAAGGTTGTAGGAGTGTGATTCAATTATCGTAGGTGACAAACGTTGAGCCACAAAATTGCTCCTGACTTCAGAAGGGATACAAAGTCCTTCTTGATCTGAAGGCTGAAAAGGGGAGACGACTCTTTCCAAATCCACCTGTTGTAGATCAAGGCCACCGATTTCTCTAGTAGAGCCATTGGCTTCATGGGGTAAAGAATTTGATGAAGTCAACTCGGTATGTCCGAAGGAGCTATCAATTTTCTCAGAATGCATATTCGGAATGAAATCTCCTTCTGCTTTAGTGTTGTCAACAGCAGGATAGGCATCTTTGTCCTTCACTTCAGCACATGCAGAATGTTGACTATTGTCTGCATTACTGACAGACTCGAGTTGATCAAACCCTCGGGCACACTCTGATCCTGGCATATCATCAGAGACTACATTAACGTAGTTGGACCTGCCACTCAAAGCATGTGCTTGACCAAGACATTTTTCTTGATTTTCAACTGAAGCAGAAATCCCTTCCTTTATGCAATCCTCCCTAAGGCTGACATCAACCTTTGCAGCTCTTGCAACCAAGAACTCTTCTCTACACTTGAGATTCTTCCACTCTACAGATAAGGAACGCAGTTTCTGCTGCAACTCGATCGATGTCTCAGAACAATTATCAATGTGTTGATGAGTAACGGCTAAATTAAGCAACTCGTCACATAAGAATTTCAGCAGGAAGGTTCTCTGCAAACAAAATGAAACCGTTACCTATAAAGTTAGAAAAAAAAAATCATCAAATGATCCTGAAATTGTAGAATGACTAGAGAAAAAAGTGTAAAGGTTGAATAAGCAAACCTCATCCACATGGAATTCCCAGTACTCGCTCTCTTCCATTTTAGAAGCTAAATGCGTGAGTGACTCCAAGTAAATGCGTGTAACTTCTCCCTGACAATTTTTACCACGGCGTCGGCTAATGACCTGAGGATGTCCTGACGCATCTTGAACCATGTTTTTCCCAACAACACAAGATGGACAATACCAATTTCCCTTTGGGATCCTTGCAAGAGGAGGAATCAAACAGTAAGTATGATACTCAGCATCACAAGTATCACACAACAGTACGCTGTCGTCATCTTTATCAATGCCACATACTTTGCAGACTCCCTCATCCCACGGGGCTTTCGGGAGAACACTTGTGGAAGCAACTAAATCATCAATCTCCTTTTTCCTCTCAGCAGTTATTGACTCTGACTTTGAATACTCCGCAAATTTATGGTCAAGAGAAACAACCTGCATTGCAAGAACAACAAAAAATGGTTAGGTACCTGAAGCATATGCAAGTAGTGTAACATTTAGGAACAGCCTGCATTTATATATGTGGCAACCATGTGTGGTCGTAAGGTTAGAGAGAACATTTCTACTTTGTATCGTTTGTACTTTCTCTAGTTTATCTTTGAACCTGCTTTAAGCATCAATTCTGGGCAACTGATTTGAACTTATGAAACAACTTTTTAGGCACTGAACAGATACTTAACAACAAAAAACTTCAGAAAGTTATTAAGAAACCATAAAAGGGGGAAAAGGATAAAAAAGTACAAACCTCCTCATATAGTGTTTCAAAATTGTGTGATAACGTCTCAACCAACTCGACCAAGTCAGGCTGATCACCATAAGCAATACGTAGATTACTCCATAACTGCAATATGAAAGTCATGATTAATGGACTTAATTAAAATTTTAAAAAAAAAAGAGTACAATATTCAATTTTATCCAATTTGGCCTCTTATCATATGTCACAGACCTTACAAACAAAATATCTTATGCAAGGCATTAATAAATAAATCAATCAATACTGGGCAGAAATAAAAATACATAAATACATGCAGACTCGAACAAAATTGGTGATTTGGAAGCAAAACAGAGAGCCAGATTCACAATGATGATATCCGTCGAATCAGCATCAATCTTTGTTAAAATGTTAAATTGCACCCTGGACAACCACAATGATGAAAACATATGATGTCCACTCTTCTTTAACATATGCACTTATCAACATAGATATGATGCAAAAAGAAAAAAGAAAAAAGTATATGATAAAAGAGAAGGAAAAGAAATATTAAAAAACTTAAAGTTTCAATACTATCTACAGTAAGGACATTGGAAAAAATAAAGTGTAAATTAGAGTTCAATACAAAAAAATACGTGTTATCATAGAATACAGACCTGTATAACATCCTCACGGAAAGCTTCATGTGATCCGCCATAGGATCCAGCTGCCAATCTCAAGTCAATAGTCCTGAAGTCCAAAGGCCGAGATACCATGGCTGGGGACCCAAGGAGTCCCTCATCATCATTATCACTTGGATTCATCAGCTTTCTCCCCAGCAAATTGCAGAAGACCTTTGTGTCATCTGCCGCAGCCGCGCGACGGAACACAATGCGACATTGTTTCATAATTACATCAGAAATGGAGACATTAATCTTCCGTTTTTTTCCCTTCTCAGACTTCTTTTTAAAGGCTTCAGCCGATACATCTGCTAGGACTGAAATAACCGCTTTCTGGGCCCCAAAACAAGAAAGATTCAAATTCAGACTCACACTTGCTTAAAGCTATCGTGCAATCATAGAAAAGTAATCTTTATAATTGACAAGCAGAAGGGTTCAACCTTAACATGACAGCATAGTTGATTTTCTCTTTAAAATTATAAATTCCTCAAAATAAGTATCTTAAGGTGAGAAAGTTAAATAGCACAACTCACGTAATTCTAAGATACCACACATTCTACTGACAGGATCCAAGCTTATTAACATTTGTTTGCCAGAAGATAGTCATAACCTGGTCAGGCAGCATACTTAAGTCTAACTAACTTGTCCTCTAACCAAATAGGCTTATAACTTAAACCAATCAAGACTACGACTAGTTCCATAAGAGGCACACGACAACAAATAGAAGTTGGTCAGGTGCACACTACTTCAGTGGTGGGAGGCATATGATATTCAACTATAACAGGTATTAGTTATTTATAGTGAAGTGCTGGCATTGCAAGTAAGACAAGCCAGCTGTTGCATACAGTCACAATTAAAATTCCTCTTCTTATCAAATTTTCTACCATACAAAAACCATTGGTTAATAACATATTAAGTTACTGAGAATAGCACCTTTGTGGGTCCTGACGCATTGCCCTTGTAGACTTCCTTACTGATAGAATGTTCCAGTATTTTTTTTGCCCATTCTGGTGGATCCTTATCCAGGGCCTCATATACACATTTTCGGATTCTTGTTCCCACATTTGTTGGCAGCTTTCTAACAGGTTCCAGCATCTGCGCCCATGCTGGTATATTACCATCACCTCCCAAATTTGTTTCAACAGACACCATTCCATCAGACTCTTCTTCTTCTATGGTGAATACATGACTTTCCCTATTAAGCGAAGCAAAGATTTTCTTTGTGGCCTCAGCAAGCAACTGAAATGTAAAGATACACAAACATTGATCAGCACCCTCATTTTCACAAGTCATAACATACACTGTTGAGAAAGGCAAACAAAGAAAGCAGGATATGTAAAAACATAGTAAAAATGGAACTCAGAAGAGGCCAATAAAATCAAGACGCTAACAATTAGGCTGCTATTTAACCATTATCTTTCAAATAGCAAAGCACCACCCAAAACATATCGTGTAATCGAACAACTTAAAAAGTCAAAGTTCTCAATTGAGATAATTTACCAAAAAAATCCTTTTCTGGAACCTAAAACTCATAGAGCGACTGTCAGTGTCAAAGCATGCAGCCTTAAATATACTTGTTCTTAGAAAGAGACCATGGTCAATCCCTTGTCGGTATCAATTGGTGAAGATAACTTATTGGCCCATTGCTTAAAGGAAATATCAAGGTTCTGGGTACTGTTGGGTGATTCCAACAGCACGGAAAGGCAGTACTCTAGCAGGGAAGCAAGGACTGGAGTTGACTTCTATAAGGAATAGAGTGATGTTTTGGGCTTCTTGATGGACTCCAATGGTTATAATTGGAGTTCCTATTCTTTTATTCATTCTAGTTTAGAAGCTGCAGCCTGCTGAGATATAGTGACATTCTTATGGGTGGATGGGGGAGTTAGCACACTATAACTAAGACTGCAGCTTTGCACAGATCGCAGACCTCTTGCCCACATCTGAACACTAGAAAGTTACCCAACGACTTTTCCTTAACTGTCTATGTTAAAATTGGCATGATTAAGTCGTGAATGTATGTATGATATAATATGATGAGATAAAACTAAAATTCTAAGCCAGATGGTGACACAATGAATGGGTTCCCCCTTTCATTTAGCAAAACCTAATTACTTCCACAGAATCAAATAATAAAATATCATAACACCACAAAAGGATAAGATCAGATCTTACAAGTGCATCTGCTTCCATCCCCGCTACTCCAGTTAAAGAGCCACAGAGTACGCCACCATCACCTTGTAAGCAGCGGAACACTTTACTGCTTTCACGACCAGTAACCTCAGCAGAGTCCAGGTTACCATCCATGGCTAATACAGCCAAGATGTATCTCCGTGCCAACTCTGGCCAAGTCAGTTCATTAATTGGGAGTAGTTTCAATCTTTTCAGAGGAATAGAACAGTCGATATCTTTTTTCCTTCCTCGCTTAGACTTGAACTCTCCCGAATCAAAATTTGGATCAACCAGTGCTGCAACCTTAGATTGCAACTCGCCTATGAGCACTCTTAGCAGTGAGGAATGAGCCTTTGTCAGAGATATGCCAGAACATCTATTGTAGGTAACAGATGCGAGTTTAGCCTGAGCTGCCTCCTTCATTGCTCCAGTTTCAATATGGATGAACGCATTGGGGTTATTCCCAGAAACTGCCGAACTGAACTTGGAGCAAGATGATAGAACTAGGTCACTTTTCAAATCAACTTTACGTGCGTTCAAAGCTTCGGAGCCCTGAAGTTCACTCCCACTCTTCTCTAGTATATCTGAGCTGGCAAACCAAGGGTTTAGGAGTTCCTCCTCAAGTTCTCTCAATGAAAAAGCCTCTTTTAGACCCAAAATAGCATGGAAGCGCCATAGCATTTCCCAAACCTGAGTATATAAGCATAAGACCAATAAACTATCCCCGTAAATCATTTCATGTCTCAAATGCTAATCTAACAATCAGAATATGTATACAAACATTAGCAAAGAGCACACCCATACCTGATATAAGTCACCAACAAGTGCAGGAGGGATCATTGAGCACAATGGCTTCCCAAGAGGAGGTGGCTGAAAATTCACATGAACCCCAGCCAACCTTGCTTTTTTGGACCTTCTAAATAAACCATCTAAAACTTCCTCTTCCTTTCCATGCAACCCAGCCCCCATTTTAACCACTAGAAGCCCATTTCCAACAGTTAGCACTGTAGAACTGTTACTTCTATCTCTAAGAAATTGATACTTAGAACAGGACTCGGCACCAGGAAGCTGCTCCAAAAGTTCTTGAACAAATTCAACATCCAATCCAAATCTATCATGGTCAAGCCATTTTGATATGTCATCACAAGCACCTGACTCAGCATCTGCCTGACTGATGGAAGGTATAGTGATAGAATCGGGTAAACTACAAAACTTGTCCAATGAAGTATGGTTCAATTGGCTATTGTCATTTAATTTAACCCCATTATGCAAAGCACCAGCATTTTCAACATGCTTACAACAAAACTTAATAATGCCTCTCTGTTTATATATTTCGGAACAAGCATTCACAATCTCTCGAGACATGGTTCTCCAAGCTGAAGATGATGAATGATCTTCTACTGACATCTCACCAATGTCATCCCCGGCAGCCAAATCAATAGATGAGCGAGATACGGGTTTTTCACAAACTGAATGATTTTCAAAATGCAATTGTGTTGTTGTCTGAACATCATTGGCTTCATCTGAACCACCCGTCAAGCAAGAAAAAACATCATTTTCCATAGGGGGGACAGGTTCCGACAGAATCATATGTATACTTCCATCATTTCCGTAAGTGTCCTGACTGTCTCGATCACTTTGAGTGCATAAATCAGCTAGTTCTGGCCTAGACAGAATAGTTGAACCACTGGGAATCAGCAAGGCAGAGCATGAACATCTTCTGATCTTAAAAACTGGTCCAGAATCACCACCGTCTAAAACTTCACATATAAATAAGGAACCAGTAATCCTATCATGCCAGCACGATCTGTATCCTATAGGCCAGATTAAATTAGAATCGTGATACGAGGGCCTTGTATCAACTTCTCCTAATGAAAGAACAAAGAAATCTTCAAATTGCACTGGAAATCCATCCTGGAAAGTAAGACAGACAGAAATCAGCACAGCATAACTACATAAAACAAATGCTATATGACAGGGATTTAGAAAACAGATAAACTTACACTATTGTGCTGCAACCCGATGCATCCAATTCCATTTGATCCAGCTTCTGTAACTTCTCCATTATTTACCAAACCGGGGCTGAAACATCCGGACCTGGACCATGGGAAGAGAGCTTTTTGAAATAACCACTGATCGAACTTTCCTTACTTTCAGTCACTCCATTGGCATATGAAGCTCTTGACTTTCTTTTCCTGGGTTGATAAGTCTTCTCTGTCATAGACAAAGACCCCTCTCTTCTTACTTCAGACCCTGTAGAATTGCCGGACAACCCAAGATAGTGTGCAACTTCTGATAATGAATCAAATGTCTTTCCATTTGGAGCACAGTAAACTACATATGGTTCATTATTGTCTATGGACTGCTTGAATTCTACACGCCAGCCGTCATCAAGCACTCCGTGCCTCTCAGAAACAAAATCTCTAAGAGCCTGCAGAACTATTTCATTTGAATTCAGGGATGATACTCTAACAGCTGTATTATTACTACTCCTATGTCTTCCAACTGGAAAACCCAAACCTACTTCATCAAACCCTCCACTAGCAGTCTCTGTATGATGCAATATATCTTCATATTTAACCGCTTGTGTCAAAATCGCAGAACCTTTGTGCAAGCCATATCCATTTCCGGGGTATAAGAAGTTTGAATAAGTCACTGGAGCACCAAATGGATTTCCACCAAAAGAATTACCACCCGGAGTGTGCTTTCTATAATCAAAATAAGTATAAGCAGTAACTACTAATGGACAACATGCATTCAAAATAAGTTTATCAAAATGCTAATGGACAACAATCAATAATAGACATGAGATACATAATATAGAATCAGCAAAAACGTAAACGAAGTTATAACACATATCAACAACTGGTATGTCCAAAACAATCACTAAATGATGGCACCAGCCTCAGACGGATGATGCATCCAGTGACACCAATTAGATGCCACAAAGAGCTCATATTTGCCAATTCATTCGCATAAATGTAATAGTCAATAGCATGCATGAAATCCAGGAAAGACTGAGTCTTTACTATCATTTTTTCATATTAAACCAACCCGACTACCCCAATGTCGAAGGCTAAGTCTAATGTATCATCATAGCAAGCTCACAGAATCAAATCAACGCATGGCTTCAAAGACTACAGCTTTATTGTCATTCGACAAATGTAGTCCGCAATACCATGCATGGAGCTGTGTAATACTAAATCTTCACTAGAATTCTTCTAAACAAACCTCCCGAATCCATTATCTAAGTCTTTTAAGTTCAAATCATCATCGAAAATAAGCTCACATTATCGAAACGAAGCCATAAAAACAGTTCAAAGAATCAAACTTTAAGCATAAAGACATTACCTCAACTCCGTCGCATCCTCCGCCATGTCAGCCTCGCCGTCACCGTCGCTAGGCGGCGAAGCGTTGATGTCGAGAATATGCTTGGACTTAACGCCGAGCGGCCACCGCTTGCTCTTAACACCGCCGCACATACACTCGCCGCAGACCCACTCGTCCAAATTGACAGCCTGGCGGCCGCGCATTCCGGCGCAGGTGAGGTGGAACCCCCGCTCGCAGCCGTCGCAGACCACCACGTATCCGCGGACCTCGGGCTTCCCGCACGACGCGCACGCCGAGCCGCGACCGCCGCCGGGAACACCGGCAGGGCCTCCCGCCGGCGGGGAGGGGTTATCGTGATAATACCTCACCACGTCTACCGAATCCGGTAGGGCTTCCGGCGAAGGGATCCTCTCGTTCAAATCGATTATCCTCTCATTCAAATCGAACCCCAGACCGGCGCGCGTCGTCGTCTCCGCCGCGGCGGAGTCTCGGACCTCGTCGGTGGCTGATTCCGTTATTTCCATCAACGGCGTTCAGTCGTCGTCGGCGGCGGCGAGGTTAACATTGTTTTCACGTCGAGATTTGAAAATAAAAAAAACAAAAATAAATTAACCTCAGCTCTCTCTCTCTCTCGCTCCGATCGGACGGCTGAGATTCGACGGAGATGGATGTAGAGGTTTTTCTGAAATAGAAGAAGAAGAAGAAACCGAGACTGAAAAGCTCTCTCTTTCTTTCTCTTTCTCTCTCTCTTTTTCTCTCTTCTATTTCGCTTTTGTTTTTTCTCTTCTGGATTTTTTTTTTAACGAGGGACTGTAAATTTTGTGAAATTGGATGAAGGTGGTGGAAGGTGAAGTGTGGGCGGACGCGCAGGGAGGTGTGTTTAAATAGTGACCTACTCGCGCTTCACGAGCGACACCTGGACTCCTTGGACCGATTTGCAGTACCAAACTGGACTTCCAAATAGTACACACACTGTGTACACCACAATCTAATCCAAATCTGCCTGCCGGGTTTAGGGTTTCTATTCCTTTGCTTGGTTTTGAGTTTTGTCCCTTCATTGCCTACATTCAACATTTGATTTTGGGTGGAAAAGGTTAACTGAATTGTAAATTTCTTCCTATCTGAAAATAATTTCCGGGATACGGTTGCGGTGGCGCTAACGGTCGATTAGGGTGGTTATGGCGGTCTTTTCGCGCCTCATGGCGGCAATGTCTGTTGAGTTTTTTGAATACTTATTGGAGATGGTTTTTATCCTGAGTAACGTAAAGGCGATCATTATGTGCGATCTTTGGTTTTGGTATATCCATCTTCTCGGTTAGATTTTGTTTTGTCATTAATTTATTGTGTTGTGATTGTCTGGTCTGGACGATCGAGCATTTAAAATTTTATCGAATCTCCATGTATTAACAGTTATGAGAAAATAATTAGTAGCGTGAATACACGTATACAAGATGACAATTTTCACCCGCGTTTCTCGGTATATGAAAGATTATGAACTTTTAATTGACCACATCTTTACCGCATCTTTTGAAAATAGAAGAAATACAATCACTTTTGCTAATCGAGCTATTCTATTTTTTGCAAAGGGATCCGATCGAACTTAAGTGATGTACAAAAGAATATTTTTCTCTCAACTTTAGGGTTTGTATTCTATGTTTGTTTGCGGTGACACTTTTGAGGCAGTGGCGGTTTGATCGTCTGGGTCAGATTTAGGCTAATTTGGATTAGACTTTAGGGTTGTTGCATCAGGTTTTAGCAAGGTTGATTTGCGGGGATTGAATGGTGTGGCGGAGCCAAGACCGTCCGCCGAAGGTGGCGGCGGCATCAACAAGGCTGAAGCTAGGGTTTCCTTAGCAGTTGGGCCTGGGCTATCTTCGGGAACAGGCTCATGGATTTGAGACTAAGGTCTGGCGTAGTAGCTTATTCATGCTTTTTGGGCCATATGAACTAGGATAAATGCCTGGGGAGCCTTTTTGCAGGGTAGCGAATAAGCTGAGGAAGTACTTGGTTCCGTTTCGGTTTCTTTTCTAACATCGTCAGGAAATCACGTACGGATTTCTTTGTGCTTATTTATTTTTAGTTGCATTTAAGTTGTCTTTATATCGTTGTATCTTGGTTTTAGACCAATTAGGGCTTCTTACAAATGACTCAATTTTGTCGTAGTGTTTTTAGGGGTGAACTATTTCTATGTAACTTTTTCTTATCAATGGTTTGACATTCTCCCTTTTTAAAAATAAAAATAAAAATAAAAAAAATAAAATGTTCAGCTTTTCAACACCCTTACTTGAAACATTATAAATTTTGTGAATTTTATAAAACTTCGCCCTTTCCTCACTTTAGACGAGCTAGTTTCTAATTTTTACTTGTTAATTGATATTTGTGTTTCAAAATTACTCTGTTTTTTTTATTACAGTATACATCCAAATGTAAGACATGCATGAACCGAATTCAAACATGGTAAGTGGCCTGGCAGTTATGATTCTTAATTCAAAGAAATCATAACCAAATTTGAAAATGGAATTAGTACATTAGTGAGAGTTAAGATGGACATTTGACAAACGTTACATTCAAAAGTTGATAGACCAGCATGAATACCAGGTTTTCATATTGCCAAAACAACATAACTGTAAATTTGTAGAATTCAATAGCTAGAGGCATATATGGTTAGAAATCACCCTTTATTTATCAACCTCTATCTAAACCACCTAATATAACTCATTAACAAAAACGTGAATAACACTTGCATGCACTACGAGCCACATGAATTTTACGTCACTTTTATGCTAGCTAGCGTTTTCTGCTTGTCACTTCTTTCAAATACATTTTTCTTCCTTCTTTTCAGGCTTTTATTATAGTAGACATCCACATGTAAGACATGCATGAACCAAATTCAAACATTGTAAATGATCTGGCAGTTCCAATTCTTAATTCAAAAGATATCGTCCACACAATATGAAATCATAAAAGTTGTAACCAAATTTGAAATTGAAATTAGTAAATTAGTGAGAGCTAAGATGCGCCAGATATTTGACAAATGTTACATTTAAAAGTTGATAGGCCTGCATGAATACCCCGATGTTAATATTGCCAAAACAACATAATTATAAATTTGTAGAATTCAATAGCTAGAGACACATATGGTTAGAAATCACCATTTATTTATCAACCTCCATCTAAACCACCTAATAGAACCCATTAACACAAACGTGAATAACACTTACATACACTACAAGCCACATGAATTTCACTTCACTTTTCTGCTAGCATTTTCTATGTTTGTCATTTTGTTCAAATACATTTTGGGTTTATGTATTACCATTTTCTCCCCTCTTTTAGGCTTTTATTACAATAGACATCCAAATGTAAAACATGCATGAACCAAATTTAAAAATGTAATACAAATGGTAAGTGACCTGGCAGTTTTATTTTTTAATTCAAAATATATCATCCACACAAATATGAAATTGAAAATTGTAACCAGATTTGAAATTAGAATTATTAAATTAGTGAGAGCTAAGATGCGCCAAACGTTACATTCAAAAGTTTATAAGCCTCCATGAATACCAAGTGTTAATATTACCAAAACAACATAATACCAAAACAACATAATTGTGGATGTGTAGACTTCAATAGCTTTTGTTTAGAAATGTAGACTTCAATAGCTAGAGGCACATATGGTTAGAAAATCACCTCTTATTTATCAACCTCTATCTAAACCACATAATATAACTCATTCACATAATCGTGCATAACACTACGAGTCACATGAATTTTACGTCACTTTTCTGCTAGCATTTTCTTTGCTTCTCGCTTTGTTCAAATTCATTTCGGGTTTATATATCTACCACTTTCTCTTCTTTATCTATCAGGCTTTTACTACAGTAGACCTTCAGATGTAAAACATCCATGAACCAAATTCAAACATGTAATATAAATGGTAAGTGGCCTGATAGTTTCAAATCTCAACTCAAAAGATTTAATCCTCATTACTAATATACCAGCTTAGCTTTGTCTTGCAACACAAATATGAAATCATTAAAACCCAACTTGTAACCAAATATAAAATTGAAATTAGTAAATTAGTGACAGTTAAGATGTGTTAGAGATTTGACCAACGTTACATTTAAAGTTGATAACATGCATGGAGAAATTTTTCAGTGCTACGTGAGGACCACGTGTCAGTATGACTTGGTCCTACATTCTAATCAAATATTAACACTTGAATTTTACTAAAAAAAAAAATTACATAATCTATTTTGTCAAAGACATTTTAGGTTTGTTGTTACTTTTTAAACCTTAAACTATAAACTCTAAACCCTAGACCCTAAACCCTAAACCCTAAACCCTAAACCCTAAACCCTAACCCAAAACCCTAAACCTTAGTCCAAACTCAACAAAAACTCATGAAAGTCTTTTCATAAAAAATAGAAAACCTTAGTTTATATTTTAGTTGTAATAAATTCACGTGTCAATATTTGATTGGAATGTATGACCACGTCATACTGCCACGTGGTACTCCTGTAGCATCTAAAAGTTTCTCACATGCATGATTACCAAATGTTAATATTGCCAAAACAACATAATTGTACATTTGTAAAATCCAATAGCCGGAGAAATATAGTTAGAAAATCACCTCTTATTTTTCAATCTCTACCTAAACCACTTAACATAAGTCATTCATACAAACGTGAATAACACATACATATACTACCAAGTCACATGAATTTTACTCTTGCTCACGTTTTCTCTCCGTTTCGCTTTGTTCGATACATTTTAGATTTATATATACATATATATAGGCTCGTTCGAGAGCAGACGTCCGCAAACCCGTAAAAATGTGGACGTCTCTGCCTTCTCAGCCATCAAACGCCAACGACGTCCCTTCTCTTGCCGGATGGACACCAGAGGCATCCCAGACGACTTTACCATGAAGATGAAGGCCATGGAGATCGGAGTTGAAGGTCTGGGCAGCAACCTCTACTCAAAAGTTAAGACAATATCAATCTCGGCTGCAAACTGGTATTCGGCTAGTCCACCGACAAGAGGAAACTCACGATCGAGGTCTAGTGTCTTCCCGGCAAGAGGAGTGCAGTCATCGGTGCTTGACCGCGGCAAAAACAGGGACGTCCGCACTTTAAGGGCAGTGCATATGTCCTCTTATGATCCTTTATGTATATATATGTATATGTATTGTCTTCTCCCTATTTGCTCAAGCTTTTAGGGTCGTGATAGTTTTGTGCTTGGGAGGGACAGAAAGACCTGTTTTCTACCATGCATTTCTTTGGCTTGAGACAATCAACATAGTGGTTGATTGCTACCATTTCTATACCATCTCAGTTATACACCTAAAATAGAAAAGTTCAATTCAACCCGTCACCCCTCATGTCATTGCTTGTCACTGATAACTTTGATTCTCTCCTACATGTGTACATAACATCATGCTGCTAATGAAATATTGGCAGGTTCAAACCTCATTTCAGGTAAAGCCCGTTCATTCTCTCTTTTGCAATTATTCATTTTGATTTGCTCTTTAGAATTTGATTGAGGTTGCTAATCACAATAGATGGTTAACAATTTGGGTTTCTTAAAGTTAGCTCTATTGAGTGCATGCGGTACTGGAGGAGAGGAAGAAAGTTATGAGCTCGTTGTACAAAAAATATCAAGAGAGGTCCAAATATCTGGAGGTCTAACTAGAATTATTTCCGAAAAAGAAAAAGAAAAAGAAAAATTGCAGAACGAAGATGAAGTATTAGCCTACCAAGGACTACTTCAAATTAAAGATTAGCTTCTCGAGGTTAGGACCTGGAAATGGTAACTTCTTAGAAATAATTACTGATCAGCAGGCAAAAAGTAATCCAAAATTTATCAACCGGAAATAACGTAATACAAGACTGGACATTCAACCGACGTCAAAAGAATGCATGGCTATGGCTTGTTTACTAACTTTCACCAATTATAAACATCTCAATCTCAACACCTGAAAGTATATACAGACGCGAAAAAGAAAGAAAGAAAAGAGAAACAGAAATTGAAATTGATGATATCAAACCAAAGCAACTAAGCAAGGGCAGATGTAGGCTTGCTAAGCTCGTAACTGTTTGAAAATGGAGATAGTAGTACTAAATCTTGTCCGTGTTGTATGAACATGTGTTAAGAGGACCCAACAACAAGACCTTCCCGAGAGATATTGGTCACCCGAAGAACAGCTTGTGCACTAAGCGGGGAGAGTTTCGATTGGCAGAAGTTCTCCCAAGAGTCCACCTCGGGTTGCTCCTCCTCAGATACTGCTGTTGGAGAGAGATTCTGAAATTTCTCATAAACAGTCTGCAACTCAAGGAGGAGGCTTCGAGCAGCCTCCCTTGATTCAGGAAGCTGGTCACTAAGCTGGGAGGCGGCAACTTGAATTAATTTGTCAATCCCATAAGCTTTAGTACCTTCAACACCCTACAGACAGACAAAAGATAAAACATCTAAGTACCTAGAGGGGAAGAAAGCAACTTTGCAGAAAGTTGGTAACGAGTGATATAACAAGATGCACCAAATCATAATGGTCTCACAACACTATCTTAGGGAATAACAACATGAAAAAGGCAATACATTGTTGAGAAATAAAAGAGTATCTCAAACCTATGAAAGAATGAAATTTAAACAAACATCACTGTCTATATACTATGCAAAGAAACAGGTAGCAGCTTCAATAGCTTCAGTACAATGTAGATGCTAGGTAACATTTTAAATGAACTTAGTAATGGAAATTCATCAGGGTCAAGGAAAGCATTAAAATCTTCAATAGGATCACCCACACACCTCATCTTTCGAAATGACTGATAAGAATATCAACAAGCATTAGGAAATAAAATGTTTTTTTGTTACAGAGAAAGGAAAATAGAAATCTCTCACTAGCAAATACACAACACAATTTCAAAAGACAAAATGAGAAAAATGAGTATATCTGATTTCTCTTCTCTTACCAGTCGTGGAACACTTCGACAAAAGCACATTGATGCCTTCGCACGAATTCTAGGATTTTTGTGCTTGAGATATGGTTGCAGCATTGGTAACAACAATGTGGGGGAAACCCATGTGGTCATCGCTACTAAAGCTCTTTCAGCTGCCTCACATACAAATCGTTTATCTTGTGAAGACTTGAGAAGAAGTTGTAGTAGCTGAATGAGTCGTATTTGGGGAGCAAAAAAAAAAAATTAATCATATATTCAGCAGTAACCCTTTACTATAAAAAGGAAGTGACAAAATAAAGATGAGGCAATGTAACAGCAGAGGCAAAGAAAACAAGTTACCAGAGGGTCCAGGGAATCAACTACACTGTCATTGTAAGCGTTGAAGATATCTGCAGATGTCATAATTGCAGTTTTGCAAACAGCACTTCTTGGATTCTTCAGGGACCTTACTACAAGCGGAATCACATCTCCCCTATTAAACAGAATATGACAATAGTTAAATCTTCAGCACCATCAATAAATAACGTATTTTACACATCAATAGCACATGCTCAATCAGATCAATTTAAAACACAAGACTTACAGTTTCTCTAGCATAGTTTCCTTGTGAAAAATGGACAACCGGCGGACAGTATTGAGTGCTTCACAAAGTAGAACCCAATCTTTAGAGTCTAGTCCAGTTAAGAGTGTCTGGAACATCAAACAAAAATGCACAGACACCATACTAATCAGTTATGAAAGGTCAGAAATTCCCAAGTTTAAGCAAAAATACTAAGGGAAGGTATAGAATAAATACCTTGAGACTCAAATCAACATCTTCTACATCATTCAAATTCTCAGAGTCGATGTATTCTACTTCTGTATTTGCAACCTCAACGGCATTCACAACTTCCTCACCATTAGTAGAAGGGGCACCCAAAGAGACAGAGAGTTTCTTCTGGCACTCTTCATGATTTGCAGTAACATTCCCAGCAAAGGGTTTAGTTATGACTCCTTTGCTACAGCTTTCATTCTTCCTCTCAGATCCAGGTATGGTATTGAGATCTCTAAGAGCTGACATTGCTGTTGGCCTTCAACTCTGAATCAAATCAAGTCACAACAGTGAATAATGCTTACTCAAACTTAATAACAACACATCTTGGTTGTTGATGTGGTCGCTCTAACTAGATAAGCATAATGAAATTTTAGCACTGAGATAACTGCAGCGCAAAGTTTACAATCTTGCTTAAATTATTAGCCCAACTAAAGAATCCAAAGCGGACAAGTAATACACAGACCAAATTAACATAATGCCAAATGATACCAGCTCTAACACTGTTTGATCTGAAAAAAATAAGTTCAACGTGGGTCACATAGAGCGCACTCCCTACTTTCTGTAATCCTTGTTCCAATCAATAACTACATTTCCACCTTAAAATCAGCCATCTATACGCAACTCCACAGTAGTTATGCAGTCACCGGATGAATCAGAGAGCAACAACCAACTAAAACCAGTTCCTCCATATATTCTCCAACCGAAAATCCGATGCACTTCATTTTCTTCAAAAATAACCAAACAGGCTCAGAAGTATAGCCTAGAACCTAATCGACACATCGACCACTCGAACCACCGCGCTAGACACACACCGTAAGCACAAAACACTCAATCCACCGGAAATGCGAGTCTCTGCAAACCACAAGATCTCACTCTCCACCAAAACCAGCCACCAAATCCAACTCTCAAGAGTCAACACCAAAACACAAACCAGCACATCAACATTATCACACACACACAAAAAAAAATCACTAAAAGCAAAACCTAGCAGAAAACACCTAGGTCTCCATAATCAAAACCGCGACGACGACGATCCGAATCGCAATCCGTTTTTTTTCAAAAATGCGATCGATCTCGCGCGCTACTCTAACTCGCCGATCATCCTATTTCGCCCTAACCGGTTCGAATCGGAGCTTCGCGAATCGAAAAAACGAGTACAGCAAACAAACCACAAGCAGCATTATCAAACAGAGAGAAGAGAAGAGAGAAGAGAGAGAGAGAGTACCTGAGAGCGAAGCAGAGAGTGAGAAAATGAAGAGCAGACGTCAAAGAATGAAAGCTTCGAGTCCACACTGAGCCGACTTAGAAATTTATATTCCGTAACCGGCGAGCGGAAAGGTGTGAAACGACGGCGTTTTGGGGATGGGTGGGTGATCCGACCCGGGCCGGCAGAGTCGGGATCCCTCCATGTGACCGCCTCATAAATATACACATTAAATTTTTGTTCCGTTGCGGTTTTGCTGTTTTATATTTGCCCACGGATTTAAGGACAATATCGGAAATGCCACCACGGGTCATTATTGTTTGATTATCAGATTAGTTTGTTTTCTTATTACAGAACAAAATGTTATGGATTTTGAAATCTTACCAAAAAGGAGGGGATTATGAACTGACGCTCCAACACTGGAAAATGAGATTTTCGCGTATAATATCAATTTTTTGTGGGAATTATTGGGGGGACATGGTGGCCCGTTTTCACTATCTCTAAAGTTTATGGGGGGAGATTTTGTACTCTAATGTTAACGTCGGTGCATAGCTCCACTAATCCGAGCAATTATCAGCTGTTTTGGGTAATTAACATCATTATACGAGTCTTGTTTATAATGTCATATCATTTATATGCCTCCGTACAAGTCTTGTTTATAATGTCATTTCATTTATATGCCTCCGTGTCACGTAACATGTCTGATCAATTAATAAGGTGATTAGAAAGTCGAGTGAGTATTTTTCTGTTTTGTCCGTAACTCCACACAATGTATTCTTATCGAGGAAGTATAGTGTATATGATCGATGTTGGAATAATTGATGGCAAAGCAACATGATAAGTTTCTTTAAAAATCCTCTGTTAAAATCTTAGCCGACATATGCGGTGTCGTGGTTAATGAGACGACCGTGAGAGATTGAGAGTGGCATTTGGTTTAGTTTTGGTGCATGAACTAATGGTGTTCTTTATCACTCATAGTGATGTAGTGTCTAATTATGTACTCTAAATAAAATAATAGATTGACCGAGTTGATATGGTTTATTAGAACACTCTTACCAATTATATGATTGTCAATTTTATTTTTTTGGTGATATGATTGTCAACCTTAACAAATGTGTATTATAGAGGTTTTTCTCACAACTTGATAATTTAGTGTGTGTGTTTTTTTTCTTCTTTTTTTAGACTTATGAAGAGTGACCTCACATGTTATGATTAGGCTTAAAGTTTGGTGGAGAATCAAGTTAAAGAATACAACTATCACAATTTTAAATTATATGTAATCTTACAAGACATATAAGCTTAATAATAATTTCAGAAATGACAACCGTATCAAAAAATAATAATTCAGAAATAACAATTTTAATAGTGAATAGTAACAGGTATATAGCGTTATCAGACACACAGTTACTCTTATAGTAAATAATGAACAAATCGTAGATTAAAGACCCTCTTGATATGTGAAATAATGACTGAGTGAGCTACCGTGACCTTATACAATGTCCCTTATAGTTAAATTAAACCCACCCATGAGATTAGACATGATTAATGCTAGTAGCACTCTAAATTGTAAAAAAAATCAGGAAAATCTAGAAACGAAGTTGAATAACGGCAGTGAAACAAAGTAACAAACAATTTGACCTCAGTAAATAAATGAGTTTGACGAAGACGGGTGGCATATCAGTTGGTGCGATTCTTCCATTTTCGTGGTCTTGCTTCGGTCTCACCTCTTCTCTCTTCCCCAAAATTATACCAATCCCAAACCCCCCACCTTTTCTCTCAGGAATAAAACTTCTCCCATTTAAACTCCCCCCTCAATCCGTTATCGCCTCAAAATCTCAAGCCACCCACAAAGCAGCAATGGAAAAGAAGAAAGACATGATTCGTATAGAGCGCGAGTCCGTGATTCCAGTCCTCAAGCCCAAGCTCATCATGACCTTGGCCAACCTCATCGGTATTATTTTCCTATTCAATTCTAGTAATTGCTTTTTAGGGTTTGCTTCAATGTACTTCACTGAAAACACGCCTTGTTTTTCGCAGAGCATAGTTCCGACCGGGCGGAGTTTCTGAAGCTGTGCAAGAGGATTGAGTACACCGTTCGGGCTTGGTATCTTTTGCAGTTCGAGGATTTGATGGTATTATGTCAAATGTTGTGCGCTTGGTCATTTATGTTGTTGTTTTTATGATGAGGTATTTGTTTGTTGACGTATATGGTTTGTTTGCAGCAACTGTATTCGCTGTTCGACCCCGTAAATGGGAATCAGAAGCTGCAGCAGCAGAATCTTTTTCCGAAAGAAATCGATGTGCTGGAGCAGAATTTCCTCACTTACTTAATGCAGGTAGTTCTTGTTTCTTGTTTTGATAATATGCATAGGACAATGTATCTGGAATTCTTGTAGCATGGACTGTTATCGATTTACAATGTAGTACAAGTATGTAATATTGGTTAGTTATGGTCCAGGTGATGGAGAAGAGTAATTTCAAGATTGCAAGTGATGAAGAGATTGAGGTTGCGCATTCGGGGCAGTATCTGCTGAATCTTCCCATCGTGGTTGATGAATCTAAGGTATATTGTATGGGGTATCCCTTCATGTCAATTGAGCAAGATGGCAAGTAAGAACCTGCAGATTAAATGCATTTATAAATGTCGATGCAAGTTTTTACTTTTATATTTTATAATTTTTTTTATGTGCTTTCTCATTTTCTGATCCCAATACTTGGTTACTGAGGAATGTAGCTTGACAAGAAGCTTCTGAAGACCTTCTTTGAAGAGAATCCTCAGCCAGACCTTCCAGATTTTGCTGATAAGGTATTCTTGCAAACATTTGGAAGTTGTAGATTCTATTTAATAATTCAAGCTTGTTTTGTTACTCCTTGTTAGGAAACAGTAGTAACTATACCACCATCCTTGTTAGAGTTCTAATACGTGTTATTTTTCGTACATTCAGTACATTATCTTCCGTCGTGGTGTTGGACTTGATCAGACAACTGATTACTTTTTCATGGAGAAAGTGGACATGATCATTGGACGTTTTTGGGCATATCTTTTACGAATAACTAGGTAAGTAATTCTTTTGAATTTGTTATACAGTTATTAACTATAATGATTGATGGGATTGTATCAATTGTAATAGAGGTGAACAAAATACAATCGTATGTTTCATGTATGAAAAAGTCATATTTAGCCAGTACCTATGATTGGTATTAAAGAACGTACCTGAGAAAATTCACTGTAGATATTGAAGCAACTGTTTCTCTCTCCATTGTTGCTATGATTGCCATTGCAGGGTTGAAAAGCTTTTATCCAGAAGGTCAAGTAGTCGGCGTACAAAAGATCCAAAGAAGGATGACGAAATCACCTCAGAAGCCAACGGGGAGGAGGAGGAGGACTTATATGTTGAACGAATTCGTCTTGAAAATATGGAACTAAGGTTGTCCCACTTGGCTTTATTTTTGCATAGGACTAAGCTATGGCCACTTCTGATACTTATATATTCTTTGTCCTTCAGCGTTAAAGGCTTACTGAGCAAGACGACAATCAAAGAGCCAACCTTTGATAGGATAATTGTTGTTTACAGGTAATCTGTTGTTTTAGCTTTAATATGATTGTTTTTGATAATGTTGTCGTGAATCGTGCACAGTTAAGTTGGTTCTTCCTCTTCAACAAAATTAGGCTGGTATTTAGTCACCAAGTTGGGGATCTGTTTTATAGAATTATATTGTGTAGTTTCCTAGTTTCCTGTTTCATATAGTTAGACTATACTGGATTTCGGTCCAAAGGAACACATGAACCAGGGATTTCTTTTACATTGGAGAATTGAATGAATGCTATAAGTTATGGGTTTATTATGTATTATTTAATATTTCTAAAGGAAAGGGTGTTTCGTTGCTTACTGATTGGTGATCTACGAAGCCTGCCCTTAAATGACCTCAAAATAAGTCACTGATGTGAGTGTTATGATTATTCAGGCGAGCAAGTCCCAAAGCAAAAGAAGAACGAGGAATATTTGTGAAACATTTCAAAAATATTCCAATGGCTGATATGGAGATAGTTCTTGTAAGTTCCTTTCTATCTCTTTCCCCCAATGGGCCTGAGTCTTATAGCTTTCTACATTTTCTTTATAATAATTCTTTAAGTTTGGGGTCTAAGTTTGGATACCACTTAACCTTGTTTAACTTATATCTTTGACAGCCCGAGAAGAAGAACCCAGGATTAACTCCAATGGACTGGGTCAAGTTCCTTGGCTCTGCTGTAGTTGGGCTGGTGAGTTTCTTAGTGGCAATGAAGTTTGTCTACGTGCACTGTTCTGACATTTTTTATTTTGCAAAGTCCAGCTTATCATTTCTTTCTTCTACAGGTAGCTGTTATTAGTTCGCTTGAAATGCCTAATGCTGACTTTTGGGTCATCATTGCAATTCTTTCCACTGTGATTGGTTACTGTGCTAAGATATACTTCAGGTAGGTTTCTTATTATGATTTATGTTTCTTCCAATTGGCTGGTTAGGTGTATATTGTACGTCATGCTAAGGGCGTATGATGTTAAGTATGTTCTTATAATTATGTCTCTTGAATTTCATTGTTTGGGATGTATGTAATTCTTTCGATTAATATGCGTGCCACTGTGAAAAGTTTTAGTCTGACAAGTTAACTATTTCAAATATCTGCTTCTCTGTTGATTCTATATGGTAAACATAGTCAGATTAGGCCACTATATGCTGTAAAGTCAGTCTGATGATTGGTCATGGGTCTGGGGTTGCATGTTTACTCATTCTCTGAGAGTGTCCAGCTCTATATGATATTGTAATTTCAATCGCCTCGCATTGTTTCATACTTTTTCTTTCAGCTACTAATGTGGCTACTGTTTCTTGATTAACTGTAGTTTTCAGCAGAACTTGGCTGCATATCAGAACCTAATAACACAGTCCATGTATGACAAGCAACTGGATAGTGGAAGAGGTACTCTTCTTCACTTGTGCGATGATGTGATTCAACAGGAGGTAAGCTGCAAGCTTTGATGAATTTTTTTTTTTTTGTGAATTTGTGTTGGTGGTTAATAGGTTTTATTGGTGTAACTAACTATAACTATGCCACATACATACACAGATACACGTTACATATAGTCATAGACACATACATATTACATTGATAATGCTCATACATACACAGAGACACATATTACATATAATCATGTACACGTAGTTGTTACATACATAATGTGAGTAACTAACTATGCACATATTTACACAAAATACACATGTTACATATAGTCATATACACATACATATTGCATACACAAAATACACATACATATTGCATACACAATCCTGCATCGTACCAGGTGCAAGTAACTAACTAAAAGTATGCACATACATTCACATGTTACATATAGTCATATACACATACATATTACACATACGGAATCAGGTGCTAGTAAATACAGACAATTCACAATCTAACAGAGTCCAAGGAATTGGTTCACTTGTTTCATGAGACGTGTTTGTAGTAATCTATACGTTTTTTTTTTCTCCTTTTAAAGTTGAATTTGTCTTGTTTAACAATAGCACTGACTCGAAATAGATTTAATACAGTTACACACCAGCGGTGCTTATATGGGTACTCTTATGTCTTGAATGATTAGGTCAAGGAGGTGATACTTTCTTTCTATATATTAATGGAACAGGGAAAAGCTACAAGAGAAGTACGGATCTTTCTTCTTTACTTATGTCTATTATTGCAAGAAATTTAATGTATATTCTTGAGAAGTCTTATTTGGGATGATTGGATGAATTATTATAGGATCTGGATAGGTGGTGTGAGGAACTCATTAAAGAAGAGTTTGGTGCCAGCTGTAATTTTGATGTGGATGATGCAGTTGAGAAGTTGGAAAAATTGGGAATTGTCTCTCGGGTAAGACTCCCTGAAGCCCTTATTGAACACGGTGGTAAATCTTTAATACTATAAATGATGATGTCGTCACTTCTTAGATTTACTGTAGCTCCTACTTAATGAACATGCAAGCCAACAAAAATGATTAATAGGCTGATTGTTACCGATTGCTATTTCTCCATTGAAAAAGCGTGAGGCCACGAGGGACTGAAACCATCACGTTTTTTTATCTTGTATTTCCTTGCATGGTAAATTTTTATGAATCCAATACGTTTAGGTACCTTGATCATTTAGATTATGTAATATGTCTTCTGTAGAGAACTGCTTCTTTTCTCACTTGGAACTTACCTGTGAATTTAGGATTCTGTTGGACGGTATTTCTGTGTTGGGCTGAAACGTGCAAATGAGATAATTGGGACAACCACTGAGGAACTTGTTCTGAGGGCAAAACAAGGCAAACAAGGCAGTACTTCTTGATTCTGTCTTGTAAAGTCAGAGGGCTTCTTTCATACCTTCACTAGAATGTGTTTATTGCTTGGGGCAGGTGCTTATCTTCACTAGACCATCATCAATCCTCTTCGAGGGAAGACCTCAAAATATTTCGTTGCTTGTTAATATCTCTAAATCTATTTTTTTTTTTGGACAACAATATCTCTAAATCTTTGATCGAGGCTTTTCTTTCCATAGTTTATGTATTTAGAAGTGTGCATGTAGTCGAGCTAGCTAGGTTCCACAGTTGAAGACTTCATGGTCGTCTGCTATTGATTGTAAATGGTGGAACTTTCATTTCCCGATAGTGGTCGAAAACTGATAGTGACCATAATTTGTAATGAAGTATGGTTTGAATGTGGGTGGTTAGGTTGATGTCCTGAGAGAGACAACAACACGCTGATTTCATTTAACTTTGTGTAGCTGCTTGAATTGGATTCATGTAAATCTTCAGCATGGCAGCTGTAGATCGAACAACCTAGATTGTATGAAAAGGACAGCCAAATGAATTTCAATCATAGTGGGAAAATTTCTGAACCTCCATATTAGTTATTTTTGTCTGCCATTGTCTAAATCAACAACCTCAAACACATTAAAATCGACCTATAATCTATAGAAAATTGTTTTCTGGTGTGTCATTAGAGCAATCTGAACCATACCGACTGCTTCTGTTAACTTTCTTAGTCATGTAGAAGTACGTCACAGAGTTTGCCACTTACGTACCAGAATTCAATTGAAGACTTAAGGCCATTATCAATTTGATGTTGATTGTAAGTGGTGGTGGTACTTTTGCAAGTGATCGAAGTCGATATTTGTGATTTTGTGTCATATACAGCAATGAAGCATGTGGTTCGAATATGGGTGCTGATTTAGGTAATCAAACCTAAAGCAACAGCAACACAATGATATTGTTAACTCTGAGGCATGAGCTGTAGACATTCATACTCAGCTAGTCTGGATTCTTGTGACTAATCTAATTCACGGTCGAAGCTGGAGTAGTGAGTCTATCTCTGTAAATCGAAGAATCTTAGATTGCAAGAAAAGGGCGTCAACCAAATAAGTTTAGAATTGAGTCAATTGAGTGGGAAAATTGGCCACCTCCACACAAAACCAAACCGGCCGACTCCTATTTGGTCCCCATATTAGCCTAAAACGACCGCCACGATATTACAGTGCCACACGACTTTCAAATCTATGTCTCTATGTTGTTATATAGAGGAAAATATCTTTCAATGATCTTTGTCATATAAATTGTGTTATCAAAACCGTTTGTGATACGGCCGGTCAAGTAACTGAAAGGATGTAAAATTTAGTGAACCATAAACAAATCTTTACAACCATAGATACGGAATTCCGCATATATATGATGCCAATAATGGTACTGCAAATGGCTTCCTAGTGTTGAACGTCTGGTAGGAAACCCTCCCAAACCAAACCGTGTTCGATTCACGAAGTTGTCAAAATGGCTAGACACTATGCTGCATTGCATAGTTACAACATGTCACATGCGCCAAGGGATATATAGGACAACGTACAATTGAATTCTAGAGTTCCATCGAACTGTTTGTTAACTTGGCCTAGCTAGGACAACGACGTCTCCTCCTAAAACTAACATCCATCCTATGCATTCTTACGATCATATAATTTATCGTCATGTACTCAACTTAACAATCTCTATCTCTTTGAGCGCTTAATTTTTCTTTACTAGTTGGGGGAGTTGATGAGTGTGTATTCTGCTAGGTTTCCAATATCCGGCAGCGCAGTTGAAGACTTGAACTACGGTGGTTCGACGTTAACTGAAGCTCTACATGGCCGGCCGGTACGGTGTAAGATTCATCTTTCCGATAGTGATTCGGAATTGGTAATGGTCCTAAATTGCAGTGATGGTCTTGACATGGTATGTCTAGGAAGCAACAGCAGCAAGTTGATATATTGTTAGCTCTAACACTATACGTGGAGCTCTCACCTTCCGGCCTTAGCCATATATAGCCATTTGTACTGGAAGAAAACTAGTTGGATTCGTCGTATGTCTGATTCACCGCGCTAGCTGGAGCTGCAGTACGTGGAACATAGAAATGGGACTATGCATGAGAGTGATGATCGAGTGTCTGGTTTTGTGGAGAGGACAGGGGACAGCCAGTCAAGTAGGTTAATTTGAGCTCCTCCACAAAATGAAACCATCACGTACTAGCTTATTGCTTTGAAGCATCCAAGCTAGAGTCTATCTACCTTTAACGGTCCAACAAATCTCTGCCTTACCTAAATATATACATGAAGCTAGCTCCTGGCCCCAATCTGATACTGATATTGATGGTGTCAGTTAACCTGGATACGCAAATCGGCAAACATCTCACTACGTACTGAACCGCCATAGATCCGGTTGGTATAAATTCATGACATGTTGGTGGGTATCTCACCCAAACATGACAGTACGTTCTCAATCGACGTACGTCAAAATTTACCCCTCTATTAACTCTATACATTCTCTTGGTTCAACATGAAACGTTCCATTTTTATCTCCTAATTAATAACATAAGTTACGTAATTAAGCAGAAAATGGAAGATATTACGATTGAAACGTCGACCAGTAATTAGCATCATCAGCTTAATTACATATTAGGTCATTGACCGTAACCACACAACACATAAAACCTCCACACGGCATTAGTACCCTGAATTTAAAACTAGGCCATGCATGCTTTAACTTACGCTCTTCTTCAAACCACACACACCTATATGTAGTCAATGTCATACCACAGAAACTGAGTGAAGAAGAAACAAGCTAGGTAGATGGGTTCAACTTTAGACTCTCCATCAACACCACCGCAAAGCCGCCATGTTGTTCTATTCCCTTTCATGTCCAAAGGCCACACCATCCCTCTCCTCCACCTCTCCCGCCTCCTCCTATCTCGAAACCTCGCCGTTACCGTCTTCACTACCCCAGCCAACCGCCCCTTCATCGACCAATTCCTCTCCTCCACCACCGCCACCGTCATAGACATCCCTTTCCCTCAAAACATCCACCCCGAAATCCCCTCTGGCGTCGAGAGCACTGACAAGCTCTCCTCCGTCTCCGGACGGCTCTTCTACCCCTTCGCGCTCGCCACAAAGCACATGCAAGATGACTTCGAGAAAGCTCTAAGCTCTCTACCACGTGTCAGCTTCATGGTCTCCGACTCCTTCCTCTGGTGGACGCTCGACTCCGCCGTCAAGTTCGGCTTACCGAGGCTCGCCTTCTGCGGCTTCAATAACTACGCCAGCTGTGTGTACAAGCTCGTAGCTGAGAATCGCCTCCTCCACGGCCCCGAGTCGGACAGCGAGTCATTAATCACGGTGACTCGGTTTCCTTGGATCAAAATTACAAAACAGGAACTCGATTCTTCTTTCGAAAACCCTAGCCCGGAAGGATCGGAGTTTTTCATGAACTTCATGGGAGCCGTCGTTAAGAGCTTCGGCCTCGTCACTAATAGCTTCTACGAGCTCGAACCGGTCTTCGTCGACTACTGGAACACCGAGTGTACCCCCAAGTCATGGAATGTGGGACCACTCTGCCAGCTGAAACCCAAACCACAGTGCCACGATCCTAAGCCGGTCTGGATAGAATGGCTAGACAAGAAGAAGGTGGAAGGGAAGCGTGTTTTGTACGTGGCGTTCGGAACGCAAGCGGTGATCTCATCGGAGCAAGTTGAG
The DNA here is from genome assembly GCA_010134655.1 of Fragaria nilgerrensis. Taxonomy (NCBI): domain Eukaryota; kingdom Viridiplantae; phylum Streptophyta; class Magnoliopsida; order Rosales; family Rosaceae; genus Fragaria; species Fragaria nilgerrensis. The sequence continues at coordinate 48,310,070 of CM020982.1, read as the reverse complement.
GAGATAGCAAAGGCGCTGGAGAAGTCGGAGCTGAATTTTCTGTGGGTGATAAGGAAGAAAGAGAGCTTCACTTGGTGGGACATTGAGTTCGATGAAAGGGTGAGAGGGAGAGGAATGGTGGTGAGCGAGTGGGTTGATCAGACGGAGATACTAAACCACGAGAGCGTGGAGGGTTTTGTGAGTCATTGTGGGTGGAACTCGGCAATGGAGGCTATTTGTGCCGGAGTGCCGATTCTCGCGTGGCCGATGATGGCGGAGCAGCCGCTTAATGCGAGGATGGTGGTGGAAGAGATAAAGGTTGGTTTGAGAGTGGAGACGTGTGATGGATCGGTTAGGGGGTTTGTGAAGGCGGAGGGGCTTGAGAAGATGGTGAAGAAGTTGATGGAGGAGGAGGAAGGGGAGGTGGTCAGGAAGAAGGTGAAGGAGTTGTCTGAGGTGGCGAGGAGGGCGGTGGAGGAGGGCGGGTCGTCGTGGCAGACGTTGCAGTCGCTCATTGATGAGGCATGCAGTAATTAAAGACATGTAATCAGTTCGGGGTTTTCAATTTTTCATTGTCATGTAATAATGAAAATTCATGAAATTAGTCTACAATGAATGAGATGTGTCATTATAGCGTTGCCATGTTTGATGCGTACCGGCACGGAGTATGTAATTCACTAATTCACCTCCTATCCGTGTCTTTTATCATTCATTCTAGACACCCGAACGCATTTTTGAAGTTAAAATACCCGAACGGAAAAAACCGGAGGCTCAAAAAAATGAACCTGGTCATAAACTCTAGTGCTATAGCAACAAGTTTTAACTCAAATTGGGTGAAACTTGAAATGAGGGGCAATACCTTATTTTCTTTGAATATTGAAATTCTTGATGTTGGTATATGTTAAAGTTCTTGATGTCAGTATAAGAAGAATTGAAGATAACACAACCTTAGAAATTCACCAAATACCTCTTAAAACAACAATTGCAACAACTTTACAAAATACGGCATGCGTGAGTCATTTAAGTCAGAACGCGAGTAAAATGATAAAAGACACAAATTTTAGAAGGTAGAATGATTCAAAATATGTTAGAAGGTGTCTATAAGCACACCCGAACGGAAATAGCTGGAAGCTCAAAAAAAGTGAAACTGGCCAGAAACTCGTGTGCTATAAACGAGAGATTTTAGCTCGAATTAGGTGAAACTTGAAAAGGCGGCAATACCTCATTTTCTTTTAAAACTAAGGTTCCCGATGTCAATATGAGAAGAATTGAAAAGAATAAAATCTTGGAAAGTCACACAATACCAATAAAAACAGTAATTTTAAAACATTTACAAAACACGACACACGTGAGTCGTTTAAGCCGGAATCGCGAGTAAATTGATAAAGTACACATATTTTTTAAACTGTAATTGTTCAAAATATGTTAGGAGGTGCCTATAAGTACACCTAAAATACACAGATTTTTTAAACTGTAATTGTTTAAAATATGTTAGGAGGTGCCTATAAGCACACATAAAAGGAAAAGGCCAGAGGTTAAGAAAAAGTGAAACTGGTCAAAAACACGTGTGTTATAGCAATGAGTTTTGGCTCGAATTGGGTGAAACTTGAGATGAGAGTTGAAAGGAGAGGCAATATCTCATTTTCTTTGAATATTGAAGTTCTTGATGTCGGTATGAGAAGAATTGAAGAGAACACAAGCTTGAAAATTTACCCAAAACCTCTTAAAACAACAATAGCAGCAACTTTACAAAACATGACACGCGTGAATAATTTAAGCACGAACGCAAGTAAAATTATAAAAGACACGGATTTTTAAAGCTATAACGGTTCAAAATATATTAGAAAGTGTCTATAAGCACAGATGAACAGAACAAGCCGGAGGCCCAAAAAAAGTGAAACTGGTTAAAAACTCATGTGTTATAATAAAGGTGTTTTGGCTCGAATTGGGTGAAACTTAAAATGAGGGGCAATACCTCATTTTATTTTGAAATTAAAGTCCCCGATGTCAATATGAGAAGAATTGAAGAGAACACAAGCTTGAAAATTCACCCACTACCTCTTAAAACAACAATTACAACAAATTTACAAAACACGGCACACACGAGTCGTTTAAGCATGAATCGCGAGTAAAATGATAAAAGACACGAATTTTTAAAGCTAGAATGGTTAAAAATATGTTAGACGGTATCTATAAGCACATCCAAACTGAAAAAGCCGGAGGCCCAACAAAAGTGAAACTGGCCAGAAACTCGTGTGTCAAGGAGTTTTAGCTCGAATTGGGTGAAACTTGAAAGGTGGGGCAATACCTCATTTTCTTTGAATATTGAAGTTCTTGATGTTAGTATGAGCAGAATTAAAGAGAACACAAGTTGGAGATTCACCCAATACCTCTTAAAACAACATTTATAACAAATTTACAAAACACGGCACACGAGAGTCATTTAAGCTGGAATCGCGAGTAAAATGGTAAACGATACGGATTTTTGAAGGTAGAATGGTTCAAAATTTGTTAGATGATGTCTATAAGCACATCCGAACAGAAAAAGCTGGAGGCCTGAAAAAAGTAAGGGTGGGCGCGATTCGGTTCAAACCATTTTTTCAGTTTTACAATATTTAGGTTACGTAATTATTCGGTGCAGTGTAGGTCAGTTTCGGTATGGACCGATTTATTTATTTCAACAACAAAGAGATGTCAAAATATTTCCCTAATAATTCCAATAAGGCATGAAAATATTTTGAGTGCATTTAGAGTCCATGCAATTCTAGCAATGTCATCCAAATATCAATCAACTAACAAAAACACCATAATTGATTACTTAACAAATCATTATATATCAACAATTATGCAAAACACATAAACTTGCAAACTACAAAATTGAACATAAATGAAATTATTATATATTACAAACCAACTTCCACAATGGAAACCTAAAAAAATAATAAGAAAAATGTAATTCGGTGCGGTTCGGTTTAAATCGGTCAAATTATAACCTCAAACCGTAACCGAACCGTTTTTATGTGGTTCGGTGCAGTTTGACCATGAAATGACACCACTTTATTTCAGTACGGTTACCGAATTGTTTTTTCGGTACGGTTCGGGTCAGTAACCGCATTTTCGGTGCATATTACACACCCCTAAAAAAAAGAGAAATTGGCCAGAAACTCGAGTGTTATAGCAAAAGATTTTGACTCGAACTAGGTGAAACTTGAAAGGAGGGGCAATACCTCATTTTCTTTTGAAAATAAGGTTCCCGATGTCAGTATGGGAAGAATTAAAGAGAACACAAGCTTGGAAATTCACCTAATACCTCTTAAAACAACAATTGCAACAGATTTACAAAGCACGACACACGTGAGTCGTTTAAACAGGAATCACGAGTAAATTGGTAAAAGACACTGATTTTTGAAGGTCGAATGGTTCAAAATATGTTAGAAGGTGTCTATAAGCTCACCCGAACTGAAAAAGCTAGAGGCCCAAAAAGTGAAACTGGCCAGAAAGTCGTGTGTTATATATAGCAAGGGTTTTAGCTTGAATTGGGTGAAACTTGAAAGGAGGTGGAATACCTCATTTTATTTGAATATTGTAACTCTTTATGTTGGTATGAGAAGAATTGAAGAAAGCATAAGCTTGGAAATTCACCCAATACCTCTTAAAACAACAATTACAACAGATTTACAAAACACGGCATATGTGAGCATTTAAGCCGAAATCGCGAGTAAAATGATAAAAGACGCGGATTTTTGAATGTAGAATGGTTCAAAATATGTTAGAAGGTGTCTATAAGCACACTTGAACTAAAAAAGCCAGAGACCCAAAAAAAGTGAAACTGGCCAGAAAGTCGTGTCTTATATATAGCAAGGGGTTTTAGCTTGAATTGGGTGAAACTTGAAAGCAGATGGAATACCTCAATTTCTTTGAATATTGAATTTATTGATGTTAGTATGAGAAGAATTGAAGAGAACAAAAGCTTGGAAATTCACCCAATACCTCTTAAAACAACAATTGCAACAGATTTACAAAACACGGCATGCATAAGTCATTTAACCCAAAATCGCGAGTAAAATGGTTAAAGACACGTATTTTTGAAGCTATAATGGTTCAAAACATGTTAGAATGTGTCTATAAGCACACCCGAATGGAAAAAGCCAGAGGCCGAAAAAAGTGAAACTAGCCAGAAACTCGTGTGTTATAACAAATGGTATTAGCTCGGATTGGGTGAAACTTCAAAAGAGAGGCAATACCTCATTTTCTTTGAATATTGAAGTTCTTGATGTTTGTATGAGAAGAATTAAAGAGAACACAAGCTTGGAAATTCACCCAACACCTCTTAAAACATCAATTGCAACAAATTTACAAAACACGGCACACCTGAGTCGTTTAAGCAGGAATCACGAGTAAATTGATAAAAGACACGGATTTTTAAAGCTAGAATGATTCAAAATATGTTAGAAGGTATCTATAAGCACACCCGAACTGAAAAAGCCGGAGGCCCAAAAAAAGTTAAATTGGCTAGAAACTCGTGTGTTATAGCAAGGGGTTTTGGCTTGAATTTGATGAAACTAGAAAGGAGATGGAATACCTCATTTTCTTTGAATATTGAAGTTATTGATGTTGGTATGAGAAGAATTGAAGAGAGGACAAGCTTGGAAATTCACCCAACACCTATTAAAACAACAATTACAACAAATTTACAAAACACGACGCACATGAGTCTTTTAAGCAGGAATCACGAGTAAAATGATAAAAGACATGGAGTCTTGAAGCTAGAATGGTTCAAAATATGATAGAAGATGTCTATAAGCACACCCGAATTGAAAAAGCCGGAGGCCCAAAAAAAGTGAAACTTGCCAGAAACAAATGTGTTATAGCAAATAGTTTTGGTTTGAATTGGGTGAAACTTGAAAGGAGAGGGAATACCTCATTTTCTTTGAGTATTGAAGTTCTTGATGTTGGTATGAGAAGAATTGAAGAGAGCACAAGCTTGGAAATTCACCCAACACCTATTAAAACAACAATTGCAATAGATTTAGAAAACATGACACACGGGAGTCGTTTAAGTCGAAGTCGCGAGTAAAATGATAAAAGACGTGGATTTTGAAGGTAGAATGATTCAAAATATGTTAGAAGGTGTCTATAAGCACACCCGAACTGAAAAAGCCGGAGGCCCAAAAAAAATGAAATTGGCCTGAAACTCGTGTGTTAGGGTTTTGACTCGAATTGGGTGAAACTTCAAAGGAGGGGCAATTAATACCTCATTTTTTTCGAATATGAAGTTCTTGATGTTGGTATGAGAAGAATTGAAGAGAACAGAAGCTTGGAAATTCACCCAATACCTCTTAAAACAGCAATTGCAACAGATTTACAAAACACGGCACACATGAGTCGTTTAAGCCGAAATCGCGAGTAAATTGATAAAAGACGCGGATTTTTGAATGTAGAATGGTTCAAAATATGTTAGAAGGTGTCTCTAAGCACACCCGAACTGAAAAAGCCAGAGCCAAAAAAAATGAAATTGGTCAGAAACTCTTGTGTTATAGCGAAGAGTTTTAGCTCGAATCGGGTGAAACTCTAAAGGAGGGGCAATACCTTATTTTCGTTTGAAACTAAGGTTTTCGATGTCAATATGAGAATAATTAAAGGGAACAGAATTTTGGAAAGTCACTCAATACCAATAAAAACAATAACTTCGACAACTTTACAAAACATGGCACGCGTGAGTTATTTAAGTCAGAAAGCGAGTGAAATGATAAAAGAAATGGATTTGTGAAGCTAGAATGATTCAAATATGTTAGGAAGTGTCTATAAGCACACCCGAACAGAAAAAACCGGAGGCTCAAAAAAATCCTTGTTTTTTTTTTTTTTTTCATTTCGCTCGAATAGACTACAATTAGTTTATCAATTGAATAGACTGTAATAATTATAAACCATTCAAATATAGAACTTTAGGTATAAAAGGAATCAGACCAAATGGATTGTATCAGACAATACAAACTAATTCGTACAGATTATAAATGTCATCAACAACCGAGTTTAATTTTGGCTACAAATTCCAAACTACTGTTGGTAAGGAACACGGTTTTGGATGGCTTCTATCAAATTGTAAATTGAAACTAATCCAAGAAATTCATGAAACATGGAAATACAATTTAATAGGTATTATTTATCTGTAAAAATTTCCCAAACTGCAATCCTTCTCAACCTTAACAATGAACTTTATAACATTATAGTTATGAAACATTTTACTTAACATTATAGTTATGAAACATTTTACTTACCATGATAATGCCATGCGTCAGAGCAGGTAAATGTCTTTATGGTAAATTGAGCAAGCAACCCTTTGAATAAGACATGCAAACAAAAAGAATAAACACAAATGGTTTTGGCTCTTGATAAGCAGTGGTTGCTCTTTCTGTGGTAATGGTGGTATTATTACCTAAGTAGTTTTCTTGCCTCATTATGATTAGTAAGCCTTTCCCTATTGACAAATAAAGTACAGCAGTAAGCTAATGTTATTCCTACTGTCCTTTGCAATTGTGAAAACTCATACTCAGAAGTTCTGATATTTACCTTTGCAATTGTGAAATTTAGGATTAGATTTCTTATTCTGTTTCTTTCTTATTCTGATGGACATCATCACCTGCAAATAAAAAATGAAGTATATAATGGACATAAATGTTAAGCCAACAGAACGAAGATAAAGAAAAAAAACCATATGAAGTTCCAATCCATCATAAGAATCTTAAAAGAAAAAAGAAAAAAGAAACAGAATAAGAATATGAACGAAACAAAATACCCAGATTCATAACCGTCTTCTGTCTCTGAAATTAGCCGTCTCCTTCAATTTGCACAATACATACCCTCAACCTGAGAAAAAACCTAACGAACGTTGATTGCTTCCATACTCTGCATTCATCTGAAGAACGAATCACCCAAATCGATCAGATCGGTCTGGTAATACGAATACTAAAGACGATCACTTCAAGCCACCAGACAAGCAAAGATCAAGAAAAAAAATTAAACGAAAGAAAGAGGAAGAGGAGAGAACAACAAAGATCAATGAAAAAGAGGATAGATATAGTCTTACCCAATAACTGATGTTGGCGATCTTGAGGAGAAACTTAGTTATCTATATTTCAATTCAAAACAAAACTAATTGCAGCCATCAAATTTAAAATACAAAACCAAATCTGAAAACTTCAACTACACAAAATAAAAACGAATTCAAAAGAAAACGAAAGGAAACTAAAAAATAGTAATTCGAACCCAATTACCGTTCGATAACAGTTGACAGTCTTTGCTCTCCCTTTTTCTATCTATTTGTGACAGTTGAAAAAGACGCAAAAAAATCAGTAACCGAGCGAAAGAACACTTGGGATGAGACCAACGAGAGCAGGGCAGATAAGACAGAGATTCGCTGGAGTTTCGAGACTTCGAGAAAGATCGAGAAAGGGCAAGAAAAGATATAGAAAGCGACAAAATATAAGCCCGACCTAACACTGTTCCATATGAATCTATTAGAGACTGACGTTGTCTCAAACAATAATATATAGTAAATTATACATTATATTTAGGTACCATTTTATCAGTTTGCAATTAAAGAGGAGCTTGTCTTAGAAAAATGAAAAACTAGGAGGATTTTATTATCATTAGGTGCCTCAAATGGCCCTTTTTTTTTTTTTATCATTATAGCAAATTGGATTTGATACAGAGTAAATCTATAAATCCATTGGAAAATCAAAAATATGCACCTTCGTTCCTAAACATATACGCGTGGCAAGATTTGATTAGTCAATAGAAGTATACCCGATTGGAAACGAAAACCCGAACCCGATTCGAAACACATAAGTAGAAGAACCTCCGCACTCTTCAAAGCTCACAATCAAAGAAGAACAACCAAAGCCCTAGAATCAAACTCTTCCGCTTTTCTTGAACAGTAAGTCTCTCTTTCTCTCTCTCCCAAGTTTTGTAGCTTCTGGTTTTGAGAGACCGCAATTGATTTAGGGTTCATGATTCTCCGAATCAAGATTTGATTTTGATAAAGGCGATCGGCTTTGGGGTGGTGGTTGATAATTGGGTCTGAATTTAACTGATTGATTGGTTGCAAATTCGCAGGCTTTTGTTGAAATGGAGAAGGATCAGAAGGTGGTAACTGAAGACCCCAAGGTGGATTTGTTCGAGGACGATGACGAGTTTGAAGAGTTCAACATCAATCAAGGTAATTTTTGGGGTCTTAAGGTTATTGTTTCATCACAAACTAATTGTTATGGAATATGTAATGCACTGATTGGGGTTTAGAGTATGCACGGATATGTTGTAGTATGCAATGAATTTAGTCGAAACTACTGAAATTATGATGATTGTGAAATAGGTGTTTAAGAATGCCTGATCCAAGATATGTTATGCGAATCAAATGAGCAACGATTGTGTTTGAGTAGGAAGGTTTTGTTTACGAGACAGGGTTATGGTGATCAAAATGAACATTATATGCATAATAGTAGCTGTTACGGCTGGTGCTGTTCCTAAACTGAAGGTAGTGCTAGTATACAGTGGATAGAATTTTAGGAACATGGACCATGTGTCCTAGAATACACTGAGTGTAGGCCAGAGTACTATATAGAAGAAAACCATGAAGCTGTGTGGTTATCTTGAGTGTTATATGAAGCAATTGGAGTGTTAAATTATGGAGGCTTTGTTGATGGAAAGGATTATGGTCATTAAAAACAGGATGTCCATAATAGCTGTTACTGCTTAGTTATTGAGTGTAGATCAAAAATCTTTGGGATTTAAAGTTTCTTTCATAGTGATTGGGTTGCTTTCTTTATACTGACAGAGTGGGACGACAAGGAGGAAGGAAAAGAAGCAACACAGCAATGGGAGGATGATTGGGATGATGATGATGTCAATGACGATTTCTCTGTGCAGCTGAAGAAAGAACTTGAGAGCAACACCGGGAAGTAGTCTGATAATCTTGTCTGCATTTTCAGATGTGGCCTGTAGTAAAAAGATTGTAGTCCACTGAAAGACCATGATGTAGCTGGTTTGCCATTTCTACATTTTTTCAGTTGCTACGGTTTGTTGCACTTCAGTATGTTAATGATTTTCTGGCATATTCCTCACGTATTATTTCTTGCCGATCCAGTGTGTTCATTTCTAATGTTGCTAGGAAGGAACACTCTGTACTTTCATCACTTGTTATCTTAAGTCACTGTCTTCCAGATTTCCATTGTCATCTTCTCAGAAACCTCTTACCCTTAGATTGTACGGCACAGGCTCACAGCTCAAGTTTAACTCTCAAAGCCACCTTTACATTGTTGCTACTATTGGGTTTTGCTTGACCAAAACCCTGCAAACTGTAGTGAAATCTATGCTCGAGACTAAAACCCATATGCAAATGAGCATTCCCTGCACTAGCCTCTGATCTGTTCATCCATGGAGACTTCTGCCCTGGGGTACTTTCCCTTCTGGGTTTTTGAACGATGTGGTTATGTGAAGTGGATGGAAGTCACTTGGATTAACTAACCATTCATTTGGAAATGGATGGAAGTCACCTGGTTTAACCAACCATTCATGGTCTGACTCTTAGAACTAGACGATAGATTGCAATAAATAAACTCATCTTGCATCCAAACTCATGTTTGACAGTTATCTGTCATATCTGCAGGCTCAAGCCACCTTACAACCTATTGATACTAACAACTGATTGCAACAGGGTTGATCTTCCCGACTTTTGTTCCCATATTTCTCAAACCCCCCTCCTTACTCTCCAGATCGGCTCACGGATAAAACCACCACAGCTCAACCTTCAATTCCTAAAGCGACCTTTATCTCCACCTCCATTCTTGGATTTTGCCAGACAAAAGTCTGCTGACTCGTAGTAGTGTCTAGCTCCTGCATCAGTATCTTACTGCATCAGAATCCTAGAATCTACTGTTCTATCAAACCCTGCACACTCGCTCCGCCATTCCATTCAGTTCGATTGGTGGAGCATTGTACGTGCCTTCACAAAATCCAGTTAACTCTCAAACACGCTCGGGTTGGTTTGATTGATGAGTTAAGTAGAAATTGTTAAAGACGATCTGTTAATCATAACTAGGTCAACTAGAAATTTCACCCATAAGTGCAATTCCGCAAGAATTATCCTCTAAGCAAACACTTACTTTAGGTGGTGGGTCAATAGTAACTTCAAAACGAAAATTATCCCAACAAGTACACTAGTGATTGGGTTCAGAATATAACATTACCATCTTCAGCTAAGACTAGAGAATACAAACTCATTTATAAATGGGATTTGAAATGTTAAAATGCAGTCATTAGGATCTCCATCCTCATCTAGTTTACAGTCATGCATATATATTGGAAAAAATAACCAACACACCAATTGTGCTTAAACATCCATGTAAACTACAACCATATGAATATGCAAATATAAATGAATTTAGTATGTTGGCTTGCTTCTTGTTATTAATCCATCCACATTTTCTCAGTAAGACATGATAATCATGGATGATACGACTTAACTTGCAAGTACTTACTGGGAACTTAAAGTTTAACAGCATATATGTGAAGTACTGGAGTAGTAGTCCATACTCCATAGTAGTTTTTGCATATCCTGTGCTATAATAGGTGAATCAATCTTATCTATATTGAAAGTATATGGACTGCTTCAAATAACTTAAAAGTAACGAAGAGAATTTCAAAGCTGATGGTCATTTCTAGTCTAACTGGAAGTAATTTTACATCAATTCACAAAACTTCGTTCCTAACTACTGTTTCCTTAGTTCATTTCCTTTTCCCTGATTATTCTCCAACTAACTAATTGTATCTTAAGTGTCAATCTACAGAAAAATCAGGCTCATCTGGCTTAAACATTCGAGGCATCTGCAAACTAGTTGAATCAGGATCAACCAGCTGAGCTTTCTGCATGATCCCTCTTCTTGTATTTGCAGCAAATTTGGAAGCCAGAAATGTGGCCCCAAGATGCTGGAAGATGGTTAACTTCTCCCCTGTCGATGAACTCTCACCATCCTCTCGGTTTAAAAGATTTGCTTGTTCTTCGTCGTAGTAGTAACCCTCTTCCTCTTGGCCAGGTGCATGCATATAGTATAAGCTCTCCTGCATAGCCAAGTCCTTTGCCATCTTCCTCTTTATAAACCTTCTCCAAGCAGCCTGTATGAAGCAAGCACCCCATGTCCTCCATTGGTGAGAATAGTACCTAAAGGCATGCTGTAGTTTCTTGCTGTGAAGACGTTTGAACTGACTTGCAACAAACTTAAGGTCCTCAGCTCGAAGCGCAAAAGCTTCAACTTCAGTGAGGGCTCTCACAGTACGAGTCGAAGAAGGCATGTTAAGGCTAGAGCTTGGCATCAATGCCCATGTCAGTAGTTCCTCACCACAGAAGTCACCTGGTCCTAGGGTGATGGAGTTGAAGAAGCCAGTCCTCCCTCCATTGGTTGTGGAGCTCTCAAGTTTCCCTCTAATAATAAACAGCATCTCATTTACTGGGTCACCTTCTTGAACAATGTATGTGCCTTTAATAGTCAAGGATGAGACGAGACGCTCACATATGGCATCAAGAAGTTGGTCATCCATTTGTGAGAAAAAAGGGACCTGTGATCAGATACATTACAGGGGATGAACATCACCAGCACCATGTATGAACTAAAAGTAAAAACATCATGAGACAATAAGGATGAAGACTTACACGGCGAACAAGGGAAAGACATAGGTGCCGCTGGATTTCATGGCAGAGGTCAATAGGTAACGAGTGCAATATGGATTCTTCATCAACTCCTCGTGTGGCAAACCATTGGTATTGCATAAATCGACGAACACGTTCTTGCAAGGGTTCAGGTAACTGGCGATGCCTCATCCACTCATCCGTATCTCTTTGCTTAATCCTCGATTCTTCAACCTTTTTTGACATTGATTGCAGATAAGTCTGCACCAAGGGAAAAATAATATATATCATTTAAACAGCATCAGCATTCACAAATTTCATTCATGAAAATTTTGCACACAACTGTTTTGACATAGTCTGTAAAATGTCACATGGATCCACATTAAAACTAAATTCTTGCACACAATATCAGCCTAATCACATTAATTTTATAACCTTAAAGTATGAACGGGAATTGTAATCAAGCATTATACCTGCATGTTGCCAATCAACAGTGAGAACAAAATCAAACCAGAAAGGCACAAGATAATGGAAAACATTGTCTCGCCGAGATATGTGCTCGTCTTCAAAGTCTGTCCGTATGAGCTACAAGAGGAATTTCTTATCAGTATAACCACTAGAGCATACAACTCAAATCCTCTAAATCACAACATATGCAAGCAGGACTTTGATTGCCTGAGATTTGCAGCCATACCATAATTTGTTTAAACCCCACCAGAAACAATACAAGTACTTCCTAACAAAGCCTGACATTGCGGCTTTACTCTTAAAAGCGTCCCCAAAGATTCCAATCTTAAAATCGATCTCTTCGTCATCCCAATTACAGTTTTTAATTACTTTGGTAACGTTGGCCCAATACTTCCGTTCTGGTAGCTCCAAGCTCTTGCAATCCAGGAATCTGTTGAGGCAAAGCACACCATTCTCTTCGTTCTCTGCTAAACACTCGGTTTTCCAACACTGGAATTGCCGCCCTATGGCAGAAATATAAAACACAGCTCCAACTATCTGGACAAGCAAACACATAAATTGGAACGCCATGCTTAAGTAAAGAAAAGAAACCAATCGCAGGAATGGCCGAAAAAGCGAAAATGCAAGCATGCTTACATGACTGGCTAGATAAAACAGAAGCAAATTGTATGCTGCTCCCGCCCAGGCAGTCTTGGCCACAACACCAGTAGTCTTCACAATTTTCTGATTCAAAGGAAAGATGAGAAACAGTCTAGGAATATATTGGATAAGCACGAAAAGGGCCAGAGTGTTGTTGGCATGATCTGCGCTGGAATTCTTGGTTGCGGGGATCACCAGCCAGATGATAATCTGCAAATCCAACCAAATGGGACAACGAAAGCAAGTTAGTTAATAACCAAATCACATATTGAACATGGTAATGATCAAAGTGGATATTGGATCTTTCGTGCCTGCGGAATAGGAAGAGTGGCAGCGAGATCAACGATGAAGTCGGACTTGAGATACCTGACGGCGATCTGTCTGGGGTCCATGACAAGATCGCCTCGGCCGAAAACCCTAGAGCTGGGGGCGGTGAAGGCGGTGCGGAACTTGATGAGCATGTGGAAGAGGTAGAAGAGGTCGGTGAAGGAGCGGATGAAGGTGACGACGACGGAGAGGCGGTTGTCGGTAGAGAGGCAGGCGTCGCCTTCGACGAAGGGGAGGTAGAAGTAGAGAGGGTCGATGAAGAGCGCAACAATGCAGACTACGAGGAAGATGTGGTGCCAGACGGATACAATGTTGGAGTCCGGGTCCAGAATCTGGTGGCGCCATAGAATGTGGAGCGGGTGCTCTTCTACTACGGCGGCCGCGGTAGCGCCGTCGCTGCTTGTGTTCTGTAGGGGGCGGAACTTAACCGGCGTGGTGATGATTTGTCTACTCATCTTCCATGGCGGAACTCCGGGGTTATCGGATTTCCGCGGTGGATCTTATTCAACAAAGGAAATGAGACACTATATTCAACAAAAACTAGATACAAAGTTTTTCCACGGAATCAGAACGATCAGAGAGGAAGAAGTGGAAGATGAAAAAAGGGCAAGTTAATTTCGGAATGTGTGAGATTTTAGGGATTCGAGATTGAGAGAAAGAGAGGGTGAGAGAGATGATTTGGGGAATGAAAGGAATGTTTTTGAACCGTTGAGGATTTCGCGGGAAACCGAAGAAAGAGCGTGGACTTCGGTAGACATATCATTTCCAATGTTTCGAATGCATAGTATCAGCTCAATAGAAAGTTAAATTAACTCATCATAGCTACATTTGAGAAATCATTTCGGAGTACTATTTTGTTGCCTACGAAATATGTCACCTCGGCTGATATATATGGTCTAGGAAAATAGAAATAATTGTATATTCTTGAATGGAAAAATGGTCCAAACAATGTCTTATATTTTATAGAAGCAAAATTTTGGTATCTTAACTTTAGAAAATTTCAAAACAATATCTCACGTTAAAAATATGACTGCTATTAGGTTTTTAACGGATCTACCGGCTCCAGATACCAAACTTCAGTAAAAGATAATGTTTTGAAGTTTTCTAAAATTGAGATACCAAAACTTTGCTTCTCTAAAAGGCGAGACATTGTTTGAACTATTTTTCTTTCTTGAATAAATTTTGACGTGGGATGTCAGTACTCAATAATGTGCAGTTATAGATGTAGTGCTCGTTTTCTGTCTTCGTCGAGTGAATGAAGGGCGAGAAAGGAAGGAAGGAATCTCGGTTGAGGGTTCAATTCCTTGGAGACGAGGACTTTTGTGTTGTTCAAACGGATGAGGTGAACAGTGATTGGTAAACTAACAATTATGTTACAATTACTCATAGTATACGTGCAAAAGCATAATGTGAAACTCAAAGGCAAGAATGTAAACTTGAGATCGACTAAATGCGTAAAGTATAGAGCAATACTGCAAGAAAGCGGTGGCATACGCTTAAAGATCGAGCAGACAAGTAAAACCCCCTTTCTCTCTTCTTCTCTCCCATTTTGAAAATATCAAAAGCAAAAAAACCAACTGTGCGTGTTGTTCGTATCAAGACTTGTTGCTCTTCTCAATTATTTCCAAAAGCGTTAAGGGCAGTCTCAACCCTACTGTAGAATAATTGGAATAAAGCAACGTTTTAGGTCGATCGGATCGACCCAAACCAAACCCTGTTTGCTCTGACCTGATTTGAGATATATATGCATGGTGTTCAACGATGTTCGGTCTAATTTGTTTTTGTTTTTTATAAAAAAAAAAAAAGACCAATTCATCTGTCAATATAAAAAAGACCAATTCGATCATCTCTATCCGATCTCTCTCAAATTTGGATCACCAATAATGGGGTTCATTATTATCATTGCATTGAACTGGAGAGTAGCTAGACTAGATGCTCCTTCCTTATAAGAACGAGACCAAGAAAGAGACACGTACGTACGTACTCTCGGCGATTGAATTCTAGAATTTCTTCCAACTGTTATACTTCTTCCTCCATTATTATTCCTTTGGGAGGCTAAGTAGTAGTCATCATATACGTTAAGGAACAAAGCTAGAGATCGAAAAATCTCTCTGACGACACGAGAGAGGTCTGGCCTGCCATGAAAACTCAATTATAGGAAAGGTGCATTGGCACGTAGCTAGCTAGGTACCCAAAGATGTAACTGATATCAATCAGTATGGTTGCTATCAGTATGAAATGGATCGATGACAGAGACTTCCCGACAGTCCAAACAATAAGCAAATAAAACAGCTTCAAGTCAATATATAAAAACTTAATTTTCACCAATAATCAATTATATATAACTCAATATCTCTATATATAACAAGATGCAGTCTTTTTTTTTTTTCGAACTGAACAAGATGCAGTCTTGGCCAGCATGATCCATCTAGAATACCATTATATATGCATACGACTTCAGTAAGATCTAGATTATTTTGAACACCTGGGCACACATGTAATTTGTCTGAACAGTTCCAGTTATGTTCTTAGTAGGAGATTACTGATTACGGATACCCGCGATCGATCTACTACTCTCACGTATGCATGTCAAGTAATTCCCTGCTCGTATCGATCCAAATATATCTCCACTGATAATCAGAGAATCTAATTTGAAGGTATGTGTGTAAATATTTGATATATCAGCTGGCGATGTGGAAACATGCATCATAAAACCCGGTTCCCTGTGGCCTTGCTTGATTATTTAGTTTATACTAGTTTCTGTAATTGCATATACAAGTGATTTCTGCAGTCCCCCGGTGTATGATTATTCTCTATTTCTATATAACAATTGGCCTCTCCTTTGCACCATTGAAGATCCTGTTTGGAGATTTCTCTACGTGTTCATGTACGTATTTAATTGTTTTACATTGCTAATTAATATTCAGCTGTATATAAAAATAGAGATCCCTATTCCAATATGAATAGCTTATTCGTTTATCGTTTTTATATAGGGATGCTGATTTGATTAAGTGGGAGCATTGATTTCAGTATGTACGTGTATGTTGTTGCATAGAAGATCGAAGACACCATTTTCCAAAACACCCAAATTTTGTATGGGGGTATAATATATAGAAGATCAAGTCATGTTAACCTATTCAGTGACTGACCAAGAGATTCTTGGTCAGTCACCATTAGATTTAAATACAAGGATAGAAAGAATTATTTTTTAGTAGAGTTGTTTTGTTTTCAATCCTTAGATGTTAATCTAATGGTGACTGACCATAAATCTTAGATGTTAATCTAATAGTAACTATAGAAGATACCATTTCCAGAAGCATGTACGTTATATATTGATGGCAACGTAGAGCACGAGATAGACTGGAATTTTCTTTGAGCAATGCAAGTGAATGAAACACGAGCGCAAAGAATTGATAGAAATGTGTGTGAAGGTAATGGGATCCAACTTGATCTCAGATATCCCAAATTAGATTCCCAAAATCGAAAAGTGAAACACAAGAAAAGAAAGAAGTCGGTAAACCAGTAGTGGAAGACTGGTGACCACTTTGAAAACGAAAGTAATAATGTGACAAAACTGGGAAAACTAAGCTTTTTCTCTACATACATTTAGCTAAGCTCTCGTTTATTCTTTGGCGCCTATTGCTTCATTCATACACTTGTCATCGCATTCGGTTGATGTGAATGGCTTCCTTCACAATCATGCAATACACGTCTTAATATGATCTTATCTCATCTTCTATACTATGAAAGTCTATGTCGTAAGCAGATCAACTCATTAATTTTATGTTCAATATGATTAGCTAGATTGATCACCATTTCAACCTAATTAGTCCACTAGCTATGTAAAGGACTTGATTAACAAAGTTGGTTGAATTGTTTCATCGATCAATGCTTCTTAGCTAGCTGGTAAACCTCTCTTTATCAACTAATTACGTCGTAAGTATGTATGTTCACCTTGTCATTAACTGAGTAAATTAAAAAATTCATGCTTAATTAATACCACGTTTGGATTTACAGGGTCGAGACCGGAGTTGGATTTACACGTGTTTTAGAGTTGACAAGGTTGCTGTAGATGGTGCATACGTAAGAACCAAAATAGGATTCCATGGGGACACTGACCTAATTTCACCATTACAAGCAAGAAAAAGAACAAGCATTTATTAGTGCTACATTTTCACCAAAATTTGGTAGCTAGGTTTGGCTCTGCTGTGTATGACACTCTTCATCGATCTTATTCTTCCTCGTGTTCTAGTAGTCTTCTTGAAAAGAGCATTCAACCACGACTTTTCTCTGTTTAGTCTCATTTGTTTTCTTTTGATTTGTTTAGCTTTTCTTTAACTGAGGAGGAATTAGGCTCTTGCCCTCATATTCAGGTATCTCATTCTCTTTATACTTCAGGTTAGAAGTCGTAGATGCTCTTATAATCCAAGTAAGTAGATTAGGAAGCATCTGGTTCTGGTAAGATAGCTTAGACTGGGTGAAATTTGCTATGTGTTGTAGATGCTTTGGGGAGCTTATTACCAGTATTTTTCTTTGGCCTATGGATGCAAGACCCTTTTGCGGTTAACATTTACATGGCTGAGAAAGCCCTTGATTACCATTTTGACAAGAAATTGAAGAGAGCCCTAACTAGCAGGGAAATATGAGGCCAGATGGAACCCTCGTATATAGAGTGGTGATCAGTTTGGTGAGTCAAACTAAGTTCATTGTCGTTCAACAACAGCACACCTTCGAAACTTGTTGGTGGAAAGCTAGGCTAGGATTCTATCAAATTCTGGGGTTGAGCTACGTTAGCTGAGTTCTAAAGTATTGAGCTTAAGAGAGTAGGTGGTGGTAGGCTAGTAGTCTAATCAATAGTGAGAGAACAATGATCGGTACCAATAATATGTTGTCAATTTCAAAGATTATCACGATTCATGAGTTTTCTTTATTTCTAAACTTACAAAAGAGAAAACAAGTTTGTCTCAATAGTGAACAAATTTGAGAAGAAATTATGTTATATGAAACTTATACATCAATACAACATAGGGAAATGATTATTGGTCTTAATAAGACCTAAAATTTATGGCCTTAATCTTATGTGGCATGGTATGTCACTTAAACACATCACCAATTTTAAAGATTTTATCATGTCATTCTTAAGCAAAAAGACAATCTCATCATTCTCAAATCTAATGGCTCAAGATTATTTTGTTTTTTATTAAGAAAGAAATGATTATTATGTCTTTTCTTTTTTATAAAAATTATATATTTCTAGTCTTTTCTCTCTTTTAATTTTCATCACGATCATGTTTAGATAATGTTGTCTAGATTAAACACCAAAATATAATATGAAAATACATATATTTTTGATTGTATACTTGTTCAAATTATGAGTTCATACGAATATAAATAGGTATATATACATATAATTTGTCCAAGAAAAAACAATTTCAACCAATATAAAAATTTACATATATATAATAATTCGTCCGAGATAAAGTTTATATATATATATAAAGTTGTTTTTATGTTTTATTTTATTTGGTAGGAAAGAAATTTTAATAAATTAATAAATTTATGGTATATAGGCTTCATTTGGTATGTTTACTAACTAGATCATTATTAAGAAAATATTTCATATTAGTTTATATCAACCATTAATTATTAGGGTTAAAATTGTCTCTTTACTCAAAAATAATTTGGCGTGATTTTTAAAATTGATGAAGTGTCTAGATGATATGACATGTCACATAGGATTAAGGCCATAAATCTCAGACCTCATTAAGACCCTCTAGCACTACTCTACAATATAATACGTTGATTTTATTTGAGGAACCCAATAATGATTTATTATATTTAAAAAGAAGAACCGGTGCCGCTGTTTAAACCGAGAAACGAAAGTTATTTCCTCAAAACAAATATAAAATCACCGCAATATAATATTGGTAATATTTTCTTTAGAATTTATAGACTTTGTGCCCGGGTCCTCAAGTTCCTCTCAAAAAAATAGACTTTGTTATTGTGAATTGAATCAAGGCGAAACATTGGAATTTATTGCCATATTTGCACCTTGAAAATTTCTTTTATTGGAGCCACAAACCTATAATTAAATCGTCTTTATAAACAAACGTTTACCCTTTTTCACTCCTTCAAAAAAAAAAAAAAGCGTTTACCCTTTTTCAGGGTAACCGAAATAAATGTGTTTCTCATTTGTACAATTACGATTTTCCCTCCATTTCACCACAGAACTTCAAGGAATGCCATTCCCTTGAGTTCTAGATAGAGACCAGTGAATGAATCATGGCAGGGTAGCAGGCTCAAGGTTTCAGTTTAATCGCTGTGTCAGACCATTAATCTGAGGCAATGGAAAATATATATATATGTATATAAATTGGGGTTTTGTATGATGTGAGAGGTCACTATAGAATTTTTCAGTTAGTGCATGCTTGTTTACAGAGCACTTGCCCATTCCATATTTTCCAGAGAAAGAGCCAAGTGGAGAGAAGAGAAGGAGGATAACACCCTCCTCCTCCAAATATATTCCATCTAGAATCCAAGCTTGAAAGAGAAAACTAATCTCAAAACCCACCATTGATTTACAAAACCAAAAACAAACAACAAGAACCATCTTCTCTCCTCTCTCTCTCTCTTGCTCTCTTTCCCCCTGACCCATCAATCCATATTCTATTCTATAAGCTCCAATTCCAAGTTCTCAACCACCCTCTTCCTTGTTCTCTATATTTGTTTTTGCATTTTGTCTATATTGGTTGGTCTTGGAAGATCAAATCTTTAGTATCATTTTTTTTTATCTTCTTCTCAATGTGCTTTGGCTTTCTTGGAGTTGGTTGAAACTGGGGAGGGTCTTAGTCCAACACTCCAACTGGGTCTCTTGTTTATTTTTGCTTCAACTTGCTTGGGAAAATGGGTCTTGTATAATTCTTAAAACAACACAATGGATCTGGAGGGTGTGATCCGTACCCGTCCAAATAAGGTAAATAACCAAGTGGCAGTGTAGCAGTGTCTCTCAGTTTATAACTAAACTCTCAGCTTTTTAGTTTCTGATAGTGTCTTCAATTTTGTTGCAGAAGGATTCATGGAAGACAGTGTTGACTTTGGCTTATCAGAGCTTGGGAGTTGTCTATGGAGATTTGAGCACTTCCCCTTTATATGTCTACAAGAGCACTTTTGCAGAGGACATTCACCATTCAGAGACTAATGAGGAGATTTATGGTGTTCTGTCCTTTGTGTTCTGGACACTCACACTCATTCCTCTAGTGAAATATGTGTTTATTGTGCTTAGAGCTGATGACAATGGTGAAGGTGGGACTTTTGCTTTGTATTCATTACTGTCTCGGCATGCCCGAGTCAGCTCCTTGCCCAATTGCCAGCTTGCAGATGAGGAGCTATCAGAGTACCACAAAGATGGGATTGTTGCAAGTAACAGCTCTTTCGGGTCGAGTTTGAAATCGACATTGGAGAAGCATAGAGTGCTGCAGAAGGTGTTGCTTGTTCTGGCTTTGATTGGGACTTGCATGGTTATTGGTGATGGGGTGCTCACACCAGCAATTTCTGGTACTTGGGGTTATGTATGATTACTGTTGGTTTTTTGGATTTTTAAGTTGTGGAAATTGGGTTTTTAGAATAATGAGAATTGCTTCTTGTGGCTGCAGTGTTTTCGGCTGTATCAGGATTGGAGCTTTCTACGTCGAAAGAGCAGCACCGGTGTAAGTTCTTCTCTATCAAAGCTTTCAGTTTGTGGTTGCAATTATGAGGGATTTGGGTTGTGTGGTGGAGTTTCTCATCTATTTTGGCGTTTGGATAAGCTAGAACTTTTTTCAATTCCAGATTAGGAGCTCAAAGAATAGCTTAGGAAAGTGGAACTTTTTGGTAACCAGAATATAAGCCTTTATTTGATACCAGGACTATTTTGGCTACACTGTTCTTCACAGAATTTCTTTGCATCTATCCCAATCCCTTTTTTTTTCCTGCAAAAATGCTATTAGCTGAGTCATTGTGAGGTATATGATCTTGCGTTTAGTGCTTCATATTCATATCTTGCGTATTCCAAATTCCAGAGGCTTTTTCTTCCTTTCGGTTGCACAGATGTAGTGACAAGCAAACAATACCAAATTCTAGAATTTGAAAACATTATTGTGGGACCTTTTGCAAAGATTAAGACAAATTATCCTGCTTTAAGTAAAGTCAAATCCCATCAAGTTAATTAAATATAATTAGTATGATAGTGTGGAAGGCTATGTTGATTGTTCTCTCTTTATGTTGAGGAAAGCTGCAACATGTGGCTGAAAAATTAGAGTTTTGTTTCATGAATAGACCATTGAGGGGTAAAAAGTTTCCCCTTTGTAAAGTTAAGATGTTATAAGATGAAGATTAACATAATTTCTTTGCTAGATGATATAAAACAAAAATAAAAGAATGGTCAACAGCAGACATCTTATACAATTTCATGCTTTAATTGGCTATAAAGTCATAATTACACTTTTCAAGTTGATTTATGAGCTATGATTGGAGCCTCCTATCGGGATACATAATCCTGACTTAGATACCAAGCAAAAGACCAACTGGTGTTTGTCTGAAACATTTGAATAACAAAAGAATAAATCACCATCTAGTTTCTATTTCAAGTGTCATTACTGTTGTAGTTTCCTAGAATTGATAAGTGCCACTAGAGTTTAAGTTAGATGATCTCCTTCGCAGTCATTGTGGACTTTGGAAGATGTATATTTTGATAAGTACCAGCTATTCACTGTCCCTTTTGATGCCTATTATAACAGAGTTATATATACATATATTTACCCCATTTTACACGAGTGTTTGTCTTTCACAATTAGCATCCTCTCAAAGTGGACTATTCTCTATTGCCTCTATGGGGAAGGTCCTGCACCAACTTTAATTTTTTGGTGTTTGCTATTCCTGGGCAGTGTTTCTCCACTAACAGTTATCAAGGGATAATGAGTTACAAAAGGCTGTCTATTCAAAAACCATTGTCTTATCATTGAAACCTTCAGCATCAAACAGAAAGTTCGGAGTCCAGTGCTGATGATTTATCTTTACATAAGAGCTTAACAAATGACATTTCTTTATTATTCCTAGGAATATTCTTTTCATTAGACTGTAAATTAAATTTTAGTTTTCAGTTCATATGTATTCTATATCATACATAAGCCTTTTCCGGAAAGATACTTTCATAGCTTCTTCATCAGAGTTAATACTGGGCTGATTATGAATTCTACATCAGAGTCAACGCTTTGGATGATTAACTGGTGGAAGACGAGAGAGAGGGGGGTTTAGAGTTTAAGTGTTTTGATTCTTTTGTGTAGCTTATTATGAATTCTTACTTGGGAAGCAACATAACTTTTGGTTTCGAGTTTATTGTGCACTTCCTAATGGTTCATAGTATAATGCAGATGTTGAAGTCCCTGTTGCTTGTGTCATACTCATATTTCTATTTGCCATTCAACATTATGGGACCCACCGAGTAGGGTTCCTGTTTGCACCAGTTGTGATTGTTTGGCTTCTGTGCATCAGTTCCATTGGTTTGTACAACATATTCCATTGGAATCCCCATGTCTATCAAGCACTCTCTCCATACTACATGTACAAATTTCTTAAAAAGACCCGGAGAGGAGGTTGGATGTCCTTGGGGGGTATACTGTTGTGTATCACAGGTACAAGATTATGTGGAGTAAACATTCCTTTCATGAATCATTATTTTTTCTTCTCTAATTCTGTCCGGTTTATTTTCCAGGCTCAGAAGCAATGTTTGCTGATCTTGGGCACTTTTCACAGTTGTCAATCCAGGTATTTAATGTGAAGAAGTTATATTGGTCAGGTGAAGATTTTCATCTGTTTTAAGTAATAACGTTGTATCTTTCAGATTGCTTTCACCTTCGTGGTTTATCCATCATTGATTCTTGCATATATGGGCCAAGCTGCATACCTCTCCAAGCATCATGTCATAGAAACTGACTACCGCATTGGATTCTATGAATCAGTACCTGGTAGGTGTTTACCAATACTTGCAGTTGTAACTTTGAATTGCAGATTGTGCTAACTAGATTCCTCTCCTTGTCTCAGAGAAGATAAGATGGCCTGTTTTGGCTATAGCCATACTTGCTGCAGTGGTGGGAAGCCAAGCCATTATAACCGGAACTTTCTCCATAATCAAACAATGTTCTGCTTTGGGTTGCTTTCCAAGGGTCAAAATCATTCACACGTCATCTAAAATTCATGGTCAAATTTACATTCCAGAGATAAACTGGACTTTATTGTTGCTAACCTTGGCTGTTACCATCGGCTTTAGAGACACAAAATCCATGGGCAATGCATCAGGTACTCTCCACTTCAAGTTTGTATTCATGTATGAGATTATTTATGTTTTGTGTTTGTGGTTGCCATTTATGCTTATTAGTTACCTGGTGCTATGAAAATTGAATCTGATGTGGTGAGGGGAGCACTTAAAGCTTTTCCTTCAATTTTTCAGGGAAATTGTTACATGTTTATGAGTCCTGAACATGAAGATTATGTGTGCTGAAACTTTACCTTCATTATGCAGGTTTGGCTGTTATAACTGTCATGCTAGTCACTACCTGCCTCATGTCCCTAGTCATAGTCTTGTGCTGGCACAAAAATATCTTCCTCGCAATTTGCTTCATATTATTCTTTGGCTCCATTGAGGCACTCTACTTCTCAGCATCCCTTATAAAGTTTCGCGAAGGGGCTTGGGTTCCCATTGCTCTATCATTAATCTTCTTAATGGTTATGTATGTTTGGCACTATGGTACATTCAAGAAATATGAGTTTGATGTCCAAAATAAAGTCTCCATCAACTGGCTTCTCAGTTTAGGTCCTACTCTAGGCATTGTTCGTGTCCGGGGCATTGGCCTTATACATACAGAGCTTGTTTCTGGGATCCCGGCTATTTTCTCCCACTTTGTTACCAACCTCCCAGCTTTCCACCAGGTTGTAGTGTTCCTCTGCATCAAATCTGTCCCAGTCCCACATGTCAAACCTGATGAAAGGTTCTTAGTGGGACGAGTTGGTCCAAGGGAGTACCGGCTGTATAGATGTATAGCACGCTATGGCTATCGTGATGTTCACAAGGATGATATGGAGTTTGAAAAAGATCTTATTTGTAGTATTGCAGAATTCATTCGGTCCAACAAACCAGAATGTAGTGTCAAACTGGAAACATTGGAAGATGATGAGAAGTTAACAGTTGTTGGGACTTCATCATCAAATTTAGATGGAGTGAGATTGTCTGTTGATGAGGCAGATTTCTCGGAAATAGCAAGCACCTCAGAGTTGATAGAAATAAGGCCTACTACAGAAAAGGTGAGGAAGAGGGTGAGGTTTGTGGTGCCAGAGACTCCACAAATTGATAGGGATACAGTGGATGAGTTGCAGGAACTGATGGAAGCAAGGGAGGCAGGAATGGCATTTATATTAGGCCACTCATATGTGAAGGCAAAGAGAGGCTCGAGTTTGATGAAGAAGCTAGTGATCAATTTTGGGTATGACTTCTTGAGGAGAAATTTTAGGGGACCGGCTTATGCTTTAAGCATTCCTCATGCATCTACTCTAGAGGTGGGGATGGTCTACCATGTTTAATTCTCCTTGCACGGTACAGCTTTGTGCTCAATGCTCTCTTTTCTTTTTCTTATAGTGTTGATGTCAGTCATATTGTATATGATAGAGATCATGGCATTTCTGTGCTGCCTTTTGCAATGTAAATTCTGGAACTCTTAAGCATGGAAGTGCTGATGGTTCTGAGGTTTGCCTTTGAGATAGTGTCATAGTGATGGCCCCGTTCATATCTTCCCAAGTAAATAGAGGTAACATCAATAAGAGAATTGGGACAATTTTTGCTGCAACATTATTAGGTAAAGCACAACTTGTTCCCTACTTTGAAGGGTGCGGGGTAGGGGTTGTTTGTATGGTTAGCAATGATTATAAACAAAGCTACCAAGACGTGATATTGAGTGCAACATTTATGTGAAGACATCTTAATCGTTAGATATTTAGGACATGTTTACTAATCTGTAATGAAATTGAGAGTGATATAATTGATTCCGGAATGGATGAATTCCAGCGTTTACTAACATGTCAAGGTATTAGAATGGATGTGGGTCTCACTTGCTTATCAGGAATCGATTCCTGACAAAATCCTTTAGTCGATACCCAAGGGGGGAGGTGGGTATCATAATCAAAGTAATGGAATCAACTTTTTCTCTCTAAAATATCCTCACATAATTATAATATTTCTAAATGACTTAACCCTATATATATATATATATATGAAAATCTGGGATGTGGTTGTCACTTCCTTTAATGAATGCAATTTCAAAATCAAAAATACTTAAGATTGCTTGCCAATGGGCAAAGATTTGTTTGCTGGCAATGTTTTGAACATCTTTTTCCAAAACATCTTTTGCACTTTTGCAATCAACTCGGACTAAAAATATTTGATTTAATAAATCATCTTGAAATTTACTGATACATAAAACAATCGATAAAATTTCTTTTTTAATAGTACTATAATTTGATTGAGTGGGATTCCAAATCCCGGAATGAAAACGAACAATTTGCTCAGGATGATTGGGAGAAGTTTGTTGTTTGAGGATACCTCCATAACCTATTTCAGAGGCATCAGTTTCTACTATTTTATAGGAATCAGAAAGGGGGATTCCTAAGCATGGTAGGGTTTTGACATGGCTCTTAATTTCTTTGACTAAGAATGTATGAACTGATGTCCAAGGGGAAGGGTTCTTCTGTAGTCTATCAAATAGAGGCTTACAATGTTTCCTAAGATTTTTGTAAAAATCTGCTATGTAATTTAAAGATCCTAAGAATCTTTGTAATTGGTTTTTATCTAAAATGACATCTGAAAATTTGTTAGCGAATTGTATTGCTCTATCAATAGGTTTAATTTGGAGTTGGTGAATGTTAAATCCAAGAGGAATATTGGTTTGGAATAATTTGATTTTGAGGCAGAAATAACTAGACCATTATTTTTTATTATGAAAAAGAATTGGTGTAGATGTTTCCAGTGTTGATCAATTGATTGTGAAAAGATTAAAACATCGTCAATGTAGACAATGGAGAAGTGACTATAAGGGTTGAATATGTCATTCATTATGTTTTGAAACTTACTAGGGGCATTTTTTAATCCGAATGACATAACATTCCATTCGTAGTGACCAAAAGGGGTGACAAATGCAGTTTTGTATTTGTCAGCTTCACTGATTTGGATTTGCCAAAAACCTGACTTCATATCAAATTTACTAAAGATAACGGATTTGTTTAATCTGTTAATGAGATCTCTTTTATTAGGAATATGATACCTGATCCATTCCAAGACTATGTTAAGAGGTTTATAGTTAATGACTAACCGAGGAGTTCCTCTTTCAAATTCGGCATTTTTCTGAACATAGAAAGCTGGGCAAGACTAAGGGGATTTAACATGTCGAATGATATTTTTGTTGAGTAAATCATTGATTTCGTTTTTACAAAAGTCCATAATCTCATGACTCATTTGGATCGGACGAGCTTTAGTAGGGATATTTTTTTCATTAAATTCTTTAATGTAAGGAAGAGAAACAATATGTTTTTTCCTATGCCAAAAGGCAGTAAGAATATCATAACATATTTCTTTGATGATTTTCTCTTCAAAAGTTTTGATTTTTTGCTGAAGACAAAGGTTTTGAAGTTGATTTTCGATTCTTTTGAAATTAATTTCTTCTTGAAGAAATGTAATTTGTTTATTCTTTGCTTGAATGGAATTAAGAGTTTTTGAAATATTATTTTCTTCAAATGCTTTTATATATATATATATATATATATAAGAGAAGACGACAAAATATTGTTAGATTAGAAAAGAAGACGGCGCACTCTAAGGTCTGTTTCTCTTTTCTATGGTGATCGATAAGCTTCTTTGTTTTTGTTTATCGTCTCCTCTCTGTTTCGTTCGGTTCTATTTCATTCATGAATGTTCATATCTGTGCTGCAAAACTTTGAACACACGCATTTGAGTTAACCAATACATATAGTTTAGGTGGTATGATGAATATATCATCCAAGAATATTTACATCTTTGAAAAGAAGAACAATAAAATTGCAAACATCTAGCTTCCTTTCTTGTAAGGGTATTTTAGTAATCAAACTAGTTTTAATTCCGATTCTATATGGTAAGTAAACAACATCAATCGTAATTTAGTTTTATTCTTGTTTTGATTCCTTATGGTAAGTAAACAGTATAATGGAATGAAATATTCTGATACCGATTCTTGTTGATACCAATTCATGATAAGTTCTATTCCAAGTTAGTAAACGTGCCTAGTTAGTAAACGTGCCCTTAGATAGTGATAGAATTTTGAGTTGGAAACATCATAGATACAGAAACAAATGTGATGATGACGTGATGGAAGCATCATGACTGATTATCATGGAGATTTAGGCATGATATCATCAGATGCAACTTAATGCACTGTTGCAAAACAACAATAAGTTTTCGCTTATGAACACAAAGTGTCCGATGAATTGGTTCTCGGACACGACTCATTTTCATTTCGATCTTAATCTTGTCATGCCTTATAGTGATAGACTTTGTTGTTTGATGAAATGATTTACAGACACAATCATTTACATTCACTTCCACAAGACCCTTATTGTAACTCATAGTGATGATGACACGACCCGCCCCGAATTTCACCCTGAACTCGGAGTAAATCGTGCGGGGACCATCTCTAAGGAAAGATTTACCGCAAAATTCGGTACAACCTCCCTTGAAGATGGACAACCTTTCCAATAGAAACCTGCAAACACGTCTAAAGGTTTCAAATCCAACCTTAACTTCTGGAGCCTTCGTGCTCCCTAAAAACAATTACCACCAACAGGATAATTAACATTATCTGAGATAATATACATCATCCGTCAAATATTCTAAAATATCTACAAGCCTTCACCCACAACCAAAATTATATACATTAAACCCAAGTATTCAGAGCTACTAGACACTAGCAGAATTAAGAAAAGACAAGTAGGCTAAACATGTAACCTACTGGTGAAAGGTGGTGGAAATACGGGTGACTATGCCTTGTCTCCTACTAGATCCAATCCGAACTCTGCAGAATGGGCATTTTAAAACAAAAGGCCCAGGGGAAGACATTTAATAACGTTAGAGTGAGTGAACAAAAATAATTTAATAACAAAATATTATGCATTCTCATTTTAATTTCATAGAAAAATATACTGCATGCGACAGCTCAAAAGCGCTCAATTCATAATCTGACAATTTCACGACTAACACTGGCTAGTCACAAACTCAAATAAAATGGAGTCTCTCAGGCTAAACCATATATAAACATATATTCGTATGTATCTACACTCGTCAGACTCCTTGTATGAATCCTAGAAACAATTTAGAAAAAATAGAAATTCATACAAGGCTACAACGCTGGCGTCTAACGCTCACGTTGCGCCATAATGGTATTTTTCCTCATTATGACCGAAAAAGGACGGTGTATATATACGTATGGACTCCCTATATGAAAACCTAAATAAACCGAAAAAGAATGAAGTTTTCATATAGGGCTATGATGCTTGTGTCTAACACTCACGACACGCCATAATGGTATTTTATCTTATTATGCCGGACCAAGCACGTATGGCTAGCTAGCATTTATATACATACTATACTCATAATATCCAAAATATATATATCCACCAAAAATCTCATTTTTGGGATCTCTCCAAAGGAGGAAAAATTGTCAAATAGGCGAGAAATCAATAAATCTCATCAGAAGAAATAAATGATTAATAAAATCATTCATCGCATGCTTTTTATTTAAAAAAAAAGGTCCAATCATAAATTAGGCCTAAGCCTGATGACGCTCCGAGGCTTCTTCTACTCGGGCCTCCTCACGTCATGTTCCAAATATATAATTAATTTCCCACTAAAATCTAGTATTGATAAAATAGGCAAAATTAATTGAGAGCCATAAATACGCTCATCATTGCCTAAGTTCGATATTCTTAAATCGAAACGATCCAAACTTTTATAACATACTCGGCAGTCGTAAATACAACATTTTCCAGAAATTGATTTAAATTCTACGGTCGGATTTTACATCATTTAACCGCCAAAATACCAAACTTCGAAAATTCACAAACCTATTCAAAACTCGTCCGAAAATTCCACAATTCACTTCATTAAACTCCTCTAATTATTACACATTTAAAATTATACAAAACCCAAAAACGGCGGCGGCCGGAGGCCGATTCCGGCGACGTCCAAAATCTACCAAATTTTAACAGTAGCTTCCTCTCAACATCCCAAACAACTTTCATAACTATCACTAAGTCCAATTTCAAGCCTAACTAGGTCAATCGAACGAAAACATCCTAAAAGCCCTAGAATTTCAACTTCGAATTTCTCCTTACCGAGCTCAAGAGGGATCAAGCTTTTGGAGGGATTGTTGCACGGGAGGAGAGCTACAAAACTGTACCAAGCTTGCCCGGATTGGTGGCCGGAGGAGGGAGTTCCGGTGACGGAAAGCTCAAGGCAGCCGCGCCTTTCGGGCGGCACCACTCCTTCACGGCGGCGCTACACGGCCGGTAACCGGCCCAGAAAGAGAGAGGGGACGACGGGGGTCCGAACGGGACCAGTCCGGCGATCTCTGGTGGCCGGACGGCGGCAGGCCACGTCGGGGAAGTTCCGGCAGCGGGAGGGAAAAATCGGAGAGAGAGAGAGAGAGAAAACGTCGGGAGAGAAAGAGAGAGAGGAGAGAGAAAGAAAAGAGTTTTGGGCCTCACCCATCCGGCCCAACTCTTCTATATACAACCCAAATCCAAAATTTAACACCCCCAAAAATAATACCCCAATGAAAATTACCTTTTACTAGCAAAAATTTACCATTTTTACCGTCGTTACATTTTTCTCCTACGAATAACTCTCCGAAATAATCGTCCCTCAAAACCCCTCTAAGGACCAATTAAACTATAACTCAATGTCGGAGACGGTAAAATTCTTATTATAATCAAGCTAGTAAATAAGATAAAATTTTACGGGTCGGGATGTGACAGATGAATTCTGGTAAAACATAAGAGAGATAGTAAGAACAAAAAATGAACAAGAAAAAGAGGAACAAACCTCATTTTATTGACCATCAAAAGAAACAAAGATTCAAAGGAGATCAAAAACATTCCCACAATCATGAGATTAGTACCACTTTGATCTGGTATCACCGGGCAAATGGGATAGATCTAAGCTAGCAGCACATGATAATAGATGAGAGATGTGGGTAAAGAAACAAAAAGACAACCACAAACAAAGGAAAAGAACTCTCAAATAATTCTTTTACCTTGTTTTCTTTGTGATCTACACATCCTACAGCCTACCAGCAAGTCTCACAATCCACAGCTGCCACAAACATCATCTGATTATTATTTTTATTTTTTTTGTCTAGAATGAAATTAGAACAAGAAACCACAAAAACAACCCAACTGAAGCAAAATCAAAACTAAAAGAGCCTCAACAGCTTGAGTAGAAAGTAGGGGAAGAGACAAACATCGTATGATGATCAGATGATTGTTGTCCAAACCCTCATGATAAAATCACAATAATAACCCTGTTTAAGATAATTAATTTTTAAGATCAGTAAATGTAATTAGTCTTGATTAACACAAATTTTAGTGTGAAAAAAAAAAAAAAACAAACATAGAATATGATTCCCTATGAGACCACAACCACACTCTCTTTTGCACTTTACTTTTTCTTTTTGCCTTGAACAGTGCTCCCAGTGTTAACTACTAAAACCTTCCAGTACACTACACCTTCTTGTCTGTTTTACCTTCTTTCCTTATTTCAGAAAAAGGTTCATACTTGATTAACTTGCAGAAAAAGTTGCAGAACATCGTCTGTGGGGTCTCCTACTTAAATGGGTTTCCTTCAAGCTTAGAGCTTTCACATCTTCATGTGTGAGCATTCTGTTCTCTGATCAAGAACAGCAACAATGTTGAGAAAATGGGTTTCCTTGGTTCTGATCTTTGTGATTCTCTCTGGGGACTTTTCATCAGTTTCAGCCACACCTCCTCCTGCAAGTAAATTTCACATTTCTCTAACATTCTCTGTTCCCTGCTTTAAGTTTGTCATTTGCTTTTAATCACTGATCTTGTGTTTTCATATAAAAATGCAGGAATTGTAACTGGGATTGTCTCCAATGTGGTATCTACTCTTGTTAAATGGCTTTGGTCACTGAAATCCACCACTAAAACCAGCACAGGTATGTCTCTGAGCTTATCAAATTATACAATTGTCATTTGATATGAGATTGTCAATGTGGTAATCAGAGTGTTTATGCAATGGTGAGGTTAATGAGGTTTGATGGGTTTCATTCTCTCAGGGGATTCTGGCCGTTCAATGGTGAAATTTGAGGGTGGATATACTGTAGATACGGTTTTCGATGGAAGTAAGCTTGGGATTGAACCCCACTCCATTGAAGTATCCCCAAGTGGAGACCTTCTGGTTTTGGATTCTGAGAATAGTAACATCTACAAGATTTCAACACCATTATCCAAATGTAAGTTGGTACTGGGGAGTACATTATTGATCTTGTTTGCTTTCCCAACAGGCCAAATACTAGTCCCATATTGGTTAGTTTGCTTTGGGTTGTGTTGCAAGACTTCAGAATTGTACTAGGGACATTGTAATCTGATTCTTTTCTTGTGTTCAGGTTTTACATTATTCCAAGTTCGTACATAAAAAGTAATGTGGTGTTTTTATATGCTTTGTGCCTAGTCAAATGCATCTTTTTGAAGATTTCAGATGTACTTCCTTTTTCTTTTGGTCTGGGATCAAATGTTATTTTTTAATGACCGATTAAACTTCTTGTTCACACATCCTGTGTATTATTTTCTTAGGAACGATTTGAGGACTTTCTGTACTTTAACATGGGGAAACTTGATTCATCATACTTGATGCCTCACTGCCTCAATACCTTTAAGCTTCTTAAAGATAAAATTTTCTAATCACTGATCGGTTAACAAACCCCAACGCCATTTTAACAAGAACAATAACAGAACATTTCAGATTTTGTTTATTTTAGATGAGCGGATATGCAAATAGATTAGGTTTACACTATTCAAATGTTCTCACTCCCTTCATTTCCCACTTGAATGCTTGCTTTTGAAGTTATGCTGAATGAACTTGTGCTATGCAGATAGCCGACCCAAGCTCATAGCTGGGTCACCTGAAGGCTACTCAGGGCATGTAGATGGAAGGACAAGAGAAGCAAGAATGAACCACCCCAAAGGAATGACTATGGATGACGGTGGAAACATCTATATTGCAGACACAATGAATATGGCTATCAGGAAGATAACTGATGCTGGTATGTAACTTTATGAGTTGATGTTTAAGAACTTATGGCTGTTAGGGCATAATACTTTCTTCTATTTACATTCAAAGAGAAGCTTACTTCAACATTGATGTGCTTTTAGATGATACTTATTGATGTCATGCTTTCATTAGTATTTACAAACTTAAGCCACCCTCATAACCCATATTCTCTTATTCTAAAGTAAATGAAATTATATTTCAAAAAAAAAAAAGTAAATGAAATTATTGGATGTGAATATTAAGTATACATTTCTACAGGGGTTACTACTATTGCCCCTTATTCTCTTATTCTAAGGTGAATGAAATAGTTGAACCAATTTGAATATCAAGTATACATTTCCACAGGGGTTACTACTATTGCTGGTGGAAAATGGGGCCGAGGAGGTGGTCATGTTGATGGTCCAAGTGAAGATGCAAAGTTTTCTAGTGATTTTGATGTGGTTTATATTGGAAGTAGCTGCTCTCTTTTGGTTATCGACAGAGGAAACCAGGCAATTCGGGAGATCCAACTCCACTATGATGACTGTGCTGACCACCATGATGGTAGTTTCCATTTAG
Source organism: Fragaria nilgerrensis (assembly GCA_010134655.1). NCBI lineage: Eukaryota > Viridiplantae > Streptophyta > Magnoliopsida > Rosales > Rosaceae > Fragaria > Fragaria nilgerrensis. Next base: position 48,277,023 of record CM020982.1, on the reverse strand, counting down.
GTACGACTCTCAGCCAGAATTTTGAACACTGTAATTCGCCTTCATGCTAATGCAGGGCCTTAAAATTTGTCCTCTGTAATTGTAGGAGTAGCAGTGCTGCTTGCAGCTGCATTCTTTGGTTACATGCTGGCATTATTGCAGCGTCGAGTGCAAGCAATATTTTCATCAAATGATGTAAGTTATCACAGGTTATTTTTAATCTCTTATCTCCAAATGCTCCACATGATTCCTAAATATTATTTTAATTCTGCAGGATCAAACAACTGCTGCTATAAAGAGAGCTGCATCTATGACTCAGTACCAGATGCCTCCTAAATCTGTTAGGCCCCCTTTAATTCCCCCTGAATATGAACCTGAAAAACCAGATGATGGCTTCTTTGGCTCACTTGGGAAGATGTTTCTCAACACTGGCTCATCTGTGGGTGAAACTGTTGGGGGATTGTTTACAGGTAGAAGAAAGTCCATCCATTATCAGATTCAACAGCAGTATCATCAAACTCAGAGAAGTTCAAATCCATGGCCTATGCAAGACAGCTTTGTGATTCCAGATGATGAGCCTCCTCCTCCATCCATAGAAACCAGAACCCCAACTCCAAAGAAAACCTACACTAAAGAACTGGAGAACCCCCGCCATTCTAAGCAAAGTCGAGCCTACTATAATTCATGGGATGGTGAATATAACCAACAGCAACAACATCAAATGCAAATGCAGATGCAGATGCAGATGCAGCAACAACAACAACAACACCAGATGCGTTTGCAGATGCAGCGCCAACAGCAACAACTGCAGCAGCAGCAACAGCAGCATCATCATAGGCATTACTCATCAAACCCAAAGACATACTACGAGAGGAGCAGTGAGACTAATGAGATTGTGTTTGGAGCGGTTCAAGAACAAGGTGGACGTCGTGAAGCTGTAGTGATAAAGGCTGTAGACTATTCAGACCCTACATATAATCACTACAACATTCGACCACGGAGCAATTATACTGATTATAGTTCTCCTTGTTATTGAACAAAAGGATATCCTTCATGTTGTATGGGAGATGGGAAGATGAGATTTTGGGCTTTACTGTGTCTCATATTTACATGTTAGCTTTCCTAAGTAAGTTTTCAGTAGTTAGAAGGATGTACAAGTTAAATTTGGCAAGTTTTCCCTTTGTTTAGAAATCCAGAGAGGCAAGGTAGTGCTGATGTTATAGCTAAATCTCATGGACATGTCAGTGTAAGTGTAAATCTATGATTGTATCAAACAGAGGGTCGTGCTAAGAAAACATTAGAATGTATAAACTCTATCTTCCGTTAACCTCAGTACATAACATCATCAACATCGATCTTTCACATAATTGTCTCAAATGCAACATTTTAGTTAGACTGAATGCTTTGAACAAGAATTGTTGACTGAATCAAGGATGGCTTACCAAATTTCAAGACCAACTAGTATAATTGAATAAATGAAGGCCAAAATCTATACTTCTTTTCTATCTAATCATAAATCAATCAAAATGTTGGACAATTCGTGAAACGAAAACTATACTTTGTCAAGCTGGTTGACCTCTTCATCCATCTTTAGGAAAATTATGTTGTACGTTAATGTATGGCATACATACTTGCTTTTGCAGACAAACTTTACAAAGCAGCCCACCCCTGCTTCACATGATCTCCCCCTTTTTAGTTGCTTTTTTCAGTTTGTATTCTATACCATCTTTATTCATCTGTTGCTTCTGTGAAAATGGTACCAGTTCATTTGATGATACTTGATGTCAAAATGGTCCTAGACTATGAATCAGAGGGCAGTGCTTCAGAGGCACAATCACCTAATATTTGGACCATAATCGAAATTATAATGATCAAATATCTATCAACTATATTTCTTTTTTTTCATTTAACATTAATGGAAATGAAAGATCAATGACCTACAGTTTCACCCGAAAAGCAATTATGAACAAGTTTAATTAGAATTCAAAGGTGTAGAGCACTCTCTATCTTGTATCAAAACAAAAGTATAAGCTTCTATATTGAAATGATGAAGAGATCAAAGAATATTACATGTGTACACAAATAAGTAACTTCCTCCTTGTGACCGCCTAAACCACAAGGTAAAAAATTCAAACATTTTTCTTATTCTTGATCTAGTATATATATCACACTCGCAGCACACCATGGGCGAAGAGTTTGCAAGAAATTAACTAATTAAGCCTCATTTGCATGTGTGCTAGCTAGCTAGCTTCAACAACACCCAAAAGATTCACTAATGGCCTGCACCAGGACTCGGACCACTGCTCTTCACTCCCCAAAGGTTCAGAAGATCAAAAAAGCCTTGACCAATTAGTGCACCTCCGGGGCTTGGTACAGCCTTCCTGTGACCATTGTACTTGTGGTTGCTGTGCACCTCCTTGTGGTGGTGAAACTGATGAGGATGATGATGATGAATCTTCGAGCCATGCTGATGCATCGGCCGCGCTTCAATGGCGATACATAGCAAGATGAAGCTCAGAACAAGCACAGGAACAATAAAACGCTGCAGCTTTAGTACTCCGGCCATGATCGAATATCAAAGAATGAAGAAAAAATGTGTATGGCTTCTTGGTAGCTAGCTAGGTATAAGCTAAGTGGAATGTGTTGAATGAGCTTGAGTTGTGAGACTGGGGTTAGAGGGGGTTTAGTATTTATAGCAAACGAGTATGGTAGGTTGAGCTAGGTATGCATGGTTTGACTAGAACTTCAATGAAGGAAAAAAGATTGAAAGCCGATTCAAAGACGTATATGGGTAAGAGGTTTCATGTGAGGAAGCAGGAAGGAAATTTACGGCATGGAGAAACATTCAACAGCTTAAACATTCAATTTTGAAGAGGGGAAATATGGCTAGCGCTCGATTCTTCTGGCTAACTTTTTCTTTGACCCAAATGGAGAAATTAAGCATCTTTGAAGCTCATGCATATTCGTCGTTTTTGACTATTTAGTTGTTAATGTCTGATTAGCTAAGTCCAGTTAAACTCTTTGATCAAGAAGACCATGCATGTATATGACTAAGAGTTTGATTGATTACCCAGAAACGATGCTGATAATCAATTGTAGCGTTTCGAATTCGATACGTGAAATATTATTGAAAACTAAAATGATGAAATTGGAATTATGGGAATGGAAAATAGAGGAGTAAGGTCGACGTTGTATAAAATGGTAGATATTTTGGACTGGTTTGGTTTATTCATTGACAATAGATTACATGACAAACAGAAAACGGGGAAATTTTTAGTCAGAACCGGATCAATGTGATTGGAGATCTAGAAAAGTTCAATCCTAGAGTCAAAGTCAACAATGTGCTTCTTGTTCAAGAAAAAACAGAGAATTGATCCAGCTTCATGCGTCATGCCTTTTAGTCAACCTCTTTGCTTTGAAAAAAAAAACACAGAGAAGAAAAGAACATTCCTTTGACAGAGATATATAGGTTAAATTGTTAAGATGATACTGCTCGGGTTTTATTGCAAAACTGTAAAAGGTAAGGTCTATTTTAGAGAGATTTGATACTGTGACACGACACTACATAATGAAGATATGTATGAATCGATAAATTAATTATGTAGTTTTCTTTTTATATATAAATTGCATTTTATTAATTGTTTTTGACCAATATGTTAGCATGTATAGTTAACTCTTTCAACAAGATTGGTAGTGTGAAGATTTACCATTATTAAGACAGAGAGTAACATTGGTTTGTTAAAACAAAAAAAAGGCTCCCCAAAGAGTATGTGATGAAAGTTAAGCGTAATCGGCAACCAAATTGTAAATTATTCTTTGTCATTTTCATTTTCACAATGCACAACGTACATTATTGTGAATCTCCGATGCCGCCGATTCATTTTCTTATTTACAGTCAATTGAAGCCAGCCTAGCCTACAATAATCCTAATAAACCCGAACAGTAAAAACTAATCATTCTGAGACAGCATGGCATGAACACCACAATATTCTTGAACCGTTACAGGCCTCGGATTAACCCCCCAAACAAACTCATCGATAAACCACCAATTTGGACCGTTAAAGCAGAAACCGGTCACCGGATATTCAATGCTAGCTGTTCTGTTTCCGTTTCAAAAGGTCGCAATTTACAACATGCACAAATCTGGAACGGATCGGAAGAGAAATGTGAGTTGGTTATACAAATACAACGACCTCTTACGTCCATGCCATTTGTATCTGGCAACACCCTCACTTTATCTCCAGCCAGATTTCCGTTACCAACTGAAACTCGAGGCTATTTTTCTCTCCTTAGTAACCTGCGAACTCCAGCGCTAATTCTTCACACTGAGAAAGAACAAGAGATAGAGAGCGAGAGAGAGAGATAGAAAACACAAACAGAGCCGGAGCCCTAGCTAATTAACCTAGGGTTTCTATCCCTCCGTCTCTCTGTTTGTGTTTTCTCTCTCAAAATGTCTCCAACGACCTCATCAATGAAGGTTTCACCTCGAATAACTGGCATTTATGATGATGTCGTGTTCGCAAAGAGGGGGTGCTTATATTGGATCCCTGGCTTGAGATCAGACCACTCCTCCAGAAACAGATCTTGGGAGCGGATCCCGAGAGACCACCACGGATGTGGATTTCCGTGGTGGAACCGGAGCTGCAAGAAACTCCGAAAGTGGTCCGAACGCATAGCGGGTCCGAAATGGAAGACATTCATCCTCCGGTTCAATAAGAAAAACAAAAGATCAGGATACAAGCGGTTTGGGAAGAAGAAGTTCAACAACTATGACCTAGCAAGTTACTCCCTCAACTTCGACGAAGGCCCAAGGCGGAGCAGTAATTTGGACGATGAGTACTACTTGTACAGGGGCTTCTCGTCTCGATACGCGGCCATCCCGGCGCCGGCGAAGTCATCCATGCCTTCCTTAAGCTTCACATGATGAGAGAGAAGATAGGGAATAGATTTATATTAACGGCGGCGGTTTAGTACGTGGTCCGGCTGTCGGTTGTGCCACGATAAACATGCGACAGAGTCACGGAGGAAAGAGTGGTGGCGGTTGACTACCTTTTTTTTCTTTCATTTGCGAACCGTTGTTTACATTGGTTGCCTTATTGTTTCACTTAATTTCTCTGCTTAGCTCTGCTTCTGTTATGTGGGAAAGCAAACCTTTAAGGCTGTTGTATATAGCTTGAGGTGTAAGAAATGACAAAAGGCTAGGAAAAACTAAGTTGTTTATCATACAGACAGTAATGGATTTTATGTCGACGAATGTTACTCTATGGGGGTTCCATTCTTTGTTTTAACATTGTTGACGAGTTGTTCGCAACAATGAAGCATGCTCTAGTGTGGCAAGATGAACGCTCTATTTTTCTGCTATTTTAGAATTTGCCTATAATCTTTGCTCCTATTTTCTTAGATTATAGGTTCGCTTTGTTAAGTGAGCTTGAATGGATGTAATGAGAATGCTATCATTTACAATTGTTTGTTCTTATTTGCTCTCTCTCTACGCAAGGTGATAGAATGATTTGCTTTGTAGCCTCTTTTGTTTTGTTTTATTGTTTTTTTATGAGAAAACAACTCAAATACTACAACAAGTCTGATGTGAGTCGAACTCACGACCTACTACTTAAAATGGGATACTTATGTCACTATTCTAAATGGTATTGGGTGTAGCCTTTATCTTTGATCAATGAGATTTTTGTATTATTAAAAAAAAAGACTATGGTATTAATGAGTCTTTGCAAGAATTTACCGTTGGTGATGATGAATATCGATTTGATCTAAGAAATGAAGAGTTAATCGAATGTGTTGGGTTTGGTATCTATCCCTCCATGTTGAAGATATTAGGAAGTAAATCACCTCTGCCGAAAATCCCTATGCCAAATCTGTGCCACGCCTAATATTTTGACACGTGTGTTATCACTTAACAGAAGATTAACTCTGTTAAATTGTTTACTTTGAATTACTTTATCATTTCTAGTAGAGAAATTTTATATACACACCCTAAATAACTTAATACACATCTTTGTTTTAATACACTACTTATTTAATTTCTCATTTGGATATTTTACTAAATGCACAACCCAAAGTACCTAAAATACTCTTTATCTAAAAATCTATGAAATATCATTATGTAACTATATTAACACTATTATTATACATCTTTAATGATCAATGAATTTATGGGGCTACTGCCCCTTTCCCCCCTCAAAAACACTATTATTATTGTATAATTAGTATATATTTATATAAATTAACATTTTATAGATGTTCATATCTACTACTTGTGTTAGTTATTGAGAAATCCTTACAAATTCATTGTTCATTTTAAATTCGTAAACATGAAAATCATAAATAAGATGAAAAATACATATCTAAATATATAATATGTTTTGGTGAAAAGTAAAATTTGTGAAATATAACAAAATAGGTGTTCATATGCATAACAATTACATCGTTTGACACTTTGACACTCTAAACTTTGAAATTATAAATCTTCAAGGACAAAAAGACATTAATTGATTATCCAAATTTCCTTTGCAAATTTTTTGTTTACTTTAATAGTTTCCTTAAATAAGTTCTCAATCTTAAAAATTTAATTTGTTCTAATTCACTTTATAAGTTTCCAAAAATAATTTTTTATTTTTAATATTTTAATTTGGTTTATATTTCACATTATTAGTTTCTAAATATAAGTTTATTTTTAATATTTAAATTGTATTAATTACACATGTCTCTTTTTGTCATTTAACATACCAATCAAATATAATTTGAAATAACAAACAATAGGGATGTGTATTAAGTTATTTGAGGTGTGTATTTAAAACCACTATTTCTAGTAAACTATAAAAATAACAAAAGAAGAGAGAGAGAGAGAGAGTCTCTGTAGCTTGTAGCCTGTAGGCCTCTTCCTCTCCTCTCCTTATGCAGATCAAAACCAAAGAATCAAAGACAAAGGATGCCATCCCTTCTTATCTCTTCTTCACTCTTTCTCTCTTTTTTTCTCCTCGCCATGTGCTATCGCTTCATAACTCATGTCTTTGGCCATTGCTTAGCCTTTATCTTAGATCCACACAACATGTCTTCAATGATCATAAACTTCGAACATCGTGGCGATGAAGAACTGAAAGAAAGACTTCCAAACGAGGTTGTGATTTAGGCGTTTAGCATGACAATGGAAGAATGACAAGTACGAATTGGATCGAAATTGGAGTGAGAGGAGATTAGTCGATGATGGGTGTTTCTAAATTTCATGCCCATCGTCGTATTTAATGGATTTGAACTGGATCCATGTCTACTTATCCACATTTCGATTTGAGTTGGGATTTGAATTTTGGGGCTTCATTGGTTAAAAGTGTGAGTGGGTTTTTTTGTGTGATGAGCATGATAATCACTACTACAGAAAAAGTTTCCATGACAATAAATTAATGACATTTGCCCGAAAACGTCATCGTATGTCATTTTTATGACGTTTTCAGAAGCAAACGTCATAAATCTGAATTTATACTTTCTTTTATGATGTTTAACGACCGTCATGTTAGGTCTTGATTTTTAATGACGGGTATCGACCGTCATAAATGTTATGACTTTTTAGAATCGTCATCATATATATTTCCATGACATTTTTGAAACGCCATGCTTGAAATATTTTATGACAGTTTCTAAGAGTCATGAAATCATTCGGCCTAATTGTTCAATGACGTTTTTCGAGTGCCATTAATTCCGGGATGGGCTATGACTCTTTCCCAACGTCATAAAATCTTTTAGCCTAAATTTTTGAAGACCCGCATGTTGGTATTTCACTTGGCGCCTAGCCTAAATTTCTGGCGCTGAACTATCCTTTTTAATTTTTTCTTTTTCATTTTTTGGTTTACCCAAATAAGATGAGATATAAGCTCGAAACCTAACTAACTGATCACTAAAGCCCGCACTTCTCTTTATTTATTTTCCAGTCTTCTTCTCCGTGCTGCGCCTAAAACTCTGGTTCTTCCCCAAAACTCCAGCTGGCCACTACCCTCCCGGAACTAACAGCGCGCCCAGCCACCGTCCTTCTGTCTGGTACTCTCAGCTTATCTCCTTCCGTCCGGCTGGTCTCAATGTATTATTCTCTCTTCCCAGCCAAACCAAAACCCTTGAAATCTTTGTAGCATCCCTTAGGTGAGCTATGGTTTTGGAAGTTAGGGTTTCTGTTTTTGATTTCGACTTTGTTCTCTCGGTTAGACCCTAATCTCTTTTTGGGTATTCATTTAGAAGATTGGGTATTCATTTAGAAGAAGAATTATGGTTTGTTGTTGTTGATTGTTGACATATGTGATTATTGAGAACCTGTAATTCGACATTTTAGTAGATCGGATTATTTGGAAATATGCCTGTACAAATTCAATGTTGTCGTGGAGTAGAGGGTTGTTAGGAAAGGCCTAAGTTATCTATGCATGAGTGAGAGGGAGGGAGGGAGGGACTCAAGTTTTCATATGTTGTGCTAAGAGGTCATATATTCTAGGGTTCTTAGTTTCAACTTTAGAGTTGTGGTTCATTGATCAAGTTTACCACATGATACCCCATAGAGGCCAAGTAATTTCACATATATTATCTCAGCGCACTAAGAAGAGTAAAGGTCTTGGGATCAGGACTTGAGGCCTGAATCTCGTTAAATTCGAATATCTTCATGTATGATTGTAGTCTATTTTCATCTTTCTGTCCTTTGAGACTGACACATGCAATTACAGGTTAGGTTGAACTAGGATTCTCAAACAAAGTACCAGTACTATAGCTAACCTGCATTGCTCCATAAATGGGTATAAGACAACATGTTGTATCTATCTGGATCGAGTTTGATTCCAGCTAAATGTTGCAATTGGTATCAAATTCTACTTTTGACTTGAATGCTCCAAAGGAGATCTTACTCATGTTTCTTCTTCTTTGATTTTATGTCCCATGGCCACTGTACTTCTTCCCTTGGTCCGTTTTGGACATTGTTTAAGGCGACTCTACTGAGTATCTGTAGCCACTATTTTACCACATTGATGGGAATGAATTATTTCAAATGGCAGCTATACAATGTAGTTTGAGGAAAATTCTAGTGTTTTTTTTTTTTGATAAATGGACGTTAGTGTCATATACTTGATAAAGAAAATCGAATTACAACATGAACATGAGACACTCACGCAGGCCAACGTAAGATATTGAATCATGCAAAACTACCTAAGAACCAAAGTTACCCTAGGTAATTTTTATGCTGTGAACCATAAACGTTACACCTCTTAGTAACCATAGTAACAAGAGTAATCCAAATAAAGAAACTACTAAAAAAAGAACTAACAAAACCTCCTTTATTTTGAGCTAAATTATTCATAAACACCTAAGAACATCCTACTCAGAAGAGGTATCCCCAAGATCTAATTTACCTAACCCAACCCAACAGATGCAGGCCCAGACTAGAAAAATAACTGAATTTGAAGACATGAAAACATCCTTTTCAAACCAATGTCTACACAGTCTGGTGATTCTTTCATACAGAAATAAATAGCAGACAACCAAAATGTGCATATAAATCATGTTTCTTGCACAATGGTAGAACTGTGGACAGAGTATGATCATTTACAGTTGTCCATCATGAAGTTAATGGCATACATGATCCGATCTACTGCAATTAAGATTATTTGCTGAATTGTCTTACTGGGTTGCTTTATTTTCATCTGATACTTTGATTAAGATTTGATACTTGAAAGTCCAATAAGGCAAACAATAATTTTACCCTTGATTAAGCTTGTTTTGTTTATTTTCTAAAATAATTGAGTAGTTGGATTTATAAATCTCGGTGACTAGTAGTAGTGGTTGATGATATTTTTGGTAACTTACAGGTTTTACTCTTCTAAATTTGCTGTGAGGATTGTGATTGCTTTGGTGGCTAGGAGGTGATATTGCTCTGGTGATTTGCAACTAGGAGGTGGTATTGCTCTGCTGAACGTGTTGTTCAGAGGTTTTGCTCTAATATCTTGTTAGTCTTTAATTTTTGGTTTTTATTATATGATGTCTTTGAGTGCATTGCTTTGATATCTTAGTTGCATAATTGGTCTCATTTATCACTGTAAGTATGAGTTTTGCTTCAAGATTCTATCTAAGTGTGCATGAATTTTAAGGCTATTTATGATAGGAAACTGATATGATTGGTATGTGATATATACTTCATATATATGTATGCATATATTAGTATTTGTGAATGTTGACTTTTGTGTTAGTTATCCTTTAGTTCAGTTTGTAACTTGTTTGGATTTATAAAATTGTTTAGGTGTAAGACGGTTCTAGTTTAGCATGGATAAGAGCTGGATAAATTGAGATCCAAATAGTGTCGAGTACCAAGAAAAAATTAAGGAGTTTATCTTAAAGTCTAAGAAGTATGTAAGGAATCCTGACAAGGTCATATGTCCTCGCGTTATTTGTGGAAACTGTAGTCCACAAAATGATGAAACATTGTTGTTCCATCTGACCAAATACGGCTTTGATCCTACGTATAAGGTCTGGGTTGCCCATGGTGAGCCTAGTGTATCAGCAAGATCTGCACAAGTCAATGGCTGTGCAACGTCACCTCATATTGATGAGGATGTTTTATGCTCTGAAAGTGTTCTTTAGATCTAGTGTTCCCAGTCATGCATGTGTAGCATTAATTGTTTGTGATTGTTTTAAAAGAGCCAAAGTGGTACTGGTGGTGGTGATCCAAATAGTGGTACTGGTGATGGTGGAAGCAAGCGAACAAACAATCCTGCTAATACTTCACAAGTAAGTTATTGTGTATTGTTGTACTCTTTTGGTTACTATATATACTGTTTTGTTATGATGTACTGAGTTGGTACTGGCTATGTGGTATTGAATTGAATTTGATTATATGTACTGTCTATAATGACTTAGTTGAAACTTTGTTCTTTCATCTATATGTACTGACTCGCCTATATATTTACCATTTAGGATGGGCTTGAAAATGGTGAAGTAGGAATTCACTCTAGCCCTCAGATTGGAACTTCTAAGGTGCCTATACATTATTTAAGCATATCAGTTAGTTTTTTAGGTTTGTATGTCAATCAAAAGATTTGACCAATCTGTTATTAGACTTTTGATTGTGTAGTCAGTATAAGGAAGCACCCTTTGTGTCAATGATCTGTGTGAAGTGCTTGATTGGGAGGGCACATGTTTAGTTATGGCTAGAGGAAAGATTTCAGCAGTTGACCCAACTACAAAAGTGCATGGCTACAATTTTGGACCTGACTGTTATAGAGTTACTGTTGAGGAAGCTGTCATTCCTAGAGCTGAATTCTATCGTCCCCAACCTGAATTTTCTGCCATGGAAGATGTAGTTGGAAGTACCATTGCTTGGCCAACAAAATACATTGTTTCTCTTTAAGTATCGGTATTAATGTTTTCTTTAAGTACTTTGTTGTTGTGGCTATGCTAGTTTGAATTATTGCTGTTTTTTGTTACAAGTATTATGAATCAGCAGTCTTTTGTACTATTGTTGTTGGTTTTAGGATGTTGCTAGGCAATATGTTAATAAGTAGTACTTGTTTAAACTTTTGTTGTTGCTTATGGTCAATGTATATATATGATCATGCCATAAGCTGCAACTTTCAGCTAGCTAGCTAGGTAGGATAGAAACTATTTGATGGTTGGAATTTTGTATCATAAGTACTATTTGATGATGGATGTAATTGCTTGTGAATTATAGTTTCTAATGCGGCTATTTGAATTCAGTAAATTAATTGGTATAATTTTTTTTTACCCAATTGAATGTATTTTATGACACTTTGACATTGTCATTGAAAAAGAGATAATGACATGTAAAAGTGTCATTCAAACATAACATGACAATAACAAAATGTCATTGAAACCATTGGATGCAAGTTATAAAACGTCATAAAAACACTACTGATGGCGTTGGATAAACATGCATCATCGAAAAACATATGATGACAGTTGGAAATAGTCATGGTACATATTTGATGACAGTGCAAAAATGTCTTGCAAAAACTTTAAATGACACTTTTCAACCGTCATTCTTATTATCTATGACATTTATGCACTGTCATTAAAAGTTATTTTATGACGTTTTCTAAACGTGAAAACGTCGTTGTTTCAGGCCCCTTTCCATCACTACGGTTAAGACGGCGAAGTAGATGATGTTTGATAAACGTCATGAAATCGCTATAATGATGTTTGAAAAACGTCATGGAAACTTTTTCTGTACTAGTGAATGAAGATGACGCATGGGCAAATGGAGTTGGATTTGGGAGTTGATTGCAGGGTTTTCTAGGTTAGGAGAGGAAAAGAAACGAGGAGAAGTCCCTTTCAAAAAAAAAAGAGGAGAAGTGAATGCCAGAATGATGAAACGGCAGAATAGAACATGTATTTTCCTGTTTTACTTTCAAGTTTCAATTGAAAGATAACAATAGAATTAAGCTCTGTTAAGTTGGTTACAAGTGTCGCAATTTAAGTGGTGGCACATGTTTGGCATAGGGATTTTAGGCACAGGTGATGCGCTTCCAAGATATTATACATGACATGAATGCATAGAGTTATTGGTTTGTGCATTCATGGTGATAAGTTATGCATGAAATTGATGCATAGTTAAGTGGATGCATTAAGAATTAATGTATTGTTAAATTCATGAGTTACCTCTTAGTCTTCTTAGGGAGTTACATGGAGATAATGGGGAAGATGGAAGGTTTGGTCATGGCCATGAATGAGCATTGATAGATTAACTCTAGAGACTTCTATCAAAGGCTATAAAAAGGTGAAGTTTGTGTTGAAGCAAGTAAGGAGAGTAAGAGACCAACTCTAAGAGCAAGTCCAACAGTTTCCTTATATTTTCTACATAATAGGGAAACAAAACTCAAAATCTCTAAAAAAAATTTATACCAAATCCAACAGTTTCCCTATTTTAAAGATTCAAATATTTATTACAACAACAATCCTCATTTATTACAATATAATAATAAGTATAAAAATATAAAAGTTTATTTTTTAGAATAAATTATGTTTTCTTTCTTATTTTTGAGCCTTGAAGAATGTGCAACATTCAATTCTTCTTTCCCTAAATATTTTTAGGGAATCTATAAATATAGGGAAGCAAAGCTTCTCTTTCATCTCTTTCCCTATTTTAGGGAATGAGATATGGAAGCTGTTGGAATGAAAAATGACCCCATATTCCCTAAAATAGAGAAAATCAAAGAATTTAGGGAATCTGTTGGATTTGCTCTAAGGGTCTTCATGTATAGAAGATAGTTTGAGTTGTGTTCAAGAGTACGAATAACTCTTGGGGTAGAGTAATCTTCTAGGTTGAGAGAGGGTGTACAAGGAGTATCCTTCTAGATACAAGGGCTTGGGTTGGGCATAAACTTGAGTGATGTAATCTTGTACTTGTGTAATTCTCTCATTAGTGAATGTGATACTCTCCGAGGACGTAGGCAAAGATATTGGCCGAACCTCGTTAAATCTTGTGTTCTTTTTGGCTTGTTTATTTCTCATTTCCATCTAATGTCTAGCACTTGTGTGGCGGGGGATCAATTTCCCAACAAAATGTAACCGATTAAATTCAAGCAGTGGAGCAAATTCAAGCAGGGACAAAATGCAACTGAGTAGGATCGAGATGAGTATTGCCCTAGATGCTCCGGCATTTCATGTACATCGACAACTCGGTTGGACTTGGCAATGCCTGGACTCACGCATTTTGGAAGCCATAGCCTGCCCCAACGCCTTGCTATGCAATCCAAAAGAACACAAATTACCTCCTCCTTAACCAAGCATTCGGGATAAACCGATATACACAAGGACAAAATCACTAGTGTATCTTATTTTAGCATTAGATTGAGGTCTTGGTGACCGTGTGCTACATTTTCCCAAGGAGGGCTTAAACAAAACAAGATCATTTTCCATATTCTCATATTCGAATGCAATCCCAAAATAAACAAGTAGCACTATTCGAATCTGTTTCAAGTAGCACTATTTGAAAAAGAGTTTTGGCACCTGCTAGTACTTAGTAGTTTGGAGCCAATTGACAACTCGTCTCCCAAAACAAAATCACGGGTCCTGAATATTTCCAATTTTCACATTTCATATGGAACGATTACAATGTCCAAGCCTCTTCTCAATTTTGGCAGTTTTGTAGAAGTAGCGTCTGAACCTTCTCACAAGTAGTACTCCTACCCCTTCTAATAATGTACTTGAATTTGATCCCTAATGCTCACCACAACATGGGAGGTTAGGTTTCTAACAACCTAAAGGTTTTAGTCAAATCACTCAAATGTCTTCAAAAGGTGCACATTTGCTCTAATATGCAAATCAATGGGGAAACTTAAAGCACATTTTTAAAAATTTGAGGGGAATTTGATTTCAACATGACCACATGGGAATGAGCAAAAAGAGACCCCATTCCAGCCAATTTTTGAATAAAAGGTCTCATTTCACAAGAAGGAAAGATTCTGTTATAACACAGCTTTCATGGATCCCACCATCATGATACTGCCCAAAAAGATCACTAGAACACACTTAGGTATGGCAACATATTAGATTGCATTCACCTTATCATTCCAAGATCAGTGGCTATAGCCAAGCTACCAAGATCAGAATTCAGAACACTCTGATTCATCAAGAGCCAAAAAGAAAGTATGCAATTGACTTAGCTGACAACTAGGCCCTTGCAATAATCATAAGAGTGGAAATGAGCAACCAGAAGACAGGTCCAAGCTCAAAACCAGGAGAATCATTGCTGAACATTAGTATGGAACTATTGTTTTATTTCAAACACTATGCAAGTTTATCATGGATAATAATATTGGACAGAAGCATGGTGGACACCGATAAGGCCTCCAAAACTTTGCCCTTTTATAATAAGAACCTATCCACAATGCCACAATGCTGAAAAGAAATCTTCTGGCTGCAAACAATTTAAACCCATTTCATAGCATTACCCTATCTGATGAACTAGAAGAGGATTGGATTATCCAGTCAAGAAAATTGTTTGTAACCTTGAACTGAGGTCACCAAAATATGCTCAAGTAATTGATGTGATCAGATTAATACATTTTTCTGTAGCACACAACAACGGCATAGCTAGAGAAACCATCATACAATGTCATTCCCTAAAATCAGAAAATGCCTTCTTCACAAGACATAACATCTCGGTGTCAAAGGACAAGATATGGTACAACAACAGTCACGCACTAATGCCACACACACCATTACTGAATTAGCATTGCAAAATTTTTTGGTAAAGGCAAAACTAGACTAAGGTGGAACAACCTTTGATCATTCTATTCAATTCAACCACGGATGGTAACAATAAGGAATTATACCTCTCTCGCTTCTTCTGTTCTTCTCATCCATGGCAAATCTGTATTAAGTGATGAAGGCATACCCGTCTGTGTATCTATTGAGCTCGAATACTTGCCCTTCTTAGACCATAGCCAGATCTTGGAAACAGAGTAGCTTTCACCTCTAGTCACACTACCAATCTTCTTCGCCTCTACATCACTATCAATTGAAGGATTACCACTGTGTTCCTCTTTTGTTAGCTTTATATTGCGGCCCTGTTGATCCTTTGATAAGGCAACCCGGAGTTCTGAATTATCAAGCACATACTGATACGATCCCATTGAATAGCATCTTCTCGCATCCAATGTACTGCTACTAGTCTCTCCTCCTGCGGTCTCCCCTACCTCAGCATCTACCTTTCTAAACTTGCCGAGTCTCACAGGCAAAACACCATTGTCAACAACAACTTCCTCAAGGTCCACCGTCTTTTGACTAGAAGTGAACCCATTCTCTCCATTACAGGGATACCCATCTTCTTCTCTGTAGTCATCAAAATCAAACATTGGGTTCTCAACCGAATACCCGGGAGTGAAGAGGGTACCCCTACAAAGAGGACATGTCGAATTCGACAGTAGCCAAGTATCTATACAGTTGATATGGAAAGCATGGCTGCACATAGGAAGCAATCTGAGCTTGTCCTTCTCAGTAAACTCACACAGACAAACAGCACAATCAAACGGCTCTTTCAAACCCACTATCTCCCTATACTGGAAAACAGGAAGAGCATCTATAAAAGCCTGATCCAGACCCGAATCATGAAGATGGAAGAGCTGCTGAAGCTGCCTCTGAAGAACATCAGCAGTGGAAATTTCTGGGTACCTATTATTAGTCTGAGAAGCAGCTGAAGATGGGTGCTTTATAAGAAATCTAACAAGCAGATGAAGCAAACCAGAGATGAAGAACAACACGGCCAAAATCACAATGATAAAAAGCACAGCAGGACTGATCTTTGTACCAGATGATGAGGATGAAGGTGGTGATGGTAGTGAGGGACTGGATTCTCTGTAAAAGGTACCAGCATATGGTGGTGGGTAGCTCATATAACCATCATTAAGCTTGATTTGTTGCTGAACCCAAGACATCTTGAATTTGGTTTTCCCAAAAAAACCATCTAACACTATTACTCTTGTGTACTCAGAGATCAAACACAACAACAACCCAGTTCCACTTTGCAGCTATTTGAGCTCAAATCAAGCACCTTTTCCTCCATATCCACTACTTAATAAAACACCAAATCTCTCCACAACTTTAATGCACATACAATTTCATAATCCATATGAAAAATTTGGCACAGTAAAAAACAAGAGCATACCTAACTTGATTCTGGGGTGTGCACTTGTGTTGCAGCAGAAAACCCTAAAGACTGAGTCACTGAGCTTTGTGGGTGACTTGGTAAAAAGAAGAGGAAAGTTCATTCACTTGGCTTTGCTTCTGTTTTCTCTCTCTCTTGTCTGAAAGTGTCACTTTCTCTCTCTCTCTCTCTCTCTAGATTGAGTTTCTTGATGGAAACCAGAGAGACCAGAAGAGGTGACAGTGGCCAGAGTTCCTAAAGTACAAAAAGAGGCCCTAAATATAGGCTCTCCACGTGCTCGAGGGAGCGCGTGGGAGTGATTTGGTCAACTGCTAGCGGACAAGTTATGGGCTTCGAGGTTGGCCCGGGCCGGGTTGAAACCGGTGGATCCGGGTCTATGATTCCGAATCAGGTGGTTCAGTTCTGTTTGGCACATCTAGAGGTGGTTGGTTTTTTGAGAAATTAATTAATGAATTTATTTTTTGGTATTATTAGAGATGTGATGTGATTTTGACACCCGATCTGATTTGGCAGATTTGCATTTCATTTTCAATAATTCCATACATTCCACAAGTTTAGGCGAAAATGAGGTAAGCAATTTTGAATAGTAAATCAAAGTGTAAGTTTTCAACTTTGTATCATTATAGACTTGTAGTAAATTTATTTTGTTAAAAAAATCGTAGTCTGAGTTGTCGTATATTATCAGCTATCTTACGATATTTGAGTTCGTCCATACATTTGGTTATAATTATATGACAAGTAATTATTTAAAAATACAATTCGGTCTGAATACACGTACCTTTTTAAGTTGGTATCTGATATTGTGTGTTTATTCTAGTTTCAATCCTTTGTTTATATACAAAACAGCTGATCTGTTGCATTCCTTGGGAATCTAGGTAAACGATATTACTTGTATTTGGGGCAACTGGGTGTGCCTTAAAGTATGATACATATGAATACTTAATCTTAAGCTTAAAGGCAATTAGGTATTTTAGGTGTGAGGGTTTACAATGACAATCACATATTAGTTGGAAACTTATCAGAAGGGGAAGAATCTGGGTTGCGGTTAGGTAAGTGAGACATGTATAAAATTGCCAATCATGTTAGGTTAGTGAACAACTGGGGGAGTATAATCTAATTACAGTTTGATTAATATTCTAGCTCTGGATAAGTATAGTCCTTCTTAAAACTGCATTGCTTGCATCACCTGTGATAAGGACAAGTTAACACCTTCTTTACACTCATAATCAGTCCATATAATCTGCCAAAGGCATTGTTAGGAGAAAATTACATAGTTCTAATTTTCTGTTGTATTCATGTATAATTGCACTTCTGCAGGTAAAGATGATTTCATTAATAATCTTCAAGAATCAATATGATCATATATGACTTTTGGTTCATTCTGTGGATTTAAATCGTTGACTTCGCGTTGCGTCGGTGATCTTTCAAATTGGAGAAGGAAACATGCATTCTGGTGCTATAAGCTTTCATGATTCGTGGCTTGACTAGCAGCAGAGTTGTGGTATTGCTTCACTACCAGATTTGTGTTCAAAGTCATGATTTTGTCTATCACCAATTTAGAAGCATGTTAGCACCACAAATGGTATATTGGTGCTCGGAAAAATCCTTATCTTTTCATATCCACCATTTTAGCCAATTGGAAAAATACCGAAATTGTAGACTAGATGCCCATCAAACAAGCTAAAACTAGTACTGCCATGATGGTTCTCTCAGCTTTACAATGTTCTTGCTTCTAGACTTACTAGCTTTGATTCATTTTGTTTCCAAATATTAGTGATCTAGTATTTGCTGCTAGAAGATTTAGTGCTTTAGCAGAATTGTTCTAGCTACCAGCAAGTTCATTGATTTATTTATTTTTTTTGTCCTTAATTCTGCTACATTTTTTTTGGCTAATCCTTAATTCTGCTACATAGTCGGTCAAAATCAAGAAACAAGCGAAAGAGTCAAGCTACATAGAAGTGGCATTATTTTCTTACTGTTTGAGAAGGTAGAAGTTGCATTACATTACATAAGATGATTCTGAAACATAAATAATCAGAGGGAAACACGACATTAATATATTGCAAAAGAATGCCTGGGTGGTGCAGAGCAACTTGTCCTTCTCATTCACCAGCAGAGCATGTCATGACTTGTAGGCTTGCAGAGAGTGATGGAGTTAGAACACAAAGCAACCACCCATGTTGAGCACACATATATCCTGAAGCTGACTAGTGTTGTATTCGAACTGGCGAAGACCCAGGGTTTGGACAGAGAATGATCCACAAATTGATTCATAAGTTAAAATTTCTGAAGCACTTCTAGGAAGAGGAGGACTAGCTGTAGATTTTGAATAGGAATAATTGAAAGTGAGCACAAGAAGAGTTGTCACCCAGAAGAATGCAAAGCATACTTTTTGACCTCCAAGATGGACACAGCTGTATGCGGTTCCTATAAATCCTTCAAGTTCACCAGACAGACTTATCTTAGCTACTAGTTCAATACAATCAGTTTCACCCTGAGCGGACAGCACCATGCGGGAGACTAGTATGTTTTCATAATCAAAGCTAAAGATTAGCTTCTCATCCTCCTCCTGCGAGTCCACGACTAAAACCTTGTTGAAAATCTCTGGGAAAACACCCGTATCGTCCCGAATGCGGGGTTCACGATCAGACCATGTTGCCTTGGGGTCAGCCACGTCAAAGCAGAGTAGCTGGCCTTCTGTGTCCTCCTTTGTGGGAAGTGTGACAAAGATCTTGGTGCCCACAACTGCAACATTGGATGGACGAATGGCTTTCCAGGAAAGGTCGTCTCCAGTTGGAAGACTTGGGAGAGAAGCCCATGCTCTGGTTTTGGGGTCAAAGTCAAATACTTGGTTTTGCCGTACCTATTCTAACCATCCTTGGAATCCCTAACCCTAGATCTGACAGCAAGTTCATTGATAAAGGCAAAAGTTTTGGTTCCTTTGGAAGGGTTTCAATTTTGAACCCTTGATCGACCTAGCCAAATCCTAATATACTAGCCCACCCTCCCTCACCACTTGCTGCGCGAACGGGAAGAAATGGGTAAAACTAATAGCAGCGGAGGAGAGAAAACTCAGTTCTTTAAAGACATGAGCTCGAAGGTGGTTGCATGGATATGCTTTAACTTATTGGATGGAAGTACAAAATATTAATCTTATGACAATATGCTATTAAGGTTCTAGTACATTAAAATACAGATATGGGAGAAAAGTGCTAATTTACTTTGCAAGTCTCTATATCAACAGGAAATCCAATTCAATTTTATAAGGAGATCACAGCTTTTCAGTGTCATGATTCATACATCAATGAATGTGGATTTGTCTTCATCCTCTTTTATGTTGTTGATCATGGTAGCAACTTGTTTCATGCTCGGTCTAGCCTCTGGAGAACGGTTGACACACTTTATAGCCACCTGGAGCAAGTTCACCATCCTCTCCTCGCTTGCACATTCCGAATATAAGGACTGGTCGAAAACTTCTGCAGTCCATTCCTCTCGAACCACCGAGTGTACCCAAGATGTCAAGTCAACTCCATTGTGCTGCACAAGTTTTCCTGTAAGTAGCTCAAGAAGAATCACACCAAATCCATAAATGTCTGCTTTAAATGTGGTAAAAGCACTAGTGGCAGCAGACACCTTCCCCGGCAATATTTTGTCATGATCATTTATCTCCATAAGACCATACTCGCTTATGCAAGGCTCCATGTTCTTGTTCAACAAGATGTTTGAAGATTTTAAGTTGCCATGAGAAATCCCATCTTTTTGGAGATCATCATGCATGAAAGCCAATGTGTCGGCAATGGTTGCTGCACAAGAAAGTCTGCTGGTCCAGTTAAAGGCTTTGCCCCCTTGGTTTCCTGATTCATACAATTACCACATCAGAATTCTGCAAACAATATAACTTGATAACCTCCTATACTAATTGAGTAATGTGACAGTGTTTCATTTGATTATTTCTAGTATGTATATACTTTACAAGATATTGTCATGCTATCAGTCTATCACATCGTTAAGTAACTAACATTTGGGAAAAATTTCTTCTCATTATGCATTCTGATGTCAATATTTAGTATTCAAAATTTATGATAAAGTCAAAAACTTACCATGTATGAGCCTGAAAAGGCTTCCATTGTACTGATATTCATAGACCAGAAGTTTCTCTTGTCTAGAGGAGTAGAAGGCAAGAGCAGACACGACATTAGGGTGCTTGGCTTGGTCTAACCTCTGCATTCTCAGCTTGAAATCATTAGTCGAAATCACCCAGTCTTTAATCCTTTTGACAACAAGGGTCGCCCCAAAATCAATGATGACCTTGTAGAGGCTACCATACTTGCCTCTTCCAAGCATCTCAGCAGGAGCTTTGAGCAACTCCTCAAAGTTTAATCCATTGACCACAGGGCTGGAGAGGACTACAAGTGAGGTGGAGGAGTTCATATTAGCAGTGCTCTCGGCTGAGAAAGTGCCAGAATATTGTGATTTACTGATACCGCTTTTGAACTCAGTCGATGAAGCACTGTATTTGCTGACCATGCTTTCATCAACTGATGCTACCTTGTTATTCACTGGTGCATCAACAGCCTTCTTATCATTTTTCTTTATTTTTTTGCTACATATCCTGGATATGAGTAACACTAGACAAACCAAGGCCAAAATACCATACCCCGAGTAGATGAGAACTTTGTTAGAGGTACCCTTTGAGTGCGGCTTGTCATCCGCTGCTGCTGTAGAAGAAGAAGAAGAAGTTGCTGAACAGTTCTGTGGCAGTGGATCTCCACATAATCCAGGATTACCAAGGAAGCTGCTTGCAGAGAAATTGCCATTCGCATTGTGGATCGGACCATGCAAGTTATTGTTGGAGACATTGAAGGTATCAAAATGGTAGAAATCGAATTTTGGTAGCTCCCCAATAAGCTGGTTATTTTGAGCAAGGAAACCTGTAAGACCTGAAATTAAAGACAGCTCAGGTAACTTGCCAGAGAAGTCATTGTTGGACATGTCAAGCCTTCTCAGGTTGGTTAACGTGACAAGTGAATCAGGAAGGTTTCCTGAAAGCCGGTTTCTGCTTACATTCAAGCGAGTGAGTTGCTGACAGTTCTGAATATCAGCTGAAATTTCTCCCTCAATGCTGTTTTCATTGAGGTCAAGAATGCTGAGAGAGGCAGCAACAGATTTCACATTGCAAAGGGTAGCAACATCAAGGGCTCCAATGAGGCTTAGGTTGTTTAGAAAGAGTTCTGTGACATGAGTGTTTTGAGAATCACATGTTATACCTTTCCATTTGGGCTCGGTGCAGGGATCAGACAAGGAGCTCCAACCTAAAGCAAAGCCAGGTTGAGTAGCATGGTTTGAAAGTTTATCAAGGAAGGAGAGTAGTGAATCCCTGGTCTCATCATCCACTTTAGAACTAGTGCTGTGGAGGAAGAGAAACAATGAAAGGAAGATTACGCAGACGGAAATTTTGTTCATTTTGAATGATCTAAGCATTTTTAGGTGTACACCATATGGCATATATGGGAAGTGTTCTTTGAGAAATTAATGGTTGCAAGAGGAAGAAAACTTCAAAGCTGAGGTTAGTTATAATTGCCGATACTGGCCGACTCTACAATGAGACATTTGGATTCTTGTTGCTTACCTTTTTTTGGAAATGTCTTGTTGCTTACCTTGATGCTATATAACAGTTGGTCCATAATAAGAAGCCATTGGAATTTGGCTCAAACTTATATTAATTTGCCGCCGGCAGCTTAATAATGGTTGGAAACGGTCTGTCAGGTCGTTTTCCATGAGGTCATGATGAAGTAAAATTACAGACGTTAACAATGATATTGATTGTGACAAGCCTTGTAATCAAATTAACACCAAATTGATGAGGTTGATGTTGTCAAAAACTCAAAATGTCACCTAGCATAATCAACATGGACGATTTGGAGTGGACATATGTAGAAAGAAGAATGTGAGGACCTGTACTATTTCGGGTGTCCATGCCATTACGTAGAGATGCATCTTCGTGTAATGGATGGCGACCTATACTATGGTTTCGACCATTGAGTTACATGGTGGAGCAAATTGAAAAATGCAGACACTTGGTCTCGGCATGATCAGATGGTTGAGACATAGGTGCTTTGGCCCATCAAACAAGTTCTAGAGGAAATTCTACAATGCCATAGAATACAACTGTACAACAACGTACAATGCAAAGTCATTCAGGGTCCTAATGCACTTGTTTAACCACCATAAGAGGGATTTGCAATTTTTTTAATCGACAGACATTAATCAAGTCTCAATTAGATTTCATATTCTATGTAAAACTATTGGTATTATCATTCCCTATCGATACAATAAGCTTCGTCATAGACTCAAAGTGATTGCATCCTTGGCTTGATGGAATATTGGATTTCACAAAACTGAAAGCATAAGACAAAGATAGCCATATTTTTCTGAAACAGATTTGCATTCTTGTGTGTGTTCACATGCTTCTCATTCGGCACAGATCTCAATAGACAATCTGATGATGCCAAACTTGTTAATATATAGAGTTGTATATATGTCACCTTTCATTCGATTTCCTGCCTGCCTGTATATGTGACACACTCACATATACTACTGCAAGATGAAGATTTGTTCTGACTCTCGGATCTGAAGCTGTAATTTGAAGAATAGAAATTGAGAGGAAAGGCTTTTGGCTGCACAAAGTTAATTTCAAATGTGTTATGTATGCGGACTCATAAACTAGAATTCAGAGCTGTGTGAAAGGGCAAGAATGAATTCCAAATCTACTAGTTCTAACATTTTATATATATGATCCAGTTTGCCTGCATTAGGAAATTCTGGATATGGTGTCTCTATCTAACAATTAACCTATCATTAGACATCATCAGACATCATTCCAAGTTTCCAACGACCAATATTTTTCTAAGACTCTTAGAATATGTAACATTAAAACAAGACATTTGGGATTCGACAACGAGTGGATTAAAAAATCGGCCAAATTAATTCTGTTGAATGAGGCAACTCAAAGTAAGATCAGTTCTCATTAATTACCTCAAGATGTGAACATCCTTGAAGTGCTTCACATGTTCTATGATAACTGCTAGCTAGTCTAGGCTGCAAGAAGAAGTAGTACATGGAAGTTATGAAACCTTATAGATGCCGGTCACTATCTAATGTGAGGTACATCAGGACCAGGCAAAGCCTGAACAAGGGGAAAAAAGAATTCTTCAAAATAGAAACATCAGGATTAAGAAAGAAGTAGTAACTTACTGTTTACCTTTAACAATAGAGAATCCGACAATCCTTTGCTGATGTAAAAGAAACCAAAGCCAAATAGTTCGACAAGATAAGATATGCATGCAACACTGGAAGGAGTCTCATTTCCATTATATTTAGGATCTTTCATGCATCCATGAATGTTCTTCAACAGAGGCAGACTTAAATGTTTGAATCATGCCATAATAGCATCAGCAAGCTTTGAATCGAACATGGTAAGTTGCCCAGCCAAAACCCCAATAAAATCATCTGGGCCAATTTCCAGCTTCCATTCTCCGAAGCAACTAACTGTTTTCTCCACAGGAGTATGAGTATACAGCAACAAACATGTACTTAACAACCAAAAGTAGGATGAATGCGCCTGAAGCATATTAATTCCAGAGATATATAGCAGCCAATATATTGGTGTGCATGATTCAAAGTTAAATCACAAGAAAGCATTTTATAGTGAAGCACACATTGGACAACATTATGGGTTGATGATGATAACATCCAGGGCATACATACATGCCAGAACTGCATATTACGAGCACTTATTTTGACAGATTCATAACAGCCAACACTCAGCTTTCAAATGTTTCCTAGAAATATCAGCAACTATTCAAGCACATTCTTTGTACATTCTTTTTAATTTTGTCACCTTGCAGACCTAGAAGAAAGGGTGCATCCAAATTTTAACGACACCAGGGAATTCCTTGTTGTAAAATTTATGATATAAAATGGTAGCAAACAGATATGGGGATGTTGAAGTGAGGTGCTTACTTGCACCTTTCATCCTGGTGTCAATTGGAAATGACAGCCTAGATAATTCAGGGTATTAACAATTACCTAATTACACGAGTTGTTCGAGCGAGCCTATGTACAATCCTAACTCTAACGATCATTTTCTTGTCATTTGCATGTTTTTTTTTGTTTGTTTGAGAAATTCGCATGTTTAAGAGAGTTGAGATTTGAGAATGATCAACTGCAATACGTATCAATGAAGCTTCAAATTATAAGTATCAATACGTATTAATTCGCAAGAACCTACACAATGTTTTTTTTTTTAAGTGATTAAGGGTCCATGATCAAAATATTTTCTCGAAGTGCAGCTACGTCTCTCTCTCTCTCTCTCTCTCTCTCTCTCTCTCTCTCTCTCTCTCTCTCTCTCTCTCTCTCTCTCATCAATTCGGTCACCCAAATCTTTGATGCGATACAAGTCTGTCTCCAAAAGGTGGTATGCTCTGATCAGCAGTCCAAGGTTCGTTTCTAAGCACCTCCACAATTCCATGCACAACAATCCCTCCACTAGTGAAATACATTTAACTGAGGAGCAGACTTCATATATATACTATCACGGATTCAAGTATTATAGTAGGGTTTAGGATTATGGGATCATTTGTGTAGCTCAAGTTCATACCGGTGATTGGGGATTTTGGATATGATCCATACTTCAACGTATACAAAGTTTTAATTTTATCATTGGATTTTCTTCTCTCAAAAAGGAATCTGGTAGGGCATTTGAGATTCCTAGTCCTCCCAAAGCAGCTGTCTACATTTTTTTTTTTTTTGGTTATAGAAGGTGTCTAAAAGGCACAAGCAACAAAAAACAAAAACTAAACATTACAGCAGTTGCCAGATCTTCTGGCTCTAGTAACAACACTAGCTGTCTACACTTTGGCATGGAGATGAGCAACACAAGGAAATGAATGTCAATGATTCTTGGGGAACAAGTTAGGGTATGTTCTTGCCAATGGGCCTCATTACTATCTACTTGTCTGGCATAGACCCAAGGCCCAAGAGAACCCCAAAAAACAGCAAGGTAAAACTGGCCCAAAGGCTCCGCTTAGACGACGTCGTTTCACCTGTTTCGCTCCATATATAAAGCAGAAGAAAACTGAAAAATCAAAATCGGCAATTATCGAAATGGGAGTCCACGGCCTCTGGGAACTACTCGCCCCCGTCGGCCGCCGCGTCTCCGTCGAGACCTTAGCCGGAAGAAGACTCGCCATCGGTAAACACCTCGAAAACCCTAACCCGACCCGCACCGTTTCAACTTCCGATGCTAATTCATTTCTCTCTTTGTTCATGATTTTCACAGACGCGAGCATATGGATGGTTCAGTTCATGAAGGCGATGCGCGACGAGAAGGGAGAGATGGTCCGCAACGCGCATTTGCTCGGATTCTTTCGCCGGATTTGCAAGCTGCTCTACCTTAGGACCAAGCCGGTGTTTGTTTTCGACGGCGGAACGCCGGCGCTCAAGCGCCGGACTGTGATCGCTCGCCGAAGACAGCGCGAGAATTCGCAGGCCAAGCTCCGCAAGACCGCCGAGAAGTTGCTTCTCAATCATGTAAGCAAATTTTGATTGTTGAAGATAGTGCATTTGAGAATTGGTTTAGTTTATGAAAATTTCGATATGTTTTAATAGCTTAAGTCGATGAGGCTGAAAGAATTGGCTGAGGATATTAAGAACCAGAGGCAGGAAGTTTCGGAGAAAGCTGGTGTTTCGGGGAGTAGTGATTTAGAAGTGAATGATGCGGCGTTGAAGCGTTGCAATCAGGAAAAGCTGGATGAAATGTAAGCCGAGATTGAAGTTGGAGTTATTAATGTGTTAATTATAATGTGGTTAGATTTAGTTATTTAGTCTGTACATGGTTATAATTTCAGGTTGGCAATGTCGATTGTGGCGGAGGAAGAAGGGAGTTTAACAAACAGTTTGCCAAGTACTTCCGGTGCTGTTCTTTGTGAGGAGGATGACGAAGAAGAAGATGAAGAGTTGATACTTGTAAGTTTTACCAGAGTTTGAAATCCTTGTTTCCTTTCCAGCTCAACAAATGGTTAACTTCAATCTTATATGTTAAAAATATGGACTTCCTGTTTGTGACTTATGCATCAGTTCCTTCGTGTTTATGAGTCTCTTTTACTGATGTTGAAATATTCTGTCTTTGTTGCTTGTAATGCAGCCAGAAATGCATGGTGATGTTGATCCAGCTGTGTTAGCTGCTTTGCCTCCATCAATGCAACGTGGACTGCTTGCTCAGGTTAGCATCCATATTCCTTATTTTCGGTTTCAAAGAGTAGAGCCCAGAGAACTGATTAAGGGTTTTTGACCAGACAAATAAACAGGCAAATGATGCTAAGGGTAAGAGGATTATGTCAGATCCCACTGAGTTAGTGGGAATCAATTCAGAA
Source organism: Fragaria nilgerrensis (assembly GCA_010134655.1). Classification (NCBI taxonomy): domain Eukaryota; kingdom Viridiplantae; phylum Streptophyta; class Magnoliopsida; order Rosales; family Rosaceae; genus Fragaria; species Fragaria nilgerrensis. Next base: position 48,249,954 of record CM020982.1, on the reverse strand, counting down.
AAATCTGATGCGGTATTGAGGAATGTTGATCAAGAAAAACTAGATGAAATGTAATTTCCTACAAGATCATTTAGTTCTTTAAGTATGTGATTGGATGACTATTGATATTTAATTTTTAATTTAGGATTGCAGCATCTATTGCAGCAGAGACAGATGCTAGTGTAACTATAAATGCATCAACATCAACTGCTGCTTCTCTCGTTGGTGAGGATGTCAATGAAGAGGAAGATGATGAAGATGAAGAGATGATACTGGTATGTTTGTAGAGGTCAACACTATTATGTTTATAAACACTAATACTCGGGATGATTTTGAGTATTAAAATATAATATTTGAGAAATCTTAATTGCATGTTAAATTCTTGGAAATATGCGTATAATTGGCCTATACTCCATCAGGATAGCTTAATCAACACCAATACCTTGATTTAAAGATTATTCTTCTTTGGTCTGTGGGATCTAGTGCCTTAGCTTCAGTAATCATGAGTCTTTTTAATTAGGTTTGAGTAATATACAGTGAATTTATATACCCTCTAACCTATTGTAGCCAGCAATGCATGGTGATGTTGATCCAGCTGTATTGGCAGCATTGCCCCCATCGATGCAACTTGATCTACTTGTTCAAGTAAGCACTTAATATGAATGGCTATGGTTCTTTTTCAGTCATTCTTTTATCTATTAATCTTCAAATATTTTTCTGATGCGATTTATTGGTATATATTTTGTTTTCTGTAGATAAGAGAGAGATTGATGGCAGAAAACAGACAAAAGTATCAGAAGGTCAAAAAGGTGGGTTCCTATGGAAATGTTCATATCTATTTTTGATCTATAGTTTTATTTTGTAGAGTTAACTGCTAGATTACAAACACTTTTTGACCTTGAAATAACTAATCCGTGTCTTCTTTATGTATATATAATTTTTTTCTTTGGAAGCATAATATAGGTTAGGAGACGAAACAATAGAATACAGGACTAGTTATCCCTTGGAATAACTTTATAATTGGTGTCACATAGGTTCTCTTTTTCTGAGGAATGCTTGATTGGTATTGAAATTGGAAGCACAAAGTTTTTGAAAATAAAGTATTCTAGTGGAACTCTGCTCTATGGCTTTTTCTTGAATGTATTCAAGGGATCATGACAAACATGTGTGACTCTTGCATTGGACTAGCAGTAACTTAAATAATAGAGTGAATAATGAGGAACTTTCATGATTGCCATACGTCTACGATATTCAGAAAATGGAGGAGGTCTTCTGAAATTATCTGCAAGCATTTTGTTTCTCGACATTCAACTTAGCATGATTATTGGCCTAGAACCAATGGAGGTAACAATTTAGTAAAAACATTAACAAACTTGTATGTTCAGAAGACACATTTTGTAAATTCGTGAAGCTCTGGCATGCATTATTTGTATATATGTTGTGGGAGTTCATTTATATGGTTAGGTCATATAATGTATTACATATGCTTTAATTGGAGCTATTAATGATTAGTTGCCTACTTGCATTACACTATCACACCTATACTCTTGAGCTTAATGGATTTCTAAGTCTGGGTTTGTTCTCTTTGGTTTTCTTACACATTAGGACCCTGAAAAGTTCTCTGAGCTACAAATTCAATCTTATCTTAAAACTGTTGCTTTCCGTCGCGAGATAGATCACGTGCAGAAAGCTGCTTCTGGAAGGGCGTTTAGTGGTGTCCAGACTTCACGGATAGCCTCTGAAAGCCACAGAGAGTTTATCTTTTCATCATCATTTACTGGTGATAAACAGTGAGTATTAGTTCTCTGTTATTGTTTGATTTTCCATGATTGTGAGTATTAACTTTGTGAGGTATAATGGTTAAATGGTTCAGAGTACTTGCAGCTGCAAGAGCTGAGAGAAGTGGAGACAAGCAGCAAGCACCGAAAGAACATTCTTCTAATGTCAAGAATAGTGTTCAGTCTACTGATAATGTGACTAGATCAACCCCTGAAGAATCCCGAAGGGTTTTTGATGACAACATTGAGACGTATTTGGATGAAAGGGGCAATGTTAGAGTCAGTAGAGTAAGAGCTATGGGGATCCGTATGACCCGTGATTTACAAAGGAACTTGGATCTGATGAAAGAGATGGAACAGGAGAAAACCAATGGAAACAAGATAATCGATGCTGGGAACATGCTCACTAGCAATAACATTGGCAGCATTTTAACAAGGACCCCTGGTAATGAAACACTCGTAGAAACATCCCCTGGTGATAATGGGAATTTTGATAACACTGGTGTGCCAAAAAGTCATCCTGGTCAAAACAAGGTTGGGGAATCCTCACTTGGTGATAATAACTTGAATGAGAGAAATAATCATTGCATTTCAAAGTTTGGTACTCCTATAGAGATATCCATTGAAGATGATGGTGATGCAAAGCCTTTTGATGCTGAAGATGATCTATTTGCTCGTTTAGTAGCAAGTGATCCTGTTACTCTTTCTTCAGCTAATGATGCTCTAAAAAGACAATTTCCTGATTCTAATTCAGACTCTGACTGGGAGGAGGGGACTTTAAAAAGTAGTAGTTTTCCTGTTGATAGTGAATTGAAAATTAGTTCCGCCAATTTGAAAGCCAATGATAGTGATGACAGTGAAGTGGAATGGGAAGAAGGATTTTCTGGAATTACTGAAAATACCTCATCTTACCCCGGCAGAGAAACAACTTCTAAAGGTTATATCGAAGAAGAAGCTGATTTGCAGGAAGCAATAAAGAGGAGTCTTGAGGATATAGGGTATGAGAAGTGTAGTCGTGCATCATTGGAACATGAATTGCTGAAACCTCTTGGAGAAAATGTTCAAAAAGCTAGTGAATGTATTGATAGAGAAACCAAGATGGTTGACCCAACTACCCAACAAAATAATTCTGTTGTTGATGGACTTGCAGAGCTAAACAGTATAAGATACTTGGGCTCTTCTTCAGAACAAGTAACACAAGATGCAAGTGAAAGGGCCAATTTACATGGAGAAATGCAATTCACAGTATGTATTACTCCTTCGAGCACAAAGGAGGTCAATGCGATTAGGGAACAAGTCCTAGGTACATTAAATGAAGGTGGTGGCTTATCTGCTGTTCCTAATGTGCGTGAAAATATTGATGTTGATAATGCTGATACTTTGTGTGGTGACGTTACTCATTGGGTTGATGATCAGAAGAATGATACTGAAATAGAATCGTCATGTCGTTTGGTTGAAATGGTGAACCCTTCTTCCATAGGTGAGTCAATGCCAAACAAGATGACAGAAGAATCTGGTGATTATAGAAATTGGGTTAAGGAAAATAGCCGTGACAGTTTTCCTCAGGAAATTGATCAGAATATGGACAAATCTCCTGTTAAGGGCATTGGTGATGCAGACATTGAAGTAACTGAAGCTAATTTGGAGGAGGAAATGCTAATTTTAGACCAAGAGTGTATGAATCTGGGAGATGAGCGAAGAAGGCTTGAACGTAATGTAGAATCTGTAAGCAGTGAGATGTACACTGAATGTCAGGTACCTGCTCAATATTTCTCAGTAGGCTTTTATCATCTTTCAAAATGCGTACCTGTCTATTAGGGGTTTTATTTTCTGATATTTTGTTTTTTATTTTTTTATGTGTGTTTTCCTCAGTGGATTTATCCCTCTGTACTCTTATTGAGAATTGAAGGTGAAATCTTTTGTAATCACAGAACTTTATTGTTAGTTTTTTTTTTTTGCAAATGGGAGCCACGTTGAGGCATGATTTACTAAATTTTAGACCTTATCATTTGACCCAAAATGAATAGAAAAATTTTCCAACTTATTGAACTTGCGGCACGCTTTTGAAAGTAATATATATATATATATATATTTTTTTTTCACATGTGGATATGTAATTGCTGCAGCTATACACTTCTTAAGATGGTTGTCACAAATGGGAAAGAATAACATTTTGTTCTATCCCTTTTACTTGTGTAGTTGTTATTTGCTAGTCCTCTATGCTTTTTTCATCAGCATATTTCTTTCTTCCTTGGAAACGACAGAGTTACTTGATATTTTTGTGTTTCTTACTTTTCGTAGGAGCTGTTGCAAATGTTTGGCATACCATACATTATTGCACCGATGGAAGCAGAAGCTCAGTGTGCATATTTGGAACTCACAAACCTTGTTGACGGTGTTGTGACCGATGACTCCGACGTGTTCTTGTTTGGGGCACGGAGTGTTTACAAAAATATTTTTGATGATCGAAAATATGTTGAGACATATTTTATGAAGGTGTGGATCCTGTGAGCCAATTCGGCTTCTCTTATATTCTTTTTCTTAAAATTAATTGACAGATACCTCAATTCCATTACTTTGGGAATATTTTCTGTTTCCAATTTTGCGCCCGCCATTCAGTTTCTTTGTCCAACCTTGTATGAATTAAAAGATGCAATGTATATAGCACACTTGGAAAGCTTGCCCTTGCTCACACTTTTTCTCATGTCAGGACATTGAAAGTGAGCTTGGCCTAACCAGAGAGAAGTTAATTCGTATGGCACTTCTTCTTGGGAGTGATTATACTGAAGGGGTTAGGTAAATGATTGCAGATCTTTTTCCTTTACTTCATAGGAAAGTTTGGTTGCCATACTGTTTGTTTATGGATTCAGCTTTTCAAAATATATTGGTTAAAAACAACAAATTCACATTCTGTGAAAACCTGTATACTTTGGGCGTTATACTTTATTTTTCAGATTATCAGAGCTTTCTATATCTGTTTTTTGCATTCTTGATCGTTCTCCATATGTTTAGTGATTTGAAGTCTTTTGGTTTCTTACGCAGCGGGATTGGCATTGTCAATGCTATTGAGGTTGTAAATGCATTTCCTGAGGAGGATGGCCTCCATACATTTCGGAATTGGATTGAATCGCCAGATCCTACCATTCTTGGTAAGCTGGATACAGAGTCTGCATCAAGTACAAGGAAAAGAGGGTCAAAACTTGGGAAGAATGATATGAAGACAAAGAGCGGTATGGATGAAGTCTCTCCACTTGAGAAAAGCAATTGTCAAGATCAAGAACACAAGCAGTCAGATGATCTGACTGAGGATGTGAAGAAAATTTTCATGGACAAGCATGTAATGAAGTTAACATGTTTTTGCTCTAGATTTATAATTTCTTCTCTGTTCTTTTTATATTGTAAAGCATGACTGTCATATTTATTTTATTTTTTGCAGAGAAAAGTGAGCAAAAATTGGCATATTCCCCTATCTTTTCCAAGTGAAGCAGTTACTTCTGCTTATACTTGTCCACAAGTGGACAAGTCAACTGAGCCTTTCACTTGGGGAAAGCCAGATCATTTGGTTCTTCGCAGGTAAGCTCTCTAATCCTTAGGTGTGAATTTCTTGAGGTTCAGCTTTTTAATAGTGTATCCTTTACTTCCAGTGCATCAGATCTGGAGAATGTTGTGTGTGATTGTGTAACACATGATATGATGATGGTGATATCATTGATTGGCTACCTAAATTTGTTTAAGAGGAAATACTTGATATAACTTTTTTGTATAAAAATTGAAGTTATGCTCATAGTGAAATTAGTCTCTTGATTGGAGGTTTCCTGCATCTCGCTTGGTGGAATATCACATGTTCTATCTCGTGCTGGGCTACTTTTAATAACACTAATACTTTAGGTTAGATAAATATCTTGCTACTTTCTAGGATGGATTTTCAGTAAAGGCACCCTGTCAATGACGCTATAGTGGGTCAGGCCCATGGTGGTCCGAAGTTTGAAATCGGTTGAAGTACCTACCTAGTTATTTTCTGGAATCTCTTGTTTTCTAATGGTTGTGGGGTACAGCAGAAGACTCCATTCAAATTGTCCAGCCTGCAAATATTGTCTAGTGTATTTCTGGCTACCTAAAATAAAAGTGACGAAAATTAAGGCACCTATTCACTCCAGCTCTAAAAGAGTAAGGCACAATGGACTGATCTGCTGCTGCAATGAAATTTATATAATTTCATGCAAATAAGTCCTTTAAATCTGCTTCACTGATGCGGTCTTGAAACTGGTGCTTAATACTAAGGTACCATGAGGGGTTGCAAACCCGAGACCACTTTGGAGAGAAACATGGACCTAACCAGCTACTAACCATGGGTCACACTGAAGTGTGTCCCCAAATGATATGATGTTTTTATGTAGTGGTGGCTAGTTAGTCCAATCGTTCTCATCAGCTCTGTTTGCATGTAGATTATGCTGGGAAAAGTTTGGTTGGGTTAGCCAGAAGTCAGATGAATTGCTAGTCCCTGTTCTTAAAGAGTACAACAAACGTGAGGTTGGTCCTCTCTCTCTCTCTCTCACACACACACATTGTCGTGTTCTGAAACAGTCCCCATCACATTGTCATGTTATATTATTTTCATTGTGCGAGGAAGATGACATCTTTTTGTTACATTTTTGTCAAAGACTCAACTGCGGCTGGAAGCTTTTTACACGTTCAATGAAAGATTTGCGAAAATTCGAAGCAAGAGAATCAAGAAAGCTGTCAAAGGTATCACTGGAGATGAACCTTCGGAATTGATGAATGCTGCTGCAGAAGAAGGTTCTAACAGTAGAAAGAAGAGAAGTATAAATACTGATGAAGCTGGGATTGACAATTCAGACAATTCTAAGGGGAAATCAACTCGTAAGCAGTCAAGTAAAAGGCAAACTGCCGAGGGCGGACAAACCAATAGAAAAACAGATGCAAATGGAAGAGGCAGAGGAAAAGGAAGAGGAAGAGGAACAAGCAGGGTACTTGGAAGAGGAAAGAGAAAAGTAGATTCCAGCTCTCCAGAGTCTGAAAACACCTGTAATGATGGTGCAGAAGCTGATGAGTTGGAAATTCCTATGGCCACATTTGAAAGCTCAGAGGAAGTGCGTAGGGTAAGTTTCACAGTTGGTTTTATTCCTTTTACATTTTAGTTTTTCTAGTACAATAGAAGTATGGAACTATATGACTGCTCAAGGAGTGGTTATTTTGAATTTTGAAAAGTACAACGAATTTTATTTATCATTGTAGTTTCCCTTGCTTTTGTTGTGCTCTTTGGCATTCTTTTGGTGAGGTTTTGGGTTATGGTGGCGATTAGGTTGGTGTCTTTCATTAAGTTGATAGGAGAGCAATGTCATATCAGATACATGGAAGAATAACTGCAACAGCGTGTCCTGCATTGGGTTTAAAATTCTTTTTCTCCGCAAAAGCAGGAAAACAGCTGTTGACTAGGATTCTTAGACTGCTGCTCCTTTCATCCTCATGGCTATGCTAAATGTTTCAGGAAATCGTCATTGATTAGTGTAATTAGTTGAGAAATATCAACAAGGGTAAGCTATTGAAAGCAATTTCTATCTCGTATGAATATAATTAATGTGTGATCGCGGTGTGACCATATTTTTAGGGATACCTAGGATATGCCATGTATCCTATTGATTCTTTTCTTTAGTTTGACTATTTGGCTTTTCTTGGCATTCTCATTTGCAGTCTGGGCGGTCGCGGAAGCCTGTGAATTACAGATTCAATGACATGGAGATTGATGACCTGGATCACACTGAAAGCAGAGTCTCCGACATAGAGGCAGGGAAACAAGTTGTATTCAACGACGGCATATGTGATGAAGTTGTTTCAGTTGTCAATGAAAATAAACAGAAGGGTGCAGGGAAGTTGTCTCCAGAGGAGAACCACAGTGAACATTACCTTGAAGTAGGTGGTGGGTTCTGCCTCTCTGAAGATGAAACTAGTGAACCAGGTTTGAGCAATGTTGGTCAATATTTTCAGGCTGATGTTTCTGAAGGCAACATTCAAATAATAGGGCGAATTAGCGGAGATGAAAATGAGAGTGGTACTGACCAAGATGGAATTCATGATCGAGGTACAGCTACTACTGTATCGGGGAATGACGGCCTGTCTGATTTCGCTGGCTTCCTCGATGATCTTGGTCATATGTCAGTTCAATCCAATCTTCCCTCAAAAAGACCGTTAGTGGGATTACCAGGTAGTGGGAGGACATCTGCCTACGATTCCGAACAGAGCTCAGATCATTATATGAATAATGATCATTCCACGTCCACTGTGTCACCGCCGGAGAGTACAGTAGATAATTTTGAACAGCCACCTATCAGAGCTCTAAGTGCGATGCCATTTTTAAAGAAAAAGAGGAAGAGTTGAGGTTACATATTTTGTAAATGAAAATATCTGTCGTCTTTGAACTTCTTGTAGTACTGATGCTAAAATAGCCCAAAGAGAGTTCTGGGTAAAGTTTTCTCATATCAAGGACTAATTATCAAAACAACTACGGGAGTGATAGGGACTAATTATCCACCCAGGAAGCGCTCTATCTGAAGTGTGGGTTTACCGCAAGATGAGCAGTCTGCTATCGTTCACAAGGCTTTCTGGGTGGTTGAGGCAACACACACTCCCGCGGACGCTGTTGTGGGGGCGTGTGGGACAACACCATCTTCAGCAGTGGTGATGGGTATGAATCTTGTAGGCAGATTCTTGCGAGATCAATCCAGGGTTTGGAGGGTTTTGGAGAACAAGAGCAGACCGTTACTCATGAAGATCGGCCACTTATGTCCGTTCATTCACACAAAACTTAAACTAATCCTGTATGAAAGGACATTACAACGAAAAACACACATCCCAATCTATTTATCTGTTTACAATTACTAGGATGGAAAAGCTAGATTTAAGGAGATCAAGCTGTCGAGCCAAAGTGTTAGGGACTATAATATCAGTATCTGGAGCATTTATAGTAATTCTATACAAGGGATCAGTAATCTTTTCAACATCCAGTTATCCTCACCAGAACAACACGATAATCTCACAGCAGTCGAAGTGGGTCTTTGGAGGTCTATCTTATGATTGCAATGGCGTGCCTCATGGCAGCAATGTGGAACATTGTTCAGGTATTTGATGATCCACAAATACTCTCTTAAAATTTGTTCTGCACGGTACCAATCTCTGAAGCAGAAAATGTGACCTTGTGGGGGTTCCTTTTTTGTCTCTCTGCATGCAGGCATCACTTGTTGAGAACTTCCCATCAATGGTTACCATAGTTTTCTCCTACAACAACTTTATGACAATCCAATGTACAGTGTTCTCTTTGTTTGTGGAAAGGAATTGCAATACTTGGCAGTTAAGGCCTGACATCAAGATGAGTTCACTGATCATGTAGTAATTGTGTTACCATTTGTCTTTGATATGCAATGATTATGTATGTTAGTATAAGAACTGATTTAGATTACTAATTTCAGGCTATAATAGGGACTGTTTTGCGTATTGATGTTCTTACTTGGTGCTTGCAACTAAAGGGGCCTATCTTTGTAGCCATGTTTAAGCCCTTGGGAATTGCCATTGCTGCAGTCATGGTAGTTATCTTCCTCGGCGATTCACTTCACATTGGCAGGTTTGGATTAATTTATATCTACCTAGACTGAGTTTAATCAACAGATAAGTGGCTTTTTTTTATATTTATTTATTTTTTATTTATTGATAAGATAAAAAAAATAGTATAATAAGGCTGGTGACTACAAAAAGCCAATGTTGCACTTGACACACAAAGCAATAATAAACACTTGCTTGTGTACGTACGAATGGCTCATAATTCTTTCCAAATTTCCTATCTACTAATTAAACTCCAAAGAACTCAAAAGAAACCAAAACCAAAAACGAATTAGTATGTAACACCTAACTAAATGGTAGATCATTCTCGACTAATTGCGTATTATCATATATTCAACCAATCAGACTTGTATCTGAAACTGAGAAGGGTCAAACGATCCTCTTGGTATTGTCCTGAAGATGAAACCAGAAATCGAAGTGATATTACTTCTAACAGAAGTAAATCAACCCCCATTGATGCACTAGCATTTACTACAAATCAACCTAAATGTTTTAGGGTTTTCTACTCTGGAATATTTTTAGGGCATTCCTGGATGAAAATGTGAGAAGAACGGAAGCGACGTACCCTTCTGTTCGGCAACAGCTGCCTTCCTTCAACAGTATAATGAAGCAACTGTGCATTACATGCTAAAGGGTACGTACGTACATACATAATCAGTAACTGCATGCATTTCCCTAATCAGCCGAACGTCGCAACCCTACACCAAAAGGTACCATGAACATCATATAAACACCAACGTACATAGAGTTCCTCATCCACTCATTCAACAACATACATTTCAGGTTTGAAAACAGAAATTAATCTGAAGCTTGAATTATGGCCAACGAAAGCGGAAGCGGAATGATCACCATCATTTTGGCGTTGGTGGTTGCAGGTTGCGTCTTCTTCCTACCTCTGATGATGGGACCGGTCCAGCCACCGTCATATGCTGTTGTGATGATTCTCATTCCGGTCATTATTCTGGCCGTCTTTATCTTACTTCACCAGGCGTCCAAGTGACCCTGTGTGAGTTTATGCATTCTTCTACTTTTGCTGGACGTTAATGGATATTTCCATTGACGTAATAATGATGTAATAAACTCAGAGAGTAATGAATAAAGTTTGGATCACATTATTAATTACTATAGCTATTTGATTTAAATTACAAAGTGATGTGCATGTGTGTTCTTTACGTACGATCATATTTTGTATCATGGTTGAGATTGAGTTGCATCTTATATCAAGCTAGATTTCATTTCCAAAGAAGTTCGATCAAGGTCACCTAGGTATTGCTCGTGTTTGGAAAGTAAATTGGAAATTGTTTGTTCTTCCACATCTAAAAGAGTAAAAGTTATACAAGAATTGATATGCTTTTTTTTTTTTTTTTTTCCTTTTGAGAATTGATATGCTTAACCGATGATATACCTGCTAAACTCATAAAAAATCTCATTTGCAAAAAATCTGCAACATAAATAGTTCTTAAATAGCATGAACTTGGAAATAGAGCTGTTTCATCAGTATCATATACTATATTGCTATGCCATATATTATATACTGCAGCTGCCAGCTTAGTTTTTTTTTATGGTCTTCGTTTAATAATTTTTTAAATGCTCCAAAGAAAAAGAGGGAAGCAATCATGGGAGCTTGATAGTAACATTCAGAAAATGAACCAAGAATTTTAATAATAATGAACCAAGAATTTTCTATATATCACAAGTTGCCAAGTTAATTAAGAGAAAATTTGTTGGGTCCAGTCCAGGTTAAACTTTTCTGTTGTACTCGGCACTAATCCTAAATGGAATCCATACATGAACTCCAATCATTTTTCAGGCACAGAACAACACCAAAATATTCTCTTTCTTTTGGTTTATACATATTTCACTGAAAGAAGGGGAGAGTTTGAAGAAAGCATAGAAATGGTGACCTGTACATGGAGTGATGTGCTACCTTTTGCAGCTATGGTAATGGTGCAGTTCACAGACATAGGACAATCAACTATAATCAAAGCAGCCATGTCAAAAGGAGTGAGCAGTAATGTTTTAGTTGCTTACTCTACTGCGCTTGGTACCATCTTTCTTCTTCCTTGTTTCATCCTACTGTAAGCCATATATAAACTTCTCATTGCCTCTGTGGAATTGGATGGATACTTCATGTACTAAAGGAAACTACTTTTCTGCAGAAATAAGGTTTCTCTTACCTTCTCACTCCTTGGTGGACAATTCCTTCTGGCATAATTGGGTACGTGTTATAGACTTGGGTTTTTTTTGTTCTATGATATATAAAGAGCCATATATCTTCTGCTTGGTCTGTGCAGGAGTTCAAGTTTGTTATTGGCATATAATGGCGTCAACTACAGCTCACCAACACTTGCTTCAGCTATGGCAAATCTTATACCAATCTTTACATTCATACTGGCAGTTATTTTCAGGTAGGAAGGGACAGTCGAAATATTTAGTGCAAGGCTTTCTTACAGCATAGTTCATTATATTATTTGCTTGTGATTGATCTGTTTCTAAATAAATAGGATGGAAAAACTAGATTTGAGGAGGTCAAGCTGCCAAGCGAAAGTGTTAGGGACTATAGTATCAGTGTCTGGAGCATTTGTAATAATTCTATACAAGGGATCAGTGATCTTTTCACCATCCAACTCTCCTGATCAGAATTTCATGATGATCTCACAGCAGTTAAGTTGGGGGTTAGGAGGTCTTATGCTGGCAATGGTGTGCCTTCTGAATGCAACATGGGGCATTCTTCAGGTATTTGATATTCCACTAGCCCCCTTATTTGAAGTTTTGAACCACTACACCTTTACAAAGAAAACTTCGAAAATCAAAACATAACTTGCAATACATATAACGAATCCGAAACAGAGAAATCTGACCTTGTTTCTCTCTCTCTCTCTCTCTCTGTCTGTCAGACAGAAATGGTTAGGAATTGTCCATCTATGATTACCATACTCTTCTTCTACAACTTTTTTGTCACAATCCAGTGCACAATATTCTCTCTATTTATGGAAAGGAATCGGAATGCTTGGGTAATAAGGCCTGACATTGAGATGATCTCCATTGTCTTCTCAGTAAGAAGACCTACCTATAGACCTTTCATTCTGTTGCTATTTCAGTATCTTTAATACGCAAATATTTCTATGAAGTTATGGATATACAAATGCTTATTTTGATTTTACTAATGTTCAGGCTTTATTTGGGAGTCTGTTCCATGTCGGTGTTCAAATGTGGTGCTTGCACCAAAAGGGACCTATCTTTGTAGCCATGTTTAGGCCCTTGGGAGTTGCCATTGCTGCAGTCATGGTAGTGATCTTCCTCGGCGAAGCACTTCACCTTGGCAGGTTTGGATTAATTTATATCTACCTAGACTGAGTTTAATCAACAGATAAGTGAGCTCAAAGTTCTAATGGTGGAAATTTATGTCTATGCATGGTAGTGTCATTGGATCTATCATTATTGCAGTTGGCTTCTATGCTATGATGTGGGCACAAACCAAAGAAAAGAACACTACTCTTATGAAGGATGAAGTCCAAAGCTTGGCACCATCATCCACCCAAAAGACCCCTCTTTTGCAATGCAGAACTTCAGGAGAAGATGTATAATCACAAAGAACTCAGCTTGTACAGTTCATTATGTATTGATAATCAAAAAAAAAAAAAAAAGTAGCTTTGAAAGTTATCCTCTCTATTTTCCTTGCTAGGAATTTTTTTTTTCCCCAATTATGTAATGATTCAGAAATTTAGCATTTGCATTTGACAGCACGGTTAAGTCTGTGGATTATTATTACAAATGAGGATGTGCTTAGATGTGCTTAAGGAACCTCATTCTGAATTGGATCAATCATGAAATTAAGTTTGAGCTCTTTGCCTCAAAATATTTTACTGTACCTTACTGAATCTTAAAACTTATATGCTAAAAGAAAGAAGAAACATCCAAAACTTGCAATAGAATAGGTTTAACATGACTGTACAGCAGCTGCTACTTGGAGTGATTCGAGGTCTCCATTTAATTGTTTTTTAAGTTGTATAAAGACAATTATTGAAGCAATCATGGGACCTAATTGATAGTATCATTTAATACTTAATATTGGACCAAAGATTTTTCTATCACAAGTTGCCAAGTTAATTAGACAAAACTGGGTGTCCACTACACTATATGACCTGCAATCATTTGTCAAGGATCAAATCTCATTTGCTTCTCGCATTGTAGAGACAAAACCAGACATATTCTCTTTCATTTTCTCTACACATTTATATCGTAGTCGGATGTCGAAATAGGAAAGATGTACACAGGTATTCTGGTGACAAGATTTTGAACATGACAGATGAGGAGATCCCTTTTCCAATGTGTCGTAAGCTTGTGAATGATCAAGAGGTGTTGTAGAAGTACATTGAGAGAAGGAAGAGGAGTCGAAAAACGGATACATATGGCTCCTTGTACATGGGGCTCTGCACTGCCTTTTGTAGCCATGGTAATGGTGCAGTTCATAGATATAGGTGCAGCAACTATAAACAAAGCAGCCATGTCGAAAGGAATGAGCAGTTATGTCTTAGTTGTTTACTCTACTGCGCTTGCTACTGTCTTTCTCCTTCCTTGTTTCATCTTACAGTAAGCTCTATACAAAGTCCTCATAGCATATAACCGGATTGGTTTGAGGGTTGGATTGATACTGCTATGTACTAAAAATGAAACAATTTCCTATGCAGAAAGAAGATTTCACTTACTCTTTCACTGCTTGGTGGACAATTCCTTCTTGGCCTAATTGGGTACCTGTATATGGAATTTCTAGCTGTAGTATGATATAGAGAAATTTTCGGCTACTAACAGAGAAAGTTTGTGTCTGCAGGAGTTCAAACATGTTATTGGCATATAATGGCATAAACTTCAGCTCACCAACAGTTGCTTCAGCTATGGGAAACTGTATTCCAATTTTTACATTCATACTGGCGATCGTTTTCAGGTAGCTAAGAAGGTAGAATCCTGTTTACTGTAACGATGTTAATTTGGATTTAAAGTATGTACCTATGTATCATTGTTTAGTTAAGCTTGTGATATGTTTCTAACTTTGCCACCTCTATTTCTAAATTACTAGGATGGAAAAGCTGGATTTGAGGAGGTCAAGTTGTCAAGCCAAAGTGTTGGGGACTATTGTTTCAGTGTCTGGAGCATTTGTAGTAATACTATACAAGGGATCAGTAATCTTTTCACCATCCAACTCTCCTCACCAGAACTTCATGATGATCTTGCAGCAGTCAAATAAGTGGGTCATTGGAGGTCTTATGCTTGCAATGGCAAGCATTTTGAAGTCATCATGGAATATTCTTCAGGTATTTGATGATCAACTAGTGCTCTTTTCTGTGAACTACTTGATCTTTACATACAATTATTGAAGATGGAAACTTCACTTGTATTATAACCAACTCCAAAACTAAGAAATCTGACCATGAGTTTATTTTTCTCTCTCAGACATCAATTGTTAAGAACTGTCCATCAATGATTACAGTACTCTTCTTCTACACCTTCTTTGTGACACTTCAATCTACAGTGTTTTCTCTATTTTTGGAAAGCAATCCAAATGCGTGGGTACTAAGGCCTGACATTGAGATGATTTCCATTGTCTTCTCAGTAAGAAGATCTACATATATATAAACCTCATATTATGTTGCTATTTCAGTATGTTTGATATGCAAATTTTGTATGGGATTATGGATGTGTACTAAGTGCTGATATAGATTACAAATTTTAGGCTATATTTGGGAGTCTGTTCCATATTGGTATTGAAACTTGGTGCTTGCACCAAAAGGGCCCTGTCTTTGTAGCCATGTTCAGGCCCTTGGCAGTTGCCATTTCGGCAGTCATGGTAGTCATCTTCCTCGGCGAAGCACTTCATCTTGGCAGGTGTGTACTTTCTTATATCCAGTTCTTGATTAGTGTTTCATTAACATACAATAGTGAGCTAAGAACTTAATGATTGTGGAAATTATGGCAGTGTGATTGGATCTGTCATGATTGCAATTGGGTTTTATGCTATGTGGGCACAAGTGAAACAAAGTAGCTCCAGTGCTATAGAGAATGAAGTTCCAAACTTGGCAGCAACTCAAAAGACCCCTCTTTTGCAATGCAGCACCTCAGCAGAAGATTGTTAATAACCAAGAACGTATATGATGCATCAAGTGCCCTTTTCTTTTCTTTTTTTTCTTTTGTTGGGCAGAGGGATACATAAAGTTTTCACTTCTCAGTTCTCACTATGAAGGATTGCACTATTTTCCCTTCTATATCAAATACTTCTGCATTGAGGTAAAGATAAAGCAATATGTGTAGTTATAAAGTCCGGTTCAAAGACACTTATTTTGACACAGATTTTGACACCAATTTTCACCCCTTAAATTTAAAGAGATCAAATGGTAGATATTGATTGAGAGTATGATTTGGCAAGTGACATGGAAATAACATTATTAATTTACCAAAAAAGATAATTAGGTACCTTGAATTCTTATTTTAAAGAATTAAAGAAAAGATTTTACATGATTGAATTCCATAAGAACACCTTATATATATGTTCTTCAACGGAGTTGCAGGAAAAACAAATTCCAAGTTCATATCTGCAAAGTACAAGTGTATTATCAAATCAAAGCACCACCTAGTCAAATAAAAACCCACAAGGTCATATTAATCATGTTCATTGAAAACGATAGAATTTGATCCGATCTGCATATTCTAAAATGAAAGAATTAGGGTTTGCTGAAGTCTCAAATCTCATTGCAGCTGCACATTGATCTATTGATTGTCGTTAAATAAAAGTATTGAATTGAGAAGATTGATGTGGTGTTTAATAGAAAGATCAGATCGGCTAGCTTTTGAATTATATATGATCCTATGTAAGTGCTCTTATTTGAAGATGAGAACACCCCTGTGCCATGATATCTGGAAATTTTCTTCTAGCTTTTCTCGTTGAAGAACAAGATCATGTAAAAAGTTTAATTTATTTTTGTATAAAGAGGAATAATAAGTTTAATTAAATAATAATTTATCATTCTTTTAAGAAAATAATATAATTTCCATGTCACTTGCCAAATCAAACTCTCAATTAATATCCACCATTTGATCTCTTTAAATCTAAGGGGTGAAAATTGGTGTCAAAATCTGTGTCAAAATAAGTGTCCATTGAACCGGACCCGTAGTTATAAGCATTGCTATATTCCCCTAATGATGAGTTCGATTACTTCCGATGATGATACGTATATAATTCAATTCACCCCTCCTCTGTTCCACGATAGCTGTTAAAATTGTATGCTCAACATAGATGAAATGATTCAAAAATTTAGCATGCGCATTCGACAACGACAACATGTAGCACATGTTGTCGAATGCGAATTGTTAAATTTAATGTCAATAAATTGTTACAAATGAAGATGTGTTTAAGGACCTCACTCTGCATTGGATCATTAGTGAAAATATGTTTTGGCTTGAACTTGCAATTTGAACTCTTTTTTTTTTTTTTTTTTGAAGAGGTCAGTTTGAGCTCTTTGCATCAAAATATTGTTACAAATTTACAGCAGTTAAAATCCCACGAGAAACAAGACAGCCCAGATGATTTTCTTTATTTGGTCACATACCTAAACGACACTGGTTTTGGACTTTTGGTCGTTACAGATTAATTTCTTTATTTGGTCACATACACCAAAACGACACCGGTTTAGGTTGTTACAGAAGAAGACATTTGACCTTTTCCAACACGTGTCGAAGATAGAAAGCGACACTTTGAGCTCTTTTGCTAGACTCCTTTCTAACTTATCCTATAATTAGAAAGATCCCACAGTTCAATGCAAACCAGGTTGAACCTGAAATACGTCAAAGACAGCAACACACTGCTTTTCCTTTATCTCAAAAATACCTCAGATATGAGACTTGGGTCCTTCAAAGATTACCCCTTTTCCTTAAACCCTTTGAGATTTTGATCAAGGAGAAGATTACTGGGTTAGTTTCAGTTTTCCCACTGAAGATTTATTTCATTTTACAATTGTTTTTCTCTAAACAAGTTCCAAGTAGATAGCAATAATGCAACATTGAAATGCATGAAGCATGCGGTTGTGTAGATTTCAAGGTCAATAATGTTGGCGATTGTAGGTTATAATATGTCCATGTCCACTTTGATTCATGTCATCAACAGTTTAATACATAGGTGGGAGTAAGGACCTGTGGATGGACTCTACCTTTTATAATTTTCTGTCTGGATTGTGATGCTTTGATTCTTTCTGTTGGTAATCTATTTATTGCTTCTGGTTTTGAGACTTTGGTTATGGCCCAATTTGTTGTATGTTAAGGAAATAAGTTGTTTATATCATTTATATGCAGATGGTTGACTGGCTGGTGTGCATCCGATGATCAAATCAGATTGATATAGCACACAGTCAATAGTTCAAGTTCTGTTCTCTTTCTATTGATTTTGTTCTGTCTTTCTAATTTTCATAGAAGATAAAGAGTAGGGAGTGTTCTGTGAGTGTGGAGAGAGTAAGAGATGGCAGTCGAATCTCGTATATGGGGCGCAGTGCCTTTTTCTGCCATGGTGTTGGTCGAGATTGCAGAAATTGGAGTATCAACGATTAGTAAAGCAGCCATGTCAAAAGGGATGAGCCATTTTGTTTTCATTGTTTACTATAATGCACTCGGTACTCTCCTGATCTTCCCCTATTTCATCTTCCAAAGGTGGGCTGTCTATTCCTTCATTTGTTGATTGTAGTTGCTATTTGAGTTAGTGTTATCTCAATGTGACAGTGACTACTAACTATGAAGGTTTGATTGTTCCCTTGTGCAGAAACAAGAGAGCTCCTTTGAGTCTCAAACTCATATGTAGATTCTTCCTGCTTGGCTTAATAGGGTAACCAGAATACTTACTATTGCTTCACATTCAATTGCTCGTTGAAACTATTTGACTATATAAATCATGGAGAACTGAATTGCAATTGCAGGAGTTCAGGAAAAATTTTGTTCTTTACGGGTGTCAAATACAGTTCACCTACTCTTTCAGCAGCACTGGCAAATCTTACCCCCATCTTCACTTTCTTGCTTGCTGTAATTTTCAGGTACCAGGCTGCTCTACTGAGAATTACTGACACACTAGGAACAGAAATACTCCTGATTTATGTTTTCGTTACATTATTAAGTTCTTAGTAAACAGCTAGACTATTATGATGTTTTTGAGTGGGCTGAAAAATACTTAATACTCCTGATTTATGTTTTCGTTACATTATTAAGTTCTTAGTAAACAGCTAGACTATTATGATGTTTTTGAGTGGGCTGAAAAATACTTGAACTTCAGGATGGAAAAGCTCGATTTAAGGCAAACAAGCGGTCAGGCCAAATCTTTGGGTACCATTATATCGGTTGGTGGGGCATTGATAGTGACCTTCTACAAGGGCCCTGCTGTTTTGATGGCTTCCTTAAAACATGCTGGCTTCAAAAACCAGCATATACATTCACAGCACTCAGCGTGGGTCTTCGGAGGTCTTTTACTTGCAATTCAATGTATTGTCTCTTCATCATGGAATATTGCCCAGGTAAACAAAACAAGTCCCACTACTGACCTCATACTTCGGTGCCTTAGAATTACTCTTGTAAGTTGCACAATTAAGTAGTGTACTGATTAGTGGTATTAAAACTGTTTTGACTAATCAGGCAGCTACTGTCAAGGATTATCCAGAAGAAATGACCATAGTCTTCTTCTACACCCTCTTTTTGACAATTCAATGCTCAGTTATCTCACTATTTGTGGAATGGAAGAATCCAAGTGCATGGAAATTGGAGCCTGGAATTGAGATGGTTGCCATCGTCTATGCGGTGAGGAATAAAAAATCATCTGCCTTCATTTATCCTTTTAGGAACAACTATAATCTGGTGTTTTCATTATAGGCCATCTTTGTGAGTGTGTTCCGCATCGGTGTTCATGTTTGGTGCTTGCATAAGAAGGGGCCTGTTTATGTAGCCATGTTCAAGCCACTGGGAATTGCTATTGCAGTGGCAATGGTTGTTATTTTCCTTGGTGATACTCTTTATCTTGGAAGGTATATAGTTCTCTCTGCAGTTCTAGCTTCTCTTATGTTCTTCAAGTAAATTACTGAAGAGTAAATGTGGTATTCCACTTATTATTGCTTTCTTTCTGTGCAGCGTGATTGGATCTGTTGTAATTTCTCTTGGATTTTACACGGTGATATGGGCACAAATAAAAGAAAAGAAGACGGTGCCTGATAATGAAGTTCAAAGATCAGAATCATCCATCCAAAGGGTTCCTCTTTTGCCAAGCAATGTAACCGAAGTATAAGAGACTTGTAAGTGAAAGTTGGAGCGTTACAGTACTAAAACTACAAGTATATTTTTCTGTGTATATACAGTTTATTGTCTGAACTGTTTTGGCATGATGAGTCAAGTCAGATTGAATTTGTACTGCTATATTGTTTGGGAGGTAATTTTTCTATGTCAATGTAAGTGACCGCCAGATGGAAAGGAAGAGTATGGCCATTTCATTAAGATTTGAAATAACTATAAAACTATGCAAGTTGTCTGAAGGGCCCTGACTGCCAGAAGAAGAGGAAGAATATAACAATTTCATATGATACACCAACCATTTTATTAATTAAGATTTTAAATAACTATAAACTATGACCTCCAAAACTTAAACCAGAAAGAACAAAGAAGCTATAAACAAAGACCATATTGTTCTTCATGAGTTTACATTATCAAGTTGTGCCTGTATCTGATTGTGAGAATGAGAAAGAGAAGAGATGGGATGGATGTCTGGTCACAACGGTGTTCTGCCATTCACCGCCATGATTATAGTGGAGTGTGTCAACATGGGGTCAGGTGTCTTCTTTAAGGCAGCTGCCTCAAGAGGGTTAAGCTACTATGTTCTCATTGTCTACTCTCAAGCAATTGCCACCATTGTCCTCCTCCCTCTGCCTTTCATCTTTCGCAGGTATATATAAATCTTGATTCCTCCTACAGTATTACTCTCTTCCTTGTCACTGCATACACTAATATTACAATGCTTCTTTGCATGTTTGATGTACAGAACCGGGCTTCCACCATTCAAGCTCTCTCTCATATTTAAACTCTTCCTCCTCGGGATAATCGGGTATGGTAGCGTGATTGTTATCATAGAAACAATGTAAAATGGCTATTCTTATTTTCTTATTACATTTAAATTGGTTATTATGTTTGATGAAGCAGGTTTTTGGGTAGTTTATGTGGATATAAAGGTATAGAATACAGTTCACCGACTCTTGCTTCAGCTATTGGGAACCTCTCTCCAGCTTTTATCTTTATACTTGCCATAACCTTCAGTTCATTTCCACTTATTTTCTTCAGCTTTGAATCTTTGATCACTACAAAATTTAATGTTTCCAGAGGTGAGTAGCATTCACAAATAATATCGACATCCAATAACATTTTCTCTTGATAATAGACGAGTTCAGGTAAATGAGGCATGCAACTTGCAAATGCTTTGAACTACACATTCCTTTCAGCTGTCATTTGTTACAAGTGTTTTCTACTAATTTTAGTCCATAAAACAAGAACACATACCCGTTTTACAAGTCAATTAATATTCAGCTTCTAGTGTTACACACAAGATCATTTCATTTTTTGGATCATAACAAGGTTACATAATCCTGCATTTGTCTTATGGTGGACAGTATGGAAAAACTGAATTGGAGAAGCAGAAGCACTCAAGCCAAAGTGATGGGTACTCTAGTATCAATATCAGGTGCAATCGTAGTAGTGCTTTATAAAGGCCCAACAATTCTATCACCTACAACTCCATCCTTTCTCGGAATTTCAGAAACGGAGTGGGTAAAAGGTGGCCTATTACTTACTCTTGGATACCTTCTCTTCTCTATGTGGGCTATCCTGCAGGTATTTTGAACAACCTCACCACATGTTGCAAGTTCTTTGAAAAAATTAGCGTTGGATTCTGATGTATGCATGCTCTGCTACAGACCCATATCATGAAGACATACCCGGATGAACTAGTTCTGGCCTTCCTATACAACTTGTGTGGGGCAATTGTATCAGCACCAACATGTATCATAGCGGAAAAAACTTGATTGCCTGGAAGCTAACATCCGGTATACCATTGCTTGCCACTATATACTCGGTAAGAAACTATCCATTCATGTGCTAGCTTGATATACAATGTTGGCTAGAACATCTGTCCTGTGACAGCATAAGCTTTTGGCTTTTGGGGTCTGGTGGTTGTCTAATGCTTTAGTTTCTAGGGGTCCTTTGTTTTATCCTTTGGCATCCTAGTTCATATATGGGGAATGCACATGAAGGGTCCTGTCTATGTTGCAAGCTTCAAACCATTATCAATTGTTATTGCTGCTGCTTCAAGTTTCATCTTCCTTGGTGATGCTCTCTATCTCGGCAGGTCTCTCTCTCATTCTGTTATTAAATTTTCAAGAGGTTCATGGCCTAATCTCCTTCAAGAAGAAACCAGAAAAAAAAAAGTAACTAATTTTTTCTTCTCTGTTCTGTGTTTTAACTTTGCAGTATTGTTGGAGCTAGAGTGCTCTCTATAGGGTTTTATGCTGTAATATGGGGAAAGGCAAAAGAAGAATTTTGAGTGAAGACTGTGTCTTACCAGTAGGTAAGACACCTTTGATGGTAGGCTACAAATCGATTGAATATATGTAACACTGTGTAAGCTGAAATAGTAGCTGATTAAATTTCCAGTACATACGTACACCTCAAGAACTGAATAACAAAAATATGTTTAATTAATACCCATTGCTACTGAAATTTTCAGACTTTTTCCTCAATTGGGTGCAAAGCCATGTATGTAATTAACCAGAAGAAATATGTGTGTGTGTGTGTGGTTGTATTCTCCTGCCATTCTCAAGTTGCCAAGATATGCAAAAGATTGAGTAAACAATCTTCAAGTGTTCCTTTGTACCAAAAGTTGAAGTTCCCTGAGGAAAGTTTTTGGCTTTTGAAGTCTGAATTTATGGTATTATACAAATAAATAACTCATCACATCTTTCACCAAACAACATTACGTTGCACATTCAGCTCAAGTTTGTTCAAGTCTAGTGGGGAGCCTTTGGTTCATCCCTCAACGTTCTAGTTCATATATAGAAACCAAACGTTCTCTTTCTCTTCCACCAAATCGGATTACTGAATCAATGAACTCTTGCTAATCGAATCGATGATATTCTGATTGTCAACAACTCAACATTTACTTAGCTTACACTCACTGACCTCGCTTATTCATAGCCAGCTCGTGATTTTTTCATCATATAAAGGTTTCTGGTGTTGCTCACAAATCTGTCACAAGTTTCTTCTTTTTTTAAGATAGTGACAGAACTCAAGGAGTGCTAGAAACTTGTATGATTAACTGAGTAATTATAAAGCAACATTCAATTGGAAGAAGAATGAAGTAAACATCGCTAAAAAGCATGAAATTCTCAATAACTATATGCAGCTCAATTACTTGACTGCATAAAACCAGTTCTATACATACTTGATCAAACCAGAAACTTCAACTCAAAAGATAAAAACTAAAAACTAAACTGTACTGTTTAATATGAGGGCCAAAAGTTTTGAAGCAGCTTGACGGATAAGATATCTAGACATTGGTAGAGAGTTGCACTTCATTAGTTGGCTTGCTAGGATCGTCTTCATCATTTGGTGTGTAGCATCCCGAAATAATCCCATAGACTATCAATTGAACTAGTCCAAAGAATGCTCCAAGACCGTTGCTAATCTGCATTAGTAATTAGATACACACACGTTAGTTATTAAGTTCAATCACCACATCATCAAAATATATTGATCACTAAGAGAGAAATAGTTACCAATATGAAGTAGTCAACTTTCCCAAGAAGAGCATATGCAGTCCAGCAACAACCATTCATGAAGTTGGCCAATGAGATAGTGAATGGCATGTACTTCACACTCTTAGTTTTGACGACCTTTTTCTGTTAAAAGTTAAAACCAAGACAGTGAGTTAAATTGTGAGGTATACTACCCGATGGTAAAATAAATTACAATAAAAACTTTGACATACCACAATGAACAGAGGAGAGAGATACATGATGACATTGAAGACATCACATATAATACCAGTCCAGACAGCCCGTGAAGGTCTATTCATCGTCATCTTATGCTCGGGTATTCCCAACATAGTTCCAAGCACAATAATCCCGAAGAAAACAAATTCACATATTAAGGATATGAAAACATTTTTCTGCAAGAAGAAAGGTGAAATATTAATTTCAGAATAAATACATGAAAAGTTTGTCAATTGTGTAAACAAGAGTAATATATACGTACCCGTCCTTTTGGAGGAGCATAAAAAACGAATATGCCAAGATATATAAACTCTATTAGTAGCCCAGCTCCGTTAATGGTGACTACCAGAATGCTGTTTGGATTAACAAACGGCATTCCGTAATAACACCAAAACAAACAGTTCAACACTGTTGCAAGGTAAATCTTTGGATCGAATGATTCCACGTCTTTCTTTTTATATATCTTCATGAACGTAGGGCTACCAAAAAGAAATTAAGGTATATTTTACATCAAACATGCACGTTAGATAATCACATAAGTTCATATGCTTTATAGATTCTTCAAAAACAATTAAGAGAATATAGGGAGAGACTTACATTGGGGAGAGGAACAGAAACGCAGATATGACGTTTCCTACCACACCAACCACAGTCCTTGGGGTCACCATCTTTGTAAGCAGAATGAAAATTCAAATGTGATCGAAGGATGAGAGATATGGAGAATGGAATGAATGAGATTTTGAAATAGGGAATGCTCGTATTTATATTAGACTTGTATTATCAGTGTCTGAATGGAACTGTATCTGGGAGCTCTTATCTCTCTCTGAGTCTGATATGATTACCTTGTTCTAGTAATAATGAGATTCTCATGTCTTTGCTGTGTATGAGGTTTGTAGTTATATTTGGTCACGTACTTTATCCTGGAGGCATATTAATCGGACCTTGGTGGATAATCTAGTCTTATTGGATATGAATTAACAGCTATATTTGCATGGCACCTTATCAGAGTTAAGATCGGTTTCCTATATATTTAGCTAATCGTTTTTTATACTCATCACCTTCGTAATGCAAAGACGGAGATATAATTACAATTCTATCTGCACCAGTAGTATGTTTCTTAGCTGAAAGAAACTTGAGTGCTTTGGAGAGCAGGACCTGTTATTGCAATATTGCTTCCCATTATCAACTCAGTAAGGTATTACTGTATTAGTGACAATACTATCTATTTTATTCTATGTCTGATATATATTGTTAATTCGTTCCCCAATAGCTTAAGTTTTTTTTTTCAGCCTAGTGATTTTATGAAGCTTTATTGTTGCGTAGGGAGCATTTGATTCTAGCTCACATATGAGGCCTGCACTTGAAGGATCCTGTCTATATATATCAAGCTTCATGCCATTGTCGATTGCCATTGCTGTATTCCGGTGTTCTTTTCCTTGGTGGTGATCTCCATCTTCTGCTGCACTTGAGGAAATGTTGTTGCTGTTGCGTTTGTGATTCATCATGTATAGCCGAAGCATGATTGCGCAGAAGCATGAATACAGGTACCTTTCCCTAAACTAAACCCTAAAATCACCCGAGAGAGATGAGAGAAGACGACGAGAGACTATTCGTCGCTTTTTTATGTTTTCAAATGGTCCAACCTCCATTCCGGCTAGGCCCACCACAGCCCAGACGCCCTAGACGAGTCACTTCTCCGCTAGCTCGCTAGAAGCCCAATTCGCTTTTCTTTTTTTTCTTTTTTTGTGAAATGGCGACCGAGAGCAGCAACGCAATTTTGCAGGTTCCTAACTACGTATATTGGTTCACCGACTACGTATTAAAATACTTCCTGAAGAAAAGTCTTCTTGTAAGGAAGAACTCCTTAAGAAACTCCCCCGATAAAAACATCATTGAGAGAGAGAGAAAGAGAGATGGCAGGGAGATCATGTTACAGAGATGTGTTGCCCTTTACATCCATGGTTACGGTGGAGAGCACCAACGTCGGTTTAAAACATCTTGTTCAAGTCAGCAACCTCAAGAGGGATGAGTAACTATGTCTTCATAGTCTACTCTTATGCATTTGCCACTCTTCTTCTTCTCCCTCCTCCTTTCGTTTTTCCCAGGGTTACTTATTACCCTCTTATGTTATCACTGCAGCATGACATATACGCCCCAATCTAAAATTCTAAACTCCTTTTTACATATCTGATAAGCAGCAGAACAAGGCTTCCTCCATTTGAGCTCTCTCTTCTCCTTACAAAATCTTTCACCCTGGATAGATGATAGATCGGGTATGGAAATTGTTACTTGAACACGATCGAAGCTAAGTACCATGTTCTTCTAACTGTGAAAAGTGGTTGGTTACATATGTTTGATGAAGCAGGTCTATGGCAAATTTATGTGCATATAAAGGTTTAGATTACAGTTCACCAACTTGGTTTAGTGACAATGTGACATGTTTAATCCTTGCAATTTTGGCAATCATGGTCTTGTTGTTTAATTAAGCTAAGCGACCAACTGCAGTTTGTCATACGACTCATATCCATCACATGAAGGTAAGAATGTTCGATGACACACTACTGAGGTTCATCTGAGATCATGTCTATCAATTTGATTGATTAATTTGAAGTTGAAGTTGACAAGTGTAACGTGTAACTAGACTTAAAGACCTCTGATGATAATTAATCAAAAGTAGACCTACATGAACCAAAGTAGAAAACCAGGTAAATGTAACCCTTATATGATCTCGATCAATCGACCTGGTTCCGGGCATATTGGTCATGAACTCTTTAGCTTCTGTTGTTGCACTTCATTAGTAGGCTTGCTCGGAGCGTCTTCATCATTTGGTGTGCAGCATAACGAAAAAATCCCATAGACTATCAGTTGAACTAGTCCAAAGAATGAACAGAGACCTTTGCTAATCTGCATCAGTAATTAGATACGCACACGTTAGTTAATAAGTTCAATCACCACATCATCAAAATTGATCACTAAGAGAGAAATAATCACCAATATGAAGTAGTCAACTTTCCCAAGAAGAGCGTATGCAGTCCAGCAACAACCATTCATGAAGTTGGCCAATACGATAGTGAATGGCATGTACTTCACACTCTTAGTTTTGATGACCTTTCTCTGTTAAAAGTTAAAACCATGACAGTGAGTTCAATTGTGAGGTATACTACCCGATGGTAAAATAAATTTACAATAAAAACTATGACATACCAGAATGAACAGAGGAGAGAGATACATGATGACATTGGAGACACCACATATGATACCAACCGCGACCCCGTAAATGTCTTTTCATCGCCATCTCATGCTCGGATATTGGCAACATAGTTGCAAGCACAACAATCCCGAAGAAAACAAATTCACATATTAAGGATATGAAAACATTTTTCTGCAAGAAGAAAGGTGAAATATTAAATTTCAGAATATATACATGAAAAGTTTGTCAAATTGTGCAAATAAGCACTACAACAATTCCTATCAACATCAACATGCATTTAGTGTGGCAAAAATAGGCCGAGAGCCACACATGCTCGTGTCCAACCACCCATTGCCACATTACAACCACATTTTATGGGCTTGTGGAATATAGGGCCGTAGCAATCAACAAAAAGCCACATTTAAAGTGGAATGTGGAACTAAGTCAACTAAGTCAATATCAATTATGGGTCCCACAGGTTTAATGCATAAATTACATGGTTGTATTATGTAAATAAACTTCACCAACCTGTACAGTTAATTTTTTTTACCGCATCTTGCTGTGGTAAAAACATTAAATGATTGTATTAAATTTGTATTTTCAAATTTTTTTTCATTACGATCACCTTCAATTATTCCAGACCTGTTAATTTCCAAATAAAACATCTATATTCACATTCAAGAATCCAGATTGATAAGAGCTGCCTCTCGAGAGCAGAAACTTTGTTTGCCAAACCAAGCTCGTCCGGCGGCGTCTTGATCGTGTGTAAGTCTCTGGCTTTGCCAATCTTACAGACTGCTGTCGGACGGGATTTCAAAACGGATCGTGCGTCTAAGAGTTGGATTGCGCTCGGGGCTATGCCGGCTGGTTCTTTCTCTTCTAGTTTTTCTCTCTTTGATGGCAGGTTGGGAGCCTATGGCTAAAACGTCGAAATTCCAGAATCGGAGATTTGGGTAGATGGGTGACGCTCGGTTTTACTTCCCGCGGCGGAGTTTAGGGTTGATCTACAATGACTTGGTTCTGTTGGTTTCGAGTTGAAGTTAGGTCGTGTTGTGGGATGTGAGGTGCGAAGGTTTTGTGGTCAGAATGGCGGTCATCGCGATTGATCTGGAACTATAGCGGCGAGGATCTGGCAGCAGGGGTTTGAACGGCAATGGTCGTGTACGACATGTCGTCTAGGAAGATGGGCTGGGACTGGGCCAACCGGTAGTGGGCCTGAGTGTGAATTTCTCTTGGACTTTGGATCTCCAAGTTTGGGCTAGGGTTTTTCTCTTTAGCCTCTGGAGGATTTTAGGCCTTTTCTTCAGGCTTCTAAGAATTTAAATTAGTCTTGCTAGTTTTTATTCAATAATTCCTTGTATTAGGAACCTAAGCACTGTACGTGCACTCTATATTTCTCTAGCGTCTCTGGAGTAGTACCGAAGGAGGATATCCGCTCTCTCTACGAATTTAAGCTCATAGAAATAGGTCTATTATTTATATACCATGGTGGGTACTACCACTACCTCCTTGTCTGTCTATCAATGGCAGCAGTAGGGTATGTAACTATCTATCATACATGTGATGAATATATTTCCCCCTTGGGGCTTTGATCAAAAAAAAAAAAAAAAAAAGAATCCAGATTGATGTAAAGAAAATTAATGGAATAATATATTAAATCCATCATTTAATACTTTTATTTTACATAATAAAGAGCTTCCAACATACAAAAACTTATGATAGATCAGTACAAATATGAGTCATACCACTACCATATATACTAACTTAATCAGACTTCTTTCATATCAGCCCTAACTAAGCTTGTCTGTGAAGCTAAACTAGTCATCAAGATAACTTAATTTACTTTGAGAAATAAAATCAAGAATGGGGATTCTTTAACACCAGTGAGAATGCAACAAGGGTAGTAAAAGATCAGACTTTTAAGTATCGAATGAAAGATGGCCTCAGAGTATTCATAACTCATTATAAGGAATAAGGGGTTTAGCTTTCTCTTTAACAAACTGAAAGTTATAGAAGGACTCAATGCATGACAAATTATTGTAAAAGCAACTACAAAGATACCCTATTATCAAATCAATTATATCAATATAATAAACGGCAAATAGGGGTCATTACCCGCAGAGGATTGGTGATACTAAGACTTAAACACACAAGAAACACAAACAGACGCGTAAACCAGAAATCTGGCAGACTCGACCTAGGAGAAGAAACCTAATTAATTAGCTAATCTAGACTCAACCAAAAATTATGAAATTAAATACACAGTAACTATACACAGTGGCGGACTACCACACAAATTTTGAGGGTATTCGGAGTTGGTTTGATTGGTGAACAAAAATAGATAATACAGAAGTACTGCTGAAAACAGAATATTAAAAAACGAATATGGATGTAAATATGAGAGAAACAATAGCTAGGAACTTCTCTCCACCACTAGATACGCTTCAATCACCCCAAAACAATGTCAATGACTAAAGATGAATGCACTCACAGTTTAGCCAATGTCGTTAGGTCATTAACCGTATTACGTTCTCTTACTTGTCATGTTAAGTGAAATGTCGGTATCGACTTAACTATATTCCCAATTAATTGATCTATGAAATGTCGGTATCTAGACCAAAATAACTGAAATCAAGAAGATCTAAGAACATTTGAGTAGCAACAAAGAATCTAAGGTCAATGTCGGTAGCCTTAGATTACCAAGGAATCATTTCACACAAGTACTTGGAAAAAACTTGTTATCTCTCATAGAATATGCAACGATATGTCAGTCATAAACACATTTAAAATAATAAACCCTAAAACATGCATCAAAGTGTCGACTCAGTGAAACATGCAATAGAATTATCAATGAACAATTAGTGAAGAAATTCTCATCTAAAATTATATAAATCAATTGGGTTCGAAATCGAAGACATATCTAGGGCTTTGATCAGCCCCTAACTACTAAGGAGTTTAGTTACACATAATCTTGATTAAGAACAGAGAATACATGGAAGATGAATTAAAAGTGGAGAAGAAGAAAACTTGATTGAAGAAGATCTTTGCCGATCGAATTCTTTTCCTCTCCTCCTCTTCTTTCTTTCTTCTCTTTCTTTTCTTCTTCTCCCCTTCTTCAGCTGCTCCCTCCATTTGGCTCTTCTCCCTTGTTGAAATAGGTTAGTGAACCTATATGTCACGTCCATCACCAATCCAACTAGGATTAGGGATCCTAATTAAACTCAATTATCTCATTTTCTTTGTTTGACTTCAAAACACCTAAAAACAAATAAAGTTAATTAAAAATAGGAAAACAACACAAAATAACTAAGTAATAAGAATAATTAACATGATAAAAGTCACAGAAATCAAGGATGGCAAGAACTGATGTACTGTAAGGGAACTAATTTCGAAGGCAACTGAACAAGAATGGATATCAACATTGGTATGGATAGGATTGCTGCTACTACAAAGACATAACACAAGTCAAGTTAATTACAAGAACATGAGTGATCGATATGAATAGAAATAAGCCATGCTCTAGTACTTTCTGAAGAACTAAACCAGATTTCTAGCTTTATAAACAAGAACAGATATGATTATATCAAAACAAAGAGACTCAAGGTAATAAATTTGAGTACTCAAAATGTGATCTACACTCATGAAGACAAGTTCCAAGTTTCAGCTATTAAGCTAGCTCGACACTTCAAGGGAAACACATTTATCAAAAATCAAACCCACGTTTCACAACTCAATATTGATCAATCATATAAGAAGATTTCATCAAACTAAATATAGAGGAAAACCTCACAACCAGACACTTTTTTTTTTTTTTTTTTGCTTTAGTAACACAATTACCTTTTATCTGATGAAAAAATTACAAGTTACGAATAATAATCACCATTCATCATAAACAGAACCCACCCATAAGAAAATATACTTATTTTATATCAAATTTGGGCCCCATTACAGAATTTATAGAAATATTCTTATCATCAGCCACACTCAAACTCTTTACATGGCTTTACAAAAACCAATATGTTCAAGAAGAGGTGGGTCTGACTTCAGTCCTCACATTTGCTGCTTTTGTGGCAACAGGAATGTGGCTGTTGCTCACATGTGTTGTGGTGAAGAGTAGCATAAAAAAGAATATGCCAAGATATATAAGCTCTATTACTAGCCCAGCTCCATTAATGGTGACTACCAAAATGCTGTTTGGAGAGATATGGAGAATTGAATGAATGATATTTTGAAGAAGGGAATGCTCGTATTTATATTAAACTTGTATTATCAGTTTCCGAATGGATCTGGGAGATCTTATCTCTCTCTGAATCTGATATGATTAACTTGTTCTAGTAATAATGAGATTCTCATGTTGAAGGGTCCTTTCTATATATCAAGCCTCAAGCCATTGTCAATTCACTCAATTGTATGCCATTGCTGCTGCTTATTCCGGTGTCCTTTTCCATGGTGATGATCTCCATCTTCTGCTGCACTTGAGAAAATGTTGTTGCTGTTGCGCTTGTGAGTGCCCTTGTGCTGAATTGGAGTGAATCGATACGAAGCTTTATTGAGCGTAAGCATGAATACAGGTCCCTAAACCCTAAAATCACCTGGTGTCAGAGGAGATGAGATGAAGACGACGAGAAACTATTCGTCGTTTTATATGTTTTTAAATGGTCCAGCCTCCAACCCGTCTAGGCCCATCACGGCCCAGACCGCCTAGACGCGTCACTTCTCCGCCTAACCCGTTAAAAGCCCAATTCGATTTTTTTATTCTTTTATTTTTATTTTTTTGTGTGGCGGCCGACAGCACAGTTATGCAGATTGGTTCAGCAACCAAGTATTAAAGTAGTTCCTGAAGAAAAGGAAGAGCTCCCTAAGAAACTCCATCAAAACGATGGCAGGGAGGTCTTGTTACAGACATGTGTTGCCCTTTACAGCCATGGTTACAGTGGAGAGCACCAACGTCGGTTTAAACATCTTATTCAAGTCAGCAACATCAAAAGGGTTGAGTTACTATGTCTTCATAGTCTACTCTTATGCATTTGCCACTCTTCTTCTCCTCCCTCTTCCTTTCGTTTTTTCCAGGTACTAATCTATATATTTCTCTGTCTTAATTTTACACTGCAGCCTGACATATATGGCATGCGATTCTAAATTCTTCTTTACATATATATCTGTTGTGCAGCAGATCAAGGCTTCCTCCATTGAACTTCTCTCTCCTCTGTAAAACTTTCCTCCTTGGACTGATCGGGTACCAAATTATTACTTGAACATGAAGCCAAGTATCCCTGTTATTCATACTGTTAAAAGTGACTGCATATACATGTTTGATGAAGCAGGTTTGTGGCAAATTTATGTGCATATAAAGGTATAGATTACAGTTCACCAACTCTTGCTTCCGCCATGAGCAACCTCACTCCGGCTTTTACATTCATGCTTGCTGTCATCTTCAGGTTAATATCACTTATTTTTCTCCTAATTGTTGTGAACCTAGACCATAGAATCAAAATATTTCCTATCTGGTTTAGTGAATGCCGCTAACTAATAGACCAGAGCTTCTAAGTTAGCTTACTTTTTAATTATTTGATTGATTAAGGCAGATATTTCTATGCATTATATTTCGTTTCTTTTTTGTAAAACAACTATTAATGTAATTGGGGTATGAATTTGTGGATGCCTCAAACATTAGGATGGAAAAGCTGAGTTTGAGAAGCACCAACACTCAAGCAAAACTCTTTGGTACTTTAGTGTCAATGTCAGGTGCTCTTGTAGTGATTCTCTATAAGGGTCCAACAGTTCTATCCGGTACAGAAAGAGATTGGCTAAAAGGTGGTCTATTGCTCACTGTCGGGTACCTTCTGTTCTCTTCCTGGTCTATACTTCAGGTAATTTCACAAAGTTAAGTAATACACTATGTTTTGGCCTAATGACATTTTTAGTCATTGCAATTTCGGTAATCAAGGTCTCGTAGTTTAGATAAACTTGCAACCAACTTGAAGTTCTTATATCCATCGCATGAGGGGAAGAAAAGAAAAAAAAAAAGAAGAATTTTGAGTCACACTTGGTGATTTTGAGGTAAGAATGTAAGATCAGAACCTAACCTAAGGTGATCAAAGGTATTGTATCATTTCAACTGACTGAAGTTGGTTGCAAATGTAACTAATACATTTACTTATTAATGGTCATTAAGATCAGCAGCACACTAACCAAAGTAGAAAACCAGGTGACAATAATCTTGCTGTCCTAAAGAAAAAAATAAATTCAACCTGGTTTCTGGCCTATTAGTCAAATTATGAAGCATGTTATTACAGACACATATCATGAAGACATACCCGGCTGAGCTTGTTTTGGCATTGTTGTACAACTTGTTTGGAACCATTATATCAGCACCAGTTTGTTTATTAGTAGCCGAAACAAACTTAAGTGCCTGGAGACTACGGCCTGGCATAGCGCTGATTGCAGTTATATACTCGGTAAGAAATTATCAGACCGAGACTATCATACATAATAACAGTACTAACAGCCAACACAAAGGTAATATATGTCGAATTAACTGTGAAATGTTTTTGTGTTTCCATAAGTCTAGGGGTTCTTTAGTACAGCGTTCAGCACCATTGTTGTGACATGGAGCCTAAACTTGAAGGGTCCTGTGTATGTATCGATTTTCAAGCCATTGTCAATTGGCATTGCTGCTGCATCCAGTGTCATTTTCCTCAGCGAAGATCTCTTTCTCGGCAGGTCCTGCTCACTCTCTCCATTGTGTTATTACTTCTTTCTTCAAGAGTTTAATCAACTTTATGACAGGAAAGAAGCTGCAACTAATGTTGACACCTAAATTTGCAGTGTTGTTGGTGCTGTAATGATATCCATAGGGTTTTATGGTGTAATATGGGGACAAGCAAAGGAAGAAGAAATGAGAGATCAAGACTATGACTTTGATAACTTGAGAGGGCTACATAGTGATAATGCACCATTATTGGAAACCTACAAAGTTGAAAGTATGTAACATCATCTACATAGATGAATACTAGATGCTTGAAGACTGATCAGGAAGGCAAAAATGTCCATCATTTAAATTATGTAATGAACTGAAATTCCCCTTCTCTGTCTCTAGCAAGTTGCTAAGATATTTGGCTCATTAAGCTCCAAATTTTCCTTGACAAAAGTCCAAGCCACAGAGAGCCAAAGAAATAGTTTGGCTTAGGTAGGAACCTTAAGAAAGCAAGATATGTTGGTCCACCAACCATCTATTAAAATGCTAAGAAAAAGTCTCCTGATAATTAAGGAACAGCTCTATAAGAAATTCATCAAAGAAGAATACTTCATCGAGAAATCATTGAGAGAGAGAGAGAGGGGGGTGTGAGAACTGAGAAAGAGAGAGAAAGAGAATGGCATGGAGGTCTTGTTACAGAGATGTATTGCCCTTTATAGCCATGGTTACAGTGGAGAGCACCAACGTTGGCTTAAACATCTTGTTCAAGTCAGCAACCTCAAGAGGGATGAGTAACTATGTCTTCATTGTCTACTCTTATGCCTTTGCCACTGTTCTTCTTCTCCCTCTTCCTTTCGTATTTCCCAGGTACTAATCCATGTAATTTACTCTCTTAAGTTTTCACTGCAGGCCCGCAGCATGACACCCAATCTAAAATTTTAAACTCTTTTTACATATCTGATATGCAGCAGAACAAGGCTTCCTCCATTTGAGCTCTCTCTTCTAGTGAAAGCTTTCATCCTTGGATTCATCGGGTATCAAAATTATTACTTGAACACGAAGCCAAGTACCATGGTCTTCTAACTGTGAAAAGTGATTGATTACATATGTTTGATGAAGCAGGTTTATGGCAAATATATGTGCATATAAAGGTATAGATTACAGTTCACCAACTCTTGCTTCCGCCATGAGCAACCTCACTCCGGCTTTTACATTCATGCTTGCTGTCATCTTCAGGTTAATATCACTTATTTTTCTCCTAATTGTTGTGAACCTGGAGCACAGAATCAACCTGCACCAGAGAGCTGCTAAATTACTTAGTATTGTATTCTTTGATTGATTAAGACAGAGATATTTTGTGCATTGATTCTTGTTTTTCTTTGAGTAAACCAACTTCTAATATGATTGGGTGTGCATTTTTATTCTTGTGGATGCCCCAATAGAATGGAAATGCTGAGTATGAGAAGCACCACCACACAAGCCAAAGTCGTTGGTACTTTAGTGTCAATATCAGGTGCTCTGGTGGTGGTTCTCTATAGGGGCCCAATAGTTCTATCCACTGCATCAGAAAAGGATTGGGTAAAAGGTGGCCTATTACTTACTGTTGGGTACCTTCTGTTCTCTACCTGGTCTATCCTCCAGGTAATTTCCACAAGCTTTTTTTTTTTTTTTTTTTTTTTTTTAAGGTAATTTCCACAAGCTTAGTAATACATTAACTTTTGGTTTAGTGACATGTTTAGTCCTTGAAATTTTGGCAATCAAGCTCTTGTAGTTTAGTTGAGCACTTGAGCTAAGCAACCAACTTCATTGTCATATGACTCATCCATCACATGAAGGTAAGAATGTTAGATGACACACTACTGAGGTTCATCCCAGATCATGTCTATCAATATGATCAATTTGAAGTTGACAGCAAGTGTAACTAGACTTAAAGACCTCTGATTATAAAAGTAGAACTACATGAACCAAAGTAGAAAACCAGGTAAAATGTTGTAAGTCTTATATGATCTCAATCTGGTTCCGGGCATATTGGTCATGAACTCTGTAACATGTGTTGTTGCAGACACATATTATGAAGACATACCCGGCTGAGCTAGTTTTGGCACTTTTATACAACTTGTTTGGAACAATTGTATCAGCACCATTTTGTGTACTAATAGCTGAAACAAACTTAAGTGCCTGGAGACTAAGGCCTGGGGTAGCGTTGGCTGCCATTATGTACTCGGTAAGAAGCTAATCCGATTGAGGCCTATTATACACATTACCGATACTACTAGCAAACAGTAATGTGGAATTGATTGTGGATTATAGGGGATCTTTAGTTCAGCCTTGAGCACCGTTGTTAAGACATGGAGCCTGAACTTGAAAGGTCCTGTGTATGTATCAATCTTCAAGCCCTTGTCAATTGTCATTGCTGCTGCATCCAGTGTCATATTCCTCGGCGATGATCTCTTTCTCGGCAGGTCCTGCTTGCTCTCTCCTTAGTGTTATTAACTTGTTACTTCTTTTTCCAGGAGTCTAATCAACTTTATAAGATGAAAAGAAGCTGCAACTAATGTTGATACTAAAATGTGCAGTATTATTGGAGCTGTAATGATATGCATAGGATTTTATGGGGTAATATGGGGAAAGACAAAGGAAGAAGAAAAGATAGATCAAGAATATGGCTTTGATAGCTTGAGAGAGTCACATAGTTGTGAGGCACCATTATTGGAAACCTACAAAGGTGAAAGTATGTAACTTTAAGTGTACAAATGAATATTAGCTGACTAGATTTGATTCAGCAGCATGATGTAAGTTTATTTTCATGAACAAATCACATCCAAAACATAAACTTAAGGCAGAAAGCAGCGAGTCCAAACCGATCTACAGATACTACTTGTATATCAGCACTTGAATGGTTTCATGGCAGAACAAAGTGTAGTTACGTACTCAGACTGAAGGGCTTGAATACCATTGCCATCATATCTGCTGGTAATAGAGATAAAGAAATTTGCCTAACATATTGGAGCATTACTGATATCTAGCAAGATCAGAGCCCACCTATAGACTTTGCAGTTGGGGAATTTCAATAGAGATAAAGAAATCTGCCTAACATATTGGAGCATTACTGATATCTAGCAAAATCAGAGCCCACCTATAGACTTTGCAGTTGGGGAATTTCAAACGAAAAGAAAATGTGTTTTTGGGCGGACTTGAATTTGGCTAGATCTGTGTCGATTGCTTCTATAGCACACATTTTATGAGGAAAATCTGAAGATTTTTCTTTTGAGATTTTGTTATGCGAGTTCCAAAGAAAGTGTTATGACCTTGTGAGACCTAATTTCTTTAATATTTAGCATTAAAATTTATTTATTTTTTGGTCAGAAATTCAGAGCCATTAAAATTATATGTAAAGTTTGAGCCCAAAATAGATGTTTGATGCCTAATTGTAGCCATAAGTTCAAAAGTATGAATATGAATTGTTGCATGCTGAATCTGGAGCTATCAAAGTCTGATCTTGACTCCACCCTAGTCTCTCTGAAGAAGAAAAAGGTTGGTAGGCCTCTTGGTAGCCTTAACAAAGTACCGAAGCCTGTAAAGGAATTGGTTACTCCTCCTCTACGTATCTCAACCCCCAAGTTTGGCAGGGGAGAGGCTAGCTCTAACAACAAGGGCAAATAGGTAGTTTAATTTCCTTATTTCTTACCTAGACATCTAATCGAATACTATTTCTTATTTAGATTTCGATATTACTTTGTTGTAAACCAATTGAGGTCCGTAGACGACTGGTATTACCGCTACATGGAATTTAGATAGGTGTAGTTGGAAATTAGATGTGATAGGTTTAACTGAGCGCATTTGTAATGAGAGGCTACATGTCTCTTTGTTAGTTCTTGTTGCCAGTTAGACTGATTGGTCGCAAGTAGGCAAAGTGATGTAAGCGTATTCTGACCGTACACAAGTTAATAAAATTGTCTATTTTCTAAAAAAAAAAAAAAAAAATATTCCTCAAAAATCTCATATGAGATGCATGAGCTACACCTCTGTCGAGGAACAAGTTGCAGGTAGAATTTTTTTAGCAAGACATTTTATTTTACAGAAAAAACTTGCACGAAGGCTCTCATAAACACAAGTGCACAATAAATACCTGACCAACATTTTGTCGGTATAGCCTCTCATAAGTAAAATAAAAACAAAATCAACATTTGATGCCGGATAAAGAACCATCGGGAAAACCTCTTGTAAAAACTGAAAAACTAATATAAACCGACCCTTACTGAAATATTTGTCCTCAGATTTTCATTCTCTATGTACTATTTGTTCTTGAACCGAGTACATGATCATAAATCCAATTAACAAATGACACACCACGCAATGCATTATTGAAGGGTTTCAAGCAACCATATTATAATTCAACTTACCCCCATATAATGGAGATTGACATCTTCTTAACTTATTCTATCATAGATCCTTTTCACACCTACTCTACAATATGATATTATGACGTAGGACTCCGATAATACGCAGAAAAAAGAAGTAACAAAACCCAATAGTCCAATCATCTTACCACATTACACTTCCCATCGTTGTCAAGCTATCCCCACACCACCTAGCTAAGCTACAGTTGCTTTAAGCCATTATAATGGTTCATTGTGATCTCAGAAACCACATTTAAACTTTACCATTGTTCCTCTGGTTGTGACTGACCAGTGTTGTCTTTGAGTGTGTTTGAGATAGAGAGAGAGAAAGAGAGGAAGATAGAGAGAGAGAGACATGGCAGGAAGGTCTTGTTACAGAGATGTGCTGCCATTCACAGCCATGGTGACTATGGAGAGCACCAACGTGGGTTTGAACACACTGTTCAAAGCTGCAACCAACAGAGGAATGAGCTACCATGTCTTTGTTGTCTACTCTTACTCCATAGCTGCTCTTGCTCTTCTTCCAGCTCCCTTCATCTCCCACAGGTCTCTATCTTTGTCTTTCATATCTAACAGCTCCAATTTAACTTCAGCTTTGTTGACATGCATATCTCTGTTTTGCTTTGCAGATCAAGTAGGCTTCCTCCTCTTAACTTTTCCATCATGAGCAAAATTCTTCTTCTTGGGCTAATTGGGTACAAGATCCTCATCTAAACCAACTCTTATATATGTCAAATTTGATGGATTGAATATGTTTTGTGTTTTTGGTTTTTGATTAATTACTGTTCTTGATGATAATTAGGAGTTCATCTCAGATAATGGGGTATACAGGAATCAGCTACAGCTCTCCCACACTTGCTTCTGCTATCAGCAACCTTGTGCCAGCTTTCACTTTCATTCTTGCCATCATTTTCAGGTTATTTCCATCTTTTCGACCCAGTCTTTTTGTTTACCATTATGCCCTCGAAGTGATACAAATCCAATGGCGTAATTATCACAGTTTGCTTTCTGAGAAAAGTGAGGGACCATAGACAGTTGCTTCTGAATTATAATGAAAAAGAATCCATACTGTTGGTTCTTGTACCATCCCTACTTTGTTTTTATGCTGAAAACTGAAGAGTAGGCTCTCAACTTGAGAAGTAATTGTTGCGCTTCTAAGTTCTAGGCAATTTTTTTTATTATCAACTCGTGTTAACGTGCCGTGTGCGATTTCGCCCGAATATAATTCATTTGTCTAGGGGAATAAATTTATTTTTACGACTAATTTCCATTGTTTTCCCTTCTTTCAGGCTGGAAGAAGTAGCTTTAAAAAGTAGAAGCAGCCAAGCTAAAATCATCGGTACTATAGTTTCACTTGCAGGTGCATTTGTGGTAACTCTCTATAAGGGTCCCCAAATTTCCTTCACTGGTCAAACACAATCTCTTTTGCTAAACTCACCAGCTTCAAACCCAGACTGGATCATTGGAGGCCTTCTGATAACAGCTGAGTATATATTGGTGACACTATGGTACATTGTTCAGGTAACTTGTACTCAAAACCTACTTGGTATTGTTCATCTATTGTCGGATAATGTGAGCTTTAATTCCAATTAGTAATGTTTCTACAGGCACGAATTATGAAAGAGTACCCAAATGAGTTAACTGTGATCTTCTTCTACAATGTAATAGTCAGCATCGTAGCTGCCATTGTTGGTTTGATTACAGAAAGGGATCCAAATGCTTGGAGGTTGAGACCTGATATGTCATTGGTCTCCATCCTGTGCTCAGTAAGTAGCTAACAGAGCGCTGGAAATATTTATATTATACATAGACTACACCTATATATATTTGCTCACTGTGTCTTAAGATGACTTTTCTCTAATGTTTAGGGATTACTAAACTCATTGTTGAACAATTCTGTTCACACATGGACATTGCGTGTGAAGGGACCTGTGTATGTGACAATGTTCAAGCCATTGTCGATTGCCATTGCTGTTGTCATGGGCGTAACGTTCCTTGGTGATACACTTTATCTGGGAAGGTTTGCTATTGAAACTAACCACTCCTCTAAGATTTCAGTTTATAATCTTCACATTCTTCAGATTAAAGATTTGATGTGCTCATTTTGTCTCTTTCTGCATTTTGCAGCCTACTTGGAGCAACAATTATATCTGTAGGATTCTATACAGTACTATGGGGAAAAGCTAAAGAAGAGAGTGGTGACAACTCAGGAGCTGATAGCCTGGAATCACCATCTAGCAACAAGGCTCCTTTATTGCAAACATATAAAACCGAGAATGTCTAGACCAAACGTTTGTAGCAGTATGTATATACAAGGTGATCAACACATATTTGCTCACTGGAAATGTTGAATATGTTTGTTTCTGGTCGGATAATAGCATTATTGCAAATGGTGCTTATGAGAGATCAAGATGCATACCTCGCAAGAATCAAGCGATACAGGGTACAAGAAGTTCTCAGCTGCAGAAGTTAAAGCCTCATTCATCCACCCACTTTTAACTAGTGGATTTTGAAACAGTTCCCTTTGTTAAGGGTGTCTTATACAAGACTAAAGACCGGTATGCATCTTTCAAAGTGCCTATATGCCCTTCACTATGTACATAAGATGTCCAAAGTAGATTGAAATCCAATATTTGCTGAGAAAAACAGCTGTTTCCTTTGATATGATCATGATGAACACTAAAAACTTGTATTGGGATTCTGAAAACTATTGAACCACTGTTTTGAGGAATATTGTTATTGATAAACCTTGAACTTGTTAGAAACTGTAACCTTGATAAGTATCTATTTCGTATTGCCCTGACCTGCAGATCTCAGGAAGTTCGAATCAGATAACTTCAATATAGGAGCATTTCTTTTATTTGCTTCATGCAGACCAAGTCTGGAAAATGATGGGGAGATTCTGTTGATCTCCCAGTTGAAACTTGATTTTTTAGTAGATTAAATGTTTTCAGTTGTATAAACTTTTCTAATGTAAACTGTTACAAGAAGGATAGTATACTCTCCAGCATATGCTCTTTTACAAGATGTACTTGATTGGTTCCTCTGAGGTCTTCCTGATTCATCTATGTGCATACAGCTAAAGGAGAAGTGATCATTTGTTCTTCCTCTAATAGCTTAGACTTAAGATCAACAGACAAAGACTTTACTTCCTGCAACATATTGTCTTTAGTCTTAAGGTCTTCAGACATGGACGAAGATATGCAGTGCGTCGTGAGGATATCTAGTGTTGCTGCCCTGGCAGTTTTTGTCTGTAGAACAACCATCTGCACAGGAAGTACACAATTTAACACCAAAGTAAAGGCAGATCATGTATGCTTGTATTGCTTTGTGAGAGAGATACCTGATTATATTCTAGGCTAAACTTCAGGTACTCGTCATTACAATTCTCGACCATGTTGGCTAAGCTCTTCAGGTTCTTCACAGGCTTACCATTGAAATCAAGAACCTAAACAGATGCGAGATCAATCTTGTCAAGTTCATTCTATGTAAATCAGCCATTTCATCTCAATGGGAATCAGAGAGGAAATGAAGCTTATCTGCAAGTTTTTAAGTAAGTACCTGATTGTTCACGATGTCTTCGTAACCAATATTAATGTCAGCAACAAGTACCTATAGCAATATCGAGTGAGCTTGAGCCATGAAAGCAGAGTAAATAGTACTTGTAATATAATGGAAAAGCATAATAGACAGAATAGGAGGGAGAGAGGGGAAGAGAGGAACCTGAGAAACAACAACAAGCTGTTCATCAACAGAT
Organism: Fragaria nilgerrensis; assembly: GCA_010134655.1. Taxonomy (NCBI): domain Eukaryota; kingdom Viridiplantae; phylum Streptophyta; class Magnoliopsida; order Rosales; family Rosaceae; genus Fragaria; species Fragaria nilgerrensis. The sequence goes on along the minus strand of CM020982.1, from coordinate 48,208,473 downwards.
TCTGCCATTGCATGTAAATGTTTGTCCAACAATTCGATCGGAACATCAAATAAATTTCCAAACTGTAAACCAAAAATCCATAGGTCAAGATAGAGAAAGAGACAGAGTGGAATGTAAAGAGAGAGGCACAGAAGCATGAATTTAGACACTCACCTCAGAACGCAGATATGGAACAGATACAGCTGTGAAAACAAATCCAGCAATGATAAAATAGGAAGGAGGTTTTCCCTCTATGTGTGAAGGGATCAGTTCCTTGTGTTTTGCTAGTTTTATGTTGAATTCAAATGTCTGGGAGTTGCGTAGAACTTTGACTAGAGCATTATCGCCAATGTACTTTTGGGAGACAAGGTAACTGAAACCTATGCGCTCTCCATGCCTAAATGAAACTAGAAAATCGATACCAATAATACTGTTAACATTGAAACTCAGAAAGCTTATGACACTTTAGATGATAAATGTAAAGCATCTTCCAGAAAACACAGGAGTGCAAAGGTGACTTGAAAAGGGAACATATTACCTGTGCCATCATTAGCAATGTTAACCCCATCAAAGCTAAGAATAACATCAGATGGTTTCAGAACAAGAGATTCTGGCGATGTAGGCTCCATTCTTCTGATTCGAACACCCTTTTGATCAGGTGTCATCCCCATTGACATGCGCAGATCAGGATTTTCCATCTTTTGCCACTCAATTCCAAGAATTGGGAACCCTGCAATACAACAAATGACAATAAGAAACAAAGCAAAGATGAGATGAGTCTTTCACTACTGCATATACAAATAAAATTTACTGTTAGGACAAAAAGAAGTAAGCACTAAACATTAAGCAAGTAACAGCTAACAGACCTGTATATGCCCCATTCTTCTCGTAATCCAAAATGAAGTGCATAATAACTGGTATTGGTATGACATAGCCTATATTTTCCACATCTTCATGTTTCAGAGACTGAAATGCAATCCCCACACATTTCCCCTTATCATTAAACGCCGGCCCACCGGAGTTTCCAGAGTTTATTGCAGCATCTATCTACAAAGTATCAAACATGAAGAACCCCAAAACACTTCAGTACTCAAATCTCAGTTACTTCCTAGGCAGTAATAGTCAGTAGATAACTGTTACCTGCATTCCGAGAAGCTCAGTGGAGCCATGAACATAAGAAAGTATCTGCATGCGTGACACAACACCACTCGTCACAGAGATTGTGTCACCTCCAATAGGATATCCCACAACAGTCACAGCATCTTGCAGCGCAGGCAAAGTCCCAAACTCCACAGGTGAAATCCCTTCCCAGAACTCATCATCACTCACCGTAAGCATTGCTTAACCATCAACAACAACAACGACAACAACAAAAATCACATACAAGCAAATTTCAACATTGGTACAACTACACATTAGTCACAAAATTGGTCTACTATTACATTGCGTTAGTCGAAAATCAAGTAAAACCAAAACAAGCTAGAGAAGGCAAATGTATGCATACCAATGTCACACTCGGTTCCAATGGCCAACACAGTAGCCAAGTACTTGGTGTCAGAGCCACGCTTCTTGACCTTGACCTGTGTATGATGATCCACAGAATGCGCATTGGTCAACACCCTCCTACCCTTAATCACAAAACCACTACTACTCGTACTATACTGCTTCTTCCTCTGCCACGGCAACGAGAAGTTCGGCTCTGTGTGTACACAAAACACCTTCACCACCGCGTCCATAGCCGGCACCACTCTCCCACCACCACCACCATCCCACCTCTGCACCATCGGCTCCGACACGACACCCAACTCAACGTTATGGTCTACAACTACAAGTGATTGCTGCGGCAAAGAAGAAGCTGCTATCTTGGAAATGGGGATGTTGTCGTTTAAGGCGGTGGTTGTGCTTGTGGGATTGATGAACTGGAGGTACATTGTTGTTTAGTCTATGTTGTTTGAGCGTTACGTTTTTCCTCTTTTATAAAAATGGGCGTCAACGGAGTTTGGTGGGGAAGTCTGAGTCGTCATAGAAAATGGTTTATTGCAGTATTTCTTTCTCTTTCTTTTTTGCCTTTTCTACAGGTCGACCGGAGACTCGGAGGTTTCAGATTCAGAGTCAACCTACGTTTCTTTCTGTGTTTTTCTGGATCAAATACGCGGTGGCGATGTGTGAGAGTTTACTATACCTTGCGAGATACGACCAGTCACACAGGTAATTCATTGGCGCCAATTATTAGCTGCATGTTCACGTCAACATCACCATGGATTCCAAGCTGGGAGGTTCTACTTATGCGTTTGCTTGCTTAAGAATTTGGTATCAGCTTCCTGAGAAAATGCGAGGAATCAGACCTATTCCAGGTGGGACCTAGTTTACAACAGCCCAATTGACCGTACTCTACTCTTTTCAAGCATAACATACCCGTTGAAATTCTCGTATCCAAACTCAATCAGAGTATTCTGAAAGGAAATAACTAAGAAAGTTTGGAAAATGATGTCGATGCAACAGTCAATGTTGCATGGTTATCCAATATCAAAGTGTACGAGGCAAGACTTGAGAGGCTCAACCGTTCTACTATGATGAATAAATGTGCCGATGGATCATATTATATGATAATACTGCTCAATCTGGCAAAACTAGCTTTCATTACTGCTTTCTTCTTCTCTATAGAATAACTTGGTATTACAAAATTTCTAAAGAAGACAAACTCAACAGAGGCGGTATAGTTGATACAGAATGGAATGGAAGCCAAATTCCAGTGGTTAAATGTCTGCAGATACTTCAAAAACAGAAGATAATGACGATATAGGTAATGAATTTGCAGCTCTTATCCTCCATAAGTACTGAAATATTTGCAGCGCTATACCTGGTTCCATTATGAGCATTCTCTCACATTCATTTATGGGGGGAAATCTTCACTTAGGTCTTAAGACTTAAGATCATCAGACATGGCTGAAGGTATGCAATGAGTCAGAAGGATATCTAACGTTGCAGCTTTGGCTGTTTTTGTCTGTAGGGCAACCATCTGCATATAGAAGTATGCAATTCAGCTACCAAATGAAAAAAAATGCAGAATATGCACATCAGCACATGCATATATGGGGCATCTATGTGTGAGACGCACCTGATTGTATTCTAGATCAAACTTTAGGTACTCATCATCGCAACTCTCCACCATGGTGGCCAGGTTTTTTAGATTTTTCACAGGCTTACCATTGAAAGCAAGAACCTACAGAGATAAAAGAATCATCTCAACATGCGTATTTCAATTGAAAGGTGATGGCAAAAAGTAGTAACTAGAAAGGAATGAAAATGCTAAACAAGATAGTAAGAGAACGATATATAAACAGGAAAAAGAATCCTGAATTTCGCAATAGGCCCTCACCTGTGTGTTAACAATGTCCTCATATCCAATATTAATGTCAGCAACAAGTACCTAACACAAGTTTAAATATATAACCTTAATCCATGTAAGCAGAGCAAACAGAACTCATATAAGATGGAAAAGCATAGAAAATATAGATTAAAAAGAGAAACCTGAGAAACGACAACAAGCTGTTCATCACTAGATTCTGCCATTGCATGTAAATGTTTGTCCAATAGTTTGACTGGAGCGTCAAAGTCATAATCCTTTCCATACTGGAAATTAATGAAAAACCAAAGGTGAGCTGCAAACTGATACTAACAAATATTTTCTTTAAAAAAACACTTTAATATCAACCATTCTTTTTTGTCTTAATTACACGTGTGACACACCAGTTCAACCCCAAGCAAGTAATAAAGGTCACTATTAAAGTAAACTCTTTGAAATTTATTTCGAGCTTTCAAAGCCTACATGCTATTCAGGAAAATAAAGACTGACATGTATTAAATCAAGGTATACTTTGGCTAGATAATGGTACTAAAATTCTAATAACTAAATATAATAAATTAGAAAACATATGGTGAGATAGAATGAAAGATATAGCTAGAACTGGAAAGTGCATACACATAGTGGGAACAGAGTAAATGAGAATAGGTACAAAATCAAGGGCACACCTCAGAACGCAGATATGGAACAGATACAGCTGAAAAAACAAATCCACCAATGATATAATAGGAAGGAGGTTTGCCGTTGATGTGTGCTGGGATCAGACGCTTGTGTGTTCCAAGTTTTATCTTGAATTCCAATATCTTTGAGTTACGAAGAACTTTTACTAAAGCAGTATCACCGGTATATTTCTGAGAGACAAGGTAACTGAAACCTATGCGCTCCCCATGCCTGAATGGAACTGGAAAATCGATACCAAAGAGTGTGTTACTATTGGATCTACAAAAGCTTATGCTAAACTAGAATATGCATGTCGAATAAAAGAAAATAATAGCAACAAGATCCTGTCCTGAGTTCTTGAAAGATATACTATAAATAACAAGAACCAAATGTCACCCTTCATTCTATGAAAAATTCTGTGGTACCGCCACAAAACCATTGTGCCTGAATGCAGAACCTTTTTTTTTTTTTTTTTGAGAACATGAATGTAGAAGTTACTAACAAAGAGAAGAAGAAACTTGAGCGAATAAAGATAAATAAGTTTACCTGTGCCATCATTTGCAATATTAACTCCATCGAAGCTAAGAATAACATCAGATGGTTGCAGAAGATGAGAATCTGGAGCTGTAGGTTCAATCCTTCTGATCCGTACACCCTTTTGATCAGCTTTCATCCCCATTGACGTGCGTAGATCAGGATTTTCCATCTTTTGCCACTCAATACCAATTATTGGGAACCCTGGACCACAGAATAGAAGTAATGTAAGAAGAGGGGAATAACTTGGACCAACTGAAACACTATAAAGAATGTTGTCCAGAGTAGATTGCCAGTCATATCATATATGTTCTGCAAGGACCATTTATAACCACAATTTCTTCCTTTGTTTCATTTTTTTTTTTTGTGTGGCTCTTTCATCTTGCTAGAAGTTCCAATTAAGTTACAAGCACACCTGTATATGCCCCATTCTTCTCATAATCTGTAATGAAGTGCTTAATAACGGGTGTTGGAATCACATAGCCTATATTTTCCGCATCTTCGTGTTTAAGGGACTGAAAAGCAATGCCTACACAGGTCCCCTTGTCGTTGAAGGCAGGCCCACCAGAGTTTCCAGAGTTTATGGCAGCATCTATCTGCAAAAGCATCCAAAGGAGAAAGGAAACCAGGAAATAAAAATATGTCAAACATTGAAATGTCTCTATGGTGTATATAGAAGACAATGTCAAGAAGATAATAACCTGCAGTCCCAGAAGCTCAGTCGATCCATGAACATATGACAGTATCTCCATACGTGACACAACACCACTTGTCACAGAGATTGTGTCACCCCCGATAGGATAACCCACAACCGTCACAGCGTCTTGTAGTGCTGGCAACTCTCCAAACTCCACCGGTGAAACTCCTTCCCAGAACTCATCATCACTCACAGTGAGCATGGCTGAAGCATCATTAAAACAACATAAGGGACTTCAATCGCAATAACTCGTATTTTGCTCATTAATTTCTGATATAACCTTTCTACCTTAATAAAGCAAGTAAATTCAACCACCTTCAACACATAAGTTTCTCCTTTTTCCTCATCCAAACAAATTAAAGGGTATTTTCCTATAAGGACATTTTACGAGTTATATGCTCCGAAACTTCTTCTTAGATTGATCACATAAAAGAATGAATGATCACTGCAACACATCAACTCAAAGCTACAATCTTTATTGTATTAGTATAGTAACTTCTAGAAAAGTTCATAACTTCCTGCATTCATTTCAATTCAGCAAAACTTGATCCTCAAAACTCACCAATATCACATTCAGTCCCAATGGCCAACACAGTAGCCAAGTACTTAGTCTCCGAGCCACGCTTCTTGAGCTTAACCTGCGTATGGTGCTCCACCGAGTGCGCATTGGTTAAGACCCTTTTGCCCCCAATCACAAACCCACTGCTACTCGAGCTGTACTGCCTCTTCCTCTGCCACGGCAGCGAGAAATTCGGCTCCGTGTGAACGCAAAACACCTTCACCACCGAATCCATCGCCGGCACCACGCGCGCCACGCTCTCCCAGCTCGGCACCATCAGCGGCGGCTCCGCGGCGTCGCCGTTCTGCTCCGACACGTGTCGCGAGCTGCGGCGCTCCGGCGAGGCGGTGATGTTGGCGGAGTCGGTCTTCCTGGGGCGGCCGCGGCCGCGGCGGGAGGGCTGGGAGGTGCCGGCGTCGGCGAGAGGCTCCGACGTGGGGGGCGGGGCGGCGTCGTCGATGTCCATTGCGGTTTCGGGGGTCTTGGGCTTTGGAGCTCCTCGCTTTCTTTTGGTTTCTCCCATATTTGAGTTGGAAATTGAAGAGAGTTTAAAGATTAGGGCTTGTTTGTTATGAAGTTGCAGAGAGAGAGAGAGAGAGTTGGTTTTGGTTTCAAACCAGAGGCGGTAGTGGTGACGGAGGAGGAAGGAAATGAGTGAGAGGGAGAGTTGGGCCTATGAGAATTGGGAATAGTTTGGTTGGGCTTAGTGGGTATGGACCATTATGCTTTCAAAATTGTTATTTTCGCCCACATTGGGAATTTCCTTTAATATTTGAGATTATTTATATTAGCCTATCAAAAATAAAAATAAAAATAAAAAGGTACAAATAAAAGATCCTCTCATGATGAAGATTTTTTTTTCCATTTTTGATTGTGAATTTGTTTTTTTTGTTTTTATAACTTTTCATTATCATCGTATGTTTAACATGTTATACGAGTCAATTTATTAATTACTTATTATATCATCATACAGATTATGTCATACGAACTAGCTTACTTTTTACCTATTACATCATATAACATCATATACAGATCATGTCATACAAATTAAGTCACCTTCACTCTCTTTCCTATCAACTAAACCTCAAAAATTGTTATGTCACCTTCACTCTTTTTCCTATCAACTAAACCTCAAAAACTGTTATGTCACCTCGTATTAATGATATAAATGTATTAGAAGAAATTAGTAACATGTTTCATTACTTTATTGTTTACTAGTCTAAACCATAGGTAGTTAGAGTAAAAAGACCTATAATTTTACAAGTTCATCTCAGTAACATGTTTCATTACTTATCATATCACTCAAAAAACACTGGAAAAAAAAAAACAATTAAAGAATGAACCTTTTCCCAATCAATTAAATGTTTTTTTTTTGTCATAATTAAATGCTCTTCTTTGTTTCCTTTTCTATCAATTTCTTGAAGCAGGGAATCTTGATTTCGACTCAGAGAGACAGAGAGTTGAACCCAACCTACCTCCACAGGTGACCTTGCACCATACTCTTCTTCTTCTTCTTCTTCTTCTTCAACCAACGGTGCAAGGCCACTCCTCTCTATCTATCTCTCTCTCACTACCTTATCTCTCACTCTGATTCAAAGAGTGACCTTTTGAGTTTGTCCTTCATTTCTATTGGCCCTTCATTTCTTCTTCTGTCTCTTTCTGATTGAAACTTCAATCTCCAAGGCTCTTTTTCCTTGTTTACAATTCTGGGTCACTTTGATTTTGGGTTTCTCAATCTGGGCAGTCTGAGATCTCTGTTTCTGGTACTGGGTTTTACTGGGTTTTGCTGATTTTGACCAAGGTAGATTGCTTTGCCCCCAAATTTCAATGCCATAATTTCTACTGGGTCGCTTTGATTTGGGGTTTTCTTGCATTTCTCGATAAACATTCTGAGATCTCAGTTTCAGTTTACTTGGTTTTACTGATCTTGACCAAATTCGATTACTTTACATCAATTTTGATTCTGTGGCAATGTCACAAGGCTATGCAATCGAGCTATACTTCGATCCTGCGCTGGAAAACCAGGTCCTGAAGGCTTGGAATGTTCTTGCTCGCCGCCAGATCAGTACACAGCTCATCGAAATCGAATCACGCCCTCACATCACTCTCTTCTCCAGCTCCTTCATTGAACCAGCAAAGCTCGAAAACATAATCAAGGCTTTCGCTGCAAAGCAAGAGCCTTTGGCCTTGTCTTTCTCGTCCATTGGGAGCTTTCCGACTGATAACAATGTGCTGTTTCTGGCCCCAACTCCTTCGGTTTCGTTGCTTCAGTTCCAGTCCCAGTTGTGTGAGGCAATGAAGAAAGAAGGTGTCGAAATTGGGGAGGAGTATCGCACTGATTCGTGGATGCCTTACTGTGCTGTTGCTCAAGATGTGCCAAAGAGTCGGATGGCAGAAGCGTTCTGCGTATTGAGGGAATTAAAGTTGCCAGTTGCTGGATATGCTATGGATGTTGGGCTGGTTGAGTTTTCGCCAGTGAGGGAGTTGTTTTCTTTTGTGCTAGGTAACACAGTAGAAGCATGAAGTTTCAGAATCTTTCTTATGCGTTAATCTGAAATTTAGTTGGATTGTTCAAGAATATGTTACCCCTTGATGTTATTGTAGATGATTGTCTATGGTGGTGCTAATACAGAATTTGCATTCATGTTTTTCGATTCTAGCAAATTCCCTTATATCGCTCTTTTAGGTTGATAATGTGTTTGCTGACTTTGTTCATGTTGATGATATTTTGATAATGTGGGTTTGGACTGCATTCATCGACTAAATTAACTGTACAGTGTATCTTATTGTGTTGGTTTAATGTTTAATTGGTTTCTAATTTAAATTTAGGGGGTCATAAAATTCTACTATTACCTGCATAATGCAAGTAGTATTGTTTACAAAGGTGAATTCCGAATTCTGATTTTGTGTATGATGTGTGTGTGTCATGAATCTCTCAAGAACTAGACAAGCTCTATTTTTCAAGTAAAATGATGAAGTCTGCTGTGTACGGACTCTTAAAGTATTTAACATAGTCTAGTCCGATGATTATATGTTGCTGCTTAATACCATACATAGCCTTTATATGTTTCTCCTGTTTTTTACTAGTTTTATAATTGCATTTTCCAGTTATGTACCCAATTCTTTATGTTATAGGGCTAGACACTTCTTTATGTTATAGGGCTAGTATTGCATTGGTGACTATGTACTGTGTACAGCCCTGCATGTTTTTAAGCCTTCTTTGCTTCAACAATTTAGCTACAGTTTGTGGTAATCTATCGACTTCATGGTTCTTACGTTTCCTTTTTCTGATTGCTCTCCACTTCAGTAAACAAAACCAGTCTTATATTACAAAAATGTATATCCTCAATGTTTTGTTGTTGGTGTTATAGATCATGTTGGTCTGCAATACTTTGTTGCCGAGACTAAACATGTCTACTTCACCAATCGAGCTATGTTCTTCCGTTTGTGTGATTGGAGACTTGGAGTCATTGGACCGAACTTTTTCTGTGGCTATCTTTGGTTTTAACTTAAGATAATATGTGTGCAACTGTGCATGAGTGTCTGTTCAGAACATCTCTGAATTCCTTTGCAATAAAGGTGACGTTCCCAAGTTTTGACTGGCATATATAAAGACTTGCTGTATATTCTCTTTATCTCTGCTTATTTGTTTTATACCACCTACTCTTGAAAGATATGAATTTATTTGAAGTGACCAACTGTGTTCAAGTTATATATCCTGGCTTCCATAAATGAGTTGAGTATCATTTTACCTGAAGCATGTCCTTGTGTGGAGATATCAAGTTAGCTACACAAGAAAACAGAACCCAGATATCTGATTTGTGTGCTGGGGTGCTTAGTGTTTTCGTCGAGGAATAGTCTTTAGATTTGGTTTCTGTGTCACTATGCTACTTATTATACATACGAGACTTGGTCTCCTGCTTGTTTTTGATGCAAAGTATAGGATAGAACGGTACTAGGTTGTCGGCAGTGATCTAATATAGGATAGACGTGTTTTTTTTTTTTTGATCAAAAGAGGTCATCATTTATTAGCTCAGCAAGCAGTATAAAAAAAATCTCTCTCAGTGAGGGCGACGGAAAAAACCGTTCTGTAGAAACTACTACAAATCCACCCGAAAAAGAGTAAACTATACTAGTAATCTCTTAGTACACTCACATTCTTGTATGAAGCTCAAAACAAAGAAATTATAGACCCCGGCGAATAAAATATAAGTCTCAATTAAGAGACCACTGAGTCTCTATTTCCTTTGCGATCTCTCTCACTCAAGGCAAGATGATAAAAGATCCAATATCATTTCACGAAAAAAGATATGAACCCAAAACAGAAATAAATTAAAAAACAAAATAACTACCCAAGCCTAACAAAGCCCAGCTAAAGTCACCTTGATGGAAACCCTAGCCGTCACCTTGATGGAAACTCTAGCAGCCATCAACTAACGTGCAGCGCCGCCGGCACCCCACCTTGAAACCACCATTGTCGCCCCAACATTGTGAGACCCACCATCAACAGCCCAACCAAGGAGGTGATGCAGCCCTCCCAACACTTCGCCATCAACCACAATGACGACCTGAGGAAGAAGAAAAGAATCTCTAGGTTTACATTCACCATCGATCCAAATGTCTGCGTCACCATCACGCAGCACCGTCGCATAAACCCCATCCTGAACCACCACGCAAGGCTCACCCACCGCTGCCTCGCCCTCAATTCCATTACCCTTGATAACAATTGGAAAGAAACAACCGTCATTCCAGCCACCATCAATCTCTCTATCACCACCAGAAACCAAAGCCTTCAACTTCGTCTCTCGTTCAACACGAAACCATATCCAGTTCACCAAGCATGTATCGACGCCGCCAACAACCTCCCCAATAGAAGCAGCAGGACAACCGCCGAAACATGTATATAGAGAGGACCATCGAGCATGCCCGCTATCACTCCCACAGGTTTGACAAGAGAGAGAGGAAAAGATGTCTCTCTCAATCGCAGATGCAAAGCCACTGTTAGTCTGACCTAGCCGTCGCCGAGAAACCTCTCATACGAGAGGACAGAGAGAGAACATGTTTTAACTCATGAATCTCGCCACAGCTTCTTTCTTGTCGAACCTTTCCAAGTTTCCAGCATAGGATAGACGTGTTTTTGGTTACCTGATTATGTGATGCACTGTGTAATATTTTTGTAGTTACTACTAAGATTTATTTTCTAGGAATGAAGTTCTATGCGTATTGGATTATGATTATACATGGCTACAAACTAGGCTTTCCATAGTCGTTTACAAAAGTGCCAGACTGGTTTTCGGTTTCAAGTAAAAATGTCTGTCATGAACTTGGTGGCTAAAGCAGGTCGTTGCTGCGAGCATAATTGCATGAAACTTCATTTGCAAATATTGACACACTCCAACTAACCCATCATGCCGCCCGGACCTGTTTAAGAGTTGGCTCAATTAGGAGAGTGCGGATTGCTAATTGAGGACTCCTCTTTTTATATCATCATACACACTCAGAATGCAAAACCATTCAAGAAACACAATATTGTTTCTAACAAGAGAACAGGGAGACGAAGAATGAAAATGATAATTCGAAGCAAATCCCAAAAACGTTGATCCAGCCGTCCGATACTTTCCAACTAATCCGATTCGCTATCTGATTCGCTATCTGATTCGCGCCAAGGAATCTCCACTTTGCGTAGGTTTGTGAGAGTGGGTAGAGTGGCTTCCCATAAAAGGGCTCCATCTTCATCGCAGATCACTTCCTCTAACTGATCAAGATCCAATACTGATGGTGGCAGCTTCCTCACTTCGTAGCAATTCCTTATGTCCAACTTTCTTAAACTGCTCAGTTCACCAATGTCTTCAGGCAACTGAATGTCGCAACAACCAGACAAGTCGAGGAAATTTAACTTTTTGAGGTTTCTAACTGAGCCAGTAAACTTTAAAAGGTCAACACATTCCCTTAGCCTCAATACTTCCAAGTTGACTAAATTTCCAATTTCTTTAGGCAATCTACGTAAATCCGAACAGTCGAAGATACTGATTTTCTTTAAATGAATCACATTAAAGAAATCCGCAAGAAACTCTTCAGGCTGATCACAATCGTCAATGTTTAATTCCTCTATATTTGGAAATGCATCCGACATTTTGCCAACACCTTTGCTGAAACATGCCTCTGGGTGACATGAGCTTAAAGATATCTTCTTCAAACTCTTCAGTTGAATGGGATTCTTTCTTATGCTATTTATGGGGATGCTATGCAAGCTGATTCTTTTTAGATTTGGTAGGAGTTGGAGCAGTTCTAGATTTTCTAACTTACACTGGTCGTAGCGATGAGCGATTACCACTACCTTCAATTTATCCATTTTCTCCACAAATTCGGGTATGGCATTATCGTCTTTATCGGAATTCAAGACAAGAACCTCTGCTTCTGGTAGTTGAATCTGGGGCCATTTCATTGAGAATTCTCCAGCTGCAATCAACATGCTATTTGATGAGTGTCGAGAAAAAATAAATGTGAATTCTAGATTTCTAGTATACATTCACATCTCAGTAAATCAAATGATGTATCATTCGTCCTCTTCAATGAAATAACATTTTCAAAAACAAAACAAAAAAACAATCAAATGTGATAAAGAAATATGAAATATGTACCTCTTCTCAAAATGAAAAAATAAAGATGAAATATGTACCAGTTGTGATGGATAACAAGCGAGCCTTGGTTGGTTGATATTTATGTTCCTTCCACCACTTGGGAAAATTGTTTCCACAAATTTCTAACATGATTCTTTTTCTTTGATCTACCGGGTCTAGCATAGCGTTGTAAATAGCTAGCTCTCTAAGCAAATCATGTTGGGTAACAAACCGTCCACCGTAGTAATCGTCCCCCTCCATCTTCAAATCATCATCTCTGCTTAATTATGTTTAATATTTGATTAATCAATTCACTCATTTTCAATACAAAAGAATAGTGTTGGAGTCAAAACATAATAATATAAGACGTAGTTTTACCTTTCGTCTACAAGGGTAGCCAGATTTCGATTGCATAGTTCATGAACATATGCAAACACAGTATCATCATCTAGATCATACAACTCTGCCCACATATCAATAAGGACACCAACCGGGATTTCGTAGTCTTCAGGAAAAGATCCCAGGTCTAAGTAACAATCTTTCACAAGCGAAAATCCTTTATCCAAAGCATCTAGGCTGCTCTGGAGGCAAAGAAACAATTTCGTCTCAGAATCTAAAATTGAAGAACCCTTAGACCATTCTGATTCTCTTTTTCTCCAGACCTCTAAAGGTTGCCCAGAAAGTGAACTTCCCACAACTGTAATCGCAAGTGGAAACCCGTTGCAACGCTTTACTATCTGCAAGCCATGAAGTTCAAAGTGAAATCCATTAGTTGCTATTTGAAGAATTTATGAAGAGAACAAAATAGTTTGATATATATCATGTTACCTTTCTCGAGAGATCTTCTAGAGTATGAGAGCGCTTATCTCTCAGTGAGGCTGAGTGATAAAAAAGTTTCATAGCGTTGTCATCATCCAATATCTTTAAATGATATGAAAAACCAAATCTTGAAAATTCAGATCTTGATGTCACTAAAATCTTGTAATTTGACATTTCAAATCGGAAGCTCTCAAGAATGGATTCCTGTCCAGACCAAATATCATCGAGGACCAATAATAGAGGATCTGATCTTTCCTTTCTAAATGTTTCGATCCATTGAAGCATATGTATTTCGTTTTGAAAACTAGGAACCGGGGAACCCACGTATTCACAAAGTCGTTTCACAACAAGTTCCAAATTGCCATTTTGGGATACAGTAATGAAGACAATATTGTTCTTGAATTTACCTATACCAAATAATACACAATCGTAGTACGTTATGATGAATTAGAATTAAATAAATAAATAGACAAAATTGATATACACACACACGATGTTGATCAGGTGCGGACGTCCACACCAATTTTTTGGTGCGGATTTCTATTTTTGGACCACTTCCCGATCGAATTTCCTCAAATTTCCTTTTAGATATATTTAGATCATCTTGTGTAGATCATCTCTACAAAATTTCAACCAATTTAGTGATCGTTAAGGCCCTCAAACTTGCGTTACAATACCGACGGACATAATTATGTCCGGTTCAGACATATAACAGAAAAATACAAGTTTGAGGGTCTTAACGATCACCAAAATGGCTGAATTTTTGCAGAGATGATCTACACAAGATGATCTAAATATGTCTAGAAGGAAGTTTGAGGAAATTCGATTGAAAAGTGATGCAAAAAATAGAAATCCGCACCAAAAATTTTGGTGCGGACGTCCGCACCTGAAAAGCCTTATATATATATACAGTTCCTATCCAGAGCGAAGCTTCACTTTAATAAAGTTCCTTATTTGACTCACTTTTCGGTCATATTTCCATATCTCCACCATTCAGTATGTAAAACCTAATGCATAGATTACTTCTGCCAAGTTTCATTGAATTTGATGATCGTTTGGGTTTTCATAATCGTTATTTACACAAACAGTTCTGAATAGACAGATTTATGGTCCGTTCGTTGATTTAATCTAATTCGGTACCTTAATGATTACCAATTTGGATGAAACTTGGCAAGAGTGATTTATGCATTAGGTTCTACAAACTGAAAGTTAGAGATATGGAAATATGACCGAAAAGTGAGTCAAATAAGGAACTTCACATTTTAATTTCAAAGTGAAGCTTCACTCTGGATATGAACTATATATATATATAGATATATACAGGGCTTCTTAGCTGCGGACGTCCGCATTTATTCTTACGGTGCGGATTTCCACTTTACACTCACTTTTCAATCGAATTTTCACATCTTCACCGTCTAGTATTTAGATACTATTGTATAGATCATCTCTGCAAAAATTTTAGTCAATTTGGTTATCATTAAGGCACTCAAAACTACGTTTTTCTGTTATAAACATGAACGGTTCAAGTTCGACAGAATTATGTTCATCCATTGGTTTAATCGAGTTGAGTACCTTAATGATAACTAAATTGACTGAAATTTTGCAGAGATGATCTATACAATAGTATCTAAATACTAGACGGTGGAGATGTGAAAATTCGATTGAAAAGTGAGTGTAAAGTGGAAATCCGCACCGTAAGAATAAATGCGGACATCCGCACCTGAGAAAGTCTATACACACACACACACACACACACACACACACACACGATTGTTATCAGGTGCGGACGTCCGCACGGCTCTTAAAGTGTCGACGTCCCTCATTTCGTCACCGTACAACACCAGCGAGGGCGCGCCTCCACCCCAGCGGACTCCATCAGCTTCCCCGACCACTTTGCATCCCCGACGAGTCCGCCGAATTTCAGTTTTCCGGCCAGATTGACTTTGTTTGAAGTTTTGGGTGATCTAGCCGGAAAACTAGAATTCGACGGATCTGGCCGGACTCGCAGAGGAGGAAAAGTGGTCGGGAAAGCTGCTGGAGTCTGCTGGGCTGGAGGCGCGCCCTCGTCGGCGCCATACGGTGGAAAACGGAGGGATGTCCGCACTTTAAGGCGGTGCGGATGTCTGTATCTGAAACGGACTGCGTGTGTGTATATATATATATATACGATGCTGATCAGGTGCGGACGTCCGCACCAATTTTTTGGTGCGGATTTCCATTTTTGGACCACTTCCCGATCGAATTTCCTCAAACTTCCTTCTAGACATATCTAGATCATCTTGTGTAGATCATCTCTGCAAAATGTCAGCCAATTTGGTGATCGTTAAGGCTCTCAAACTTGCGTTACAAAACCGACGCACATAATTCTGTCCGGTTCAGACATATAACAAAAAAACGCAAATTTGAGGGTCTTAACGATCACCAAATTGGCTGAAATTTTGCAGAGATGATCTAAACAAGATGATCTAGATATGTCTAGAGGGAAGTTTGAGAAATTTTGATCGGGAAGTGGTGCAAAAAATGAAAATCCGCACCAAAAAGTTTGGTGCGGACGTCCGCACCTGAAAAGCCTTGTGTATATATATATATAGAGGATCTAAAGAGGACGTCCGTACAGCCCTTAAAGTGCGGACGTGCCTCCGTTCTCCACCGTACAGCTCCGACAACGCGGCGCCTCCACCCCAGCGGCCTCCAGCAACGTCTTCGATCACTTTACCTCCCCGGCGAGTCCGCCGAATTCTAGTTTTCTGGTGAGATCACCCAAAACTTCAAACAAAATCGATCTCACCAGAAAACTGGAATTCGGCGGATTCGGCGGGGAGGAAAAGTGATCGAAGACGTTGCTGGAGGCCGCTGGGGTGGAGGCGCCGCGTTGTCGGAGCTGTACGGTGGAGAACGGAGGCACGTCCGCACTTTAAGGGTGTGCGGACGTCTGATCCGGACTTATATATATATATATATATATATATTTCAGCTTATCGATCGAGTCGTGTATGTTACCTTTGACCTCTTCATCTTTACAAAACATTGTGGCTAAAGTAGTTTTCCCGCAGCCTCCAGGAGCAGTAAGCACAAGCATTGACCCCCCATCATCGCAAAGGAGCTTTTCCTTCAAGTCCTTGAGTGGAGCATCCAGTCCAACTATAAGCCGTGGAAGTGGTGGAAGTTCAAGTCGTGTTCTAGTACTCGAACTTTCTTCAGAATGTTGTTGTTTCAGCATCATGCGTTGCATATCGATCCTCATGTCCATTACATTCACTGCTTCTTGCAGCTTCACACTCTCCAACGGGCTTTTCAGAGATTCTTCCCACTGGAGAATTTGTCTGGAGTACTTGTACTTTTTGAAGGGGTTCCATCGTGTAATGGTTGAGCACTTGTCGACGAGCTCTTGGCCCTTCGCCAGGACTCCCTTTAGAGCTTCCAGTTCCTTCTCTTGGCCATCCATTATCTGGTTATAATGTGCCAGCTTCTTGATCAGTGGTGCCAAATCGTCGAGTCTGGATTTGGCGTCGTTGAGGAGAGACTTGAAAATGAAATTCTTGACAATCAGATCCTGAACTCCAGCACACAGTACTTCGAATGCTTTGTCGAGAACTAAGTTTTCCATGATGCAGATGTAGTACTGTTGCAGACTAGCTAGTACTCTAGCTTTCAATAACCAGCTCTCTTCAATAGAAACTAGAAAACAAGAGAGAGGAGAGAGCTGTGTGCAATATTATCAGTGATGCAATGCAATGCAACCATATATATAGAAATAATTGAACTCCATTATTGATCTCCATTATTAAACTAGAACTCCATTATTGATCTTCTGATTTTTCTGCATGTGGACGACATAAATTGATCGATCGACGACCTGAAAGTCATGCAAAGTCGGGTCGTCCATATAAGTTTGTTACTGTTTCACATGATAATCTGATATAGGAAATTGACATTATAAGTTGGGTTGCGTGAATAGATTTTTTAAAATCTAGTTGAATACACTCAGATTTTGATAGATAAATTTTAAAAATTCTATATTGAATACACCTAGACTTTCAGATTCTATAGACTTTTTTATAACTTCCACTAATTTCATATACAATACACTCCGTATAAGATAATTCGGCTTGCGTGAGTAGATTTTTCATTATAATGTTGATGGAAATTGACAGAAGAAGGTTGCATTGGTCTTCGTTACGGAAATTGACAGAAGAAGCTGGTGCGTGTTAAGATGAAGAGCAAGCCCAGATGACATTTCCACAAGCCCATCAGCCCACTAGCCCATTAGCTATGAGGTATAAAGAGTGGTTTATTTAAGCTGATAATACTGTGTAAATATTTCTTATCAATACCAGAATTCTACCTTCATTTTCTTTTTCTCTTTTCTCTCTGCTCTTCATCTTCTCCATGTTTGGGTTTGTTACAGTAGCTTAGCCTTAGTGAAAAAAGTATTTGTAGGCATTGAGATGAAACTGTAGGCATTTTATTCTAATGTATAACCTCTAACTAATTACCTATATCCTCAGTTTAAGAACCTAATTAGCCTCTCCCTCTAGCTAGCTCCTTTAATTTCTGATTAGTGCCATCAAAAAATTGTTCCAGTAATCAACCGGGCCTGGCATGCACCAATGAACACAGTCACTATAACCCTTCATCCATTGATTTCCCCAATGAATTCCAGGGTGCCCGTCTGGTCTCATCAACATGGCCCTAGTTATATCCAAAACCCTAAACTGCTTCCTGTTGTTTCTTCTTGCTCCTTCAATCTCCTTAATCTGAATGTTCCTCATTTCCCAATCAAACGTCTTAAAATCAACTTCTGCCTCACTGAAGGGACTTGTCCTATTGCAGTACCCTCCGGTGTTCCAAGCCCCATTCTCAAAATGTGCTGGTGCAAATGTCCTCAAAATGGTCAGAAGACCACCTTTGCAGTTCTTGCAAGTGCTAATGTACTTAAACGCAGATCGAAACGCCATACGAACTGCCTTGCCAGTGTTGAAGCCGGTAATATTAGGTTGGTTGCAATAGACACATCCTATAAGTTTGTTACCTTTGTACAGGTATAATGCTCGAAAAAACCAATGCCCGTCCGAGATGATGGCGTAGTCTAAATCGGGTAGGTGCTTTGCCCATTCATTGTCGATTTTGTCTATGTGCAAATCGAAAACGCCTGATCCGGTGCCATTAACCATCCGCTCGTCTGCGGCTATAAGATATTTGGTCCACAATTTCATTAGAGTGAAGTCATGTTGAGGAAAGTACCATGTCCTGAAACGATCTTCAGAATCCTTGTAAATGTCTTTGGGGAGTTCCTCCTGCAAGATTAGAAATGTTTATGACATCAAACGAAACTTACCAAGCACAAATCACAACTCATATAACTGATCAAATTGACCGCTGTGCATGATTCACCCACCCTAAATCTTATCTATACGCACCAATATGAGGAAAGTTGACTCAATTCACCCTAAGCAAGCATTTTGTTTCAATTGGGTTGGTAGACTTAGAAGAACAGTTGCATGATTTGCATCGTTAGATCTTAGTCCTAGTCTTGGATGATAATGGAATCCAGTTGTGAATTCCATTACTTGAAGGGTGAATTCCAAATCTTCAAAAGATGTCATCAATGGCATATATACATACAAATTCTGTTGCATTGCGTGCATGTTCTATAAGTCATTCGTTTGACTATCAGACTATATATATGCATTGCAACCGTCTCCATAAATTGAAACTGAATGGTGTCAATAAATACAGAATTTCATAATAGAAGAAGAAAACAAAATATGCACACAGAAAGGGATCGTCTGCATCAACCCAATTTAGTTGATGCAGATTGCACGAAACCAAGGATTAGGCAAATTTGATACCAAACTTAACATGCATGACAACTATTAACAACTAAGCATAATAAATAGTAGTAGCAAAAGAGAAATGACTAGCAAACAATTTGGATGCCTTCTTTTCTTTTCTTCCCTTGTAAAAATCTCTTAGAGTTCAATTGTGCCAGTAAAATTTCCCAACAAAATTTACGTTTCATTATATAAAAAAACAAGAAAACAAAACCAAATTTACGTTACATTTTTTTTTGTATTACATTTTCTGTTTGTTGGTTTTTTTTTTGTATTACATTTTCTGTTTGTAGGTTTTTACTTCATGAATCATTTTGTTGAATGATAAACTAGAACAGATACCAAGTTTTGTGCCTATGATTTGTGGTTGTGTTTGGACCTAATTTTATGCTCTATATTTGATTTCCGAGTATAAACGGGAATTATTCATGTACATTGATCAGAAAATTGAGACTAACCTGAGACAAGAGGCATAGAAGAGATTCAAAGTGATTGCGAGCAACAGAGTCACCAACAAATGCCATCTTCTTTCCTCTAACGATTTCCAAAAACGCCTTGGGATCAAACTCCGGCAGCTCGCATTTATCCGGCTTCCATCTCCAATTCACATAGTCCCTATCCATCCTCCCATTCTTGAAACAATCCTTCGATTCAGGAATAGTCTTACATGTTGAATTCGTATACAATGGCCCTCTCGAATCCGGAACCCACTGACCCTTAAACAAGTCACACACCTCTTTCTCTACAAACAAGAATCAAAACATATTGAATGCAAATCATTAGACTGGAAAAGATTCAAAAGTGTATATATGAGAATTAGGCTGTGAAGCAAATGTACTTTTTGGAGGTGGGATCAGCCTGACTGGTGCTGCATGGCTAAGATGATCATGATCTGGCTGCAGGTTCTGATCATGAACAACAGAATTAAGGGCTTCTTTGGATGTGATCGGAATAGGGTTTGGGGAATAAGCGAGGAAGAAGCTGAAAATGGAGGCTACGGCTAAAGAAGTGAGGAGGAAAGGCATGAGTCTGTTCATGTTGAGACCTCTCTCTCTTTTCCCATAGGTGTTGACAGAAGCATTCATGACTATTCCAAGAGGGAATGAGAGAGAGAGTTTGTGATGCAATATAAGAGAGAGTGAATGATTTTTCTATCAAGAAAGAGTAATGAGGAGGAGATTCTGTGACGCCATAATTGAAGAAATAATATGATGATCTCTTTCCTGGAGAGCCATAGAGGCTCTTTTCTTTCCTTTTGGTTTGTGATTTTCCATTTCTGATTCTTCTACAAAAAATGAGCCTCTGTGATGGCGGCCGTTGGATTGGCACAGGTGGAGGTTGATAACAGTGACTGTGCATGTGAATTTTAGGAAGGAGGGTTCATTACTAATTGACCTGAATGCTCGGCGCAATGTGTTCGGAAGTAATATGAACTTTTCTAATGGTCTCTAAAAGTTGCACACAAATCTTCACTTTCTCACTAGTCCATGTAACCAAAGGGACCAACAATGTCCATGACTGTCCATGTGCAGAACAATCCGATGTTGATGCATCAGTAGCAACACAACTTACCGTTGCTGCCTCCTCGAAACTTCGAATGGCTTGCCACAGAACCCCAGCAATGAGCTAAGGTAGCGCGCGCGGATTCTAACATTGGAGGGGTTCATCTTTCATAGGTAAGAAGCCTCCTTTCCTCCACCAATCTCTTTCAAACTTTGCATAGTGAGAGCATCGAAGGCTCATAAACACGATGAGGTTTTCTTCTTCGTGATACTATTACATTAAAAAAGTAACGGTGGAGTGTCAGACTAGGAAGAATGCAAGGATTCCTAAGCAAGGTATAACAGATCTTCAAGATTAAGTTTCATCCTGAGGCCTCTCTTCTTGTCCTATGATAATCCCAACTGTCCTAATCCTTAAATCTCAATTGCATATGGTCCCTTTCTCATCACCTACCTTTGTACACACACATGACATCTGTAACATTATGCATATAAAAGAAACTGGCATGTGCTCCGCATACAAATATGCTCCCAGATGTCGCACACTGACATATGAAATAGAGCTTTTGCCTGAAAGAGTGGGATTGAAAAGCCAAATGAAATCTGGGAAAAGAAAGTTCCTTCAAGGCTTCAACCTTTTCGTGCAATGACTTTATTGAGAATGATAGTTTACGTACATCAGAAAAAATGCATCATGAACAAGAGGGCGTCCATTCTCTGAGAACCAAATATAGCCTACCCGTAAAATCTAACAGACCAGGGCATTCAGCTTTCCTCGCAATGAAAACAAAAGTTTGCCAACAGTAGAAAGAAATATTGAAATCTTGAATTAGCTACACTAGGCTCACCAGCCGTAACACTATTGTAACGAAGTTGGCAAACAATCACAACTCACAAGTACATCCAACCGGGCAAAACAAATCTTGTTATCATCTAACCATCATGGCAGTGTCAACTCATTTAATCCATCTATAAGCAGTTATTATCATACAACATGTTACGAGAATAAGTTTGGTTTTGCAGTACAGGTACATGAATCTAACCAGAACTTTATCACTAACCCTATACCAGAATACACTGCACAATATGCTGAGCGGTACTCGATTTGCTGAGAAAAAGGCAAACCAGATTTGAAACCAGTCAACAGCATCATTGAAATTTCATGATCACATTAGAAGCCATTTCATTTTACAAATGAATCAAATGCACCAAAAGTGAAGTCTCTGTCCAACATTCTCTATGTTGAAAAAAAAGGTCCCGACTCTGGTTATAACTTATAATACAAAGGAAAAACAATAAGCTGACAGCCTGTGCAAATTTCAATAACCAGAATGTTATAAGATAACAAAATTCTGCAGTCCTGACTAAGTAACAACTATATATGTAACAACTGGGGTGAAAAAATAATGACAGAGAATACAAGCCGACCTTGGCCTGGGGTTCATACAACCTAATCTCCCCTATCAAGAGGATTCAGTGAGGACTGGGGTTGCAGTGTGTACCTGAGTGGGCACAAGTCCGAACACTGAGCAACCATGACTCAGCGTAGGCAGCAACATCAAAGATGCTTTTCATGAGTTAGATATCTACACAGAAAAACTCGTCTTCAGAGGCCATCAGAACAGATCCATTTAAATAAATCGCCTCCCGGGCAACAGGGTTTTTTATAGTTGGAGCGGCGCACAATGAACACCTGTTCCTGCCCTTTTGGCATTTGCCTCTTGAGCTCCACATCTGCTGTTTCACTGCAACACCCTGAATAGCTGCAGAAAGGAAGCAAAAAATTCATAATGAACAACAGGCATTTGAGATATTTATGGAGAGAAGTTTTGCAACGAAAAGGGCAGGAAATAAAAGCACAGTAACCAAAGATTCCAGAACTACCAAAAGATTCAATTTGCATTTTCAGATGACCCCAACAAGTAAAAACTTGGAACTTGCAAAATGAACAACGCGGACAGAAAGGCAATCTAAAATTTTAAGGAACTTGCAAAATGAACAAGGCAGACAGAAGGCAATCTAATATTTTAGGATGATATTCGACACATACGAAGGAAATGATTGTTATAGAAACCTGGCAGGGCTATCTAAAAAATTTCCAAATGTGAAAACTAGTTTGCAAGAAAAAAACACATTCATTAACACGTTGCTGTTATTGATTATAGAAAGAGTAACTTTTGGAACATAATGGATAGCATAAATTTAATTTCTCGACTAACATAAACTTGTAGTGAGTCCAACTTTCATGTGCTTCCCAACTTGTCTAACAGAATCAATAGAAACTTAGACCAACAAAAACAGAATTTTAAATGCGAGAAGAGCTCACCAGGCCGTTACAGGTTTCTGCACCGTACCATGATTCTATTCTACTGCCAAGGTTGCTTGTAGCTCATGCGATCAACAGCATCCAATCCACTATCAGGCTCCTTTCGCTTCAATACCCCTCCCACCTGATATAACTTCAACTGTTCCTCTACAAGGGCTTGTGAACTCGGAACAGCAAGCTGCCTCAACCCTGATGGCAACCTCTCATCTCTCCGTTCTGCTTCCACACCTCCAGGCCCAGAATTAAGGTCAAGGCCCTGACTACCCCATTTCCTACCATCAAGGCCAGCCCTACCATCAAGACCAGCATTACTGCTACTGCCAGCAAGGTTCATCATGTAGGGACGTGGGTAAGGTGATGAGACCACACCTCCAGGTCCCATGAGCTGTGAAGGCATGCTGGGGAAGCAGAGTGTCCCACCAGAGGATGAATCCACATATGCAGGTGAACAACCTGAAAAGGCGCTCGATGACAGAGGGAAATTGGTTTCGAAAGGAAATCCTGGATACGGAAATGTAGAAGCAGGTGGAAATGGCACTGCAGTTGAGGACGACAGTACAGGCCCCCGGAAGATTTCAGGACCAAATGAGGAGTTACCAGTGGGAGGACACAAGACTCTCTGTGACCCAGCAGCAGCACCATAACTCTGCTCACCTCTGCCTGGAAAAATGGATGGGACTGTGATGGCAGGATATGAGTTTCCAGGAGCGAACCATGCTGAAAAGTTCCCAAAGTCAGGGCTATTCATTCTTATCCCAGAAACTGGTGTTCGCAGTGGCACACTGCTTTTTAAATGCTGGGTAAACGGGGTAGCTTCAGTCCCAACTTCGTCGAGGCCAGGGCCATTGTTCAAATCAAAGTCTCTAGAGTCGTTAATCCCACCATTAGATAGACCACCGGATAATGATGACCTACTTGGCGCAGGTATCTCTAACCTACAACTGTTCATTACAGGATGTGATACAATATCAGGACTCTCATCAACTCTATTCAAATCGAGATCAAGCCCTCCAGTACCACGATCACGAGACCCAGACTTGTGATCCATGACATGTGCAGGGTTTTGGGAAACAACATCTTCATAAACTCTCTGATCAGGCATATTGAGATCAAAGTCCAATGGCGGGCGGCCTTGTTTGCTAGATGCAGTGTCAACTACAGGCAGATCACTTGTACTGATCGGTGCTTCCAAATTTTTTCGGGGCTCAGCAGGTCGGAATGCACTCCTAGCTGTAGATCCTTTCCATCCAAGTTCACCCTTACTTCGCATTGGGTTTTCAGGAGGGACAAATGAACCTTTGGCAGGTGCAACTACAGTGATTGATGCAGGAAAACTCCCCGACATGGAAGACATTTGGAAGGGTAAAGGGCAAGGAACATGAACAGAAGATGGCGTTCCAGGATCTCCTGCCTTAACAAACTCTTGTTGAATACCATCATCAACAGGGAAACCTTCATTCAAATCAAAGTCCAGCTTTACAGCAGTATCTGACCCTGAAGCATTCACACTTGAAATTTGACGCTCCTCTTTCTCCCCTGATTCAATAGCTTCCAACTTGCAGCCAGGATTGTGATTTTCTTGCCCTGGTAATAAAGGTGACTGAGCATGGGAAACTGGTATACCAGAACAGTGACCAGAAGTCTCCTTTTTTTCCTTAGTCTCCTGAGAAAATTCACTGCTGTGTTCCAAAGCGTCTTTTCTTTCCACACTCTCAGCCTTTTCGTCTTTCACAGTCTGCTCAGACTGACCCACCACCTTATCTTCGTCTGTATTTTCACCCTTCAACTGCAACTGCAAAGTATTTCCAGAACCAGAACAAGGAACAGCATCCTCACTCTTTCCCTCCTTGGACTCTGAGTGAATTCCCTGCTCTGCCAGTAGGGCAATACTTGAATCCTTAACTGTAACTGGGTTGGCATCAGCCATTTCAGTGGACGAGCAGGTTGATGTTTCATTAACTTTTTCACTCCCAGAAGCTGCTTCAGACACAAGAGGCGTACTGCTCCCCACAGTTCTTTCATCTGCTTTATGTTGAGTCTTGTCCTCGTCATTCAAAGTAGACGACACTTTTGATTTAGACTCATAAGTACTGCATCCTTTAGCATTCTGAGCCCCTAATTTTCCTTGCTCATGAGACTGATTACACCCTTCAGCCCCCACAAGACCCTCTTTTCTAGCACATGAAGGTAGCTCTGATCCAGAAGCATCCTCGACAGGCTTCCTGTCAACCGCCAAGGATAGTCTATCTACATCTTGTTGCATATTGGAAGAACATTTCAAGTTTGCACTACAGTCGAACTTGCCAGTTGAACTGCAATTGGTGTCTCCAGAAACATTAGCTGGCAGATGGATAACAGAATCTCTTGATTCACTCTTACCCCGCAATGAGTCATCAGTGTTTCCCATCTCTGCAGTAGAACTGCTATTAGCCCTGCCAATAGGTTGACGTTGGGTTTCAGATACTTCACCCATTTGTTTCAACTTGGCATCTTTTTCTGAGAATGATCCATCAGGCACAGGAGAATTCCTCTGGGGAGAACATAATGGTGACACATTTTCAGATTTGGACAACTCTCCAGCTGCCACACTAGCTAGTAAATTCATCCCAACATCATCTCCAGGCGAAGCAGTATCACCACCTTCAGAAAACTTAACACAGCTTTCAATCAAAGCATTCATTGAGCTTAAAGATGCTTCATATGACTTTCCCGTCCTTGAAATAATTTTTGATCCAGGACCAGTAGCTTTTGATGCCTCCACTGGTTTTTCAGCATCTTCACCGGCCCTATTTTGTTCACTGGAGATAGGTGGCACATTATTTTCTTCAGGACCACAAAATCCGTCCTTGCTATGACATACAGGTGAGTTCATTTCGGAAGTACTATTTCCCAGCAAAGCATCGCTTCTACCCTTAGCTCTTTTGTCCTGGTTGCCATGCTTTTCTGCAGACGGAGAAGCTCTGCCAGCTGTAACAGAGTCTTCAAAAGAACCACCTGAAGCACCTCTAGCTGGACTGCGGCCAGTGTTCGGCAACCTGACAATTAGTCTGTGCTTGCCTGGTCAACAATAGGAACTTCATGAACTTTCTCATAAGATACTCCGGCAGTTGATGTCTTCTCAGAAGTCAAATTTCTACTTGGGGTACCGACTTTTCCAGATCCTGTTTCCTTATGCACCCCTGGGACAGCAGACCCATGAAGACCATTGCTTGATTTTCGATGTCGAGAAGAGCTGCTAGAAAGCTTATTTGCATTCACTGAACCAGCACTTGAGCTTCTTGCATCTTCCTTATATAGGGAACCCACAGTCTTTGCATGATCACTTGACTGGCTGTTGTTTTGAGACTGGCTAGAACTGCTGCTCCTTTCCTCCTTGATTGGCGTCAATGGAAGGTCGGAGTTTCCAGCACCAACTAACATTCTAAAATTTTGATCCTTAGAGACATTACCAGAGGACACTGGCTGCCCTTTTGTTGACCCAGGAGATGTAGATGACTTTGAAACCATTTCAGAAGAGCCAACTTTAACTTGAGGAGATTTGGACACCGAAGGTTGAACACTGGAGCTCTTTGAGCCAACCTCAGACGTACTTCCAGTTTTTCTGCTCCCAACCTGAGAAACTTCTGAAGGTGCAGGCTTTGAAGGCCAGGAGACACCACCACGGCTTGATCCCGACTTTGATTCATTCAATTTCATCTCAGCTTCTACACGCTTCTTCCATGTGTCAACCAAAGTCCTAGCTTTCTTCTGAATTTCAGAGTTTTTGTGGGTACGTAAATTATTCACAGACTTGCCAACATTACAAGTTTGTAGAGCATGGAGATTCACAGGCAGCTTATCCAGTGCACGAAGTAATGCAAAGAGAAATTCTTCAACAGATTTATCACTTTCTTTAGGGCTACTACCATCACCAATTTTTCCCTTGTGAACCTCTTGAAGCCATTCATCCAATACAGCCAAACCCCTTAGCTGTACAAATCGCCCAAGGCAATCGAACCTGTCAGTAACTGCTATCACATCAACAAGCAATGTTCGGCCAGCCATATCTATTTTCTTCTCGGCACTGTCAGGTTGCATAAGGTGAACAAACTTCTCGACCGCCTCCAAGTCTACTAGTCCTCCTTTGTCTGTTATTTTGGAAAGCTCGGACTTCAATACACTTTCCGGTCTGGCCTGGCCAGACTCCCCATCCTCTGTCTTAACTAAACGCTCACGTTTTACAGGATCAGAGCTCTGATCACCTCGTTCCCTCTTTTTTCCCTTACCCTGAGAAGAAAAAGGGGATGCACTATTCTGCAAACTATCTGAACCAGATTTGAACGGTGGTGTTGATGACGGACCATTCAAGGGCTTCGGAGATCGACCTCCTGACTGCACTGCCCCATGCATTTCTAGTTTTGTCTTGTCTAAAAGATGATCTACTTCTTCCTGTCGTTCCTGTGATTAAAAAAAGTAATCAGTACAAGTCCAAACAAGCTAATGACAGCCACAAGATTGAGAATCATGGGAGTAATTATTAATACTCACATTAATGTAATCTTTGTCAGTTAACCACCATAAACACTTGTTCTCAGTATCAAACACTCTTCTGCACACAAATGAGGATATCCCCGTAGGAAGTTCAACACCTTTACGAAGGAATGCAACTTTACACGGATGCAGCAGCGATGCAGCAGGTATCTCATCCTTGTGAAAGGAGTAGAAGACCTCGTTCGGGGCAGCTTCTGGCGAGACCCCTTTAAGAAGCTTCACATCAGCAGGTCGATAAAGCCAATTAACCCCTAAACTCAAACTGTCCCCCTTGTCTAATTTTAGCGAGCGAATTATTCCAATAAAAGGTGGGGAATCCTGAGGAGGCTTGAAAAGTGCACAATCTCCGACACGAATTTTGCGTCCATCCTGTAACAAAAGACAGCTAGCATGAAACTAACGTAAACTATGAACCCAACAGAAATCACACCAAAACTAACAATGACCAAACAAAACGACCAGGCATTTTCATAACACAAGAATACTGTCAATACACAGAAAAACAAAGAAATTAGACAACAAAAGCTTCAAAACTAATTAAGTCATTTCCCAAGGCTTCAAGGATAACTGTAGTCCACATAAAAATGGAAAATCCACTAAGGAATTCTACAATTCAACACACTGCTTCTCATTTGGGGGCAACTTTGTATTCGGGAAAACAAAGCACAAAACCAACAGATGAAAAACAATTCAAAACCAGAAAAACAACAATTTAATTGTAGAAAATCAGATTGATAACATATATTCAGCTTAGCATATTAAAAATTAGGCAAAACGCTGACCATTCCCCAATCAGAAAAAGTGAACAAACACCAAATTGGATGAATTGGAGCACGAATTCGACAAGTAACATCAGAAAACCCAGTAAAATTAAGAAACCCCTCTGCGAAATGAACCGGTGACAAAATCGAAAACCATGATAAAATCAAAAAAGAAGAGCACAAAATTGAAGACTGGCGAAAAACACACACCCGAATCAAACACAATAAGACAAAGCAATTTACTTTGTTGAAGAAATCAGGATGTGTAGAGGGGTCGGAAGCTACAGTCGTGGCGTTGGGATGAGGGACAGGCCACATGTGCCGAAAACGACGCCGTATCGACTGCTCAGCTGGAGACCCATGCATAACAATAGCCCTCCATCACAATCGATCCCGGAATCGTGCCTGAGACGAAACATCAATCCCGGCTGCTGGGGGTTCGAAACTTCACCGCATCAAAACTCTAACCCTAGATTCGGCGGAATTAGGAAACCCTAGATCAATAACACTCCGCAGAGATCTCCGATTACAACACCCCCAAATGCGAAACCATTTTCTAGGGCTGAGCTGGCAGAGAGAGAATCAAAATCAAGGGAGAGATTTGGGGGATTGGGATCGAGAGGAGAGGAAGAAGAAGAGGGAGAAGGGATTGGGAATCGAGAGATTTGGGGCGGGTAAGTCGCGATGAGGGAGAGATTTGGTAACGCAAAGACCCAACGGTGAATGAGAGAAAGAGAGAGAGAGAGAGAGAGAAATGGGTTTGGGGCCAAGAAATTGCCAGTGTTTGCCAAAGGTAATGGGTGATGGGGACGACTTGAACGGTGTCGTTTCGGGGAGGTGTCTGTTTTAAGTAAAATTTTTGGCATGTGTTTTTTTTTTTTTTTTTTTTTGGGGTGAAATAAATTTCTGGGGTGCGCCCCGATTCCTCGTTCAGTTTAATTGAATGTACTTTCTGGTGTTCTGACATTGCTAAATTCTATGTAGATATAATTTGTTTTATTTTTTTCGTTTCTTTTTTGTTTTTTCGTACTGTTACTTTATTTAAAGTTCGGTGTGTAGATGTGAAAATGTAACTACTAACTAAATGGGTAAGATAATTTTGGTAAATAGGTAACTATGGTAACTAAAAATGTAAATGTGGTGGTGAATGAATTGAATATCATTTCTATGTTAGTTATAGACTATAGAGGATGTCTTAATGAACACCCTTAATGATGGTTCACTGCCCAACTCATCATCGGTAGGGGGTTACTTCTCTCTATTGTTAGTTCTTAGAAGTTTCAAGTTTGGTTATTGGTTTACACGTCATTAGTATGTCCAAATGTAACATAGCATCATTTTTGCGGATTTTGATTATGCTGTATTCAGAGGCAATCCAAAAGCATACATATCAACTTTGAAACGAAAGAAAAAGTGTTTCTCTAACATAGCTAGGATTTCATTCTATTCGATCATATGGTTTGGTACTTATTAGAGCTATGAATCTACCTAGCCAAGGGACGTTGACCCGCTTTCTCATTTTCATAAGAATCTCATAATTAACCTTGGTGAAGTTTTCATTGTTCAACGAGAAAGTTGTTGTTTGTTTAGTTATTCGGAGGTTTAATATAAATTATTCTAATTTCAATAATTTGATATGCTCGAGTTACATGCCTCACATAGATGTAATGAACATTTAAATCCGGTTTTTACATCGGATTGCGAACTCAAGCCCATAAACTAGCCTGTACACCGCACCCACTGGAATATTTTCCGGTGAACCACATAACCGACTTCCATCTCCGTCCAATCACAACCGTTGAATCAATTCCTCACCCCCTAAATCAGTGAACACGATACCTCCATGACATAACATGCAACATGTATGGTTGACAAATCCAGCCATCACAAACGCAAAGGTCTTTGTTCTCTCCCTCTATCTACCTCTAGGTCGATGATTCCATCTCTCATTGGTCACCCTCAAACCAAACTTCACAAAAGAATCGTAGCACCCCAGTCAGCCAGCCACCCCCTCATCTAATTCATCACATGGATTGTCCTTTTCTCCCATACAGTGATATGATTATGATCGATGAATGATGCTGATGTTGCTAGGTTTAGTGTTTAGTGTTTATATTAAGCAAAATCCCAGAGAGAAAAAAAAAACCCTAAAGCTATAGCTCGCATTACAGTCCAGACCGCTCAGAGTCGTCGACGCTGACAGCCGGAAAACGACTGGTTTTGGTTGGGTGGATTTAGGGTTTATATATAAAAAAGGGACTTCTGAAAGCTACGTTTGCAGAAAACAAACCCAGCAATGTTGCATCTGATTTTGACTGGGGAAATTATTGTTTTATTGAACCCCAACAAACTCGTCATCTCGTTTCAGGGAAATGGCAATGGCCCGGTGGTTTGATTAGGGTTTTTTCTTCTTCTTTCTTTTCTTTTTGATTTTGCCGTGGACTGATTTGGCTACACAATGTGGCCTATCTGTGATGAATGCGACACATCTAAATCATCACAATCGGTTTCAAGATCAGAATAGTGTAAGAGGAGAAAACAACAAACATATGTGCACACGTTAATGGGTATTTATGTGTTTATCGGTTCTTGATTTTCAGTCGTAACCAATTTTATGGGTACAAGTTACATGCAGCTTGATTTTATATGTATAACTATCCCGGCCAAGCTTCTTGATTAGTTAATTTGACATGACTTGTGACAATCTTGTTGTTTAATGGACTAATTGATCAGGGTTTCTAGAACAGCTCAGTTCCAATGCCATAAAACTGTTTGTAGTCTTTGTACCATGACTACACTTGTTACATAGTTGGTACCGACTTAGGCAAATTAACTCATTTTCGTTCTCATGTACGCAATTTTATTTTAAAAAGTTTCATGTTGTCTTATTAAGAATCATTTGAGTTTATTTATTTTTGTTTCTAATCAATAAGATGAGCGTTGAGTTATCAGAAATTTGAGAATTTTATACCAAAATCAAACCATACAAAAGAGCTTAATTATCTTGCCCGATATATATCGTGTTTTGTTTCATTGGTGAATTTCTTTCTATGTATATATGTATGTATACTAGTACAATACACCACTTTTCCTCAAGGACCTAGTTCCAGATATGTGCTTGGCATGATAGAGCACTTATACAACAATATTCTTAAACGAATAGAAATTAAGATGATGCAGTCAATATCAAGGGACAATGGGTTATATATCTTTATGCAAAATGACTCTACCAGTAGAGTTATATCATGGCCAGCATTCTCGTCTATGCATCGCTCATCTCCTTCCTAAATCTATACGGCTATACCTAACC
The DNA here is from genome assembly GCA_010134655.1 of Fragaria nilgerrensis. Classification (NCBI taxonomy): domain Eukaryota; kingdom Viridiplantae; phylum Streptophyta; class Magnoliopsida; order Rosales; family Rosaceae; genus Fragaria; species Fragaria nilgerrensis. The sequence goes on along the minus strand of CM020982.1, from coordinate 48,176,978 downwards.
TATGAATAAACTAAAGCCATGAGAGAATCAATGAATTCATGTTTCTAAGTTTCGAAGGCCGGCATTGAAATTACTTTGTTTCTTTCAGGGGTTTGCGGTCCAATTAGATTTGGGTTCTTATTTGTTTGTCATTTAAAAACTTCCGTTGCATTCTGCAACATGGTTCATGCCAATTCAGATCGATTTCAAAGTACATTACTTGGCATATAATTAAAACAAAACAGAGAGGTCGTCCCATCTCAATCTTATGATAATATAGCTGATAGCTAGCTAGGTCAGGATTCAACAACGAAATCCGAGATCGAATACATATTTCTGGTAGCAAACAATCAACTTTTCTTAAGAGTTAAGAGTCAATGCAATAGAAAGGCAAACAAAACAAAACCATCTATCTTGCATATATTGACGTAGAAATATTAAAAATTACATCAAGCCGTTTAATTCAAAACACAAGCTTCAATTGTTGAAAAAACTGGGGAAGATTTTCAAGTGGGACTTTGAAATAATTATAGAAAGATTGAGGTGGCATAATGGAATGGAAAGGGCCGGGGAGGGTTTAAACTGAAAAGGACAGAAGATGGTGTAGGCAAGCATATGAATAGATTGCTGGGATAATAGTGGTAGACACGGCACTGCTTTATGTTGCTGGCTTAATCACGGTGCTCTCTGGATGTTTCATCTTATGTGGTAAACATAGCTTTCACAATCTTAACAATCACGATTCATCAAACAACTCTCTTTGTCTGGTTCGAGTCTTTGCCAGCTCCAGCTGCATGTTTTTCTTCAAGTCGGTCTTCAAGTCTTTAGCTTTGGTGGCCGGACTCGGGGGCCTTGTGGAAGACCCCTATTTGATTTGCTTTATATATTAAGGTCGGCATCCCCCTTTCCCTTGGCTAATAAGCCCATCACAGGGACTCTCACATCTATTATTGATTAATGATGGCTAATAATACGCAGCATAATCTCGGTCATCCGGTTACTAGCTGATCACAGCACATCAGTATATTGATAGAAGCAAGACCACGCAATCCCATAGTCCAAATCCTGAATATGGTAACACGGCGCCTTCGTAAGATCACAAATCTCACATTTCTTTTAATTTTCTCTCCTCAATCGTCTAGGACTAAAATAAAAACACAATCACACACAGTGGCGGATGCATGCATAGACTAAATTTTTTGCTTTATCTTGATTATATATATAGGTTTAGTTATATGATCCAGATTCTCTGCTTGGATTTAAGTTGTTTGTATCTACTTTGATGTCTTATAACCATTAGATGAAGTAATGATGACACAGCGGTCTTAGATTGTACTCAATACAATGGTTAGAAGTCATCCAAGCAAATCCAAACAATATAAATCAAAGTAGAGAAGCCAAATTCTTAGTTATAGACAAGCAAGGCAAAAATGACAGAAAATGGGCAAACCATATAAATTTGGGGAAGAAGACGCGAATTCTTTTTTTCTTATTACAAATCAAAACGACGTTCCGATGTCGTTCCATAAGAAAAAAAACTCTGATGCAAAACGCATAGTCCAAATAGGACGGGTCCAAATAGGACGGGTTCAATTATAATTTATAAACATCATTGTTCGTCTTAGTTTTTCTTTGAACGTTACTACTTTGCTTGAGACTTGCCTTACTTGATGAAGATTCTTAGATCCGGCACTGATCACAGATATCCTCTTACCTCATAAGGACGCAACCAAAATGCAATTGTATCATTTGTGTTTTTGTATGCTCAAATGTCCAATGGATCCAACTAGAATGGATCCAAGTAGAGCAAGGATAAAAGAAGTCTAATCAAAGGCCCAACTGTAGAAAGAAAGAAAGAAAGAAGAAGCTAGATCAATTACAATCTTCATCTCTGAACTGAGCCGAACTCAACAATATTTGTAGTTTGGTTTGTACAATGCAAGTCTTATCATGAGAAAGTTAAGTTTAGTGAACTCAATGTATCACCAGTGACGAAAAGCATGTGTTTTTATCGATTACTAGCTCGACCTGTCGATGGATGTACTCACGTACATGATTCTGATAGATATGGTACTGATCTGTATGTAATGGATGCATGGTAGCCAATGAAGTTGTATGTGTAGCTTTCAGTCTGTTGCAAACACTTGAATGTGTTATGTGTGTGACTAGATAACTGTATCTAGGTCTATAATCCTCAAGTCATGTGTTATTAGCGAAAGTTTAATTAGTACATATATCAATGGAGAAATTCTCCCATCGAGTATCATGATCTACAATGTTGTGTAGTATTCGATGAATAATTGCTTGACATGTATCTTGTATTGTTAATGATGAGCTAGTTCACACATGCAACAAGTTACCGGAAGTTCAACATACGTACATTGTTGTGATGTAAAGTAATGATATAAATGTTAATAATCACATATTAAGGAGTAAGAAGATGGTGCATATCACTAAACTTATATACGATGATGGCATGGATCAGAGACTCAGATCCGAAGGGATTGTTTGTTTATGGTTAACTAGTTGGGAACCTGAGAAAAATATGAATCGGCTTGCCTGGATTAATCTGCATCTCAAAGCAATTCAGCAGGCCAATGATTAATATGGCTCATGCAAGATGCAACGTCGTAAATACAGTCTTAGGGGATCGCGCACATGAAGCATACTAATTATATTTGTTCTTGCCGGACTTCAGATCGATGATGTATATTTTAAAGGAGACGAGAGATCGATGCAATTAACGAAATGATGTATATGTTTTTTATAGAGACCAATCCCAGTCCGCTAAGGTCGCAGCAGCATGCAGTACTACTACTACTACCCCAGTCGATTCTCTGCATAGAATAATTCCAGCTCCCTCACATGGAACTTATTTGCAGTAGTAGTACTAGCTAGTGAAATGGCAAGCATAAGTAGTAGTGATTACATCGATGTGATTCTGCCGGACAACATTCCATGTTAGTAGTCTTGAGCTTGAAAACCATCCTCTGCTGCATCACTGCAGGATCGATCTTCTGGTTTAGCTAAGGTTGCAGTGCCCTAGCTAAATCGATCTGTTTACTCCACCAGAAAGAGCCTGCAGTTGTTTTGGCTGAGATTGGGACTTTGCAGGGAGCTAGCTAGCATGCACATATATGAGCCATCAAACATGACTAATCAATTTCCTCATTTTCATTTCATATATATCTCCACCGCTAATCTAAATCAGAATTAGTACGAGTGCGCAGTCAAATGATCGACGTCTCCATATATATCAGAAATCAAATTGCTTTCACAGCCATCATGCATCAGAGTTAGGAATAAGTTATATGGTCTCTGCTGCTACAGGGTCCAAGAATAACGCAGTAACGTGCGCCTTAGGTTTGACTTCTCTCAAACTCTGTGACTCTGTATGTATGATTTTTCTGTACACGTTTCCAGACCTACCTATCACAGTTCATGCATGCATGATTTGACATCCATCAAGGGAAATGAATAAGCAAATATGTCGAATTGGGATTCAGCTACGATATGAACATCCATCAAGGAACGTTCCCAATTTTTTAACGTTTTCAGTGTTTACAAATCCTCGTTATGTATTTGTATCATTTGGAAATATTGTATTTTCTTGACTATTTTGAAAAGGTTTGATTTTTTAAATAACTTATTACGCATTTTATTTGTATAAATTATAATGTAATCGACAATAATCTACTCTTATTTGAGACATCAAAAGCCGTGTTAGGTTTTATATATTGTAATTAAGATACTAATTCAATTATATCGGCAAAACTACTCTTATGTGAGTGATATATGAGACCAAAATTGTATTTAGGCAACTTGGCTAGTTACAACATATATATAAATACATCGAAACATAAAAATATCGGAAAACAAAAGATAGAAACATAAAAATACGCTCCGTTATACATTTTCTACATATATAACTGAAGATAATAAGCGAAGAAAAAAGGGCTCAGCTCACCCCTTGTTGCTGATTGTGATTTTCAACGACGTTTACTTCCCAAGGTGACAGACTGGCAGTTATAGCGCCGGTGAGAAGGACAAATTCAACAAGAACTTCTACAACTAATCAAGATTTTTATCTGGACAACTTATACTCCTAAAAAATCCAAAAAAAGAAGGAACCGAAACTTCAGTGCAAGTGTAGGTGCCCAAATGAGCAGACAAGAACCTCTTTTACATGTGTGTGGGCATAGCGCATGATCTGGAACCTGGTTGTTTTATTCTTTATATTAAATTCCTTATCAGCTTACCAGACTGTGATGCATGTCAAAACCAGCTGATTGTTCCTGAAGCACCACCCTGTTTACCTTTAAACAATCCGGACAAATTTGACTTGCCCTTTATTACTCTTTCCTGGTAATTAGCTAGTTACCATTTAATAATGATTTTGATGATGCACCTTCCATTTCTCACCATAGCCTTTATGGAATTTCTACATCTTCCTCTCTCTGCTGGATTTGTACTTCAACTGCACAATATAAAGCCTCCAGTTCTGAGTTCATGCTCTCACTGATCTCTCTCTAAGAGATCCCAGTTTTGTTTTCAAATGGTTTATCTTTTCTATGCCATATAATACACACACCCAGTTCAACTTTCAGTTTCAAGATTTGATCTGGATACTGTGTTCCTTTTCTTCATTGGTTTCTCAAGAAAATGGCTCCGAACAATTCAGTTGCAGTTACAATAGAAAAGCCAAGCAACTCTTTCTCAAAGACCAAGTCTTTTGAGAAGGAGAAAGCAGCCAGCACTAAACAGTTCACATGGGTTCTTCTTCTCAAAGTCAACAGAATCTTTGCTTGTCTCTCATGGCTTCCAATGGCATTCAGAAAACGCATTACCTCATCGGACATGAGCGACGAGGAGCCGAGGAATCGAGGGAAGTTGTATAGATTCATTCAAGCGTTTCTTGTTTTGTCAATTGTGGCTTTGGGAGTTGAAGTGATTGCTCATTACAAGAACTGGAATTTGAATCTGGTTCATCATCCTTGGGAGGTTCAGGGTCTGCTGCACTGGTCTTATATGGCTTGGTTGTCTTTCAGAGTTGATTATGTTGCTCCTGTGGCTATATTCCTCTCTAAATTTTGCATTGTACTGTTCTTGATCCAATCTCTTGATAGATTGGTTTTGTGTCTTGGATGTTTCTGGATCAAGTTCAAGAAGATAAAGCCAAGAATTGAGCCAGATGCTTATGATGTTGAAGACCCTTCTAGCTTCCCAATGGTCCTTCTTCAGATTCCCATGTGCAATGAGAGAGAGGTAATCAGAACAAACTAGGTGTGTACTTAATTTATGTTATAACAAGACCTTTTGTGTTGGATTCTTATGTTGCTTTGTGTATGTTTCAATTTCTTCAGGTGTACGAACAATCCATTGCGGCCGCGTGCCAGATGGATTGGCCAAGAGACAGACTTTTGATTCAAGTTTTGGACGACTCAGACGACATAATTCTGCAGAATTTGATCCAGGACGAAATCTCGGAATGGAGTCAGAAAGGCATCAATATAATCTACAGGCATAGATTGATCAGAACAGGGTACAAAGCTGGGAATCTTAAATCTGCCATGGGTTGTGAGTATGTCAAAGACTACGAGTTTGTGGCAATTTTTGATGCTGATTTCACACCCAATCCTGATTTTCTTAAACTCACTGTTCCTCACTTCAAGGTGGTTGATTGACTCATGTGACTGACTAGTATAATATGTTCTATAGATGAAGTGTTTTCTAAATTAGCCACTAACAATCTTTGAACTTTTCACAGGGAAATCCAGAATTAGGACTAGTCCAGGCTAGGTGGTCATTTGTGAACAAGGATGAGAATTTACTTACAAGGCTGCAAAACATTAACTTATGCTTCCATTTGAAGTGGAGCAGCAAGTCAATGGTGTTTTTCTAAATTTCTTCGGGTTCAATGGAACTGCTGGAGTTTGGAGGATTAAGGCTCTGGAAGAATCAGGAGGCTGGCTAGAGAGAACAACAGTTGAAGACATGGACATTGCTGTTCGAGCACACTTGAATGGATGGAAATTCATATTCCTCAATGATGTAGAAGCCCTCTGTGAACTACCAGAGTCCTATGAAACTTACAAGAAACAGCAGCACCGTTGGCATTCGGGTCCAATGCAGCTCTTCAGATTATGCCTTCCAGCTATCTTAACTTCCAAGGTTGGTTTGTCACCTTTCATTTGTGTATACTTCAGCATTTCCAAAGTTGTTATGTTGTAAGTGTGTAACAAACTTACGATTTCTTGATTACAATTGTGCAGATATCTATATTCAAAAAGGCCAACTTGATATTTCTGTTCTTTCTTTTGAGGAAGCTAATTCTTCCCTTTTACTCATTCACATTGTTCTGTATCATACTTCCATTGACCATGTTCATTCCTGAGGCTGAACTTCCCCTTTGGGTAATTTGCTATGTGCCCATTTTCATGTCCTTCCTAAACATTTTACCATCCCCAAAATCTTTCCCTTTCTTAGTCCCATACCTACTCTTTGAAAACACAATGTCCGTGACAAAATTCAATGCCATGGTCTCCGGTCTATTTCAACTGGGAAGTTCTTATGAGTGGGTGGTGACAAAGAAGACTGGAAGATCATCAGAATCAGATTTGTTTGCGCTTGCAGAAAGAGAATCCTCGAGTGAAGACAAGATCCTAAGGAGGAACTCCGAGTCTGGTTTAGAATTGTTGAGCAAACTCAAGGAACAAGAAGTAGCACCTCCCAAGAAGAAGAAGAAAAATGGGATCTACAGAAAAGAACTTGCTCTTGCTTTCCTCCTACTCACAGCATCAGCAAGAAGTTTCCTATCAGCTCATGGAGTTCACTTCTATTTCTTGCTTTTCCAAGGCTTGTCCTTTCTTGTTGTAGGCTTGGACTTAATAGGTGAGCAGGTTAGCTAAAAGCTTCAAACAAAGCGTCAATTGCCCACAGTTATTCTTTGATAGATATATGTTGAACTGTAAGAGACATATTTCAAGCTCTTTGGTGTTCAAAGTCGGATTCAATTACATGTAGACACAGTTACCATTTTCCCATTTGAAATAGAAGGTAATATGCATGATATAAATATCAAGTTAATTGTACAATGATATTTGTAATCAGTGAAAATAATGAAAATCTTTATAACAAAATTTCAGTTATCTTTCCATTGCTGTATGAACTGTTACCATTAGCCTCTCACACAAGAACAACAACACCAAACAAACAGAACCAGACCAAATCACACCAATATAAAACAGAATTGGATTTTCATGAAAGGCAGCAAGGCACAATCAATGAAGGAGAGAAGACAAAGAATCCTTTTGTCATATGGATTGAATCTGAATTATTTGGAGTGTTTCTGGCTGTCATATCTCATATGCAGGCATGTTACATGTCTGCATTTGGTGACAAAAGCTAAATCTTAACATGACCTAAGAATTAACACATATTGGACCATTGGGCTTAATCATAGTCTAAGCCCAAATCTGTACTAGCCCATAATATGCTTTTTATAGAAACAGAGATTCTCTGTGATCTTCACCATTGAGGAGTCAAGTTACTCAGCCCTGAAGTAAAAGTCCAGTCAAGTAGTGCAGTTGAGTTCAACTTGTTCTGGGTTCTTCAAAGTTTGAAACTTTAAGCTTCAATGGAGGAAGAGAAGGATGCCTTTTATGTTGTTCGAAAGGGAGATGTGGTTGGCATATATAAAAGCTTGAAGGATTGCCAAAACCAAGCTGGTTCCTCGGTAAAGTTTTGATCTTTTAAGCCTTTTATAATTTGATTACCCTTATTGTTTTATCAATTTTTGATTTCCCATTTGATTATATTACTGGGTCTTGTTTATTTTGTTGAAATAACTATGCCCTTTCGTTCTAGTATGCAACTGAAATTTACTGCTACGTTGTGTTGTTCTGCCGTTGTGGTGTTCATTATGTAAAAGAGAATGGATTCTGGTGGTGGGTATAGAGTACCTCCCTGATTTTTTATGAGATACCATGCTTCTGGAAAATGTTATAAGATGAAAACTAGTTTTTCTAAGAACTTGATGTTATTTACTTGATGAGTTGATGATTACATATGTGGTTTGGTTTTGTTTTTAGGTATGCAATCCTTCTGTAAGTGTGTTTAAAGGGTATGGTTTGCCTAAGGAGGCCGAGGAGTACCTTGTCTCACATGGGCTTAAGAATGCTTCATATACTATCAGTGCCAGTGATGTGAAAGATGGTCTGTTTGGAAGCCTTGTTGCTTGTCCTTACCAGGTTTGAATTGATTTCATGTGTTCTAGTTTCTGTTTGGGTATCTGTTATTTTCATGGCATGTGGCGTGGAGCTAGTTGCATATGGTATTAAATCTTTTGTTTGGTTCCTCATTGTATAATTCGGTTTTTTATTATAATCTTTCAGCAGCCAGCATCTTCTATGGTTAATTCAGGGTTCAAAATTGCACCTAATCAGCTTACACGAAAGAGAATGCCGGATGTGGTAAATTCAGGCATCAATGACCCTCCACAAAAGAGATCGCTGGATGTAAGTATCATATGCTACATGGAACTTTTGTAGTTTGATAGAAGATCTTCTATTTGGTTACTCATTGTATGATTCGGGTTTTTATTATAATCTTTCAGCAGCCAGCGTCTTCTATGGTTAATTCAGGCTTCAAAATTGCACCTTATCAGCATACACGAATGAGATTGCCGGATGTGGTAAATTCAGGTGTCAATGACCCTCCACAGAGGACATTGCCGGATGTAAGTATCTTATGCTACATGGAAATTTTGTTCTGGCCAGATTGGTATGAAAATCCAGATACCTTCAGTTTGGCTGGATTATGGAGTTGCGTTGATCACTTGTTTATTGTATTTATTCCGCAAATGATGTTTTTCGGCTTCCAGTTTTTCTGCACATAAGCATTTTAAAGCTGATAATTGTAATCGAACTCGAGTAATTCTACTACTGGTGTAAGTTGCCTTGTGTCACCACCACTAAGATCACAATTTCGTATTTTATGATCAACACTGAATACCTATGTCTAGTGTCGTGATTATGGTCATGTGAAGTGGATTTCTTAATATATGACTCATCTATGTCTTCATCCAGCAATCCTGCATACTTGAGTTTGATGGAGCTTCAAAAGGAAATCCTGGATTATCTGGTGCAGGAGCTGTACTCCGTGCTGAAGATGGGAGTGTTGTATGTGGAGTTCATGAAAACATTGTGAATCTTTTAGGATATATATTTTTGTTTTTGTAAAAATGGATCTCTTTATAACATTGGGGTTACTATAGTTGCACCGGCTGAGGGAAGGGGTGGGCATTGCAACAAATAACGTCGCTGAATATCGAGCTGTAATTCTAGGATTGAAATATGCTCTTGAGAAAGGTTTTAAGCACATTCGTGTTCAGGGAGACTCTAAACTTGTCTGCTGCCAGGTTTGTATATGTTAATGCACTTGAGTATCGGTAATTCCCACCTTTGTTACTTGGTTGATAATTCACTCTGATGTTTTATTTACGAGTTCTCTTATGAGGATTTCTGATATAACAGATTCAGGGGACCTGGAAGACGAAAAATCAGAATATGGCCGACCTGTGCCAAGTGGCCAAGCAGCTTAAGGAAAAGTTTACTTCTTTTGAGATCAATCATGTTCTCAGGGTATGTAAGGTTGTGTGTTAAAGAAATTTCTGTATGGAGAAGAGTCCAGTTGGAATGAATCAGAATTTGACCTTGTTTTGATGTATAGCACAAACATATGAATATGATGATTATGTGGTCTATGTTCATGGTTTCTACTAAATCCATTCAAATCTCTATTTTTTAACCTGACATGATATGCTTACCTTGCAGGAGTTCAATGCCGAGGCTGATATTCTAGCAAACCGAGCAGTAAATCTCAGAGGTGAGTGGCTTCCAGTTCAATGAGTTCTCATGCTTTCCATGGTGTATGCTTTGTTCATATTCATTAGAATTGAGTGGATCTTATATGCTTTAACCAGATGGTCAAGTTGAAGTGGAATCACAGCATTAGCTCAACGTCCAAAAGGGGGAATTAGAGAGAATCAGGATCAGGAGTGCATAAGTGTGCTTGACATGTCTAATGCACTGTTTTTCTCAAGTAGGCAAGTAGTCCTTCTCAATATGATTGCCAGGTCTATGTAAAATTTGCAGTGATCATTTTGAACCCCAAATTGTAACTTCATTATTAATTTAGTTATTATTACTAAAGAAATTTCTCATGTATGTTTTGTCTTGTTTGTTTCGTTTGTAGACTCACACATATCAAATGTTAGCTACCATTGATTCATTAGACCAATGAAATCCATATTAGGCTGCCTGGAGTGCCTGCAATTTCAGTCTCACCATTCTCAACTCTGTACTCAATCCCAACACTCGTTCTTTCCCATTCCCTCAGCCATGCCTGTTCCTTTCTCCCACCTATTCGTTATGAAACGTCTCCACCTCCTTCAAGATCGGCCACACACCTACAATTTTGAGGTTAGTCGATGAAAGACACCCGTAATTTCAGCTCAAGAAGAAGCTGGTGTTAGAATATTCCAATTACAAAGGTAAGTAATGAAAAGAAAGTTTTTTTTAAAAAAAAACCCTCCTCCTAGCTACACCAAGAAAGAAGTTACTAGGCAGAAGCACTGGGATTAACTACACAAATGAAAAACTCAAAAATATCAACTTTTAATTTCTTTTTCTTCTCTTTAACTGTAGCACGACTATCAGTCATGTTCACCCGGTTACCATTTGACCAAAAGATTTATGCATCATAAATTCAATTATAAAAAGTAAAATTATTTTATTTTTAACATATAAATGTAAATCTAAAAGTGACTAGACGTAAATCTTTTGGTCAGTTAGTGACCGAAAGAACACTACCGGTACTCGTGCAGTGAGTTATAAGGCCCAAAGACTAGGCCCAGCCTATCTTCTAGGCTATCACCTCGTTCCTCTGAGAGAGTAACACACTGAACTGGTATCAGTCGAAGAAGAGAAACCAAGGAAAAGGATAGAGCTCAGCGAAAACAAATGGCTACCATTTCAGTCTCACCATTCTCACCTCTGCACCCAATCCCCACCCTCACTCATTCCCATTCCCTCTCCATTCCCACTCTTTCGTTTCGAAACGTTTCCGGGTCCTTCAAGCGCTTGTGTTCAGTCAGAAACACCAGCTCCCGCAGACCCACAATTGTGAGGTCAGCCGAGGAAGACACGCCTATTGAACCAGTCCCGGAAGAAGAAGCCGGCGCCGAGCAGCCCGTTTCGGTACCCGTTTCGCCCTCCGATACTCTCACCATGTTTTTTCAGGTACCCAGTTTGTAGATTTGTGCAAAGTTTCATTCTTTATGATTAACATCATTGAATTCTGTTATGTATGTGATTTTTGGTTTTGGTTATTTTTTGTTAAGGCGGATGGAACTTTGAGTGATGCTGCTGTGCCTGCAGTGACCAAAGCGTTAGAGGTACACTTTTTGTTTTAGACTTGTTAGAGGGTTTTCGTTGTGATTATGGAGTGTTGGAGTTGCGGGATTTGATGTTTGTCCGTGGATTTTGTTGTAGGAAACTCAAGGTATTACCAACTTGAAGGTTGAAGTTCATGAGGGTATTGGAATTGTTGAGGTGCGTGTGAGCTACATTATTCGCATTTCTTTTTGAATGATGGTGTTTAGTCTTTAGAATAGAAGATGTAATGCTGATCAGCTATTGATATAAACATGCAGCTCTTATTGATAATGGTAGTAACGGAGGGGGATATGAGCAGTAAGTGCTGCATGTTTATATCAGTAGTCAAATATGTTATCCAGGATAAGTGTAATGATGGTAAAAGAAAATACATATCATGTTATATATGAGCAATTTCCATCATAGTCGAATTCTTGATTTACTTAGGCTGTTATATATGTACTTTGATCACGTCTTCTTGTTTTTCAATTCCCATTATTTGCATTTCCTGTGAATGAGTTGTCCTTAGGAATAGAAGTAATATATTCACATAAACACTCATGGACTATGGTATTACAGAATGGAAAATGTGTTATCGAGAATAAGTAACTTCTGTTGTATGTTTGAATGGTTGGTTTACTTTATCTGTGTTATACTGTGATCATGCCTTTGGGTGTCCTATTCTGTGTAAATCACCTCTTGATTTCAATGGGAGAACTAATGACCTTTTATCTTTTCTCCAGCTGCAAAAGCAGACAACAGTACAAGCTACCGGGGTTGCTTCCAGTTTAGTTGAGGCCATACAGAGTTCAGGATTCAAGCTACAGACGTTGAATTTGAGTTTTGAGGAAGAAGAGGAAATTGCTGTATAGAACTTGTATGCTTGTCTACTAGTATATACGCAATTCAACCGATAAAAGAAAGAGAAGTGTATCATCGAAGCTTTGTTGCGAATGACTCAATTGTTTGTAGTTAGTGAGGGTCAAATTTTCCTAATAGTGATAGGCTGCCATTTCCGAGTCTTGTTCAGTTTGTATCAAAGACTAAGAGGATAAACAATATCACATTCACAGATCCTGAGATGTTTTGTATAATGCAAAGTCTACTGTTTTTGCTTAGTGACTGTACTTCAACTTTGTAAATTTGCATTGATGCTCATGATTTCTTTCTTGTATGCTGTCCATAACAACACCATGATAAGGGCATGCCTAATGCCTTTCATTCTAACACTAACCAAACCCAGGATGCTCAGACTGGCCAGAACCATATATAGCTGGCCTTTGGTCTACAATGTACCTAAAAAGTTTACAGCTTTGGACTGTAGAGGCAAGCTGAGGACAAAGGACAGCTGTGTGAGAGTAAAAGCAATGTCTGTAGCACAGTGAGGGACTCATCTAAAAGCATGGGGGAGAAAGCTGAAAGGCTGAAACCATGAACACGCTTGCTTGTTTACTGAGCTGGGAGTCTGATAGTGATAGGTGCCCAATTGTCACAATAATTTCATCCGTATAAAGCTCAGAGAGGTTGGTGGTTTCTTCACTGGCGAACTGCAGGGATAGTATGATGTCTTTGCCTCGATCCACTAAATTGATCCCGATGGGTCCTTGGAGTGTTTCTCCATAGAATCATTGTGCTTAAATCTCAACTTATGATTTAGATATTGAAAAAAAATATATGAACTTATAATACAGCAAGCGCCTGTAGCTCAGTGGATAGAGCGTCTGTTTCCTAAGCAGAAAGTCGTAGGTTCGACCCCTACCTGGCGCGGTTTATTGTTTTTGTTTTTATTCATTCTTATTGCCATTTTGAGCTTCCAGTTCATACATTACAATACAATCTGATATGATTTGTTGTTTTTGTTTTATTCATTCTTATTGCCATTTTGAGCTTCCAGTTCATACATTACAATACAATCTGATATGATTTGTGTAGTCAAGGACACTAAGACAAAGGCACAGATTGAGTAAGATTTCTCTCTGACATTTCCATACCAAACACGTTTTCCACTGAGGTACCCAATTTTGGTTCATCTTCAAAATGGTATAACCAGATGAGTATTAGTACTCTCCAAAAAAAAGAAGATGAGTATTAGTACAAAGTGTAGTAAAAAAGCATTGGGATTCCTAATGTTCTCTTTGTTAAATCACATTTCTCAGTCAGTGACCCAGAAACACCCTCCTCCCATTTGCTTCCATCTCTCATCAGTCAAACTATTCTATATACAATTATACACTACTTTGATCTAGCTGCATTTTCTTATATATACATGTCGGTGCAAATGACATCTGAATTTTCATACAAGAAGGGAGAGGAGGCAGCTCACAACCCCAGATTGTTTTTATTTGAATACAGATATCGAAGCTACCAAACTAGGAAGGTGGACAATGAATTTTCAAGATGAGAAGGAAGAAGATGTTAGCTTTGGTTACAAGTCTGATTTTGATATGCATGAGACAGGCCTCGTGTGAAGGATCTTAGTTTATTGATACTGAGTACTGACATATGATACAAACCTCTGGTATTAATAACTTAGGGATATATAGGATTATAAGGGGGACACCGTCCTTGGGTTGGGGCAGGTGGGTAAGGTTGAAACTAATTTCAAGTCATATATAGGACAGGCCAGCCTTTACTATAAGGGCAGAGTGTACTGAGTACTAGTCTTTACCGACCACTTGATCTGGTAATTCATCATCATCGCCATCTTCTGGTAAATTGAAGCTGTCAAGCACCTTCATCAGTATTTCCAGCTGTTTCTTGTTTCTTTCTTTCTTTCTTCAAGATAAATATCAGATACTGAGTTGTGAAAAATTACTATCCCTACCTTTCAGTACTACTATTTAAACCAACTTTCTTCTTCTCCTTGACTCATAAATCTTACTTGCCTAGCTTAGTCTTGTTCTTGGTTCACAGAACATCACACTATGGCTTTCAAAGCCTTCCTCCTCCTCTTGGTCACCATTCTCTTTGTTGCCACAAGGGTATAATATTCTATAATCACATCTCTCTCTAGTCCTGACACTTCTCTAGCATTTTGTTTCACTTGTTATACTTGGGTTTTGTCTAAAATAATTTTTGTTGTGTATGGTCTTTGTAGGCTTCATCATCTCATGATCTTCATGAGGAACTCAAGATAAAGGTAGCGTCTTTTTCACTTTTATTGTTCAGTACCACACTAAAGCTCCGATCTTGATTGAATTATGTGTGCTTATTTTTCAGGCTGCTTATGTCCAGAGCCAAACACCACCACCTCTGGTGACCAAGCCACCACCTACCTATGCTCCACCGCCAAAAGTGATCAAGCCACCCACTCCAGCACCACCTCTGCCCAAGCCACCAGTAGTGAAGCCACCTACTTATGCTCCTCCACCAAAAGTGATCAAGGCACCTCCACCAGCTCCACCTCTGCCCAAGCCACCAGTAGTGAAGCCACCTACTTATGCTCCTCCACCAAAAGTGATCAAGGCACCTCCACCAGCTCCACCTCTGCCCAAGCCACCAGTGAAGCCTCCCACCTATTCTCCACCACTTCCCCCAGTCAAATCAAAAAAGGGTGAGTTTGTTACCTCATTCCTCACCATGGACATGTACTGAGCTTCAAGTTCCATCCCTACTTGACTGATAACATATAGGATTGTACCACAGTGCAAAATTTTGTCCTAATTTCTAAAAGAGTAAAAGTATAGGGTTTAGGGTTTCTATGACATACATCAAGCCGTGAGCCGTCCGTTAGCAATTCAAAATTCAAGACGATCAGACGGCTCACGGCTTGATGTATACTATACACATATGTATGTGTATAGTAGAAAAGTCGTAGGGTTTATTTCCATGAAAATACTTGAACCTATAAGCTTTTAGTCTAAACTTTATAAAAACCTTTGATGTATCCATTTCAGTGTTCGATTGGTTTATGTGATGTTACACTTTACATATTGGGCAGATTGCATTCCACTGTGTGAACAAAGGTGCTCTTTGCATTCGAGGAAGAGGACGTGCATGAGGGCTTGCATGACATGCTGTGACCGCTGCAAATGTGTGCCTCCGGGAACTTCCGGCAACCGGGAAAGATGCGGCAAGTGCTACACTGACATGACCACCCACGGCAACAGATCCAAGTGCCCTTAGAGTAGTAGTAATCCAACCTTTTTCTCTCTATTTGTTGGACGGCTTGTAATGTGTAGTACTGCCTAAGCAACTATGGATGTAATTAATAAGTGTGTGTGAGAGAGATGCGAGAAAATGTAATGGTTTTCCAGCTACTTCCCTGCTGCATCAATTCAATGGTCATTTAGTGTTTTTTCTACAAGACTCCAGATCCTTTCATTTCAATCAATACCATCTCTCTCAAATTTCCCTGTGAGCTAGCAAACCTGGACCAACTTTCAAGCCCATAAACTAGAACTAAAGAGATACTGGCTCATTGCCCCTTGGCCTGTCAACAGATTAACAGATGGGCCTAAAGCCCTTTCCTCTTGGGCCTAAAGTGGGTCCACATCATACATGAATGGGGTACTGGCTTTGCTTTTCCTTTTTTAGGGTCAAATTTCAAAATTTGTAGCATTTTCCAACTTGTTGATTTATGAAGTTTCCCCTTTGCACATACTTTTTTGCAATCCTTAATTTTTTTTGTTAGTATAAAACTTTTTTTTTAATCATTTTATCTTTATGTTTTGAAAGGTTTCTTCCTCTGTTTTATTTTTCATTACTAATACCGTCTTCTAAGAAATGTTAATAAATATTTTGCTTCCACTTTAACAAATATGTAGAACATTATTTAGGGTGGTTTGGTAACATTTTCATGTCTACATTTTCACTTTCAAAAATAAATATGAGATGAAATGTCTTCAGTAAGATATTTCTCAAAACGTGGAAATAAAAATGAAAATGCTTAAGTATTACACATAAAAACTGAAAGCAACAATATGACGTTTTCATATTTTCATTCTCATGCTTTTTAAAATCTGAAAAATGTTTTTCTAAATTCATTAAGCAGCGCATTGGATTATAGGTTGCTTCCTTTTCTTTGATCTCATAACTCATAAGTGAACTACCGTTCTCCTCTCCTTTTCTCAACGGAGCATGGGACTTGAGGCATTTGTTCTCCTTAAATAGCATGGAAGTTGAAGATGCAAGTTTTCTTTTTGACGAATTCGAGCATTGTCGTTTGATGCCTTTCGATTTGGGGTCATATGCTAATTACGTAATAAAGCTTGTGAATAAATATTCTTTTTGGTAACTCCAATTATGCTAATTTTGACTCTAGGGCTCAATGCACGTCATGTGATATTCACATGTATGTATACGAATATACGAAACAGAACTAGTGGTATTGATTTTGCAAGGAAATACCTAATTTCGACACTATTTATAACTCATGATTTTGGTTCTGTTGTAGATACAGTCATCTGCTATTTGAATCCTCATTGTTGAGCTTCGCAGTTAAGCAGTACAGAGTACAAAAATGGCTATTAGAACTCTGCTGTTTCGGTTTGTCGTTGTTCTCTTAGGTACTACAGTGGTAAGTATTGATTTATACGAGCTCCACATCTCATGCATACTCATTATTCACTTTCATATATCCAGTAGTAGTACTTCGATCGATGACATCCTTATATATCCAGTAGTAGTACTTCGATCGATGACATCCTTATTTTGTAGGTTTCAGCATATGAATTAAACGAAGAAAAGCTTAAGGGGCTGAAGGTACATTTTCATATATAAAGATCTTCATCGGCGCACACACACATATAAATACATATACAATCTTTCTTGGCTAGGACTCCCTGGTGAATATATGAATTATTTGGTTGAAAATTTGCATAGATAATGTACTATGATACTCATAAACACAGTTAAGATAAAAAAAAATGTACCCGATAAATAAGTTTATTAAAGAAATCTGCAACATAAATTCTCATAGTTAAAATTTAATAAGGAGAGATGAGTCTATTAGAAAAATTGGCACCGTAGTATTATATATACATAACTTTGTTTATGTGTGTGATTTCAGACACCTTTTCAACAAACTTCACCACTTCAAATGGCTGCAATTGGAAATCCTTTCGTAAGTACACCATTCTGTGCACATATTTATTAAATTGTTGATTAATATTATAATATAGATCGTTCTTCAAAAAAGTTATAATAATAATAATAATAATAATAATGATTATATATATAACTTTATCTCTGTGTCTGGTTTCAGACACCAGGTCATGAAGGCGAATACACTCCACCATTTCCTGATATTGGAAATAATTACATGGTAAGAGCTTCTTTAGCATGTTTAGTTTTTTTTGTCAATTTTAGCAGTTACAAGACTCCTATTTCAGCATGTAAAAGTGCATCATTACAATATTTAGCTATCTCGATATAGAGTGGGAGATATGTTTCTCTATATAATGTAAAAGCTTTATTTTAAACAATTTCATGTAATTTATATTAACAAGACATAAATTAACCTATAATATATGGATATTTTCAAATTTCACGCTCGATAATACGGTAGATAAAAATATCATAAAAATCAAAATATATTCTTTCAATATCAATAGTTTTCGGTTACCATTCGTGCATTATTACACACACATATATATATATATATATATATAGTATATGATATGTTCATAGATCGAGTTTAACGGAACAGCATGAAAAGGGTTGTTTGCATTACTCATTAGATGATGGTGGCTACGTTATATACAAACATGCAGTGAACTCGGAGTTCACTGATATCATATCATTCTCTTTGTAGGATCACGGTGAGCAGAATCCACATTTCCTTTATTAAAGTTTTTTTTTTCTTTAATAAAGGGTTGGTACGGTAGCCCTCGAGCCTTCATTAATAAAACTATCGAATGCAATTTTAGAAGGAGAGGGCGTGGGACCTAAACCTCTGATTAGAATATTTTCTACAAAGTACATGTATTTTAAGAATCACATGCTAGCAAAAAGTAGATGACGACTCTATTTTCTTTGTCACAACTATGACATGATGAAAATAACACTATATACGTAACACGATTACATATCTTAATGTCTAGTAATACAGTTTTCTTACTATATATAATAAGTACCAACGTAAAATATATTTAATGACTTGTGATCGAAAATATATAGGCAACAATAGAAATGTAACTAGATATGAACTTATGATTGGTTTAAAAGTATCTGCCTTTGGTTTCGAGACTCCCTCAAAAATGTGAATCAAGGCAGAAAGCTCTTTAAAGGGAGTCTCAAAACAACCACAATTATGATTGGGTAGCAAAAACCATTATATTGTTGAAACTAATACAATGCAACTCAATCACCTGATTGCCTCACCTTACACATCCCAAATGAAACATCTAAAACTACCTGGAGTGCCATATCCTCATCTAAATCAAATCAAATCAAATGTGCTACCTCACATGATTCATTATTGTAACGACACTGTTCACATAATTAAGCAATGCCACAAAAGGAATAAGATTTGGATACATTTGGAGAGGATGAAAGATATTTTGGAACACACTGAACCGGAAGATATTTGACGTTTTTGGTAACGAGGTTATAACAGACAATGGATCCGTTGTGTCCAACCGTAAAAATTTGGTTGTGCAAATATCGGTTGAGGCCATCTACATTTAAACTGCTCCTCTTCAAAACTCAAGTATTTTGTCCAAGCACCTTTGGCATCGCCGCAAACATCCGTTACCCACATATCAAGTTTTGAGCGCTTCCGCAAAATGCAATAGACCCATTCCACACTGTAAGATTCAATTCAAGGTCACAACAGGCAGATTCCAGTATTACCTGATATCCATCTCCAGATGGTAACAGAATATCATGAAAAACCTCATCACTAGTATCAAACGAAATGATCACTTGCCCTTATGCATTCTTCCTCGTCCCGGTGTGTCTCATAGTCATTGAAGAATTCCTTTTGTTGCTCATATCCCAACCAATATATAACACATTCCCTTGAACTATAGCTGAAAAGTATCTGGCCAAAGGTAAGTAGTTTCCCTTTCCAAAGAAAAAGTCTTGATCTCTCTCCAAGTATTAGTTTGCATGGAGTACACTACTGCTTTCGGAGGACAAATAATCACATGCCCGCCATCATATAATTCTAGATCATAATATTTTGGATCACCATAATATTTGGACTTTGAAAATCCAATTAATGTCAATAACTTTGTGATCTTTAGATTTAGTATCATAGATTTTGAGAAGTAGACAATAACTTGGAAAGTATGGACATTCTTCCCTATGACTGCTGAGTGGTACCTTGGACCAATCTGTAAGGAATGGCTTATCGCCGGGAAGAGAAAGTGATTAGAGACGCCGCTAGAGTCCTACTCGGGTGGAAGCGCGTCGTCGTCGGAGCTGTCCAGTGGAGAACGGAGAGACGTCCGCACTTTAAGCCCAGTGCAGACGTCCTCTTTGAATCCGGACTGTGTATATATATATATATATATATATATGTTTGTATATTGGTGATATATGTCCCAATCATGTTTATTCGACCCAAAAACTGTATAGTTGTTGTGTGCATGCAGTCCAGCTTTAAGCTTAGATGAGGGTGAGACTTGTTCCTTACACTGTCTGGCTCCGAAAAGATAATATCGTCTAATATTTTATTATTTAATAAAAAAAACTTTAAGATTGGATCTCCTTCGAAAGTTCGAATGTTTAATTTATTTAGGATGGCCTTGCTTTTGGAGTATTGTTGAGTACGTAATTACGTGTTCTTCCTATCTCAATCTGTTTCTTTCTTCTTCTTCTTTTCGATTCGGAAAAACAAGATTCCATGCATATAAGATATAAAAATAAAAGGCAGGAAGGTCAAATAAGCAATCTAGCTAGCAATTGCTATATAAATATGTGAAAGTTTGATGAAATTTAGTCAAGCATGGCGGACCATTCTGGTACTAATTGACACATACTGTACGTACATACTCTTAGAAGAAAGGCGTGTAAATGTTTCGTATAGCTTAGTGCATACATATTTGGAGCAAGAATTAAGGATATATCGACGAACCCTAAAGTCAGATTTTGGACAGCAAGCCATGACTTATGTCTCACAATTCTTGAATCATGAATCATCAGCTGGCATGGGGATTATCTTTACCGGATTCTTATCTACTCCTTACTTTCAAGTTTTCAATTCACTATGCGTAAGGCTTACCTGCACATATTCTCCTAGTTGATCTTCTCGGTAATGGCTTTCAAAGCTATGCTCATTCTCTGTGCCTCTCTTCTCCTTATAACAACTCGGGTATTAATCTTTCGTTATATTCATTCTTCCTTTTATGATATTTGTCCGAGTTGTTTGATATATGTCGTCGATCATTTTCGTAGGTCTCATCCTATGATGAACACGAGCAAGTCCAGAAGAAGCTGGTAGGCATATACTAAAATTTCCCCCTACTCTCACGCTTATTTTCACCTATTCAATATGTTTGGATCAATATCCTCTGCTGTACATGTGTTGCGATCGAACAGGATCAAAGTGAACGCCGAAGTGTATTTAGTATGCCGCTATATCGGCGCATACCACTCGAACCGTCACCGGCACCGCTAAATCAGCCCGTTACTCCTCTACCAGGTTCGCCGTCGCCAGTCACCTGTACTCAAGCAACACCACCCGTCAGACGCCAGTACTATCAAAGTTTATTCAGCATGTCGCTATATCCGAACATTCCTGATGCGCCTGAACCATCATCGTCACCGCTCAGCCAGACCATTACTACTCCACCAGGGTCGCCGTTGCCAGTCACATGTGCACGAGCAACACCGCCAGCAACGTCGACGCCGCCCACTCCCATTGTGAAAACTAGCCGAGGTACGTACGAATCAAAATACCTAGCCTTCTCTACTTTTATGGATACAATTATTTTTGTTCTTCCAACTTGGTATAAATTTGTTGCAGATTGTGTGCCGTTGTGTGGAGCGAGGTGCAGAGTAGAAACAAATAAGAAGATATGCAGGAGAATGTGCATGAAGTGTTGTGACCGGTGCAAATGTGTTCCGCCGGGGCATTGTGGCACCAACATGGATAAGTGCGGCAAGTGCTACATTGATATGGAAGATCACGGCCATAAGTGTCCTTGATTATCAATTAACTAAGTATTTCTCATCACTACTTACTGATTAAGGCTATGTTGTCGATTGATCATTAATAAAAGTATACATATGAGACTTGATTGTGTATGAAATGATCAATCTGTATCTTGTTATGCGACTAAGAGTCCACTAATTGTTGTCAAGTGTCATTCAACTAATTGTTCCGGCCAGTACTGTATTTAAATTTCCAATTACAGTTTCTAAATTTAGTCCTTCATTTTCTTACTTCAACACACCAAAATTATTCAAAAAAGCAGTCTCGTTCACTCTGTTACTAGCTGACGATGAGGATTAAACAATTATCATTAGATAATGCTCATTTAAATCAAACGGTTACATCCAAATTAATGTAACCGTTGCATTTAAATGAGCCTAAATCTAATGACTGTTCTACAAATCCTATGATACAAATATTATGTCCTATGATACTCAAATTTAGTGTAGTAGATTGAGATCTATTGAGTTCATAATGGTAAAGGTAAAAACTAGAATAAGAAGCCACTTTCATTTCTCTCCCCATATGTAGGAGCAAAAGCCCCTCTTCAATCTCAACTTTCCTTCCTAAATTTCCTATCTTGACTAAAGCAAAAACCTCTCACTAATTCCTCCAGATCAGATATCAGGCCTTGACCCTTCCTAAAACACAACCCGACCCGGCCCACCCCTTCCTTCCTCTTCTGAACAGAAAAAAAAGAGCGCAAAAGAGTACCTACTCTACGGCCAAAGCCAAGAGCATCAAGAAATGGGAGGGAGAGCGGCAGAAGAGAGCAGCAGAAGCCGCAAGGTAGTGAACTTAAGCGTCAGAAGAAAACGGCTCAAGACGAAGGAGAAATGGCTCGTCGTCGTCGGCGTCGCTCTTCACGCCGTCTATATGCTCAGCATCTTCGACATCTACTTCAAGTCCCCCATCGTCCACGGCATGGATCTCGTCTCCCCTCGCTTCGCCGCCCCGGCCAAACGCCTCGTCTTGCTCGTCGGTACGTCGTCGTTTCGCTTCTTCTATTGTAGTAGTGGATTCTTGATCGGAATTTTGAACTGTTATTTGATTTAGCCGACGGTCTCCGAGCGGACAAGTTCTTCGAGTCCGACGCCGCCGGCAAGTTCAGAGCGCCGTTTCTGAGGAGCGTGATCAAGGAGCGAGGGCGGTGGGGAGTCTCGCATGCTCGGCCGCCGACGGAGTCGAGGCCGGGACACGTGGCGATCATCGCCGGGTTCTATGAGGATCCGAGTGCTGTGACGAAAGGTATGACCTGGATTTTAGGTCAGGTTTGTTGTTGGAGATGGCAATGCGGTTTTGATATGATGTAGGATTTGTTTTGCAGGGTGGAAAGCTAATCCTGTTGAATTTGATTCGGTGTTTAATCGGAGCCGGCATACATTTTCGTATGGCAGTCCGGATATAGTTCCGATTTTCTGTGCTCAGTTGCCTCATGCTACTTGGAATAGTTATTCTCCTGATTTTGAAGACTTTGCTACTGGTTTGATTTTGTACCTTTAGCTCATTGTGTTAATTTTCGAGTTATTTGCATTTGCAATTCAGTTCACTTAATAGTGTAGTTTACATTTTTGTTAATTACTGATCATTCGGTCTTCGAACAGTAGTAATGTTTAAAGTGAATACTAAAATGATGATATAGGTGTGATAGGAAGTGTAGGAATGATAGGAGGTTCTTGTTTCATACAGTTATTTATTAATTTAGATGTGTTAATGCAGATGCCTCCTTTCTGGACGAGTGGTCGTTTGATCAGTTTCAGGGCCTAATGAATAGGTCCAAAGAAGACCCAAAGTTGAAGGAGTTACTTTTACAGGATAATCTTGTAGTCTTTTTGCACCTGCTTGGTTGTGATTCGAATGGTCATGCACATCGGCCCTTTTCATCCATCTATCTCAATAATGTCGCGGTTGTCGACAGTATAGCTGAAAGGGTTTATAATCTTCTTGAAGATTACTACATGGACAATCGTACAGCATACATATTTACTGCTGATCATGGAATGCACGATAAAGGTTGAAACTTTAGCTTGAGTATTCTATTGCTTCATTGTTCTCCCCAACCTATTATTACTGTTGTTTTGATTCTGTATTAGCTATAACTTCTCTATCCCCAGAAAATAAATCTTCTTTGTGCTGATTTTCCCCCTCTTAACGATTCTCATGTGTTATAATTTTGTGCATAGGTAGCCATGGAGATGGACATCCTACAAACACTGATACTCCCCTTGTTGTTTGGGGAGCAGGTGTTAAACACCCAAAGCCTATTTCCAGCAGCAGCCATGGAGATGGACATTCTGATTGTGGTACTCGTTTTGTTGATGACCATATGCATGACACGCCAACGCCTAAAGAATGGGGCCTTCATGGCATTGAAAGGGTGGATGTCAATCAAGCTGATATCACACCTCTCATGGTATTAGAATTTATGTCCCTGATGTCATTTGTCCGTTTGAACTAACCTCAAGTTTTCTCACTCTTATCTGCTGATTTACTTTTCTGGCAGTCAACCCTTCTTGGATTGCCAGGTCCTGTTAACTCAGTTGGAAGTTTACCCCTTGATTACATAGACATGAATAAGGTTAGTCAATCTGTTCAAAGGACTTTTTCTATTTGTTGTAAAAGGGTTAAAAGTATTATCTCTTGTATCTTTCCCAACATTATTCTTGTATCTTTTATCAAGAATGAAAAAAATCAGTAAAAGTACATATCTTCAATTCCATTGTCCCACTGGTAGAGTAGTGTCCTGCTCTCTTTTTTCCCGTTCTTCCTTTGATTTGGGATACGTTCTGTTGATTAGATATACTCGTCCAACTAGATTATAATTGGGTAGCATACTGATAGATCATTATTAATTTTGTCTTGATCCAGACAGATGAAGTTGAAGCTGTTCTAGCCAATACAAAGCAAGTTCTCAATCAGTTTGTTCGGAAATCACGTATCCTTTTTTATATCTTTATTTAGATAACTGATGCGGATTGTAACAAGGCCTTGTTTACCGTAGCTGATACTACTGGGGATCTTTGAAAGGAGAGGAGGTGGTACTGAATTTTATTGATGTTGATTTTCTTGACAAACTTAGATACCAAGGAGGCAACCTCATTATTTTTCAAGCCTTTTAAACCACTGGCCCATTATTCATCCCTCTTGGATCAAATTGAGGATCAAATATCTAATGGAGACTATGAAGCTGCAAGGAAACTATCTGAAAATCTGCGAGACTTGGCACTACAAGGACTTCATTATTTTCAAACTTATGATTGGCTGATGCTCATGACTGTAATTATTCTTGGGTATATTGGTTGGATGACCTATATTGTTCTCCATGTGCTGCAATCATACACGTCATTGGCAGGTGATATATTGATAAAGGAGCAAGCAGATCACCAGACAGATAATACCAGAAAAGTAATGTTTGTGTAAGCTTGATCTTGCATAGCCATTAATTACATTATCAATTGAAGTTCACAGAAAAAGAGGGATACATTTTCCATAAGAAAAAGAGAGGCCAAATTCAGGAATATTTTGCAAAAGAAAAAGAGAGGCCAAGTTTTAAATTCTCTAAATATAAAATTTAACTAAAATATCTTTATTAATTTTTGGCAGGTACAACTTTCTGGATGCTTGTTTCTGGGACTTCTCAGCATGATACTGTTCATTGAGCAGTCTCCTCCTCTTTACCATGCATACACAACAATGACAGTATTTTTGTGGACACAAATATCTAGTGAATATCGGTTCATTAAAGCATTATGGAGACAGTTATCTGGGAGGAAAATCAACTACTTCACAAAAGTTCTAGCCGCTTGTGCTGTCGCAGTATTTATACTTGAATATCTGGTATTGAAATCAAACTTATTTATCATCCGGCCACAAAACCCGGTAATTTGGTATTTTGAACTCTGAACAGTGTACGTTGGTATATTCTGTAGGTGAATAGCTTCACTGAGAGGAAGCTCTACACCTGGTGTTTTCTGACTGTGGGAGCCATAGCCTTTATTTATCTTTTCAAGTCAATTCCATGGAGATCTGGGATTCCTTTCTTTGTTTGTGGTGCATGCTGGTTCTTATCTGTATTTACTTTGATGCCAGCAGAAATTCCGGATAATAATTATCTTGTGTAAGTGGACTCTTGTGGAATGTTTATTTATCAATGTATGTGCTTGTGACAGTTTAGTTTTCAATAAGTTGCGGACGTATTATCTGACAAAGAATTAAAGTTGTTTGCACAATCTTGGATTCAAACAATGTTGTTCTCATATCAGCTTACGGATAAAATCAGTAACTAGTCAATAAGATTTTGAGCCTGTTATGATAAATAGACAGTTTTACTGTATTAACTATCTTGAGTTTGATGTCTATTAGTAGCATTTGGGTTGGCCATAACAATTATGTCTGTGTTTGTGCAATATCATGTCTACAGGATATGGAGTGGGGTTATGATTATTATGGTTGGAGCAGCTGGTAGGTTTCTGGATCAGCATACTGAGGGAAACAAGTTTTGGCTCAGTATCTGTAATAGTGACGCAAAGAAACCCAAGTTCCCCATGCTCTTTCAATTACAGGTGCTTCACTTGTCTCAGCTCTCTATTGGTATGATCTTATGTTTGATGTGACTCCACAGATCTAAAGTCGTTTTTCTTTCTCTTGGATATTTGTGAATTAGGCTCTTCTGGTTGGATTATCATCTGTGATGGTGTCAATTTCAACATCTCATAGAACACAGAACCAAGAACTGCATGTCTGGCACCAGTTTATAAATTGGTCCATTGCTGGTATGCTCTTAGACTAGCATTTTAGCATTTTAGGTTATAGTTTTGGGCAGTAGCATACATCCAACATCTAATTTTTGTTATGTTTCTCCTTTTCATTTCTTTTGCTCTACAATTTTTGTTGTTTTTTTTTGTTTTTCAAATTTATCTTATTATATTTGTTTTATCTGTTCTGTATGGTCAGTAAACTGATTGATAATATTTCAATGCCCGAGTAACGTTAGAATTGAATTCCACATATGGTACTTATCTATTATTTTGTCTTGTCATAGGTCCCTCGATGGTACTTCCATTATTTTCAGCAAATGGTCTCTTGTCCCGGCTTACGTCCATATTTCTTGGCTTTGCACCCACATTCCTTCTATTATCTATCGGGTAAAGGCAAATTATGTGTCACCTCTTATTTTTGTCTTTAGCAGCTTTGTGATATGCATGAAATTAGGATGGATTTTCTAATATCTTTGTTCATTTAAAAAAATTATGCAGATATGAAGCTGTGTTCTATAGTGCTTTTGCTCTCGTACTCATGGCTTGGATACTATTTGAAAACACACTTATTTACTCTAGTAAGGTGAAAAGGTTGTCAAGTTCCTTTAACAATATGGAGGATAATTCCCTAGTTGATGGCAGATACTTGCAGCTGTCTGACGTGAGAATTCCTTTAACATTTGTAAGTGCTTTGTTTTCTTAAATTATATCATCATGCATTTTAAATATTTTTTCTGCTATGCTATTCCAAATGAAGTTTTGGAGACCTTTACAAGACTAGCACACAATATTTTATAAATTCAGATATGCTTTATGTATGACTTTCTGTATTAGTGATCTTGGCTATTAGTTATGCGTCCATCTGTGACCTTCCTTACCTATGAAATAAGTCTTGTAAGATTTTCTGAAGCAGCAATATAATTGAGAAAACTGTGAATTAGAAAAATTAAAGTTTGTAGCCACCTATCAATTATGTTTAGCATGGTCTTTTGTTTTAATTTGTGCAAATAAATTTAGCTAGTACTACTCTTGCTGAAGGAATCATAGAAAACAATTCAAACTCATTGCACTGATGACTGACCTCAAACATTTCACTAGAAGTATGGGGGTGTTTATAAGAGAATGTATTCCTTGCCTAGTGTTTTTCATACTTATTACTGGTCATGACGTGATGCTAATGGAGTTTATGTCTTTAGCTGGTCTTATTTAATGTTGCCTTCTTCGGAACGGGAAATTTTGCAAGTATCGCAAGTTTTGAAATCTCATCAGTCTATCGATTCATTACTGTCTTCAGCGTAAGTGATGGTTGAATTTTGGTTGAATCCAGAATATTTGCAGAGTTTTGCTACTTTGCTAATGTTGCTTTCTCTTATTGCAGCCCTTTCTTATGGCAGCATTACTCATCTTCAAGCTATTCATTCCATTTCTGCTTGTCATGTGAGTACAATCACAATTGTGTGTCTCATTGGTGTTTATGACTGATTATAGCATTGTGCCATAAGAAAATTTTACCAAGTTATAAATTGTTATAGATTGTACTAATGTCTTCTCATGGCTTGAGCTGCCCTGTTATCATATGTTTTGTGGCTACATTGTTATGGTGTGAGGAAGTTGAGTTGAATTTCTATGAATGAAAATATAACCTTTTCTTTGGTGGATTGAAATGCAGATGTGTATTCAGTGCAATAACTAAGCTGAATCGACTTCCACGATTGGGATGCTATTTCCTCGTTATATTGTTTTCAGATGTTATGACTATGCATTTCTTCTTCCTGGTATGTTTACCAACTCATTCTTCGAATAAAATTATGCCGTCTCATAACTGATAAAGATACTAGTTTGGTAGCTATAAATGTGTGTCCAGACTGCATTTCTATACATAATGTACATGAAACCTTGTATTCTTACCGACTTTACTGACTATTTTTGATCGGTAACAGGTCCAGAATACAGGAAGTTGGATGGAAATTGGTAACAGCATCAGCCATTTTGGAATAGTGAGTGCTCAAGTTGTCTTTGTTCTGCTGCTTTTCGCTCTCACAAACGTATACACAAAGGATATCCACATTGGTTCTGTGGAAGGTTCCTCTCGTAAAGCAATGTAAGGCGATGCTGGATTAGGATGTTGCGCTCATCAGTTTTCCTCAAAGCTGAGCTTTATGTTCGAAGCAGTCCTGCTACAGCTGACAGCTCTTACAGCAGCTTCTTATTTCTTCTGATATTTGGCGATTGCTTTGCTAACTGTGAGATTCATAGCAAGGGGATTTTCCAAGTATTCCCCAGAGGTTGTACAAAATCGACGTTAACTTTGTCACACCTTTTAATACAAGTTGATTAATTAGTTTAACCAGTTATATTCTCTATAGATCATTGATCAATCTGTAATTAAATTAGATTATGGCCGGGAAAATGTAGCTTAAGAACCGAAACCACCAGGAAAATATAGTCCGGGACATAATTACTCCAGTGATTTGCGTATGAACATGCAAAGACTACGAGGACTGCGTATGAACATGCAAAGACTACGAGGACTGCAACACGTTAAGTTAAAAGGGAAAGAGATGAGGCATCTTGTATCTAGCTAAAGGTCTTCCTATTTTGCTTTAATGAAGTTGCTCGGTTTGAGACA
The DNA here is from genome assembly GCA_010134655.1 of Fragaria nilgerrensis. Classification (NCBI taxonomy): domain Eukaryota; kingdom Viridiplantae; phylum Streptophyta; class Magnoliopsida; order Rosales; family Rosaceae; genus Fragaria; species Fragaria nilgerrensis. The sequence goes on along the minus strand of CM020982.1, from coordinate 48,148,076 downwards.
CCAAATGATAGAGAAGACTTGTTGATGTTGACGTGCTTGACGAAGACTTAGTTTTCTAGTTTTTGGACAGGAAGAGGTTTTTATATGCTTATCGATAAGTTTCCTGGGGATTGCTGGTTTTCCCTGTTGGGAAATTAATTAAGATAAAGGTGAATGATCTCACTGACTACATATATACGATCATTGTTGTTTCTCTAAGCATATACCAGAAAGCTTGAAGATGGTCAGCCAAAACAAGTATGTAGTCTCTTCCTAAGATTTTTATTCTCTCTTTTTTCCTTGTTATTTGCCAAGCTTGTTTTTATGATTGTAAGTTCACCATGTCTGAGTGTCATTTTCAGAAATGTATCTATTCTTTGCTGGGTTCTGTTATTTTGTTTATTCTTCCCATTTTTACTCTGGGTTTGATTTTTGTTCCTGATGATGTTAGGTTTAGCAGCGGCTTAGAATCGGGGAATTTTGTGCTGAACTCTGATCCGGTAAACCGGGCATGGTGTGCGGTTGAGCAACAAAGACAGATTAATCCAAATGCAGAGCCATCCTTGTACAATGAAATAATCCAACCAGAAAATCAGATCATCATAGCTTTTGGCACTCCACCTAGCTCTCTTGAGGGACAAGAAGGCTTGGTTTCGTCAAAATATGGTCACTTTGAGTTTTTGTGCAACAAAAGCAATCCAGTCTTCTACATCAATGAAGCAGCAATCAAACTATTTGAGTCGCATTATAATGACCTCCTCCTCCTGAAAAATAAGGTTGGTTGTAAGAAGCTAAACATTTTGTCATCTTAGTTAGTTTCACAAGTATTTTTAAAACATAAGATTGACATAACATGCTTGTCTCTTGTTCTGCTTCATTATCATTCTGACGAGTAAATAACATTTTACATTGTTTCAGCTGGTAGAGAATAGCAAGAGCGAAACCCCACCATTGATAATCATCACTGGACAATATGTGGGAGGCATTGTGGCTACACTCTTCACCTTATGGTTGCTAGAAGGCTTCAACGTGCTCAAAACCAAACGCCCTCTTTGCGTTACTTTCGGTTCTCCCTTTGTTGGTGATGAACACCTTCGAAAATGTGTGTTAGAATTCTCGACTTGGAAATCTTGTTTCTTGCATGTAGTCTCTGACCAAGATCATACACCTAAACTCTTTATGTCTCGAAATACATTTGGTGCTTATAAGCCATTTGGGACTTTCTTATTATGCTCGACCTCGGGTAGTGCTAGCTCTGAGGACCCGGATTTCATTTCAGAACAATTCGTGACAGCCAATTCTCTTAGTGCTCAAACTCAAGATCCTAATTTGGGGTTCCCTTATGGACATATTTTGGAGGATCTCAAGCGCAAGGCATTATGTAATGTTTACAAGTCCATTGGAGGGGAAAGAGATCCACTTGAAGCTAGCATAGTCACACAACTCCTAGCTGTCGGAGTAGTCTCACAGGTAACAAATGATCTCACCGAAAAATGAGGAAATTATCATTATTCTGTGCATTTCTATATTTGTTGTGAAGTGTGGAAAAAGAAAAAATCAAACTAATTTATGATAAGAGTATGGTATCATTTTTCCATACTTTTTATTTAACTTATTACCAAAATGTTATCATTGCAACAGCAACAGTCCCCTGATACTGACAATCTGGTTGGGAAGATGAAAAAACATGAAACAAAGTTGTTAATTCAGAAGATGAAGAACTCGGACAACGACAAGAGACTGAATGACATGAAAATTTGCATGGCCAACTTGGAGTGGTACAAGAAGGACTCCAAACAGAAAAATATTGGATACTATGACAGGTACAGAGAGAAGGGCAATGAACCTGACATCAATGTTAATGGGTATAAGAAGAAGCTCATGAATTACTGGGAGGACTCTGTCACAGAAGTAGAGAACAAGCCCCAGATGGAAGGAGCGCATTTTCGGGTTCGTTGGCTATGGGGAGGCACAAACTACAGAAGGATGGTTGAGCCACTTCACATAGCAGACTACTACAAGGATGGTGGAAAGAACTACATATCTGATGGGAAAAGGCCTAAACATTTCATACTGTTGGAGGAATGGTTGAAGAAAAAAGACAAACCTCAAGAAGTCCCAAGCAAAGCGAAAAGAGAGTCAGTGGGGGCTAGTTTGAATGAGGATTCTTGTTTTTGGGCGCATGTTGAAGAAGCTCGCATCCTATGCACTCTGGTGAAGAATGGATCAGTTGAAGAGAAAGAACCTGCACTGCAAGAATTGAAAATTTTCGAGGCGTATGTGTATGGTTCCCTTAAGAATTATGCATTGTCTCCGGAAATTTTCTTGGAGAAGAGCAGCTTCATGCAGTGGTTGACGGAGTACAAAGGAGTTGTTGAGCAATCCTACTCCTCCTTGCTGCTGGACTTCATGAAAGATCGCAATGATCAGGCGTACAAGAATGGGACGTTCATCTTTCCATGGTCCAAAAATTGAGTTCTATGCCAATAAACATAAGATTTATCTAGTGTGGTGCTTTTTCTTTATTGTAACATTTTCTGTGCTTGGTGTTTCTTCCACGTAGTTTGCTTTGTGTATGCAAAAATAAAGTTCAATGATGAGTTCAATCTTGATTAAGCCTCTTCCTTGTTGATAGTTTGTGGCATAAACATGGATCCATTAATTGGGATTGAATGCTTACTTAGTGAAAATGTAGCTGTATTTAATTCATGTCCAGATCCGCAGGAATGAACTGCATGTTAGCTTAGAGATGGGCAGCACCATCAGCAATTAGGAATGTAGGTAAACGTAGGAACAAACCTAGCTTATATGGAACCAGCTGCTTTACATATGCATCTGCAATTCTCTAGAGCAACCGATCTCATCCCGACTCTCAAGGTTATCTAGGTACTCGAAATAGCCACTTCAAACTGGCATTATCATACACTAGCAATTGGAATTCTCCTACGTCCTACCACAGATAGCAATGTTTAATGCACTTTGATTACTGTATATCTTCATACTTGCATTCTTCCCGGTTTTTACTTGATCATAAAAAGTAGGCTAATATGACCAGAAACTTATAAAGTACTTCGAAAACAATAGAAAGCAGGAAGAGAATCATGGAAAATTCTAGTGTGCCGAAGGGCATGCTATATCTATCCTACTAGAAGCCAGAATAGATGATGTCACATAGTGTTTTCCTAATAACTACAACCAGGAACCTTTCCATCAGGTTTCATCCTTAGTAAATATATTTTTTACGTTTATTATATATTTTAAATTTAACGGAGCATGGTGGGTCTATAAGTTTGAATTTATTTATTTATCATAAAAAAATATATAAATCTATCATTTATGCTCAAAGGTAAACAATTAATTTTTCATTATTAAAGAATATATTGCTACTAGATTAGAGTATTTAGCAGAAGCTAAATAATCATATAAAAAATTGCAAGAAGAGAAAGAAAAATTTAAGAAACTAAAAGAAAGAAGAGATAAGCTTCCTAGAAGTATCAAAAATTACTAGGATATTATTTTTCAGTTACAGAGAAGGATATACGAATCAAGAGAAGAAATTGAAGTTCTTCAAGAAACTTTTGAACAAGACCAAAAACCTCTTGATATTTTGAGCATCGGTTAGATCCGCCATAGTTGGTATCAGAGCCTGCTTGGCTCAAAAGCAGGTGAGAGAAAAGGCTTATGCCGCAGAGTTGGCTTTTCTTGACTAACAAGAGAGAATCCAAACTTAAAAAGTGTCAGTCTTTTTGTACTACAAAAAGAACTGATAAGTGAGAAGTGTGCTTTCATACAAGGCATATTCAAGAAAATCAATACTCCATTGAATATGTTTGTAGAGTATTAAATACTCTATATGACGAACATATTCATCTCCAAAGAGAGATCGGAGTAGAAGAGCTTGATCCATCAAGACCAAGCTTAATCGAGTTTTTAGATCATTTATCTAAAGATAAGACCTCTGAAAAGGTTACAGATCAACTCGACAGATTTAATCTAAGGATCAATTAATCAACTTGAAGAAATAAATTCAAAAATTGCTAGGCTTGAAATCAAGCTAGATTATCTCAAGGAAAAGCAATATCTAATAGATATTGAAAGGAAATTAGTTCGAACTGAAAATCTTGCAAACAATATTCACCAGCAAGCAGTAGAACTAAGAGATACTCAAGAAAACATGAAAAAGCTTTAGAAACTCTAATATCCAGAATAGGATGAATCAAAGAGTAGATCTAAAAATAAAACAAGAAGATGTCAAAGCTATTGGCTTTTATCGTCCTACTGAGAAACTTGCTGAAAATGTGGAAGCAATAATTCATCAGCAGAATTATAATATCGTTTATCTCCAAGAGATAAGTATCGACCTTGAAATACAATTTCAAGAGTTACATAACAAAATCTCCGGTCTACAAAAAATGGTAGAAAAGATGAAGGAAGGAGAAAAGTACGAAATAATTGATGAAGAAACACTAGCTCAAAATGTGGCCAGTAAAATCATCATACCTCCAGTATCCTCACCAACAGGAGAAAGTAAGCTAAGGTTTAGTGAACCAAAGCTACTTGAATGGAAATCTTCAAAAGTATCAAAGTCTTCAACAAAGAGCGATATGAAGATGCTTAGTAGAATTCTCAGTAAAAAGAATACTGTTCCGGTACAATTAATAAACGCTCAAGAATTTGAGTATAATGAAATCAAATCTAGTGTGCGAGAAGCATTTGCTCCTAGATTTAAATTCAATGAGATCTATATATAAGAAAAGATCTTTTATCATGGACTCTCACAAATTCAAGATACTTGAATTAATTGTGCCAGCCACAGGTGGAGAAACATATATTAGGCTAATAACTCCTAAAGAGGTAAGTGAAGCCTTCCAGAGAAAATATTCCTACATGCATATTGGAGCAGTCCAAATGGGAATAAAACTCTTAGCCAGGGATGGTATTGACTGTTCTGTTCTATGTGTCTTACAAAACGATAGAATAACAGATTTTAAGAAAAGTCTGTTAGGAACAGTAGAAGCTTCTTTGTGCAGCATATTTCAATATGTTTTCAAATTTCACAACACATCTCAGAGATGCTGCTTACTGTCTAAGACTTAGAATCAAGACGGATGAGATTTCTATGAAAAAAGGAATGATGAAACTTGCAATAGATTATAGAAACTATTATAAGTTGATGAACTCAAATGTAACTCATAATACCAGGTTTATAAACAGCCTTGTGATTACTACATCTGTTCTCACCAACCCAAAAAATAATGCTCAGGAAAAACATGACACAAAATGGCATGAAGTAACGTTCCCAAGAGAATGAAATTTAACTCCTCCTGTTAAACAGTTTGAAAGTACCAATGCTTCAGTCTATGAAGATATGAGGGGAAATATAAGCTTACAATTTCATAGGTATTCATTTGCTAATTATGAAGAAGCTAGTTCTTCTAGAACTAAGTCAATCTTTCATGAAGAAGCATTCGAAGAAGAAGATAATAAAAGATATGAAAATGCTTAGAGCAGAAGAATTAAAAGGATTGTATGCTCAAGCTGAAACTTGTGAATTCATAGAAGAATTGGAAGAAATCGTAACTAAGATTTCTCAAATTCAACTTGGAAAAAATAAGAGGAAAATTCTTCCTTATCAAGCAGCAAAAGAGGAGCCGACATGCTCGTCTTCTATGGAAACAGATGGAGAAAGGCAAGCTCCTCCAGAAAGCGGTCATACCATAGTTCAAAATATTACTAACAATCCAACTAAGATCATTCGAGAAAAGAATATCAAAACTACTACTACACTATTGGAGACATTGAAAATGACGATCTCGTCAGAACATATTACAGAAAGTTGCCAGAACCCTGGAATGACGCGGTAGCACAATCTTTAGAAGAAAACCCTCTTCAGTACTTTACTGTAGGAGGAATAGCAGAGAGAATTAGAGATCTCCTAAGAAAACAATGCACAGAGAACAGGAAATCCAAAACTGCCAAGAAGCAACTCAGAGGAGTTGAGAATATGTGTCCGAAGATATTGGATACTCCAACACAATGGGGATGTCATATTCCTAAAGAAAGAAAATACAGAAGGAAGTTCTCTGGCACCAAGCATGATAAAAAATTCGCTTCTAAAAAGAAGTATAAGTTCAGGAAAAAACCTGAATATAAGAAAGAACAATCATCTCAAACTTCTCCTAGAAAGAGGTTCTTCAAAAGAAAGAAAACAAATTCTTCTTCTAGAGAAGTAAAGAAGTGTAGATGTTGGCTTTGCAATGCAGAAGGACATTATGCAAATGAGTGTTCTAAAAAAGATAAGAGATCTTCTAAAGCCTTAATTGTTGAATACGATGAAACAATAGAGTATGCTAATCTAAAAGGCTTTGAAGTCGCATATTCTGATGAAGAGAATGAATCAATATATTCTCTTGAGTTCCCATCAAAAAGCGAGACAAAAAATACTTCAGAAAGTGAAGAAGAAGAAGATATAAGATATCGTCCTATATTTTTATTACAGATACAAAATTGGAAGGAGGAAGCCTATGATATTATCAGTACCTTCCATCCCAATTCGAGAAATTTTAATTGTGACTATTGTAAATGCGATGATAATAATACAGTTCTCATGTACTGTGAAAGTACAGAAAAAACTTATCATCGAAAGTACAGAAAAACCATGGATAATGAAGCACATATCTTGGTAGAAGAGGAATATAATATATCCCACAAAAGGGAACAAGAGAAAAATCTTGAAAAAGATATAAAAACGATGAAGTTTATAACTTTATTAAGTCAGAACAAGGAAATAAAAGAGTCTCTTGATTCTCTTAATTCCACAACTGTTGTGACAAGTACCAATCCAATAATTGGTATCAGTTCGCCTGTCTCCGTAACTACTGAAAGAAAGGTCAACCCTTTCACAGAAGTACTTGATGCTCCTAGCCAGCAAGAAAGAGTAATGCCAGTCCAAACTAGCATATAGTAATTATATTACTATAGGATTGAAGTTTCCCAACTACAAGAAGTATCATCTCCATGTATTTGTAGATACTGGTTCAGGGTACTCTCTTGCGCGCTAAGAGACATTCAATTCCTAAAGAATATTGGGAAAAATCTCTAAGAAAAGTTAGTGGAATTGCGATGGAGGAAAATAAAATAATTATGGATACAATGACTAGAAATGTTAAGGTTTCCTTAGGAGGAGGAAATTTTATCATCAAAATTCTCTGGCAATGCGAAGGCCAGACAACTGATTTGTTGATTGGAAATGACTTCCTTCTTCAACAAACAGTAATTCAAACTCCAGAAATGATTGGGTTTGAAAAAAATAAAAGATTCTATTGGGAATCCCGATTAACAGACGCGGTGAGCGTTACAAGTAAATGATTTACAGACCAATATCAGAAGTCGCCAACGAAGAGTGGTGATTATAAGCCATTTTAAAACTAGTTTTGTTGCTCCAAGAGCAGCTTAAATGTCATAATGAGATATTGATAAATGAAACAACAAGTTCAGAAGACTCTGAATTAGAGGAAAATTCTGAATATCAGATGTCTGACAATGAGAGTTCTGATGGAGAAAAAGAATATATCAGAGAGCACAATTTAAAAGTATATATGAAGAAAGTAGAGCAAAAGAAAATACCAACTCTCACAGAAATAGAAAATTTGCTCAGACCAGTATTCAGTGAAGACCCTCAGTTGTATTGGGACAGAGACCCAATATATTGTCAACTAAAAATGCATGACGCAAATGTTATTTGCCATGTTAAGGCCATCCCTCACTATATGGAATAAGATAGGAAAGAGATGGAAAATCAGATCCAAGAACTTCTTGAAAAGAAGTTAGTCAGGCCTTCAAACAGTCCTCATCATGCTCCAGCATTCTTGGTAAGAAATCATGCAGAACAATTAAGAGGAAAAGCCAGAATGGTAATTGATTACAGAGATGTTAATAAGAAGACCGTTAAAGACGGTTATCAAATAGCTCAGGTGAGAATTCTCATCAATAGGCTTAAAGGAGTAAAGATCTTCTCTAAGTTTGATGCAAAATCAGGCTTTTGGCAAGTCAAAATGCATCCTAATTCTATCGCTCTAACAGCCTTTGGAACTCCTCAAGGACATTATGAATGGTTAGTTATGTCATTTGGTCTTAAGCAAGCTCCGTCTATTTTCTAAAGGAAAATGAATAATATTTTCAAGCCCTACTCAGATTTTTGCATAGTGTATATTGATGACATTCTTGTCTTCTCTAGAACTATGAACGAGCATCTAAAACACCTAGAACAGGTGTATAAACTTATTGTCCAGAAAAGAATTATTCTTGGACAAAAGAAAATACACCTTATAAAATGTGAAATTGATTTCCTTGGTATTCATGTTAAAGATGGAGAGATTCGTCTCTAAGATCACATTGTAGCCAATTTCCAGACAATATCCCAGATGCAAAATCTTTACAAAGATTTTTGGAAGTTGTTAATTTTGCGAGAGACTTTATTTTTCAAGTCAGTGGTCTCACTGCACTTCTCTCTCCCAAAACAAGTTCTAAAAAGAAATGGTCTTTCACGGAAGATGACAGTAATACTGTTAGAAAAATTAAAGAACTAACAAAAAACCTTCATCCTTTACAGTTACCTGAAGAAGGAGATTTGATCATTCTGTAAACTGATGTAAATGATTATTATTGAGCAGGAGTTGTTTTAGCTGTTGCTTCAGATACAAATCATGAAAAGATTTATAAATTTCTATCAGGAAAGTTTAATGCAGCAGAGTTAAACTATTCTACTAGAGACAAGAAAGTGCTTGCCTTAATTAAAAGTATTAAGGGTGTTGAAGCATTCTTAGGAAATATATTTGTAGCAAGAACTTATAAGAAAAGAGTTAAAAATTTCAAAAACTACAAATTAACAGTTGCTGCGGATAGAGGAAGAGTCCTGAGATGACAAATGTTTTTAACTCAATATGAATATGACGTTGAAATGGTTGCAGGTGACAAAAACTATTTGCCTGACGCTCGTACGAGAGAAATGGCGATGCTTGAAAGAGAAGGTCGAAATCCTAGAAGCAGGAAACCAGAATTAGAGGAAAAGAAGCCATGGGAAAGATACAAGAGCAGTAATAAAATGACCAGGTTATCAATATATTGTTTCCTATGGAGCTGCTGAGACAAGCCGTCCTTCAGAAATGATTAAGCCAAATCTTTCAAAGAAAGAGGCAGGTCAATCTGTTAATACTGATGAAGAACTTGCAAATGAGTTTTTGCTGTGTCCCAAAGGATCAGCCGCAACTGATCGGTCTCAGGGGAAAAGACCGGCTAGCTCATCTCAAACGGCAGACGGTAAAGGCATATCAAATCCGTTTATGGCTGCTGCTTTGCCAAAAAGCAGAAGAGACCCTTTTAGGGCAAATAAGCTACCTTTAGTTACTGGAAAAAAAGGTCATTCATGATTAGTCTTTGAAGATCTTTCAGAAACCAGTATTCAGGACATAAAGACTATTGACCTTTAAGCAGAAGATTGTTATTGATAATATTCTGCATGCGTTCTATGAAGAAAATGAAGCTCACTTGTTCAGACACTTAAAGCCTTAACAGAAGAATTGTATGGATTCCATACTAAGGACAAAGGTGTTCAAGCAGAAAATCAAATGGGAAATTCTAAAGCTATCTACCTTGAAAATCCTGAAAGTGCTAAGATCCCAATTCTAGCGCTAAAAGAATCTGAATGGTATAGCTTTCATAACCTCTTAGGTGAAGGAAAAAATGTTCTTCCAGGAACATTATCTATAGTCCCTGGCCCATATTATGGGAGATATTTAGTGGATGTTCAAGCAGATCACCCTTAGAAACACAAGCTATGGCTTGTAGAAAATGGTTTTGTTCATAATCTATGGACAAAAACCAATGAAGATTTGAAGGGTTTTCCTAAAATAATATCTGAAGCAGTCAAGAATATTAGACCAGATGGATGTATCCTAAGGTTAAAGTTCATTTCTACTCCTCCATAATGGATAGTGGTAGATGATCAGATAAATTATATCTCTCTATATCATCATGTCAAATTAATCCAAAGTCTGTTGCATGTGGCAATGGTAGACCAAATCAAAGCATCTCATGGATGAAGGCTATGACTATAGCTACTATCAAAGAAATAGTTTTAAGAGACTATGATTCAAGTCTTTTAGCAAGTGGAGAAAAAATAATGGTCACTTGTTATAATTATCCTCCACTAGAGAAATGTGATTTTTTCATAGTTCTTATGAGGAATGAAGTTGATTGCACTCTGGCCACCACTACATGGTTAGAGAAAGTTGAGAAATATGAAAAGTATAAGATTTCTTATCATTTGATTCAGATCTCGATAATGAGGAAAATGATACTACACGAGATTGGGAATATAGCGGTCTCAACTCTTCAGCATGATATGAAGAAAGTCCAGAAGAATATCATAACATAGTAAATATGCTGGAGACATGAACGGTTGCCGACGCATCAAAACAAACAACTTCTCCTTTTTCAAAAAGAAGTAAGTGGCTGCCGACGAATAAGGACAGAAGACTTTACTTTTTAAAAAGTAAAGTTATCAAGATATGGATTCCTCTTGTCCTCCACTAAGTATAAGGTTGTTTTAATTTTAGCTTGGAGTCTGCTCCCTATATAAGGAGCCTTAGGCATCAGTAGAAGACATCGATCAGAAAAACTTGAGATAGAAGTTTGAAGTTCTCTCAACCTTTCTCAAGAAGTAAGATAGCCAGAATACAGACTTTGTAATATAGTAGTGTGAGAATAAGAGAGAGTGTATGCTGTAATCATCTGGCAGAGTGCCATATTTTCAATTTATAATCTCGTGGTAAAAAACCGGGTAAACAAGTTGCTATTAGGTCAATATTGGACCACTTGTTATATATATAATATATAATAATAGAAAAACATTAGGCTGGTCATACCGAACGGTACAGAGACATTTCAATTTGTATTGCTGGTCGTGGATGAGCACTAGAGCAGTAGTCCTTTATTTTATTTTATTTTATTAAGCCTATTAAGAGTGAGATTATTTACTAAAGATGATAAACAAAAAAGGGGGACAAACACCCACACCTCTCAAATAAAATAACAAATGTGAAATCGGAAATAAGGAAGTTTCAACCTATCACTGTCATAAAAGTGAACTAAAAAATCAACAAAATCCGGTAGTGTATCTCTTAAAGTCATATCACCAGAAGAATAGCCAAAACTTGCAAGACAGCAAAAGCATCAGCTACTTAATTTCCTTTCCCCCTGTACATGAGATGAGCAATAATATACATGAGGAATAGTGAAGGGTGAGTTGCACATGAATAATGCAACACCATTTACAAGCGCAAGTAAAATTACAGGACATTTGTCCATGTATTGGTGTCTTGGTGAAGTGCAAACACCTTGATCATGGGCGTCCTAATTTTTTGAAAATATTATATTTTTCCATTTTGTATAATGGACTTGCAGTAAAAACACCTTGATCCCGCCCATCTGGCTTGCCGTCGTGGCTTTGCTTTTGAGTTTTTGAACAATGGTCAATTTGGCTGTTTGCGTAGGAACGAGCCAAAGTTCCAAACTAGAGGCAGAGGGTATATTACCGGGGAAGTTCAATAGCATATCTCAGAAATGTAGACGTCCTCTTTCCCTCTTCTTCTTAGCAACAGGCAAACGTTTTCCAAGTACTTTTCTTGTCGTGTCTTTAGAGTTTAGACAAAAGACGAAGACTTAGTTTATTATTTTTGGGTCTGTAGACGAAGACTCGGTGAATTTCGAGCAAGTTCCTGGTTGGTGGGGAAGAAAAGTAGCAGAGCATTTGATCCCCTTTAAATGACAACCATCTGTTCTTCTTACAAATTGTAACTTACGATCCTTCTGTTTCAAGTAAATTGAAGAGAGGTGCTTGAAGATGACCAGCAACCAGTAAGTAGAGTCCACCTCATGTTCATCCCTGGTTTTTGTGATTCTGTTTTGTTTACTTGCGTTGACTTTGGTTCTTGATGATGCTAGATTCAGCAGCGGTTTGGAATCGGCGAACTTTGTCTTGACATCTGATCCGGTTCACCAGGCTTGGAACGCGATCGAGAAACAGAAACAGATCAATCCGAATGCAGAGCCATGTTTGTTCAATGAAATCCAACCAGAAAATCCTATCATCATAGCTTTTGGAACTCCACCTAGCTCTCTAAGTGGACAAGAAGCTTTGATTTCATCATCAAGCCTGAAAGAAGACAACTTTGCTCACTTTGAGTTTCTGTGCAACAAAACCAACCCAAATTTCTCCCTCAACCAAGCAGCAATCCAACTCTTTAAGTCACAATACCATGAGCTACTTCAGCTGAAAGAGAAGGTTAGTTGTAAGAAGCTAATAAGTAAATTAGTTATGATAATTAGATTTAATTAAGATTACACATGACTTGTTTGCACCTCTTCATTATCATTATCACTAGCTTAGCTTGTAACTTCTTATAATGTTTCAGCTGGTAGATAATAGCAAGAGCAAAACCCCTTCATTAGTAATCATCACTGGACAATCTGTGGGAGGTAGTGTGGCTACACTCTTCACACTGTGGCTGCTACAAGGCCTCAACTTGTCGAAAGTCAAACGCCCCCTTTGCGTTACTTTTGGTTCTCCTCTTGTTGGAGATGAACAACTCCGACAATGTGTGTTAAAGTTCTCAACATGGAAGTCTTGCTTCTTGCATACTGTCTCTAACCAAGACCCTACACCTCAACTATTTATATCGCGTAATCCTGGTGCTTACAAGCCATTTGGGACATTCCTACTATGCTCGGATTTAGGTTGTGCTTGTTTTGAGGATCCGGATATCATTTTGGAACAGTTGATGAAAACCAACTCGCAAAATCAAGAGTGCCATTATGGAAACATTTTGAGTGATCTCAAGTGCAAGGCATTGTGTAATTTTTCCAAGTCTATTGAAGCTAAATTAGATTCTTCACTTCAAGCAAGCCTTATCACACAACTTCAAGCAATTGGAGTTCTCTCGCAGGTAGCTAAATTTACACTTAATGATTATATGACTAAACAGTTTGCTGCTCGTTCCTCACATTATATCTAGGACCTTATATCTAAATTGAATCATTGCAACAGCAACAGCCAAGTAAGGAGATTGACAGTCTGATTGTAAGGATGAAGAAGCATGAAACAAAGTTATTAATTCAGAAGAAGAAGAACTCGGATTCGGACAAAAAGTTGAATGAAATGAAAGTTCACATGGCCTTTTTGGAGTGGTATAAGAAAGAATCCAGACAACCCAAAGTAGGAGGATATTATGACAAGTACAGAAACCAGGGCATATAAGCGACGTAAATGTTAATGAGTTTAAGAAAAAACTCATGAATTATTGGGAGGACTCTGTCACAGAAGTAGAGAACAAGCCCCAGTTAGAAGGGGCTCATTTTCGGGTTCGTTGGCTATGGGCAGGCACCAACTACAGAAGGATGGTTGAGCCACTTCACATTGCAGACTACTACAAGGATGGTGGAAAGAACTACATATCTGATGGGAAAAGGCCTAAACATTTCATACTGTTGGAAGAATGGTTGAAGAAAGTAGACAGACCTCAAGAAGTCCCAAGCAAATCGAAAAGAGAGTCAGTGGGATCTAGTTTGAACGAGGATTCTTGTTTTTGGGCACACGTTGAAGAAGCTCGCATGTTATGCAATCTGGTGAAGAACGGATCAATTGAAGAGAAAGAATGTGCATTGCAAGAATTGAAAAAGTTCGAGGACTATGTGCACGGTTCCCTTAAGAATTATGCATTGTCGCCGGAGATTTTCATAGAGAAGAGCAGCTTCATGCAGTGGTTGAAGGAGTACAAGGGAGTTGTTGAGCAACCCTACTCCTCTTTGCTGCTGGACTTCATGAAAGAGCGCAAGTACGAGTTATATAAGGAAGGGACGTTCACGTATCCATGATCCAAAATATGATGTGCTTGTTTGCCAATAAAACATAAAAATATGTAACATCTTGTGTGGTACTTCTGTTTTTCTTTTTCTGGTTGTTGTAATGCTTTCTGTATTTGGTGTTTGTTCTAGTTTGCTTTGTGTATGCAGAAATAAAGTTCAATTCTTGCATATGAGTTCCATCTTGATACTTTGCATCCATGAATTGGGATTGAAAGCTTAGTAAAGATGCAGCTGTATTCATATTCAGATCAGTAGGAATGAGCTGTTAGCCAAGAGATGGACAACGCCATCAGCAATAAGGAATATAGCTCAACATAGCCACATAGGAACAAACCCAGCTTATATGGGACCAGCTTTGCACATGCATCTACATTTCTCTCTACATCAAGATCAAGTCATCAACCCAACCTCTTCTAACTCTCTAATTTCACCACCCCGCCAAACTTTTTATAAGGCTCCGGATTATTGAAACTCTCGAAATTTGATGTGTTAGTTTGTAAACTGATCTCGATTCAAAGGAAGGAAAAAACTTCGCACTTTATGATTTCACTAATGGATACAAAGTGTAGAAAAGTTGAAACCATTCAAGCTTTGATCGACACTTTTGAGTTGATGCAAAGTGAATAATTTTGGCAAGTATGTAATGAACATGCCATTAGGTGAGTCGAGTTGACTTAGTCCAGCCCATAGTTCGCTCATAAATTCCAAACTAGATCACCGCTCTTTGGATTTGAGAACATTAAAAGAGTGGCATGAGATGGCATCCATGCGATCAGATGCGGCGGGGACCATCATACAGCCGTGTGGAACTTTTGATCTTTTTATGATAACTAGGTTAAATTCAAGAAAAAATTAAAAATTAAAATGGATGAACAACGAATAATCGAATTGGAATCTCAAAATTTGATAGATGATTTTCTAGCTGCTTACCTGCTACCAAGAGAGTTTAGATTGAAGTAGACTCTAAAGTAGTTATTGATAGTATCATATCAATGATAAATTCAGCTTCAATAGAGAATTTGGGACTCACAATCGTATATTTTGACAATATTTTCTTTTAGTGCAAACAAACCTTCTTATCGATTGTAAATTTATAATTAATCAGTCTATTTCTCTTATAAGTTGTACTACAAATTTACGAAAATACTTATTACGAAAATTGCAAAAGACATGAAAAATTCTCGATCCTCCGTCATGTTTCATAAAACTATCGATTTTGAAGCTCGACTTTAAACAATTCATGGCATGTGATTCGAACGGAACACCCGCTAAATACACCGTGTTCTCACCTCCCCGAATTCTAAACCCTAGAAGTCTAGAACCGACGCTCCCTAATTAACTCCCTCCACTAATTCCCGCTTACTCATAACCCTGTCTCCCTCCCCCGCATCCCTCCAATTACACAAAACTCCACCCCAGGCTCACACCCCAACACCACCCCAAAAGGACACCCCCGTCATTTCCCACCCCTCCCGTGATTGGTGGCGCCTATAGACATTACTCTACACGCTCCCTCATCCCAGTAAAACCCCCTCACTCTAAAACTAGCTTCAACTCTTTCAGCTCAGAAAGGAAGCAAGAAACCAAACCAGAAGCTCAGCCATGGCGGTGCTTCTCATTCTCTTCCTCGTACTCCTATCAAGCTCTGTTTCTATAGAATCAAGGCTTTACACAAACTACTACTCCAAATCCTGCCCGAGATTCACGCAGATTGTTCAGGACATTGTCACCAACAAGCAGATCTCCACCCCCACCACCGCCGCCGCCACCCTCCGCCTCTTCTTCCACGACTGCCTCCACAACGGGTGCGACGCCTCCGTCCTAATCTCCTCCACCCCATTCAACAAGGCCGAGCGCGACGCCGACATCAACCTCTCCCTCCCCGGCGACGCCTTCGACGTCGTCGTCCGCGCCAAGACCGCCGTCGAGCTCGCCTGCCCCGGCACCGTCTCCTGCGCCGACATCCTCGCCGTCGCCGCCCGCGACCTCGTCACCATGATGGGCGGCCCTTACTACAACGTCCCCCTCGGCCGCCGCGACGGGAAATCCTCACGCGCCGCCGCCGTCGACGGAACCCTCCCCTTGCCCACCATGACCATCTCCCAGCTCATCAACGTCTTCGGATCCAGAGGCTTCTCCGTGCAAGAAATGGTGGCCCTCACCGGGGCCCACACCATCGGATTCTCCCACTGCAAAGAGTTCACCGCCGCGATCTACAACTACAGCCGCGCCGCGCAGTCCGACCCGGAGTATAACCCGAGATACGCGGCCGGGTTGCGGAATGCATGCGCGGATTTCCAGAAGAACCCGACTTTGTCGGTGTTTAATGATATCATGACGCCGAACAAGTTCGACAATGCGTATTTCCAGAACCTTCCGAAGGGACTGGGCCTGCTGAAGTCGGATCATGCTCTGTTTAACGACCCGAGAACCAGGCCGTATGTGGAGCTTTATGCAAAGGATCAGAGCAAGTTCTTCTATGCTTTTGCGAGAGCGATGGAGAAGCTGAGTGTGTATGGGATTCAGACTGGGAGGAAGGGAGAGATTAGGCGAAGATGCGATGAGTTTAATTGATTAAAGGAACGGACTTTGCCACTTTGGTTGAGTTACATTGTTGTTTTTCGGAAGCTGTTGAATTGGGTATGGTATACATGTTTTTTGTACTATGAAGGTGATCATTAATTTGTTTGAGCTTCAAATATATATACACATATATGTTCATTCTGTGAGTCTCTGTTTCTGGGTTTGGTTCTTTGCTTGATTGAGTGCTGGGTTTGGTTCTTTGCTTGATTGAGTGCTGGGTTTGGGTCTTTGAGATGAGCATTGTGTTGGAAATGGTTTGTTAATTGTTTCAGGTGATTATGTGGAATGCAGATTTGGTTTAGGAGAGTGTGTTTGTGGAGAAACGAGTGTTAGCTATTAGTTGGTGGCATTGTTGGTAGAATACAATCAAGATTACAATAGTGAAGAGATTGAATAAACTAAAGGTTTCTGATTTTGAAGGAAGCGTTTATAAATGTCTCTGTTTGTTGAAGTTCATAGTTTGCTTTGAAGATTACAATAGTGAAGAGATTGAATAAACTAGAGGTTTTTGATTTTGAAGAAATCGTTCATAAATGGCTCTGTTTGTTGAAGTTCAGAGTTTGCTTTGTCTCTTGCTTGTGTCTTGATCTTCTCAAGTTTCTGAGTTTCTCTTCTCAAGAACCTGTTTTTTTAAGTTAAATTAGTCCTTATTTTTCTGGGTTGCATGTGCTTTGCCTAGTTTATATGCAGAACTAAAATTTGCTTAGACGGCTACTGAAGCTATAGGGAGCTTCCCTGCAGTGTACAGACAACTCCAGCAGGGAACATATGACAACCCTGTGCGTTTTTTATTGGAATATTGCGACTCTAACAATGTCTCACTAAGGGAACTTCATTTTCATGGGTTCTTTTGCTTCACATTTCTTTTATGGCAGTCAAATTGATCTTCTTTTCTACATGAGGTAATTTCAGAAGCTATTTCCAAGTGAGCAAATCATTGACGTAAATAATCATGTCTGGCTTGCTGGAGTTAATAGTAGTCTGTGGTGTTTATTTTCGATGTGAGTAGTCTAGTAAAGTTGGTGTAGTGAAGTAAAACGTTCATATCTCACATACTCAAATATAGTAAACTAACTAATAGTCTTATTTAAAGTACAAAAAGATCATCTGTCTAAGCTTAAACAAACCAGTGAAGCGTAGTCCGACTTAGCTTGATTGCTGAAATACCGTGAAGATTTCTTAGCGACAGCACAGAAACATAAATTTTAGTTCAAGGCTTCAAGCTCACTTGGAAACAGTATATCTGAGAATCTTATTTAATCAAGCGAACGTATACTATAATTTGAGGAATTAAAAGAAATGTGGGCTTAGCTTGAAGATTGGGCCGCAGAGGCACAAATAGAGGAGACTGGAACTATATAATACTTAACAAAAAAAAAAGAAAAAGAAAAAAAAGAAGAAGAAGGATGTATAATAATCAAGGTGTGAGCACCATGTCGCTAATAAACTATGGCCAGCTTGCATTTTTGATGTGTGATCACAGACTAGATTAAAAGTATTAACAAAGATTATTATCGTAGCTAAGAACCTATAATGTGAATCGATCATTATTAGTCAACTAAACTAAAGCTTAATTAACAAAGATATAAATAGTTCTTAATTGGGACAATGCTCATTAGCCCTAATTTTAAGAATTTTATTCCCACTAGCAAAATCAGATTTTAAAATTCCCAAGAGCCAACTTAAACAGCAGAAAGACAATTATACCTTTAATGAATTAAATAAACTACAATAGACCATTATAAAAGTCTATTATAAAATAAAGTTTCTTTGACCAGATTCTCACGACCAATGACGTTGACCGGGCTCTGGGGGCCGTTGATCAGACTCTGACGACGGTTGACCGGGCTCCGGCCACTGTTGACCTGTCTCCGACGATCGTTGACCGGCTCCGACGAAAGCTAAGGGATCTACTGGGGGTAGTAGGAGGTTTGTCTAAGGATCTACTGGGGTAGTAGGAGGATCTACTGGGGCAGTATGAGGTCTGTCCAGGGGTCTACTAGGGGCAGTAGGAGGGTCTACTAGGAACAGTAAGAGGGTTTACTGGGGGCAGTAGGAGGTCTGTCCAAGGGTCTACTGGGGGCAGTAGGGGGGTCTACTAGGGGCAGTAGGAGGTCTGTCCAGGACCACCTACTAGGGGTACTAGGAGGGTCTACCGGGCTTCGGCGACCGTTGACCGGACTTCGAGGGCTATTGTGCTTTAGTCACTTATAACAAATCCTTATTGGGGTCAGTAAGACCTCCTACTGAGGGCAGTATGACTACCTATTGAGGCAGTAAGACCTTCTACTGGGGGCAGTAGGACCTCCTACTGGGGGCAGTAAGACCTCTTACTGGGGGCAATATGACCTCCTACTGAGATCAGTATGACCTCCTACTAGGGGTAGTAGAACATCCTACTGAGGTCAGTAGGGGCAGTATGATCTCCTACTAGGGGCAGTATGACCTTCTAATAGGGGCAGTATGACCTCTTACTGAGATCAGTAGGACTTCTTACTAGAGGCAGTAGGACCTCCTATTGGGGGCAGTAGGACCTCCTACTAGGGGTAGTATGAGAGTCTATTAGGGGCAGTAGGAGGGTCTATTGAGGGCAGTAGGAGATCTGTCGAAGGCAATAAGGGGTATGAATAATCATTTACAAACATAAATCTCAATCTATCGATATTGAATTGATTCACCAAAAAGTTTAAATTGAAGGAAAAAAAAAAGCCAATGTAATATAAAAAAGCTACTAGTTCCAGTACCAGTAGCCTCAAACATATATTCATATCTACCAAGTTCATATCAGCTTCCCTTTATCATCATCTATAAACAAATTACACATTATTAAGAGCATGCTTAACACCCAACTATATCTCCTAACAACTATTGTTAAGAGTTGTTAGGAAGGTAAATACAACTTATATCCACATCGACAAATATCATCTGAAGGTACCAATTTGCCGCCTCCACTCATAAGATCATTGCAATATCTTGGCATATATTAACTCATAAATGCTGCTACTTCATGTTAAATCACCAAGAAAAAACCAAACTGAATATGGCAATTAGATCAATTCAATACATGAGCAAATAGAAATATCTCAATAACCAAAAACAGAAATTGATCGGATTTGATCCAAATAGAAATATCTTGACCTCTTAATCCCAGCGACATGAATCAACCCAACACCTCCATCTACATATATTCAAACCTCCATAGCTTGGTTCTCAATTTCTCATAATCTCTTGATCCTTCACATCGCTCAGAACTAAATCACAAGTAGTATAAACCAACATCACATTGAAAGAGCAATACAATTACCCCAAATACACAAACCAAAGAGAACCGAAAGATTCAAGAGATTCAATCACTATCTTAATTCAACAACCATATGAGACCAAACTACACAAATTCTTCCAATCAAAAAGCGCTCACAGAACTAATTCAATCCCCCAAAAATTTGCAAATTACCTGAGAGGCCGAAATGAAATAATCAGTGACGTTGTTCTAGATTTGGAGGTTGGAGGACTAGGACAGATCCGGTGTCGTCTTGGCCAATCATTGAGCGTGAGCGAGCCTCGTCGACGAGATCTCCCATTGTTGTATTTGTTATTGATTTGAGTCCCGATGTGTCGGCTTCCTCGCCGGTGACGAAGCATTAGGTGACGACAGCCAAGCAGTTCATTCACAAAGCAGAAAGCGTCGTTCAACGAGGTTTGGATGACTGTGCCGACGACTTGTAGGAGCAGAAGGGTGAGATTCCGACCAATGGGATTTGGGAGGGAGAGAGAGAGAGAGAGAGAGAGAGAGAGAGAGAGAGAGAGAGAGAGAGAGAGAGAGAGAGAGAGAGAGAGAGAGAGAGAGAGAGAGAGAGAGAGAGAGTTTGGGAATGAAGGGTATTATGGTCAGTAAAAATAGGTGAAATGTTGAAAATTTGGCTAGTGGGAATAACCTTTAAGAATATATAGGGTTAATAGGAATTTTGAAATCTTATTTTGTTACTGGGAAAAAAACCTCCAGATTTAGGGTTACTGGGAATTTTCTCGTTCTTAATTAGCTTAATTATCTCTGTGCTCTCCCAAAACAAAAAAATTCTAAGAAAAAACAATGTCGATCGAGTCCAAAGTATCCTGCACCCAATCAAATCCCTACAATGCGTTTGAACTTTAGTGGAGTTTGATTGATTCCAAACATTTTCATGGTTTGTTTAATGTCTTGTGCATTTTTTGTATCTGTATCTCCTTCTTGTTTGATTATCTCTCTTTTATTTAATATAAAGCTTAATTTCTTTTGTCAAAAAATAAAAATATAATTAACAAAGATTATTCCATGAAAGTCACATGTGGTGCCATGTGGGTTCTGTTCCTTGCCAACAAAGTCTCCGGAAACAGAAGGCTCGATAAAAGAAAGAAGGTTGTAGTTGTATAAATTGAGCTTTGAGTATCAGTTCGTGTCACAAACAAAGCAAGTGAGAGAATATTGATTAATTGAGTTTTGAGTACTCGCTTTCTCGTCTTCCAAGTTTAGATTAAAGAGCTAGCACTGTACTATGGCAATGGCTGTGGATTTCGTTGTGGGAAAAGCATTCCAGGCACTCTATGCGGGCGTTGAAGAGGTCATTCGGAATAATCTGATATTCTCCGATCTCTGCAAGGACATCAAAGACAGGCTCGACTGTTTAGCACCACTGATCGACGAGATGGGGAAATATAACCAACAATTGCATCTTACAAAGGAGTTGGAAGCTTTAGAAGGACTCATAAAGCGGGGGACAGAGCTCGTCGGCAAATGCTCTAAGCTTGGTAAGTGGAGCATCCGGAACATCTACAAGAAGCAGAAGTACTCCAACGAATTTCGTGAATTCAAAGAGTCTCTCCAAAAGGAGTTAGAGGTACTCAAGGTGCAGGTGGCAAGAGATGTGAAGAAGACTGAAGTTGCCGTAGAGAGTATGGCAAGAGAAGTGAAGAAGACTGGAGTTGCCGCGGAGAATATCCAGGGTGTGCTTCAAAACATACAAAGGGGTGTTTCATTGCTTTTGAAGAAGAATGAGGATTTAGAAATTGAAGCTTTAAGTGCAGCATTGCCTGAACTCCCAGAGCTGATAGTCGGTTTGGAAGTTCCTTTGGAGGAACTGAAGGTGAAGATTCTTAAGGATGAGGGATCCATGCTCATCCTGACTGCTCCTGCAGGATGCGGCAAGACTACTTTGGCAGCAAAGTTTTGTCAAGATCAAGACATCAAAGGTATCACCAGATAAACTAATTAAACATTGGTATTTATATACAGTATCTTCAATTCATTCATTTCTAATTATTGCCTCCTTGATCCACAGTTACTGCCATATATCTACAAATTATCCACAATTACATACAGTTTCTGATGTTTTTATGCTGTATTTGGTTAGATAAATTCCAGGAAAACATCTTCTTCGTCACTTTTACTAAAAAGCCCAACTTGGAGCGTATTATGAAAGGGTTATATGAACAAAAGGGTTATAAAGGACCTGCTTCCCATAATGAAGCAACTCCAGTGAAATGGCTTGAAAGGGTTGAGATGGAAAAAGGTGAAGATCCTTTATTGTTGGTCTTGGATGATGTTTGGTCTGGATCAGAATCTCTTCTTGAGAAGTTTCAATTCAAAATGTCAAATTACAAGATTTTAGTGACATCGAGGTCTTTATTTCCGAAATTTGGTCCTTCATATCATCTACAACTATTAGATTATGAAAATGCAATGCACCTTTTTCATCATACAGCATCCTTGGGAGACAAGAGCTCTCATATTCCAGAACATCTTTCGAAAGAGGTGAGGTGATTCTTTTATTGCCCATATTTAAGCTTTACTTGACTTACTATACAAATCTCATCAATATACGGTAAAGTAGGTACCAGGTATCTCACCATTTTTTTTAACTTCTTGAAATTCCAATTATGCAGATAGTAAAATATTGCAATGGGTTTCCATTGACCATTACAGTGGCCGGAAGATCACTTTGCGGGCAGCCTGAAGAAATGTGGCGAAGTAGAGTAGATGAATGGTCGGAAAGTTCTTCCATTCTTGATTTTGAGACGGGTCTGCTTCTTCAGCTCCAAACCAGCATAGATGTCTTAGAAAATGCTCTGCCTAAGGTCAAAAAATGTTTTTTCGACCTATGTGCTTTTCCGGGAGATGCTGAAATCCAAGTTACAGCTCTCTTTGATATGTGGGCAGAGTTGTATGATCTAAAGAAAGAGACGTCATGCATTGGCAAACTCTATGAACTCAACAATCGCGGTCTGGCTCTTTTACAAGAACCAGAAGGGTATGCAATACAAGCTCATATGTTTCTCCATATATATGTACAATATTTTAATTTTGTTGCATAATACTTGATAGTTGATACATAGGTTAACAAATTTATCAGCACTAAAATTAGCATTATTATATTCTAATCATGAACACTATATAGGGATAAACGTTTCAGAGCGGTACAGGAGGCAATAGATTACAGTGAATACGTTGTTAGACAGCATGATTTGCTTAGAAAACTGGCTATCTACAACTTGAAAGGGGATCCGGTGGAGGATAGAAAAAGACTGATTATAGAGATATGTGGAAACAATTTTCCCAAATGGTGGAGAGAACAAAAATATCCATACATCAATGCGCGACTTGTATCTATCTCAACTGGTAAATATATGGTTTCCATTACATATGCGAATACTAATATTACATGCAAACCCTTATTATATGTTTTTTGCAGATAGAGAGTTCTCAGTGAAACTGCCCAACATGGAATTTCCAGAGGCAGAGATTCTAATCTTGAATTTGCAATCAGAAACGTCCTTTGCCTTACCCGAATTTGTGGAGAGAATGCATAAACTGAAGATGCTGCTGGTCCTAAATTACTCTGGCTGTTATGTTGAAATGGATAATTTTGAGCTACTGGGCTCCTTATCTAATCTTAGGAGTCTCAGATTAGACGGCATCAATTTTTCTTGCATAACCAAGAGCCCAGTACAGTTGAAGAATCTACACAAGTTGTATTTGAGAGCAGGGAGCTACGAAGTCGAAGAGGAAGATGAATGGAGCTATGACGACGAAGATCCTGTCGAATTGTCACATGTATTTCCAAATATTAACGAAATGGTTATTGAGGCCTTCGATTTCTGGGAATGTCCTGCAGGGCTCTGCGAGCTGGTTCATCTAACAAAGCTCAAAATCATTTCTTCTGGTCGCAATTCATTTGAGTTGCCTGAAGCCATTGGAAATCTGGTCAGTTTAGAAGTTTTGAAGCTTGAGAACTTTGGAGTGCTTCCTGACTCGATTGGGAATCTCAAGAAATTAAAATTGCTCATCATCAGCCGCTTTTATTCGAAAGATGCCTTGCCTGAATCGATTGGAAATCTGGTCAGTTTAGAAGTGTTGAGGGTTGAGGACTGCAAAAATCTTTCAGCCGTTCCAGACTCGATTGGCAATCTCAAGAAATTAAAATTTCTTAAGATTTCTAACAATAATGCATTTCAGTTTTTGCCTGAACAAATGGGTAAGCTCAAGTGTCTGAGACATCTCATCATCGACCGCTGTGATCGGTTATATCAGTTGCCTGAATCGATCGGAAATTTGATCAATTTAGAAGTATTGAGTCTAAGGTACTGTTACATATTGTCAGAGTTGCCGAAGTCGATTATACATCTCCAAAAGTTGAACCTTCTTGACATCGATGCATGCTGCAGAATCGAGGAATTGCCTGAGCATATTGGCGAATTGAAGAGTTTAAGAAAGCTGCAAATGGTTTTCTGTAATGTATTGAGAAAACTGCCTCAATCAGTTTCACATCTTGTGCAGTTAGAGGAAGTGATATGCGAAGATTGGCAGGCAAGAGAGTTATGGACACCCTTGTTACCTACTCTCAAAAACCTGAGCATCGTGGTGTGGAAGGCCAAGTAATTCCAGTTGATGATGGCCAGTTTCTATATTCATGGTTTTTTTTTTTTTTTTTTGTATCAACAAATGATTTCGTTGTGGAATCAAATTGCAGCTAATGGCATTGATAGAAAACATTTCAGATTAGATCGAATAGATTGTCTAATTGATGTAGAGCTGCATGCATTTTTGAACCGAGAGAAAGAGGTCACAAAATCACAAAATAACTTTTGTAGAACTCAATAATATAAGAGCTTGCAAATCTATCAAAAACAAATAATGTAGAAAAATTTACCTCAAAAAACCCTCAAATAATGGATAATTTTCAACTACTGGGCTCCTTATCAAATCTCAGGAGTCTCAGATTAGACGGCATCAACCTTTCTAGCATAACCAAGAGCCCAGTACAGTTGAAGAATCTACACAAGTTATATTTGAGAGCATGTGGAGATGATGAGAGCAGAGATCTGAAACTATCACATATTATATTTCCAAATCTGAAGGAAATTGTTTTCGAAAGCTGCTTTCTCTGGGAATTGACAGGAGTTTTCTGCGAGCTGATTCATTTAACAAAGCTCAAAATCACTAGTAGACGCCGGTTATCAGACTTGTCTGAAGCCATTGCAAATCTGGTCAGTTTAGAAGCGTTGACGCTCGACGGCTGCTCACTTGCAGAGATTCCTGTATCGATTGGGAATCTCAGGAAATTAAAACTTCTTAAGATTAATAACGATCGGGATTTAAAGAAGTTGCCGGAACATGCAGATGGGTATGCTTAAGTGTCTGAGACATCTCATCATCGAGAGTTGTAGTAGGCTATCTGCGTTGCCTGAATCAATTGGAAATTTGGTCAATCTAGAAGTACTGAGTCTAAGGTATTGTACCCGCTTGTCAGAGCTGCCGGAGTCGATTAGAAATCTCCAAAAGTTAAACTTTCTTAACATGTATAGATGCGTAAAGATCGAGGAGTTGCCTGAACATTTTGGTGAATTGAAGAGTTTAATGAAGCTGCAAATGGTTGGTTGTTATGCATTGAGAAAACTGCCTGAATCAGTTTCAGATCTTGAGCAGTTAGAGCAAGTGATATGTGTAGATTGGGATGCAACACATCTATGGACACCCTTGTTGGCCACTCTCAAAAACCTTCGCATCGTCGTGCGGGAGGGCAGCAAATCCCTTGTCCCGCGTTGCCCAACTTCTCCCCGAGTTAATAAAGTTGACAAATTGGTAGATGCGTTCGAATCTGTATTGCATCTTAACACGCACTGACTCGGGGTTAATTTGTTTTTTTTTTTTTTCCAATTTTGTTGTATACTTTTCAATATTTGTTAACTGTATCTGTTTAGATTCATGTTCTTTGGATATGCTTGAATCACTTATAACTATTAGATTGTGTACAACATGAGGCCGCCATGTCATCAACTATATATGATATGTTGTTTTGTGGTTTTGGAGGTCCATCAATAGTTCTCTACTTCTTAATCAGTTCGAATGTAGAGACACTATTTCTAAAATGAGCCGTAGCATACTGCTTCCTCAAGATCAGTTCGATAATTAATACACTAATTAAAAAAAGAAAGACCGAATAAGAGTAGAATAGAAAATGAAAGACCAACGATCAATGATAAACATCGATTTTTGATTCATAAGTCTTCTGTATCAGAAAAGAATATATATATAACGATGAAGGTGAATGCATCATGTCGCTAATAAACTTTAGCCAACTTGCATTTTTGATGTGTGAATGTGATCTGGGATGCATTTTATTAAGAGTACGTAATCGTAGCTAATAACCTACTAATGCGGATCGATCATTATTAGTCAACCAAAGCTTAATTAGTTTACAACGTCTGAAAAATATAGTTAATTCATTTGATCGATGGAGCTAGCTAGCTCATGACAGCAATATCATATTCACTAAGAATAATTCCATGCGCATGGAAGTCACTGGCAGCTGATGCCATGTGGGTTGTGTTCCTTGTCATGGAAGTCTCCCCAAAGCTCGATAGATGCACAAGTTTAAAGAAGGAAGAAAGACCATGGCAAAGTCAATGGTCACCAACTCCAGCTTCGAGCTTTCCAGAGAAAAAAAAGTATTCTTCTTAATTCGGAAGTAAAAAAATTAAAAAATTAAAAAGACAGCCTAATTTGGAGCTTATTACTAATATTTTTCCAATAATTAAGCTTGTAGTTTGTATAAATTGAGCTTTGAGTATCAGTTCGTATCACATTGAGTTTTGGGTAGTACCTTTCTTCTTGTCTCTTCCAAGTTTAGGTTAAAGAGAGCTAGCACTGTACTACTGAAAATGGCTGTGGATTTAGTGGCAGGGAAAGCATTCGAGGCACTCTATGCCGGTGTTGAAGAGGTTATTCGTAAGAATCGGATATTCTCAGAACTCTGCAAGGACATCAAATACAGGCTCGACCGTCTAGCACCACTGATCGACGAGATGGCGAAATATAACCAACAATTGGATCGCACAAAGGAGTTGGAAGCTTTAGAAGGGCTCATAAAGCGGGGCATAGAGCTCGTCGGCAAATGCTCTAAGCTTCGTAATTGGAACATCTACAAGAAGTACAAGTACGCCAGCGAATTTCTTGAATTCAAAGAATCACTCCAAAACGAGTTAGATGTACTCAAGGTGCAGGTAGCAAGAGACGTGAAGAAGACTGAAGTTGGCGTAGAGAATATCCAAGTTGTGGTTCAAAACATACAGCAGGAGGTCTCCATGCTTGTGAAGCAAAATGGATCCGTAGAAATCAAAGCTTTAACTGCAGTACTACCTGAACTTCCAGCGCTAATAGTCGGATTGGAAGTTCCTATAGAAGAATTGAAGGTGCGGCTTCTTAAGGATGAGGTATCCATTCTCATCGTGACTGCTCCTGGAGGATGTGGCAAGACAACTTTGGCAACAAAGTTTTGTCAAGATCAAGACATCAAAGGTATTTATTATATATACATCTAGAAATTCTAAGTTGATGATATATATATATATATATATATATATATATATATATATATATTAAGGGTAATTAAGGAAGCATCTGTTTTATATATTTAGTGTTCAACCCCATGACAGGAATATATAGGCTCTAATTTGTTAAGAAAAATGCGTCAGTACTTTTTTCTTGTTTTCTATGTTTTCACTTGCACGGTTATAGGCAATTATCTTTATTTACCTGATAGTCTGATGCAAATTATACACAATATATAATTTACTTGGCATGAGCAATGTCGACTAATGTTTTTCTTGCTGTGTTTGATTAGATAAATTCCAGAAGAACATCTTCTTCGTCACTTTTTCTAAAAAGCCCAACCTGGAGCTTATTATGAAAGCGTTATATGAACAAAAGGGTTATAAGGTACCTACTATTCTGAATGAAGCAACTCCAGTGAAATGGCTGAAAAATGTTGAGATGGAGAAAGGTGATGATCCTTTATTGTTGGTCTTGGATGATGTTTGGTCGGGATCAGAATCTCTTCTTGAGAAGTTTGAGTACAATATGTCAAATTACCAGATTTTAGTGACATCGAGGTCTGAATTTCCAAGATTTGGTTCTTCATATCATCTAAAACTACTGGATAGTGACAAGGCTATGGAACTTTTTTGTCATACAGCATCCTTGGGAGACAAGAGCTCTTATATTCCAAAAGATCTTTCAGAAGAGGTGAGCTGATTCCTTGCTTGCATATACATAAACTTAATTAATTGACTTTCCAAAAATTCTCATTAATCAGTATCTCCATTTTTTTTTTTATCTTATTGAAACTCCAAATGATGCAGATAGTAAAACATTGTAATGGATTTCCACTGGCCATTACAGTGGCTGGAAGATCACTTTGTGGGCAACCTGAAGAAATGTGGCGAAGTAGAGTAGATGAATGGTCGGATGGTTCTTCCATTCTTGATTTTGAGACGGAACTGCTTCTCCAGCTCCAAAGCAGCTTCGATGCCTTGGATAATGCAACGCCTAAGGTCAAGGAATGTTTGTTAGACCTAGGTGCTTTTCCTGAAGATGCTGAAATCCAAGTTACATCTCTCATTGATATGTGGGCAGAGTTGCATGATCTAGAGAAAGAGACGTCATGCATTGCCAAACTCTATGAACTCAACAATCGCAGTCTAGCTCTTTTACAAGAACCACGAAGGTATGGAATACAAGCATATACTTCTCCAATATGCACATATCTTGATTTAGTTGCATAATACTTGATATAGGTTACAACATTATTCTAAAAAGTGTTCCCCTATCACCCTATGTATATGTGAAACTCTAACTAATTAGTTTTTTTTTTCTTAATCATGAATCATTTAGGGACCATGCTTTGGAAATGGTACAGGAGGCACTAAATTACGATGAATACAAGGTTAGGCAACATGATTTGCTAAGAGAACTGGCTATCTACAACTCGAAACGGGATCCGATTGAGCATAGAGAAAGACTGATTATAGAAATATGTGGAAACAATGTTCCCAAATGGTGGAGAGAACAAAAATATCCATGCATGAATGCTCGTCTTGTATCAATCTCAACTGGTACGTATATATACGGTTTCCTATTACTTCTGCAAATAATATTACATCAATCCTTGAATCTATAACCGCAGTGATAAATTTATTTTACTTTTGAGCTTTGATACAATAGATTTACATGCACTATGTGTTGTTCGCAGATGGAGAGTTCTCAGTGAAATGGCCCAACATGGAATTACCGGAGGCAGAGGTTTTAGTCTTGAATTTTCAATCAAACACGTCCTATGCCTTACCCGAATTTGTGGAGAGAATGGATAAACTCAAGATGCTGCTTGCCATAAATTATTCTAGATATTGTGATGATGATTTGGAATTGCAACAACTGGGCTCCATATCAAATCTTAGGATTCTCAGATTAGACGGCATCGATTTTTCTAGCTCAGTACAAATTAAGAATCTACACAAATTACATTTGCGAAACGGCCTATCTCTCGGGAAAGATCCTTCCAAATTATCACATGTATTTCCAAATCTGAGGGAAATTGAATTCCGACGCATCCAAGTGGACGAATTCCCTGCAGAGCTCTGCGACCTGAATCATCTAACAAAGCTCAAAATCAGTTATTGTTCTTTCTTTTCAGTCTTGCCTGAAGCGATTGGAAATCTGGTCAGTTTAGAAGTGCTGACGCTTGAGGCATGTGCAAGGCTTAAAAAGCTTCCAGACTCAATTGGGAATCTCAAGAAATTAAAATTTCTTAAGATTCGTCGGAATAACATGTTAGAGAAATTGCCGGAAAACGTGGGTAAGCTCAAGTGTCTGAGACATCTCATCATTACAGATTGTTTTCGTCTATTTGCGTTGCCTGAATCCATTGGAAATTTGGTCAATTTAGAAGTGTTGAGTATAAAGGCCTGTATCTTGTTGAACGAGTTGCCGGAGTCGATCAGAAATCTCAAAAAGTTAATATTTCTTGACATCCTCTATTGCCGCGAGATGAAGGAGTTGTCTGAACAGATTGGTGAACTGAAGAGTTTAAGAAAGCTGCGAATGACTAAGTGCGATACACTCAGAAAACTGCCTGAATCAGTCTCAGGTCTTGAGCAATTAGAGGAAGTGATATGCAACGATTGGCAAGCAAAATATCTATGGACACCATTATTACCCACTCTCAAAAACCTTCGCATCGTGGTAGCATATGATTAATTTCTGGAAATTGAACTGTAGGTTTCCATATTCATGGATTTTCCTTCGTTTATTTTTTGAAAAATGCCCATTTAGTAATACTAATTTAAACTCTTCGTTTCCTATTTCAATAATAATTTTTTTCATTAATCCATTCTAATATAAGGTAATTTTTTTTATGCCTAAATACACAAATCTTATTAAAGTCTTAACAAACCACACTACCAGAAGAAAGGTTTTAGCTGACGAAAATAAAAAAACCAGGCCGACGAACTATTTTTTCGTTGGCTAAAGTCCACGTTAGCCGACGAAATTTTATTTTGTCGGTTAATTTAAATTTTCGTCGGCTGTGGTCAACTTTAATTTTAATTTCGTCGGCTAAATAATTTTTTTCGACGGCTATAGTCTGTGAACTTTAGCCGACGACTTTAAAAATATTTGCGGTCAACGCAATTTTCCATTCTTTCTCCCTATGGGTAGCCCTATCTTCGGTGGTTATTTTCCATAAAATTTTTATACGACTTGTTGCGTCTCATCGATTTGAAACTATTTTCAGTTGAAGGTCCGGCCAAAATACGTAGTTTACACGATCCAATTACCTTTTCCGTGCGTTTAGGGGTTTGACTTACGAGATTGACCGTCCGGATCGAGCCCTTAACCTTGTCGGATCAAGTTGAATTTTTTCTCATACATGTATTTAATCATGATGGTCAGATCTGACAGTCAGATTTTTGTTTCTCAAGTTTGATCATCACAATCACAATGTGCCGAATGTATAAAAAGTACTATAGCCGACGACATTATTGAAAATTCGTCGGCTATAGTTAATAAAATAAAATAAAACAAATAAATTGAAAATATTAAATAAAAGTACTATAGCCGACGAATTTCATTACTTTAGCCGACGAATTTCAAAGGTTTAGCCGACGAATTTCAAAGGTTTAGCTGACGAATTTCAAAGGTTTAGCCGACGAAATAAAAATTTCCTAAAGGTATAGGGTATATAATTAAACCCAGCTGTGGATAACCATTTAATCCAACGGCCCCATAATCCAACCCCACCCCCAGACCCCGATCCGCGTCACTCTAATTTCCACCAATCAGCGCTCACTATCCAGCTCAATATAAACACCCCCAATCCCCACCTCCCTCACCTCACATCACACCATTTTCTCTTTCCCTAAATTCAAAACCACCTAAACCCGGCCTGACCCGCTTCTTCCGATTCCTAACTGCTTTTCTGATTATCATGGCCGCTAAAACCGCCGTCGTCAAGGCCAAGCGAGCACCGCCTGTTCACCCTCCCTTCTCCAAGAAGGCTAGGGTTTCCCATGAAGCCGGAAAAGACCACCATGACCCTCCGATGTCCCAGTGCGACTGCTTTAGGTGCTACACGAGCTTCTGGGCATGATGGGATGCATCCCCCAACCGGCAGCTCATACATGAAATCATCGAGGCGTACGAGGAAAAGTTGGCTGAGAAGAAGAGGAGAAATCCCAAGGTGAAGAAAGTGAGGAAGAAGAAAGTTG
Source organism: Fragaria nilgerrensis (assembly GCA_010134655.1). Classification (NCBI taxonomy): domain Eukaryota; kingdom Viridiplantae; phylum Streptophyta; class Magnoliopsida; order Rosales; family Rosaceae; genus Fragaria; species Fragaria nilgerrensis. Next base: position 48,116,516 of record CM020982.1, on the reverse strand, counting down.
AGGAGGATATTACTAAGGGTAATAATATGGATAACCTACCCGCCATGAAAGAAGAGCTAGATAATAACCCAGAAGTGGATGTGGAAAGCTGCGATGGTGATGAAGAAATTTCGGGTTTTTTTTTTTTTACTGGAATGGACTTATAGCCGACAAATATATTTTGTCGGCTATAGTATTTTTAGTTGTTTTTATAAGGTTTAGCCGACGAATTATGGCATGTTTCTTCGGCTAAACACTTCTAAAGCCGACGAAACAGACTATATTTCATCGGCTATAGCTATTTTTTTAAATTTTTTATTACATACTTTAGCCGACGAATATCTTAAATGTTTCGTCGGCTAAAGTCTCAGACTACGGTCGACGAAACATTTAAGATATTCGTCGGCTTAATTCTGGGAGAATAGCCGACGACTTTTTTTTCGTCGGCTAAATTCTGGGATAATAGCCGACGACGTCTTCTAGTGTGGTCGACTAAAGTAATCACCGACGACCATTTCCCGACGAAACCATAGCTGACGAATTAAGATAACAAGCCAACGAAACTTTTTCGTCGGCTAAAGTGCTTATCCTGGTAGTGCCATATTATTTTAAGACTATTTTGCCCTCACCCCTTAAACATGCATAGAGAGAAAATGGAAGAGAGAATACTTGGCCGGAATCCCACTCTCTTGTCACCGGTCGCCGGACTCCGGTCACCGGTAGACTCGGTTACTAACCCTAATAACTCGGTTACTGACCCCCAATAATCGGTTATTGACCCCTAGTAATCGGTTATTGACCCCCCAATAATCAGTTACTGACCTTAATAACTCGGTTACTGACCTCCAGTAATCGGTTACTGACCCCCAGTAATCGGTTATTAACCCCCCAGTAATCAGTTACTGACCCCCAATAATCAGTTACTGACCCTAATAACTCAGTTACTTACCCCCAGTAATTGAGTTAATCACCGGAATTCGGTCACGATGTGAGGGCATTACAGAGGGCAAGGACACGGCGACGGAGTTGAGGCTGGTAAATGCCAGCACTGAATAGTTAAGAACATCACAAAATTGAAGTCTCAGCTTAAAGATCCAATACAAAAACCGACACCGAAATGACGAATTCGAACAACTACTAGTAGTATTAAAACGACGACGAACCATAATCAGTCGACGTTTTGCAAGATATCCTCGGCGGTGAAATTGGTGCCCTTGTCCTTATCCACGGTGGTGTGTCCCTTGGCCTTGCAGTCTAGCAGCGACTTCTGGTCCTTGTCCAACCTGAGCTTGGTGATCACCACCTTTGAAGGGTTGATCCCGACGTTGACCGTTGACCCGTTCACCTTCTCCCTGGTGATGCGCTCGATGTGGATCACCCACTTGCGTCGGTACACTTGGACAACCTTGCCCTCGCGGCCCTTGTAGGTCCCACAGACCAACTAGACCTCGTCGTCCTTATGCATCAGCATGGACCAGAGGTTGTACTTGGTGCGGAGCTTGGAGGAGAGCGGCGCGCTCATCAGGATACGGCAGACAGAGGTCCCTCTACGGAAGAGGTCGCCAGAGATGGTGGAGGCGAGGATGAGGTCGTCGATGAAGGATCTGTGTGAGAAAGAGAGAGAGAGAGAGAGAGAGAGAGAGAGAGAGAGAGAGAGAGAGACGAGAGAGAGAGAGAGAGAGAGAGAGAGAGAGAGAGAGAGAGAGAGGAGAGAGAGAGAGAGAAGAGAGAGAAAAAGAAAGAGATGAGATTTGTGTGGATTTAATTCTATAGAAGGTAATAATATCTTTTACAAATTTTGAGACGGGACCAGGACAGGTTCGGGATTACGGGATTTTATTTAGGACCTACAAATTGGCTATATCATTTTTCTTTCATTTAGGACTTGGCTTATGGTCTGCATGCTGCACCTATTTTTGTTTTGGCATGAATTGACTTACGAAAACCCAGTTCACAACTAAACTAAAAGGAATATTTAGTGAGGTTGGAAATGGATATACGCCTTCTCTGTTCTTCTGCCAAAAGATGATGTTTTTTGTTTCTTTTGCAAATATTCACATGTCATATATTATAACAAAAGAGGCACTGACACATGGATGTTGGTGATTGTTGTATTAATATACTAATCATTTTCTTTTTGCAATTGTGACTATTTGTTTTGCAGAAATGAGTAATCCTGGAGGAAATGGGATCAAAGATCGAAAACTACCCAATGTTAAGAGTGAAGGAAATGGCAAAGGAAAGACTGAAGGCAATAACTATTTGCAGTGGAATTTGGTTCGAGCTTAGCGACCAACTGGCGAGCTGGGTCGTCTGCTTTCCCCCTTGGGTTATTCAGGACAGTATAGTTATTCGCCGACCGTTTGCGGTTTCGGCCTGGCGGTTCGCGTAAACTTGCATTTGGCGATAAGTCTAATGTTATTCTTCATTGGCCGACCCGAGGCCAAGCAATGTCAGCCGTTGCGATCATGAAATCGCCCTTTCTCAAAGCGAATGTAACCGAGGTCGAGCCAATTTTGAACCTGGTCCCTGAGTTGCTGGCATTCACATGTTCTGTACCCCCAGCTATTATGGAACTTACAATGAATGCGCCATTCCTTGTACTCTATGTAAGACAAGGAATTGGTTACTGTGACGAGCCCGTCATCAATGAGATCGTCTAAAACCTCGTGAGCAAGGTCGACGTTGTAGGTATATTGGCGACGCTGCCGACGGGCATTACTGTCACCTTCCTCGTGACCCTTTTTAGGTGCCCGGCGTCGATCTTTGTCCTCAGCCTGATCGGCCCAGTTTACCTCGACCATGCCAACCATGAGTGGGAAAGGATCTATATCGACCAACGAGGCTGTACTACCCGGAGTCTTCATCTTTAGTTCGCCAAAGTTCAACCATGTTTGCAACTGGTCTCAAAGTTTGACACAATCTTTGGTGTCATGATTGTAAACATTGTGGAAGGCACATTATTTCTTGTCCTTCAATTCTTCCTTGAGCGGGATCTTATGATCCAAGCACAAGTATCTCGCCTCGATCAGGTCATTAAAGACCAGATAGGCGTTCTTAGCATCATAGGTATACGACTCGTACTCTGGCTTGGTCCATGCAAAGGACTGGATGGTGATTGGCTCACGTGTCATCTTCAGGTTCTTCAACTTATGAGCTAATGGCTTGCCAGTCAATTGTACTGCACCAATATCTTCCAGGTCCTGATCCGTATGAGCTTTCTCAGCTCTTTGATAGTATGGATCATAAGTAGGGGCCTGTAGGTTTAGTGCCCCCACTGTCCGATTCTTCCCTGGTATGTAGGTTCCTTTGGAAGCATTTGTTTTGTCATCTAACTCGTTCAGGATTAACTCGTAGCTGCCGACTTTGTTAATTAGGTCACCCATGGAAGTAAAGCGCTCTCCGTGATGCTTCAACCGCTGGCGGTGCTCCAGGCCTCTAATAGCCAACTTAATGACTACCTGCTCAGGTAGCAAGTAATCACACTTGGCTTGCTGGATCTTGAAACGTTGGAGGAAAGAAACTCCAGACTCCATGCTCTGCTGGCTCATCTGTATGAGGGAGTCGAGGCCAACTTCAGGCTCATCTGTATGAGGGAGTCGAGGCCAACTTCAGACTCAATCGTGTCGTACGTCTCTTAGAAAAGTCTTTCCATAGTGGGCCTGTCTACTATTGACCCAGGCTTCAATCTGGAGTACCAAGTGAAAGCAGCTCCGGACAGAGAAGTCCCAAAAAGCTTGAGCTTAAGCATATCATCATTCCCATATTGGCCGCATTGGACCTTGAAACAGGCCATGTGTTGTTGCATCTTCCCTTGTCTCCCCAGAGAAAGTGGTAAAGACAATATTTTAAACCCCTGAGGGAAAGGATATTGTGCCACGCTATCAGGGTAGGGGTCACGATAATGCAAGTTAGCATCACCTTTTTCGGTTTGCTCCCTGACTATGCTCGAGATGAGCTGGCGCCAATCAGCTGTCGTTACTGGTGTGGACTCTGCCCCCTGATCTTGGTTGTGCCATGCGGAGAGGCTAGGGGCCTGCACGATGTTCTTAGGGGATGAACTGGAATAAGCTATAACTGGGTCATCTGGTGTCCCGGTCCCCTGATATGGAGAGCTACCAACGCTTCTTAGCGTGACTCCAAGGCTGTACGGCGAAGGGAAAAGGGGTGGCGTCTTTGACGAACTGACCCCCAATGTGAATTGGGGAGTCTTCTGGGCCCCGACCTTCGGATTCCCCCTAGGGCGTTCATTAGGTGGAATGTACCTTGAGCGCTCAGTTGTACCTGAACTAGTTAAGTTCAGAGCATGATTCTTTGGTGCCTGAGACCGCATCTAGTCTTCCACTTGCATGACCTTTAAGCTCAGACTATCATGTCGTTCTTTGTAGTCTTCGAGCTTTTCCAGGCCATTCTTACTTCCGAAGAAGGAAGCGTTTTGCTGTTGTTGTAGCTTGGTGTCGTGTTCGTCCAAGCGACGAGTTTGCTCATCCACAGTTGCGCGGGCAAACTTCAGAGCCTTTTGGATCCGTTGAAGTGATCCTTCGACCAAGGTCTTGTTCTCTGTGCATTGGCCTGCATGATGGCCAAAATCCTCGCTGAGTATAGCGAGGTTCTCTTGGTTAGTCTGCTAGAGAGTTTTATCTTTCTTGACTTGCTCGGTGAGGGTGTCGACTTTCGAGTTGAGGGAGTCGAACTCTTCCTTCAATTGGCGGGTTGCCTAGTCGGTATGAGCCTTTAGGCTTTCAACCATAGCCGCTATTTGGTCCTCAGCGAGAGTGCTGGGGCTAGAGTTGCTGGTGGGTGTTGGTCCTACCATCGTGGGTTCGCTGAAATCTGAGTTTCCGAACCGAGTTAATACTTGATCCTTCGTGAGCGAGCGACATGCCGCGCTGTTGTGAGGTTGGTAACATGATGACTTGTGTTTGAGACAAGAAATCGAGGGTTTCCCGTACGGGAATCCGCCTGACTTCTCAATGATGACCGGAGTGTTATACTCCCGGTCCCACTGGGCGTGCCAATGTTTTGGCCACGATCCTCAGCAGGGAGCAGAGAGGTAACTAGTGCTACCAAAAGTAAACTAGGGTTGCAGGGCGTGTCACCGCGCGGACGCGGGATGTGAACTGTGCACGTTCTTAACTTCTAACCAGGCGAAAGGGAGCTTCGGTGTCACCTTGCGGACGAGGAATTACGAGCAAAACCTCTTAGTCACATGTGAATCGATACTCACTGTTAGAGCGAGCAGAGCAACAATTAAGAAAGAAGGGCGAGTCCGGACGGGCTCTGAGAACTAAGGCGAGGTGCACTTAGAACTTTAGGGTTTCGAGGATGCTCGAGAGTTTGTAAGTAGTTTTTGTATGATTTGATTGTGTGTTTTTAGACCAGATCCTCAAACTCCCTTATATAGCGATCCGCAAACAGTTGGCAAAGACATAATCACAAACCCACTCGGACTTAGCAATTAGAATTCCACAAGGATACGACCAGCTCGCGAACCGTGTTATCCATGCGACACGTGTCCAGAACAGACTTCACATAGGTCTCACTCACCGCCCCGCATCATCTTACTGTAGCGTTGTATGCGAACTTCGAACACTAAGCGATCTTATCCCACGAGGTGCTACAGTCCCTTTCCAACTCTACCTCGCCATGCACTACGGAATCCTACGCGAACTGAAATGAGGATCTCGCGAGGTATCGGAGTCCTTGACAAATTCCACCTCGCGCGCTATCAGAACGCGTCACCCTACATGGGCTTCATACCTAAAAAAGGGCCACATGTACTGGCCCAGATGTTATCCAAAACTTATTGCGAGTCTTGGACCAAAATCCCCGCTGGGCTCAAACAATGTGGCGAAGTAGAGTAGATGAATGGTCGGATGGTTCCCATTCTTGATTTTGAGACGGAACTGCGTCTTCAGCTCCAAAGCAGCTTAGATGTCTTGGATAATGCAATGCCTAAGGTCAAAGAATGTTTTTTAGACCTAGGTGCTTTTCCTGAAGATGCTGAAATCCCAGTTGCCGCTCTCATTGATATGTGGGCAGAGTTGTATGATCTAAAGAAAGAGACGTCATGCATTGCCAAACTCTGTGATCTCAACAATCGCAGTCTAGCTCTTTTACAAGAATCAGAATGGTATGCAATAGATGCAATACAAGCTTATATGTTTCTCCTATATATATGTACGAGATTTTGATTTATTTGCATAATAATTTGATGCATGAGTTTACAAATTTATTCTGAAAACTGTTCTCTATGTTAGAAACACAAAAATTAGTATTTTTTTTAAATCATGAATTATATAGGTCTGCGGATTGGGAATTGGCACAGGAGTCAATAGATTACAGTAAGTACGCTGTTAAGCAGCATGATTTTCTCAGAGAACTTGCTATATACAACTCTAAGCGGGATCCGATTGAGCATAGAGAAAGACTGATTATAGAGATATGTGGAAACAATTTTCCAAAATGGTGGAGAGAACAAAAATATCCATACATGAATGCTCGCCTTGTTTCAAATCACAACTGGTATATATATGGTTTCCCATCACTTAATTATATCTTTGTAGTAATAATTATATTTCACTTGTAATATTCACATCAAATTATATATATGTTGTTCGCAGATGAAGAGTTCCCAGTGAAATTGCCCAACATGCAATTACCAGAGGCAGAGGTCCCAGTCTTGAATTTTCAATCCGACACCTATGCCTTGCCCGAATTTGTGGAGAGAATGGATAAACTAAAGATGCTGCTTGTCCTAAATTATTCTCTATATTGTGATGAATTGGATAATTTTCTACTACTGGGCTCCTTAACAAATCTTACCTGTGTCAGATTAGACGGCATCGATAACCAAGAGCTCAGTACAATTGAAAAATCTACACAAGTTATATTTGAGGAATGGTAGCTATCTCGGCGAAGATCCTGTCAAATTACCATATGCATGTATTTCCGAATCTGAAGGAAATGGTTATTGATTTCTACGGTATGAGTGAATGGCCTGAAGAGTTCTGCGAGTTGATTCATCTAACAAAGCTCAAAATCATTAGATGTCAGACTTGCCTGAAGCGATTGGGAATTTGGTCAGTTTAGAAGTGTTGGAGCTTGAAGGCTCTCCTCTTTCAGAGATTCCTGACTCAATTGGGAATCTTAAGAAATTAAAGTCTCTTAAGATTTCTTGTTTGGCAATTGAAAAGTTGCCTGAACACATGGGTGAGCTCAAGTGTCTAACACATCTCGGCATAAACTCCTGCCATTTTCTATCTGCCTTGCCTGAAGCGGTAGGAAATCTGATCAATTTAGAAGTACTGAGTCTAAGGTACTGTATTGAGTTGTCAGAGCTGCCGCAGTCGATCAGAAATCTTAAAAAGTTGAACATTCTTGACATCTACGCTTGCAGCAAAATGATGGAGTTGCCTGAACATATTGGTGAATTGAAGAGCTTAAGAAAGCTGCAAATGGTTGCTTGTTCTGAATTGACAAAACTGCCTGAATCAGTTTTAGATCTTGAGTAGTTAGAGGAAGTGATATGCGAAGACTGGGACGCAGAACATCTATGGACACCCTTGTTACCCACTCTCAAAAACCTTCGCATCGTGGCGCGGTAGGGCGAGTTCTGGTAATGGAACTGTAGGATTCTATATTCATGGTTTTTCCTTTCTCTGTTGAGAAAGATAATCATGACTTACTTGTAGAGCTTTTTGCTTGTTTGAACTCGTTATATAGAGCTTCCCAAAACCTATTAGTTTTACTAGATTTTGAGCGGAAGAAATCAATGGTAAAAGTCACAAAATCACAAAATAACTTGTGTAGAGCTTCAATAATTACAACAAGAGAGCTTGCAAAACTATCAAAAACAAACAATGTTGAAAAGTGTACCTCAAAAAAACCTCAAATTATGTACTCAAAACTCCGACGAGTTGACACAAGATCCACTCAATCCACCACAACCGAGCTGAAACCTAGTTCGACTTCCCAACCCGGAATCAAGCAACTCCTCCCAATCCACCTCCTCCTCTTCCTCCTTCTCCCTCCCTCTCATCATCTCCAACATCCTCCTCGCCTTCTCCCTCCCCCTCTCACTCCCACTCTTCTCCACCTCCCTCAACACCTGGACCGCCCCAGCCGCCTTCGCCAACCCCTTAAACCTCAAACCCCCATGACTCAACCCATACAATGCAGCCACACAACTTTCCTGACTCGACCGGGAATCCATCTCATTCCCCCTCAACACCCCCACCAAACACTCCACCCCACCCGAATCCAACATCCCCGCCCGCCCATCCCCACACCAACTCAAATTCCCCAATATGAGAAAAACCCGACCCACCATATGACCCGACTTCACCATCCTCAAAAGAACCGGAACCGCCCCGAGCTTAACCAACTTGGACCGGTTGCTCTGCACCAACGTCAAATGATACAAACCAAGCGCCGAGTCGTGCTGAGTCCGCTCGCTCTCCGAGTTGAGCAAGTTAAGCAAAGGCGGGAGAGCCCCTAGTACACCTATCGCCGTCTTGCAGTCGTCATCCAGCGCCAAGCTGAAGATGACGCCGGAAGCGTGCTCCTGCGCCTCAGCCGATCCCGCCTTCAGCACATCTATTAAAGGTGGGAGAATTCCTGAGCGTACGATCTTGATCTTGTTTGACTTTTCTAGAGAAAGGTTGACCAAAGCAGCTACTGAGTTCACCTGAATAGTAATGTACCTGGAAACAACGAGGGTTTTCAAGGCGGAGAGGAGCCGTGGGCTGCAGAGGTGGGCCCGGACTTCCTCTCTAGTCCTAGTGATCCTTCTCAGTGACGTAAGCGCCGCCTCAATTTCCGACATGTGCGCGCTTCTCAGCCCGGCCAAGATTCCGTCTTCTTCATTAGGATTCGCTAGGGTTTCGATTTCAGAGGAGGAAGACGATCGCGACGAATAGCAGCTCGGCTGGGTCGAGAACGGCAGCGTCGGCGCGGCGACTGACTCGTCGGAGCTGGAGTGGAAGTGAGTTTTCCGGCGAGTCACCTCCGTTGCGGCGTGGTTGAAGTTCACCTTCGGCGTCTCCTCCACGCCTCGGATCAGCAACTCGTTATCGGAAATTGACACTTTCCGGCGACCGCAGGATGCGCGGACGAGCTTCTCGGCGGAGACGGGATCGGGCGGCGTCGGAGGCTCAATAGAGTAATTTCGACACCAGTTGAGGATGGTGGTTTTCAAGGCGAGGTTTGGGATGACGGAGGTGAGATCAGGTGGGGGAGAGTCCACGAGATGAGGAGTGAAGTCGAGGGCTTTGCAGAGTTGGACGCAGACGCGTTCGAAGGTGTAACCCGAGGAGACTATAACCGGGTCGGACATTAACGACCCGGAAATGGGGCAAATGAACTCTGTTGGGATTTGTGGCTTTGAAATAGGTTTTGATGGGATTGCTGATGAGGATCTGTGGAAGAGCTTCCATCTCCGGCCTGGACTCCGGGCAGTGGTTATAATCTCATTTAATCTGTCTCCGGCGTCGTAAATGGTATTGGTTTCTTTGGATTTCTGGACTACTAATCTCATCAGACCCTCTTTGAACTCCATATCGGAAATGATTGGTTTATTGATTCAGTATGAAATGAAAGAAGTGAGGTTTATGATCAAGCCCCATTGAAGTGGTTTGGATAAGCTGAAATTCTTGGGTAGTTAAAATCACTCGGGAGAAGGAGAGTGTTTGAAAGTTTGGTGATAAGGGTTTTGATGTGAATGGGATTCCAGATTCGTGTGCTCTATAATAACAAGGCCAGAGCTTCAGGTATTTACGGAAGTAATTCTCCCCGTTCATCTTTGGTTTTTGCTGTCTGAAAGTGAAATGTGATTACCATGTCAGGAATCAGGAGTGCTCTATTGATTGAAGTGTAGGACTAGTCTACTATATTTGGACACTGTTTTATATGAATGTGAGTATGTGACACCAAGCATATGAATCCAAAAGCACTTTCTCTGCTTTTTACAATTATCTTTCTGTGTTTTGCTAACTTGGGTCGACACAAGATTGAATCTTTACCATTTACCAAAACAAAAGGTTTGAATCTTTACTGTTTCCTCCCATGGAAAAAGAAATCTTGGTGTTGCTAATTTACTTGGGTTTGAAGTAATGCATTGGTTGTGTCTCTGTTAGCCCCAATGACCTGAAACTAGTAGCTAGCAGTCAAACCACTTTCTTTCATGTAAATTGTATTCGATTTTATAAAAGAGTATGTAGAACTGGAAGGAAGAATATCCTTTAGGTTTTGTTCTTTGATCTGTTACCAATACCAAGCATAACAAGTTTGTTCATACTATTCCAGTTTCCAACCCATCAACTTCATATACATAAAAAGCCCGAAAGATGAAGCACCTTTTACCTTTGTTGCTGAGGCTAAAATCGCTAAATCGATCTCTATTATTCTCAACTTTTATGCTATAAATTATGTGTTGGTAAACTTTTTCAGTGTTTTAATCCGTGACTAAACTCACGGATTAAGCTTCTCTTTTAGCCGCTTCTGCAGACAAGCTGCTTGATTGATCCCACCATTCTCAAAGTTTAGAGAAAGAGAAAGGTGCTCGCTCTCTCCCTTTTCTTCAAAATTGTATTTATTTGTATGGGAATATTTGTATGTCTCTGACTAATTTGCATGCTTTAGAGAGATCTCCAACTAGAACAGCACAACTCTCATCATGATTGTCCATACTTAATTGTTAAGTTTCTGAAGCCATTCATATTTTTGCTTTACTTTATATCAGTGTTCTAGGCTGGACAATATCCCCCTTTCTTTTACCAAAGTAATTTGATTCTTTTTCTCTATACCCAACGGGTCCATTCTTGACATAAACTGGATTATTTTCCTTCTTTTCCTCCTTAATTAATTTGAAGCTTTTCTGGACTAATTTTTAAGTCCGAGTTCATTTGTTACAGTTGAACACAGCTTCTCATTTTGTAGGAGGAAGAGAGCCATTATTGGTTTTTCTGTGAAACGAGTAGAGAAAAATAAAATCTAATATCTGATATTCTATCTGATCATTTGGTATCTCTTTCTAATTCTTTTTTCTTTTGCATTCAAAGAAAGAAAGGCAGGGAGAATCCATGGCAACAACCTTGGCCTAATTGATCTCCAAATTAGGTGTAAAATAACCCAAGTGCTTAATAATGCTTTGGTTGTATTCACCAAATATTACCTGCACTTTTCACGTGTGGGATTTTTTCAATATTTTCAGAAGGCTCGAGAGGTTCCAAGGTTAATCAACTTTTCTTGTATGATCTGATAAAGGGTGAATGAAATTGACAATATTGCATATGAGTTGTGAATGCCACAAGCTAGCAGCACCCAATAATTAAGCATGAACTATTGTATCTTTGTCTTTTGATTTGCTCTAATCTTCCACTAGCTAACACCCAAGGAAAGCAATCTAATTGTATGCACTATATATGTTAGTATTAGACATCAAGAATTTTGGTTGTTTGATCATCTTTGTTATATATCTCACTGTTAAAACTTTATGAAAGTGTATTCTACCATTACAAATTGCTATGAGCTTTTTGTCTGCTGATAATAGTGCATGGCCCTTGTGATCCCCATCCATGGCTAGGTCACCATCTCACCAACTGTATGATAAACCCCAATTATTGTTGACGTGCTTCATCCCCTTATGGGATGGGGGGCGGTCCTTACTTTAGCCTGCCATTCTGGTGTTCCAACTCTTTGATTAGAGATTCTATTGATTCTGGTCTTTTGCCAAATGCCCCTTCTGAAATGCCCCTTCTGAAAATCTATGATTTCACTTTCTTATTCTTGTTAGTCACCTAGCGACGTAAATTTCACTACTGGAAATGATCTATAGAACAACTCCTTGGCCTATAAAACTGTGATAAAAACCCTCTGTCCCAACGGAATAAACATGTTTTATCTCGAGTTTCTTATTAATCGAGATCAGATGGTTTTCTCAAGTATATGTTTGTTTTTGTTTCGGGACAAGTTTGTTTTCCCTTGTTTCTAATTTTATCATGATAAGATTTGGGTTTTTCAGTTGGGCGTGTGCGTTTGTGATGACGCCATAAATGAACACGTCTCATTATAAAGCGCGGTAAACAAAAACAAAACAATAATCCAATCCCTTTCCAGGAAAGAAAAGAAACGTGTGAAAACTAGAATCTTCCTTCCTTCCCAATCAACCTGGGTTTGGGTTTGGCTTTTCCTCCAAGCCAACCCCAGAACCACCCAAACCCTCTATAAATATATCACCAACCCCCCAACCCTCGTTAAGTTTTGCCCCAAAATTGAAATCTCATTGTTGTTGAACAAGAAAACCATACATGTCAGGAGGAACAGAAGCTTTTCCAGATTTGGGAAGACATTGCCAGCACCCTGATTGCCACCAACTCGATTTCCTTCCTTTCAAATGCGCCGGCTGCCATGACGTGTTCTGCCTCGATCACCGCTCCTACAAGTCACATGATTGTCCCAAATCCGATCACAACAGCCGGAAAGTGATTGTTTGCGAGGTATGCTCCACCTCTATAGAGACCACCGGTCACGACGGCGAGGAGAGCCAGAAGGTGTTGCTGGAGAGGCACAGCAAGTCCGGGAATTGTGACCCGAGAAAGAAGAAGAAGCCTAGATGTCCTGTTACGAGGTGCAAGGAGATTCTGACCTTTTCGAATTGTAGTACTTGCAAGACTTGCCATCTCAAGGTCTGCCTCAAGCATCGGTTTCCGGCCGACCATGAATGCAACAAGCAAGCAAGGGCGGCAGTGGCCGTGGCGGTGAATGAAGGAGCCTGGAATGGGAAGTTCTTGGCTGCTTTTGCTTCAAGGAATGGGAAAGATTGTGGGAAGAGCGAGAGGGGTTCCAAGTCTCCTCCCAGTACACCATCAGTTGGAGCGTTTTGAGTTTTTGTTCTTTTCATTCAAAGTTTAATACTGCTTGTAAACCATCAAATTACGCATTTGTGTTATGCTAATTGAAATTCTTCACTATGCTAAAGTCTCAAATTTCCATGAATCAACTAGGTTCAAACAATCAAACACACAAACTACTATAAACTCATGTCAATATACAAAATGACCGATTAGCATGTTGAACATTACATTTAAACGTTTGCTCATGTCCTGCTTCTATATGTAAAACAAAATGGTGTACTAATCATGTTCAAACCAACAAGACCTGTGGAGGGAAATGAATCAACTGAACATGCCCCTACTCAAACCTCACCCTTAAACATTTCTGATACAACATGTGAAAGGTACAAACAAGAGATATGCTGTTTACACAGTGCAGCATTCAAAGTAAGAATTACGGTGGCGGTGGTCGTTTACCACGGGCCAGAACTGCAAGGAGAATCTTTTTCCTTGGCCCCTGCAAATCAAACAACCTCAAGTGTGAGAATAGTTCGATGAACTACCAATGGGAAGCACAAGAAAAATGGCACTACACAAATGAGCTAGCAGAACATAACACAAGTTTCAAATCACATGCTTGATGATATAGACAAGTTAGGATAAAGATATAAATCAGAACATATATAACGAATTGGTGCATTAAAATATTTACCATTGGTATACCCAGCTCCTTGAGGTCCTTATCACCCATCTGCTTCAAAGCACTCATGTCTACCTGCGAATCAGACAATCAAAGCATTAAGGCCAAAACCCCAAATCGAAAAGAGAAAAAAATTGATTATTAAAATTTAAGATTTTGCTTCTTGAAATCATCAGAACTTCACATTCTAAGACATGAAATTCTTTCTGCTGTCTCAAAAATCAAAAGGCCAGTGAAAGAAAGGCACACCTCCAAAAATCTGTCTATGGAATGATAAACAAGCTTAAGATTAGGTTACTTACTTCTTCAGCCTGGAAAGTAATAGCATATTTTCCCAAACCAAGTCTATGCAATAAACTAGCAACACTTAGAGGTTCTTCCCCCTGTACAATGCAGAGAGAGCGATATTATACAACTTACTAAAGTGATCGAAGTGAATTTGAAAGGAAGCTAAAGTGGAGCAACAGCCAGAAAGTAGTACCATATAAGAGACTTTTTGCATGCTGTAATTTGTTGGCACAAGCTGTCCGACTGGCTTGGCAGTTTGAGGGTTAGACTTCGTTCTGAAAATAAAGTCTGTTGGCTGAGATGAACCAACCATACCATTTCTGAGGAACTGGCCAGCTCTAGGAGCGTCAACTGGCCTGAATGATGATGCTGACTGCAGCTCACCAAAGTTTCTTTGTGATGATGGCCCATAAGAAGTGTTCTGAAAGCTATCAGGGGATCTAGCTCGGAATCCTTCTCTACTTTGAGAAGAGTTGAAGTTCCTCTGTGAATTTACATGGTACAAATCAGCTGCACTTTCCCTGGGAGGAATTTTTCTCAGGAAGCTATTCTCATTTGTTTCTGACTCATGCTGTGACATCTGATAGCTCACTGCAGAATGAGCAGGTTTTGACAGCTTTGGGCGCTGGACCATCTGCTTGCGTTCTGCAATACCTCCCCCATTTTGCTTAAATGATCTTTTGCGCAACAGTGTCAATCTGAGGTCATTTCGACTGATTCGTGAATCTTCACTTGTTTTAATGAGCAAGAGTCAATACAAGGAAACCATATAAAAATATAATAAATCATAGATAAAGTTGGTAGTATCAGAATTCAGAAAAGATGGTTTACCATGTAATGTATTGTCACCCCCTCTCCATTTTATTCCATCTCCTCGTTGCCTGGAAATTGAGATTCAACACATCACTACAGATACAAATAACATAACAATGCAAACAGCAGCCCATCATCAAATAAACATGCTACCGCTTTGCAGACATACAATGAATTTTACAAATTGGAGAAACACGTTTCTCTCCTTAGCTTCTAAAACATGTTCAAAGAAAAGAAAAGACGACACAGATTGCTTTTACCTTTTTATATTATGCACCTGATTAAGGAAACAAAACCCACTATCCTACTCCCGAATCCAATCCTTTTTGGGTAACGCTAAAATCAACAATTTTTCCCTATTGAAAACGAAAAAGCTTCAAGATCGACAGTGGCGGTGATGGTGGATTAAACTATACTAGAGTGGTGAGCATGCCATTAAAACCGTAGGAACCAAATTAGAGCAAAACCACAACTACTCTCAACCTAAAGCATCACAAAACTTCCTAATCGAACTTAAGCAGACAAATGCCATGTAGAACTCAAGAGAGGCCGAACAAAGTACCGCTTGCCATGAGCATTACTCCCAAGTCTGTCTCCCATCGATCGTTTCCCTCCCGAAACCATACCTCTATCGCCACGCATTTGTGCAGAGTCTGATCTTCCTCCCCTCTCCACAACCTACAAAAAAATTCCACAATAAGTAACCAAATCCTCACACACAAAACACACCCACAATCCAATCTCAACAAACCGACCACAACCATATCAACTACCTCAGCCTCGTATCACACAAAAAAGTAGTTAAATTACAACAAAGTCAAGCTCAATTATAATCGGAAAACACAAAAATAATTGAAATACACAAAATCGACCACACCGACTATGCAAACAAAATAAAACTTCCTTTGATCGAATAAAAAGCTCTAATTGACTCACCTGACCAGAGCGGCCGAGGGTGATGGTGACCCTGGGCTTCGACATAGCCGCGACCCAAATGCGGAAAGTTGGGTTATGGAGATCTGATTGGAGAAGAGGGAAAGGGAAGTAGAAACCCTAGAATCTAACAGCAGTGATTTTAGAGAAAGGAATCAAATTTGGTGGGCATTGGCTAATCTATCTCTCTCTATCTTAGCAGGAAAGGAAAGGGGTTGTGATGTGTGCGAGTCCGCCTTGACCTTCAGAAATTGGCGCCGGGTCAGCTCATATATCGTTTGGGCCACAACCGTCCCTCACTTCTCAAGCCCAAGTCTTCTTCTTTTTCTTTTTCTTTTTCTTTTTTTTTTTCTCTCTCTCTTTTGAGATCAAAAATCAGTATTGCCCCCATGTTTCTGATTTATTTACGACTACGTTTCCGCCGCGTTTCCGGTAACAAATGTCCAACCTGAAAAGCACCGGATACACGCTGATATGGCCGTAAACGGCCGGAAATGGGTGGATATCATCCAACTATATCATGCAGCTACCAATTTCTACTTCCATAGATGCTCTTGAGGCATGGTAACTCCGAATGAAAGTCCTCGATAAACAATAGTCTAAGATGCATACACAAATGTGTTTGATTGTGTATCACTATGTTTGCAAATCTTGGTCTTGTTTTTATATAATATGAAATTATCACAAGTTCACAACCGATATTTGAGACACGGTCTATACCATGACACATTGTTGTTGGCAAATAATATATATAAGAAACAATTTTAAACCAGTGTTCTATTTGGATAAGCTGCGAGGGGGTGTTGTTAGCACTTTCAATCATCTTAGACATATTTCTTGCATAGATATTCCTGCTCTGCTTGACTGCTTCAATCTGATTGCTGAGGACTGAAAACAATATCCTATACCACGATCCGAAATACAACGATTTCATATAATTACCACGAGACAGTGTTCTAGACTTGTTTGTTCGAAAGAGGCCACTGCCTTCTTTATGAAGTCGACTCTGTTGCTATGGAGGCCTGGAATGGTGGACTGTGGTGGGAGCTCGACTCGGGAACCTGTTATTGGATTCAGTAAGTAGTTGACGACAGGGGAAAGTCTACGAACGAGAGCAGCCATGATCAACCATCCTTCAACTGATCCGAGACATGTCGACTCACGAAACAACATTGGGGAGTTGTGAATCCTGGGATCGCTTAGACAGCTTTCAAAGCATTGGTCTTGGATGTAGTAGGGATAATGAGAATTATATAGAAGCCATGGAAGCTGAGGAGCAGGAGGAAAATGCTTGCTTAGGGCACGCCAAGGACGGCAAACTTGGCGAAACGCTAGGTACTCGAATATGTTTAGCCTCTGCAGAATCAATTCCATAATCTCACAGGGACTTGTTTCACCAACTTGCTCCCCTGATTAAGATCATGTTTTTTGGAACGCCGGTACTTTTGGAGAGACATATTGACCAAAGGAATCAAAGGCTTGTAGGGGGATAAAGGTATATATAAAGAGAGTTGAGGAGTTTCCTTCTGGCCCGGGGATTCCTATTAGGGTTTAGAAGAACATGAATTTTACTAATGGAAGAAGGAATTCGAGTTGTTAGTCACTTCTTATTTCTAAAGTAATCACCAAGATCTTGAAAGCCTGCACTCAAAGAAGTAAAGAACCACGACAGCCAACGAAGGCTTTGCACCAAACTGGGTGGTACTCTAAACAATGGCCGTTTCTATTGGGTACAGATGGCATGATTTGGCTTTGCCTTACATGTGCTTCAAATTACAATGAGAGAAGCAAATGAAAATGCATGCAGATAAAAATGAAGAACAAAAAAGAAGGATCAGAAATAGTCTGTTTGAGACATTCAAAACATGAACTCTTTACTCTTTTCCTTGTAACAAATACAGAAGTGGTTGTTTATACATAATTCTCAATACACATTGATGCTTATTACATGTTTGCCGTGGATTCTCTGATCTCTTCTAAGGTGATTGTCTGCATTGCACAATAGTTGCAGAGACAAATAATTAGATATATGTGGAAAAAGATGTGAAGTAATATGCCAGGAATGTGCGAACAGTTTGCAAGAGAACATCATGAACAAAAGAGCGTTTGATATAGACATCACAATTGATGCAAGAGCTAAATGAAACGTGTCTAAATTACCTGTTCTTTTCCAGCAAAATCATTTTCAGGGGTGAGAAAGAGCATGCAGTGGCACTCCTTCCTGCCAAGACAATCTTACAATTTTAGCAAGAGGAAATGCATATATAAGCTGGCATATAATAACGGGACAAGTATAGACATCAGAGTCAAAGTGTGCAATAAGGTTGTGGTACACTTTCGTTATTTATTGGGATTTTTATTGCATCTAACTCATTGTGGTTAGTTTGTTTGGTTATTCTCGACCTAGATGCCTGGATTAGAACAATATCTACAGCTTATATCAAACATTGACATCAAATAACTACAATCTGAAAATGATTGTAAGTTGCAAGTGTGTATTGTGGGTGGAGAGATGAAGTGTGTTGATAGAGAGGTTTCAGATCAGAATGAAGGAAAGACTGACATTATTGGTTTAAGGGATTCTGAAGGAAGAAGCAGATATAGAATAGAATTTGCTGATCAACATGTAGGATTTCTACAACCCTTTTGCAGAACATTATAATAGGACCAGCAAACAGCCTATGATTGCAGAACATTAGCTAATTATGGTACGCTTTTATCTCATGTATGTGTCCAATACTTTCCCAACAAGATTTTATACGACCCTTGTAACTATTTGATAGAATGGGTATAAAGAACACTATTTCCATTACTAGGACACGTAGTTGCAACCCAAGCATCTACGCTTGAACGAATTTAGAACAAGGCTATTGCCGATTTGTATCTTTTGATTTCAATGGCTGACTACCAAACTCGTGCTCATAAGGAGAATAACATATCACAATACACCAGTATCTCCCAGGTTTTCAGCTAAATTTCAACCAGGAATTCGAATCTACAACTTACTCAACATAGAGAACGTAAAAGAAAAGGTCAAACTTACCTTTCCCTCATGGGAACACAGGGGCAGTTCCAAAAGCCTTGGCCAGCCTCTGCCTGTTTGTCATCGTAATGCCTGCAACACCAGCATATTTGAGACTTGGAAACCATGAACATGCTAGTTTGATCACTAACACCTCATAGGAGTTAAAAGTACATGATAAAACTAAACAACCAATTCAAAAACAATACGAAAGAACAGATGTTTACCGACAAGGGCAAAGTGGAGCACCCAATGAATCTTTGTGGTCTGCCAATCCCTGTTGACAAATCCAAAATGAGTTTCTCTTACAAACAATCAAATGCCAAACCAAGCTTATACATCATCTAGCAAAATTAGAACTAAAGAACTATGCTTATGGACAACACATTACCTTGATAACAACAGAAGTGACTCCCTTATCAACACAGAAGTATGTCCCGGACTTCCGAGCATACTGCTCCGAAAACTTCCTCATAATCTCAACAGACTTCTCTGTTGGTTCAACTGCCACATCAATACATGTAACTCCAACATTAAAATCAAAAAGCCACAATCTTTTTTGGCAAATTAAATCGAAAACATTATCCTAATCCAAGCTGGAAAATGCTTCAAATAGAGTCTCAAGGTTTTCACTTTTTTCACTTCTTCATCCACATTCATACATATAAACACACACATGATTTCACAATACAAATCAGAAACTCCAATAAATCGGGAACTGACTAAACACAATTAAATTCCGAACCTTGAGCTCGAATTACGAAGCGGCGGGTGGAGCGGTTGAGGGGAGAAGCAAGAGACGAAATGGTGGCGGCGAACGACGGAGCTTGGAGCTGGAGAGTCATGGCCGGCGGCGAACTTTGAGGGTGAGCTTGTGGGAGTGAGAGAGAGAGGAGTGCTGTGGAGTTTAATTACTTTTGGTTATTGATTTGTGGGTAATAATAAAGGGGTTTTTGTTTATATAGTTTTGGGGTTTGGATTTAGGAAAAGTATGGGGGATTGTTTATCTGAAATTGATGGGATTTGAAAAAGGAAGAGAGGAGAAGGAATGGTCTGGTGCCACTCGTTGTGAATATCGGTTAAGGGAAGACGCCAACCACTCGGTCTGCGCCCAATGAATTGCTGTAGGGGAACCACGGTCACAACCCAACTACATCCTGGGTTAAATAATAATAATCAAATTACATCAGTAAGAGGCTGGAATAGCTCAGTTGGTTAGAGCGTGTGGCTGTTAACCACAAGGTCGGAGGTTCGACCCCTCCTTCTAGCGCTTTTTTATTTTTTTGCCAAACAGTCTATCCCTACGTTTAGACTTTTTTTGTTGACAAACTCACTCACTCATTTAGTCATGACTTCTGTTTCTCAAAAATGGTATTATCATTATTATCACTTTATATTTTCATTTCAAAGTTCAAAACTCGATGTCTTGCCAAGTATTCATGTATATTTAGAGACAATATTATTTTTTTTAAATAAGGGTTAAACAGCCGCCCTCATGCCTTGAGTCCTTGACCATTAACGAAACCACAGAATATAAAAAAGGGACATAAAGCCTAAACCTTAAATTGCCTAACCATCTCGAAATATTTAGAGGCAATAGTTAACAGCGCATATCAAAACCACACACACATGTGATACTAGTGTGTAGACTATCCACAATTACATTCTCATTTCCAAAGCTAAAATTCCAATTCATATAGATACGTTTTACACGTACAAGATAGTACGTACATATATTCTTTACATTGTATCATCTTCAATATCCTTTTTCTTTTGATTTTTGTCGCCAGACATCTAAAAATCATGTGCATCCGTATGAGTCTGAACCGTGAATCTTGTCTTTGAGAAAGCAACATAGAGAAAGCACTGGGGAATGGAAAGGAAAGGTAGTCAGACACATTTGACTGAAAAGCGATTATGTATACGAGAACGTATTAGGGTTTGCTTCGAGTATGGATCATTTTTTTTTTCTTAATCTTTGTGAATTATCCATGTCCTTAATTAAGATTTCTGGAAACACAGCACGTGTCTTTGCTATGTTTATCATGATTACTATTCATTAAGCGATGTGGGACTTGTCAGTTGTCACCACTTTTATCACGATCGTTCCGTAATGCCCTTGCTGCCGAAAGCAGCAGCAGCAGCAGTGCCCTTCTGCACCATATAGCGCGCATTATCATCATGATTATTCTTCTTCCTCTTCATCATCATCCTGCATGTGAGAAAGAAAATACTCATATTGAAACTATAAACGAATAATACCAGACTCCCTCAGCTCAAGTTAATTAAGCTCCGAGAAGTTCAGCTATGGCTATCTACGTATACCAAATACCAACTCGTTGTTTTCATTCATTTGAAGAACTTGGCCCTAAGAACTCAGATATAATGCATGCATGAGGTTGGTTGCTTTTGGATTAAGTTTAACTATATCCAAACCCAGATAGCCAAAAAGAACCGATCGGAGATCATAACCTTTTGTCATTACCTTTGTTTTGACTCAAAATGGATAGTTGAGTCCGCATTCCGCAACATACAAATGATCAAGGCTACCCTAGGTAGAGTGTGTGGATATTTAAAGGCCATCACCGTACTCCATATATAGTAAGCTATCAAGTATCATCTGGTAATTAAATTCCCAGACGAAGAACACTCAAGAATCCAACTTACACATGTGTTTGCTGTTGGGAAATAAATACAGTATGGAAGAGGAAGACGAAGAAGTATCTACATGAATAACTGTTTATATATATATGGTGCATGCTTTATATAAAGATATTTAAAGTAGAACAGAGATAATTATGAGTACCAAACATTTGTTTTATGTTCTTGTTTCTTCTCAGGTCAGTACTCAGTACTCAATACCTGAATCTCCATTAATCAATATAAGAAATCACATATATCAATTCACACATCTCTAAATGAAAACCCTACTATGGATTATGGAGTGGATCGATCTAGCTAGAAAGAAAAGTTTTCAAGGAACTCATGACTTAATTAACATAACCGAGTACTATACTTTGGTTCAATCATACACTAGCTAATCAAGTTTTCTGCAGCAGGAAGTTGAAGTAGAAACTAATCATACTAACCAGAGTACCAAACCATGCATTCACATACATACATATCTAGAATTATTGGATTTCAACAGTAATATATATCTTATTATCATTTCACCAGGAAATTCGAACCACACAAATTCAATCATCTTCAATAGCTAAAGTTGAGTTGAAGAGACACAAATCTGATGATTTAACAAGAGGACTCCATACACAGATCAGAGAGATAGAGCATAAGACCTTCTTCGTAACGAAATAGCTAGCTGTTGACCAAAAAAGAACCAAATAGCTAGCTAGCTAGTAACTTAATTGTTCTTAAGTAACCTAATGACAGAAACCCTTATCCAACAAGATCCCAACTACAAGGATCACATAAACAAGAGAGAGAACTACAAACCGATAGATACAAGAACTAGAGAAACGATCTGATGCAGCTTTGATGGAACATACACAAGCAAATCGAAGTAGAGTCGGACCATGATGCTTGATTCCCCAAAAGCAAAGACTTGAAAAATCTTTGAAATCGTCGGATCAGAAACACACTTTTCACTTGTTCATCACTGGCAACCAAAGAGAAAGCTGAGAACAGGTAGGGTTGATCTTTCTGGTTTGCCTTGAAAAGCTTTCTTCTTCTTCTTCTTCTTCTTCTTCCTCCTTTGTTGGTGATAATGATGATGGTTTGGGGTTTGTGGGGTGGTTAAGGAGGGGTTGGAGCAGGAGAAGATGGAGTGGGAGCAATGATGGCGATAAAGAAGTAAGGAGAAGACAGCATGATTGCGTTTGGCCTCTGGCGTTGAAAGAAAGGCAGCAAAATTTCTAGGTTTTTTGTGCCTACCTCTCTCTTTCTCTCTTCTCTCTCCTCTCTCTGACATATGATAGAGAGAGAGAAAGTGTGTGTGATGATGATGATATTCATTTATGAAGCCCGAGACTCAGAGAGAGATGTGGCTTAGCCAGTCTCATCTGAACTCCAAGCGCGTGTGAAACAATATTGCGATTTTGGGCAAGTTAAACTTCGTCTTCTACCGTTGAGAAAATTAGTGTGTTTTTTCTCCAATGTCATACACAGTACAGTTACATATTTGACTAGCTTCTTGCTCT
Source organism: Fragaria nilgerrensis (assembly GCA_010134655.1). Classification (NCBI taxonomy): domain Eukaryota; kingdom Viridiplantae; phylum Streptophyta; class Magnoliopsida; order Rosales; family Rosaceae; genus Fragaria; species Fragaria nilgerrensis. The sequence continues at coordinate 48,093,791 of CM020982.1, read as the reverse complement.
GCCGTCATAGTCAATGTTATCATGCGCCAGCTTCGACTAAGCTTATAATCTGTTATATTTCTCTTTGAAATTACACTAGCAGCAGTTTCGGTTTGATTTAGTTGAGATGCATGTTTTGGTTGATCAATCTTAACTTGCAAGTATGATTAATTACTTGATTAGAATCAATGTTCTATATCAAAAGTTTTTCTTTGACGGAAAATGTAAAACTAAATGAAGAAGCCTATAAGACACCTAGAGTTTACAATGATAAAACATGGGCATAGCAGCTTCATTAGGAATCATATTCAACTATGCATTATCATTTGGTGAAAAATGACCTAAATGATATAGTAGTTTATTTATAACAAAAAGAAGACAGTTCTATGTATTTCAATACGTAATTTAGTTATGATCAACACCTCAGGGTTGTTTTTTTTAAATTTTTTTTATTAAATAATTTACATAATGTGAATGAGATCTAAACATATGACTTTAAAGTTGTTAGTTAACACATTAATCAACCAGACCACAACTCACCGACAATCAACACCTTAGGGTTGAATATATTACCAACACATTTACTAATAACAATGTTGTGTGTACTGTACTGCTTAACTTATAATTCTATGTGAGAACTTATCTTGCATTTACCCTTATTGCATCAAGTTTAGCTGATGCCCATTTGTTATGCCAGCTGCTTCAGTTTTTTCATGTCATCATTTTATTGTATAATTGAAACACTTCAGAGTTTCATCAATATATATGAAAAGAAACCAAGGCCTGAAGCCATGTAATTTTCACCATTTTCTTTCATTGCTACGGTTGTATGCAACTAAATTACGGATGTAGTTCATCACACATTAGTAGAAAAAGATGGACGTAGGTTCCATATAGATTAGGATTTTGGCAATCTATATACTAGGACAATGTAATCATGAGCCAAATAAATGTCAGGGATAATTAGCATTTCAAAATAAGCATGAAAAAGAAAATCCATGGTGTGAAGTAGGTTCAGATACAAACTAGAAATCACTGCAGTACATTTCCTATCAAATAACTACTGTTATAGCAAGAATAGTTTAAAAATAAGAGGGAAATAAGAAAAATCAAAATGGAAAACAAATTACCAACGGCAAGCACAGGGCGTTTTTTCATCTCAGGGCTTCGCTGCTTTCGCCAGTAGAAGCCTCTCACTGTTGGACAAATGCACAGCTCCGAGGGCATCTCATTTAAAATCTTTCTATCCATTATTGGAACTGGAGGTTTGATTTTGTATTACCAGATCTACCTGCTTGATTCCAGCTCATAATCAAAAAACACGATGCTGATTGTCAACAATAGCAGAGCTGCTCGGTCCTTTTGACTGAAACACCACAAAACCAGACAGCATAAGAGGTTGCCAAAGAAAAGAGATAAACTAAATATAAACTAGCATAAGACATCTTTATATTACCATACATCTTCACGGCAAACGAAACCTTCACTTCTCTATTTCTATCCTTGAAGAAAGTTGCATTGGAATCAATTGTAACTGAAGATCCTGGATGATTTTACCCGTCTCATTCTCATCAAGATCAAAGAGAAAATCTCCTTATCCTGTTGAGTGCTGATTGGCTGTTAACTACAGCAACCGTTCCAAATTTAAATCCAACTGAGTCACCTGCGAAATGTTGGTTGTCTCTAGCATTGATTAATGCTCCCAACGTCTTCTTTTATATCTTCGAACACAAATCCACTTGGGGTTTTTGCTTGTACAGATTCATCTGAGATACTAGTTCAACTTTACTTGGCCCGTCCTCATCGTAAGTCGGAAGAGAAAGTAATCTCCTTACTTGCTGTGTGGCTAACTGGCCGTTCATGACAGGACTCGTTCCATCAAATAAATCCGCATCTATATCATCAAGTTCTTGTTTTTCTCTAGCATTGACCAATACTACAAACTTCTCCCTTTACAATATCGAAAAAAATTTCCTGGGATTCACTTGTAACTGATTCATTCGAAGACCTTGATTCCACTTCACCAGTCTCCTCTACATCACAGCTTGAAGAGAGACCATACCCCTCACCCGTGTGTGGTGAGTGGCCTTTCACAACAGCACCCATTCCATCATTTAAATCCATGTTGGTCACATGAGATTCTTGTTTGTCTCTAGCCTTGAAAAACATTATGCACTATATCAGATTTTCAGATATCAGTTTTGAACAAGAAAACTATAATTACAAATATTGTACAGATGTCTGACACATTATCATATTTTTTAGTCTTTACCTTGAGATTCTCTTCATGCAAACATTCTTCTGATTTACCATTATTTACTTCCTCCCTGACCTGATTTGTGGGGAACACAATGTTAACTAATACAGCTAAATAGTGTAAACTTAATCTGACGCACATCATAAGTATAGAGGCATCAGATAGCTCACACAATTCCTTTGATTCATTAACTGAGTGCATATTGTTTGAGTCCTTGTCTTTAACCTGGTTCAGGAAAATAATGCATAATTGTCTCTTTGATGTGCACAACTCGAATAGAATTATGAAAGAGCAAACAAGGATAAGTAAAAATGATTGAAGAAAAAAAATAGGAAAACTCACCACCAATTGCTCCAATTCATCTATGTTCTTGTTAAGCTTTAAAACATGAAGTTTCAAGGACTGCATTTCACAGCAGGGAAAAGAAAACAGGAATCAGATGTGAAGTAGACCTGATAAAAGTAAGAACGATACAAAAGACTATGTAATAGCTTTCATCATCAAAACAGTCAGATTGTTCCAAGATCCTTGTGCTATAGAATTTACATGACAATGCAACTATATCCGTTCTTGACAGGTCATTCTAAGATCAAAAGGCGTGGTTTCAGCCAAAATGAATCTAGAGGGGGGAATTAGAATTGATAGGATTAGACCACTTGGCCATTAATCCTGCCTGTATGAATGGACTTGCATCATATGATTCTTTCTATCCTTCTTTTTTCCATAAACATTTTAAGTTAGTGGATGCAGGTTGATAATGACAAATAGATAAAATGCAAATTCTACCTCACGACGCTGTGCCTCAATAGAACGCTTCAGTGCTTCTCGTTTAGTCAGAAGTGTCTGAGGTCTCAAATTAGCAGGCCGGATATAATTTTTTCCACGGTACACAATGATTGCATAACCCTTGCTTACTCTCTCACTGCCAAAGAATCCCACCACTTTCGGACTCTAAAGTTTGTGCTACTTGGTGAGCAGATTCAATGCTTTTCTCATTACAATTATCTTCACGAGCTCCCTATATTTCCAATGAAGATGCATGTTTTCAATTGTCCCATCAAATACTCCTCGTCGACCTGAAAATTTAAGAAGAGACTTATTAATCTTTCTCGGAAATGATTTTGAAGGAGCCACATAGTTTGATGGATTCCAATATGGCCTATGATTTAGTCCTATAAGAGGAATCAATGATGTAAAAGCTGCTAGTCCAAGAAAACATATAGAAAACTCACCCATTAGTAGGAAAGGCTTCATTTTCAAGCCAACCTTCCTCAGCATATATCTTTCCTCTTCAGTTATACTTCTTTATCTATTTCAGGTTGCTGGGGACTCTCTGCTTTCTCCAGCTCTGCTAGAAGTTTCTCTGCTTTTTCTCTCTTTTCTAAAGCCTGTTCATTGAATATGTGCCATTTGTAAGACAAAACAGCTGAACCAAAAGTGTTGTAATTGTAGCATCACAGAAAGCCATACCATGGACAATTAATGCTGGCCCTACTGGCAGCTGCCTCGGTAGACTTTAGCTTTCCTTTTCAGATGAATATCCACTGGTCAGATCATCTTTAGTTTCCAGTTCAGTCCCACATTTCATGATCCTGTGCCGTTGTGGCAGAAATGCTCAACTTCTGCTCCGGTTATCTGCATATAGTACAGCCTTCCTCCGCTCTTCTATGGCAGAAGAAACTGCAGGCGGCAGAAAATCCTTCCCCTGTATAAAACATAAATTCCTTTCCCGAGCATCAGAGTCCCTCCAGTCAGCCTCTGAAAAAGAACACATTTCAAAGTTAAGCAACAGCCATGATGTTCTGGTTCCAATAAATAGATACATCGAAGAAATATTCACACCTTCAACTCTTCAGCCATCAGCTCGCAATTAGTGTTCTGAACCCCTCTTTTAACAGCTACCTTGGCAATCTCACATTTTTCCCAGAGTTTGACAATGGACGCAGCCAACCCTTGAAGCTTTCTATTTCTTCCTGTAGAAGGAGAAAATCTAGTAAACACAAATGTTGGCTGGAGAGAGCAGAGTTAAAACATCAAAAGCCAAACTAACCCAAGCAAAATGAGTTGGCAGGGACGGGCAAGTCTCCTTATTGTGGTCATTTCATCATCTGTTAGCTTAGGCTGCAAGCCATACGGAAGAAGTCGGAAAGGTTTCCTGTATCCAGGCAAAACAGCAGTAGAAGGTCCCATCAAAAAGGTGGGGGTTCATATCCCCACCAATCACTAAACCGGCGGACCAAGTCCCTCTAAAATGCGGTCAGCTTCTTCGGCAAGTTCTGCCTCGCCTGGAAGCTGAAACCGAAACCTATTTGCCAACCCACCCCTTATTATGTATAAGGCTGGCTGAGTTATCTCATCAGTTGGGACTTGGTCATGTCACAGAGTTTGCTTCATCGGTTCCTACAGCATTAACTAGCGCATCACCCAGAATCATCACATGTCGAATCTTCATGCTTTTTAACCCTTTAAAAAGTAAGGATACTTATAATTCACCCCCCTATACAAATTATCTTCGCTCCTGGACCTCCAAACAACCATCCCTCCAGTTTTTCTCTGATAATGTCACCAACAAAAACTAAAATTAACTAATTCCGCTATATAAACAATCACACTATATCACATTTCGATATAATTCAAATCTGCAACAAGTAGGAACACATTGCAAACATGAAATCTCTTCATATCGAAAAGTCCTTTACAACTCAAATAGCGAAAACAGATTCTTACCTCCACAAGTCATGAGTCCTCTTCATGTTCAACCTACAAAAAATCCTCACACACAAGCTTCACAACCTCCGACCGCCGCCAATTCTCATGATCCCATTCACATCCCCTCAGTAATGCCAGCCTTCCCAACCCTCACTTCTTCTCAGCTCAATCCAACCGTCCTCAACCGCCTCAGCTCCGCCGCAGACAAGCTCATCTCCGCAACGTCGGCACCTTTCCTCCTTCTTCTTCCCCTCCTTCTTCTTCTCCATCTCCTCAACCTCCTCCAGCCTCTTCAGCTCTCCTCATCTCATGAAACCTCGAAATCGCCCTCCCGGTCCCCGGCGCCGGGACCGATTCTCCGGCGTGCTCCAGCTCGGGTCGATAGTGGGCCGACGCGGTACTTGGGGAGAGTCTCCGGCAGAGGGACGAAGATTTCGCCGGCGGAGCTTGGGGCCGTGGTTTGGAGTCGGTTTATTGTTGTCTTCGGCGAACCCGAGGCTGCGGAGTTCTCGGCGATTCGTTGGATGGCGGAATTGGCGGCGAGGGTTTTGGAGGCGGCGGCGGAGCTCCGGATGGTGAATTGGGAGGGTTTGGGGGTTTGGGAAGGAGAAGAAGGGGGAGAAGGAGTGGAGGTCGGTTAGGGTTTTCGGCGGAGAGAGGATGAGGAGGAGGGTAGGTGACTTAGGGGGTACAACATTTTTAGGGGGGGGCTTAGAATTTGAAGACGAAGATGAAGAGGTGCATCGTCGGTGATTGTGAAGAGTGAAGAGTGAAGACTTCAAGTTCAGGCGGGGTGATATGGTTAACGAATCCAGTAACGACTATCTATCTCTATCCTTAATCACGTGACTCGCTCGTGATATCTTCATATGATCATATATATATATATAGATATATATATATATATATATATATATATATTATATATATATATATATATATATATCTATCTTCTTCTAACAGTTTAATAATGGCACAGTAAGAATTAATTTTTAAAATTCTAGGATAAGTCAAAACCAAGAATTCAAGAGGTAGGAAACTCCTCTAGGCATTCTTTGCTAAGCTAGACATTCATTTGTTGGTTTTACTACAGCTAAACAATGTCTAGACGAGGTTCTGATCTAGATAAAGAAATTAACAATATTAGGATTAGAGAATTAGAAGAAGAATTGCAAAAGCTCAAAATTAAAAACATCAGAACTACTTCCCAGTCAGTTACCCAGATTATATATATATATATATATATATATATATATACAGTCCCTATCCAGAGCGAAGCTTCGCTCTGGAATAACGTGCGAGGTCTTTATTGACTTACCTTTCGGTTATATTTTCGATCATACCCGGTCAGTATCTGGATACATATCATATGATCATCCTTACAAAGTTTTTATCCAGTTTGGTAATCGTTTGCACACCGAATCAGATAAAATAAATCAATAGAACAAAATCTGTCCAAGTAGAACCGTTGGAGTAAATCATGATTATGGAGGCTTAACGGTCACCAAACTGGATGAAACTTTGTAAGGATGATCATATGATATGTATCCAGATACTGACCGGGTATGATCGAAAAATATGACCGAAAAATGAGTCAAATAAGGACATTCGCACGTTAATTTAAGAGTGAAGCTTCGCTCTGGATAGGGACTGTATATATATATATACGGTTCCTATCCAGAGCGAAGCTTCACTTTGAAATTAAAGTGTGAAGTTCCTTATTTGACTCATTTTTTCGGTCATATTTCCACATCTTCACCGTTCAGTTTGTAGAACCTAATGCATAGATCACTCTCTGCCAAGTTTCACTGAATTTGATGATCGTTTAGGTTTTCATAATCATTATTTACACAAACAGTTTTGAATAGACAGATTTATGGTCCGTTCGTTGATTTAATCTAATTCGGTACCTTAACGATGACCAATTTGGATGAAACTTAGCATAGTGATCTATACATTAGGTTACCAACTGAACGGTAGATGTGAAAATATGAAAATATATTATATATATATATATTATATATATAGTCCCTATCCAGAGCGAAGCTTCGCTCTAGAATTAACGTGCGAAAGTCCTTATTTGACTCATTTTTCGGTCATATTTTCGATCATACCCTCAGTCTAGATACATATCGTATGATCATCCTTACAAAGTTTCATCCAGTTTGGTGATCGTTGCACCGAATCAGATAAAATAAATCAATAGAACAAAATTTGTCCAAATAGAACCGTTGGAGTAAATCATGATTATGGAGGCTTAAACGTCACCAAATTGGATGAAATTTTGTAAGAATGATCATACGATATGTATCTAGACACTGACCGGGTATGATCGAAAAATATGACCGAAAAGTGAGTCAAATAAGGACCTTCGCACGTTAATTAGGGACTGTATATATATATATACAGATTTTCTCAGGTACGGATGTCCGCATTTATTCTTACGGTGCGGATTTCCACTTTATACTCAATTTTCAATCGAATTTTCACTTTCACCGTCTAATATTTAGATATTAATGTATAGATCATCTCTGCAAAAATATCAACCAATTTGGTTATCATCAAGACACTCAAACTCGATCAAACCAATGGATGAACATAATTCTGTCGAACTTGAACTGTTCATGTTTTAACAGAAAAACGCAGTTTGAGTGTCTTAATGATAACCAAATTAGCTGAAATTTTGCAGAGATAGTCTATACATTAGTATCTAAATACTAGACGGTGGAGATGTAAAAATTCGATTGAAAAGTGAAAATCCGTATCGTAATAATAAATGCGGATGTCCGCAGCTGAGAATGACTGTATATATATATAACACAAAAAACTGTATATATTACACACCTTATTTTCTCAGGTGCGGATATATATACAGATTTTCTCACCTTATACAAAAACTAAACACAGACAACCAACTATTTTTATTGATGAGAAGGAGAAATACAAGCTAGGAAAGAGAGCAAGGCTTTCTAACTTCTGATGTCTTCTCTTTTACAAACTAGATATATATACAAAGAGAAAGTAACTCTAGTTACTTTACTATAGTTACAAAAATAACATGACTATGGTAAATCACCAATCCTAGTTAAGTTAAGGTGACGCCTTATTTATTTTTACATATTTTCTATCACTTCTACCGCCTTCGAAGCGACTGTAGACTTTTTTCTGCTATCATTTTCGGTCGGAAAAGTTATGTGGGTCCATCATGCTTCCATAGCATTGTCGAGTTTTGATAACCCACGTCATCTAATCCCATACTTTGATTTGATTGACTCTCGATGCTTAAGTTAGCGTTGAGTTGCTACTTGTATAGTACGGGAGTATGGGGAAGAGTAATGAACTTACCTTATTGGGGATCTGTACCCGTTTTATAGGCTAATATTTGGGGTTTTGTCGTTAGTTCCCGATATGGGACTGCTTTATGGCATTGTTCAGCCTCCCTCATTTCGGGGGAGTTTAGCTGCTGCATAATGGATCTGGCGTGAATATTGTTGTTGTGTCTCCACTGTTTGGGTGTCTTTGGAGGCTTTGTTGGTGGAGTGTTGGTCGGAATGATCTTCGACGACCGGGTAGTGAGAGTTAGATTCTCGGCATGGCCAAGTGTTTTGGCTATGTATTAACAATTACCTTAATCAATGCAGCGGTATCCTCTTCTGCAGTCCAACCAATCTCTTCTATCAGAACGGTACTCCTGAAAGCATATACATTGCTTTAAAAAATGCATGAAGCTGATACACAGATGGAAGGTTGTGGACAATGAGGGATTCTGATGCGATTATAGTAACAATACAAAAACCTACAAATTGAAATCCAACACAATACAATGAAGGTTGAATGAAAAGAAATCCCGGATGGACAGTAATCAAAACGCAAAAGCATATCACCTCGATCAGAACTTTATCTTACTTCGATCGTTGTCAATTCAGTGGAAGATGCAAGGGAATCTCATATCATATAGACGTGAAACCGGTGGAATCGATCCTTGAGGTCCTAGACTACAAAGAGACAAAGCCTGAATCAGTTTGAAATCAAGGGAAATGAAAATCTAATCAAAAATTCAATGAATGAATCATGAAAGAAAAGTGATGCAAATCAATACGATTCTTCGATGTTATAGAGACTGGGTGATCGGTAGGTGAATAAGAATGGTTTTAACAGTCATATCGACTTTGCAACTATATAAACTTACCAGGTCTTGTTCTTTATTTGATCAGTAGTACAAAATTGTGATTGTTCATTAGAGTGTTGAGGGCGGCGAAGTTCGTTGAGTCTGGAAGCTTCAGAGCGAAAAAAAAATAGCTATCGCTTCAGTCTTTTATATATGGTGGAATGGCAAAAAGTTGTAATTAACAGAAAAATTCTGCAGTCCAACCAATCTCTTCTATCAGAACGGTACCTGAAAGCATATACTTTGCTTAAACAAAATGCATGAAGCTGATACACAAGATGGAAGGTTGTGGACAATGAGGGATTCTGATGCGATTATAGTAACAATACAAAAACCTACAATTGAAATCCAACACAATACAATGAAGGTTGAATGAAAAAGAAATGCCCGGATTGGACAGTAATCAAAACGCAAAAGCATATCACCCTCGATCAGAACTTTATCTTACCTCGATCGTTGTCCAATCAGTGGAAGATGCAAGGGAATCTCATATCAGACTTGAAACCGGTGGATCGATCCTTGAGGTCCCAGACTACAAAGAGACAAAGCCTGAATCAGTTGAAATCAAGGGAAACAAAAATCTAATCAAAAATTCAATGAATGAATCATGAAAGAAAGTGATGACAAATCAATACGATTCTTCGATGTTATAGAGACTGGGTGATCGGTAGGTGAATAAGAATGGTTTAACAGTCATATCGACTTTGCAACTATATAAACTTACCAGGTCTTGTTCTTTATTTTGATCAGTACCAAATTGTGATTGTTCATTAGAGTGTTGAGGGCGGCGAAGTTCGTTGAGTCTGGAAGCTTCAGAGCGAAAAAAATATAGCTTCAGTCTTTTATATATGGTGGAATGGCAAAGTTGTAATTAGCAGAAAAAGAAGGATAAATAAGGGCTTTCAGCAAACCAACAGTGAGGGTAGAACGGGAGGCAATCCCACTGTTCACGTGAACAGTGATTATGAACAGTCTATAAACAGTGTATGAAAAATAGTTATATAGTAATAGTAAATAGAAATTTCTAATATTAAAAATTACGGATTATTTCTCATTTTTACTTTTACCAATTATTCTTAAAAACTCATTTCCTAAACAACCAGGATGGCAACGGGAATGTATGGTCAGGGGATCAAAAAACCATACTCATACCCTATTTCATTCTCAATCCCCATACCCGTCTCAATCCTCGTAATTAGTAATAGGGATCCCCCGTCCCTGTCCCTTTTAGGTATTACGTTCCCATATCTATCCCGATTCCCGTTAACAATTATTTAATAATATTTTTTTTAAATTAAGAAATATAGAAATATGAAATTATAATCAAATACCAAAATAAATAAGTTTCTTGATTCAATCTAACAAAAACGAATACAAGTCTCGCTTAAAAAGAAAGTTTATATAAATATCAATTATGAGAATCAGAAGAAAAAATATTGCAAAAGATCTTTACATAAATATTTATTTATAAATTTATATATTAAAAATAGACATAATGCCTATTTAGTACTAATTATTGGGTTTTGTTGCCCACCCAATGAAAAACTTTTTCCTATGCCCATTTCAATTAAACTTAATAGAATTACTTTTCTACCCATAACTTATCTATCTCTCTCCTCTCCTCCCCTCTCATTCCGGATCTCTCTTTCATTTCTCTCTCATCTCCTCTCTTTTCTCTCATCTCATTATGACCTCTCTCTCTCTCTCTCTCTCTCTCTCTCCCTCTTTGGCCGACGCCGTCTCCTCTCTCGTCGCCACCAAGTCACGAGACATCGCCATCTTGTGAGCAGAACCTCTTTCTCAAGCGAATCAGATCTGAAGAAGTATGGCGACGGCCGTCCGTCATCAATCGTCGATCGCTCTCTCTCCACCATTGCTCCAATCTCCGATCTCTGACCTCTGATCTCCAATCTCGAACCTCCACTTCCACGTCGATCTCCGATACCACGCCGACCTCTTCTACATCACATTGCTCCTCTCGCCGATGACGTCCTCATCTTCTTCAACCATGACGTCTATGATCGTCCACGGTCTTTTTTTTTTCTTTGCCTTTTCTATAATTTTTGCAATAAGCGGTAATTAGGTGACAAAAGGTTTCTGGTTAACAAAAGGTTTATGTACCTTCGTTAGTCTCTCATTGATGTTTGATAATTATGAAATCAGTTTTGGTTCGATAGAACTGTTAGATACGTTTTGGCGTTGATGTATATGGAATAATTAAGATTCTTACTAATGGTAGTAATATTTCATAGCATCTTATTTTTGTGTTTTGCACCCAAAATATAAAAATTACTAGGGGTAGTAATTTCTATTATTTGCTTGTGTGTTGATTTTTCTCTGGAGATAATAGATTGCAAGTTTACTACCCCCAGTAAAAGTTTAATGGGGGTAGTAAACTTTATTTTTTTGCATCTAAGTTGTTCTTCCTCTGTTTTAGTCTGTATTATAGCCTTAAAAATATTGTTTTGTAAGTTTACTACCCCCAATAAAAGTTTACTAGGAGTAGTAAACTTTAATTTTTCGAATCTAAATTGTTTTTCCTCTGTTTTAGTATGTATTATGGCCTTGAAAATACTGTTTCGCAAGTTTACTACCCCTAGTAAAAGTTTATTAGGGGTAGTAAATTTTATTTTTTGCATCTAAGTTGATTTTTTCTCCATTTTAATGTGTATTTATGGCCTTGGAGATATTGTTTTGCAAGCTTACTACCCCCAGTATAAACTACCCCCAGTATAAGTTTACTGGAGGTAATAAACTTTATTTTTTCGCATCTAGGTTGTTCTTCCTCTGTTTTAGTGTGTAATATGGCATTGAAAATATTTTTTTGCAAGTTTACTACCCTTAATAAAAGTTTACTGGGGGTAGTAAACTTTAGTTTTTTAAATCTAAATTGTTTTTCCTCTGTTTTAGTGTGTATTATGGTCTTAAAAATATTGTTTTGCAAGTTTACTACCCCTAGTAAAAGTTTACTAAGGGTAGTAAATTTTATTTTTTTCGCATCTAAGTTGATTTTTCTCCGTTTTAATGTGTACTTATAGCCTTGAAGATATTATTTTGCAAGATTACTACTACCCCCAGTAAGATGTTTACTAGGGGTGGTAAACTTTATTTTTTTGCATATATGTTGATTTTTTCTCTCCTTTAAGATATATAATGATCATAGGAAAATTGTATTACAAGTTTACTACCCCCAGCAGAAGTTTACTAGGGGTAGTAAACTTTATTTTTCTGCATCTAAGTTGATTTTTCACTGTGTTAAGGTGTATAATGGTCATGGAGAAACTTTATTTTGAGTTTACTATCCCCAGTAAAAGTTTATTAGGGGTAGTAAACTTTATTTTTCGTACTTGGGTTAAAATCACATAAATTCTGATGACATTTAAAAAAATCCAGTGAGATTTCTGGAAAATTCCGGTCACCGGTCACCGGGTTCCGGCGGCCGGAGTTCAGAGTCCGGCGACCGGAATGCGGCCGCCGGTGACTGGCGCCAGAGCCCGATGTGCTTCCGACAAAGTCTTCCCTCCATCTTTTTTATTTTTTCTCTTTAAGTAAAAGCTAAGGGTAAAAAATCTTTAAAAATATAATTTTATTATATTTTAATAAAGATTTGTGTATTTGGGCTTAAAATAAATACATTGTATTTAAATTGGCTAATAAAAAAGATTATCATTGAAATGAGGTTTGACTTTTTATATTTTGTGCAAATGGTCTTTTTCACTTAAAAATATATATAATAAATTATCTATAATAATATTTCCAATCTTAAATGGGTGGATGAAGACGAATATCAAAATACCATACCCGCCCCGTACCCGATTCAAGAATCCGAATACTGGGGATCCCAATACCCATTACCCGTTTATCCTCATATATCTTCTCTATAGGATCGAATACCCGTGAGTACTCTACCCGCTAGGGATTATTGACATCCATAAACCAGGACATGCTAATCTTTTGTTTTAGACTTTTAGATAGGGGTACTTAAATATATCTGAATTGTTGGAAGCATTATTATGTAATTATATAAAAGACTCTTTTGAAAAGATAACATAATTAGAAGGCTCTTTTGAAACATAAAATAGTTAAGAGGGTATTAAGAAAATGAAAATATTGCCCACCAGATGCGTTCAACCCTATTAGACGTGTTTTTAGCTTTGTTTTAAACACACAACCTCCTCTCTCTCAAACACGACCTTGACACCATCATCAACCTCCTCCTCTTTCTCTAGATATGTCTCCCAGCGTAACCATAAGCCAATCGTCTTCCGTTCGTAATTCATTACTATTTCATTGCTTACCTCTTGAGTGGATCGGACCCAGTTCTCGCGTGCATCCTGGCAACCCTACCCTCTGAAGCATATATCATGTATATATTTATCTTTGTGAAGATAGATCTATATAGTGAATATATTCATGTCATATGTTTCAAGAAGGGTAAGGTTTTGCCCTATTTTCCTCTTACCTATTGTTTTCGTCTCATGCATCATGGTGATCTACCTTACTTCTGAAACATATAGCATGCATGAATAGACTGATCTTTTCCCAACCCGATTAATGGGTTTTTTCCTGCACCATCTCTCAAAGAAGGGTTTCCGAGAAGGCCTTGATTTTGTGCGTTTCCGTCGACTTAGTCACGATGGTAAGGTCACGTCACCAAGTTTTTTTTTTTTTACAAAATCTTTTTTTCTCAGAAAACCGAAAACCAGCGGTTTTCTAACGTGACCGGTTCGAACCGGCACGGACGAATGGACGATTCTAGAGTAGGGTACAGGCTTAAAGACCAAAATAGCCCTTATAGCAAAGGGGTATATTGTCCCTGAGTTTCTTTCCCCAAGCAGCTGCGTCCTCCTCCAACGTTTCTCTCCTTTCCAACGTTGGCTGCCTCTGTAAGTTTGAAGGATCAGGAAGGTAAATTTTGAGCGTTTGATGTTCAGATGCAACGGAATTTTTGACTATTTACGATTGATTTCTGTACTGTTTTTGTGGTTTTGAAGGGAGCAGGGTTGTAGAAGGCGCGCGAGAGCGTTTGAGAACAAGGTGAGAGCTTGAAACTGTTGCTTTTTACAGTAGGTTTGGTTAGTAGTGTGTCCGGTTTGTTAAAAAACGAGATTATCGCCACTGGTACATTTGCAATCTAGGTTGAGTTGAGTGTCTCCCGAATTCGGAGCACTCCGAAAGTGAGCGAGAGAGAGAGAGAGATAGAAAAATGGTGCTCTGCTGAGCATATCGAAACCGATGAGCTGGTCTTGTGTGAAAAATTATTATACCTTTGTTCAAGTGCCTTTCCTTTCCCTTTTGGAGTCCATATTAAACATCTAATATTCTATTAGAAAATAATTTGATATTGTGCAAGTGGGTTTTGTTTAAGATTTGTGTTTTCATTATAGTGGGTTATGTTTGCTTGTTTGTACTATAGTAAATTCAGGTTGTCCTAAGTCTCTCATGCTTAACTGTAGCTTCTTTTATTGGTTGTGGTTCATATGCTGAAGTAGTGTTGCACAAATTCCCTCTTCTACCATTTCACTTCCTTCAACTGACAAAATGCACAGCAGCTTTTTTTGTACCCTTCATAAACTCTGTTATAGTTGTGTCGCTTTTTCAGTTTTTTCTACATGTGAGACCAAAACCTTAGCATCATATGTTGTTTTCTTCATAAGCACAATTCCTGACATCAATTCTCAAGGTTTTTCTGTGTACTTCCATTCTGTAGGTTGCATAGTTGCCATGGAGCTACAGGACATGTTCATTGAAGCGGATGGTGATATTCCTGACTTCTTAAGCTTCATGTCAATGAACATGAAAGAGATCGATTCTGCTGCTGTGGACAGGTTGTTTTCTTTTCCTTGTTTTCTTTTTGCTGCCTTGTAGTTTGCTGTGTGTTACCTGGTTTCATTGCTTGGGCATTTATGGGATTCTCTAACTTACACATTCAGTCCTTTTCTACTTCATTTTGCAGGATGATTTTGTGCAATGAGAGAATTACCAATATGGCTAAGGCGGATGAACATTTTACGGTTTTCCTGACTGAACATGATTACTTCTTAAGTGTTCTTGAATCAAGTCCTCATTCGTATTTTTATCCTCATGATACTTTTATTTTTGGGAAAAAGAAAGTACTTGAAAGAGTAATCGACATTTTCAGTCACAACAACCCCATCTATGCCCCCCTTGTGTGTCTCAAAAAATATCTCAAGGTAAGAACATTCTATATTTTGATGTCGTAGGGTTTCTGTATTTTCTGTTTCTTTCTTGTGATTCTTATTGTTTTTCTTTGAAGGATGATTGCGGGTTATGCTTTTTGAGTAGAGATTCACGTGCCGGAAATTTGGCTCTTCGTTCTCTTTTACCTAACTACATTGAGGTGTATGCTGCATACTTCTTTGGTATAGTGGCAGTTCCACCACGTCTACCTGTGCATGAGCAGCCTTGGTATATAGAACATTTTAACGTAAACAATCCTTCTGATCCCTTTGATTTACTGTGCAACCCCCTTCGTTGTTATGACCTTAAACTATTTGCTGTTGATTGTGATTTCCACAAAACAAATGTCAAAAGTGTGTTTTTGCTTTCTTAGTCTAAATAATTCATGA